>CM020980.1:21226993-22476993 GCA_010134655.1 Fragaria nilgerrensis
CGGTAAAGAGAAATTCGAAGTTGAAATTCTAGGGCTTTTAGGATGTTTTCGTTCGATTGACCTAGTTAGGCTTGAAATTGGACTTAGTGATAGTTATGGAAGTTGTTTGGGATGTTGAGAGGAAGCTACTGTTAAAATTTGGTAGATTTTGGACGTTGCCGGAATCGGCCTCCGGCCGCCGCCGCCGGTTTGGGGTTTTGTATAATTTTAAATGTGTAATAATTAGAGGAGTTTAATGAAGTGAATTGTGGAATTTTCGGACGAGTTTTGAATAGGTTTGTGAATTTCCGAAGTTTGGTATTTTGGCGGTTAAATAATGTAAAATCCGACCGTAAGATTTAAATCAATTTCTAGAAAATGGTTTATTTACGACTACGCGAGTATAATATAAAAGTTTGGATCATTTCGATTTAAGAATATCGAAGTTAGGCAATGATGAGCGTATTATGGCTCACGATTAATTTTGCCTATTTTATAAATACTGGATTTTAGTCAGTAAATTAATTATATATTTGGAACAAGACGTGAGGAGGCCCGAGAGAAGAAGCCTCGGAGAATCATCAGGCTTAGGCCTAATTTGTGAGTGGACTTTTGTTTTAAATAAAAAGCATGCGATGAATGATTTTATTAATCATTTATTTCTTTTTATGAGATTTATTGATTTCTCGCCTATTTGACAATTTTTCCTCCTTTGAGAGATCCCGAAAATGAGATTTTCGGTGGATATATATATTTTGGATATTATGAATTTAGTATGTATATAAATGCTAGCTAGCCATACGTGCTTGGTCCGTCATAATGAGGTAAAATATCATTATGGCGTGTCGTGAGTGTTAGACACAAGCGTCATAGCTCTATATGAAAACCTCTTTCTTTTTCGGTTTATTTAGGTTTTCATATAGGGAGTCCACACGTATATATACACCGTCCCTTTTCGGTCATAATGAGGAAAAATATCATTATGGCGCAACGTGAGCGTTAGACGCCAGCGTTGTAGCCTTGTATGAATTTCTATTTTTCTAAATTGTTTCTAGGATTCATACAAGGAGTCTGACGAGTGTAGATACATACGAATATATGATATATATATGGTTTAGCCTGAGAGGCTCCATTTTATTTGATTTTGTGACTAGCCAGTGCTAGTCGTGAAATTGTCAGATTATGAATTGAGCTCTTTTAAGCTGCCGCATGCAATATATTTTCTTTGAAATTAAAATGGGAATGCATAAATAGTTTATTATTAAATTATTTTTGTCCACTCACTCTAACGTTATTAAATGTCTTCCCCTGGGCCCTTCGTTTTAAAATGCCCAGTCTGCAGAGTTCGGATTTGATCTAGTAGGAGATGAGGCATAGTCACCCGTATTTCCACCACCTTCCACCAGTAGGTTACATGTTTAGCCTACTTGTCTTTTCTTATTTCCGCTAATGTCTAGTAGCTCTGAATACTTGGGTTTAATGTACATATTTTTGGTTGTGGGTGAAGGCTTGTAGATATTTTAGAATATTTTCGGATGATGTATATTATCTTAGATAATGTTTATTATCCTGTTGGTGGTGATTGTTTTTGGGGAGCACGAAGGCTCCAGAAGTTAAGGTTGGATTTGGAACCTTTAGACGTGTTTGCAGGTTTCTATTGGAAGGGTTGTCTATTTTCAAGGGAGGTTGTACCGAATTTTGCGGTAAATCTTTCCTTGGAGGTGGTCCCCGCACGATTTACTCCAGGTTCAGGGTGAAATTCGGGGCGGGTCGTGTCCATTACACAGCTTGTGCAGCTTGCGGGATTGTTCTTCAAATTGATCTGAGACTAGAGCTTCATTGCTCGTTGTTTATCCTCCCAATTCCATGTTTCTTCTTCAGTGAAGATAACATCTCTACTAACCACCAATTTCTTTGTTAGTGGATTGTAGAGCTTATATGCCTTCGAGTCTTCACTGTAACCAACAAAGATGCATTTTTCACCACGGTCATCAAGTTTCTTTCTTTTTGCTTCAAGAACTTGAGCATATGCTATACACCCAAAAATTCTTAGGTGTGAACATCGGGTTTGTATCCACTCCATGCCTCTTGAGGTATCATGCTCTTAACACTCTTTGTTGGACACCGATTTAGCAGGTTTACTGAGCATGCCACTGCTTCTACCCAAAACACCTTTGGCAATCCTTTTTCTTTCAACATGGATCTTGTCATGTTGAGAATAGTGCGATTCTTCCTTTCTGCTACCTCATTTTGTTGCTTAGTATAAGCGGTTTAAATTGATGTCGTATCCCCATCTCTCTGCAAAATGCTTGAAATGCATGTGAGGTGTACTCACCACCTCGATCGGATCTAATTGTTGTGATCTTGCATTTACTCTCTGCTTCAGTGAGGGCCTTAAAGTTCTTAAAGGCTGATGACTTCACCTTCAAGTCTGATGACTTCACCTTCAGAAAATATGCCCATATCTTTCTACTCAAATCATCAATGAAGGTAATAAAATATTTATTACCTCCAAATGACATTGGATCTAATGGGCCACAAATGTCTGTGTGGATCAATTACAGTGGTGCTTTCGCTCTCCATGCCTCACCACTAGGAAATGAAAGACGTGATTGCTTTCCAAGAACACATCCTTCACAAACATGGTTTGGTGATTCAATTTGTGGTAGACCATGCACCATTCCACCTGTAGATAATAGCTTCAGGCCATTGAAGTGAAGATGACCGAACCGTAAATGCCAACGCCATGACTCGTTCTCCAGCAGTCCAATGAGGCATTTCTCATTCTTCATTTGTAGGTTCAATGGGAACATACGATTCTTTGACATCTGAACACGAGCGATGACTCTTCCATTCCCATTTCTCAGGAAGAGGTGATCTTTCTCCATGTTTACAATGTATCCTTTCTGGAGAAGTTGCCCGATGCTCAGAATATTGCTCTTCATACTTGGTATGTAGTAGACATCAGAGATGAATTCTTCTTTTCCATTCTTTTGGTAGATCTTTACTTTCCCCTTTCCTTGAACTTCGAGCTTTGACGAATCTCCAAGGCTCACTTTTCCAGAAACTCCTTCGAGTTCAACGAAAAATTCTTTTCTTCCGCACATGTGATTGCTTGCACCAGAGTCAAGGTACCAAGCATCATGTTGACCACCATGATCATTTTGAACTAACAATAAGGTAGATTCATCACCTATATTGTTGGATGCTTCAGCAAGATTGACATGATCATTCTCGAACGAACACTCTGAGGCATAATGTCCAAACTCATTGCAGTTGTAACATTGAACATTACTTTTTCTTCGTTCATATGAATTTCTTCTTTCTTGTGACGAGCCACAATTTTCTAGCATGCTCGTCCCGTCCTCACCGTCGGCCTCGATTGTTTGCTCCACCAAGTCGCGAACTCCAATTTCCACGACCTCCACTAGCTTTGTCAAAATATAGTTTTGACTCCAACGCTTGCTCTAGCGATGTGGAATCTGCATTCTTCAGAATGCGTTGCTCATGGACTCGGAGAGATCCCAACAGCTCCTCTGCACTCATAATCTCCAAGTCCTTCGATTCCTCAATTGCTGTCACCACATGCTCAAATTTGGGTGTGAGAGATCGAAGTATTTTCTCCAAGACACGAACTTCATCAATCTTCTCTCCATTTCTCTTCATTTCATTCACGATTATACGTAACCGTGAATAGTATTCCGAAACATTCTCTCTTTCACTCATATGTGCAGATTCAAAATATGCTCTTAGTGACTGGAGACGGAATCTCTTCACTCGATCGACACCTTTGAAAATTATGCTCAAGGTGTTCCACACTTCCTTGCTTGTTTTCGCTTCGGCGATCTTCTCAAACGTTAAATCATCTAATCCTTGATATAGAAGATACAACGCCTTCTTGTCTCTCTTTCTTTGATCTTTGAGAGTGGACTTCTGCTCTGCGGTGTATGTGGCTTCTTGCTCCGGAGTTGGCTCATCATACCCACCGTGTACAACTTCCCAGAGATCTTGTGATCCAAACAAAGCTTGGAATTGGATGCACCATTTCGATGCACCATTTCTCATAATTTTCTGTTTTCAGCAGCGGAATTTGTAGTTGCACCAAATTAGAAGCCATTTTTCAGAAGCACTAACCAAGTGCTCTGATACCAGTTTGTTGGTATTCAGGCTTTCAATCTAACACCAACTACAATGGGTGATAAGTTTACAGACAAATCACACCACACTCTCACTCACACTTTAAAGAAGAAGAAAAAAGAAAGCAACAGTTCAGCTTTACGGGTTATCACTTATCACTAATCTTTAAGATGGTTTAGACTCTAGCTTTTAATGATTGGAAGGTTTTCTACCTACTACCGTCAGATCCTTCTGGGTCGTCTTGATTAGCTATATTTTCACAAAGTAGGTAAACATAGTTTTCAGTCAATGTAGTTTGTTCGTCACTGCAATAGTGAATAGTGAACTATGTAGCTAGATATTTAACGGTATTAGGGTTAGATTAATGTTAGAAGATGATTTTAACGGTATAGTTTTAAAGACTATTGTGTTTCAAATTAACTTTCAATCATGATATCAATAGATGATTTTGTGATCTATCCGGCTTTTGAAATGAAAACAAAACAATGATAAACTCTGTTCAACTATGGAGTAATAGCCATTATTAAATCAAGTATGTTGTGATGTTTTAAGTTTCACAAGTACAACATAATATAACATCGTTCTAACCATTTGTGAAATGAACATTTCTAAATATGATCCATCACTTACTTCAATTCGTTTATGACAAAAATAAATTACTTATATATTAATAAACAATTTCTGAATATATGTATGTTAAGAGAGCTACTAGTCAATGACGGCCTGTCCATATTTGGACTTGGTCGTCCTGCTTTGTTTCGTTTCTGATGATGGACAATGGTGTGTTACCTCTTCGTGATGGTCGCAACCGATGGTGGTTTTTGGGTGTCGGTTGACTGTAAGGATGTATCGAGGATTTTAGAATATGTTAGGTTACGGTTGGGTTATGGTTGAACCCATATCGGATCATGTCCACTGTAATCGTTGGTGTTTAGATAGGAATGCGAGTGAGGAAATTTTGTCCACCACCGATATCTACTATAGTTTGTAATTGATTTATATATATATATAAAGATTTTAACGTTTTTCAAGAAAAGAGCTACTAGTTTTATCATGTTGTTGATTCGGTTTTCATCACTTCAGTGATCGTATAAAATAGTAACAACACGAATGCAAAATATCACTAGCTATGAAATATCATGGAATTACAACCTTAAAAGACACTAAAGAATTCATCATCTATTGTAAACATCAAGGTGATGTAACTCTGTTAGTCTGTTTGGCCGAACAGTATGGGATCACACAATTATAGTGAAACTCGTAACACCTTGGTTGACAAGAATTCAACTTCAAAGTTATGATCGAAAGCAACAGTGGACGATCTATCTTATCCTCTCGCCAAACAATTCGATTACATCACATTAAAGGTTTAAGATCAGGGTCATAGTGAACGTGATGGAACATCATCATATGGTGCAATATCTCATCTGATTATACAAATATGGTACTGTTAAAAAGGGTGAGTCCATCACAATAGCTTCCACAACTACAAAGCTTGGCACACCCTAAATTTATAAATAAAAAATAAAAAAACTGTGAAAAGAACTGTGAACTAACTCAACTTATTTCTAGTTAGGACACCCTAGCAAATAAATTTCAATTCACACCCAAAGAATCGTCGTAATAGATAAAACGTCCTAATATTAAACGGGTCCTAATATTGATATCTGATCGTAATAGATAAAACGTCGATGATGTGAATTTAGCTTCGTAGTGTTCTTCAGCTTCATGGTGTTATTGGAGTTGGGTGAACGAGAAAATTAGATAAGAGGTTGAGCCGTTGAGGAATTAATGGAACTCCAAACTCATGAAAACCTTTGGAAGTGGATTTTGTGGCACACCCACCAAGCCAACTAACCTACAAGGAAGACTAGCTAAAGAATCGCAACTATTTTTCCAGAAACAAATTGCCTTAGTTTCACTTGAACTGTTTCTTTAAAAATGGGATGAATATGCTAATTTTATTTTTTGTAGATAAACTATTCTACTTCTTTTTTTTCTCATTTGAATTTTAGTGGTGTTTTACGGTTAAACCCATAATATTTTTTATTTTTATTTCTTTGAGATCTTTTTGCTACCTTAGTTTTTGAGAAATTTTATTCATACACATTGCTACATACTAGATACACATCCTTTACTCAATACACCACCCAATAACTTTTTTTATTTTAACGTTTTACTATATACACACCCTTAAACTTCCTAAACTACCCTGGCCTAATTCACAAAATACCATACTTATTTTTTTTTAAGGGTTTGGAACCTGCCAAGTTGGGAGGCCATACTTATTCATTAATACACATCCTAATTTCATATAGCTTCCTACATGTCGGGTATAGAAACCTGACGGGGTAATTTTCTTCCTCAGCCATGTTGAAAGCTCAATTGGCTACACCCTCTCACCTTCTTTAGAGACTCTACAGATGGAGAAATAGGGCTAATGTTCATGTGGTACTTCCCATGCTTTCCGTTGGGCAAAAACCCAACTACACATCTCTATAGTTATTCACTGCTTGTATTTGGAGGTAAGAAGAACTTGTTGTTATGGAGGTGTTATGTTTCCATATCTTCCATATATGGTATATGGCTGTAAAAGAAGATTAATTGGCTTCGACGGCGAATCCTTCTCAAGATGACGCCTAGATTAATACTTAATTGAAGGGTTTTTTTTTGGGAAAAATACTCAATTGAAGGTTAAGAAACACTAATATAGAAAATCATCATGTTATTACTGATTTTGTTTTGAACAATGAATGTTCATTGACGAACATTCAATTAGAGAGGAGAAGAGAAAAGTGAGAAATGTCTCTTTTGGTAATTTAATATACTCAAAAATTATATTGTTGAATGTATAAAAAATGGGATGTGTATCCAGTATTTTAAGGTGTGTGAATAAAATTCTCTTAGTTTTTTGGGTAATTATAAAAAAGGTTTCACCAAGGTAATTAGAAAAAAGGCTTCACCAAAGACACCAAAGCCACGTATGGTTTTCTAAGAGCATCTCCAACAGCTTTCCTATTTTGTTTTTTCTTAATATAAAGACTAAACGGCAGTCCTCACGCTATAACTATTAATGAAACCTCATAATACAAAAGGGGGGACATTGTGCCTAAACCCCATACTGTAAGAACACCATAAATTAATCTTAGGCATGTCTACAAAATCTATGCATTCTAACAAACACCATTTAGCAAAGAGTGCATCATGAAGTACTCCATTTGCTTTACAATTTTTACGACATACCTGAAAAATACCACTCATGTAGATCCATAAGATACAATATCTATCAGCTTTCCGGCTATGATGCCACTAGGAAAAACCAATAACCCTAAGTTTCATCTTGCCACTGGGAGGCTGCGATCATTTGACGAAGCAAAGAACTCGTCGCCTCATTAGAACAAACATCGCACGCTGCGTGCGCTTACCAGGACATAGCCCACCAGTAACCACTACTGCTAAAAAATAAAAAATTACAAAAACAAAATAGAGAACTGGTATAGCCCTCCCTCAACCATTAGAAAATATATGGTGACTTATTTCAATGACAAAAAACATAAAATAACTTGTAAAAAACATAACTGCCCTAATTGGGCTTATTTCCTTAAAACAGGCCCAATTGGTCAAACCCAAATGGCAACCAAATCTCTCGGTCCAAACCTAAAGCAGCTTCACCCCGTCACCCCACCACCGGCGAAACCCTACGCCTTCGTCACCGTCCGACTCCGATCATATTAGTCCCCCTACCACCAACCATGATGTAGATCTGCGAATGGACTTGGATCAAACCTCGGAGCACCGTTAACCACACCAAGCCATCGTCAGTCACCGACCAAGGAATTTGGTCATCTGATCGCTGCGCCGCGCTAACACTGCAAGATCTTCTTCCCTCTCCGATCCCAGCCCACCTCCATGAAACAACCATAGCCTTCCACCGAGAGATATTGCCTTTTAAGCCAACCCTTCAAGCCCGAGGACCATCTCTACCAGTAAACACTCATCGTGTCAAAACCTACCCCGAATTTCATCCTGAAATCCAAAGTAAGTCTTGCGGGGTCCACCTACAAGGAAAATTTACCGAACAATTCGGCATAACCTCCATTGAAAATGGACAACCCTAACCTGAAAAATTCAATTAACAATAACAAACTTCAACCTTCAAATATTCTAAATTTTAATCAAAGACTTAGCACACGACCGAACTAATATACATTATCCTCAAGGTAATCAAAGCCGTTAAAACTAGAGGAAGCAAGAAAATACACTGGTAGGTTAACATGTAACCTACTAGTGAAAAGTGGTGGAGAAATGAGTAACCACACCTCGCCTCCTACTAGTGCCAACCCGAAATCTGCAGATTAGGCATTTATGAAACGAAGGGCCCATGGGAAAACATTCGAAAATATTAGAGTGAGTGGACAAAAATAAATTTAACAAAAATAATTATGCATTCCCAATTTAATTTCCGTAGAAAAATGCGACCGCTCAAAAGCGATCAACTCATAAACTGGTAATTTCATGACTAGCTCCGGCTAGTCTCCAAAACTTAATAAAATAGAGCCTCTCAGGCTAAATTATATATAAACATATAAATGTATGTATTTACATTCGTCAGATTTCTTTTTTGAATTATATGAAATTTTTTTTTTTTGAATAAGGGGTTTGGAACCCAGCGTAGCTGGGAGGCTCATCCCCACTCCTGGTTCCATTTATTATAATAATATCAAATTTTTGCGACGGGGGAGACATATTGCCTAAACCCCGCGCTACAGATAAACAATAACTATGATCCTCGTAGAGAACATCTTGAATACTGTCATGAGTCTCCTCTAACCAAACATTATAAATGAAACAATTACTAGCAAGGTGCGTAAGTCTATTAGCAACACCATTTGCTTCACGGTAAATATGTGAATTCTAATTGATTGAAAAACACTAAAGTAACTTTTACAATCGCTAAAGCACACATATATATACAGATTTTATCAGGTGCGGATGTCCGCATTTATTCTTACGGTGCAGATTTTCACTTTACACTCACTTTTCAATCGAATTTTCACATCTCCACCGTCTAGTCTTTAGATACTAATGTATAGATCATCTCTGTAAAATTTCAGCTAATTTAGTTATCATTAAGGCACTCAAACTCAATTAAACCAATGGATGAACATAATTCTGTCGAACTTGAACCATTCATGTTTATAACAGAAAAACGCAGTTTTGAGTGCCTTAATGAAAACCAAATTGACTGAAATTTTGCAGAGATGATCTATACATGAGTATCTAAATATTAAACAATGGAGATGTGAAAATTCGATTGAAAAGTGAGTGTAAAGTGGAAATCCGCACCGTAAGAATAAATGCGGACATCCGCAGCTGAAAATGACTATATATATTTATATATATATACAGGGCCCTTCCACTAAGGGATCCATTTTTTTGACATATATGAGGGATGGGGGATTACACCAACTTTTCGATCACAAAATCACATCTCCACCGTTCAATATGTAGTTCTATATGAGTAGATCATTTCTGTAAATTTTCAGAAATTTTGGTGATCGTTAAGGCATTCAAAACTACGATTTATAATTATAAGCATGAACGGTTCAGCTTTGGCAGATTTGGTTCGTTCATTGATTTAATCTTGTTCGACACCTTAACAATCACTAATTGGCTGAAAATTTACATAATTGATCTATATATAAGGACCAACAAACTGAATAGTGGAGATTCAAAAATATAATCGAAAAGTTGGTGTAATCCCCCATCCCTCATATATGTCAAAAAAAGGAATCTCTTAGTGGAAGGGTCATATATATATATATATATATATATATATATGGGTTACTTAGGAGTAATGTATATATATATATATATATATATATTACTCCTAAGTAACCCATTCATAAAAGACAAAGGAAAGAAATACTAGCATTGTTAATCATTTTATTGAAAGAGTGAAACTTCACTGTCATTAAAGAGAACTAAATTAATGGCATATTAAATAATTTGCTTCTTTTGACTTTATCATTCTTTCTCTACTTTACTTACTTAATATTGGTCTTTTCTTGCTTTATATATCTCCTTATTTCTTTAACAAGTTCATATAAGTTTCAATTATTGAACATACATATAATCTAAAAGAGCTCGTGGGTAACCACAATTTTCATAGTCAATTACTTGCAAAATGAACACTATATATAGATGAATTATAAATCCATGTTAACGGGGGCCGTTCTATTGTGGACCTCTTAGTTGCGGACCATTTACAGACTTTCAAAACGAGTCTGTTGGATTACATGAGCGGATTACATGAGCGGTCTACAAGTTGAGGAGTACAACTCTTTCCCGTGTGGCCACATGCATCTGAACACAATCTTCCCCCTCTCTCTCTTCAGCGCATCAGAGCTCCAAACTCTCTCTCTCTCTCTCTCTCTTCTCTCTCTCTCTTCTCTCTCTCTCTCCTCTCTCTCTCTCCTCTCTCTCTCTCTCACTCTCTCCCCATTGTTGTGCTCTCCTTGCGCTGCTGAAGCCTCTATCTCCACTGTCGGTGCCGACGCTGTCAAGGTCACCGTCGCCGCCGGATTTGAATATGAATCAGAATATCTCTCCTCTCTCTCTCAATCTATATCGGACCTACCCAAGCCAAACATGTCGCCTCGACCTCTCCGCTAAGCTTATTTACGACGTCAAAGAGGACTACAGCCGAAACCTTACCAGAGCCGACGCGGTGTACCTTACGGCCATGGGAGTGAGATTAGCAGCGGTGGCCGGTGCGGTTGGAGGAGCTCTAGCTGGCTTGGGAGCTCTGATGCGCTGAAGAGAGAGAGGGGGAGGATTGTGTTCAGATGCATGTGGCCACTTGGCACCAGCGGTGGAGATAGAGGCTTCGGCAGCGCAAGGAGAGCACAACAATGGAGAGAGAGAGAGAGAGAGAGAGAGAGAGAGAGAGAGAGAGAGAGAGAGAGAGAGAGAGAGAGAGAGAGAGAGAGTTTGGAGCTCTGATGCGCTGAAGAGAGAGAGGGGGAGGATTGTGTTCAGTGCATGTGGCCACTCGGAAAGAGTTGTACTCCTTAACTTGTAGGCCGCTCATGTAATCTAACGGACTCGTTTTGAAAGTCCGTAAATGGTCCACAATAGAACGGCCCCATGTTAACTAATTTGTTAAAAGAGAACATGTAGGTCTACAAAACGAAAAAAAAAATTGCATTAATTTTAATCATTACAGGCTTTGTGGGATGAGATTGATGAAATCTATATATGTTTGATATGAAAGTCAGTGTCCTAAATGCAGAAGTAAAGAATAAATGCTGTGACAAAAAGAACCAATTTGCTTCCCTGTTGCTCAAGTTAATTTGTCACACTTTCTAGTCAGCCTTGATAGTTTAGGTCGTAGGTCATGCAATTCCTAATATACATTAATGTCATCCAATGTACAAGAATCTAAACAAATTATACCCACCTGAGGATGTCAGTTCAGTACTCATAGGAAGAAATGTAAACAAACAAAATAGAAAAGAGCCCACCCATGTCTTCTTCTTTTTTTTCATTTTTTTTTTTCATGATTTGCCAATTGACATTCTTCCAAAAAAAAAAAGGTTAGATTGTAACTGATGATGTACAAATTCAATCTGAACTAATCGAAACCCTAATAAATTGAGAAAAATAAACTTGTTGACACGATCTATGTTCCACCTTCAGGCTCTAGTGAATCCGATGTCAATCTCCAAACAAAAGTACACTAACTCATAACCAGCACCACTAAAGAAGAAAAACCAACACCTCCATAACCGAAAACCCTAAGAAAGAAAGCTTTGAAAATAGAGCAAAGACCGGAAAGGAGAAGAAACTCACGGCATCTGCTCATTGCATGGTCTCGCCGTCTTTTTCCTCTTTTTTTAGGGTGGTAGCCGGTTGCCCCGGTAGGCTACGGTTTCGTAAGTTATTGATTCCAAACTCTAAGGTCTCTATTATCATGAAAAATGCAAACGATGCATCCATCGTCCTTCTTAACCTACCAACACTGCGTGATCCTTATTGAGTCCTTCTATCAAAAATGCCTCAAACAAAACCTCAAACAAACTATACACATCACCTTCAATTTCCTCACACCAAGCAAAGCTTTGTCAACACTGCTTCACATCTCACAGAAAAAGGAAGAACTCAAAAAAAAAAAAAAAAAAAAAAACATACACACACACGAAGCACGATATTTTTTATTTTTTTTGGTCAAAACACGAAGCACGATTTTAGTGCAGCAAAACTGTGCAACTCGACTACTCGAGTGTGTGAGCGTTTTGGTGAGGTTTGTTTGGCATGCATGACGGCTGCTCCCTCCTGTTCCTGCCGCGCCCGTATCCGAACAAATCCCCTAGCCCATACTCCCATGTGATATTCTCACCCCAACCTCACCTCATCTGCCCGTCATAGTCATCCTCAACCTCCCGCCACGTGGAGTGACAACTGGCGAGTGATTTTGTGATCAGATGTGAACCGAACCGGGGAGAAATCCGGCCCGAGCAAATATTGGATCTGGAGCTCTACCTGCTACTCGGGGCAGCATTAAATGGCCTCTTGGCTACGGTCACACCCGTGCAACCGTCAACAGAGAAGCTTGTGATGCACACAAGTAGCAACCCAGCTCACATAGTTAAATACTCTACAGTCAAAACACTCGGGCAAAAGAAGAAAAAAGAAGAGCTCCAAAGTCAAAGTGTAAATTAAATATATTTTAAAACAGTAATTTTGTGTTAGGTAGTTAGATTGTTGATCACATTAGTTATGATAATTTATTGAATTAAGTAACGTTGCATTTGAAAACACCGTTACAGACTTATACCTAACAAACCAATGATGTAACGTGCCAGGCTGTCTTATGAAACTAAAAAATTATCTAAAATTAATAGCATTCAGATACCAAAATAAAACCATAGAATTGCTCGACAAAATTTTTGAAAGTTATATATCAAATGCAAGAAGACAAGGACATTGAATTTAATGAACTAATCGATATTTGTCGACCTAAATAAATAGGATGTCACTAACAACATATTTACAAAAATTTAATTGAAGATTGAAACTAAGAGCATTCTAACTGAATATATCTAACACGTAACATATATCCTATTCATTTAAGATTGTATAATTAATTTTATCAACGTTATTCTAACAACATAATATATTAAACTCGATAAGCTAAATATTTATTCCTAATATGATGTGTGCTAGACAATTGAATTTTAAAAATCTAGTTCACAATCCTACTTAACCAGTGGATTATAGTAAATCCAAAGCTGACTATATGGCTACAATCCAATGCTCCTCACTAATGACATTGTACAATCTGGTGGGGGGGGGGGGGGGAGTGAAACAGAGAAGTACTTTTGTGAAGGTACAATGGGCATCCCATCAATCACTGTCTGATTAGACAGTGGATGGACCTGATCATCTCCATTATATATCAACACATCATGTTCTGGGTCCCTTCATCTTCCTCTTAACCACAGTGCTTTGCTTTGTTTTGTTAACAATGGATGCTCTTCCTTTCTGTTTGATAAGACTAGAGTCAGTGAGAGTGTGAGACTGTCCCTCACTTACTGCTTCAGAAGCTGAATTGGTGTCAACGCCGTTGGATTTTCATCCAAAGAAAAAAGTTGTTAGGTTGTCTATGTCACGGAGACTTTTTAATCAGTACTTCTATAATGAGGATTAATCGATAATTTTTTAGTTTATAGTTTAAAATATCTATTTTTTAATTAAATCTTAGAATCTCTTTCGTTTAATTTTTAGGTTTATATGATTAGATTATTCATACAAATTTTTAGCCGAATCACTGATCGTTAAGGTAACAAATTATATCAAATTAATGGACAAACCAAATCTGTCTAATATGAACCGTTCAAGTTCATAATTAGTAAATCACACTTATGAATGTCTTAACGATTTTCATTATGGCTGAAAATTTGTATAAATAATTCACTCATAAATACATATAAACTGAATGGTTAGGATGTGGATATAAGATCGAAAAATAGGATAAGCCGAAAAATCCCCAACTTAAGGTTCCTCATTAAAAGGGCTCTCGTCTCAGTCAAACACCTTCTCCTCCTCTTTGTTTCTTCTTCCTTCCTCTCGCTCTCATGCCCAGAATTTACAGAGCAAAGCTTAGGTCTTTACTCTGTAAAACTCATCTCTTGTATGTAAAACTTGTATGGGAGAAACATCCTTTATTGGGTTTGTTTAAAAAGAATTATGCTTCTGGTTTTTTTCACCACACTGAGAGGAGTGGGGTCAAAGTTCCACTAGCCCTACTCGTTGTGTTTGATGTCAATCGCATTGAGCAAGAGAGGCAATTTTGTAAGGTAATGAGCAAATGAGGAGAAGGTGTTTGGAGAAAATGGGATTAGAGAGAGTGAGATGGGGTTGTTTTGCTGCTTCACCCATATTCTCTTGTTCATATTATTGTTGTCTGCAACTTATAGACACATATAAACATCTCATAAAGAAGAGAACGCTCTCAAACACTATTTCTTCCCCACTTACATCTCTCCATCATTCTCTCCCTAGAAGCTTTAATTATATTATCTATAGATACTCCCCTATTGATAATTAATCCTAATATAACTTAGGATAAAAGTAAGATGAAAGATGAAAAAAAAACTAAAGGAAAAAAAAAACATTTCCATGTATGATATGGCATCATCAGATTTCTAGTCCTTGGAACCATGAACTGAAGCACCACCAGAAACTCATCAGCTAACCCAGTTCTCAGCAGATCAAGCACCAATTTCTCGTCGATTGCTCTCGCTTCACATCACATTGCAGCTCGAAGTGTTCTCATCGCTGAAGAATGAGTGTAATGGTCACCGCCATTTGGAGGAGGAGGGTATGGATAAGGGTGTGGCTGCATGTAGTTGACTGCTGGAGGAGGCCTAGCGTACATCATAGGCTGGAAATTCCTGTCACCGCCCATAGCCCTCTGCTGGTTCATCATTGCAGCCATGTACTGTTGCTGGTATGGATTACCAGCCATGGCTTCAGGCCCGGCTCCTTGGAAGTAGCCGCTGGGGCCACCACCGCCTCCGCCATTCATGGCGGCAGCCGGCAGACCTTGAACCGCCGGCATTTGACCCATCTGACCCATTTGGCTCATTGGCATGCTTCCCATTGGACCCATTGCCATGTTCATCTGGCTCATCCCCGGCATTTGCTGCCCCACATTACCTCCAGGCATGCCTTGAGGTCTCCCACCCATGTTCTGGTGGCTCATCATAGCATGTAGTTGAGCCTCACTCATTCCACCACCACCACCACCACCACCACCACCTCCTCCATTACCACCACCTCCACCCTTTTTAGCTCCATTGCCATTATTACCCCCATTAGCACCACCACCACCACCTTGGCCTCCCTGACCATTCTTGTTCTGCGCCCCACCACCACCATTTGGGGGAAACCCACCACTGTTCTTCCCTCCATTCTTGCCAGCTTGATTTTGACCATGATCTCCACCACCGCCTTTCTTTCCACCGCCACCACCCAAAGTCATCTGATCCGGCGCACCCCCTCCTCCGCCACCTTTCTTTCCACCATTACCACCGCCACCATTCGGTTGACCACCACCAGCCTTCTGGGGATTCATCATCTGAGGGTGGTTCATCCCATTCATCATCATAGGAGCAGCCCCTGACCACCACCACCACCCATCAACGGCTTCATCTTATTGATAGGCATTCGAGGATCATCCAGCTCGTCATCAAAATCTTCGTCGTCATAGTCGTCATCATCGTCAAGGTCATCATACTCATCATCAGTCATGTCATCATCATCCAAGTCCGCGAATTTGACGGCCTTCTGGTCCTGGTTAGATGGGTTCGGCCCTTTAAAACCAGGAGGCATTTGCATCCCTTTCAATTGAGGCAACTTCAGATCTTGGAATCCTTTCATTTGCTGAAGCTGTTGCAGCTGCTGTAGTTGCTGCATTTGCTGCTGCTGTAGTTGCTGCATTTGCTGCTGCTGTTGTTGCTGTGGGTTTGGGCCTTGTTGTCCACCTTTAGGCTGGTTGTTGTTACCTCCTCCTCCGCCTCCGCCACCACCCTTCTGGTTGTTCTGGGCTTTGTTATTCCCACCTTTGCCATTATCAAGTTGCATGTTTTTGAACTGATTGGCCAGGTTGCTCTGGTTCTGATTATTGTTGTTGGCTTTCGGAGCGCCCCAAACTTCTGCATGTTTCCCTGATTTTGCGAGCTTCTTGATCAGAACAGAGGGGTCGACATTGCCGGAAACGGTCACCTTCCCCTGTTCGGAATCTATCTCGGTTGTAAAAACCCCTGGACAAAATAAGAAACACAAGTTAATGACTGATTTCCATAGAGGATAAAATCCAAACAAATAAAAATCTTGGGGTATATCAGTAAAATTTAAAACGGGGGGAGCACAATACCATCAATTTTCTGCAAGATTTTCTTGACCTTGTGCTTGCATCCATCACAGTGAATGTTAACTTTGAGAACACATTTCTGCATGCACAAGTAGTCCAAAAAAAAAAAGTAGAGTAAACAAGAAAAGAGACATAAAGAAAAAGAGCAAAGCTTGTTGTAGTGATCTGTTTAATAATTTGGTTTATGAAAGGCAAAGAAATAAATTGAACACAAAAAAGATTAATGATTTTGAGTTCAAATGAAGCAAAGAACAAGCAGAGAAGAGAGTGAAAGAGTACCTGGATCTTCAAGAACTCTTCTTTACTCATGGCTACTAAAACTCAAATGCAACAAACACAAGACTACAATAAAAGAAAGGGCAGGTTGGTGATACAGATCTAAGGGAAACAGGAGCCGCAGAAACAGAGGAAAATGGGCGAGCTAGGAGGAATTACAGAAAGGGGTAGTTGCTAGTGTCTCTGTTTCTTTCTTTTTGGGACTTATCTAAGCAAAAACACAGGGAAAGAAATGGGTAATGGGTCTGCGTCTCTGAGCACAGAAGTTTTAGACCCAATAGCAAAGGTTCAGTCTTTGAAGACACAGAGAGAGAGAGAGAGAGAGAGAGAGAAGAGGGGCTCAGAAGCGGTGGGTGGACATTAAAGCTTCTATGGGTATCTCTGCTTCCTCTATTTCAGGGTAAGAGAGAGAAGAGGTAGATGTGAGAAGTAGCAAAGCATAAGCCTAAAAACAATGTGAGAGAGAGAGAGAGAGAGCGAGAGAAAGAGAGAGTGTTGGGGCGTCCAAGGCTTTCTTATTTGATGGTATTTTTTACTAATGTCCAGTAACAATGTGGATCTGGCTTGGCTTGGTTACTGGCTTGAAATATTTGAATGGCTCTGCTACTGTTTGGGTGAAAATGGTGAAGGAGGAGAAAGAGTATAAATAGGGCTCTCGCTCATCAGCTCACAGATTTAAAGTGTTAATCTTGTTTGGAAAAAAAAAAAGATAATTATTATCAGCAGATGTGAAACAACTCTGTCAGATTGCCTCTCCTCAAATTGGGTGATGCAATAAATAATGGCATTTATTAATTTGGCCTTGTTTCATGTAAATACACATACAATATTTAATCTATTTTCTGTACTACCTCTATATTTAGCTGTCTAGCTCAAATTACTATCTTGCTCTTCAGATAAAAGGTAAATTTGACCTGCATTTTTATTCTTTCAAGTTTTAACCATCAAAAACTCCATAAGCACACCATAATAGGTAATGAAATTTTACAATGATCAAGGTTCTTTGATACAAAAACAAAACCCTCACAATATGTGATTGTTTGCATAAACCTTTGTTTTATGTTATTTTATTGTTATTGATCATGTATTCATTTGTTATTATACTCAAATTTACATTTTTTAGATACTTGAAACATGTCATAATCTGTTAATTATTCGCTCATATGCATTTCTTAAGACATATATCGTTAGCCATAAAAGATGTTCGATTTTTCAATCATTCTTTGCAAGCATACGAATATCCGGCATAATCAAAACTTTTTATTTGTTTCACTTTTTCAGCTTATAAATTTTTGATACTTGTTACTATTGGATAATGTTTTGACATTTTTGTTCATGCATACGTACAATGACACGTAAATACAAGCGAATTCAAAAAATCTTTGTATTAGTAAAACATTCGCATACAAGGTTAGCTTTTACATTTTATCTTATTATCTCTAAAACGTGTCACTAACTTGTCTTTGTCGCCTTTTGTTTTCATGTATTATCAAGAGACATGTAAAGGCAAATAATTTTAAAAATATGGTACCAACTATACATTCCATAAAACAAAAAAAAATTGCAAAATCCTATTCTTCTAAAGTCGAACGCACCCCATGCGCTAAATAGGTTTTGTCAAAGTTTGCGACCATTCTCGTCCAGCTGCGCGGCGGCGCTAGCGAAGGCCTCTGGCCTTGCCGACGATTGTCGAAGGTGGTCGGACGAGACGATAGGGTAGGAATAGGCTCTTGTCGGTGGAGGGGGCTGAGAGGATGTTTGGTTTCTTGGTTTCTGTCCATGACGATGTCGGCGCTAGCGGGGGTGTCACAGTGGTTCTGATCGTATCTCATTGCAGGCATAGATCTTGAGAGTCGATTTCGGATGTGGGTTGTTGGGTGGATCCATCCGGATCTCGCCGCGGGCACACAAACGTTGGATCGGTGTTCAGAATCGGAGTATGCAGCATAAGGCGGTGGATGACATCTTCGTGGGTTCAGGCAGATTGGGTTTGTGGCTGTGGCTTTGTTGTGACGAAGCTTGTTCGACGACGAAGCATTGACGATGGTTAGGCTTCGAACGCAACGGAGGCGGCGGCGTAGTGGTCTTGCAAGTTTGCTAGTGAAGATCTGGCTGTTTGTGCGACATGGGTTTTGGGCTTGGATCAAGGGCTGGGCTCGCTTGGGCTTCCTCCAACTGTGGGTTTGTTCTGGTCCAATTGCATCTTCGGCCTTGGGTTTTACTCTAGATCAAAGTTTGTTTAATTTTTTAATTTCGAATTTCTGTTATGTTTTATTATTATTAGTAGTTGTACTAATAACTAGCTGCTTTTTATGGGTAGAACTAAAAAGGCTTGGTCCCGGTCTAAGCATCTCATGTGCCTTATCTGTTTTAGGTGTGCGACAATTTTTTTGTTATGTCAAATGGTTGTTGTCTTCTAGTGGCAGGATGAAACTAAGTTTCGTCGGGTTTATTCTCTGGCGGCAACATAGTAGGAAAGCTGGTTTATTAGACATCAGGACATGTAAGCGTGCATGTCAAGTGTTTTTTTCATTATGTCACCGCTGTAATAAAACAAATAGAGTCGCCATTAGAATAATGAGTCCAGTTCAAGGGACGTTTTTTTTTACACATATTTTTACACATCTTTTTAGTCATTAGATTTTAGTACTTTTTTCTAATATGATGTGGAAACAAATATATATTTTCTCAAAAGAAATAAAACTTAGACTGAAATAATTAATTTTAATAGGAAAATCAAAATAACAAAAGAAGATAGAGCGTCTTTCCCGATCAAAAAATTAAGAAGATGAGCGTCTTTATTTTTCTCTGAAAAATAGTCATTCAATCTAGTCAAGTTTAAGAAGATTTAGGTTGCGTCTCTTTTCTTCTGAATCTGCACAATTAAATTGCAAGTGCAAGAAGATGTAATTATATATGGTGATTGCAATTCTAAGTGGAGAATATGCAGATGGGGTCGAGAGAGAGAGGCCATGCTTCCTTTACATTTTGTGAGAGGAAGAAGATGACGATATTCATCTTGCAATTTTGATTTGAATTTTGTATAAATCCAGTTTAGTTTTCAGTTGTTATTAGATTAGGCAAATAAAATTTGTTCTAAGAAAAAAGCAAATAAAATTAAGAAAATTAATTCCATGTCATTTGACACATCACAAAAGAAATTAATCTCAGCTATTGAAAGTACTTAAATCTAGTGGCTAAAAAGATGTGTAAAAAAAATTGTCCCTTGAACCGGACCCTATAATAATACTCTTTGCTAGTTAGTGTTTGTTAAAATACAGGTACGTTGTAGAGATTCTCGATATTATTTCGGGTCTTTGTAATAAGGGGTTTAGGCTTCATATCCCCCCTTGTATTCGCCAGTTTCATTAATGAAAACTTGAGGGCAGCCGTATCAGCTCTTTATTAAAAATAAATAAAAAATTACAAAATCAGCGTATCTTTTAACAAGTATGTTGGCAAATCCCTAAAAAACAATAACAATCATATATTAATTCCACGTATCAAAAGAAAATTGTCACACCAGTACACTCGTTCATTTCACTTATTTTTTTACATATTGTTAGTTAGTCAGTGTTCTGACTCATGTATTTTTTTTTTAAGTAGGGCGTAACAGCCACCCTTAAGGCATAACCATTAATGAAACCAAAGAATACAAAGGGGGGACATATTGCCTAGACCCCAAATTAAACAAAACATGTATTCTACGCACCAATTAGCAAGGAGTGCATTTTTGACTACTCTGTTTGCTTTACAACTTTGGCGACATACCAGAAATATAACGTTTACACGAAGTCATCTAATTCTAATAAGAACACTTTTTCCGTTATGTTGCCACTAGAACCAAATTCCGGTGACACTTGGTCCCATCCTGCCACTAGGAGGTAACGACCATGTATTTTTATTAAGACACAAATTTTAACAAATATAAGAAAACATTGTATTAGCAGTCACACATTCCATGTAGCGAAAACAAAATGCTTTAATGGATTTGATCCTTCTTCCGATTTTTTAGTGCAGTTATGTTTACCATTGCTAATTATTCTTGCTTTTTATGGTTGAGATTTTTCAAGCTTTCTAATTTTATTTTCATTATTTATTATTTCCAACATTTCTTCAGAATAAATTCTGGTTGCATTGTCACAATTCAACAAGAGATATACTCCCATGTTTTTTGCCAACACTATACCATTTTTGGTGAAGTCAATTCTAGACAAATTTAACTCATTCATAAAAAAGAGCAAGCAAAGTTACATTCTTCAAAAAATTTGCTTCCATTGATGAAAGAGAGATATCAAAGTTTTGCAACAATCACTAGTTTTCCAACAACTCTCAACCTCACATTGCGAGTTCCAATATACTACTTGAGCTCTCACTTATTTCCTCGGATCCTATTTCCTCACTCCAATCTTGCACACTATTAAAGGCACTCACTCTGCTTCATGTACAAGCAATTAGGTGTGAGAAGATGATTTGATGAATACTTTGCTTGAGGCTAAGAAACTTTTTTTTTTTGAGGCTAAGAAACTTCTCCAATACAAACCTCAATACTTTACTTGAGACTAAGAAACTTCCCAATACAAACCCAATATTTATGTTGGAAAATAGGATTCAACCACATTAGATAGTAAAATTCTACATTTGGTCGTCTCTATCTACCTTCCAAATTTACTGTCATTCAGTTATTAGTTTGTAGGTGACGTCCCACATGTACCACAATATAATCATATTGTGCATAAAATGAAAGAAGTTGAGAAAAAGAAAAAACCAGCCAAGTTTTTTTTGTTTTGTTTTTGTGTGTGTGTGTGTGTTTTTTTTTTTTTTTGAAGGAGACGTCAATGCATTAAATAGTAAAAGTTACATATATAGAAATAGCTCAATTGGGGTTCCGACAAAATTGAGTCATTCATATAAAGCCCTAAATGATCTAAGACCAAGATAAAACAATACAAATTAAGGGGGTGCATTGTATATGGAATTAGCGAAAGTTTATGGAATTTGAAAGTCTAGGTGTATTCAATACAGATTTTTAAAAATCAATCAAAGTCTAGGTGTATTCAACTAGATTTTAAAAAATCATTATGAATTCCATCAAAGTTCAGGGGTATTCAATTAAGACTTTTTAAAATGAATAAAAGTTCAGATGTATTCAAAATATCATTCATACTTATGGAACTAATAACTCATGGATAATTGTGGACTTTGTAGTGTAAATTACATACACTAAACTCCAATATTTTTCCATCCACTAGAGCAAAGATTTGGAAAAGTCTACGACATACTTTCTCTGTACATGTGAATAGGTTGATCCTACGATACATCATTTTTTTTTATATAATATTTTGTGTTACAACGTTCTATTCTACCTATTCTTTTCAATGTTTTTTAAATGTTAACATTTTGTTATCTTTTAATTGTAATGCTTGGAACCCTCGATAACCTAAATATTATCTACTAACTCTTGATATTAGAACCACATGATTATATTATTATATTTGCGTACATGAATTAAACTTGTGAACATCTAATGTCCCACTTTAGAACATGTGTTTTTGGTTTACGTACAAGTATGCGTGTTGTTAAGTTAATATAATTTTTTTTGTTACATATGTTTATGTATTTCAATCAAATATTACAACTGTATGCATCGAAATCAAGTAGATGAACACTAAACTTATAATCGGTGTCATTATGTGTTTGTCATTGCATCTTTATTTATTTATTTTCTTTCCTGTAACTCTGTAAGTATTGAGAAATCTACATAAGTCATTCATATGAAATCTGTAGATTTCAGAAATCAGTGAAAGTCTGTGATTAAAAATCGATGGTTTAAAGAAATCGATTTTCATGTTGTGCATAAAATGAAAGAAGAAAAAGAAACAAAAACAAATCAAGTTATTACTTAATCATGTATTGGACATAAAATTTCTTCTGACCTAGCTAGCGGCCGCTTTGCTAGGGTTTATCATAGGCTTCTTGTCTTCGACAAAATCTTCAAAATCTATGGATCTAGTCGTTGCTGGCATGATCTTGATCTTTTGTGAATCCCATGCTGAGTGAGGGCAGGCGGGCAGCGATGTTTTCTTCCTCGGGGTGTTCTCCCCGTTTGGGGAGATTACGCTCCTCATGCTTCAAATTGGAAGAGAATTCTCAGGATGACTTGACTTCAACAAGTTCGATGGCTTCACTGGAGTTTCTGGGATCGCTGGCCAGACTCACATTAGGTGCGACCTGGTCTGGATCTTCGTAGGAGTGTGGAGGTGCTGCGGCGAATTCAGATCAAGATATATACAAACATGTCTTGCTGCCATGATTTTATGCGGTGAGAGAAGACGAATTCATCTGGCGTCCTAGCGATCTCGAAGGCGATAGTCTGGTTTGGAAGGATGGCGACGATATGCCAACGGCTTCTAGTTGTGTTGACGACGGCGGCTTTCGGCATTTTGTTGGTGTTTGGAAACCTGGAGATTCCTTTCTCCTCACTCATGACGTCGACATTAAGATTGGGTCAGTTGCTGGTGTTGGGTTTCACAATGTGAGCACAGCAGCGGCGGAAAACCCTGCCGTGTTTCATAACTGAAGGGCGGAAAGCCTTTTAATGTTTTTCCGATATAGACTAGAGCTTTCCCTCCTTAGGCGCACCTATCTGTACAATTTTTTTTACCTTGTCTAAATCTTAAATTTTAATTTTTTATTATTTATTGATAAAGCCCTAAGGAGAGAACTAGCTAAAACCAGTGCATGGTCCAAATGAAAATTCTGTGGAGAAATGCCCCTTAATAGTAATTTTACCTATCAATAATTTCACGAGAAAAAAAATTTCTATTTCAAAATATAAAAAGAGAAAAATTGCGTTGGTTTTCATTTATTGTTTTTTTTCTTCCGAAAAACTATGTGCTATAGTCAGAAAGAGAACTTATTTTCTCAGCTAAATGTAGCAAATGGTTTGGCTTGATGGCAATTATTACAAAATGTGGGAAATTCTGGAAAAATAAAAGTGGTAAACGCTTACTACCAAAAAATATCTGATTTTTTCCAATAAAAGCAGATCCCCATATGGCATGAAAACTCCTATGTATTAATTGTCCTAATTTGCTTTTCAGTAATTAAAGAAAAAAGAAAGAAATTGCTGTAGGTGATGGGAAGGAAATTGAGATGATAAAAGTCACTTTGGCTTTGATGATCATATCATACTTTAACAGCAAATTAGGTCCTTGAATTCAGATGAATCATGTTTTGGGGTAGATTTTTCATGAGTTTGGGCACTTGTTTCCTGGGCATGCAAATCATTACTGTCCCTCCTCAAAAGCCTAAATACCATTTATAATAAAACAAGCCCTTTTTGGCTTTTGTGACCTTTAATCCCTTAAGAAGAGGAGGTTAAAGTTAAGCTGCAACTTAAAAAGAGGTTTGAGTGGTGCCAATGCTCCTGAATTGGTTTTGGCGAGCATTGGTTTTGGCCCTTTCTTTGCTCTTAATGAATTCGGAGAGCGAAAGTTCTTGTATGCACCAAGGTTCAAATGAACCGAGAGTAATAACGCGATCTCGGCCGTACATTGAATCCAGTTTTTGAAAGGCACTAACATTGATATTAACTCTATTAAGATGATTGGAAAAAACAAATAGTTAACATAGTAAAAACACATTCAGGTCAGAATGTCATTTTACCCAGAGTAGATATGATCATATGAAAATGTTTCACTTTGAGAAACAAACTAATCTCCACCAACCAGTTTGTTGCCATCGCCACCAAACCTGCTATCGAACAAAGGCCTTAACCACAACTTTATCAGAACCATTTAGATTGAATGCACATAGGGCGCACTAGAAGATTCGAGTCTCTACAACCCAGATCGACGACCTGAAACCACCCGATTGTATCTTATCGTTCAGGCATATCTCGGCGGCGGAGAACCGCCGTTCTCTTCGCCTTGTTCTCTTCTCCAACCATTGATGCAGGAGAGGGAATTGATATCGGAAGCTTCTTCATCATTGAATATTGCCTATGTGCTTGATGTTCTTGACCTTCTAGCGGTCGCCATCGGAATCCTTGAGGGCCTCGATGACGAGGGCAGCGGCGGAGGGACAAGGGAGACGTTGACCGAGATTTTGATTGTGGAACTGGCGGCGTGGTTGACGTAGACCTCGACGACTTCGGAGGGTCGAACTTGGGAGGTATTGCTGGAGAGGCAGGGGAGATTGGGGTTTGCAGGCGGGGGGAGATGGAGAGAGTCAAAGAGGCAGAGTTAATTTTGTTTGATAGAGTTTTAACTTTTTTTTAGTCTAATTGACGTTTGCTTGATCTGTTTGGTTCATGTGCACCATGGTGCACTGAATCCGCTCTGGATAGGAGAAACTAGAAATGTGCCCCCGCTTTGCAAAATCGCCCACGCACTGTAGCATATGAACAATAAAACCACTGTAGCAAGTGAACATGACCACCTTGACAAAAAATAGTATATGTTAAACTAGAAAGATACCCGTGCGTTGCTACGGGATTTCTTGTCAACAAAATTTGTATTCTACATAATGGAATAAGCAAAAATTTAAGAATATGGTTACTAAAAATAGTTCATTCTAAGGGCATCCGACTATTGTGCTATAACCTATACCCAAATTTAAAATTTGACTCACCCAAACCTATTTTTTCATATAAGTTTTGCATCTCTAACTCTTATTGTCAAAACCTAAACCTATAATATGTGGGGACCACTCAATTGATGAGTGTGAAATTTAGGATTCCTCCTAAATAGTTGAGTCAAAATAGGACCTCTTTTAGGTTTAAACCTATTTTGGCTCAAGTTGTATCTATGTTGAAGATGTAAAATTGAAAAACCTAAACCTATTATAGGTTTTAGGACAATGGTTGGAGATGGCCTAAGGAATCAAAAAAAGAGTCACTATCGTATCATGTTCAGTTAAAATGATGAATCAATATGTTGTTTCACTCTATACATGTATGGAAAACAATTGGAGTTTCAGAGTGATACTACCTAGTTGAGTTTAACTAACCTATATACATGATGCAAGCCTAAATCTAAATCCAACAACATATGCATGCTCATTCTTTACTTCTCTATGCCCATCATAAAGTATGTATCCACAATGCTAGTCTACCTTTTTACCTACATATATGCTGATAGCCAGGTGAATACATTATACTGAAAGTTTAGCAGCGTTAATCACTATACAAAGTGAATGTAAATCATATATTACTGGAAGCCAATACATGTTTTGAGGAGACTATGACATATCTTCATTAAAGTGAGTGCACCACCATTAACTCAAATGCAAAGTATATTGTATTGAGTAAGCTATTCAAACCCAACAAAAAAAAAAAAAACAAACAAAACAAAGAGCAATAATCCCATTTTACTATATATTCTTAATGTTTGCCACAAACTACACTAAAGAGTAAACCATATATGTGGCAAGAAACATTATTACTCTAGGACACATGCCCTCTTGTTATATATTTAATTTCTTGATATACGTGGTATCTACTTTAGCATTTTGACCAAAACCATTTAAGTTTACATAAGGAAGCAAAAGAATTAAATGAGATCTATTAAGGAATTTATATTCATATGTTCAATTATTTATTGTCTCGGCATCTTTAATTATTTGTCATCTCAATACCCCATCTCTATATTGTTGTAAATGTATTTCTCATTCTAGTGTTACACCTTTAAGATTTAAGATTCTATGATAACTTATAATCCCTATAGTCCCGGTCTATCAATGAAATTATGATCTTTATCAAAAAGTCCTTCAAGTTCTAGCAGAACTCAATCTTTTGCTTATCGCAAAATGCAAGAGACCTCAACTGAAAATCAATGGAAACCCTACAGATCTATATATAACCCTACATATCTATATATAAAAGAAGGAAACATAAGAAAAGACTAATAAAAGTGCATATATACCAAAGAAAGTCAAGCAACCACAAAAGCAACAAAACTGAGACCAATAGTTAGTAAGACTCCACATTTTGTTTCATTTTGAATAATCAAACTCTACATAAATCTCAAAATCGATAATTTCCTACAGTAAACATACATAAAGACTTTACCTCTGTTTTATTTGCAGTATTTGGATCTTTCTGCAAGAGTTCTTATGACCATTTTTGGATTGTTGTAATTTTTTCTCAAGAATTTGATGAGTCAATATTGTATTTATTTTCCAGTTTTGTATTTATTTCTGCAAGATATCAAACAAATTCATAAACATTTTCACTGGAGATAAAAACTATCAAATGCCATATCCACAACTTATTGTTTCTATTTTAACAAAAATAAAATAAAATCTAATACTATTTCTAATGGCTGGTCAAAAAACACTCAAGTCTGAGTTATGTCTGAATATCCCCTAAATTCAAATTATGGTGAGATCTTCTTATCAACTTGAGGACCTTAGGTAACTGCAAACGATTCCGGGTGAGATCTTTTATCATTATAAAAGTGAAAATTTTAAAAGTCTTAATTGTGTAAACATCTTCTACAATTAAAAATAAAAAACCAAACACCCAGGCCAACACTGTTCACGTGAACAGTATTTATGAACAGTCTATGAACAGTGCACGTACGGAAAATAGATATATCTTAAATTGGTTTTTGTGTATTTTACTATTTTAAATTGGACGACATCAATTCTAGTGAAAACTCTAACCTGAAATTCAATATTACAGCATCTCAGTGGGGATTTCAAAGAAAAAAAAACAAAAAAAAACAAACACTACTCAGCTATGTAAAACAGTATGTAAAACAGATAAACATAAACATGACTGAAAAATCATCTTCAAATGAAAACCTAGAGAAAAGCAAAAACAAAATGATATAGATAAATCTAAAATAATTTGCAGTTGTCATGAAGCAAATAGTAATCAAAAAGTGATAAGACGCTAATTTTTTAGATCTCTCATTTGAAGCTGCTTACATTATGACTCTCCACATTGACGGCAATAAAATTCCTCTTCAAATCTCAGAGCTTTCACAAAAACACCAACATGTAATTATAGACACATATTAGCTATTTATATACATTCTAACGTACCCAAAGTTTATCTATTGAACTGAGAATGTGAAAGCAAACAATATAATCCTAACTAAAAACAGGAAGTAAGAAGCCAAAGACCCAATTCTTTTTGGTTAAAATGAAAACATGACCAAAACAGATCCAAAAGATATCGAATACTCACCATATTTAAATCTTATACTTCGTTATATTTAAATTCAGTTTATCATTCATTTTTATGAAAATCAAAGATAAATAGTGACAAAAAGAGAGAACATTAGTATAAAGAGAGGGAAAAAAGACATCATTATGCAAAATTTTGATGTTTTAGTCCTAACACTCATAGACCCGATTCAAAAGAATAAGCAGACTTAATTACGTCTTAATTAATGTTAGACCAAACCCAATACCAAAAAAAAAAAAAAATTCAGATGTGAAGAAACACTGTGAACAGTGTTTATGAACAGTGAATTTAGTTATGCGAACAGTGTTTATGAACAGTGTTGTGAATAGTGAATTTAGTTATATAAACAGTAGACAACAAATATATATATAGTTATGAACAGTGTTGTGAATAGTGAATTTAGTTATGTGAACAGTAAACAACAAATATATATATAGTAAATGGTGGTGCTTTGCGTGTGTCTTTACAGCTAAATTAGGGCTATTTATATACAAGTGTTGGAGCTTTGTAGTATTTCAAAATTATATATTAATTATGAAAAGTTATTTTCTTTTAAATTTTTTTTTTGAAAAAAAGAAATAACTTCATTGACATAGAGTTATACGACCAAATATTACTAGGTCAAGCTGGAGTTAACTCCGTTACAATTTCTATATACAGTAAACTCTTTATTTTCATACAACTAAAACTAAAAGGGAATAACCAAAATGTCGTCACGATTACACAAAAAGTAATTAACCTACACAAATTAAATCAAAGTACCTAAAAATCAACATGCAACCTAAAGACCCAATTGTGTACCTGTACGTCAAAGAGTAGAGTATCACCCTGAACAATTTGTGTAGGGATCTTTATTCCTCCCCGAGTAGAACTACTCTCCACCTGCCTTAGGAGAGGTTTCCAACTTCGACGTTCCCGACCCAGAAGCCATGGAACGTGCTTAGACTCTTAGAGCACTTACCTGCCTCAAATATATCCTCCTCCCTAGGGCGTTGCACAATGGGAACTCTGGCACTACACGAATTTGCATTGAGCGTTTTTCTCTAGGGAATAGGGTAGAGACTAGAGAGTGACGACATCAACGGTGCATGAGAGATCAAGGTTGGCTAGTGTGTTGGCCCGTAACACCATGGCAGGCTGTGCTGGGGTTTGGGTCGCAGTTGGTGCTGTCGATGCTGCCTCCTCTTTTTGCTCAAGTGGGCATGAACGACCTCCATGGTTCATCATCCAACACACTCTGCAACAACCTAGAAGTTGTTCATACTTGTATTTTCTCCAACAAAGCATGTTGTATGTGGGAGAAACCTCAATCCTATGTTCTGGCCTCACAAGATGGTTGAGAGGTAGGGTTAGCCGAACCCTAGCCACCCCCTTGTTGAAACCTACGTTGTCCACCTGCAAACTGAGCCGATTGTTTTGACGATCAAGCGGGTGGTGTTGTCGCTGTCGTTAGAGCCTGAGCTATGACCAAACATGATTAAAGTCAAATAATACTATAGTAATATATTTGATTTCCACGAAATAGAGTTAAAGTCAAAATCAATAACTAATATTGTAAAATTATAAAACCAATAACTTTAACTGATTCTGTAGTTGGTGTATAATATTTTTAGAGGATATAACTTTATATATTAAGCAACTTAGATGATTACGACTTATATAAGTATGTTGAATAGTTAACATGGTTTATCAACTACCTAATCTTGAAATGCAAGAAACAAAAACACGTTTCTAACTACAGCATGCGCTTAATATAGTTGGTGTATGAACTTGAAATACCCCAAACTAGGGATACTATTTTGTAACCAACCAGGACATTACATAGGGCTCTAAACTTTTACTAAAGGATGTCAACCAGGTAGCTATATTTGGGGGGACTTGGAAATTACTATCTCTTTTGTTCCTAAGAGTTTCAGAAGGGGGAATGACTTGAGCACCCAGAAAATGCCATTGCCGTTTATTGCAGAGGTTATCACATGAAGCACACCGCATGGCCTGTAGATAGTGATTGATGAAAGAAACGAAAAGAATCAGAGATTTTGAGGTCATTTCCAGCAATCTAAAATGCTTCCATCCCACATGGTTTCTGCAAATGTTTCCTTGTTTTAACTCCCGACTTTTGTCTCTGTATGTGATCATAATGGAGGGTATATATGTTAGGTTTTGACATCTGACTATGAAGGATCCCTAACACCCTATGCTTTTGTACAATGTTGTTTCGGGGATGAGGTAAATGAATTAGTGTATCTAAATACGGGCATGAACGTGATAATACACAGCATTGAAGTGTCACCATGTCTTTGAAATCGACTTTAAACTGAGTTACGGAATTGTTTCTCAATGATTTTGCAACTTTTGAGTGACACAAAGATAGAAAATTAAATGCTTCCGTAAACGAGCATCAAACCATCAACATCACCCACAATCCTCCATGATTTCCATGTCGAACTAGGTCTAACTCCAAACCCTAAAACCACATCTACATGTTTCATTGTTCTTGGGGTGCAAGAAGACGACAGAGCAACTAAACGACCTACAGTTTATAAAGAGGAAAGTGGTGAAATGGGATTTTATAACTAACTTGGGTCTTGGGGAATTCTCGTCGAGAGCTTGGTGTCCTAGCCTAAACGAGAGACTGTAACACTTGTGATGCACAGCAGGACAATCATAGTGGTAGGTTACCATCAATCAATACTATTGTAACGTGGAGATCATTATGAAGCTTGGCCTCACTTTCTTTCCCCATAATTTTCACCATGTAAATAAACCAAAGAAGGTCTCCTACTTGCCCCCATGTTTAACCTTTTGCCTTCTAGTCATAAGCCACCTCTCCTAAAGATAACAAAGAAGCAGTACTATACAAATCTGAAGCGTTCAGAAACTTTTGACCATGGTGAATTCGCAAAGGGAATTGGGGCCTGAAGAGTACTAAAGCTAACTGTAGAACTGTAGTCTCTCCCAGAAGAACAAGAATAGTCTAAAAGACGCAACAAACAATTGCAAGAAAAGTAAGATCCATTGTGATACACTGTGTTGAGTGAGGAACAATACAGAAAGGATGTTCAATAAGATGCAAGAAACATCCCCTTACGGCCTACTCAAGCTTTATAGATTCTTAGCAACCTTATACCCTCCCAGATTTTCCTTTGCTGAAGTTCAGAGTGAAAAAGATGCTTCCACATGCTTTCGTTTCTAGAAGTCCCAAGATCTAGAATGTTCATTATGCTCAGATATAAAGAAAAGGGCGTGGAAATGAGAGCTTTTGATTCCATACTATAAACCTGAAAACCTTCAAATTCGATCCTGGTAAATAGGGGCAAGCAAGGTCTGGTGGAGAGTTCTATCTCTGATATATGCAATTTAAAGAAATCAAAACACACTGCCAACGGCAAAAATGATGAAGAAAGCTTGTGGTTCACACACACTCCTAGGATGTTAAGGTTAACAAAGTTCATTCTTTAGAAGATTGATTAGATTCAACTATGTAAATCACATCAAAATCATAAAAGCAACAGATCACTTGGAATATACAAAAGAAAAAGATGCATTTATACAACAGCTGCCCATCAATAAAGAAAAAAATATTTGATATTTCATACCACAACATCCACATAATGGAGAACACAAGTCCATTGCTAGCTTTTATTCATCTTTATCTCTATAAGTTCTTCAATGGTTGACGGCAAATGGGGCATTTATTGGATTGAATCCTCAATTCTTTTGCACAGTCACTGCACATACACTGGAATAAAAAAAATAAAAATAAAAGATACGAAAGTTAGCAACTTATGTCATAAGAGTGAAATCAAGGGAAAACAGAGAGTAGTAATTATCTTAACTTACTATGCAATACACGGTTCTAGTATAACCAATCAACTATATATTTCAGTCAAAATCCAATTTCTGAATCCGTTAAAGAGAAATTCAAAAGACTTTCAGTCAAAATCCAATTTCTGAATCCATTAAAGGGAAATTCAGAAAGAATTCTCACCATATGTCGACAAGGTAACACAGCAGTGTCCTTCGGTTCGGTCATGCATATTACACACTCCTTCCCAGGGTCATTGTCATCAAAGCCCACTGCTGAGGTTGCAATTCCATATATCTCACGTAGCTCATAGCGAACTTCATCAATCCATAATATCTGCTTAATAACTTTCACTTGGAAGGGTCATCATTATTCTTTTCTAGCACAGATTGAGTAATCTGCATACGAGGAGATGCATCTAGGACAGGCTCATCAATATGATTGACCGAATCAGGTGGTGAACATGTTTCAGCAGATATTACAAGCGGGAATACATCTTCTGCAGGTGAAGGTTTTGAAAGATCATCCAACTCGAAGAAGCCTAAATCGATGCCGGTTCCTGAGGGCTGACGAAATTTCTGGCCTACTCCTTTCTGAAAGGGGACTACCACTGGTGTACATGCTTCAGGAAATAGTGGAACAAATCTACAATCTGTCTCTTCCTTGGCAAAGTAGAGAATTGTAATGCTGTCAACAAGACATGACTCAGATAATTAGAATAAGTATATATGATTTACCCAATAGAAAATGAAGATTGTAGATCTAGTCAAAACATATATATGTATTGATAGTGCTAGGGATAAAAAAGGCACCAACAGCCTCTGAAAACTTTTAGCATATGAATCTGGAGTACAAATCTTCCTCTAACTAGTCGACAATCATGACCATGGCCAAGGCGATCTAAATAGAACCCACGTACTTTCTCTATGCTCAATATATGCATAGGTAGAGTGCCACATGCATGCTCAACAACCAGAATAATGGTTGCCATACTTTTGTTTAACCCTATTACATAGTTCTACTTTTAGCCTGCAACTCTTATGACTCATAAGAATGTTATTGCACATAAAATGTATATAGACACCTCTAGAAGTAACCTAGGCACCTACACACGAAATTTCTACATACACCTATAGAAGCAACCTAGGCACCTACCGATATGACCTTCTAGATCACATAAGAGACATCAGTCTAGAGAACTTTAAACATGCACTATTTGGTAAGAACCAAATAAATTATGCAAAATACTCTAAATTGTCACACACAGCTTGCTGCTTCAAACTGCAGTTTTACCTTTCAACAGACCTCAAATATGAAAACAGATTAAATCTCTACTTTCAATTGCATGTATAGACCAAAAACACGGGCAAAGGAGGAGCAACAATTAAGATACTTGGTTCTACAATTCCTGAAAAGAACAGTGGTCAAGAGTAATTGAAAAAGAAAAACCGACTCCAACAACTCTTTCATACAACACATAAAAATGAAAGCACAGGAGCATATAGATGACAGACAATTAGAAAATTGTGTTCCTTTACATGGTGTCCCTTTGCTTAATATAGACATCATATCTTTCAGAAGTCATAACATAAATACAGGTAATGCAACTTTTCAAAGAGCTTATAGAATTATAATTCTTATATCAGAAACTCCTCTAATGGGCGATAAAGTTTGCATATCTTAGCATGACCATTTCTTTATAGAATACAGTATAAGTTTATTAAGGTGGCGTAACCACGACCTTGTAAGAAAGTCGAAAAACAGCACAAACAGGCAGGAGCAGATGGAAGATCCTTGTTCACTGTAACCTCAATAGTTTAAAACAAATAACAGTGTTCTGGAAAAGACTAATAATACACCAATTCAAACACTAGTGTGAGTAAATTAGTATGTCATATCCCCTCCATTCTCTACTTCCTCTTAAGAGTAGCTTTACAACCAACAAAGGCAAGAAAATGTAACCCTTTTCTATGTTAGAGAACCTTCCACTGAAAAGGGATGGCACCACATATATACTCCTTGAAATAGATAAAATTGTAGTGCTTCAAGTGAAGTGTCAATAAATTTCCGGCCAAAGGAACAAATGAAGTTATGAACTACGTAATCACTATTTCTAAAGGGCACCTCTAACGGCCGTAGCTAATTCTGGTCATCTCTACTAATGCATCCTCCAACAGAGGAAAAACAGTGAAAGGCAAAATGCATGACCTTGATTTGTTACAAGGTCTACCATCAGTAACATCCAAAGACTCAAAGATGAACATCAAGCAACTATGTACATCCTACTTCGTATCATAATACACTAGTGAACACTGTAACTGAAAATCATTTCTTAAAAATCTATAATTGTTTATACCTCACTATCTTCTGGTCAGCATTCCTAATTCTAAGCATAGCTGCTCTCTAACCCAAATTCGAGAATTTAACCTTAAAATTAACATGATCAAAGCTTCTTTGCCACTCAGGTCCTAAATGCTGATACCATTGACACCGAAAACCAACCAATTTGTTGTCCACAATATTCAAAACACAAATTCGACAACACTCAATCTATCAAAAGCAACAAACACAGACACATAAAACCAAACCAAAAAATCCACAAAAGAACCCGAAAATGCTCACCTGCCATCATACAAGGCATCGAAAACGAAAGAAACCAAATGCTGATCAGGGTTCTGCTCATCAATCTCCACCCTCAACGTGTCCTTATGCACGTTGACATCATTCTTCACCTTCTTAGCATTCTGGTGCTCCACGTACGGCGGCGGAGGCTGCACCGGAGCCACCGGCGGCCGCATCGCCGGCCACCCACCAACCTGAACCTGATTACCATAGTAAGGCTGGTAATTCTGGTTGTAACTATACCTCCCCATCATCTGGTTGCAAGAATTATACTGTCCATAGCAGTAATGGGTCTGCGGCGGCGGCGGAGGCGGCGGAAGAGGGAGAGGGTAGGCCTGGTAAGCAGCAGCCCTGGGCGCGGCGTAGGGGATTATTGCGGAGTTGGGTTCTGGGTAGTTGACGGAAGAGGAAGACGAGGCGGAGGAGGAAGAGAAAGAAGGCTCCGGCGGCGGAGGAGGACGAGGTGGAGGCGGCGGAGAGAAAGAAGGAGGGTCGGAGTAGTAGTGAGGGTTGGAGAGGTAGTGGGGCTGAGGCGGAGGAGGAGGTGGTGGGTTTTGGTAATAGGGGTTGTTGTTGTTGTTGTTCCGTCTCCGGTTGCTGCTGAAGGAAATCCCCATTTTTTGTGGGGGTGAGAGAGAATCGAAGACGAAGTCTACTGCTGCAAGGAAAAGAGGCGAAGAAGAAGAAGAAAGAGACTGTAAACAAGATCGCGTTAATTGAAGCGTTTGTTTTTTTCGGCAGGATTGAGTTATTGGCGACGATTAAACGCGCGCTTGCCACGCCATTTTTGAGTTGATTATTTCCAACGTGAGGTATTTAATGTTGAAACGGAGAAGTCTATGAAGAATTTTATATAGAGGAAAAATGTGTGCTTTGAATCCTTTTGCGTGGTTGTTTCTCAAAGGGTAAGAACATCTTTAACAATTAATAATGTTAAATATTTTTTAGTTAAATTTTAGTTAAATTAGCTAATATGTTATTTTTTTTAACCACTTTAAAAATACATCTGTATCAATGCTCTCTATTTTAGCTAGCATTACATTAATATTATTCTTTAAATAAAAATTAAATAGTTTAAATATATTTTTATATTACGTAAAATATTTTAAAATAATTGTATTAAATTATAGCTAGTCTCATGTAAGTCTATCTCGCTCTCTATATTTGGCTAGCGAGATAGCTAAAAGTTATAATAGCTGAGTTTTGACTAGTTTGTTTGAGCTCTTAAAATATGTAAAAAAGTTAAACACGCTTTATAAAATAGTTTAAAATCAAAATAAAGAGTCTGCTAAAGATGCTCTAATGGTGAAAAATATAGAGTGCCAGTTTTTAAGGTTGGTGGATTGGTAATTTTGATTGTAAATTGCGGTCGTCTAAAATTTTACACGAGTACAAGTCGTTTGTTCGGCGGTTTGCGTTAATGGAGTTTGATTGGTATGATGATGGCAAGGCGATCTAAGTTATATATGAGTGGATATTGACTGTATAGCTTTAGGGTCATCGACATTAGGACATGAGCGAATGTGTTAATTCAAGTACGTGCCAGAGGCTGGAAAATATGTACACCAAGACAAACGTCGGCCGTAAGGGGTGTCATCTGGAGACAGTTGTCTCAGGCCACGGCTTCTGGTTTTAGTATATTGTGTAATCTACATAAATTTTTGAGCATTGGCTACATGTGATTTGTGTTAGCATAGCGATATTGTGGTCTCGATTGTTGCCAACTAACATTTGGTTTTAACAATAATTACCACTTGACAAAAGTCAAACTCGGGTCGTATGGAGTTATTTCACTTTGATAGATAGCAAATATCTAGCATTCGAGTCTTGTGATGACCCGGATTCTTTGAAAGTTGGCACTTTCATCAATGTCAAAGAGGTCCTGTAGAAACCCCTAGTACTCAACAACCTACAAATAAGGATATGTGAACATTGAGACTTGAATTTGGGTGTGGATTTCACTTGAGCAAGTGTCTTGCTATCTTTGCTATTCTCATCGGCTATTTGATGTATCTTCTAGTTGTTTACCCTACATTCTATGTAGTTCTATGTTTCGTAAGTATTTTATTTTTATTGAAAAGATGTTTTGTAAGTATTTTGGAGCAAAGAATAAGAAAAATAATATGCTTATTGCTTATGCATTAGTCAATTTTGTCATAGCAAAGAAGAGCATTTCAAGAGGAACCAAATAATGAGCTTTATAATTAGGGTTATGGTCAACCTTAGAGGTTGTAAGATCGCTTTACAATGTCTTCCGAGCTTTGAAATTTCATATTTTCTTCATTCGAGAAAAAGTCATGGTTGATATATTGTGCACGGATCAGAATTTTGATGAGACTATATTTTAAGGCCCAAATCACACTAGCAAATTCAAATACCATTTTTTGTTAAATTTTCAACTTAGTTTGGGAAAATGGTTGGGAAAATGGTATAAACTACTGTAGGGGCACGTTTATTACCCCGGACAGAACGAGATTGGACGAGAGTGGGGAAGTCCTGAAAGCAGCCTCCACACATTGCTAGAGCGGCCCCAAATTTGGGGGGGGGGGGGGTGGTGGGAGGGGTTGTGGAAGCTGGTCGTTGTTTTCTTCTCTCGCCTCAAATTTATGGGTTCTTGGTTATGATTTGTAATTTCAGGTTGGAGGTTTGATTTTGCTTGTTTTTTATTTCTATTTTGTGATTGCAGGTTGAGGTGTTGTGGTGTTTTTTATTTTATTTTGATAGGTGGTGTTGTGGTGTTATTCTTGATTGCTGCCATTAAACATGAGTTAAGCTTACTGCTAGAATAAGGAGTGTTGGACTATGATAGAATTTAAGTCTGGGTTAGACAATCTCGGGTAACAAATGTGCCCTAGTTATTTGCAGTGATTCATCAACTTCAAGAGCTAGCATAAATTATGTATCTGTAAGAGATTGTGAATGTAATATGTTTTTGTATTAATAATCTTCAAATGATACAACAACTTTTATATACAAGGAGAATGTAGAGCTATTCTAGAAAAGCTATAGAAGTGTAATCAACTATCAACTAATTACACACAGTCACGATCCATGAGTTACTCCAATATGATTGCTAGAATAACTCCATGATCCATCAATGACTCTAGAATAACCGTTGGAATCATTCCATTGATACAAGAGATCATGTACCTAATTTCTTCCTTTAATACTCCCCCTCAAGTTGGAGTGTGGATACCGATAACACTCAACTTGCTAAGATGTGCGTGGAAGGCAGGTGCACGTAACGGCTTAGTAAACATATCAACTATTTGCTTCCCAGTACATACATAAGCTATTTTGAGTTCTCCCTTTTGAATTCTTTCTTGAACAATATGGCAATCCAACTCAATGTGCTTTGTTCTCTCATGATAAACCGAATTCGCTGCTATGTGTAAAACAACTTGATTATCGCAGAATAATATTGCTGGTTGAGGATGAAGTACATGCAAGTCAGTCAACAAGTATCTAAGCCAAGAAAGCTCACAAGCAGATGCAGCCATCGAACGGTATTCAGCTTCAGCTGAGGATCTAGAAACAGTGACATGTTTCTTACTTTTCCATGAGATGAGTGATTGTCTAAGAAATATGCAAAAACCTGTCACAGAGCGACGTATAAGTGGACATCTAGCCCAATCTGCATCGCAGTACCCAATCAAACGAAATGAATTCTACGATGAATAGAATAACCCTTGGCCATGAATAGATTTTAGATAATGGAGAAGACGAAGGGCTGCCTTACGATGATGTAACTTTGCTTCTTGCATGAATTGACTGAGTGTATTGACTGCAAATGGGATATTTGGCCTGGTGATTGTCAAATAAATTAGTTTCCCAATCAGACGTCGAAATTTAGTTGGATCTTTGAGAGCATCACTTCCCTTTGTCGTTAACACCAAGTCAGGTTCCATAGGTACTGTTGCAGGCTCCACTCCCAACAATCCGGCTTCCTCCAAAATGTCTAATGTGTATTTTCGCTAACATATTGTAATCCCTGCCTTAGAGCGTGCAACTTCTATGCCCAAAAAATATTTCAAAGGTCCAAGATCTTTAATTTTGAAACGGCTATTAAGGAATTGCTTGAGATGTAAAATGGCCTCTTCATTGTTTCTTGTGATAATCATGTCATCTACATAAAGCAACACCACAGTAATTGAATTACCACGAACCTGAGTGAACAACGAATAGTCAGCACGAGACTATTGGAAGCCGAATTCTTGAATAGAGGATGAGAACCTTTGAAATCAACTGCGGGATGCTTGTTTAAGGCCGTATAAGGACTTGTGAAGTTGACAAACTAACTTCTCCCCATGTCGACGATAACCGGGTGGTGGCATCACATACACCTCCTAAGTGAGTTTTCCATGTAAGAACGCATTTTGGACGTCCATCTGGTGTAAGGGCCAGTGCCGAACAACAACAACAACTAACAAACAACGTACAATAATCAATTTGGCCACCGGAGCAAAAATGTCCTTGTAATCGATCCCTTCTCTCTAATTGAATCCCTTGGAAACAAGCCGCGCCTTGTATCATTCAACTGTGCCGTCAGAATTGTACTTGATCTTGAAGACCCATTTACAGTCGATTGGACGCTGACGTTGAGGCAAAGGGACCAGTGACCATGCTCTATTATCTTCAAGAGCCTGAATCTCATTATTCATCGTTGTAACCCATTGAGGATCATGGCTGGCCTGTTCATAAGTAGCTGATATATATATATATATATACAGTTCCTATCCAGAGCGAAGCTTCACTTTGAAATTAAAGTGTGAAGTTCCTTATTTGACTCACTTTTCGGTCATATTTCTGCATCTTCACCGTTCAGTTTGTAAAACTTAATGCATAGATCACTCTTGTCATGTTTCATCCAAATTGGTAATCATTAAGGTACCGAATTAGATTAAATCAACGAACGGACCATAAATCTGTCTATTCAGAACTGTTTGTGTAAATAACAATTATGAAAACCCAAACGATCATCAAATTCAATAAAACTTGGCAGAAATGATCTATGCATTATGTTCTACAAACTGAACGGTAGAGATGTGGAAATATGACTGAAAAGTGAGTCAAATAAAGAACTTCACACTTTAATTTCAAAGTGAAGCTTCGCTCTGGATAGGAACTATATATCAGTCCCTATCCAGAGCGAAGCTTCGCTCTGGAATTAACATGCGAAGGTCCTTATTTGACTCACTTTTCGGTCATATTTTTCGATCATACTCGGTCAGTGTCTAGATACATATCGTATGATCATCCTTACAAAGTTTCATCCAGTTTGGTGATCGTTTGCACACCGAATCAGATAAAATAAATCAATAGAACAAAATCTGTCCAACTAGAACCGTTGGAGTAAATCATGATTATGGAGGCTTAAACGGTCACCAAATTGGATGAAACTTTGTAAGAATGATCATACGATATGTATCTAGACATTGACCGGGTATGATCGAAAAATATGACCGAAAAGTGAGTCAAATAAGGACCTTCGCACGTTAATTCCAAAGCGAAGCTTCGCTCTGGATAGGGACCGTGTATATATATATATATATATATATATATATATTGTTAACAAATGATCAATAGCCAGATGACAAACCAAAATAAGAGATGTACCTTTGCAGCGGATAACGAGTGTCGGACATGGTGGAAAGACCGACGGCTAGGCCAAGAAAAACAGCGTGATTGGTGTGGTAGTTATTGAGGTATGATGGTGGTTTGCGGGTTCGATCAGATCGACGTAATACCTCAGGTGGTGGCGATGTCTGAGTGTCGAGGATGGGATTTTGGGTTTGCTCAATAGGCCAATTGGGCGAAGAGGATGGCAGTTCCAGTAAGGTGGTTGGTTTTGGATTGGTGGAGGCCGAGATTAGAGGTCGGGGCGACGCCGGCGACGGGAGCCTATCGGTGAAGGGTGAGATGTCGCTAGCGAGATTTTCTAGGTTCACTGAGGTTTGATCCAACGGTGTGGCCGACAGAGTGTGAGGCGCCGATGAGGGCGACGCTGGCGGTGGATGGATTTGGTGCGACACTGGCGATGACTGGATTTGAGGGAATGCCGGCGACAGAGTAGGTTGGATGGATCTAGTGTCCCGATCTGTTGTCGCTAGGAAGGAGAGAGAAGGAGGAGTTGGTGTTATGTGGATGGGTTGAGGGGAATGGGCCTGTTGGTTGGGCTGAATGTGTTGGGTTGGGTTGATTGGAAGAATTGGATAATCTTCTTGGTCCTCTTTAGGAAGTGCAGAACAAGGGAAAATGTTTTCATGAAAGACAACATCTCGGGAGGTGAAAAATTCTTTTTCTCAAGATCATACACTTGATAGCCTTTTTGTCCAAGTGGATACCCAAGAAAGATGAACCGATGTGCATGTTTGTCGAATTTGTGTTTGGGGTTGAGGTTGGTGGCATAGCATAAGCTACCGAAAACTCGAAGGTGAGAGTAAGTAGGTGAAGTCCCATGTAAGAGCTCGTATGGTGATTTGTGGGAAAGAAGAGGTGTATGGAGGCGGTTTATAAGATAACAAGCAGTAGCAATGCTTTCTCCCCAAAACTTTAAAGGTAAATTGGCTTGAAAATGAAGAGCTTGACCCACATTTAAAAGGTGGTGATGTTTGCGTTTAACAACCCCATTTTGTTGAGGAGTGTAGACGCAAGTATGTTGAAAAATTGTACCACGTTGGTCAAGAAAGGAATGTAGTGAAATAAATTCCTTTCCATGATCAGAACGAAGGATTTTGATGTCACGATTGAATTGAGTTTTGACCCAAGAGAAGAAAGATTTGATCAATGGTTGTGTGTTAGACTTAAATTGCATGAGATAGACCCAACAAAACCGAGAAAAGTCATCAACAATGGTGAGAAAATAACGAGCACTAGAATGAGTGTGAGTTTTATGTGGATCCCAAATGTCACAATGAATCAAATCAAAAGATGCAACCGTTTTTATTGAACTTAAAGGAAAACTTAAACGAGATTGCTTTGCTAGAAGACAAATGTCACATACATGTTGGGGATGAAACATAATTTCGGGAATGGTTTGGGACAAAAAAATGGAGGGGTGAGGATGATGGGTGCCCAAGTCATTGATGCCAAATGTATGAGTTACCAGTGACAAGGTGGGCTAGGTGAGGGTTTTGTCTTGGTGTGAGGTAGTAGAGTTTGTTAAAATGCTTACCCAGTCCAATCGTCCTCTTCGTATCCATGTCTTGCACAACACAAAAATTCAGATAAAAATCACAATGTATTTGAATGCCCGAGTCAATTTACTCACAAATATCGAATTTACTCGGAACTTAGACACATGAAGAACACCATCAAGGTTCAAATCAGTTGACAACTTAATAGTTCCAATACTTTCAATGGCGGTTTCACTATAGGAAATATAGTCCTAGGCGACGAGGCGGTTTCACTACAGGAAATATAGTCCTAGGTGACGGAAATAACTCGTCGCCTAAGACTCACTACTCGTCGCCTAGAAACTTGGCCGATGAATTCTCCGTCGTCTAAGTTTCGTCGCCTAGGTGTTGTGAGGTAGACACTTAGGCGATGGAAGCGGAGTCAGTCGTCGACTAAGAGCGATCAAACCCGACAGACTCTTTCCTGGCTTGTCAACAAACTGATTCATCGATAGAAATCTCGGTCGACAGAACATTTTTGTTGGAAAGATTCTTAGCCGACGAATATGAAATTCTTCTTACCCGACGGAAATCTCGTCGGTATGTATTTTGACCGACGAATATTGCATCGTTCTTAAGCGACGGAAAATACGTCGGCAAAGTTGTAATCCGACGAATGCCTAACAGTTCTTAGTCCACGATTGATCTTTGTATTCGTCGGATTTGTGGTTTATCTTAAGCGACGAATGTTTCTAGTTCCGTCGCTTAGGAATTTTATCTTGGGAGACGAATGTTACTTTTTCCGTCACTTTGGTTGTTTATCTTGGGCGACGAAGGTTTTGTTTCCGTCACGGAAGACAAATATCTTGGGCGACGAAGGTTACTATTTCCGTCACCAAAGACAAATATCTTAGGGGACGAAGGTTACTGTTTCCGTCGCCTAAGAGATTTTATATAGGGTAAAAAAACAGTGTATTTTTTTTTTACCTTATTCACTGTTTCAATAAATTACAAATCAGTAACAATAATCAAACACATACAGATATATTGATCATACTACCGGAAGCACTGGATTTGGACCATTTTTCATGTATTGATCATGTATACGTACAAAATAATTAATGTAGCTAAACTATGAATGAAGTATTACAAAATCAATAATGTCAAGGGGCACTGTTGTCCAATCCTATGTTGTTGCCTCTATCATCATTGTTTTGTGGGGAACCTTGTGGAGGAGGAGAAGATTGAGGAGGAAATTATGGAGGAGGAGGAGGTGGCATACCTAGGTGCTCATATAAAGCTGCAACTTGGGACTACACAACACTTTACATAGACTCGGCACGCAGGACACGCTGCTGGACCTCTTGGAATTGTTGTTAGGCACGCTGTTGAACCTCTTAGAACTGCTGCGGGGCACGCTCCTCTGATTCCTTTAGTCTCTGCTCATAGCGCTCCTGCACCTCTTGAAGTTGCTGCTCATCAACTCTAGGAGGACGACTACGTGAAGCGGAACCATTTGAAGAATGGCTTAAGTCTCGCTCGCCTCCTCGTCCCATCCCTTTGATCTCCTTTCCTTTCCGAGTTTTGAGCACCGTACCCAACACCTCAATTTGTTGAGACTGAACACTTTCCATAATCTCCTCCTCTGTCGCGTCAGGGTATTGTTCCTTAAATGCATCATTTCTTTTATTGACCTCATCAACCATGTCATTCTGCATTTAAAATACATCAATTAATAAACAAAACATGCAGCTCAACCGAACAAATAAAGTTTACTGGTTGCATAATAAACATGGAAGCTACTGCGGGTCAGTAAACTCAGTAAGCTACTGGGGGTCAGTAAACTTGTAATTCATTATCTCCTTTCAACTTTATTGCCACAACACATAACAGATACCATAATAAACAACTTTATTGCTCCCTAGAAAACCCAATAAAAGTTTACTGCCCCCAGTACATTTCTACTAGGGGTCAGTGAACTTGCAATTCCTTATATCCCTTTCAATTTCATGGCCACAACATACAACAGATACCTTAATAAACAATTTCATTGCCCTCTAGTAAACCCAGTAGAAGTTTACTACCCCCTAGTAAACTTCTACTGGGGGTCACTAAACTTCAATACAGTATGTCCCTTCATAATCATGCCAATTATACAGAACATATACTCATTCTTACCCTAATAAATAACTTCATTGCCCTCTAGTGAACCCAGTGGAAGTTTACTGCCCCTTAGTAAACTTCTACTAGGGGTCAGTAAACTTCAATACAGTATCTCCCTTTCATAATCATGCCAATTATACACAACATATACTCATTCTTATTCTAACAAACAACTTCATTGCCCCCTAGTGAACCCAGTGAAAGTTTACTGCCCCCCAGTAAACTTCTACTGGGGGTCAGTAAACTTCAATACAGTTTTTCCCTTTCATAATCATGCCAATTATACACAACAGATACTCATTCTTACCCTAAGAAACAACTTCATTGCCTCCTAGTGAACCTAGTGATAGTTTACTGCCCCCCAGTAAACTTCTACTAGGGGTCAATAAACTTCAATACAGTATCTCCCTTTCATAATCATGTCAATTATACACAACAGATACTCATTCTTACCCTAATAAACAACTTCATTGCCCCCTAGTGAATCTAGTGAAAGTTTACTGCCCCCCAGTAAACTTCTACTAGGGGTCAGTAAACTTCAATACAATATCTCCCTTTCATAATCATGTCAATTATACACAACAGATACCTATTCTTACCCTAATAAATAACTTCATTGCCCCCTAGTGAACCCAGTGAAAGTTACTGCCCCCTAGTAAACTTCTACTAGGGGTCAGTAAACTTCAATACAGTATCTCCTTTCATAATCATGCCAATTATACACAACATATACCTATTCTTACCCTAATAAACAACTTCATTGCCCCCTAGTGAACCCAGTGGAAGTTTACTGCCCCCCAGTAAACTTCTACTAGGGGTCAGTAAACTTCAATACAATATCTCCCTTTCATAATCATGCCAATTATACACAACAGATACATATTCTTACCCTAATAAATAACTTCATTGCCCCCTAGTGAACCCAGTGAAAGTTTACTGCCCTCTAGTAAACTTCTACTGGGGGTCAGTAAACTTCAATACAGTATCTCCCTTTCATAATCATGCCAATTATACACAACATATACCCATTCTTACCCTAATAAACAACTTCATTGCCCCCTAGTGAACCCAATGGAAGTTTACTGCCCCCTAGTAAACTTCTACTAGGGGGCAGTAAACTTCAATATAGTATCTCCCTTTCATAATCATGTCAATTATACACAACATATACCCATTCTTACCCTAATAAACAACTTTATTGCCCCCCAGTAAACTTCTACTAGGGGTCAGTAAACTTCAATATATATACCAATAGCCGGATTTACACATGCTTGACTAATCACTGATAAGCTTACATAATAGTAAAAGGAGAGACACTTACATAATGCTTGGTTGTAACTTCATTACCCTCCCTGACATAGGTCTTCTCAAAACCTTTGATTATTGGAAGCTGCTCGCCTTGTATTATGAGTTCCTCCATTGTGTAGATGATAGGAGAAGACCCCGTGTGGTTGTGCATAGTCTTCTCCCCACGGTTCCGCTTGTTTGTCAAGGAGAGTCTCTAATACACGAAAAAATATTAAATAGATTAGTTCTAACATCTTGCATATTTCACATTTCAAGTTATAAATACATAACTATACATGAATGATTAATAATAAAATACAAGGGAAACAATGAAGGTAATTAAAAAAAATCACCTTAAACGCATCTGACTCGAAGTGCTCGCATAGAAACTCCCACTGATCCTCTCTCCTAATGAAATCTGAAGGCATGCCAGAGGGCCCTTTCTTCAGATAAGCTTCGTGACACTGGTACTTCCAGTTGTACCTGACACAACCCACCCCGAATTTCATCCTAAACCCGGAGTAAATCGTGCGGGGACCACTTCTAAGGAAAGATTTATCGCTAAATTCGGTACAACCTCTCTTGGAAATGGACAACCCTTCCAAATCAAAACCTGCAAACACGTCTAAAGGTTTCAAATTCAACCTTATAGACTCCTAGAGCCTTCGTGCTCCCCACAAATCACAACATCTCCCAATATAGATTTAGTAATCTAACAAAGATCCTATAATAAACAACCACATATTCAGAGCAACTCTATTTGAGAGGAAATGAACTATAAATAAATAGAAAAGAGCGGAAGCTATACTATTGACTATGTCTCTTCTCCATGTACGCCCGATCTCAACTATGCAATCCTGCAGACTGGGCATTTTAAAACGAAGGGCCTAGGGGAAGACATTTAATAACGTTAGAGTGAGTGGACATAAATAATTTAATAACAAAACATTATGCATTCCCATTTTAATTTTATAGAAAATATAATGCATGCGGCAGCTCAAAAGCGCTCAATTCATAATCTGACAATTTCACGACTAGCACTAGCTAGTCACAAACTCAAATAAAATGGAGTCTCTCTGGCTGAACTATATATAAACATATATTCGTATGTATCTACACTCGTCAGACTCCTTGTATGAATCCTAGAAACAATTTAGAAAAATAGAAATTCATACAAGGCTACAACGCTGGCGTCTAACGCTCACGTTGCGCCATAATGATATTTTTCCTCATTATGACCGAAAAAGACGGTGTATATATACGTGTGGACTCCCTATATAAAAACCTAAATAAACCGAAAAGAAAGAAGTTTTCATATAGGGCTATGACGCTTGTGTCTAACACTCACGACACGCCATAATAGTATTTTACCTCATTATGACGGACCAAGCACGTATGACTAGCTAGCATTTATATACATATTATTCTCATAAAATCCAAAACATATATATCCACCGAAAATCTCATTTTCGGGATCTCTCCAAAGGAGGAAAAATTGTCAAATAGGCGAGAAATCAATAAATCTCATCAGAAGAAATAAATGATTAATAAAATCATTCATCTCATGCTTTTTATTTAAAACAAAGGTCCACTCACAACTTTAGGCGTAAGCCTGACGTCAATCCATGGTCTCTCCAAATGAGTATCCTCACGTCCTGTTCCAAATATATAATTAATTTACTAACTAAAATCCAGTATTGATAAAATAGGCAAAATTAATCGTGAGCCATAATTACTCTCATCATTGCCTAACTTCGATATTCTTAAATCGAAACGATCCAAACTTTAATATCATACTCGGCAGCCGTAAATACAACCTTTCCCAGAAATTGATTTAAATCCTATGATCGGATTTTACATTATTTAACCGCCAAAATACCAAACTTCAGAAATTCACAAACCTATTCAAAACTCGTCCGAAAATTCCATAATTCACTTCATTAAACATTAAATTCCTCTAATTATTACACATTTAAAATTATACAAAATCCCAAAACGGCGGCGGCCGGAGGCCAATTCCGGCGACGTCCAAATTCTACCAAATTTTAACAGAATCTTCCTCTCAACATCCCAAACAACTTTCATAACTATCACTAAGTCCAATTTCAAGCCTAACTAGGTCAATCGAACGAAAACATCTTAAAACTACTCCCTCACGACGGCGCTAGAGAGGCTCTCGTTGGGCTAGAATGGAAGCTGGGTTGGAGGCCGACCTTTTGGGACCGGTGCGGCGGTGAACGGTGGCCGGATAGCGGCGGACCGGCGGCCGGAAGAATCGGGCAGTCGGAGAGAGAGAGAGAGCGTCCGGAGAGAAAAAAATCGGGAGGGAAGAGAGAGAAGGAAGAAGAAAAAGATTTGGGCCTCTAAACCCGGTCTAACATCTTTTAAATCAAACCCAATTCCAAAAAAAAATTAACACCCCCAAAAATAATACCCTAATAAAAATTACCTTTTACTAGCTAAAATTCATCAATTTTACCGTCGTTACATTTTTCTCCTACGAATAACTCTCCGAAATAATCGTCTCTCAAAACCCCTCTAGGGACCAATTAAACTATAACTCAATGTCGGAGACGGTAAAATTCTTATTATAATCAAGCTAGTAAATAAGATAAAATTTTACGGGTCGGGATGTGACAGTACCTCTCTTGTGCCCTCTTCAGTATCCAATTGAACATTGGCTCATCATTTTCATCCCACTCGTACTTCGGCTAAGTAAGAAATAAAAAAATAATTCCCATTTTAAGCACTGAAAAATAAAATAAAAAAATTAATACACCCAATTACTATCACAAAACACATCTTTCAGAATATCAACACACAATATTTTACACACATTCAATCATACTTTACACATATCCATAACATTTTCACTTTATAAGAAAACACAGTTTATGAAAACATATCCTTAGACATGAAATTTTATCAACAGAGAGATGTCAATTCAGTCAGTTCATGCCTTCCAATTACATAAGCAATCATATATATGTTATCAAACAAATGTAATTAAGTAAATTTACTTTTCATATACTTTTCAGTTATTTACCAACATTGCATTCCACACCTTCCACTTCTCAGTCTGATCAAGGTCGTAGAACGTCCTTACCCTCATTCCCACCAGACTCCGTATGGCACAACCGATATCATGGGCCACCAAACTGTTTATCCCCCTCACGCTAGGGCCTTTTACACGGGGGTAATACTCTAGCTTGATCTTCTACCCCGTTTATTGAACGATATCCTCCGCCTTCTTTCAAGAACAAAAACCCCGCTTCTTTTTCGGGGCTGGAGCTACAATTAACATGTGAAAATACATTATGATACATAATATACAAGAGGATATATGTTGTGTGTAAGTGGCATGAAAATGAAAGAGACATATTGTACTGCAAGTTTACTGACCCCCTAGAAGAAGTTTACTGATCCCCAGAAGAACTTTACTGACCCCAGTAGAACTTTACTGACCCCAGTAGAACTTTACTGAGGGGGGGAGTAAATTAATACACTTACCTGTTGGGCTTCTAACTTTGATTCGAGTGCTGCTGACGATGCGTCTTACAGATTCGGGTGCGGTTGTAGACTCAGGTGCGGTTGCAGACGCCGATTGAGATTTCGTTGAACAACTGTCAACTGTAGGGTGCCGCTCGATCAAGGGGGGAGCCCCTGGTGGTACTGTTTCAGCCGGCATGGGGGTAGGATGGCTGCTACTGCTAGCTGAGCCGATGCTCTGCTGTATTGACTCCATCAAAGCACTGGCCTGAGTGGCTCGATCCTTCCTCTTCCCCATGATCACCATATCTTGCACATGAATAACACACAATTGTTAGTAAATGAGTGAGTAATAGATAAAGATTATGAAGAATAGTCCATAGACAAGCATACAGGTTGATCAAACCACTTGTACTTCTTCACTTTTTTTATTTTTTTAGACTTGATGCATTGGTGATACAGAAACACTAACAAAAGCTGTGAGCCAATTAAGCAGAAGATACAATGTGATATTGGTTTTTTTTTTTTTGGATAATTAAAAAAAAACAAAAAACAATACCAATAATGAAACACGATCAACGAATTCGTTTACGATTCAGAAGTAACAAGCAAGATCAATCTGAGAAGAGAGAGAATACGAATCTGCAAAATGTATTTTCCGTCGCATTGGTAATACCAAGTCGACGACTTACACAATTTCCGTCGCCTAAGTAACATAAAATTTTATAGATGTGACTAATATTTTGGGTATTCTAAGCGACGGAATGTCCACTTTCCGTCGCCTTAGGAGTACTAAGGCGACGAATCATTCAAATTCCGTCGACTAAGTATATTTTTAAAATTTTTGAGGATTTTATTATATTTGCATCCGAGCATTTTCGTGTAACTTTTCAAACTAAATCCAACTGTAACTCTACGTAAGTATTCGTACTTAAAAAAATATATATATGCATTTTAAAAATTACAAGTGCAAATTTGCATGAATATTATATAATATTAATTGTTTGACGTACGTACATACGTGATTAATACGTTTAAAAATACATATGATAATCAGAGTCGTCCGAATAATCGTACGAAATATATAGTACTAATCGTACAATATTAATCGTAATATATACTAATCGTACTCATGATAATCTGAGTCGTCTGAATCATCATCCTCCTTAGTTTGGTCAGAATACTCATCATCGATCCTCTATGTATTCGTCATCTATGAAGCCGTCGTCATCATGATTGGGGTTGCGACGTTGTAGCGAGTTCAGTTCAGATGGTGTAATTGAAAGGTAACCTATGATAGCCGAAACATGTTGGTTGTTGACACGAATATCCTCAGTATCGGGGACTACATGTGGAGATTCCTCTTGATATGGTTCATTCGGTTGATCATTTTTTATTGGTTCACTAGGCCCACTCTCATCATCCCCTCCCAATGTAGCTGCACTCCAAATATTTATATGTGACATCACCTGCACCACTTTCCAACCCTCATCCATAGCCGGATCATCAAGATAAAACACTTGTTTCGCCATGGTGGCAAGAATAAACGGCTCATTCTCATACCATACACTGTTTGAGTCTGGTTGGGTCAGTATTGAACCATTTGCACTTGAACAACACGATTGGCATATGGTTGCCGTAGATTAGTTCGATGACACTAACAAGAACCCCGTAGTAGTTGAAACCCAGACCCTCAACCATGACCCCATTGTTTTGGGTGACATGGCCTTCATCTCGTTCTGACGTCACAAAGTTAACACCGTTCACAAAACATCCAGCACGAACTCTGTCGCTTTGGAGTCCTCTAGCCAACGAGTGCAACTCCGGGTCGTAAGAAGCAGGAAAATGTTGTAGAATGTGCATCATCTGTAATAATTTTAAGAGCAACGTTATTACATTATGTAACATAAAAAAAACAACATATATTTAATTTATGTAACTGCAAATATATAGAGATAGAGGAGGTACCCAAATAGGGAAGTAATCAGGAAAATCTGTCTTGTGTGGCTTCGTTACCATTATGCCTTAGTAAATGGGACTTCAAGTACCGCTCGGCTTCTTCGCAATGTTGAAAGACACACCAATGAGCCTCTTTGATCTCAGCATTACTTAATCTTTCAGAATTACTTAACCTACCGTATGGCTCAACATCGTTGGAAACAACTGATAGATTGAATTGATGGCTACTAGCCGCTCCAGATGATTCCCCCACTGTGTCTTCATCATTGAGATATGTGCTGCAGTAAGTTACGCACTCAGCCTGAATGTATGCCGCCGTGATCGACCCTTCAGGGAAACGTTTGTTTTTGTTTTTGTTCTTCTTCTTGAAATCCCCCAGTTGCCTGCAAAACATATATTTATTAATTCTCTTACAATAAATATTTAAAATATCATTTATCTTAATTTGAAAGGATGATTAATTAGAAAATAAGTGCATACCTCTCATTTGGATAGCACTAGGTATATTGTACCGGAACAGTAAATAACACTTGTTCGGAAAGATGGATCATGAGGTGAATCATGATGTCAAAGAAAGTTGGGGGAAAGATTCTCTCTAGCTTGCACATGATGTACACAATGTCTTCTTGCAATGACCGAACATCAGACTTTTTAAGCTCTTTAGTGCATATCCTCTTAAAGAACTTGGACAAAGCCACTAACGTGTCAACCACATCACTATGCAAATACAGTCTAATTACCACAGGAAGAAGACGTTGCAGCAAAACATGACAGTCATGAGTCTTCAACCCAGTAATCTTATTTTCCCCCATTTTAACACATCGAGCGATATTCCCTGCATACCCATAAGGATACTTCACGTTACGAAGCCACTGAAACACTTTCGCCTTATTCTGAGGATGGACTGTGTAGCCTGCTTGAGGCATTATAGTTTTATTTTTATTTTTTTGGTCTCTACTAGCCATAGCTTAGGGCGTATACCCATTTTCTTAAGATCAACACGGGCTTTCGGGGTGTCCTTGTTCTTATATTTGAGATTCAAAATTGTTCCAAGAACGCTGTCACAAACATTCTTCTCTATGTGCATGACATCCAAGTTGTGTCTGATTTTCAACGTCGACCAGTAAGGCAATTCAAAGAATACACTTTTGTGCGTCCAATACTTAAACTCATCAGGCGTGGGAGGATTCAAGTCGGTTACTTCTTTACTGGTGCTTAAATATTCGAACCAGTGCTGGTTAAGCCTCTCCAAAATCCACTCACTAGACCTCCCCGAGGGTTTCGAATTATGCTCCTCAGTCCCATCAAACGTCTCAGCATCCCACTGCCACTCGTGATCGTCGTCAAGATGTCTACGAGATTCCAATAAACAAATTTTTTCAACGTGGCGACTAAAACTGACGTCATCTAAACATACCGGGCATACCTTGTACCCCTTAGTTTGTTGACCAGACAACATCCCGTAAGCTGGAAAATCACTAATGGTCCAAATAACGGCTGTTTTCATCATGAATGAAGTTTGACCATGCCTGTCAAAAGTAGGGAGTCCATTTTCCCATAACTCGTGTAGCTCGTCAATTAATGGTCTCATGTACACATCCAAGCACTTTCCTGGAGAATACGACCCTAGAACCATAAGCGTAAGAAAATTGTACTCCTTCCTCATACACATGTTGGGAGGTAGATTGTACGGAAATGCTATCACATGCCAAATGATGTAAGATAAATTCATGTTTCCAGTAGGATTGAATCCGTCTGTTGCAAGTCCGAGTTTGACATTTCGACAGTCTTCAGCAAATTCGGGAAAAAAACAGTCAAAGTGCTTCCAAGCCTCCCCGTCTGCGGGGTGTGTGAGATTATCCAGATTTATCGTCTGCTCTCCCTGGTGCCTTGCCTGGTGCCATCTCATATGCTTGGCCGTATGTAAAGACATGTAAAGACGCTGCAGATGAGGACCCAAAGGGAAGTAACGAAGAACCTTCCTAGGAATGGGCCGGTTTTTCTGTTTAGATGAAGTGGAAGTTGTATACCTTGGCTCGTAGCAGTGTGGGCACTCAACTTCATCCTTGTTGTCTTTGTAATACAAGATGCAGTTATTGACGCAAGCGTCTATCTTCTGGTGATCAAGACCGAGGTCAGCCAACATCCTTTTTACCTGGTCGAAATTTTTCGGACAACTGTTATCTTTGGGAAGCACTTTCTTCATAAGTGCAATATCCTCATCAAAACATATGTTACTCTTTCTCTGCTTGTTTTTGATCTGCATTTGCTCCATGACGGTACCCAAAACTTCTATGATAAGAATGTTTTCTTCACATTGTATAAACCACATTGTATCCTGATAGTGTTTTCTTCACATTGTATCACACTTCTATGATAAGAATGAAGAAAACAGCTTGAAGAATGAAGAACAGCAAGTAGAAGGGCTCAAGAAATATGTCAAGCAGAAGGGCTCAAAACAAACTGTGGAGACTGGTTCGATTGAAATAAATGTCAACCTAAAGCAGCGTGGGGCAAAAAAGAGGAAAGAAGAAGAATGAGAGTATGACACCCCTGAAGGGCTAAGGCCAGCAAAAAGAACAAAGGAGGTGGAGCATAAAGTCCAAATCGTATTGTTATTGATGGAGTGAATTGCAACACTGATACATGGAAGCTCTTGGATGAAAAGGTGGCTGTTGGTGGGGAATACCGCCAAGCATAATCGACGACCTCGTAGAACGCGCTCCGGCCACAATTGGGTCCCGCCTCCGGCATGGATCCGGTAGTCCGACATGCAAACTACATCATCATGGAGTCGGATCATCAATATCACATCAGGAGGTCCTCCGTCCAAGCACAGCAAGGAGGCATCGTGATAAGAAATATGTGTAATGTGTCCCACATCGAAAGTGTGTTATAAGTGGGAACCTTCCTAATCTATAAAGGAAGGGTTCCCCCTAAGTAGAAGGGATCGATCTTCTTCTCCCACCCATGGCAACATCTTGGAGGCTCATAATCTTGTAACACCACCAAAGGCATTGAGGCCTCCCGATAGTGAATTCCAAGTGGACGTAGCCATGCCCTCCGCCGGCATGGTGAACCACTATAAATGTTGTCATGTGTGTGTGTTCTAGTTCTGTCATGTTCTTGCTAAGCTTACGGGTTTATGCAGAAACATTTGGTGCTCTCGTTAAGAGCCGACCTCTCGTTTGCCAAACGGGTGCAGTCGGCACAAGAAGTCTGTTGCTCCACCAGCAGGAAAATCAGCCCGGGGTTGCAGGAGAGGCCCAACCCATCTGGACCAAGCCAGCAAGCCCGCCCGAGAGTCCTTTTAATCATCGGGACTACCCAGGAGCTGCTCCCTTAGCTCAGTCGCAGACGCCACCGGGAAGACGCCTCCATCGGGATCCCGGCTCAGGTGAGGTCGTGCCGCCCACTGCTCGTTTGCTCGACGGCTCTCGATCGGGATGGAGTTTCATCGGGAGATCATCGTCTGCGGGACACCTCTAGGACCCATCTGTTTCAGTCTAGCCCGGCGCCGACAATCCACATAGGGGTGTGATCCGACAGGACCCGCCCGAGATCCGTTCGCAATCACCAGGAGAGGTTCGTCCGCATTGATGTGAATCTCTGCAGTCAGCGCCACCGCGAGAGGGCCATCGCCGATCACGCCGAGATCCACCGTCGAACGCGTCGGCCGGGAGCTTCCTTCGCCGGTAGCTCTCCTTTCCTTCCCGGCGGGGTGGAAGTCCGCATGGTCCCTGCGACGTCGAGTTGTTGTTTGCATGGAAGTGAAAATGCAGCAAATCCCGTAACTAAACCAAAGCTAAGTTTTCTACTCTTGCATCTGTTCAAAACGGCCGGGATATATAACATGCAGGCCTTGATCTTGATTGTTTATTCAAAATTGTTGAGGAAGTTGTGTACTCTTAGTTGTTTGCATTGCATCCGGGGCAGTTGCATCGGGAGGTCCAAGTGTTGATGATTGGATCAGGAACATAGTTCGGCATAACACCGGGGTTCGGGAAATTCATAACATTCAAGCATAGTAACACTGTTTGGCTAGAAGCATTTGGGAATTATTATGTGTTTGTTATGCCTGCATCTATATTCCACCCGTGCAGTTATGTGAACTTTGGCTTAACATACATTTTATTGCAAGGGAATTTGATCACTCGGTCGGGATGCAGCTCTTGGAACCCGGGAGCCAACTTGTTATCTCATGTACTCGCTTGCCCTTATCCAGCCAGTAGCTCCACCCCATCCGGCCGGTATCATGCATGGTCAACTGTCAGCAACAGAAGAATTCCAAGGAGAAGCTAAAGATAGCCAGCGCGCCCGGGATCAAGAGGAAGCAAGCCCGAAGACGAGAACCTCTTCCTCGGGGAGTTGGAGGGAATAGGGGGCGTATGATGATGTCGCTCGGTCATCACTCGGTCGTCACTAACACTTGGTGATATAATTTGTTTTTAACTCCCCGAGCAAGCGGTTTTCTTACTCGGGGACCTGGGGGGACATGTTGGTAGGGAATACCGCCAAGCATAATCGATGACCTCGTAGAACGCGCTTCGGCCACAATTGGGTCCCGCCTCCAGCATGGATCCGGTAGTCCGACATGCAAACTACATCATCATGGAGTCGGATCATCAATATCACATCAGGAGGTCCTCCGTCCAAGCACGGCAAGGAGGCATCGTGATAAGAAATATGTGTATTGTGTCCCACATCGAAAGTGTGTTGTAAGTGGGAACCTTCCTAATCTATAAAAGAAGGGTTCCCCCTAAGTAGAAGGGATCGATCTTCTTCTCCCTCCCATGGCAACATCTTGGAGGCTCATAATCTTGTAACACCACTAAAGGCATTGAGGCCTCCGATAGTGAATTCCAAGTGGACGTAGCCATGCCCTCCGCTGGCATGGTGAACCACTATAAATGTTGTCATGTGTGTGTGTTCTAGTTCTGTCATGTTCTTGCTAAGCTTACGGGTTTATGCAGAAACAGTGGCGAATCACTATAATAACTGGTTTGATTTGAACAAGGACAATAATGTTGAGTAAGTTTATTCTTCCCTAGTTTATATATATATATATATGTATGTATATGTATGTAACATTACAATTAGTTCCTTGGTTTGATTTGCTTATGACTTATTTGTGTCTGCAGAGTTCCGGTATTAGGATTGTTGTGATGGTATCATTGACATTACCAAAGATGACTTGAAGAGAATAATTCAAGAAGGAGAGATTACATCTAATGTGAGAAAAAATTACTGGTCTTGCTAACCCCAATAAAGTTGATGTTTGAGTAACCTAAGATGTATTCTTTGTTGTAATTTGTGACATATATATGTTGTACATGCAGACCATCAGGGTGTATCTCCAAATGTTGAAAGAGAAAGTGACACGACCCACCCCGAATTTCACCCTAAACCCGGAGTAAATCGTGCAGGGACCACCTCCAAGGAAAGATTTACCCCTAAATTCGGTACAACCTCCCTTGGAAATGGACAACCCTTCCAAACCAAAACCTGCAAACACGTCTAAAGGTTCCAAATCCAACCTTATAGACTCCTGGAGCCTTCATGCTCCCCACAAATGACGACCTCTCCCAATATAGATTTACTAATCTAACAAAGATCCTATAATAAACAACCACATATTCAGAGCAACTCTATTTGAGAGGAAATGAACTATAAATAAATAGAAAAGAGCGGAAGCTATACTATTGATTATGCCTCTTCTCCATGTACGCCCGATCTCAACTATGCAATCCTGCAGACTGGGCATTTTAAAACGAAGGGCCCAGGGGAAAACATTTAATAACGTTAGAGTGAGTGGACATAGATAATTTAATAATAAACTATTTATGCATTCCCATTTTAATTTCATAGAAAAATATACTGCATGCGGCAGCTTAAAAGTGTTCAACTCATAAACTGGCAATTTCACGACTAGCACTAGCTAGTCACAAACTCAAATAAAATGGAGCCTCTCAGGCTAACTATATATAATCATATATTCGTATGTATCTACACTCGTCAGACTCCTTGTATGAATCCTAGAAACATTCAGAAAAATAGAAATTCATACAAGGCTACAACACTGGCGTCTAACGTTCACGTTGCGCCATAATGGTATTTTTCCTCATTATGACCGAAAAGGGACGGTGTACATATACGTGTGGACTCCCTATATGAAAACCTAAATAAACCGAAAAAGAAAGAAGTTTTCATATAGGGCTATGACGCTTGTGTGTAACACTCACGACACGCCATAATGGTATTTTACCTCATTATGACGGACCAAGCACGTATGGCTAGCTAGCATTTATATACATACTATTCTCATAAAATCCAAAACATATATATCCACCGAAAATCTCATTTTTGGGATCTCTCCAAAGGAGGAAAAATTATCAAATAGGCGAGAAATCAATAAATCTCATCAGAATAAACAAATGATTAATAAAATCATTCATTGCATGTTTTTTATTTAAAACAAAGGTCCACTGACAAATTAGGCCTAAGCCTGATGACGCTCCGATGCTTCTTCTGCTCGGGCCTCCTCACGTCCTGTTCCAAATATATAATTAATTTACCAACTAAATTCCAGTATTTATAAAATAGGCAAAATTAATTGAGAGCCATAATTACGCTCATCATTGCCTAAGTTCGATATTCTTCAATCGGAACGATTCAAACTTTTATATCATAGTCGGCAGTCGTATAAATAACCTTTCCCAGAAATTGATTTAAATCCTACGGTCGGATTTTACATTATTTAACCGCTTAAATACCAAACTTCGGAAATTCACAAACCTATTCAAAACTCGTCCGAAAATTCCACAATTCACTTCATTAAACTCCTCTAATTATTACACATTAAAATTATACAAAACCCCAAAACGGCGGCGGCGGCGGCTCCGGCGGCGGCGGCGGCGGCTCCGGCGGCAGCGGCGGCCGGAGGTCGATTCCGGCGACGTCCAAATTCTACCAAATTTTAACAGAATCTTCCTCTCATCATCCCAAACAACTTTCATAACTATCACTAAGTTCAATTTCAAGCCTAACTAGGTCAATCGAACGAAAACATCCTAAAAGCCCTAGAATTTCAACTTCGAATTTCTCTTTACCGAGCTCAAGAGGGATCGAGCCTTTTGGAGGGGTTGTTGCACGGGAGGAGAGCTTCAAAACCGTACCAAGCTTGTCCGGATTGGTGGCCGGAGGAGGGAGTTCCGGCGACGGAAAGCTTTAGGCAGCCGCCCCTTCGGGCGGCGCTACTCCTTCACGGCGGAGCTACACGGCCGGTCACCGGCCCAGAAAGAGAGAGGGGACTGCGGGGGTCCGAACGGGACCAGTCCGGTGGCCTGGCTTGGCGGACGGCGGCGGACGGCGCTGGCTGGAGAATCCGGTGGGGGGGGGAGAGAAAGGGAGAGCGCGGGAGAGAAAAGAGAGAGAAAAGAGAGAGAAAAGAGAGAAGAGAAAGAAAAAAAAAATGGGTTTGGGCTCACACCAACCCGGCCAAACATAAAAAAAATACCCAACTTCACTAATTTAACACCCCAAAATAAAATACCCTAATAAAAATTACCTTTACTAGCTAAAATTTACTATTTTACCGTCGTTACATTTTTCTCCTACGAATAACTCTCCGAAATAATCGTCCCTCTAAACCCCTCTAGGGACCAATTAAACTATATCTCAATTCGGAGACGGTAAAAATTCTTATTATAACCAAGCTAGTAAATAAGATAAAATTTACGGGTCGGGATGTGACAGAAAGTGGAAAAGAAGAAGGTCTCGGTCGGATTCCTAGACATAGAGGCAGCGGTAAGTAGTCTAACATGAAATAGCAGCGTGCCACAGCACCGCGGTCTCCTCCATTACTTTTTTTTTTTTTTCAGTTAACACAATCTTACTACTTGTTTTTATAAATACAGTGCGCGGCAGTGGTAGATGAACAAAAACTGAAGGAGTTCCTAGCTGGAGGAGGAAAACAGGGGGAATTCAAATGTGTAATGAATTGGATATAGAGCTTTCCATTAGTAATCCTCTGTGGTCCATCTTCAGTAAGGACCTGGTTTTCATTCCGGTACATCACGGGGTCAACCACCACTATACCTTGGTCTTGATTGACAACAATGATCGATGCTTCTATCACCTCGACTCAATGCTACCGCCAAGGAAAGATTACTCTGCCGACACCAACAACCACTTTCAGAATGCAATGGCAGTGGTGAGTTGTAACTTATTTATTAGGGTAAGAAGTTTACTGGGGGGCAGTAAACTTCTACTGGTTTTTGTTTGTTGCTTGTTCTCTTAGTTTGTTTGAGTTGTATTTACTTGTGTGTTTGAACCAACAGGTGAAACACATTATGGTGTTCATAAACGCGTATATGATTCCACCATATACCCTCTCAGCCAAGGCTTTGACCCTGAGGAATGGAGGGAAAACTATGACAAGCAGGACAACCAATGAATAATGGTTGACGGTTATTCGATGATGAGTGCTGAAGAGAAAAGAACAAGAAGATGGATGCTGGACCAAAACGTTTATCAAGCAAGATACCAGCTGATTGTATCTTATCCTGCCCGCAGCAAAAGAAAACATCGTAAGTATCTTTAAACTTCATTTAAAGAGTTTTATTGGGGTCAGAAATTACTTGTCTGTTTTATTAGAATGAAAAATTTAGTAACACTCTTTTTTAATACATTGCAGGTCAGACTGTGGACCATTTTCTCTCCATTTTATAGAGAGCCTACGTCATAGAAAAAAACCGATAAAAGATGGTGGTAATGAAATGAGGAAGAAGATCTTGCTAAAGTTCATGGACATAAATATAGAAAAAAGATTAGTGGCACTTTAGATGTAGGATCTTCAAAATGTGAAAATATGTAGTATTTTGGTAGTGTTGTAAGAACATATGAATGATCTTGAATTTCAGTGCCAGAACTTGTTCTTTTAGTAATTTTGGTCTATTCTTTTTATCTTTCTGTCAGTTTCATTTATCTTTGGTTGTTAGTTTCAGTTTTTTTTTGTTATAGGGTGGTTATTAGGGGTCAGTAAACTTTGGTTTCTCTGTTCAGGAAAATTACTGACCCCCAATAATTTTCCGTAGTTGAGAGTTTACTACCCCATTATGTCATTAGAGGATGGTTGAAAGGAATATAAGTAATAACAATCATCCAGAAACTTTGGTTGCTCTGGTCAGGAAAAGTACTGACCCCCAATAATTTTTCACACTTGAATATATATGAGCATAACAAAAACTGGAAGCATTCCAGAGTAAAGAAAAGACCTGAAAAAGAGTAAAACAAACATCCAAGTATCAAACTGGAAGAAAATCAAGGAAGGCGGATGTGTTGTATCAAGTAATACAGAAAATTACTGACCCCCAATAATTTTCCACACTTGACATATATATGAGCATAATTTTCCATACTTGAGAGTTTACTACCCCAATAATCTTCACCTTATACCTCCGGTTAGGGCCCTAATCCCGTTTGAGAGCACATGATATTGTGATTTCGTTTATTGTTGGGGCGTTTCGAATTCGCATATGTGAGAAAATTTCGGCAGTATCTCCCTACAGTTCCCCAAGTGCACGAATATCTATATCTAGTATGCACACGAGGAACAATAAAGGAAGATCTTGTCGAAATATATATACCCACAACCGAAAACGAAACGCACCAACAACAAACGGAATCTCAATGTCATATGCTCCCAAACTGTTCAAATATAAGACAATTCGAAAATCATTTTGTTAGACACAGTCGTAACACAATGGTTCTCGAACGAGATTTCTAAGGGTAACAATATATATTGATGAATGTATAAGAATATTATAATTCTTAATTACATGATTCATCATTTTATTTTTTATCATTTGAATACACAAATGATTTGAATGAAAACAAAAATTTGATAAACATATTATTCACATAATATATTATTAATCATACATGCATACAAAAGCTAAAGATACATATATATACTCTAAAAATTATACACACAAAAGTTAGATATATATACAAAGATAATATTATATACACACACATGCATATATAATATTATACGTACAAACATATTATACACACATATCCAGTAATTATATTAACCATACAAGTAAGCAACATTCCATCAAAATTGGACCGGCAAGTCGCCGGAAAGTTCGCAGGAAAATATGCCTAAATAAAGAAAGTAGATTAATTAAAGTAGTTAATTACATATATACTAATTAGGAGATCGAAGCAGTTCTTAAAGATCGATCAAATTCATGAAGAAAAGCTTCCAAAATTAGATTTGGATCGGATGAATTATGTGAAGGGGGGGGGGAGTTAGACCATGCCTTTCTTCTGCATTCTCCTCTAAGACAAAAGGTGTCGAAAAAATATATTCGTTCTGCTTTGTGTCAGGCAATAATTCAAATTCTTAGTCGATGGAACAGTTCATCGGCTAAGAAAGGAATATTCGTCGCCCCAGACGTACTTAAACAACGAAATATTAGTTGTCGCCCAAGAAAATTTCAGACTACGGAACACGATTCGTCGTCCAAGACCAGATGTATCGACGGAAACCTATCATCGCCTAGGAACATCTTAAGCAACGGAGTGTGTCAAAAGTCAGTTTCCGTCACCTATAAATATCTAAGCCGACGGAAGATATTCGTCGCCTATGATTTACTAAGTCGACGGAAGTAGGACGACGAATAGTATTTCGTCGAATATGAATATCTTAGTCGAGGGAAGTCGTCGACAGACATTTTCTGTCGCCTAATAAATCTTACTCGACGGATGTGGTGTCTTATACGACGGTTTTATTTCCGTCGGTGAAGAGCGACTTAGCCGACAAAATTATTTTAATTCCGTCGGCTAAGTCGATATTTTCTGTAGTGTTTTCCTTCCATTAGGTAGTCCAACAAAATCGTGAGATGCTGTAATTTTATACTTAATAGGTGATAGATAAGAAACATGATCTGTTGCTTCACTGTCCACGATCCAATACAATGTCGAATGAGGATCATTGTGTGTAATGTTGCAAGTAGTCACACCCCAATTTTCTAAAGATAATTTTTCAAAAATTTGGGCATGATATACCTTAAAATATTAAAATCCCAAAACCTGTTTCAAACAAACTAAAACTCAATGCGGAAATGTAAATGTCACATAACTCAACACTGAGTTAAATATTACACTTCCTTGTTTACATAAACTTGAAGATCAAGAAAATGAAAACACTCAAATGAGTTTTAATAATGTCTACCCCAAATATAAAAATATACAGTGTACAGCAAAACCCAACAAAACCCTGCCACTAAACCTCCGCCTCAACCCTGCTGATCCTCACCTGCAGGTCTAACCCCTACACCAAGAATTGATGCACCGGGTTGTAAACAACAAACCCGGTAAGCTAAAAAGTCCGTATGAGTAATTCTCAAAATAACACAATACTTCTAACATCCAATTATATCACATGAGCAAATTAGATTAATAATTAAATCCACAATTCTAACACTTTTTCAAATAACATGTACCCATGAGTCCCAGGTATTAATAAATACCCCTCATGACCTACAACAAATGTGTACCCATGGGTCCCAGATACCATAAGGTATCTCCCATGACCTACACCGACAGACGGACTAGAGCTCTATTTCTAACCGCAACCAATCACCCGGTCAAAGGCTTGGAACTCAGTTTGATTGTCTAATATCAAAACACATAATGATAAATAGCATCTTAACCGCAACCAATCACCCAATTAAAGGCTTGGAACCTAGTTTGGTTATTTATCCAACAATCACAATATCACAACATCATCATCAACAACACAAGATCACATCATAAATTATATCCTTCACATAGATATATTTACATGAACAAATATAGATATTCACAAAGATAATCTATCAATAATCATTAAACTTATGGTCACATGAACCTCAAACATAGCATATAAGGAAACTTGTTTTATCTTACCTATGAGCCGTTGGCGATCAAGCTCATATATTTAAAAAAAAACAATTAAAAGCATATTATTAAATCCAACATCATCATTATTATCATCATCACATGACCATAATAAAATTTGGTTCAAAAGTGAACCTTGGTGAGATTTTACTCACCTCAATATCCCGCTGCGTTTCCACAAGGCACAAAAATCAAGCTAACCACAACCTCACAAAACACCTAAAATTACACAATTAAAAACTTAGTAAATTCTCAACAAAAAACAAATACCCTTAACCTAAAGGTTGCCCAAAGAAGGGCAATCCTTCCTCCAAGACCTCCCAAGGTCATTGGACACTCAACCAACAAACCATACTACCTCCAAGAACAAGTTTTCAAAGTTTATGACCTAAGAAACACCAGAACAACATAGCACCTAAACTACCAAAACCAAAACAACACTTAGCCTTCACACACAACAACACATTAGTAGCTAACACGGACTACCTAACACGGCAACCAAAACCCCCAACTGCCCGACGCACCCCCACGCGCCGTCACTGGTGGCGGCGAGTGAGCCCCACGTGCCACCACCAAACTCAATATTTGAGAAAACTCAAAACATCAAAGTTGTAGATTGAAGGGAGGGAAACATCTTTTATACCTGACCGTTGAGCCACTTTGGCCGAAATCGGCCAGAAAACACCCCGAAATTCCGACCCAAAATAAAAACCCAAACCTGCAAATCCGGGTTCAAAACCTCAAAAACATGCTTCAATTTATGCCTAGCCATAACTAGAAGGAGAAGAGGATCAAAACTCACCTAAGGTTGCCCCTCTTCGCCGCTGTATACGGCGGTTCTAACCGGTAGCACAACAACGCCCTTTGCCGGCCAAAAGCTTTGTTTCCAGCGTGCTACACCGAGCAGCAGCTGCCCAGACTTGAAGAGGGCACTTGTGGGAGTCGAATAGAACGGCGGTGGTCCAATCGGTGGCCGGACAACGGAGATAGGTTTGGTCAAAGTTTGGTGTGCGGGTGAGCTCGGGAGTGGGAGAGAGAGAAGAGAGAGAGCTGACTTAGGGTTCCCAAAAATTAACTCCCACACACATTTTTCTACTTAAACACTTTCCAAACCCGGAAACTAACTTCCTCTGACCATAACTTTCTCATACGACATCCGTTTCAAACGTGCCATATGTCTACGAACTCATATCGACAAACTCTACAACTTTTAAGAAGGAAGTTTTCGAAGATAACTTACGAAAAATAAAGTCAACTTTTGGCCTCTTAAAAGTCAAAACACCTTAAAATTTACTCCCGAAACTTCAACTTCGCACAAACTAAGGAATTTCCATAAATAATCCTTCATTAATATGAATAATACAAGAAAAATTTATATGAAAATATAGGGTATTACAGACTATGCATCTATGATGCAGGTATGTCGTATTGTTTGTGTCTTTGGACAGTGTGTCCTTCTATGTTGTCCATAACGTTTGTTTGGTAATGTTCTAGTGTTTGATGTGTTTGCGGAAGATAGGTGAGTCTCTAGAGTCACCAAGATCGGTGCTCTGATACCATAAGAAATTATGAATGTAATATGTTTTGTATTGATAATCTTCAAATGATACAACTGTTGAAGGAGAAAAGATAACGAGAATAATGGTCTACTCATTCATTGATAGAAAGACCTATTTATAGGCATTACATAGAGTCTCCTGAAGGATCTAGAACATCTATCAACTGTAATCTATTCTAATAAGGAAAATGGATTAACCAATCATACGTGTATTAGGGCAAGACACATAACAGAAGGACGAAAATATAATTTCCTTAAACACTCCCCCTTGTGTTGTGTCCCTAATACGATACGGTGCTTATGATGTTGTCTTGGTAAAAACCTTTCCAAGTAAAACAAAAACCTCGTGGGTAAAACAAAAGACTTGGACGAAGGGAAAAAGAGTACAACGCACCAACTACAATTGAAGATAACATGTGATGCATGTAGACTCCCCCTGATGTTTACACAACGACTTCCCCTGATTGGTAACTCAATCTCGGAATACAGATAAATGGCGCAAGCCAATGCACTTCACATACTTCAAAAGTAGACTTGGACAACGATTTAGTCATTAAATCCAGCCACAATATCCTTAGATCAGACTTGATATGCTTAGCATTACTTTGATCTTTAAGAAGAAGGTTGCCTAGCAACTCAAAACATAAGTTCGCGTTGAAAATCATATTCATGCATGGCATGACCTTTGTGTACTTAAACAATCATAACGTCTTCGATGCAATAGGTATGGATGAACCGTATAAAGTTCTAGAAACTAGACACCCGTAGTTTTCCAACCGTATAAGGTCCATAACCTAGTTTATCTTGAGCTGATCACAAAGCTCTGTTGAAGTTGACTATTCTACCAAAGCAGATTCTCGGACAGATCCGTCCTATTTTACGAAAATAGCCATAACTCACTCAATATGATAGATGTAATCAAATGGTTGGTGTCCCTGGAAAGTAGACACATAGACCTTTCCAATGTACCAATTTCACCATTTTCCAATGAGTTAGCCTGTAGGTCCCGTGGAAGTTAACATACGAAACTGGGCAGATTCTTATTTCGCATTTGATGTGTCTTTTTGTAGGGATGAATAAGCCTGAACTTTTCATAGAAGGAATCACTGACATTACATTGGCGTTGTGTGGACGCATCCGGCCACTACCTTGATATTCCATCACACTCATCTAAGGGGGAGCAAAGCTGCTCGACCACTAAGGAAAGAGTTGAAAGTCTAAGGAGAACTTGGCCTTACAAGTTTATAGTGAATGAGATGTTGAGTCAAGCATATTGTAACAAGTACATGAATGTGCTACCGTACTTAGATGGAGAATTCGGAGAATTTCTCCCAAGACTTCTTTGTCATATAGATAAAACGAGTCTTCTCAAGACTTCGACCGATCAAGGGATACATATAGGCATAACTTCATCGTCATTTAGATTGCCTTAAGCCGACAGATGAATAAGCATCATCAATAACGGTCCTCACTTTCGAGACCAAGTATTCCTAAGATCCTTTGATTCTTAATTTTAGATTAGTGGCATCTCTTAGTTTAACAAGAGTTCATCACGATTCATCTACAATTTACACGCAAAGAGACCTAATTCTTCATATCCCTTCCCTAATCAAGTAGATACTTAGCAAATATCTTGCAAACATGCTCCGTGGTCTCGAGCCACTTGATTTGGGTGAAAACCGATCTATTCAAGATCTTTATGTACATCTCTTAGTTCTCAAGAGAGATAAGTTATGACTACAAGCTGCATGTTCAGTTTTTCAGAAACTACCTAACTAACAAGATAGTGGAGTGCAATGACATCCATTACGAGAGTATATCTCATCGTAGTCGATTCCAGGGCGATTGTGAGAGACCTTGCGCCAGAAGGTGAGTCTAAACTCTTTTTCTCACTACGCTTTCTAACAAAGACATAACTGATAGAGTTTACACTTGGGGTATCGGCGTCACCTAACCAAAGAACTATCTCTTTGTTTAAACTAGATCGCATCTTTCCATTTAGGCCAATCTACAACGTTGGTATTTTTCTCAACGAAGTATGGTTAGATATCAAACTCATTAAACCAGGTCACCATGTACACCGGTGTAATTTCTAAGTGTAGAGATCTCTATATGGATTGGTATTGACATTGAGGCGTCCCCCAATGATGACCATAATCCAGAAATAACAGACGAATGAGTATCATTGATCAAATGATCAACCAAGTGGCTCCCCCTAAACCATGGGAGCCACGGCCTAGCGACACCATCTACCACATTTGTGGTGTCACCATGCCACCATCTATGGGTGATGACATGTTCTCTTATCCGGACATCAACATGTTCTCTTATCCGGACATCAACATGTCTTTATCCGGACATCAATCCTTGCAGGCATGTTTGCAACATGTATATGTGATCTCGTCACTTTAGGAAACTTAATGAGACATAGTAGGGATAAACCACGACAATTTCAAGTCGTTCTACTTGAACATTCTTGTTCTTATCTCTCCCTAACGACGGAAAGACTGGCTCATCAAAGTGACATAAAAGAGATCGTCTGTCAAGGTCCTTATATAAGCGGACTATAGTCGGAAGCTTTTGTCTTATTCAAAGACAATATTCATCAAATAACCCATCATTGTGCGCTTGTGGAGGCGCAATTTGGCATATACAACATGTAGACGATATAGATTATAGAACGTTAACTCAATTCGTTAACAAATATGCATACCGTTACAACCGTAACATAAAGATTTGAATGATGGTGGGCAAAGATGAATAAGTAAAACTATGACCCTGCTACAACCCGTAGTCGTTGGTCTTACAAGTCCAAAAAACCGCTGGCCTCACCGGTTAAAAAAACCGGTTGAATCGACCGCCGGCATCACCGGACCTTTGTTTTACGCTTCCTTTAACGGTTCGCCATCTTCCATAGCTCCAAACACTACCAAATGTTGTAAGCAGGTATACATAGGAGTTAGAATTTCAAAACCACCAGCCTCAATGACGGAACCGGATTGAAAAGTACTGAACCGGTCGTCGGAGTTGCCGGACATCCGTGAACACTTATGTTGAGTGGTTCACCACCTTCCATGTCTCCAAATATAACCAAATTTTGTGAATAGGTAGGCTTGGATGTTAGGAATCAGTGTCCGAAACAGAACCTCAAGAACCGGTCTAAAAGTTGGTGACCTGGTTCTCACAGTGACTGGTCTGCAAGCTAAAAAACCGGAAATTTTAGGTTTTTTCAACTTTTCAATCATTGTTAAGGTTCTCATAACATCTAATTGTTATGGCTTGAGTTAAACCAGTGTGAACATCACCATAGCATCATTATGCCTCAAAGTGAACAATGAGAAGCCATCTAGGCCAACATCTTATGTGTCATTCTTTTATAATCACTCATAGACATTGCAATGTCTTACTTAGTGAACAACTTAGCATCTTGTTTATATGCTAGTCTCTACACATTGTCTTTAGCATAGGAGGGCGTCACTCCTAATCTTTGTTAAAGAATAATCTTTACAAAACAAGTAACGAGCATGACCAATGTGAGATCATAGAAGGTTCTTTCGCGTCATATTTGCTTATGAAAGCATGAGTAGTGCCTCCATTGTATAAGAGGATGACACGAATGACTTTAATGCCATATATAGGCGGTGAGCATTGCTCATGTATTTTGGTGATCTTTGATCCCAATGGCTTCTTTGCTCAAAAGAAAGGATGTCCATGTATGTTCTTTAGTATACGGATCATCAAATCACGTCCAAAATTGTCCCAGACGATTTATGTTAAAGCTTACATGAGTCAATATCTCAATTCTCACTCATTGGTGACAACAACCGATTCAATTAACCGAATCATAGTGACTCATGAATGTTACACATTCATTATAGTGATACATAAGAAATTCTCATCAATTCTCATAATGTGTTGTCAGGTGATAAACGTTGGCGTGAATATCATTAATTCATAGCACGGTTCGATTGCTTCCTTATGCATAAAGAACATGTGTGACTTGAATCATAACGCCATTAGGCATTGGAACTTGAGCATTAATCCGCTCTTTGATTATTTGTGATGATCTAGTCATCGTAGTCACAACGGATTTATAAATAACTAAATCCATGAATAGTTGTTTATTCCTTGCAATAAGCTAAGCACTCAATCTCTCTACAACACATTCATATACAAGAATGTAGAGACAACAGTCTTATGTCAAGACATAGAAACCGAAATATATTAATAATTTCGATGCAGATTGAAAAAAGGTATTGAAATCTTTTAGAGTGCATTATATGACGTGTAATACTACATAGATGGACGAAACAAGGCTTAAAACATGCCAAAACTTAGCAAAATTGGTCGTGAGCACCCACGACCCATTGTTGGATCTTGTAGAGAAAGAAGAAGATTTTTCAACATTCAATTTTGGATGACATTTAGCGTAACGTAATTTTCTTTTTGCAATTATGAATCCGCTCAAGAGTGTAGAAAATGACTCTTATTTGTAATGCCTTTACAATTGTATAAGTGTGCATTGTGCCACACTTGACATTACAAGTCCTCTTTTGATCCAAAACCGATGTGCATTGCGCAACATCATGATATGCCAAGTGTGCATTGCGCCACACTTGGTTTAATTATGATGCCCAAGTATGCATTACGCCATACTTGGTGCGATTTCAGCCTTTATAAACGCCACCTTATAGTAACTTGTGGTCTTTTGTAGTCCAATGTAGTATCATGTTGTAATGCGATATATTGCATTAACATATAGCTTATGTAGATCGAATCATATGTGCAAGACAAAATCTGAATAATTATGCCAACAATTATAATGAGGTCTTCACCATGAATTAAATTCAAAACATAATGACTAATAACTTTAGTCAAATATGTGAGGTGTATGCCTTCATAAAACTTGGAAAAATAAAAGGATTTGTAGTCACTTAGACTATTAAACCGAAGTAATATGCTTCGTATCTTCCGCAATATACCTTTTAACACGACCCGTCCCGAATTTCACCATGAACCCGGAGTAAATCGTGCGGGGACCACCTCCAAGGAAAGATTTACCGCAAAATTCGGTACAACCTCCCTTGAAAATGGACAACACTTCCGATAGAAACCTACAAACACGTCTAAAGGTTCCAAATCCAACCTTAACTTCTGGAGCCTTCGTGCTCCCAAAAAACAATCACCACCAACAAGATAATAAACATTATCTAAGATAATATACATCATCCGAAAATATTCTAAAATATCAACAAGCCTTCACCCATAACCAAAAATATATACATTAAACCCAAGTATTCAGAGCTACTAGAAACTAGCGGAAGTAAGAAAACACATGTAGGCTAAACAGGTAACCTACTGGTGAAAGGTGGTGGAAATACGGGTGACTATGTCTCGTCTCCTACTAGATCTAATCCGAACTCTGCAGACTGGGCATTTTAAAACGAAGGGCCCAGGGGAAGACATTTATAACGTTAGAGTGAGTGGACAAAAATAATTTAATAACAAAATATTTATGCATTCCCATTTTAATTTCATAGAAAAATATACTGCATGCGGTAGCTCAAAAGCACTCAATTCATAATCTGACAATTTCACGACTAGCACTGGCTAGTCACAAACTCAAATAAAATAGAACCTCTCAGGCTAAACTATATATAAACATATATTCGTATGTATCTACACTCGTCAGACTCCTTGTATGAATCCTAGAAACAATTTAGAAAAATAGAAATTCATACAAGGCTACAACGCTGGCGTCTAACGCTCACGTTGCGCCATAATGGTATTTTTCCTCATTATGACCGAAAAGGACGGTGTATATATACGTGTGGACTCCCTATATGAAAACCTAAATAAACCGAAAAAGAAAGAAGTTTTCATATAGGGCTATGACGCTTGTGTCTAACACTCACGACACGCCATAATTGTATTTTACCTCATTATGACGGACCAAGCACGTATGGCTAGCTAGCATTTATATACATACTATTCTCATAAAATCCAAAACATATATATCCACCTAAAATCTCATTTTCAGGATCTCTCCAAAAGAGGAAAAATTGTCAAATAGGCGAGAAATCAATAAATCTCATCAGAAGAAATAAATGATTAATAAAATCATTCATCGCATGCTTTTTATTTAAAACAAAGGTCCACTGACAAATTAGGCCTAAGCCTGATGACGCTCCGAGGCTTCTTCTGCATGGGCCTCCTCACGTCCTATTCCAAATATATAATTAATTTACCAACTAAATTCCAGTATTTGATAAAATAGGCAAAATTAATCGTGAGCCATAAATACGCTCATCATTGCCTAACTTCGATATTCTTAAATCAAACGATCCAAACTTTTATATCATACTCGGCAGTCATAAATACAACATTTTTCAGAAATTGATTTAAATCCTACAGTCTGATTTTACATTATTTAACCGCCAAAATACCAAACTTCGGAAATTCACAAACCTATTCAAAACTCGTCCAAAAATTCTAAAACTCATTCGATTAAACTCCTCATAAAAATCTCCACCAAAAACAATTTTCCAGCGGCGGCCGGCGACCAACTCCGGCGACCTCCAATACCCACCAAAATTTGACAGCATCTTCCTCTCAACCTCCTCTACAACATTCCTAACTACCACAAACTCCAATTCTAAGCCTAACCATGTCAATTGAACGCAAACACACAATAAAGCCCTAGAATTTCAAATACCGATTTCCCCTTACCTAGCTGAAGATGGAGGGAGCCCTTTGGAGGGATTGAAGCACGGGAGGAGGGCTTCCTTTTGAGCCAAGGCTCACCAGCTATGGCGGCCGGAGGAAGGAGTTCCGGCGAGAGAAAACCGATTCAGCAGTCAGAACTTCCGGGCGGCGTCTCTCCCTCACGGCGGCGCTAGAGAGGCTGCCACCGGTCTAGAATGGTAGCTGGGTTGGAGACCGATCGATTGGGACCGGTGCGGCGGTCTGGGGCGGCCGAACGGCGGCGGTCGGGCGGTCGGAATTCCAGCAGGAGAGACTCGGGTGCGGGAGCGGGAGAGGAGAGAGAGAATCGGGAGGGAGAGAGAAATTTTTTGGGCTTGGCCCAACCGGTTCCAACCCACATATACCCAATCCAAATTTCAACACCCCAAAAATAATACCCCAATGAAAATTACCTTTTACTAGCAAAAATTTACCATTTTTACTGTCGTCACATTTTCTTCCTTCGAATAATTCTTTCGAAATATTCGTCCCTCAAAACCCCTCTAGGGACCAATTAAACTATAACTCAATGTCGGAGACGGTAAAAATTCTTATTATAATCAAGCTAGTAAATAAGATAAAATTTTACGGGTTGAGATGTGATACCTTTTGCTTTTAAAATCCGTAACCGTGAGAATAATATTCTTATCTTCTTCCATATATATAGTAAGTTTCTTGTTGCAAGAACTCCATATATTTCTTGTACATTGACCATATTATTACTTTCTTTGTAATTAATGAACAGATGTAGAACCACATCAACAACATGACTTTTCTTTTAATAGCCCAATCTTTATATGACATGTGGGGTTCGAGGCGTTGCCTCCCCCTCTTTTTTCAGAAAACGTGACATGCATTTCGTCACTTTTTTTTTAATGTCAAATATGTGGCTCATGTTTCAGTCAATTATCTCAAAACAACAAAATGTAAGAGTAACTATTATTGATGTACGATAATTAATTCCAATTATTGAATTAGGTCAAGACCATAGTTTATGGTAACTCAATTCGATGTGAACCGTGACAAATTCCGTCACAAATCGATATTAACCGTGATAATTTTCATCATTAATCAATGTTAACCACAATAATTTCCGTCGCAAATCGATGTTTGTCCATTTATTAACCACGACAATATTTTGTTGTAATACCGTGACTTGTCAAACTGTCACAAATTTCAACTTTGATATGAGGGGTCCTAATTCCTCACATCAACCCACGTTATAAGAAAGGTGGGGGTAGAAGAAGGCTACGAAGCCCGACTATGAAATTAAACTTTTAAAAGCGGCAACTTTTATAAAAGCTTACTTGCTAGTTTGCCAAATAAACTACGTTTAACAGAAGTTGCCCTTGCCATTTTCATGTCTATTTCTACATGCGTGCAGAAGTTACACTCGTAATTCCATCGCTATCCGTCGCGCGAAAAATTTCATGAAAAATATAAACATATGGTTAGTCATATTCCTTATATATATAAAAACAGTAAAACTAATTAAATAGTTACTACTGTAAATAAACTATTTTTACTCGTGGGTTAAAATTTTTTTACCTGGAGGGGCAAATTTACCGTTTTGCCCCTCGTTCAATACACAGTGAGGTGATTCGGGTAGAGCTGGTACGACGCTGGTTCGTTGGCGGCGCGGGTTAGTCGACAAGGGCTTGTTGCGTGCTAGCGAGGCGCGCGGTATTGGGATCGGAGCAGGGCTGCGGGATCCGATTTGGTTTTTTGGATCGGAGCAGGGTTGCGTGTGAGGCATGACGACCCAGAGCTTGGCTTGCCTGACGAGGCGGAGCTATAAGGCGTCGGTGTGTGGGGATGACCGGGGCGACGCGCAAGGCTGCCGACGTTGCGGCAAGACTGGGCTGGGGCCGAGTTGAGGCTGGGCTGAGGGATCCGATCTGGTTTTCTAGATCGGAGCAGGGTTGCGTGTGAGGCACGACAACCTGGAGCTTGGCTTGCCTGACGAGGCAGAGCTATAAGGTGTCTACTCATTCATTGATGAAAATGTCTATTTATAGTCATTATATAGAGTCTCCCGAAGAATCTAGAACATCTATCAACTGTAATCTATTATAATAAGAAAACTGGATTAACCAATCCTACGTGTATTAGGACAAGATACATAACAGAAGGACGGAAATATAATTTCCTTAAACAACAACTTTTATATACAACGAGAATGTACAGCTATTCTAGGAAAGCTATAGAAGTGCAATCAATTATCAACTAATTACACACAGTCACGATCCATGAGTTACTCCAATATAATTGCTAGAATAACTCTATGATCCATCAATTACTCTAGAATAACCGCTGGAATCATTCCATTGATACAAGAGATCATGCACCTGATTTCTTCTTTAATAATCTGAAAATGTAAATTGTTTGGCAAAACATTATCATCAAATGCATTCTTACATCGTTTAAGTTTCTTATAAATTAGAGTTTTATGGGGTCTAGTCGTCGTTAGGAAAAGTTACATAACAATCATAGTCTTCTATGGCTTAGAACAAAGGCGACTATTTATATTGATTGAAATCCAAATTAATTAATAACATTGTTTGTGTCAGTTTTTCCTCAAAGTGATTTGTGAGAAGTTGTGATCTCAAAAGTTCTAAGTGCAATGCCAAGAATCCTTATGCCATTACAAAGTTAATCACATATCTCTTCTTGTACATTCGATAAAAAATATGGGGTAGACAACAAAAAGGTAGTCAGCAAATTTGTTTCCGATTTTTAACCACAACACCCGTCCACCCAACATTTTACAACCCTAAATTCAACCTTCTAACAAGTCCTCCGACTCTAGCTTGTCCTACATCACTGATTCAAATTTTTAACATGATGTACCAAAAAAGAAGACTAAGCATATTAAAATACTGGAATCAAGTAAAGAAACCTTATTCAACTATTTCATTAAGACTTCCCCTGAAACAAAAATTTGATTTGACAAAACAAACTCATCAAGAATCAAATCAAAGCCCAGCAACCTGTTCAACACGCAGCATACCAGGTGCCCTTGAATTCAACAAGAAAGAAAGTCATTGGCAATTTCTACACAATAGATAAGTAATGCATTTATCATCTATGTTCACCAAGATTCAAAAACTGAAAAACATATATTAGATACATAACTTAATACTTGTATAACCGTGGTCCTTTCTCCAAGCCGATCATAATTGTGATGGCAACATTGGCGAGTTGGGAACCAAGATCACAACATCTCAATTACAGTAAAAGCTTCTGCAAAAATTACAAGGGTCATGTTGCATTCCTTTTCTTCTTCATGATCAAATACCACAAAAAGAAAACCACATCCAACTGCTAGCAGCAACTCCATCCTCTCTATCTTATGTAACATAAACACATATAACATCTGAATCCTTCAAATACTAATATACCATCAAAGAAACCCAAACAAAAAAAAGAAGAAGATAAAATTAACACACTAATTACCAACCAACAAATAACACACACACACACACTTCAGCAAAAGTCTGGCCTGGGTTTTTTCCGGACCGATAAGCAGCCTCGATGATGATCCCTAAAGATTCTGATCTCACAACAATCCCTCAAATCCTCAAGGCTGATGTATTGCTGCTTAACCATCCTCATGCTATCACGACCAGTCTCATGAATCCAAACATAAGGGTGACAAGTCTCATCATAGTAATACAGCAAGCTCTTCATACCTGCCTTGCCATTCTCTCCAGGCATATAAGCTTTGTATATGCTCTTGCATTTCAGTCTCTTGGAAGAGCCTGGTTTCAAAGTGTGGACCTTCTTCAATATGGAACCAACTCTTATTTGAAGCTCCACAGGCTTGTCAGTCAGGTTCCAAATCCTTGTGCCAAACCCTGAGGACTGCTGAGTGTGGTCTCTGCACCCATCAAAACATCCCCCAATTGGGAAAATGCACAAGCTGGGCATTTTTGTTTTCAGGGACTTCAAGTGTTTGGTGACCTTAGACTTGAAGAAAACATGCATTGTTTTTGTGCAGCAGAAGTTTCACTAATTTCACTTCACTGATATATACAAGCCCCCTCTATAAAGTCAAATCCTACTTTCTCAGCCACTATTACTTAGCATGCCATGTAGATTGTAGAATATAGTAGCAAACCTGGAATACTGTTAGCCCATCCATTAAGGAACTGGTAGGGTCTTAAAAGGGAGGGTCCAAGATTCAACACAAGACAGTGAAAAAGATAATATCAGAGGAAACAATTACATATAAATATGATAAAGACCGGCTTTTCCTTTGTTTTGGAGGAAGAAAGAAGTAAATGGTTTCCCCACTGCTTCCAAAGGACTAATCATGAGGTATCATGTTAGTAATATGATGTTGCTTCCCATTGTGTCTCAAGCACTTTGCTTTTCACTCACTCCTATTCAAGTGTCCTACAGACCCCTTTCCCTCAAAATCTGCTCCCATTTATATAAGCATATAAGAAACCTAGCAATTTGAACCACAAGCAGACTTCTCTTATGGATTTTTGAGTTTATGCTGGCAAAACAGAACACATGGACTGTGGTGTTACAGTAGGAGGCTCAGTCCCAGAGTTTCTTCTTTCAAGCCAAAGTATAGTATCAGTATCAACCCTGCATATTATTTTCTATCACAGCTCACTTTGTAGAGTCACATGGAGTCATGGACATACATATCCAATCATATACCTTGCTTCAACTCCAGGCCAAATCCTGTTTTTTGTTTTCTCACGAAGTGCATGATCCAGAAAGGAAATTTATTTGAACTTAATGGTAGAAGCAACCATTGTCTTTGGACAATATTTACAAGAGAACAATAAAGTCCACACCAGATCTTCTGATAACAAGCTTGCATTACTAAACTACAAACTATGGTGGTATAATCTTCTGTAAATACTTGACTTGTTCTAGGAAGGTTAAAATGAAGGAATTCTTAGACAAGGGAACCCGGATTCCCAACAGCAGGCAAGGGAGCATTTCATCATGCATTTGGTCTGCTGCTCGACTTATAATCTTGGCTTAGCATTACATATCCTGTCAACAGAACGGATTAAGAGCGGCTCGATTAAATCCAGATCCATGTCAATAGTATATGAGATTTTCGAATCCCTCTAGATTGACGGGACTATCCACACTTGCTCCTAATCCTATTTGCTCTGTGAACTTTGATGCTACTCATGCTAGCCATATGCTGACTGCAGATTTGGATTTGTGAGGAAACAAAAATGAATTCTTGGATTAAGATGAATAGAATGCAGCAAAAAAAGCCAAAAACTTACAACTCTGGCTACAAATGAAGCAAGCAAAACAAACACAAAATAGAACAACTAATTTATTGTCTGTTGCTACAGAAAACCAAGGTAAAGAACTCAATTTGTGTGCTCAAATGATTTTTCTTTTACTATTTTATTTCAACTTAGAAAAACAAACTACACTTAAATAACACAATCTTAGTAGTCAAATAAGCCGTGTTTGTCCAAAGTTACAATCTAGAAAGATGGGCAGACTGTACAAGTTGTACATAAAAATTACCACATCCTGGAGTATAAATTAGGCATAGCACTGTGAGAGAAGGTAGGTTAAAGAATTTACACACAACATGATTTCATTTTTCATGATGGTCTTCAGAGGGATCTATCTTGATCAAAAGCGGCTCGTTGAGATGACCAGGAGTATCAGAAACAGGTAACTCTGGTGGCTCTATGATATCAAGATCCTCATTTTCAGCCAAAGCTTTTTCCAAAGCAGCCTTGGCAACTCTTGTTACAAGAAAATTAGAATCACTGGGAACAAGCCAAAGAGAAAGTAAGACAACTGAATACTGCAAAGTCCAATAGAGGTACACACATTTTGACACACCACTAATGTGTAGTGAGTAAAAGTGAATGTTCAAAAAAAGTTTCGGCTATTTCTATTATTTCGGGGGAATTGTCAAAACTTGCACAGCACATGAACCCTGACCGAATTTTAATGTCTCCTAAGCTTAATGTTGATTAACATCACACTATCGTTTCAAAGATCACGTTTATTTCCACGAACCATCTTTGTTATCTCAGATAACTGATGCGTTGTGCATGAAAAGCTCATGAACACATGGCATCTCAATCCACAAAGGTGATCAATAATGAGTGTCAGACATGCAAACCGCTAAAAGACAATATACTTCAAAACAAAATGGTTCGCTCTCCTTTTCTCCTCTGCCTCCAACTACCACAGTTACCCACCTCCATTTAATACTCTCCAAAAATAAAGAAATGTGCTATATACTGATGATGCACAAGTAATTTTCATGTATGCCACTGTCAGTTTCTCAGAGAGACATCACCCGCACATCCACACTCCGTCAATTTTCCATGGTTTAAGTAAACAAAAGGAATTACTAAAAATGAGTACAGGTTCAGAGTCGACATTGATCAATTTTACATGTACAGACAAATCGGAAGTCAATTATTAGTTCTTGCATAATTTCCCTTTCCCATTTTCTTCCTGTTTCAATTGGTGAACTAAAAATTGACATCTCTACGAAGTCCAAAAATTAGATTTTCCTGTCTAAGGCATCACATGCAATAACCCTATACATATGTCATGCTCATTTGTTTCTTTTATTCTTCTGCTAGTGGCATAGATTGCTGTGTTAATCTGGAAAAAAGAGATCAAGTCTTCATAGACACATATACACAACACAAATACTTTTTTCTGGGCATGGGAAGTTCCTCTCTCTCCTCCCAAATCTCTACAAAGTCCAAAAATTAGATTTTCCTGCCTAAGGCATCACATGCAATAACCCTATACATATGTTATGCTCATTTGTTTCACTTGTTCTGCTAGTGGCATAGACTGCTATGTTAATCTGGAAAAATGAGATCAAGTCTTCACAGACACAACCCAAATACTTTTGTCTGGGCATTCACCCCCCCCCCCAAAAAAAAAAATAGGAAAGAAGGCCAAAGAAAATATAAACGTGCTGTGATCATGTCCAGAAATTGAACTTACCGGATACAACAAGGCCCAGTATGATGACAGCCTGCATATACAACATTAAAGAGTGAACACATCAGAAAATGAAGTAATACTTGTCCATACCCCAAACTGTAAGTGTAAGTGTAAGTGCTCTTACACAACGGATAATGGATGAAGAAAAAGGATGAGTTTTCTCTTACCCAACGAGTCTTTGAAAATTCACCCCAACCATGGGTCACATCAGAAAGATCCTTGAGAGTCGTTCCAACATATACTAGTGCAAATGTTATCGGCTGTAAGAGAACCAATTTTAAACACATTAGCATTGGTTTGAAACAAACACTGGTCAATCAGTTTATATGTATCAAATTTTCAATAACGTAGTGGTGGCAATAGAACCCTCCCGTTAATGCAATCAGAATCTATGTACAAAAGATGTCGAATCAGTGGTATTTGACCAAACAAAAGATCCAGGCACAGCACACCAGGAACCAAACGGGTAGCATGTATCAGGATGACTACAAATCCTTATGATATGGAAAAAGCTTGCCAATGACGCAGATAATGCTTTCTTATAAAGACACTACGATAACCATCTTAATAAACTTATAAATTAAACATGGTGATAAACTATGCTAACATGCACTCTGTATTTTTTTTTAATATGTATTCATCACTAACGATCATATGGAGCACAAGTAAAATAGTAAAGTAAAATAAGAGATAAAAGATTATCGGGGGTAAGAAAAAAAAATACCATCATTCCTAACCATGAAGCAAGCATGTATTCTCCAATTGGAACAGGAGTCACCGACAGGAGGTAATTTAACATGTTAAATGGAAGTAAGGGAACAAGACGAAGCAGCAAAACAATCTGTGGAACGAAGAAAACAAGCAGATTTCCAAATGTCAATATAAAAATACCACACCTTCATTAAGTGACTCTTTAGACTAGGAAAGTAGGAGACAATTAATGGGGGTAAACTAATACAATAATTTGCGCATGGGAAAACCAGCAACATAATCAATATTAAATATATCAGACCACTTTATGAAGGACAGATATGAATCGTGCCAACCTTAAATCCAGATTTTCGGATTGCAATTGCAACTGCACAAAACTGAGGATAATCCTTCAACCTGGAAATGACGAATGATCTCCCAATCTGTATAGGAACTCTATAATAAGATACATGTAGCAGGACATAGAAGAAAAACTTATATTACATATATGACCACTAGGAGGCAAACAAAGCAAACAATGACAACTCCATATGTACGAGAAAGAGCACGAATAACAACTTAATACACCAGTTAGGTATAATTACTCTATTCCACATAATGTACTCTTTCAGGAACTTAAACACTTAGAAATCAATGAGGACTTTACAAACTTACAGTTCTGCCGAGAAGGAATGCAGCCCCTGCACCTACAGTGGCACCAATTGAGTCGGCAACAAAGCCGATGGGAAGGCCAAAAAGATAACCACCACCGAGCTGAAACAAATAAGATGGGCAATCACATTAGGATGCAAACTTGAGAATAAATCAAAGTTTTATCTGAAACTTTCTCTATTTTCTCGCTCACTTCTACTTCTGTGTGCAAGTTTATGTCCTAACTCCTAACTACCAGATTTGCTAGTGATAATGGGTACAAGGTAACAAATAAAGCAAAAAAGACAAAACCTTTTGGAGCACGGACTTGATCTTACAAAAACATTATGTAAAACACAAATTTTAAGCTACGCGGACAAGTAAGCAATAGCCACTCTACAATAAATAGAGATACAACAATAAGTCATCGGCCATATCCTTACAGTAAGTACTGAAGCTGGTACTGCCAAGACCGTTAAAGGAATGTACGCAACAGCCCTGCATGCAACCAAAAGAAACCTAAGTTAGAAATCAAACAAAGTCCCTTCTTCCACCCCCAAAGTAATCTTTGAGAACCAATATAACATGTAGGCAAGTAACTGATTCTAACAATTCAAAGTGTTACGACTTCAGGGCTGCAATTTACTTACAGCACAAGCGGACCCCAAGGGCCAAGATCCTGTTCAACCCATAATAAGAAGTCCTTCAAAATCTGCAGGACGCAGTTGTTTTATCGGTGAATCAATATAACCATATTCAAAAGTTCACGTTATTAAAACTCCCAAGAAGTGATCCACAATAAAACCTCTCGTCGCAGGTGATACAATCAACGCAATCAAGAAACTCAAGTCCTACAGTCCTACCGCATTGCCACATTTCAAACTAAAACCCTTCATCACCATCAGACAACAAAGCCCCATCCAGATTAGAAATGAAAACCACCCCTCAACACAAGTGGCACTATCGGCCTAAACACCAACCCACCCTATTAGACAAACAATATAACCATAGCTTCAAATCAACTTCAGCATTACAGTTAAGCTCAAAGCTGTAACCCAAGCTCTTCCCAAACCCATTGAAACCGGGTTCTTCATCATACTTTCTACATTCCAATACTGTTACAACGAACCCAAAACTCTCACAAATGATCCAAGCAGCTAAATTCACCTACCCAATCAACACTAAACCAATAAAAAGAAAATCAAACAATGCAGAACCAAAAACCAAATATTGATCGAAACCCAAAAAAAGGAGAGACCTTTTCAACAGGGAGAGTGAAACAAGCGGTGGCAACGGCGGCGAGAAGGAGGAGGAGGAGAGTGATCCTTAGCGCAGAGCCCCAGGAGAGAGCCATAGAAAGCCTGCGACGCCAAGGCCTACACTCCTCGTCGTCGTCGTATATATTGTTGGGTTGCTTCAACGGCAAACGAGGCCTCAGCCCTCCAAGGTTTGCCAGATTTTGGGTATGCGTCCCTCCAAAACTAGGTGACCTTCCTTCCCCCAATCCAAAAACCTGTCTCTGTCTTCTGCCTTCTGTCTCTCTGTTTTGGAGTTTTGTGCTCTGTTTTGATTGATTGGGGATTTGAGATTGGAGTTTGGAGGATTAAGGAAATTGAAATCGTTATCAGGATTCGGTTATTTGTAGAGGGATTTATGTTTGGTGGGGATGATGATGCTTCTGATGACTATTTGGTGAGTTGTTTCCGGGTGTTATTATGGGCGGTGCATTGCGTGTACTTCTCTTTTTTCAACTTTGGGTAACTTCTTTTCTTACATGGGAAAGAAAGGGTCGATTTTGTTTGTTAGAACAATGATAAACAAAATGTATTTTTAGAAGTAACAAATGATAAAATTGTTAATAAATCTTCACTGATCGATAAAATAGTACATTTATTTAAATCTCTTAAACCGTTACCTATGAAAATAAAAAAAATTACGATCTATGTCACTGACAAAAACAGTCGAATCTCTGTCCCTCTCCCTCTCTCAATCGTACATCAGTGGCACTACATCCTCTCCGATCTATGGGCCATGCTCCTTCCTCCACGTCTCCGACGCCGCCGTCCTCGCCCAAGCCTGCGACCTCGACGAGAAGCTTCGCCGGAATGAGGAGGTGGGCCCCCTGGCCGGGGTGCTCGTGGCAGTGAAGGACAACATATGCACGGCGGGGTTGAGGGTTTTGGAAGGGTACACGCCGCCGTATGATGCTACTGCTGTGAGGAAGATTAAGGAGCTGGGTGGGATTGTGGTCCGCAAGACCAATTTGGATGAGTTTGGAATGGGCAACACCACCGAAGGCTCCGTGAAGTTGTGGATGAGTTTGGTCAAAATCATAAATTCAGTGAAGTTGTGGAGATGAAGGATATTTGGAGGATGATTCCAGTAGCTGGGTTCACGTCAATGGAGTTTTCTACTGGATTTGAATAATGCTTTGAACTCTACCTGATAACAAGGTTGGTTGGTCCTTTGGAAACTTTTAAATTGTGCCATTTTAAATTGTGCCAGTATCTGTTCATCATTCGTAAATGATATAATAGAAAAGTGGTGATCTGCTTTTGGTTGCAATTAAGGTAAAGATCTATAAGTGAGCATATAGTATCCAAAGGGAACTGGTTGAGAGTAATGTTGATCAAGTTTTGCTCCTTTTGGTTCGTTAAGTGAATTATAAGGCATGTCTGGACAAATGCTTCATGCTCTTTGGTTAATTGAATTATTTGGTTGATTGATTATAAAACGTAGAGCTAGAGAAACTGAGTTGCTCTAATAGTTGAACAAAGTTGTATTATTACTGTTATTGTGGTGAAGTGAGCTGGAGTGTTGGGTGTCCTGATAAATTTAGGTACACCAAATATGACAGGAACTTGTATCAATGGAAAAAGTAGTAGATATTTGTTGGTCAAATTTTGGTTTGGTTCTTGTGACCTTAAGCTTATTTGGTACTGTGGAGGTAACTTGAAATTGGAATAAGCAATAGTAATGATATTCAATAATGAGCCATGACAAGTTGAGTGGATTAGGCAAAGCTCAGTATTCATGTTTGACATATATGTTAAATGGTTACAATATGAAAGATGATCATAAATCCTTAAAGGTTTCATTGAATATGGGGGATAGTTTCCAAATTGGAATTGTGGTAGTAAAGAATTATATTGATCTCGATCAGTTGTTCCCAACCGAAGTCATCTCACTTCATCAAGATATTGAAAGAACAAACCAACTTAGTCTTCAAGCCATAACATGTCCCTTAATAGATAGTTACATGGATGTTACATGCATAGTTATATGCATAGTTACATAGATACATAGTTACATGGATAGTTATATACATAGTTACATGGATAGTTACATGCATAGTTACATGAATAGTTACATGGATAGTTACATGCATAGTTACATAGATAGTTATATAGATAAATAGTTACATGGATAGTTACATGCATAGTTACATGGAAAGTTACATAAATGGATAGTTACATAGATAATTACATAGATGGATAGTTACATGGATAGTTACATGCATAGTCACATAGATAGTTACATAAATGGATAGTTACATGGATAATTACATAGATGGATAGTTACATGCATAGTTACATAGATAGTTACATGCATAGTTACATGGATAGTTACATAGATGCATAGTTACATAGATAGTTACATGGATAGTTACATAGATGGATAATTACATAGATGCATAGTTACATTGATAGTTACATTTTTGGTAGTTACATGCATAGTTACATGAATAGTTACATAGATGGATAGTTACATTGATAGTTACATAGATGGATAGTTAAATGGATAGTTACATGCATAGTTACAAACATAGTTACATAGATAGTTACATACATAGTTACATGGATAATTATATACATAGTTACATTGACAGTTACATGGATAGTTACATTGATAGTTACATGCATAGTTACAAACATAGTTACATGCATAGTACAAACATAGTTACATGCATAGTTACATGCATAGTTACAAGCATAGTTACATGCATAGTGACATGCATAGTTACATAGATAGTTACATAGATGCATAGTTACATGGATAGTTACATAAGTCATAACTACCAAAATAATGTTGTGTGTGTTAAAATGGCAGCCTACCTAGCAATTGTTCTTAAATAGTCATCACAGATTCGGTATTAAAGCATATATATGTGGCTTCAACAATAGAAAAATGTTGGGCAAAACTGCCTAATATACACACATGCAAACAAGCATGTTCCAATCCTCATATATAATCAGCCTTCTTAAAATCATATAGGTAACATCTAACTAGAAAACAAGTTATAATACTACAAACTCTGCTCATCCAAATTCAGTGGTGATCAAATCTACTTTCTCGTTTCATCTCTTCTAGGTAAACTCTGCAGACCAAACAACATTCCTACTATTTGTAAATACAGTGAAAGATGGATTTGCTACTGTGGACATCACTTCCAAATTAGTTACTGTCAGTCAGTTTGCCAAACTGAACTGCAGGTAACTTCAGGTATATGAAGAAGGTGAAAAATGAATACTCGATAAGCAGGTATTGATGATCAGATTTCCATGAAAAAAGTGTTAAGGAATTAAATTTTCAGTTAGATGAGAACCTGCTCAAAGCTAACCTAAAATGCAAGTGTATTAGGCCAAAGTTTGCATAAAATTATTCAACTTCATAAACCTAGATCAATTTTCGATTAGCAATTACAACACTGGAAGTTAGTCAACTAGTGCTGTCGCAATATCTCTCATCTCTGTTGCAATAATGCCTGCATAACTCGGAGACTTTCCACCTCTACTTGAGAGTGCCCCTGGATCCGAAACAAATGGAACTGATGAAGTGAGCGATGTAATTTATGTCTTTGCTACATTGTATGCACCAATGTCATCATGGTTGGACATTACTGTTAAGGAATGCGTGGTTGTTGCTGAGTGATGCAATGTATGTTTCCGCCCGCTAGAACAATCTCCCTAGCACCTTCAATTTGCACCACCTGAGCCAACAATACATTAACACAGGGATTGTTCATCAATAGAAAAGAAACGCCATAATTGAATAATCAATGATTATCAAGAAGTGCCATGAGGATTGTAATCCTTACTGATGTACAACTTATGTCTATGTTCTCGTTTGTTTACAGTAGCATTGAGAAGATCAAGACCATTATGTTTCCTATTCTATATTAAGCCTCACAGAGCAGATACTAGTGATTACTTTGTACAGTCAAAGCAGCTCATAAGAATCAAAATATCACCAAGTTCAAACTTGAGGACCATAGAACCTGATATCAAATACAAACATAAAACTCAGCTTACTTCATAGTGTGGAAAAGCTTTAGATAGGACACGAACAGCCTCATCATCCCATTTCTGGTCCCCAAATTGTGGAACAATGATCGCTCCATTGGCAATGTAAAAATTCACATAAGAAGCAGCAAGTCTCAGTTTAGCATCGCCCTGTAAAAACAACAAACACCAGGATTGAAAAAACGCACCACATATTCTGAAATTTAGTACTAACTCCAATTTAACAATATAAGGTTAACTAGTCTATACAGATACAATGTCTCAACATTTCCAGATGTAAAATGCGCTCGAGTTGTATGTACCGAAGAGTTAGCTTAAGTATCGTAAAAGTTGAATCTAGGTCTGCAGTGTTCACCTGAGAAACCCCAGCAACCTCTTCCTCTGTCATGTATAGTGGGCCTGGTACATGTAGCTTAATGACTTCCAACTTCCTACCTTTGGCATCAGTAATATTGCAGAGGACGGAAAGGGCTTCTACAGCTCGTTCATACTGAGGATCTGTTGCATCATCTGTCCAAGAAAACAAAACCAAAACATGGTCGGAAAAACTTAGAAACTTCATCTCTTCGATTCTCTCTCTCCCAAGTTGACGTATGTACAAGAAACTGCAATAGGCTTCGCTATTTAATGGCCTCCATCTCCGAACCCACGACTCCTACTACCCCTCCCCTTCCAAAACCGACAGCCATCTCACCTTCCCTACATCTTCAAGCGTCGACGATGTGACGAGGAGGGGGGACACGGCGGGCCTTGACGGATCTGACAAGGTGGAGTGCATGATGCCGCCGGCGAGCGTCGTCGACTAGCGCGGCCTAGAGACACTGGGGATGGAGAGGGAGATGCGGCGGCTGAGCCTAGGGGAGAGGAGGTATCGGCTAAGGGGAAGTGGGGTTCACCGGAGCTCCGACAAAGTGCATGTATTTACGATTGGAGACTAGAGCTCTGTTCACAATCCATGTCGGCGATAGGAGAGAGAGAGAGAGAGAGAGAGAGAGAGAGAGAGAGAGAGAGAGGAGAGAGAGAGAGAGGATCGATCATGGACAGATGAAGGAAATTAGAGAGGAGGGTAGAATGGTCATATAAAAAATATGAAAATAGACATTTTTATCATTTAAAATGTTAGGAGGTATTATCTTATCATGTAACATGTTTTAATGATGACATTTTTATCATGTGGAACATTTGAAGACTATTTTATTATTTATATATTCAAATGGTAGTTTTCTTATTTTGTTTTCCTTTTACCATTGTTTTGAGTCCCTACGAAACTACAAGAATTAGTGTAAGGTCCGAGTGACTCAAGTGTCAAGATCCATCTCTTCCATACCACTACCAGGACAAGCATTTTAGCCGACGAAGACGAAAAAGTTTCGTCGGCCTGTTAGCTTAATTCGTCGGCAATAGTTTCGTCGGGAAAGGGTCGTCGGCGATGACTTTAGTCGACAAAACTAGAAACCGTCATCGGCTATAGTCCCACAGTTTAGCCGACGAAAAAACATGTCGTCAGTTTTTTCCCAGACTTTAGCCGACGAAAAAATAGTCTGTTTCGTCGGCTAAATTCTTTTAAAGCCGACGAAACATGCCATAATTCGTCGGCTAAACATTATAAAAAAATTTAAAAATACTATAGCCGACGAATATAGTATTTAAATATCGTCGGCTAAAATTAAAAAATACTATAGCCGACGAATATAGTATTTAAATATCGACGGCTAAAGTTGCTGGTTTTTGAAAAAAAAAAAACTGCAGAAACTTTCGGCCACCTCCAATCATCACCAAAATTTGACAGAATCTTCCTTTTAACATTTCGAACAACTTTCTAGAAGAAGTCGAAGCCCAATTCTAAGCCTAAACAAGTCAATTGAATCAAAATATAAAAATCCCCAATTCCCAAGTCCTCACTATAACCAAAGTAATCATATCTCTTCAACTGAAACTCCGGTCGGTTATCTTCATCAGTATTAACAGACCCAGTAACTTCAGCCTGCATCAACATCAACATTCAATCACACTCAACAAACCCCACACCAAAAAGTCACAACTTTCCAAAACCCAATATTCAAAACACAAAAAAGCACAAAACTTTAACCTCAAGAAAACTAACCTCTTCTTGAGGGAGGAGCTGGGTAGGCGCTGAAGCAGACTACTTACCATCCACCTCCGGTAAAACTCTTATATAAAGAACTTTACCTGACGAAATTCTTTATTTTCGTCGACTAAACTCTTTTGAAAATTTTGAAAATTTTCCCCCAAATTTGGTTTGCCGCCAAATTTTTTTTCGACTTTAGCCCACGACTTTTCATATATTTTCGTCGGCTAAAGTCCTTTCAAAATTTCCTCCGAATTTGACCTTAGCCGACGACTTTTTTAATATCTCGTCGGCTAAAGTCTATAAATTCACGAAAACGCTCATATCTTTCTCTATATTACGTAGTTTGGTCAAACCTTCCACACGAAAAACTCTCAGGTAGATGAGACGCAACCGCCTATATAAAAATTTTGAGACATTTACCTTCCGACGATAGGGCTCCCCATAGGGAATAATAACGGTAAATAGGGTTGACTGCTACTATCGGCACCGAGACATTACCCAATTTATGTGATTTTTGAACCATAGCCGTATTTCACCATTATGAACACAGCTTATTTCACGAGATTTTTGATAATTTTTCTTCCTATGTAGAGTTGGTTCACAAAGTTGTATAACCTATTAAACAAATTATACAACATTAGGAGACACGTTGTGATTCCGATGACCAAAATTCACAAACCAAAATTCGACCGTCAGATATGATCATTATGATGAAAGATGTCTATGGTAAAAAATTCAACTGGATCCTACAACGTTATGGGCTCGATCGAAATGGTCAACCCTAAGCCATCGTTACTTATCACACGAAAACGCTCATATCTCCCTCTATATTACGTAGTTGGTCAAACCTTCCACACGAAAAACTCTCACGTAGATGAGACGCAACTGCCCATATAAAAATTTTGAGACATTTACTTTCCGACAATAGGGCTCCCCATAGGGAATAATAACGGTAAATAGTAGACACGTTGTGATTCCGATGACTAAAATTCACAAACCAAAATTCGACCGTCAGATATGATCATTATGACGAAAGATGGCTATGATAAAAAATTTAACTAGATTCGACAATGTTAAGGGCTCGATCGAAACGGTCAACTCTAATCGGAAATAAGAAAACTACATTTTGAAGCCCTAAACGGACTCGAATGGCCAAAAAGGCCCATATATCATGGCAATAGCCATGTGTTTGACTCGTAGGGCCGTTACGCTTCCAGAAAGGTATCACAATAGTCAATCGGACACCGAACGCCAAATCTGCAGCATAGTGAATAATAAGGGTAAATTGCATTGACCGCAACTATCGGCACCGAGACTTTACTGGAATACCGTGATTTTTCAACCGTAGACGTATTTCACCATTTTGGTCATATCTTATTTCATGACTTTTTTGCGTTTGAAGGTTCTACGTATAGTTTTTTTTTTCTCATATGAGTTTTGTCCAGATCTGCAAATATAAGGCACTTTAGCCGATGAAATTATATTTTTCGTGGGCTAAAATTTTAAAAATTTCGTCGGCTAAAGTTCACAGACTATAGCCGACGAAAAAAATTATTCAGACGACGAAATTTTAATTTCGTCGTCTAAAGTTGACCAAAGTCGACGAAAATTTAAATTAGACTACGAAGAAAAATTTCGTCGGCTAAAGTCCACATTAACCGACGAAAATAAAAAAACCAGGCTGACGAACTATTTTTTCGTCGACTAAAGTCCACGTTAGCCGACGAAAATTTCGTCGGCTATCGTCAACTTTAGCTGACGACATTTTAATTAAACAGACTATAGCCGACGAAATTTTTAAAAGTTTAGCCGACGAAATTAAAATGTCGTCAGCTAAAGTGCTTTATATTTGCAGATCTGGACAGCAGCAGCTCATCTGGAAAAAAAAACGGGAGAAAAAGTTTGGGTGTTGTCGAAATCTGTCCATAATTAGTTTGTAGAGCTATATATAGGTACGTATATGTATATATGTTGATTAATTGAGTTTTATTTGAGTTGATCGATTTTGAGTGTGATTGAGTTGATTGATTTTGAGTACGTTGGATGTATATATATATGTGTTGATCGATTTGGTTGATGATTTGATATAATATATATGAAGTTGTTCATAAGTAGTAGATATATATATATATATATATATATATATATATGTTGATTAATTTATAATATTGTGTTGATGGTATGAAGTTGTTGATGATGATTTTGTGATGATGTAGTTATATATATAATATTGTTATGTAATTATTAAGTATATATATATATATATATCTGTGTGTGTGTTAATTAATTTGTTGTTAATTAGTTGTAGTACGTAGAATATATACGCGTACCAAATGAATTGAGATTTTATATATGACATGGAATTTAATTAATAATTAGCTAGCGTTATACATATATATTTTGTTATATTTTCAGGATATGGATAAGAGTTGGATTTCGCTTCTAAAATGGGACTAAAGATATAGTAAAGGAGTTATGAGTTTTCTGGAATATGCGCTGGCTAATGCTAACGGGAATACAATTTTCTATTGCCAGTGCATGAAATGTCAGTGTCGTAGCGATATGCATCGATTTGCGATTGACAAAGTATGACAGCACCTGAGGAGTAACAGGTTTTGGGAGAAGTACACATGTTGGTTATATCACGGTGAAACATCATCAGGGGGTCCACATGATCATGGCCAATTTTCTGAGAAGGGCAGTACATCCAGCGATCCAACAACGGCATTCATCTACGACATGTTTCCTTATGAGAGCGGTGTATGCGCTCAAGGACAGTATATGCCTGACCCGGTGCAGCCCTTCCCTAGAGCTGTCAACACTGCTGGTATTGAAAAGTACAACAAACTGCTTGCTTTCCAACAGACCCATGTGTACCTTGGTTGTCAGAAGACCGTTCTTGAAAGTGTGATGGACGTAATGAAAATTAAAGTTGAGACAAAATCGACCGTGAAGGCTGTTGATAATTATCTACAGTACACTGTTTGGATGTTGCCCCACGGTCATCGACTTCCTACCACTCATCGTAAGGTCCGATGTATTCTGAAAGATCTTCGGCTTTCCTACATCAAGATCCATGCATGCAGATATGACCGCGTTCTCTTCTGGGGTAAAGATCCAGAAGGGAATGACCTTGGTGGCCTTGACGCATGTCCGGTATGTCACACTGACAGGTATAAGCTGACTCCTGCAGGCAATAGGAAACCTGTGAAGGTACTTCGGTATTTCCCGTTGAGTGATAGGCTGGAGCAGTTGTACATGTCTTCACACACGGCCAAAGTTATGAGATGACACGCTGATAGAGAATTGCATGACGAAGATACCTTTATACACCCTGCTGACGGGGAGGCTTGAAAGCATATAGACAGGGAGTTTCCTCATTTTACGTCAGAGATCTGAAATGTGAGGCTCGGGCTCTCATCCGACGGGTTCAACCCTTTTGGCAACATGAGCCTTCAATACAGTGTATGACCGGTGATTTTGGTACCGTACAACCTTCCTCCATGGATGTGCATGAAGAAAGAATACAATATGTTGAGTTTGTTGATTCCGGGGCCCGGTTATCCAGGGAAGTGTCTCGATGTGTATTTGAGACATTTGATTGAAGAGCTTAAGTTTTTGTGGGACGTTGGTCATCCCACTTATGACAAGTACATGCACGAGATGTTCCAGATGCATGCATGGTTGTTGATACCATCAGTGATTTTCCTGCCCGTGGGATGTTGTCGGGCAACGTTGTTAGGGGATACAAGGCTTGTCCAGAGTGCCTTAGCGATGAGGGGAGCAGCAGTCATTGCAACAGATATGCAGATTGGGTCACCGTGCTTTCCTTCCATATAATCACGAATGGCGGTTCGATGACAAGGCATTTGATGGGACCGTAGAACACGGTGTGCCTTCTAGAAGATGGACGGGAGAAGAAATTTTAGCAGTGCTTAATGAGTACGATTTTGGGCAGCTCAGCAATCATCCCAATATTGTGGTGGCAATACCTGAAAGATCCGACAGGTACAAATTCTGGACACATAAGAGCATATTCTGGGAACTCCCATACTGGAGTAAGTTGTTGATCAGGCGCTACCTAGATGTGATGCACACAGAAAAGAATGTTTGCGACAGTGTGGTGAACACAGTGCTGAACTTAGAGGGGAAGACAAAAGACGGTCCTAAGGCACGCATTGATCTAAAAAAATGCAATTAAGAAGACATATGTGGTTGAAAGAAGGGAAGAAAAAAATGCCTCAAACTTCTTACATCGTGAAGCCTGACCAGAAGAACGTAATTTTCAGGTGGATGAGTTCTGTGAAGTATCCTTCAGGCTATGCAGGAAATATAGCCTGGTGTGTGAACTTCCGGGATAATAAGATGTACGGGTTGAAGAGCCATGACTGTCATATCCTGCTACAACGTCTCTTCCCTATTTTCATTCGACCGTTCCTTCTCCGTCAGGTGGTGGAGCCGTTAGTAGCGTTAGCAAGATTCTTCCAGAAGTTATGCACACGGGAAGTGAAAAAATCTAATCTCCGGGAAATGCAAGAGGACATTATTTATATCATGTGTAAATTTGAGAGGATATTTCCTCCAAATTTTTTTGACATCATGCCTCACCTGATGATCCATCTTCCCGAGCAATTGTTGCTTACCTGTCTAGTACACTACACTTGATACTAGCCCGCAGAGCATGAAGACCGATCAGTACGGAATATTATCGGTGAACACTGCTACAAGTTCTTACGAAGATGACCCGTTCATTTTTGTCACATCGGTAAAACAAGTGTTTTATCTTGATGACCTTGCTAAAGGTAACGCGTGAAAAGTAGTCAACCTTGTGCAGCCTCGAAACATTTACCGAGCGGCTACACTTGGAGAGGCCGAAGACGAGGAAGAAGATGTTGCGTATCAAGAGCCCAACGCAATAGGTATTCCTAACTCCTCTACCGTTCGCCTTAATAATTTTAAAGCGGGACGTTCGGTACGAATTCGTGATGAAGAGCCAAGGCTTATTGATGTTGACCCAAATCAAGAAATAGACGAAGACTCTGGCGATGAGGAAAGACATAAATTACCAGAAATTAATTCTGACACCGAAGAAGACTCATCGGATGATTCCAATTACGAGCCTTAGTTTTAATTTAGAGGACGTAATACATTAATTTGTAATAAAAAGAAATGTATTACCTTTATAGTTTACATATGTTGAATTCATATTTCTGTTATTTTATATGAATTTTGGTGATATATGAACATGAGGGCAAACAGTAAGAAATTGCTTGGGATGCTTCATCGTTGGTGCTTAGTATGCTTACTGCATCAAACTTGGTTTGTAGGAAACTACCATTTCTTTTTCTTTGATTGAAGTAATAGTTACAGTGAAAATATGGTGAAGTTTTTGTGCTACCTTGAGATTTGAAGGAATCAACAATCAAGGTAATAACTTTTCCACACCAGAAAAAAGGATGCAACTCTTTTCTTTTTGGAAAGGAATCAAGTTTCATTCACCTTTTGCAAATCAGACACTAACTTGGTGCCAAACCTAAAGGATTGCTATGTCTAGTCATGGCAATTGCACATGTGATTTCCTTTCTTTGTCGACCTTGTCTTTCTTTCACGTATCTTTGTGAAAACGAGCTATTGGCATTTGTTTGTATATCAAATTAACAATGTAGGCAAATTAAACAACTACTCAAACTGTCAAACATATAGGAAAACAACTTGATCAGCAATTCAGCATTAAAATCGACCAACATCATCGAAACTTTTAAGGCAAGGAAGCTTCTGTCTAACAATTTAGCACTTAATACCCAACAGCTATACTGGTTTTCCCTTCAACTTTGTGGTTAAGGCTTTTGACTTGCCCACAAGTTGGAGGGGTTAGAAAGTATTTTGGTGGTGGTGGCTGTGTTGCCTGTTGGTGTTTGCTCTTAAACCCAAAAGCTGCGTAAAAGATATACAATGCAGAATGGTTATGCTTAAATATGATATGCCATGTTGCAGCATATGAAGCAACAAGAGTAAGGGCTATCTGCTGAAGAAGTATGTAAAAGAAATACAATACCTTGAGATGATTATAGCTCATACAAAAATTTCATTATTTTCTTGAAATTCTAGAACCTCTCCTGATGTACAACCTGTGGGAATGACTTCACTCTAACCATATCTAGCTATATATAAACAATAAAAGAATATGCCAAACTCAATCTAATGAACAATATGGATGAAAACCATGAGTGCTCCACCTTGTACACGTCAAAGGCTTTCCGGCCCCTTCATTCTGGCATTCAAGGATGAGCCTGCATTTCAGATTCTCTTGATAGCTCTGGAACGCCATTGTTGAAAAGTTTCAGAGAAAATTTGAAATGCTTCACATGTTTGCAGCAGCTTCCTATCTGGTTGCACATAGTACATTCAGCAGTATATGATCCAGCATAAGGTCCACAAAATAATGGTGTCCAATGAGGCCATCCCTCCACTTTGCCTTTGCAGGAGCTCGGCCGTAGTGTACTCCATCGTTGCAACGATTATCAAAATGCCATGGGAAGGTCATGTCAAAATTGTCAATCACACCAGAAAGGATACCAGCTTGCTTCAATTTCTCAACAAGTATCCAATGAATGCCTCCATCTTATTAGGATTGAACGCCATAGTTCGCGCATACCCACCAGTGGCTATTGTGGTGCGGTAGAAGACTTTTGGTACCACCAAACCTCTCTGCCGTATTGACTCCATGATTTCCACCCAAAATGATGTTGCATAGCTTGCCCCAGCAGAAAAAGCTCTTATGTTGGACCAATATATGCCATCGTGTAAGCCTGAGTTCATGATTATAGTATCTGGAACTTTATCTTCCGAGAAGTACTTCTTGATCAAATTCCTGAATCCTTCATCTTTCAAGGAATTCAAACCCTGGTAATTCTGTGTTTCATTCCAATGACCATTGAATAGGCTTGTAATTCGAACCTTCTGTGAAGGGTCTCTCGAGTTTGTAAAGTGCATATCAAACCGTCTAGGAACTGACTGTACTTCGGGCATATCCAAGATAAAGTTGAGAATGTTTCGTATCGAATCAACATGATTGGAATCACCCCAGAAGAAAAGCCATCTGTTATTCAAGCACTTCCAAGCAGAATCAGCTGAAAACAACCTGAACGAACAATGTGTGGAGTAAACCCAACCATTACTCTCCAACGCCCCCAATGAACCATTACACCAAGGACTCTGGCAAGGAAAACTTGGGGATAGGCATCTGTATCGACCATCATGACTAATCTCACACTCATCATTCTTACCATGCCTAGTCCATCTTCCTGACCAAACATCTCTTCCAAAATCTGACTCTTTGCAAACTTGTAGCTCTGGCAACTGAGCCGAGCCCTTGTAAAACCTGATTGGAATTCTCCGAATCTCCCTATCGTATGCAAACCGGCTAGGTGAGAACTTTAGACCCTCAAAATGCCTAAACAGTAGGATTATAGTAAGATTATAAGATCCCACAAAATCTGGATGAACTTGAAGCGAAACAGAATAAGACCCATTACCAAAATCTTTCACAACAGGCCTAGATTTCCATGACTCCCCTGAAAGATCAGTCTCAAAATAATCCCCACCCAAACACCTAGGCTGCTTACTCTCATCCAAAGCCTGAAACCCAAACTCATAGATTTCACCAGCAGACAACTCAATCAGATCCTTCCCATCCAAACCAGGAATAGCAATTTCAACAGTCTTAGCATCTCTACAAGGCTCTCCTCCTGGAGCTAACCATTTAGCTAGAAGATTCTTTGTCACATTAGGCTCTATTTTAGCAGAAACCCAGTCCAAACTAGCAGGAACCACAGCAATCCAACTTGAATAATTCTGATCAGAAAGTGACACATTCTGGGTATCATTCATTGGGTCCTGAGAATCCTCCATCTGGGTTTTCAACTGGGTCAAGTTGGGTTCTTCTGGGTCTGATTAACTACAATGTGGGCAGTGCTAACTTCCTTATTCTCATGGTTCTGAGCTATATTATTAGCAAAAGCACTAACCTTTGTAGTCAAATAGCCCTGCTGAGACTTGGTGGCTTCCACCAAGTTCCTCACAGTTGTTGCATCCATGCTCCAAATCAACACCATTCCCACAAGAACAAGAGCTGTGACAAACCCAAATCGCCATTGAAGCAGAGGAGGACTTGGTTTTGACGATGTAGGCCAGCTCATAGCTCCCTTCTCTGGCATCTCAGACAGTACTAAGTAAAAACTACTGCAAAACAATAAGAGCAAACAATGAATAAACAAAACCCAGATTGCTAATTACTGTGAAAAACTGTTAGCTTTGACGACAAGAATGTGTTTTTATCGATTTTGATGATGCCTTTGTATATAATAATAGCAGCTATAAAGAAAAAGATTAAAGCTTTACTTACTGGGTTGGTGTGTTTTTGATGAGTAGCAGTACTAGGGTTCTGGGATGGACAATGCAGCCAAGCTTTTTGATTGTTCAGTTTTGTATATGGAATCCTAAACCTAAAAACAGAGGCTTTGGAGAAAAGTGAAAGAGAAAGGCTTGCTCTTTCTTTGTTTCTAACAATGGCAGTTCAGTGTAGGAGGAGAGAGGTTGTGTTATTATTACAAGGGAAAGCTGGTGATGCCTTGAAGTAGGGAGAGGGGCAGACAATTTTTATGTGGGTAGACGGATTTGCCCTTTGGTGTGGTGATAGAGATTGGCGGTGAGGTTGATGAGGATCTGCACCGACTATGGGACCAATGGCCAATGGAGAGGAGCGTCGGTGTGTGATAGGTAGGGGTATTTAGGTCAATTGGAGGAGGGTGGGGAAGTGATATATGGGGGATGGGATTATTGGTGGCGTTCACTGGTTTTGGGGTTATGGTGCCACCTTGAATTCACATGGTGATGTTTTAAAATTGAAAGAATTGGTAATGTGGAGGTGGGAGGGACACGAAAGAGGCCAGAACCTAGAGACCGACCCACACTGGGCATTGAGAAAAGCCTCCGCGAGCTCTCACATGAGAGCATCACAAAATAGTGATGTCAAAATGCATGTGTAGGGAAGCGGGGAAGCGTTGCACTACGCCTACGTACGCCTACGTACTGTACGCTGTTATGATCCAGTCACGTGGCTCATTAATTATCATTAATGATCACACATATTTAACCATCGTCAGTAGTAAAAATATTATTTTTAAAGTAAATTTTAAGGACATTGATGATATTCCCACAATCTCAATCCTTTTTTTTTTTAGTAAACTACATATTAGTTACTAACCAAATTTCACTTTACAAATATATCATTTGCACATTATCTTATACAGTTAAGGACAAAAATTAACAAATTAGGACAATTTAATGTGCACATGCCATCTGTCACTATAATTTTACTAGAATACCCTTCACTACATATTATGCTGCTACTGTCAACAGAATGTGCTACTGTCGATCAATAGGTGCTACTGTCGATCAAAAGGTGCTACTACCGGTGCTATTGCAGTATTTTTTTTGGCTATTCTCTGATTGCTAGCGCGTTGCTACTGTCAACTCTTATGCTAGCACACTGCTACTGCCGACTCTATGATGTTAACGCGCTGCTATTGTCGATGCTAGCGTGCTGCTACTATCGATTCTTAGGCATAATAACACTAATCCGGCCACAATCCTAATCCTAAAACCACCATTACCACCAGCAACATTGCTCACACCACTCCCCCCAACTTCGTTCCTAGATCACACAAATTCCAAATAACAAGCAAATCAAATCCCAAATCAAATTCTAATTAAAGATAATAAGTAATTTCCAAATCTGACCACATATAACAAAATATGCCCTTGAAACCCACCAAATCCACCAAATCGAACTCATTTGATCTCACAAACCCACTCCAAATCCCACCAAGCTCATGCCTCCGCTTTTCTTCACTTCCAAATACTAAGCTAATACCTCCAACGCCATTCTGATCCAAATTGATTGAAACCTTTGCCCAAAAAAGCATCTAATTGGCGTCCAAATTTCCTCAGCCGTCGTCGTCCTCTTCGAGGCGCCGCCGCCGTTGTCCTATCACAGCTGTTGTCGTCGAATCACCTCCGCTTTCGTCGTCGATTCACCGACGTCATCGTCATCAATTCAACGATGTCGTCAATCTCGTCATCGATTCACTGTTGTCGTCGTCGGCGTCGTCGTCGCAGAGGAGAGAGAGAGAGAGAGAGAGAGAGAGAGAGAGAAGATAAAATTTATAGAGGCAAAGAACCAGATCGGGGGATTTTATGAAGAAGAGAATGGCATGAAGCGTAATTGTTTTGAAAAATTTGAGCATTTTGGTCTTTTACCATAAAAACTCGGGTCAGGCTTATTACAACTTCATTTTGGGCTTGAACTATTGTCCTAATCTGTACAAGAAATATAAAAAATGGGTTTTTTGTGTTTTTAAATTTGGTCATGTGCATGTAATTTTATTTTTTTTTTTCTCTCTGTTACTCGATCTGCTTTTCTTCTCTCGATTTTCTTGCTCTTCTCCAAGTTAATCTACACATCTCCACCGCACAAGCTCCCTCCCCTTTCATCTAATCCAACCGGCATCCGGAGAATCACAAGGAGTTTAGGTGGCGACGAAAGTGTGGAGGCCGGAGAAGGCTTCCGACATGCCACCGGAGTCGTTGTCCATGTCGACGACAACGAAGTCGCAACCGGAGACCCCTGTGATGGTAGGACATAAGCCTAGGAAGAAGAGAGCGTCGCCTTGGGTTTGGGTTTCTTGATTTGTTTGGGCTCGCATATCCTTCCTTTCTTCACAGCTTCTGGGATTTTGGATTTCAAGGATTAAGATTGAATATTGGAAATTTTATGTGATTTGACAAATTATTAAAAATTTAGTTGTTTTCGGATGAGAGAGTGGAAATATCGCGGCTTTGGAACTGAATTGATACATGAAGATTGAAGTATTTTGAAGTTTTGAGAAGTGGCTGATATGTTGCTTACTGCGTTTTCGATCAAATTGGTTGATTGATTTGTAACTAACCAGTGTGATTGAAAGATGGAAGCTGTATTTGGGATGGCTCTAGCCACCATTATTTTGAGCAGCCATGGCGACATCAACAACATCTCCAACCACTTTTGTGTTCGGTGATTCATTAACAGATGTCGGAAACAACAATTTTTTGCAGTATTCTCTTGCAAAGTCGGGAGAGCTACGGAAATTTACATTGTCATCCTCTAATTTAGGGTTGAGATTGTGGGGGCCTCTAAATAAAAAGGTTGAGATTGTGGGAATGTCATCAATGTCCTTAAAATTTACTTTAAAAATGATATTTTTACTGCTGACGATGATTAAATATGTGTGATCATTAGTGAGCCACGTGGCTGGATCACCATAGCGTATAGTACGTAGGCGTAGTGCAGCGCTTCGAGCATCTCTTATGGTAGGCTAAATTCTTAGCCAAATTTAACCTATAAAACAAGAATATTTTGTGGAATCTTTTTTTAGTTTACCAGAGTCTCCCACCGTAAGCTAAATCCTTAGCCAAATTTATAGCCTTTTGGTTTTAAAAAACACTCCCACCATAAGCTAAATTCAAAGGTAAAACCATTTATTTTTCTTTTCTCATATATTTGTTTAAATCAATAATTACTCATAAAAAAAATATTATATAAATATATTCAATATGGAGCTCATATGAAAGATCTCGTCGAGATCTTCGCGATGGTTGTGAGTAACAAATTTTTAATTTTGATGACAGTGTAAATTAAAAGAAGAAATGTAAAGTTGAATAAAATAACATTTAATTTTAACTTACAAACTTCATAAGCCAAATTTGGCTTACCAAATAGCTCAAGCCAAATTTTTTATCTTGAAAAATGTAATTTTGCTTATGGTGGGAGTAAACATAGGCTAAATTTAGCTTTTTAGCCTATGGTGGGAGATGGTCTTCCTGTTGTTGAATTTAAATTTTGAAAGTCGATGATCTCGTCGTATTAACTTATTCTGTTAGTAATTTTAACTGTCGATACTGAAGATGTAGAAGTGTGTTTGAACGCCAATGCGTTTGTCGGATCCAGTTCCACGTGTCTATAACATACCAATATATACCAGTTAATATGCATTAGTGAAGGATTCGATCAAACGATAATAGTTAAAGATATATTGATTAGGGAGAAATCGAATCTTAAAAGTAATGAATGGGTTGGATTGGAATAGAGATCTATCAATGACAAACTCTTACATTCATATTACAGACGTCAAAGAACTGAAAATACGTATTGAAAGAACAAGAACAAAATCCAAAATCCAAGACAATAAATTGAATTAGATATAACAGCAAAACCATCACATGTATAACAACAACTAAGTAGCTGCTCACCTCTTGATATGTAATAGTAATCCAACTCTTCCTTTGTATGAGAAGCACGCTATTAGATAAGCCGAAAAAGAAAAAAAAAATTAGTCGGAAAAAAAATTTAAGATAGTCAGAAGTACTTGAAGTATGGCAGAATCTGAACAACCACTACTACAATGTGGAGCAAAAGTGTGTGGCTTTTAGTGATGTTACATTTTTCGTTAAGTGTGTCAAATAAGGATGTTAGTGTGGGTATTGTAGTGAACCATTTTATAGAAGAAAAAAAAGAAAGACATAAAAAATAGAGAGCGATGTGTTTTCCATTCCAGGTCAAAGGGATAATATATATGGAACACATACAACTTTCTTTATGAATTGGACGTTCATACTCTCCTTCTCCAGTGGTGGAATTGAATTTCTTTCAATTATTTTGTTTTTCATCATTCAAGGATCTTTGTTTTCTTACCAAAATTTTCCGTGGTTTTTCTTATCTACAAGCTGTATGGATTATGGATACTCTCCATATATGCACACTCCTCATATAGTGACGTTCTATACATTTTCTATAATAAACTTCTCTTTACTTTTCCTTGAGTATATATGTGAAAATTTGATCGATCAATAGTATACACTTCCTAATTCACGAGTAGGTAACTTAGTAATATGACTTCCATAGATATATTGTAGGCTAGAGTTTAGTTGTAATTTGTTAGAGTTGGTAAGCTGTCAAATTACATGAGGACAAGATTAGGAGAGAAAGAAGTTTCGTGAGGCATTCGATCATTACGTTAAGAAACATGCAGTTTATGATTGAACTAATAATTAAGCACATTTTGTCAACCTAATATTACATACCACATTACCACATGATCATGAAGGACCAGCAATAATCACATAATCTAAGTTTTGTGTAGGCAAACCCTAGCCTATACTTCATTCCAAGTCAAAGTGCCTTTGAGAAACGAATCAAGCAACTAATCAAGGACTATTTGACATGATCCATCTACCTCTATCATGTGCATGCAGATATGGCCTCTCGTCTCAGGTAGTTCATACCTTTGTGCTGAGTTTGATACTAGTTTCAATCGCAAATGAGATACTGCTCTCCTTGTTAATCGAATCCAATGAAAAATATATGATAAGGTATGTCACAAATCACAATATTCTACCTACTAGGATGTGAAAATTAAAAGGCGGATGCGATTTGATTTACTTATTCAACACTAGAGACGGTTAGTCATAAATAAAAATTACCCGGTCGTTTGTATTTTGTTAAAAGTAAAATTTTACAAAAGTAACAAACGAAAGCTTCACTTATAAATAAGTACCTCACTGCCTCATATCTAAATGATATCCTAGATTGGGTTTGATGCTTCCAAGAACACTAGTGGATTTAGAGTGGTGGTTCATAATCAAGGTGGTTCATTCCTACCGGGGTTCCTTCTTCGATAATCAAACGAGGTCGTATTCTGTTTGATTTGAATCTGATTCTTTGCGAGTAAAAGACATTCAAATCAATTTCAACTAATTTATTACAAGACTAACACGCAGACTTGATCGTTGCTCTTTATTTAGTACTCCTAGTTATAGATTTTCTAATCTACCTAAATTACCTTCCTCTTATTTTGACTGATTTGGATATTGAATATTGTTTGGTAACCAAGTGCCATCGCTTGTTTTTCAAAAGAAGAAGAAAAAGAAAAGGGATAAAGTGATGTTGAAGAGACAGCAAAAGGTAAAGTGATGTTGAACTGTTGAAGTGTGTGAAGCTCTAACTGGCTTTTGGCCAAGAAATACGAGCATCTATCTGGGAGTGAATATGTGATCTCAAGACATTCCCATGATCTCTTCTCTATGCCAGAAAGTTGTTCGTCAATCATGAATTTTTGACATTCGTCAAAGAAAAATTGCGCCAAAACTAATGGTGGGTACCAACTACCAACCCCCACCATCCATCTACCAACGGTTCCCTTCCATCTTTCCTTTCCCTCCTCGTAGTTGTTACTTCAACAAACGACACCAGGGAGTTCTCATTCTTTCAGATACGCCTGAACCTTCAAAATCCAAAAGATAAAAGACAAGCTATAGCTAACAGCTATGTTTCTTGTTTTCAAAAGGTACAGCCAAACTCAAATCTTGGACAAATCCCAAAACATCTGAGGACACCAAGGAATGTTTGTGTTCGATGTTACTCAGGAATATGTAGATGTAAACGAGGCTATTGTAATTGACAGTAAACCCTACAACTGCAACACTCGAAAACGTCAAACGATGAACAAAAGATGACAATATGATCACATTTTCTTATAGGAATAATTGATTAAGCTATTCACATAAGTTCCATTCGAAACTGCTAAAGTCCGACAAAACAAGGATGCACTCTTTTCAACAATGTGAGCAATATATGATTACAATTCACTTGACCTCTGGTATAAAAAAGAAAAGGCTAAGAAACCAAAGAGGAAATAAATAAGAAAGGAATGAAAATAAATAATTTGGTATTAAAATTCGATTATAAATCACCACACTAATTCCAAGGATCATCCCACCCTTTAGGTCCGTCTCTCTTAATAAAATCAATTATAGCTGCAACAACTTCTTGAACTCTATTAGAAAGGGAGTGATTTCCATGTTCAATTTCAACCTTCTCTGCCCCACCCATTGCATTGCACAATCTGCATGAGTTAACCAACATCACCCATCATGCCCATTTTAAAGACCTTAATAACCAACATAACACATCTTTTTTCTTTTTTCAATCATAATCTGAACTACTCTCAAATGGTTCTTAAACAACATGAGAGATAAATACCTTTGAACTAATGCCTTCTTGTCAACATAGTCTGGCACATACTCATCAGCCATGGAATATATAACCTGCAAAGATTTTTGACTTGACTTAAGTTTTACAATTGATGTTAGGATGCTCAAAAAGAGAAAGAAGCATCATTCTCGTTTATAAGGTAACCAAAATGCATGCTTGTCACCGGAGGATGACTATCTATCTTAGTCAGTTTTACTTAGCGTTATCTATAAGACCATTGTCCTCCAATATGATAAGACCATTGTCCTCCAATATGGTATCCTTTATCCATATTTTCCTGTTAGATTTTCTATTATTATAAACTTGTCTAACAGATAACATGGCACTGTCTTTTTATAGATTTCAAAAAACCAAATGCCCCTTTTTTCAAAGTCCTGAACTTTAGGGATGTAGCAGATAAACAGTTACGCATGTGCTACTTAAAGTTTGGCAACTCTACCTGGCAAGGTGTGTTAGACATGTGTCCAAGTCTCAATCTCAGCTGGTCATCAGTAAGGTCGGAACTAAACATGTCATCATCGCCATTGTATGCACAAAGCGAGTGATACCTGCAGGAAAGTTCACTCTTTAGACAAGGAAGGATAACAATATGGTATTTCGTGGCCAAATTCAATGACATGGTGCAGATTGTGAGCGTGTGTTTCCATATCGATGTTTACAGTGCCTTTATATTATGCATGCAACTCAAAATCTGTAAATGTGATATACATTTCTTTCCAATACATGTTATCCACAACTGGTAATGATTTCTTCCATTTTTGTTGTATCGCTTCAGAGAACGATCATATCATTGTGTACGCACCGATAGGCAGTTATGGGAGCTAAATCTGCTTCACTTGGCATTAATTCAGATCCACGGCCTTCATTTATCATGGTTGAAGCCAAATCAATCATAGCAGCTGTTTCAGGAAGTGTTGCTCTATATTCCCGATCGCTGACCGGAGCCTGAACATTTTGATTGGTGTTATGCCAAAAGTTCAAGTAGAGGTTCAATTGGTGGACAATAAGGAAGATGTGCGACACGCAAGAATAAGAACATTGGGATCAATCACCAAATATCAAGTATCAGTCACAAAAACAAACTTCGAGTGTACTACCTGTAGAATGGCAGCACGAACAGCTCTAGAGCATGCGGCATTTGTGCGTATATAATGTACAATGTCCTGGAGTCAAAACCAAAGGCAAGAAACTCAAATAATTTCCTAGAGTAATTAACTTAAAAGCTCATATCTAAGGTGCAATCGGCACAAACCTGGCAGCCAGTACTATGGCCAATCAGTACAACACCCTCAGAATCTTCTTTGTTTATAAAATAACTAATAAGTTGATCAAGTTCCATCGCGTCCTTTTATACATAAGAAAATGTTATCTTGTTAGTAAAAGCAGATATGTTTTGTGATTTGACCCCCAAAACCCCAAAAGAAGGAAACATTAAAAAGATTCAAAATAAGTAAAAGCCGCGAGAGGTCATTATCTCCAAGCCCAGAGCAGCCAAACACAAAACAGAAAGCTTAAAATAGGTATAATCTTGAACTAATGGAAAACATGAAATAAGCCATGACCTTCAATACACACACAGACACGGACACACACACACACCACACACACACACACACACACACACATATATATATATATTATATAGAAGATGGATGTAAAACCAACTAAATTGGAAGTATTTCTCACTCCTAAAGTATGTTAAAAGATAGGAATACTACTATAAAGAATAACCATATGATAGGCTTAAGATAAGTTACTTGTTTCAAGCTGGAAGTGCCATATCCATTGTATGAAGATGACATGAGTAGCTGAACAAGTGACCATTTCTCCTTGTCCAAAGCAATTGCAAGATGTTCCAAGTATCTGAGAATCAGAAAAGAAAGATGAGATAGTAATAACTTGCCTTAAGCATCCAACAATTCAAGACAGTGAATTTGATTATTTTTTGAAAATGACAGTGAATTGTAAAGAGAGCATTTCTTAGTGGAAAATTGCATAAGATGAATCTATCGACACCAAAATCTACCAATGATGATAAATGGAAGACAAAATGGCACATCATAAATGTTACGATCACATTGATTACATACTCTGTTGCTAGAAAGCCATCAGTCAGTCCCCCAATAAAGATAACTTGCTGTCTATAATCACCTGTTTTAAATGCAACCTGTATTGTAAGGATATTATCGTTAAACACATCACATAAACACCAAAATCTATAAACAGAGAAGCTAGTCCAAAAGCGAGCATAACCATAGAGACTGAGCTAAACTTGACAGCTATAGAAAACAGCAACTACATAGCATTTGGATGATTTCTCATTAACAAAATAAGGAACAAACTAGAAAGACAGCTATACTTTAAGCTCTTCAACCTAACTTGAACTTAAAATTAGTTTCACATTTAATTCCTACAAACCTACAAAAACACTGTTCTATGTCATGCACCTTCCAACATTATCCAAATTGAAAACAATGCTCGTCATTGATCGAAAGAAATAGCTATACATACAGAGAAACCAAATCTTCCAGCACTAGAAAGTCGAAACCAAGTAACTTCTCTTCTTTCAAAACCCTATCAATCTCAAATTGCTATACTCTCACAGTTTCCACTGCACTAATCCTAAAGCGAAAACTAGCTTAACCTTCATATTCAAGTTCCAGCATTTCATAACCAATAAACCAAAACCAAAATTCAAATCTTTAAAGCACCACACTAACACAGTTCAGTCTAGCCAGCACATAAAGATCACAATTTGCCAATAACAATCACACATAACCAGAGATCAAATCCTCAAACTCCATTTCCGACTCAAATTAACCATAATCTCTGATTCAAACCTAACCTGAATCGGTTTGGGGCCGTACTTGAACAGCGCCCCTCGAAACTGATTCTTCCGCACAACCGGGCCGGAAAACTCACCGGAACCGCCGGAAGCAGAGTCGGATCCCATCTTGACGGACCCGGCCCGGTCGGACCGGCCGCGGACGACGCCGGAGAACCAGGAACCGGCGGAAGTTGAATGCGAAGAAGTCGGGGAAGACGAAGAAGACAGCGAGGGATTCATTTCAGACGCTCTGATTGAATCCCATCATTGAATCAGAGGGATTTGAAAAGAAGAGGTCTCCAGAATCTGCATCGCACAGGGAGAGGTAACCGGCAACAAGATTTTACTACGCTTGGTCTCCTCCGTCGCTGTCACTTTTCACTGCTCTTAGCTGACGTGGCAAACACGCGAGGGTGTGATGTTTTCTTTTACGGTTTTACCCGGGTTCTTTCCTTTCTTTTATTTTTTTTCCTTCTTTCTTTCTAACTAGATAGCTCCGCTGGAGAGAGGTTTGAAATTTTAATTGGTAGAGCAGTAAATAAAAAAAAAATCAGGGCAGAATGGTAATTAAACTGACCACCTAGACTGCAGAAATTACTATTATACCCAATTTCTCTGCTGATTTACGCTTCTGTCATCGGGTCTTTAAATACCATTTTATCCTCTATTTTTTAGTATAAATAAAATAAAAAATAAGGATAAATCGGTAATTTCCGAGTGGTTTATAAACGGTAAACAGCTGCTTCTCCTTTACTATATAGGGAAATAAGATTGAGGTATTCTAGTTGCACATCCGTTTTGTTTTACGTTGAGTATACCTCAACTGTTATAAACCGTAGAATAAAGAGAGAATCGTTAACTTATTCTATGGCTGTGCATATGTCGGTCCGGGTCAGGTTTGGGCCAAAACCGATTTCAACCCGTTTTAACCGGTTTGGAGAAAAAAGCAACCGATAACCGCTTTTTAATGGATTGGGCCAAAAAAAAAAAACAGTTTAACCGAAACCCAGTTCGAGTCGATCAGTTTCAGTCATAACTAGGTCAAATGTTATTTTTTTTAATTTTCAGGCTCTACTCAGAAAAATTGGAGCCCAAACCTGTTTTCATTTGCATTTTCAGCAAATTTATCCAACAGTTCAATACTTCATACTTTTACAGACCTGCAAAACTTCCAAAAATTTAAACAGAAGCTGATAAACACAAACTAATTCATCCATCATACTTAGAAACTTAAAAACATCACAAGTACCATAAGTTTAATAGATAAAATACCATAACCATCACAAATCCAAAATTTGGTTCAAATACCAAATGACAACCCATGTTCAAAGGAAAAATAAAACTTATAAATAATTAAACATAAATGAAACCAGCAGAATTGCAGAAATGTTGGAGACCCTCTTATTCAATTGCCATAAAAATGGGATTAGCAACATCACTTCTACTTCAGTCTTCACTCCTCACATGCAGAAATTGAGGAAGACCCTAGTCGCAGAAATTGAGGAAGCAGAAAATTGAAACAAGTATTAGATCTGAACTTATAAACATTTAAAACTGAAATTATTCAACATTTCAAAACTACTTACCAGCTTCAAACTTTTCTAGTTCAGCATATAGAGCAGCAAAATTGTTGCCTCTTAGCCAATCACTTAAACAGACTAGGCATTCCACCATTCTGGGAGTTAAGCTTGCACTAAATGGATCAATCACCCTTTTCCCAAGAGAAAATGCACTCTGTGATGCAACTATTGATGCAGGAACAACGAACACATCTTTTGCAATCTGCGATAAGATGGGGTACCTAGGTGCATTTTCTTTCCACCAACCCAAAATATCAAAGTTCTTCTTTGCAGGGTCTTCGGGTGCTTCAAACAGATACTTGTCGACATCGGATTTTATCTCCACCACATGTTGTTCTTCCCTCAGCTTCATGAAGGCAGAAATATTTGCAGCATGGCTGTCTTCATTCTTTTTTTTTTTTAAAAAAAAAACGTTTTATTAATAACTCACACACCCTACATATGTCCGTGAAATTTGAACCCGTGACCTCAAAGTTGTCAGTTAAACACCTTAACCAACCAAGCCACGGCTCACCAACATCTTCATTCTAATAAAGCATAAGATTTATATTTTCGTATAAAGTAAACACACCACACCTGTCACTTGAGCTCGGTTAATTTCCCTCTGTCTGTAGTCAATCCTTTTAGATATTGGTGTTATTCTCTTTGCCAATTTTGATGACAGGTACTTTAGCGCAGCAATCTAGTAAGCTACTGTTATGCCGTGTTTAATTTTGACCCAAGGGCGCGTCTCTTTACACCGCCTGAAAGACCTGTGTTGATGCTTACTCAGGGTCTGATCTTCATGTGCAAGTTCCAAGCATCGGTCTTCTAAGTTTATTATGTACTCTAAGAAGCTTAAGGTTGTTCCTACCATGAACCTTATCCAACAATATTTCAAACTCATACTCGTCATGGCCAGGGCCGGTCTTGAAGGCCTAGTGCGGGGGACAAAAATATAAACTTTTTTTTTTTTGGAACAAAAATATTCAAAAAATACCAATTTTTTCAGGGTTCTAAACCTAGTCAAGTGTGTAATGTCATGAGGCTCATCCTCATGCCTGTATTTTTTTTATTGATATACCAAAACATGGTACAATGGAGGGACATAAACCATTACTCCCGAAAAAAAAAAAAAAAATATAAGGATTACAATAACAATAGATAAAAAGTTGTTTATATCTGTGTTCCCTCAATCAATTTCCACTCATTTGCATAGCTAAATACTCACAGTATAGAACAGTTTAAATAGAACGGCAATTTAAGGTCTCAGCAAAAGCTTCACAAATCATTGCACATTCTAAATTCTACGTATATAAATGGTTCAGAGTGGCTTTAAACTATTAGTCTCATAAACATAAAATTCATTTTATCAAAACCAAGGTCCCAAGCACAAAATTAAATTCTAATATTCTCTGCAAAAACATAAGAACAATTTCATATATCTCAGATGCATGATTTCATAAGGAAAAAAAAAAAAAAAAAAAAGGAGATTCGAAGCAACCTTTTTCAACCCAAAAAGAAGAATTCGAAGATGTGATAATCATAATAAGCTTATGTTCAGTCTTTAAAACTAGATTGTGAGAGAGGAGATGTGAAATTGAGAGAGAATGGAAAATTTCTAAGGATCATGAGTATTTATAAAGGAAGCAGACAAAAATTTTGGTTCCGGAGAACATCAATCTCCAATCAAGCTCCTTTATTGCTGCAATGAGTATTTGAATTTGAGAGAAGAATCAGAAGATTAAGAGTTTGAGAGAGAAGAAGAGACCGGAACAAATAATAAAAAAAAAAAAAATATATATATATATATTAATTACACCTATATATAACAAATGAAAAAAAAAATTGAAAAAAAAAGTGCCCCTTCAGCCCTGGGCCAGGACCGGCCTGGTCATGGCCTCACAAATGGGTGGCATTGTGGTCTCAAAGGCATGCAGTCAGAAAAAGGCCAAGAGTTGGTAAAGCTTCTGAAGAGGTTTCGAAAGAGGAAGCTAAATTTCAGATTGATGGTGAACAAGATGTAGATGCGCACGTACTTCTGGGAAATCCCCATATGCTTAGGGAGGTCCAGAAGTTTCTTGAATAAATCAGGGATTGAGCCCGACAGGTTCCCAAAAAACAAACCGTTTCAAGTAGATGAAGACAAGTATGCAAGTCCTCTACTACTTCGGCTTTGGTAGCCACTCCAACCCATGCATTGAACAGTAAGTGGAAATGGAGCAACTCAAGAACCCTTACAAGCCCTATGTACCGAAATGATTCAAAGTGATGAAGCGCAGCGATGTAGGCAAAAGCCGATATAAGAGATAGTGCTGTAACAGATAATCACCATCAATCTGACATTATAATTGATGATGAAATTACTCTAAAGACAGGTAGTGAGACTACGCCACCACCACTAATGGGGACTCTAAAATCGAAAGCCAATACTGGTAGCAAACGCAGCAGCAAAGAGGCACTAGCCTTCATCATCTGCAAAGTCCCCTTTGAATCTACAAGCTCCCCTGCCGACTCTATTCAAATCATGCTTTGAGGATGTACCATAAAATGAAGCTAAAAATGTTGCAATTCAATCAAGTTTCAATCAAGATTCTTCATATAATTAGTAGCTACCTTTGGCAATGTACTACTCCCCAAAGAAAATGTGCATATTAAAGAAGCTCCAAAGAAAAAAAAAGAACACCTATTAATCTAAGAACAAAAACACTCAACGGCAAAGACAAAGACTGTTGACAATGTGGTGGAGCTTATCTTCGGCTCTCTCCCTTAACCTCCTCACCCATCTAACAAAGGCAAGGATCTTTTATTTTTTATTTTATTTTTTTTTATAAATTTTTGAACTTTGAATAATTGTTGTGGTTTTGTTCCCTATATAGCCGGCTTAGTTTATTTATTTATATTTTTTTATCAATATTTCTTTCTTTTGTTAGAAATAAGTGAACGAGAATATGTAATAAATAGTCACTACAGGAAATATACCTAGGCGACGAAAATAACTCGTCGCTTAAGACTCACTACTCGTCGTCTAGAAACTTGGCCGACGAATTCTCATCGTCTAAGTTTCATCGCCTAGGTGTCGTGAGGTAGACACTTAAGCGACGGAACCGGAGTCAGTCGTCGACTAAGAGCGATCAAACCCGACGGACTCTTTCCTGGCTTGTCGACAAACTGATTCATCGATAGAAATCTCTGTCGACGGAACATTTTTGTCGGAAAGATTCTTAGCCGACGAATATAAAATTCTTCTTAGCCAACGAAATCTCGTCGGTATGTATTTTGACCGACGAATATTGCATCGTTCTTAGGCAGAGTTGTAATCCGACAATGCCTAACAGTTCTTAGTCGACGATTGATCTTTGTATTCGTCGGATTGATGGTTTATCTAAGCGACGAATGTGTCTAGTTCCGTCGCTTAGGTATTTTATCTTGGGAGACGAATGTTACTTTTTCCGTTCTTTTGTTGTTTATCTTGGGCGACGAAGGTTTTGTTTTTGTCGCGGAACACAAATATCTTTGGCGACGAAGGTTCTGTTTCCGTCGCGGAAGACTAATATCTGGGACGACGAAGGTTACTGTTTCCATCACCGAAGACAAATATCTTAAGGGACGAAGGTTACTGTTTCCGCCGCCTAAGAGATTTTATATAGGGTAAAAAACCATGTATATTTTTTTTACCTTATTTACTGTTTTAAAAAATTACAAATCAGTAACAATAATCAAACACATACAGATATATTGATCATACTACTACCGAAGCACTGTATTTGGACCATTTTTCATATATTGATCATAGATGGACAAATATTATTCATATATACGTACATAATTAATGTAACTAAACTATGAATGAAGTATACAAAATCAATAATGTCAAGGGCACTGTTGTCCAATCCTACGTTGTTGCCTCTATCATCATTGTTTTGTGGGGAACCTTGTGGAGGAGGAGATAATGAGGAGGAGGAAATTATGGAGGAGGAGGAGAGGTGGCATACCTAGGTGCTCATATAAGGCTGCAACTTAGGACTGCACAACACTATACATAGACTCGGCACGCAGGACACGCTCTTTGGACCTCTTGGAATTATTGTTAGGCACGCTGTTGAACCTCTTAGAACTGCTCTTTGGGCACGCTCCTCTGATTCCTTTAGCCTCTGCTCATAGCGCTCCTGCACCTCTTGAAGTTGCTGCTTATCAACTCTAGGAGAACGACTACGTGAAGTGGAACCATTTGAAGAATGGCTCAAGTCTCGCTCGCCTCCTCGTCCCATCCCTCTGATCTCCTTTCATTTTCGAGTTTTGAGCACCGTACCAACACCTCAATTTGTTGGGACTAAACACTTTCCATAATCTCTCCTCCTCCGTCGCGTCAAGGCGTTGTTCCTTAAATGCATCATTTCTTTTATTGACCTCATCAACCATGTCATTCTGCATTTAAAATACATCAATTAATAAAAAAATGCAGCTCAACCGAACAAATAAAGTTTACTGGTTGCATAATAAACAGGGAAGCTACTGCGGGTCAGTAAACTTGCGATTCATTATCTCTCTTTCAATTTCATGGCCACAACACACAACAGATACCCTAATAAACAACTTTATTGCTCCCTAGAAAACCCAGTAAAAGTTTACTGCCCCCAGTACATTTCTACTGGGGGTTAGTAAACTTGCAATTTATTATCTCCCTTTCAATTTCATGGCCACAACACATAACAGATACCCTAATAAACAACTTCATTGCCCTCTAGTAAACCTAGTAGAAGTTTACTGCCCCCTAGTAAACTTCTACTGGGGGTCACTAAACTTCAATACAGTATGTCCCTTTCATAATCATGCTAATTATACATAACAGAATACCCATTCTTACCCTAATACACAACTTTATTGCCCCTTAGTGAACCCAGTGGAAGTTTACTGCCCCCTAGTAACTTCTACTGGGGGTTAGTAAACTGCTACCAGGGGGTGAGTAAACTTCAATATAGTATCTCCCTTTCATAATTGTCAATTATATAAATAGATACTCATTCTTACCCTAATAAACAACTTCATTGCCCCCTAGTGAACCTAGTGGAAGTTTACTGCCCCTAGTAAACTTCTACAGGGGGGCAGTAAACTTCAATACCAGTATCTCCATTTCATAATCATGCCAATTATACACAACAAATACTCATTCTTACCCTAATAAACAACTTTACTGCCCCTAGTAAACTTTTACGGGGGTCAGTAAACTTCAATATATATACCAATAGCCGGATTTACACATGTTTGACTAATCACTGATAAGCTTACATAATAGTAAAAGGAAGACACTTACATAATGCTTGGTTGTAACTTCATCACCCTCCCTGACATAGGTCTTCTCAAAACCTTTGATTATTGGAAGCTGCTCGCCTTGTATTCTGAGTTCCTCCATTGTGTAGATGATAGGAGAAGACCCCGTGTGGTGGTGCATAGTCTTCTCCCAACGGTTTCGCTTGTTTGCCAAGGAGAGTCTTTAATACACGAAAAAATATTAAATAGATTAGTTCTAACATCTTGCACATTTCACATTTCAAGTTATAAATACATAACTATACATGAATGATTAATAATAAAATACAAGAGAAAACAATGAAGGTAATTAAAAAAATCACCTTGAATGCATCTGACTTGAAGTGCTTGCATAGAAACTCCCACTGGTCCTCTCTCCCAATGAAATCTGAAGGCATGTCAGAGGGCCCTTCCTTCAGATAAGCTTTGTGACACTGGTATTTCCAGTCCTTGTACCTCTCATGTCCCCTCTTCAGTATCCAATTGAACATTGGCTCATCATTTTCATCACACTCGTACTTCGACTAAGTAAGAAATAAAAAAAAAATTCCCATGTTAAGCACTGAAAAAAAAAAAAAAAATAATACACCCAATTACTATCACAAAACACATCTTTCAGAATATCAACACACAATACTTTACACACATTCAATCATACTTTACACATATCCATAACATTTTCACTTTATAAGAAAACTCAGTCTTATGCAAATATATCCTTAGACATGAAATTTTATCAACAGAGAGATGTCAATTCAGTCAGTTCATACCTTCTAATTACATAAGCATCATATATATGTTATCAAACAAATGTAATTAAGTAAATTTACTTTTCATATACTTTTCAGTTACTTACTGACATTGCATTCCACACCTTTCACTTCTCAGTCTGATCAAGGTCGTAGAACGTCCTTACCCTCATTCTCACCAGACTCCGTATGGCGCAACCGATATCATGGGACACCAAGCTGTTTATCCCCCTCACGCTAAGGCCTTTTACACAGGGGCAATACTCCAGCTTGATCTTCTGCCCCGTCTGTTGAACGATATCCTCCACCTTCTTTCCAGAACAAAAACCCCGCTTCTTTTTCGGGGCCGGAGCTACAATTAACATGTGAAATACATTATGATACATAATATACAAGAGGATATATGTTGTGTGGAAGTGGCATGAAAATGAAGGAGACATATTGTACTGCAAATTTATTGACCCCCAGTAGAACTTTACTGACCCCCAATAGAACTTTACTGGGGGACAATAAATTAATACACTTACCTGTTGGGCTTCTAACTTTGATTCGAGCGCTGCCGACGATGCGTCTTGCAGATTCGGGTGCGGTTGTAGACACTGTGTCATTTCCTGCATCAGGCGACACAACCTGATAAAAATCGTAAGTGTCGCCTTCTAGCATGTCGTTGATGAGGTTCTCAACGACACAAATGTTGTGTCGCCTATAAAAACCTCAGCGCACAGAAGACTTTTTTCATTTTGTATCGTTTGAATTAAGATAAGACGACACGGTATATATGTCGCCTGATAGTTTAAACAACAACATGCTAGAAGGCGACGTATCTTTTTTTTGCCGTGAGGCGACACAAAGTAACTGCGAGTGAGAGAGAAATACGCCTTACAACAACATATAGGTGTAGGTTAATTTGTTTAAAGACGACATTTAAACATCATTTGAAAATGCTGCAGGCGACACATATTTGGTGAATTAGAATTTAAACTTTTCCACGCTACATTTATGTGTCGCTGGATGAACCCACACGACACACTATTGATGTTGTTTCTGGTCTAGACGTAGTACGACAACACATATGCATTGGGTGAATGATCTTCAAGCAACGTATATTTTTTCTTTTTTCATTTGGTCTCTTTAAGACAATATGTATCTGTCATCTGATATGCTTTAAGCTTTCACTACGTGATATATTTTAGGCTTTCGACATTTTCAGGCGACATTTGTCTATCGTATGAATGAGCTTAAGCTACATATAAGTGATGTCTTCTTTTGATTTAAACTCTTCACTTACGTTGCCGGTTGTTCTTTATGACCTCACATTTCTGGTATTTTAACTTAGTAAAGACAATAGATATTGTTATGTTTGTGTTGCCGGTTGTTGCTTTATGGTCACACATTTCTAGTATCTTAACTTAATAAAGACATAGATATTGTTATGTTTGTATCCATCCTCTGTAGCTGAAATCACACATATTGGTAGTCATAGCTTGTTTGAAACTACATGATAAGACGTATTTACACACGCATCAATTAACCCTGTCAACAAATCAATCGTAGTATAAAGCAAGCAGGGATCGTTCTAAACCGGGGATCCAACTACAGGGTAGATCCATCTAATCTAATGTAAATGTCGAAATGAGCATAAGGGTTTAAGGGTTTTATAATTTCGGAACAAACATTAATAATAAATCCTAAATTACTTCTATACATATATACATGTGATCAACCAACAATCATGCAAACACAACCAAACAACCATGCAAGAACAAAGAAGACAATCTCTAATCTCATTTAAGTCTACACCGTGAGCAAATACAACCTAAATTTGATATGCACATAAGTTCCTACGTGGTTCCTATGACATAGACATACTTTGAATTAGACTACGAGTTTCATTCAACATCGTGACACAACCAAGCTCGGCTACGTGTTCTACTTATAGGTCACACACATAAACTAATCGTGCAATTACGTATCACATAAAAAATCAATGTGTTTAAGCACAAATCCAAATCAAACATAGGTAGAAAATCGGTGAAATAACAAAGACAATGCAACTTATCAACTACTTGTATCAAAGTCGAACTTTGGATGATTAACACATGCAACATCAACTACTTGTATCAATACACATGATAATGGAAGAATACACCGAAAATCTTAAAGTATAAAAACATAAAAACTCACGGCATAGAAAACCTAAAATCATTGATTAAAAATTGAAAACTTTAATTCAAAACATGGTTCAAAAGTACTTCTATCTCATAGACAAGAATCGAACATACTTAAGCAAAAACCTAAAATAAACATCAAGAACAAACACATAGCAATCCGAAAATAGAAGATGAAATACACTCTCAGAATATCCCTACTTGTTCTATTCTTCGAGTGAGCGGAATCCTAGGCTACTTGCTTTGGATAATTGTTGAAGGTGGGATCGGATTGTGGTGTTTGGAGGTTGATGGAGTTTCGGCAAAGCTTTGGTGTAATTTTGCACGGGTTGATGATTATTATTGCTGCCATGCCATGCCCTATTTATAGAGTAACAAGTCTTGATCTCCAAGAATTCTTCTAGCATAAGGAATCCTATTGAATCGGCAAAACCAAGTCCAAGTTGGATTTAATTTCTTCTCTTGTTCTTCAAGTAATCCTCATGCATTAAGGAATGACAAAACCATCTTGAACTTGGAAAATCTTCTCTTTTTATGCCGCACGGATTCTCTCTCGTTGGCTTCTTGGGAAATCTTCACGGCGTCTCCATACATATCTCGGATTGTACTTCTCCTAGCTCAAGCAGGAACTCCTAGCTGCCGGCCACATTTCCCTCATGAGTCAGAAAAATATTTCCTAGTCAACACGGTTTAGACTTTCCTGAAATAGAAATAAGAAAATTAGAAACTAGGAAAGAGGAAAGATGGAATCCTGATAAAGACAGGAATCCTGAGTAAACAAGGATTTCCAACACTTAGCACATTTCAACACCAAATTCTTCAATTCCGAAATTACTATGTATTCTAACACCAAAACTTACATATTTCTATTTTAAGCAATTATTCTATACTAAACACAAATATAAAGCTAAAACAACTAAATAGGAGTTAACAAAGGGTAAATAAATGGTATAAACATATTAAGAACGTCACACTTTGTGCTCCTATCAACAACCCCACACTTAACCTTTGCTAGTCCCTTAGCAAACCACTAAAACAAAAACAACACAACTAATCGGAAATACTACAATGTCTCAATCTAATGTCTTCAACGAAATTGTCTCAGAGATCTTTAAAATCATAGCATCAAAAATAGCATAAGAATCGAAATTGAAAGATGAATTCAATGGTTAATAAACATGAGATTTCGATGTAACAAGTAAGACATGGCAGAAACAAAGGTGAAATTAAGCTCGACACGTTCCAAATAAGTTCAAATTCAACTCACAAAGGATATGCACTCCGAATCTTTTCTCTCAAGAACATGGCATATGCTTAGAAGTTTTTCACACACAAGAGTTAAAAAAAAAATAGTAAATTCAAAAACCTCATGAAAGATACCAATCATATGCACAAATGAACCACAACCATACGCTTACTCATGAAACAGACTCCACAGATCAAAGGTTACTTATCTTAAGAATCATGCAGATCTTTTAGAAAATAGGTTGGTTAGGCTCGCGGCATGGACAAATTTTCAAAATAAAGGAATCACAAAGGTTATCCTCAAGACTTAACAGAGCAAGAACATCCACCTTATGTCACCAAACACCATCAAGGGCCAAATATCATCATGTTGGACCCATCCTTCACTTTAAACATTGTGAAAACGAACAAGGCTAAAAGTATAACATATTGGGCCTTCAACAACAAATCACAACTCAACTTCAACTTCACAAAACTATATCAAGGCTGAGACATCTTCATCAAAATCAATTCGAAATTTGTTTTTTTTTTTTTCTTCTCTCGGATCATGCTTTTTTTTTTTTATATCTGAGAGCAATTTTTTATGTGTATCTCGGCAACAAATTCCTTAGAACAACCCCACACTTGTATTGAATCATCACCTCAAATCACCACAAAAAGATAGCTCTGCCAAGCTCGAGACAAGGTAGAGGAATTCTATACTAGGCAAGGGATAATTTAGGTGAACAAGAAAGGCATAACGTAGGCTCTAGGGGTTTAGACTAAGGGGTCCCAAACAGGGCTCAAAATAGGGATATATGGCTATTTAGATAAAGTGGTGATAGTCCTAAGAAGGTCCATAATCATATTCAAAATCAAAGTAAGTTATGATAAAAGTTTTGAAAGTTTCACAAGTTCTAGTATTCTCTAGTTCATTTAGTATCTATGGCATATGAATTGATCAAGTAATGTATAATGAGGTCATATATATCAAATAATAGATAGAGTAAACTCTCCAAAGAATAGGCACATATATATGGCTCGAAAATCTCACAAAGGTAACATGAAATCAAACAAGTAAGGAACATGCTCATTCTGTACCTAAGTTTCAATGGTCCTCATCTACTACGTTCGTACAATTTCAACATATCTATTAACCATCAAATAACATATAAACTCAAATATTCAAAATCATGCTCATCTCAATACCTAATCATTCAAAGATCATATTTCATCCTAGACACATTAGAAGGCACCTAAGACTCAACAAAATAAAAAAAAACACAAAATAAAGAAACAAAGTTGTAATCTGAATCTAAGGAATAAAAAAACTAAAATGTCGAAAAGTTCATCTAAAATCGGAAACACAAACAAAAAAATTCAAAATTAATCCTAAAAATTAAAACAACTCAAATCATATCAAAGCATAGCAAATCAACGAGTAATGACATCCACCCCCCACTTAAAATCAACATTGTCCTCAATGTAAGAAACTAAGAGCAATCCGAAAAGAAAAGAGGAGGGATAAAGAAATTTGCAAACTCTCGTTGATGGCTCCTTCTATGGGTTGCCTCCCATGCAGCGCTTAAGTGTTTATAGTCCTTTAGCCTAGACTATCATTTCCTCATGCTCATGCCGTAACATCTAGAAGAGGGACTTCCTCCACCGTGTGGTTCACCATGTTCTCCATGTAAGGCTTTAATCGATGACCATTAACCTGAAATTCAGCTCCTTTGACCATGCTTTAATCATGACTGCACCAGAAGGAAAGACATTAGTGATAACAAATGTCCTATCCACCAAGAACGTAGCTTGCCTGGAAACAACCTAAGTCTAGAATTAAATAAGAGAACTTTCTGGCCAATAACAAAGTCTTTCTTTCGAATCATCCTGTCATGGAATGCCTTGGTTTTCTCCTTAGATCATTGCAAAATCATAAGCTTCATTCCTGATTTCTTCAAGTTCACACAACTGCAACCTCCTGTGTAATCCGGCCTCATCAATATCCATATTAAAAGTCCGAACTGCCCACCAAGCTCGATGTTCCAACCCACAGGCAAGTGACAAGCTTTGCCGTACACCATACGAAACGGTGACATCCCCAAGGGATTTTTGAATGCAGTCCGATATGCCCATAGTGCATCATCAAGTCGTTGGCTCCAATCCTTGCGTGACGGCTTCACACTCTTCTCTAGTATCTGCTTGATCTCTCGGTTACTAAGCTCCACTTGTCCACTTGTCTGGGGGTGATAAGGTGTAGCAACCTTATGCTTGATTCCATACTTCTTCATTAGAGCTTCAATTGTCCGATTGTAAAAGTGGGAACCTCCATCACTTATTACAAATTTCGGCATTCCAAACCTGGAGAAAATATTAGAGCGTAGGAAATCTACAACAACTCGAGAATCATTAGTCCGGGTGGCTTTTGCTTCCACCCATTTAGAAACATAATCCACACATACGAGAATGTACAAATAGCCCTGAGAATTCGGAAAAGGCCCCATGAAATCAATACCCAACAATCAAATATTTCAACATGTATAATAGGTTGCATAGGCATTTCATCCCTAGGTCCTAAATTCCCTGTCTTTTGACATCTATCACATGAAGTACAATACTTATAGGCATCTCGAAAAATAGTAGGCCAAAAGAATCCACATTCTAAAACTTTCAAAGCAGTCCTACGAGAACCAAAGTGACCTCCACAAACTTGATCATGGCAAAAACTAAGAATAGACCTATGCTCATTCTCCGGGACACATCTCCTAATAACTTGATCAACACAATGTTTCCACAAATAAGGTTCATCCCACACATAATGTCTAGCTAATGCCTTAAGTCTATTTCTAGCATGATAGGACATAGAGTTTGGAATTGCTTTGTCACAAGGTAATTCACAATGTCGGCATACCAAGGCTCACTTACCTCACTTACCTTGCTTACCTTGAAGAGTTGCTATCCGGGGAAGCATTCTTGGATGGCCACGGGATCCGAGTCACGCACTAATCGGCTAAGGTGGTCGGCAACAACGTTGTTGCCGACCCCTTCTTGTCTTTGATTTCCAAATCGAATTCTTGAGAAGCAATATCCACCTTATCAATCTCGGCTTGGCATCCTTCTTCGTCAACAAATACTTCAAAGCCGCATGGTCAGTATAAACAATAACTTTAGATTGAAGTAAGTAAGAACGAAACTTATCCAAAGCAAAGATCACGGCAAGAAGTTCTTTCTCGGTGGTGGTAGTTCTATTGCGCATCATTGAGCGTCCGAGAGGCATAATATATGGCATACGGCTGCTTTTCTTTTCTCTGTCCGAGCACAGCTCCCACGGCATAGTCTGAGGCATCACACATCAACTCGAAGGGCAAGGACCAATCCGGTGGCGCCATGATCGGTGCCGATGTTAACATGGTCTTCAACCGCTCAAAAGCTTCCTTGCATTCGGCATCAAAGTGGAAGGGCACATCTTTTTGCAACAAAGAACTCAAGGGCCGAGCTATCTTGGAGAAATCTTTGATAAATCGACAATAAAAACCTGCATGTCCAAGAAAGCTTCGAACATCCCTCACACTTGTGGGGATGGGTAAGTGACGCACAAGATCTATCTTAGATTTATCAACTTCAATACCCCTAGAACTAACAATGTGGCCGAGCACTATACCCTGAGTAACCATGAAGTGACATTTTTCCCAATTAAGCACAAGATTAGTTTCCTCACATCTCCTAAGCACAAGTTCTACATTTTCTAGACATGCATCGAAAGTTCCACCATAAACAGAAAAATCATCCATAAAGACTTCAATCTTAGAACCTATGAACTTAGAAAATATGTGGTACATGCATCTTTGAAACGTACCTGGAGCATTGCACAAACCAAAAGGCATGCGGCGGTAGGCAAAAGTGCTAAACGGACATGTAAACGTTGTCTTCTCTTGATCCTCTTCCGCAACACTTATTTGATTGTAACCACTATAACCGTCAAGAAAACAATAGAAGGAATGACCGGCTAACCTCTCAAGCATTTGATCAATGAATGGCAGTGGCATGTGATCCTTCCTTGTTGTTGCATTGAGCCTCCTATAATCGATACACACTCGGTGGCCGGTTACGGTCCTTTGTGGCACAAGCTCGTTTTCATCATTCCTCACCACCGTGATTCCGCTCTTCTTTGGCACAACTTGAACCGGTGAAATCCACCTTGAATCCGAAATTGGGTAGATGACTCCATAATCGAGCAACTTTGTCACCTCATCCTTCACAACTTGCATCATAGGTGGATGAAGACGTCGTTGACCCTCCTTGGTCGGTTTTGCTCCATCTTCAAGCAAAATTCGATGAACACACATTGTAGGACTAATTCCCTTGATGTCGGCTAAGGTCCAACCTATGGCTGTCTTGTGTCTCTTCAAAACTTCGATCAATCTCTCCTCTTGCTCCTTCTCTAGTGATGATGAAATGATAACCGGCAATGTTTCATTCTCTCCCAAATACGCATACTTCAAATATTCCGGAAGAACCTTGAGATCTAATTTTGGAGCTTGGACAATGGAAGGAAGAAACTTGTTAGATGGAAAGAAATTGGACTAGGGGAGGAGTAGCATACCTCGGCAGCCACCTCAAGTGACTGCACGGTTTCAACAAGGGCAGAGGCACGGCCTCGGCAGAAACTGCAATTTTGTTCCCCATGGCATCAAATCCGATTCCTTTTGCCAAGGTGAGTGCCAAGGTGTCTTGAGCTATTGTCTCCACATATTCATCTGCAAGATCATCCACAACATCAATAGAAAAGGAATCTCGAAAAAGTTCAGAAGTGGATACCTCATCGCATCAAAAATATTGTAACTAATGATGTCTCCATCTATTTCGAAAGTTAGTTCCCCTAAGTAGACATCAATTTTGGTCCTTGCGGTTCTCATGAATGGTCTTCCCAATAGAATGAGAATTTCTTTGTCATCTGCATCCGCCGGTTCCATGTCAATGACATAGAAATCTGCAGGAAATGTTAAACTTGCTACCGGCACTAAAACATCCTCAACATATCCCAGAGGGATCTTGTTGGAGCGGTCAGCTAATCTAATGATAATGCTATCCTTTCTCAACTCGCCTAGACCTAAGTCTGCATAAAGATAAGAGGGCATAACATTAATCGAAACACCTAGATCTAACATGATCTTATCAAAACTATGAGTACCAATGGTGCATGGAATCGAAAAACTCCCTGGATCCTTGAGCTTAGGTGGTAGTTTCCTTTGAAAAACCACAGAGATGGTTTCATTCATTACCGCTACCCTACATCCTCTCTCGTGGTAGCCTCTTGTTGGTGCACAATTCTTTCAAGAATTTCGCATACTTTGGATTTTGTTGAATGCACTCCAGCAATGGCATGTTTACTTCCACCTTCTTAAATAACTCAATCATTGCATGATCAGCTTCATCGTGCTTTGATTTAGCAAACCTGTTGGGGAAAGGGGCACGAGCATGGACATTAGTAGAAACTAAACCATTAGAGCTAGAAGACTTACCTTTCTCAAGCACGGCTTGAGTGGATTTTGGATCAGCAAGGACTACAAGAGGCTCGGCCTCTTGCACTTCTTCTTGGCGAAAATTGTCGCACGGTCATTCTCTCTCTCTCTCTGAGCACGGCCTTTGTCCGGCTGCTTCTCGGCATAAACCACTTCAATATCTTCGTCATCTTTGTAGCAATATGCTCTCGGCCTCACCTTCCTTAGAAGGCTCCGACTTCTTCAACAAAGGCTCCTCAAAAACTCGACCACTCCTAGTTGCAATGATCTTGAATTGTCCGGCATTCGGGTTTGGCAAGGTTTGGCTCGGCAACTTACCACTTTCATGGAGTTTACCCATGAAATCGATAACCTGTCCCATTTGCTTCTTGAGCTCCGTGATCTCTTTAGAATTAACCTGTTGACCTGTCACTAAAGCTTGAGTTGCAGATGTTAAGTTCTGTTGCCCTTGAGCAAGGGACTTCAAGAGTTCATCATAATTAGGAGTAGAAGAACTAGCATTATTATTTGAACCTTGAACATTGGCATTATTAGGCACAAAATTAGAAGAGTTAGGAACAAAACCTTGAGGTACCTGAGGCCTCACAAACAAACCTGAAGGACAAGGTCCTTGACCTTGAGTATTGGCCGGTTGAGCATTGTTGTTACTACCACACCGAAAATTTGGATGATCTCTAGTTCCAGGATTGTAAGTGTTCGAATATGGATCATAACGTTGCCTCTGTTGTCCCATAAAGTTCAACTCCGCCTCACTCATAGCACCATTCGGACATGAATCTGTAGAGTGATCCGAAAGTGAGCAGATTCCACAAGCTTGGTTGCCAAGATTCGAACCATTGAAAGCCTTGACCAAGACATCAAGCTTCCTATCCAACGTGATCATCTGATTCCGAGCTTCAATGTCATAGACACCACCACGGCCTCCTGCCGACTTCCTTGAGTTCTTGGTGCTGAATTGACGATTGTTATCCGCCAAGTCCTCAATCAAGTTATATGTTTGCCGTCCGGTCTTGTTCATAAATGTGCATCCACATGCAGAGTCCACCATACCCTTGTTGGTGTTGTCAAGTCCCTCATAAAAACTTGAACTAACTCGTCCAAAGGAATTCCATGATGAGGGCACTTCCTTGAAGTTCCTGAAACTCTTCCCATGCCTCATAGAGAGTGTCACCATCCTTTTGAGTGAAGTTCTGAATCTCCCTCCTTAGCTTCTTTGTGAGTTGCGCAGGGAAGAATTGTTTCAAGAACTTCGAGGTCATCTCATTCCAATTGGTGATGATTCCTGCAAGCAAAGAAAATACAACCAACGCTTAGCATCATCTTTAAGAGTAAAAGGAAATAAAAGCACTTTAGGCCTTCTGGAGAAAGATGATTGATTAATTGCAATCTGCAGATATCGAGAAACTCTCTAAGGTGAACATTAGGATCCTCCATTGGAGAACCCGAGTACTTAGCAATTGCCCAAGTCTGACAAGTGGGAGAGAAGTTGGCTTCATTAGGCACGGTGAAAGCAATGCATGAAGGTGATTCCGGGGCTGTGGGGATGAAAGCAGATTTGAGTGGTGAGTCAGCCATGTCGATGTCGGACTCGTCTTCCTCACAATCAATCTCGGATTCAGATGAAGATGAAGATTCGGACTGGATCCGAAAGGGAGAAGGAGGATCTTGCTCTTCAAATTCTAAAGGTCCAACCGTGCTACTTGATGCTTCTTTTTGCTTCTTCCTTTGTTCTTTGCAAGCACGGTCAATCTCCGAATTCAATGGAACAAGAGCTCCTTGTGAAGACGAACGAGTGCCTCGAGGTTGCATGCACGTCTAGCACCTGAAAAACCATTTGGCCAAGATCAAGTTAGAATGCATGAGTATAAAACGAAATCAAAAAGCAATAAACTAAATTAAGCTAAGAACCAAGGGTTCTTATAAATAAGAGAAAGGAATCAAGGGTTCCAAAATCAATCAAAGGAAAACAAAAGAAATTCGAAAATCAAGAGATAAATTTTGAAACAAATTAAATACAAAATCATACATGGCACCAATCTTTAAGATTACAAAGTCATACAAGCTTATTTTCGAGTTGCTACTAAAACACTTAAATAAATAATGATTCTAGATGGTAAGACATGGTGGACGTGCGGCTTGGATATTGATGTTTCGATCACAAGCTTGAAGCGTTGTTTCTAAAGGTCAATAGCTCAATCCAGAGATAGTGAACATGGTAGGACTCGTTTAGTGAGCAATGAGAACTCCATCACCGAGATGTATGTTTTCAAGGCTCTTGAGATCCAATTTTGGTCCCATGCACCAGAGTAATAGAAGGAGCGTACCAATGTACTCAGCTAGCAACAAACTTATGAACCAAACATGACTCCAAGTGTTAATAAAAGCCGCCCACAACCTCATGCAAACCCGAGAGTAAACAAGAAGGGTTAAGGCTAGAATTAACAAAAGGGATCCTACCTATTCCTATGCATTACAAGCTACAACATTATTCATACAAGTATTAAAGTAGAAAGACAAAAATAAAACACAATTACATCATATAAAAATTCATGGTTTTAACTTTACAAATATAAACATATAGACATATATACAATGCAAATTTCGACAATTAAAAAGATCGAGGATCCCGAAGGATCCCCGGCAACGGCGCCATTTGATAAGTCGTATTTGCACACGCATCAATTAACCCTGTCAACAAATCAATCGTAGTATAAAGCAAGCAGGGATCGTTCTAAACCGGGGATCCAACTACAGGGTAGATCCATCTAATCTAATGTAAATGTCGAAATGAGCATAAAGGGTTTAAGGGTTTTATAATTTCGGAACAAACATTAATAATAAATCCTAATATTACTTCTATACATATATACATGTGATCACCAACAATCATGCAAACCAACCAAACAACCATGCAAGAACAAAGAAGACAATCTCTAATCTCATTTAAGTCTACACCGTGAGCAAATACACAACCTAAATTTGATATGCACATAAGTTCCTACGTGGTTCCTATGACATAGACATACTTTGAATTAGACTACGAGTTTCATTCAACATCGTGACACAACCAAGCTCGGCTACGTGTTCTACTTATAGGTCACACACATAAACTAATCGTGCAATTACGTATCACATAAAAAATCAATGTGTTTAGCACAAATCCAAATCAAACATAGGTAGAAAATCGTGAAATAACAAAGACAATGCAACTTATCAACTTGTATCAAAGTCGAACTTTGGATGATTAACACATGCAACATCAACTACTTGTATCAATTACACATGATAATGGAAGAATACACCGAAAATCTTAAAGTATAAAAACATAAAAACTCACGGCATAGAAAACCTAAAATCATTGATTAAAAATTGAAAACTTTAATTCAAAACATGGTTCAAAAGTACTTCTATCTCATAGACAAGAATCGAAACATACTTAAGCAAAAACCTAAAATAAACATCAACAAGAACAAACACATAGCAATCCGAAAATAGAAGATGAAATACACTCTCAGAATATCCCTACTTGTTCTATTCTTCGAGTGAGCGGAATCCTAGGCTACTTGCTTTGGATAATTGCTGAAGGTGGGATCGGATTGTGGTGTTTGGAGGTTGATGGTTTTCGGCAAAGCTTTGGTGTAATTTTGCACGGGTTGATGATTATTATTGCTGCCATGCCATGCCCTATTTATAAGTAACAAGTCTTGATCTCCAAGAATTCTTCTAGCATAAGGAATCCTATTGAATCGGCAAAACCAAGTCCAAGTTGGATTTAATTTCTTCTCTGTTCTTCAAGTATCCTCATGCATTAAGGAATGACAAAACCATCTTGAACTTGGAAAATCTTCTCTCTTTATGCCGCACGGATTCTCTCTCGTTGGCTTCTTGCGAAATCTTCATGGCGTCTCCATACATATCTCGGATTGTACTTCTCCTAGCTCAAGCAGGAACTCCTAGCTGCTGGCACCTTTCCCTCATGAGTCAGGAAAACATTTCCTAGTCAACACGGGTAGACTTTCCTGAAATAGAAATAAGAAAATTAGAAACTAGGAAAGAGGAAAGATGGAATCCTGATCAAGACAGGAATCCTGAGTAAACAAGGATTTCCAACACTTAGCACAATTTCAACACCAAAAATTCTCAATTCCGAAATTACTATGTATTCTAACACCAAAACCTACATATTTCTATTTAAACAATTATTCTATACTAAACACAAATATAAAGCTAAAACAACTAAATAGGAGTTAACAAAGGGTAAATAAAGGGTATAAACATATTAAGAACGTCACACTTTGTGCTCCTATCACTACACAATTGTTATATTGAAACATCTTGATAATTTAGGTTTAAAAACACCATCCATAAATAAAATAAGCATCCATAACTAAAATAAGCATTCGACATCCACTTGCCGGAAAAACTGCTCTTTCGCCGGAATCGATCGCCGGATTCCGACCACTTGCCAGAAATTTGCCATGACCTCCCTGTATTCTTCTAAATACCAAGTTATCGACATATAGCACCAAAGACAACGAAATTAGCCACAATTCAATTCAAAAACCACAACACAGTAACAACACATCAATTCAAATTGTAATCCTTACCTCCAAATCCGCTCAAAAACTAAACCTGAAACTTCTACTTGCCCAATTTTCCAATGCATGCAACATAACGATCAAGTCAGTCTTCATAACAACACCACAAATATCACAAACCAAGCAGCAATCACAAAGACGAATGTTTTCCCTTTTGAAGACGAATTTTGAAGACCGACCAGTGTCCCTGATTAGGAATTCAAGCCTATGTTCCAATCCCAAACCACGACTGCTGCTCTTAAATCCCTCCAAGGAGCGACTGGGCTTCACCTAAGAGCCATACACTCGTCGGATTTTAGGTTCGGGTTTACTCCCAACACAACAACAGCAGCCCTCATAGCATCCCCGGTGTTGGTTTGGTATTCAGAAAGATGAGACGAATTCGAGAAGGGGAAGAACGACGCCGGGAAACCTCGCCGGAGACTCACCGAAAAAACCCGGAAAACAGAAGTGGGGATATCTTTGATTAGGGTACGAGTTAGAGAAACAACAGCACAGAACGGAAGAGGGAATTGAGAAGGAGAAAGACCTGACCATCGACCAACCCGACGGTGGTCGAAAACGCCAGAATTTCGAGAAGACAACCGGGTTCCTCCTCCACCGATCTCTCTCATCTATGGCTCTACAAACGATTTAAGGGTTGGGTTAGGTAGAGAAGAGGAAGTTGGACGTTTTGATGGTGGTCTCGCGGTGTGCGGTGGCCGGAGACGGCGGCGTCAGGCAGAGGACGCCACTGACACAGGCGATGTCGAGAGGAGAGGGAGAGAAGAATGGGTCAACGCCCGTAATGGCTTTTGACTGAAGTCAGCCCCCTCCTTTCCTTTAATACCCAAACCAACAGCCAAAATTTAAACCCATACTCAAATTTCAAAAAATTTAGAATTGAGCCTTTTTTTTTCAAGAATTGCGCCTCTTTTCCTTATACATAGATGTTGCCCTAACACACTAACATATTAATTTGTCTAGCTACAAAATCAAATGTTGGGGGGAACCAAACTCAATTGTTGAGGGTATTCCCTCCAAAGGTACGTATTTAAGAAAGTAAAAAGTAACTATAAGACAACACATAAATAATGTCCTATTAACAAAAAAGAAATTGTCTGTAAAATAAAATGGTTTGGAGGGAATCCACCTAAGTTAAAATTAAGGTTAGGGTTTCGTTTACCTCTAAAGTCAGAAATTACACTATTCCAGTATCAGCCAACACATAAATGTTGTCTTATTAACAAAAAATTTGTCTGCAAAATCAAATGGTTTGGAGGAATTCACCTAAGTTAAAAGGCTAGGGTTTACCTCCAAAGTCAGAAATTACTAAATTCCAGTATCAGCCAACACATAAATGTTGTCTTATTAACATAATTAAGTAAAATTTTCACACAAGTTGTCAATTCATAAAAATTCAATATCAGACAACACATAAATGTTGTCAGATTAACATAATTAAGTAAAATTTTCATACAAGTCGTCAATTCATAAAATTCAGTATCAGCCAACACATAAATGTTGTCTTATTAACATAATTAAGTAAAATTTTCACACAAGTTGTCAATTCAATAAAATTCAATACCAGAAAACACATAAATGTTGTCAGATTAACATAATTAAGTAAAATTTTCATACAAGTTGTCAATTCAATAAAATTCAATATCAGCCAACACATAAATGTTGTCGTATTAACATAATTAAGTAAAATTTTCACACAAGTTGTCAATTCATAAAAATTCAATATCAGACAACACATAAATGTTGTTGGATTAACATAATTAAATAAAATTTTCACAGAAGTTGTCAATTCAATAAAATTCAATATCAGCCAACACATAAATGTTGTCTTATTAACATAATTAAGTAAAATTTTCACACAAGTTGTCAACTTAATAAAATTCAATATCAAACAATACATAATGTTGTCGGATTAACATGAGTAAAATTTTCACACAAGTATTGGTCAATTTGAAAATCCCTCCAAAAGTTGAGAAAAGATAACCTTCACAGCTAGACGACCTATAAGTGTTGTCCGAATGTAACTTTCATTTTGACAATTGAGACTAAAACAGACTTCTTTCTTCACCAACATATATGTATTGTCCCAAAAACATACATTTTTTTCAAAGAAAATTAGTATTGTCTAAGTGTATATTCCACCGACACAAAAAAAAATGTGTCGCCCCGAAGCCCCGAACCATACTTAATTTTGTTTGTGTCGCCTGATGGGTGTTGCCTGATGCATGAAATGACATAGTGAGACTCGGGTGCGGTTGTAGACTCGGGTGCGGTTGCAGACGCAGATTGAGATCCCGTTGAACAATTTTCAACTGTAGGGCGCCGCTCGATCAAGGGGGGAGCCCTTGGTGGTACTGTCTCAGCCGACATGGGGGTAGGATGGCTGCTACTGCTAGCTGAGCCGACGCTCTGCTGTATTGACTCCATCAAAGCACTGGCCTGAGTGGATCGGTCCTTCCTCTTCCCCATGATCACCATATCTTGCACATGAATAACACACAATTGTTAGTAAATGAGTGAGTAATAGATAAAGATTATGAAAAATAATCCATAGACAAGCATACAGGTTGATCAAACCACTTGTATTTCTTCACTTTTTTTAATATTTTTTTAGATTTGATGCATTGGTGATACAGAAAACACTAACAAAAGCTGTGAGTCACTTAAGCAGAAAATACGATGTGATATTGGTTTTTTTTTTTGGATAATTAAAAAAAACAAAAAACAATACCAATAATGAAACACGATCAATAAGTAACAAGCAAGATCAATTTGAAAAGAGAGAGAATACGGACCTGCAAAAGGAGCGGCGGTGAGAAGGTGAGAGCAGAGAGATCGGAGCGGCGGGTGGATGCGGTGGCGATGAGTGGAGGAGGTGGGTGGATGCGTGCACTTGAATTGGTTGCCAATGCGTGGATGGGGTCTGGTGGCGCAGCTCTGGTGGTGTGACTCTGGTGGGATTTGGGAATTATGGGTGTGAATTTAGGAATTGTGGATTGCGCGGGGGAGTTAGTATATGTTTTATATGAGCCGACGAATAAGAGCAATATTCGTCTCCTAAGTAATACGAAATTTCCGGCAAAAAAAAGGCGTAAAATTCACCCGCCTAATATTTCGGGCTCCTAGACGACGGAAAATACATTTTTCGTCGCATTGGTAATACCAAGCCGACGACTTATACAATTTTTGTCGCCTAAGTAACATAAAATTTTATAAATGTGACTAATATTTCGGGTATCCTAAGCGACGGAACGTCCACTTTCCGTCGCCTTAGGAGTACTAAGGCGACGAATCATTCAAATTCCGTCGACTAAGTATATTTTTAAAAATTTTAAGGATTTTATTATATTTGCATCTGAGCATTTTCGTGTAACTTTTCAAACTAAACCCAACTGTAACTCTATGTAAGTATTCGTACTTAAAAAAGCATATATATGCATTTTAAAAATTACAATGCAAATTTGCATGAATATTATATAATATTAATTGTTTGACGTACATACGTACGTGATTAATACGTTTAAAAATACATATGATAATCAGAGTCGTCCGAATAATCGTACGAAATATATAGTACTAATCGTACAATATTAATCGTAATATATACTAATCGTACTCATGATAATCTGAGTCGTCTGACTCATCATCCTCCTCAGTTTGGTCAGAATACTCATCATCCTCTATGTATTCGTCATCTATGAAGCTGTTGTCATCATGATTGGGGTTGCGACGTTGTAGCGAGTTCAATTCAGATGGTATAATTGGAAGGTAACCTATGATAGCCGAAACATGTTGGTTGTTAACACGAATATCCTCAGTATCAGGGACTACATGTGGAGATTCCTCTTGATATGGTTCATTCGGTTGATCAATTTTTATTGGTTCATTGGGCCCACTCTCATCATCCCCTCCCAGTGTAGCTGCACTCAAAATATTTCTATATGACATCACCTGCACCACTTTCCAACCCTCACCCATAGCCGGATCATCAAGATAAAACACTTGTTTCGCTATAGTGGCAAGAATAAACGGCTCATTCTCATACCATACACTGTTTGAGTCCACTGATAACAAGCGACGATCCAGAATTGTACTCATCCGTCTGGTGGGGTCAGTATTGAACCATTTGCACTTGAACAACACGATTGGCATACGGTTACCGTAGATTAGTTCGATGACACTAACAAGAACCCCATAGTAGTTGAAACCCAGGCCCTCAACCATGACTCCATTGTTTTGGGTGACATGGTCTTCATCTCGTTCTGACGTCACAAACTTAACACCGTTCACAAAACATCTAGCACGAACTCTGTGGCTTTGGGGTCCTCCAGCCAACGAGTGCAACTCCGGGTCATATATTTAATTTATGTAACTGCAAATACATAGAGATAGAGGAGGTACCCAAATAAGGAAATAATCAGGAAAATCTCTCTTGTGTATAGCTTTGTTACCATTCTGCCTTAGTAAATGGGACTTCAAGTACCGCTCGGCCTTAGAAAAACATCTAGCACGAACTCTGTGGCTTTGAGGTCCTCCAGCCAACGAGTGCAACTCCGGGTCATATATTTAATTTATGTAACTGCAAATACATAGAGATAGAGGAGGTACCCAAATAAGGAAGTAATCAGGAAAATCTCTCTTATGTATGGCTTTGTTACCATTCTGCCTTAGTAAATGGGACTTCAAGTACCGCTCGGCTTCTTCGCAATGTTGAAGGACACACCAATGAGCCTTTCTGATCTCAGCATTACTTAATCTTTCAGAATTACTTAACCTGCCGTACGGCTCAACATCGTTGGAAACAACTGATAGATTGAATTGATGGCTACTACCTGCTCCAGATGATTCCGCCACTGATTCTTCATCTTTGAGATATGTGCTGCAGTAAGTTACGCACTCAGCCTGAATGTATGCCGCCGTGATCGACTCTTCAGGGAAACGTTTGTTTTTGTTCTTCTTCTTGAAATCCCCCAGTTGCCTGCAAAACAGATATTTATTAATTCTCTTACAATAAATATTTAAAATACCATTTATCTTAATTTGAAAGGATGATTAATTAGAAAATAAGTGCATACCTCTCATTTGGATAGCACTAGGTATATGTACCAGACCAGTAAGCAACACTTATTCGGGAAGATGGATCATAAGGTGAATCATGATGTCAAAGAAAGTTGGGGGAAAGATCCTCTCCAACTTGCACATGATGTACACAATGTCTTCTTGTAATGACCGAACATCAGACTTTTTAAGCTCTTTAGTGCATATCCTCTTAAAGAACTTGGACAAAGCCACTAACGTGTCAACCACATCACTCTGCAAATACGGTCTAATTACCACGGGAAGAAGACGTTGTAGCAAAACATGACAGTCATGAGTCTTCAACCCAGTAATCTTATTTTCCCCCATTTTAACACATCGAGCGATATTTCCTGCATACCCATAAGGATATTTAACGTTACGAAGCCACTGAAACACTTTCACCTTCTTCTAAGGATGGACTGTGTAGCCTGCTTGAGGCATTATAGTTTTTTTGTTTTTTTGGTCTCTACTAGCCATAGCTTAGGGCGTATACCCATTTTCTTAAGATCAACATGGGCTTTCGGGGGTGTCCTTGTTCTTATATTTGAGATTCAGAATTGTTCCAAGAACGTTGTCACAAACATTCTTCTCTATGTGCATGAAGTCCAAGTTGTGTCTGATTTTCAACGTCGACCAGTAAGGCAATTCAAAGAATACACTTTTGTGCGTCCAATACTTAAACTCATCAGGCGTGGGAGGATTCAAGTCGGTTACTTCTTTACTGATGCTCAAATCTCCGAACCTGTGCTGGTTAAGTCTCTCCAAAATCCACTCACCAAACCTCCCCGGAGGTTTCGAATTATGCTCCTCAGTCCTATCAAATGTCTCAACATCACTATGTAGACGCATAGACTCAAGAAAATAAAAAATGCCTCTCATATAAAGAGGGGACCCTCTCCCTAATTGCATCCAGCTCTTGTCCATGTTGTACACTGTAATAACTGTAATAACAGGAAATAAAAATATATAGTCAAAAAATCGTTATTAATAAACATGTAATAGATATATATATATATATATATATACTTTTTTGGGAAAATGACCATTTACTCAAAAACAAGGATTTTAAAGCCTAGTTCAATGAAAAAACTGTTGAGTAACTCATATTAATGTTTTAACGCTTCTAATAATTATACCCTTATTGCATTAATTAATTACACGTTCTCTCTCTTATGTTAAAAAAAAAAAAGTTCTAACACGTTCTCCCACACTCCCACTCTCCACGATCAATCGAACTCTTAGCTCTCTCACTCTCCCTCTCTCTCTCTAACACTCAATAACGATCTCTGGTTTAGGGTTCTTCACGATCTCCGTGATTCCATCGATCAGGCCACGTCGCTTTCTCGTTAAATATCTGTCGACTCCGTCGCTCTCCGCAGATAAATCCCAGTTGAGTAGGAAATTGCTCTCTGCTCTAATCTCAGTCGATCGAAGTCCATCTGTGGTTCAATCTCGGCGTCGCTGTCACGTTCAATCGCTCACGCTCGGCGTCACTCTCTGGTTGAATATCGGCGTAGAAATCTGCTTCAATCACTCTCACTCGACCTCGCTCGGGAAAGCCATAAAAACAGGTGCATTTTGAATTTTATTGAATTTAGGCTTATTTTAGACTTCTCTGATGATGTTGAAGCTTGATTCTCTGATTTAAAGCGATTATAAAAGGGAGATATTGTATTGAAGTTTACTGACCCCCAGTAGAAGTTTACTTGGGGGCAGTAAATTTTCACTAGGTTCACTAGGGGGCAATGAACACTACCAGAAGAAAGGCTTTAGCCGACGAAAAAAAAAAAACCAGGCCGACGAAGCTTTTTTTCGTCGGTTAAACACTTTAGCCGCCGAAATTTTCCTTCGTCGGCTAAATGAAATTTTCGTCGGCTATGGTAAACTTTAGCCGACGAAAAAAGAATTTCGTCGGCTAAAGAATTTCTTTCGTCGGCTAAAGTTCACAGACTATGGCCGACGAAATATTTAAAAGTTTAGCCGACGAAATTAATATGTCGTCGGATAAAGTGCTTTATATTTGCGGATCTGGACAGCAGCAGCTCATCTGGGAAAAAAAACGGGAGAAAACGTTTGGGTGTTGTCGAAATCTGTCAATAATTAGTTTGTGGAGCTATATATAGGTACGTATATATATATATATGTTGATTAATTGAGTTTTATTTGAGTTGATCGATTTTAAGTGTAATTGAGTTTATTGATTTTGATTGTGATTGAGTTGATTAATTTTGAGTACGTTGAATGTATATATATATGTGTTGATCGATTTGGTTGATGATTTGAATTGATAATATATATGAATTAATTTGTTGTTAATAAATAGTAGATATATATATATATATGTTAATTAATTATAATATTATTGTGTTGATATGGTATGAAGTTGTTGATGATATATATGAGTTCATGATGATTTTGTGACGATGTTGATATATAATATTGTTATGATCGAGTTGATTGATTTTGAGTATGTTGGATGTATATATATATATATACATATATGTTGATCGATTTAGTTGATGATTTGATATAATATATATGAATTAAGTTGTTTATAAGTAGTAAATATATATATATATATATGTTAATTAATTGATAATATTGTGTTGATGGTATATACCACAATGATGATTTTGTGATGATGTAGATATATATATATATATATAATATTGTTATGTAATATTAAGTGTATATATATATGTGTGTGTGTGTGTTAATTAATTTGTTATTAATTAGTTGTAGTACGTAGAATATATAGTAAATGAATTGAGATTTTATATATGGCATGAAATTTCATTAATAATTAGCTAGCAGCGTTATAAATATATATTTTGTTATATTTTCAGGATATGGATAAGAGTTGGATTTCGCTTCCAAAATGGGACAAAAGATACGGTGCAGGAGTTATGAGTTTTATAGAATATGCGCTGGCTAATGCTAACGGGAATACAATTTTTTATTGCCCGTGCACGAAATGTCAGTGTCGCAGCGATATGCATCGATTTCCCATTGACAAAGTATGGCAGCACCTGAGGAGTAACGGGTTTCGGGAGAAATACACATGTTGGTTATATCATGGTGAAACATCATCAGGGGGTCCGCATGATCATGGGCAATTTTCTAAGACGGGCAATACATCCAACGATCCAACAACGACATTCATCAACGACATGTTTCCTTATGAGAGCGGTGTATGCGCTCAAGGACAGTATATACATGACCCGGTGCAGCCCTTCCCTAGAGCTGTCAACACTGCTGGTATTGAAAAGTACAACAAACTGCTTGCTTTCCAACAGACTCCTGTGTACCCCGGTTGTCAGAAGACCGTTCTTGAAAGTGTGATGGATGTAATGAAGATTAAAATTGAGAAAAAATCGACCGTGAAGGCTGTTGATGATTATCTACAGTACACTGCTTCGATGCTGCCCCACGGTCATCGTCTTCCTACCACTCATCGTAAGGTCCGATGTATCCTGAAAGATCTTGGGCTTTCCTACATCAAGATCCATGCATGCAGATATGACTGCGTTCTCTTCTAGGGTAAAGATCCAGAAGGGAATGACCTTGGTGGGCTTGACGCATGTCCGGTATGTCACACTGACAGGTATAAGCTGACTCCTGCAGGCAATAGGAAACCTGTGAAGGTACTTCGGTATTTCCCGTTGAGGGATAGGCTTGAGCGGTTGTACATGTCTTCACACACGGCCAAAACTATGAGATGGCACGTTGATAGGGAATTGCATGACGAAGATACCCTTATACACCCTGCTGACGGGGAGGCTTGGAAGCATATAGACAGGGAGTTTCCTCATTTTGCGTTAGAGGTCCGAAATGTGAGGCTCGGGCTCTCATCCGACGGGTTCAATCCTTTTGGCAACATGAGTCTTCAATACAGTGTATGGCCGGTGATTTTGGTACCGTACAACCTTCCTCCATGGATGTGTATGAAGAAGGAATACAATATGTTGAGTTTGTTGATTCTAGGGCCCGGTTATCCAGGGAAGTGTCTCGATGTGTATTTAAGACGTTTGATTGAAGAGCTTCAGTTTTTGTGGGAAGTTGGTCATCCCACTTATGACTAGTACATGCACGAGATGTTCCAGATGCATGTCATGGTTGTTGGTACCATCAGTGATTTTCCTGCCCGTGGGATGTTGTCGGGCAACGTTGTTAGGGGATACAAGGCTTGTCCAGAGTGCCTTAGCGATGAGGGGAGCAGCAGTCATTGCAACAAGATATGCAGATTGGGTCACCGTGCTTTCCTTCCATATAATCACGAATGGCGGTTCGATGAGAAGGCATTTGATGGGACCGTAGAACACGGTGTGCCTCCGAGAAGATGGACGGGAGAAGAAATTTTAGCTGTGCTTAATGAATACGATTTTGGGCAGCTCAGCAATCATCCCAATATTGTTGCGGCAATACCCGAAAGACCCGACAGGTACAAATTCTGGACACATAAGAACATATTCTGGGAACTCCCATACTGGAGTAAGTTGTTGATCAGGCACTACCTAGATGTGATGCACATAGAAAAGAATGGTTGCGACAGTGTGGTGGGCACAGTGCTGAACTTGGAGGGGAAGACGAAAGACGGTCCTAAGGCACGCATTGATCTAAACAAAATGCAGTTAAGAAGACATCTGTGGTTGAAAGAAGGGAAGAAAAAAATACCTCAAGCTCCTTACACCGTGAAGCCTGACAGAAGAACGTAATTTTCAGGTGGATGAGTTGTGTGAAGTATCCTTCAGGCTATGCAGGAAATATAGCCCGGTGTGTGAACTTCCGGACAATAAGATGTACGGGTTGAAGAGTCATGACTGTCATATCCTGCTACAACGTCTCTTCCTTGTTTTCATTCGACCGTTCATTCCCCGTCAGGTGGTGGAGACGTTAGTAGCTTTGGCAAGATTCTTCCAGAAGTTATGCACACGGGAAGTGACAAAATCTAACCTCCGGGAAATGCAAGAGGACATCATTTATATCATGTGTAAATTTGAGAGGATATATCCTCCAAATTTTTTTGACATCATGCCTCACCTGATGATCCATCTTCTCAAGCAATTGTTGCTTACCGGTCCAGTACACTACACTTGGATGTATCCCATGGAAAGGTACGTTTTTTACACCTGAATTCCTCAATATATATACATGTTCAATAATCATAACACTTTGCAACTTGATTTATAGGCAACTTGGAGACTACAAAGATTATGTGGCTAATAAATCCGCGCCTGAAGGATGTATAGCTGAAGCATATATTGCGCACGAGTGCGTCACCTACATGAAATTGTATTTAGGAGCGTTGAAGGAAACAGACGAAGCCATGCCGGTAGATGTACCGAAGTTCACTCTTTCCATACTCTCCAGTGATGTTGAAGTTTATGGAATTTTGCCAGACTCCTACAAGTTGCAACCACATGAGCTAGTCATTGCCCACTGGTGGGTATTGATTAACTGTCCAGAAGTTGAATACTGGAAAGACATCCATCTATATTGTCCAGACATTCAAGGTGATCTCGAGTACCACAACATGGAGTTCGCAAACTATTTTGGCGGCTGGGTACGTAATTCAATATTTCTGTACGTATTTATGTTTATTGCATAATTATCCATATTTACAGTTGAATGGTTGGTTGCAGATGAACCATATTCAATTTGATGGTCACTCAATTGGTCGCACGAACTAAGACTTCTAGCGATGAAGCCGATAATGTCAAGAGTTTATCCGATGTGCTAGGTGAATGGCGTGCAATTTATATGTGAACAGAGAGACAGCAGACGGAGAACACAGAATTCTGGGGTGATGGCGCATGGTGGGCGGAATGGAGTTGACTATTACGGTGTTCTCCATTCAGTGGTGGAACTCGTTTACGGTGAAGGCATGACAGTGTACCTCTTCAAGTGTAGATGGTTTGATACTAGCCCGCAGAGCATGAAGACCGATCAGTACGGAATATTATCGGTGAACACTGCTACAAGTTCTTACGAAGATGACCCGTTCGTTTTTGCCACATCGGTAAAACAAGTGTTTTATTTTGATGACCTTGCTAAGGGTGACGCGTGGAAAATAGTCAACCTTGTGCACCCTCGAAACATTTACCGGGCGGCTACACTTGGAGAGGCCGAAGACCAGGAAGAAGATGTTGCGTATCAAGAGCCCAACGCAATAGGTATTCCTAACTCCTCTACCGTTCGCCTTAATAATTTTAAAGCGAGTCGTTCGGTGCGAATTCGTGATGAAGAGCCAAGGCTTATTGATGTTGATCCAAATCAAGAAACAAACAAAGACTCTAGCGATGAGGAAAGACATAGATTACCAGAAATTAATTCTGACACCGAAGAAGACTCATCGGATGATTCCGATTACGAGCCTTAGTTTTAATTTCTTCGGATGTAATACATTAATTTGTAATAAAAAAGTTGTATTACCTTCATTTCTAGTTTACATATGTTGAATTCATATTTCTGTTATTTTATATGAATTTTGGTGATATATGAACAGAAAATTAGTATGGTTTAAACCTTCTGTTTTAGGGTTTGTATTTTTTTAATTAAGCCGACGAAATACAACATAAGTCGTCGGCCTAAACTCTCTTAGCCGCGAATTATATTAAAAGTCGTCGGCTAAAACCGTCTTAGCCGACGAAGAATACTAGAAGTCGTCGGCTAAAAGAACTTATAGCCGACGAATTGAAAAGGAAGTCGTCGGCTAAAAGAACTTATAGCCGACGAATTGAAAAGTAATTCGTCGGCTAAAAGATCTTAAAGCCGACGAATTGAAATGAAAGTCGTCGGCTAAAACCATCTTAGCCGACGAAGTATAGAAGAAGTCGTCGGCCAAACCACTTAGTAGCCGACGAATACCCTAATATTTCGTCGGCTTTATTAATTTTTATTTTTTTATTACATAGTATAGCCGACGATGATTTAGGGTATTCGTCGGCTAAACCCTAAACTTTTTCTGTTACATACTATAGCCCTATCTTCGGTGGTTATTTTACGTAAAATTTTTATACGACTTGTTGTGTCTCATCGATTTGAAAATATTTTCAGTTGAAGGTCCGGCCAAAATACGAAATTTAGACGGTCCAACGACCTTTTTCGTGCATTTAGGGGTTTGACTTACGGGATTGACCGTCCGGATCGAGCACTTAACCTTGTCAGATCAAGTTGAATTTTTTCCGATACATGTATTTTATCATGATGGTCAGATCTGACCGTCGGATTTCCTTTTCTCAGTTTGATCATCCCAATCAGAACATGCCTACTAATGTTGTATAACTTGTTTACCAAGTGTTAAGTAAATGTTCCGTTTCAAAAACAAACTATACGTAGAACCTTTAAACGTGAAAAAGTCGTGAAATAAGACATGACCAGAATGGTGAAATACGTCTACGGTTGAAAAATCACGGTATTCCGGTCATGTCTCGGTGCCGATTGTTGCGGTCAATGCAATTTTCCATTCTTTCTCCCTATGGGTAGCCCTATCTTTGGTGGTTATTTTGCGTAAATTTTTATACGGCTTGTTGCGTCTCATCGGTTTGAAACTATTTTCAGTTGAAGGTCCGGCCAAAATACGTAATTTAGACAGTCCAATGACCTTTTCCGTGCGTTTAGGGGTTTGACTTAACGGATTGACCGCTCGGATCGAGCCCTTAACCTTGTCGGATCAAGTTGAATTTTTTCCCATACATGTATTTATCATGATGGTCAGATCTGACGGTCGGATTTTCGTTCTCAAGTTTGATCATCACGAGCAGCAGTCACAGTTTGACGAATGTTTAAAAAGTTATAAAGCCGACGAATTTAAAAGGTTATAGCCGACGAAATTGTGTTTAGCCGACAATTTCATAGGTTAAGCCGACGAATTCAAAGGTTTAGCCGACAACTTTTACCTTAGCCGACGAGTTTATTATCTTAAGCCGACGAAATTATTATTTTGTCGGCTTAAGTGTTCGGTTAGCCGACGAAATTATTACCTTTAGCCGACGAAATTATTATTTCGTCGGCTAAGTGTTCGGGTATAACCCAGCTCGACTGGTTGTATGCCCTAGCCTCCTTTTCCTCTCCCTCTCCGAATTTCGCCTCCTCCGCCTCCGCTCCCTCTCCCGGTCGCCGCCCTCTCCCTCTCACTCTCCCGGTCTCCGCCTCCTCTCCCTCTCCCTCTCCCGGTCTCGGCCTCCGCTCCCTCTCCCTCTCCGGCCGGCATCCTCCTCCTCCTCCTCCGGCCGGCCGGCGTCCTCCTCCTACTGCTCCGGCCTCCTCCTGCTGCTGCTCCGGTCCTCCCTCCTCCTCCTCGAGTACGTTTTTTGAGCTTTAGTTATATTTTGTGTTCGCTTTTATTTTCCGGTAATTATAATGTTGTGGTGTTGTTAGGAAGTGTATATTTGTATTTAGAAAGTGTATATTGTTATTTAATAAGTGTATATTTGTATTTAGTATTTAGGAAATGTATATATTTGTTTGTATTTTTGTGTTTGCTTTGATTTTCCGGTCAATTGCAATGTTGTGGTGTTGTTAGGAAGTGTATATTTTTATTTATGAAGTGTATATTTAGGAAGTGTATATGTGTAAAATTTAGGAAGTGAAAATTAGTATTTAGGAAGTGTATATATTTTTTACATTTTTTAAATGAGTTTGCATTTTTTGATTTTGTGGCCTTGATTCAAATTAATATTTTAAATAGGATGAGCGGTAATATTAGATCGACGAAGGGTTCGAAGGGCCAAAGGTCCGTATCGTCTGAGGGAACCTCTAGCAACCCTCAGACGTCGTTTCAGGGCCCTATGACAGCTAGACATGAGAGCCTTCTGCAGACGGCGCAGAGGCAGCCGGAGGTGCCTCCTTCATCGAGGGCAGCGGGGCTTCCCTTATTCCGCGAGGCAGTTGTTTGCTCAGCCTTAAACTGAGGTGTCTGCACCCCGTATGCCTGAGATACACCGGGCGCCCACTCCAGCTCCTACTTCTTCGATAGTGGGTCATCTGGGGTACAGATGCCGCCGCCTCACCTATTCCTTCCGCGGATGATACCGGCCATACCTGTAGTCGATGACTCAGGGACGCCGATTTATCCACTGCCCCCGCCAGTGGCTCCATCAGCGGCATACCGTTCGTGCCTTTAGATACGCCTCTTATTTCCGCGAGGGTATCATCATCGGAAGCGGAATCCGTCACGTCCGCGTCCTCGCCCTCAGGTAATGAAAGATGAATGATTTGTTTTCTTATAATTCTCTGATTCCGATTTTAATAATCAATTTGGTTTATCATGTCATAGGCACCGTCGGAGCGAAGCCGGCAAAGAAGAAGAGAGGCCCCGTCACAGGGAAGGCTCTGGAGAAGATCGTCGATACCTCAGGAGGATTGTCATCGGTACTGACGGGGATGGCGACGTAGTATCGGGCGGAAAGTCGAGGACGTACTCCGGCCGCGTGGGAGCGCTCATTAGGGATAGAGTCCCTATGTTGTGGTCAGACTGGGGCGAGGTCCCGCAGGAGGTTAAAGACATGGTCCACAACGCGATGTCGGTGAGTTTACAAAATGCCTGAATAATATTATGTATTACATTGTAGATTTCTGGAAAAACTAAATTAATAAACGGTTAATGCAGGTGTGGTTTGAGGTTCCCGAGCCCTTGAAGAGCAGCTGGGCGGACTTTGTGCATGGGGGAAGGTACGTTGGGAAATTAATGAAAAAAAAAACTGTATGTCATATTAATAATATTTCTAATATTTTTGTTGTATCTATAGGTACAAGGAGAGGAAGAACGAGTTGCGGACCTATTGGAACTACGCACGGGAACGCACGTTCTGCTACCCCTGCTGAGTTTCAGTACAGAGAGTACGAGTGGCGTTGGCTTCTGATATCAGAATTCAACAACCCTCGTAAACAGGTATTTAAATATAAATTAGTTAATTTATCATTAAGTACGTGCGTTTTAAAATATTTACTAATAGTTTACTTTTTCTTTGAAGGCGGTTTCCCGAGCGAACGCTCAGAACCGGCAACGCAACACAAGGAACCATCATGCCGGTTCTAGACCGTTCACTGTCTTCATGGACGAGGCGGCCAGGGACATCCAGAGGTCAACCAGTACATCTATACGTACGAGAAGGCATATCCTGACTCCCAGGAGGATATAGTAAGTAATCTTTCCTTTTTACGGAATTTTTAATTTTACTTATATATATGTTAAAATGTTCATTAATAATTTTTTTCCTATCCAATTAGGCAAGGGTGAGGGAGGCTAGTGACGAGGTGATGAGTGCTATAGTGAGGGAGACATGGCCGGACACGCAGGAGGAAGAGATGTCCGAAGCCATTTTCCGGATCGACACTTCAGATCCGAGGGTTGGGGCGAGGATCATGGGCACAGCCTTCCCACCGCGAGAAAACAACTTCTACTGCCGGGGTCTAGGAAAGAAGAGCCAGGGGGTCTTGAAGACCACTCCAGGATTTCAACGAAAGGCAGCCTCGACCAGCAGCAGGACGACTCAGTTAGAGTCGGAAGTTGAGAGACTACGGAAGAGCAAGTCGCTCATACTGCCGCTTGGCTGCCGCTCAGGTTGCTCAGGCTGACGTTCATGCTGCTCAGGTTGCCGCTCAGGCTGCCGCTCATGCTGCCCAGTTCGCCGAATATAGAGCCTATACTAGAGCCCTACATGCCGCCCAGCAGGCCAGCAGCAGCAGATGTTCCAGTACTTCCAGGATTTGGCAGCTGCCGAGCTTCAGGGACTTCCACCTCCGCCCATGCCTGCGCCTATAGAGATACCTCAGCCGCCGCAATCTCCTCACCAGCAGGCCCAGATTCGGATATTGATTTAGACCATTTAGATTTTGTGTAGTTGATACCTATATAGTTTTATGTGCTTCTTGTTGGTTATATATATGAAATTGTATTTAAGAATTTTGTGTATTTTTTTTTTTACTGGAATGGAGTTATAGCCGACGAAATATGCCACAATTCGTCGGCTATAGTATTTTTATTTTTTTCAATATAGTTTAGCCGACGAACTATGCCATGTTTCGTCGGCTAAACTCTACTATATAGCCGACGAAAGAGGCTCTATTTCATCGGTTATAATTATTTTTTATTTTTTAATTATATACTTTAGCCGACGAATATCTCAGTTCCGTCGGCTAAATGCTTGGAGTAAAGCCGACGAATATTTCTGTTACGTCAGCTTAAGTCTGGAAGTATAGCCGACGAATATTTCTGTTACGTCGGCTTAAGTCTGGAAGTATAGCCGACGACGTCCTGTGTCGTCGGCTAAAGTCTAGGAGTACAGCCGACGAAAGATAGAGTCTGTTTCGTCGGCTTAAATTCATGAACAAAAGCCGATGACAAAATAGTTCGTCGGCTAAAGTCTGGACAATAGCCGACGACGGTCTCTAGGGTCGTCGGCTAAAGTCATCGCCGACGACCCTTTCCCGACGACACTATAGCCAACGAAGCCTCGTCGGCTAAGACCTTAGCCAACGAGTTAGGATAACAGGCCGACGAAAATTTTTCGTCGGCTAAAGTACTTGTCCTGGTAGTGGAAGTTGTTTATTAGGGTAAGAATGAGTATATGTTGTGTGTTGTGCCCCTGAAATTGAAAAGGAGTTATTTTTTACAAGTTACTGATCCCCAGTAGAAGTTTACTGGGAGCAGTAAACTTTATTTTTTGCATATGCAGTTTATAAATGCAAGTTTTTACTACTTATATGCAGGATGAGAAGAAGTTCAAGGAATTTAGTTGTGAATTCTGATACCGAAGAGGATTCGGTTCAAGAATCTATAGCTTCTATGAAGACAGAACAAAATATAGGAGAAGTTTTACAGAAGATGAAGTCGAAGAAAAAGAGAAAAGAGGTCCAAAGGGTGTCGTTGCTGAAGAAGAAGAAGAAGCATACTGGTAGAAGAAGAAGATGAAGATTACACTGAAGATGAAGAGGGGGAAATAGAAAAGTATCTTTTTCAAAGAAGATCAACAAGCAGAAAAAAAAAACAAGCGGAGACAGATTCAGGGGAGGAGAACGAGGAAGAAAAGGGAAAAAGAAGAAGGAAAAAGGAGGAGAAGGTGACTTGACCAAGAAAATAGAACTTCAATTGCAAGTTTACTGACCCTCAGTAGAAGTTTACTGGGGGCAGTAAACTCTCTACTGGGTTTACTAGGGAGAATCTTCTTCTTTATTAGGGTATGTTGTATATAATGTCATAAAATTGAAAGCGAGATAATGTATTGTTGTTTACTGACCCCTAGTAGAAGTTTACTGGGGGGCAGTAAACTTGTTTATTTGGACATAATTGTTTAACAGTAACGATGTTATTGTTATAAACGTGTACATAAGCTGTCGATGGAAGATATGAAAAAGAAGCTGACAGAACTTGCCAAAGTACATGAAGAACTGGTGAACAAAAACACTAAATTGCTCGGCAAGTTAAAGAAAGCGGACAACCAAATCATTGAGCTAGAGAAAGAAAGGAGGGCAGACAAAAATCAAATCAACGCTCAAAAGAAACAGTTGCACAAGGCGGCAAACATGCTCAGACAAAGCAGATAATATGTGTAATTGAGGAGAAGGAGGAGGAGGAGGATAGGTCAAAGCCTGTTGAAGAGGAAGAATATAACTGCAGAGACAAAATGGAAGATCATAGCTGCAAAGAGGAGCAACTAGGAACTGAAGAGGTAAGAGTAGAAATCAGTTTACTGACCCCCAATAAATATTGTGTTTTCTTAATTTTTTGAGAATACTTGTGTGTTTTCTTTTGTGTAGTTTTTTGAACAAGTAGCAGAACCAGTTCCGTTGCGAAAGATATTTCCAGAAGACGATCAACCTGTGACGACCGATGTCAACCTGTCTAAACTAGACAAACTTGTTACTCAAGCTGTGGAAATGGCCGGAAAAAAAAAAAAATGAAGAAAAACAGCTTGAAGAAAAAGAACAGCAAGCAAGAAGGGCTCAAAACAAACTGTGGAGACTGGTTCGATTGAAATAAACGTTAACCTGAAGTAGCGTGGGGCAAAAAAGAGGAAAGAAGAGAATGGGAGTATGACACCCCTGAAGGGCTAAAGCCAGCAAAAATAACAAAGGAGGTGGAGCATAAAGTCCAAAATCGTATTGTTATTGATGGAGTGAACTGCAACACTGATACATGGAAGCTCTTGGATAAAAAGGTGGCGAATCACTATAAGAACTTGTTTGATTTGAACAAGGACAAGAATGATGAGTAAGTTTATTCTTCCCTAGTTTATATATATATATATATATATATATATAACATTACAATAGTTCCCTGGTTTGACTTGCTTATGACTTATTTGTGTCTGCAGAGTTTCCGGTATTAGAAGTGTTGTGATGGTATCATTGACATTACCAAAGATGACTTGAAGAGAATAATTCAAGGAGAGATTACATCTAATGTGAGAAAAAAATACTGGTCTTGCTAACCCCAATAAAGTTGATGTTTGAGTAACCTAAGATGTATTCTTTGTTGTAATTTGTGACTTCTATATGTTGTACATGCAGGCCATTAGGGTGTACCTCCAAATGTTGATAGAGGAAATGGAAAAGAAGAAGGAGGTCTCGGTCAGATTCCTAGATATAGAGGCAACGGTAAGTAGTCTAACATGAAATAGCAGCGTGCCACAGCACCGCGGTCTCGTCGATTACTTTTTTTTTTAGTTAACACAATCTTACTACTTGCTTTTATAATATACAGCGCGCGCGGCGGTGGTACATGAAAAAAAACTGAAGGAGTTCCTAGTTGGAGGAGGAAACAGGGGGAATTCAAATGTAATGAATTGGATATAGAGCTTTCCATTATTAATCATCTGTGGCCCATCTTCAGTAAGGACCTAGTTTTCATTCCGGTACATCACGAGGTCAACCACCACTATACCTTGGTCCTGATTGACAACAATGATCGATGCTTGTATCACCTCAACTCAATGCTACCGCCAAGGAAAGATTACTCTGCCGACACCAACAACCACTTTCAGAATGCAATGGCAGAGGTGAGTTGTAACTTATTTATTAGGGTAAGAAGTTTACTAGAGGGCAGTAAACTTCTACTGGTTTTTTTTTGTTGCTTGTTATCTTAGTTTGTTTGAGTTGTAATTTACTTGTGTTTAGAACGAACAGGTGAAGCACATTATGGTGTTCATCAAACGCGTATATGATTCCACCATATACCCTCTCAGCCAGGCTTTGTCGACCCTGAGGAATGGAGGGAAAACTATGACAAGCAGGACAGCCAAGGAATAGTGATTGACGGTTACTTGATGATGAGTGCTGAAGAGAAAAGAACAAGAAGATGGATGCTGGACCAAAACGTTATCAAGCAAGATACCAGCTGATTGTATCTTATCCTGCCCGCAGCAAAAGAAAACATCGTAAGTACCTTTAAACTTCCTTTAAAGAGTTTTATTGGGGTCAGAAATTACTTTTCTGTTTTATTGGGTTGAAAAATTTAGTAACACTGTTTTTTAATACATTGCAGGTCAGACTGTGGACTTTGCTCTTTTATAGAGAGCCTATGTCATAGGAAAAAACCGACAAAAGATGGTGGTAATGAAATGAGAAAGAAGAATCCTGCTAAAGTTTATGGACATAATATAGAAAAAAGACTAGTGGCACTTTAGATGTAGGATCTTCAAAATATGAAAATATGTAGTATTTTGGTAGTGTTGTAAGAACATATGAATGATCTTGAATTTCAGTGCCAGAACTTATTCTTTTAGTAATTTTGGTCTATTCTTTTTTATCTTTTTGTCAGTTTCATTTATTTTGGTTGCTAGTTTCAGTTTTTTTTGTTACAGGGTGGTTATTGGGGGTCAGTAAATTTGGTTGCTCTGTTCAGGAAAATTACTGACCCTCAATAATTTTCCATAGTTGAGAGTTTACTACCCCATTATGTCATTAGAGGATGGTTGAAAGGAATCTAAGTAAGTATCAATCATCTAGAAACTTTGGTTGCTCTGGTCAGGAAAATTAGTGACCCCCAATAATTTTTCACACATGAACATATATGAGCATAACAAAAACTGGAAGCATTCCAGAGTAAAGAAAAGACCTGGAAAAGAGTAAAACAAACATCCAAATATCAAACTAGAAGAAATCAAGGAAGACGAATGTGTTGTATCAAGTAATACAGAAAATTACTGACCCCCAATAATTTTCCACCCTTGACATATATATGAGTATAATTTTTCATACTTGAAAGTTTACTACCCCAATAATCTTCACCTTATACCTCCGGTTAGGGCCTTAATCCCGTTTGAGAGCATATGACATTGTGATTTCGTTTGTTGTTGGGCATTTCGAATTCACATATGTGAGAATTTCGGCAGTATCTCCCTACAGTTCCCCAAGTGCACGAATATCTATACCTAGTATGCACTCGAGGAACAATAAAGGAAGATCTTGTCGAAATATATATACCCACAACAAAAACGAAACACACCAACAACAAACGGAATCTCAATGTCATATGCTCCCAAACAGTCCAAATATGGGACAATTCGAAACCATTTGTTAGACACAGTCGTAACATAATGGTTCTCGAACGAGATTTCTAAAGGTAACAATATATATTGATGAATGTATAAGAATATTATAATTCTTAATTACATGATTCATCATTTTATTTTTATCATTTGAATACACAAATGATTTGAATGAAAACAAAAATTGATAAACATTTATTCACATAATATATTATTAATCATACATGCATACAAAAGCTAAAGATACATATATATATACTCTAAAAATTATACACACAAAAGTTAGATATATAACAAACATAATATTATATACACACATGCATATATAATATTACGTACAAATATATTATACACACATATCCAGTAATTATACTAACCATACAAGTAAGCAACATTCCATCAAAATTGGACCGGCAAGTCGCAGGAAAATATGCCTAAATGAAGAAAGTAGATTAGTTAAATTAGTTAATTACATATATACCAATTAGGAGATTGAAGCAGTTTTTAAAGATCGATCAAATTCATGAAGAAAAGCTTCCAAAATTATATTGGGATCGGATGAATTATGTGAAGGGGGGGAGCTAGACCATGCCTTTCTTCTTCTGCGTTCTCCTTTAGGCAGAAGGTGTATAAATGATTGATGTGTAAACTTAGCCGACGAAATATTTCGTCGCCTAAGAAAAAAGGCGTCGAAAAAATATATTCGTTCTGCTTTGTGTCAGGTAATAATTCAAATTCTTAGTCGACAGAACAATTCGTCGGCTAAAAAATGAATATTCGTCGCCCCAAACGTATTAAACTACAGAATATTAGTCGTATCAGTTGCACTCTTACCAAGCTTTATCGAAAGCCTTCATGCAACGTTTCAAGTCTGCTTCTCTCTCTCATATCTCTCGGAAAGAAAACAGTAATGCAGATGCCTTCGCCCGGCTAGCCACCGGAGGGCCCGGGAAAGACAGAAAGAAGGCTAGGATTGAGGTGCTGACACCCCAAGTGTCAGTAAAACAATCTCGGAGATATTCATGGTCGAGGCGGGACCTAGAGAACCTACGTGGATGGACCCCATAATCGAGTTCATGAAGGAGGGAATACGCCCAGACGATAGGCGACAAGCACGAAAGTTGCAATCGAGATGTGCTAGGTACACCTCATCAACGGGAAGCTTTACCGCAGAGGTTACAGTTTCCCAAACCTCAAGTGCGTGACAGAGAGAGAAGGAAAATGATCATGCGAGAAATCCATGAACGGGTGTGCGGGAATCACTCTGGATCCCGATCGTTAGCACACAAGGCACTACGCACAAGGTTCTTCTGGCCCAACATGGGCGCCATGGCGGATAAGATGTCGGCGAGATGCCATAAATGCCATTTGCACGCCAACGGGATACACACTCCCCTTCTATGGCTCTGTCAATCTTATTGTCGCCTTGGCCTTTTGCCCAATGGGGACTTGACCTCATCGGGATACTGCCAACGGCACCCGGGCAGTTCAAGTACGTGATAGTGGTTGTTGATTATTCACGAAATGGGTGGAGGCAGAGCCCCTCGGAAGATAACCACCGAGTGTGTGAAGAATTTCCTAATGAAGAACATCTAGTGCAGATTTGGGGTCCCAGAGATATCATCACGGATAATGGAACACAATTCAACAATAACCATCTGATCGAATTCACGAAGGGCATGGGTACCAAGATGGTCTTCGAGTCCGTGGCACACCCGCAGACCAATGGCCAGGTAGAGACGGTTAACAAGATCATTAAAAAGCTTCTGAAGAAGAAGTTAGACTACGCAAAGGGTTTGTGGGCACAAAAACTGTCGGAGGTATTATGAGCAATCAGAACCACCACAGCAACAGAAGCAACGGGAGAGAACACACTTTCACATCAGCATGGCCTTTGGCACGGAGGCTGTCTTGCCAGTCGAGATGTCACTGCCATCGGGAAGGGTCAAAAATTTCTACGCCACAACCAACGAGGAAGGTCTCTGTTTGAACATTGACCTCATCGAGGAGAAGAGGGAGCGAGCGAACTTACACAACCAAGTCTACAAGTAGCGTGTTGCACGCCATTACGATAGTAAAGTCAGGACCCAGACATTGGGACAGGGGGACTAGGTAATGAAGCAAGTCATGAACAAACCGGCGGCCTTGGACCCAACTTGGGAGGGACCGTATGAGATCATCGAAGCAATCGGCCCAGCCACATTCTTTCTCTGAGATTAGGATGGCATAGTCACCGGGCGCCCCTGGAACACGGAGCACCTCAAGTTCTACCTGGTATGAAATAGTCACCGAGACACATTCCATTTTTTGTAAACTGTACATTTGTAAGTATTATGGCCCTGGGAAGGCAGCGAGTCCCGGAGAGTGCCTTCATTCGTTTTGAAAGACTAATACAAGAAGAATGAGGAAATTCAAATCCTAAAGATGGTAGTCCACCGGAGGCATACGTTATCAAAACCCCGAGTAATACCAACCGGGATAGACATTAGACCGCGAGGCATAAGTCATCAAAATCCCAAGTAATATCAAGCGGGATAGGCATTGAACGAGAGGCATAAGTCATAGAAATCCCCAGTAACACCAAGCGGGATAGGCATAATACAAATATATACCACAGGAGAAACAGTAATAAAATCAGACAAGACGTAATATATTAAAACCCGGGATGCCGGGCGTATACCACCAAAAAGTATTTACAAAATCCACCAGGATGTATTATCATCGGGATAAGGTACGAGGCCATCGTCTTCAAAAAAAAAATAAGCGAAACAAAATGAAGTTCAACATATTCATCGCATGGCTCCTTTTCCTCGTCCGACTCGGCCAAGTCATCATTACCATCAGCGCCCCTCCTCAGAAACCCTCTCTGACAGCTCGCCTGTCTCAGGCTCTTTCTCGGTTACGGCCTTGGATTTGGCTTCTCTCTCCTTTGCCTCCCGGGCCGCAAGCAAGTCAGCTGTCATCTTGGCCTTGTCAAGATACCCGAGGGGGCTCCAAACGCCGAACTTCTCGGTTATGCCATCCTTTCGGGCAGCCTTGAACATAGCCTTCACCTCATCAGACTCCTTGAATCTGGCCACAGTAAGCTCACCCTGGACGGGAATCTGGCCTTGTAGATCAGCGACCTGGTCTGACACGACCCACCCCGAATTTCACCCTAAACCCGGAGTAAATCGTGCGGGGACCACCTCCAAGGAAAAATTTACCGCTAAATTCGGTACAACCTCCCTTGGAAATGGACAACCCTTCCAAACCAAAACTTGCAAACACGTCTAAAAGTTCCAAACCCTAAACCCTAAATTGATTTAAATCCTACGGTCGGATTTTACATTATTTAACCGCCAAAAATACCAAACTTCGGAAATTCACAAACCTATTCAAAACTCGTCCGAAAATTCCACAATTCACTCCATTAAATTTCTCTAATTATTACACATTTAAAATTATACAAAACCCCAAAACGGCGGCGGCGGCTCCGGCGGCAGCGGCGGCCGGAGGCCAATTCCAGCGACGTCCAAATTCTACCAAATTTTAACAGAATCTTCCTCTCAATATCCCAAACAACTTTCATAATTATCACTAAGTCCAATTTCAAGCCTAACTAGGTCAATCGAACGAAAACACCCTAAAAGCCCTAGAATTTCAACTTCGAATTTCTCCTTACCGAGCTCAAGAGGGAGTGAGCCTTTTGGAGGGGTTGTTGCACGAGAGGAGAGCTACAAAACTGTACCAAGCTTGCCCGGATTGGTGGCCGGAGGAGGGAGTTCCGGCGAAAAGTTTCTCGGCATCTCCGGCGGGTTTTCCTTCTCTACGGCGGGTTAGAGGCTCGGGTGCTAGGCCGGGGAGGGAGAGAAGGTGGCGGGGGTCCAAACGGGACCGGTGCGGCGGCCTGGCTTGGCCAGACGGCAGCGGACGGGCGGAGAAGGATTCCGGCAGCGGGAAGAGGGCTCGGGAGGAAGAGGGAGAAGAAAGAGAAAGAGAGAAGAGAAAAGAAAAAGAAAAGATGGGTTTGGGCCTTACACCAACCCGGCCCAACAAATATACAACCCAAATCCAAAATTTAACACCCCCAAAAAATAATATCCTAATAAAAATTACCTTTTACTAGCTAAAATTTACCATTTTTACCGTCGTTACATTTTTCTCCGACGAATAAATCTCCGAAATAATCGTCCCTCAAAACCCCTTTAGGGACCAATTAAACTATAACTCAATGTCGGAGACGGTAAAATTCTTATTATAATCAAGCTAGTAAATAAGATAAAATTTTACGGGTCGGGATGTGACACGGTCATCCTTCTCCTTCATCTTAGACCACAACTTCGCGTTCTCCCGCTGAAGCGCGTCTATATCGCACTCCAGAGCTACAACCCTTTCGGCTTTTTCCTCCAGCTCTTTAGTATGGAGGCCCAGTTTGGCGAGCTTATCGGCCAGCGAGAGTTTCTCCTTCCTCTTGGCCTCCAAGTCCTTCTATACCTTCTTCTTCTCGGTCCCAAGATAGCTGATCTGATCGTTCAGGCTGGCCAGACGCTCCTTCATCTCGTTACAATCCTTGCTGGCGTCAATGACATAGATAGCATAGAGAGCATGCAAGCAAAGAAATCAGTTCAAAACCTCGGCCGGTGATCGTAAATTAACATTACTAGAGAGAAGCTCACCTTCATCGTTGCCTCCCGGGCGTACTGCCTATTCTCTTGAGGAGTGCTAGACCTGATTTTGATCCGGTCCAACTCGATAGCCTTTAGATCGCCCACCATGCACCGGACGAACTTTTCATCCGCACACCCGTACTCATCCAGGATCTGCCGGATGGGTATTTTCCGAATCAAAGGAAGTGCCGGCGCGAGAGCACTCAGTGAAACAGGATTCCCGACCGAGGGGCCAGCAGATTTCTGTTTCTTCGATGGTGGCGCGACGCCAGAGACACTCAACCCCGTCAAGGTCACGCCTTCTTCCCGCTGAGACTTCGACTTCTTGGATGACATTTTTCTCCTCTTCTCGCCCAGGGGAACGTTGATAACGTCACCGGTCCTCGCGGGCCCCTCTTTGTCAGAAGGCGGTTTCCCTTGCCCTTCGTCGGGAATCTCCGGGAGCACAGCTTCACCCGAGACACGGGCAGTATTGTCAGCAAGGTTCACCTCAGTCCGCGAAGCCACTTTCCCGACTTCCAAGAGTTCGCTCAGCAAATCCATGTCGGACTTCATGTCGCGCGGGTGCGAGTCACGGATCTTTCGTCTTGGTACTTTAGCTGAACAACAAAAAAAGAGCAGTCAACATCTCGGATACCAGGTGACGAGCCTAAGCAGAAGGAAAACAGCAAGCCAGCGAAACTAATTTGGAATCCCACCAGGCATACGGCCGAGTTCGCAGTGAACCAAGACTGCCCACTGAGTCAGGTTGTACGAGCTTCGCTCCTCCAAGGGCCAGGCTGCAAATATCCGCCTAATGCGTCGCTTCTCAATCTTTGACAGTGAGAAGGACTGATCTCGGATATATCTAAACCGATTAGGGACAACGTATGTCGGACAGTTTCTCTGTCATCGACCACCGGCAAGCCCGACCTTTGAACGCCAGTTATTGTTTATGGACGTTGGGAGATCAGTGACGGGAGGCAAGTATTCCCGGGCCGAAAATGAAACACACCCTCGGCAGTTCTGTTTCTTCGAGTACGAAAGGTGGTACAAGGCACAAAACTCGTTGATTGTCGGCCAGCCCATCTCGGACTAGTATAGACAGCAAAGCGACAACAGTTGGCGCCATTGGTTTGGGGAAATCTGCCCGGGAGCAAGCTGCAGCATGCTCAGCAGGTACTGCACACACTGGGGAAGCAGGAGAGAAAAACCGTTCCTAAACATGTGTTCGTGCACCGCCACAAAACTGTCTCTCGGACAGCACGCCAGCTCACCCTCGTATAGGCCACGAAGGGTAATCGCATGCGAGATTCCCCAGCTTTCACGGAACTCTTTTATCTCGGCCGGCGACATGCTGGTCTCGGGCTCATCGCACACGGTGCCATCCTCCAAGATGTATTGCCTCGCCATACTTGCGACATTAGTCATCGGGATACCATGTGCAACCCCCGCGGCCCAATCGGCACCTCGGGCGGGTACATCTGTGGGTAGCTCAGCAGGCCTAACCGAAGATGAATCACCAGTGCGGGATGGTCGACTAATGTACTCCTCCATCCTCTCGTCGTCATCCGCTATCGGCCGAGAGGATGTGCTAGCCCCACTTAAGTCGGTCGTACTTCGGGAACCCATTTACCCTAGTATAGCAAACCCTAAGATCTATTAGTATGCGCCGCCGGGAGCAAGCGCGAAAGGCATAACTTAAACACAGCCTCAACCCAGAAATCCCTATAACACCTAGAACACTAAAATCCCAGTTTTAACCCTAAATCGTGCAACAGCAACACTAAAATCCCAGTTTTTAACCCAAATCGTGCAACAGCAACACAACAACACAAAGAAAGAAGCCAAAGCAGAAACATGCGTAAACGCAGTAAGACAAGGCAGAAGCTTACCAGACTTTCGATGCAGAAGCAGCGCCGGAAACGCAGGCGTCGGAAAAGACCTCGCAATCGCAGGGGCGAGAGAAAATAGAGAATAGAGCAAGAAGGCAGCACAAAAGAAAGAAGCCGGCGAGCGCAGAACGCAGAAGAGAAGCCGAGAACAAAGCAAAAGAGTGAACAGAGAGAGTGAAGGCGAAAACAAAAGAGGGGGAAGCGTTTATACGCGGTCGCCGAGCAGTCGCCTCGATCCACGAGCCGACGCATTAAAAAACCAATCATAAAAAACGAGGCACCCCTAGCCATCCGATTCAACCGCAGGATGGTGCCACGTGGCATAACTGCCGTAGCTTCTTGAAGAAGGAAGGAATGAAGCGACGTGCATTAATTGCTTGACAGTTACCCAAGAACATCACTACATCTGGCGAGCATGCATTTAATGCATCTGCCACAGCAATCCATAAGACCCATCTCGGGTGAGAGTCATCGAGATCGTAAGACACAGGGTATGACCAATCTCGGGTGAGAGTCACCGAGATCGTAAGACCTAGTGCAAGACCCATCTCGGGTGAGAGTCACCGAGATCGTAAGACCCAGGGTATGACCCATCTCGGCTGAAAGTCCCCGAGATCGCAAGACCCAGTGCAAGACCCATCTCAGGTGAGCATCACCGAGATCATAAGACCCAGTGCATGACCCATCTCGGGTGAGAGTCACCGAGATCGTAAGACCCAGGGTAAGACACATCCTGGCTGCGGGTCACCGGGATTCATTCGACCGAGAAAGGCATCAGTGATCGAAAGGCATCAGTTCGATATCATCCCTTTAAAAACGGAAAAAGTGGCTTGATAAACCACGGACGGTGTTAACACCCTGTCGAACGAGTAGTAACACAGGATATGGAAGGGCTCGCTACCCTTTGTCCATGAAATTGTAACACCCGTTCAACCTATCTCATGAGTCCGGACTTGGGGGGACTATGAGCGGTACCCCTTTGAAAATATACTGGTCTACAAACTTATTTTAGCAAGTCCCCACTCAAGATGCGTCTTGAACGGGAACTTGGGGGGACTTGTAGTCGGTTGTACGTAAAACAACCTTCCATGCCTGTAAACCAGTAGATTTTCCACCACAATCGAGGACGTCCCGAACTTCTCGGTCGTAAGAAGGAAACTATATTGGGCCGGGAACGGCTTCAGGAGGCGTAAGGGAGTCGAGTGTCCAATATCAGCAAAGGCAGTGTCCCACATCGGTTTTCAGTATGAGAGAATTCACTCTGGGCCATAAATATGCCCAGCCCATCAGCTGATCAGGTATCACTAATTTGCCCTCAATAATTACACTCGAACCACTATACACTGACTTGAGCTTCGGAGGAGGAAAGGCTGGGAAGCCCCCGGTCCCCTTTGTTATTGCAGGTCACTGGGAGGACAGTCGGTCATCTACCAGTCACACTTTCTGTTTCTGCGAGCACGTCCAGGATTATACAGAAACACATACCACTTTAGACTTATAAGAAAAGAGGCTTCATCACAAATCCTATCTACAAGCTAGGCCTCTTATTCTTCTGTTGTTCGTTTGTTAAACTAATTAACCTTAATAATTCCATACTCCCTGGCTACCTGCAGGGGCGTAGCTAAAGGGGGGCATAAGGGTCATTTGACCTCTCTTAGTGTCTGAAAATCAAGCTCTAATATGTCCATGTGTCAGAAACCCTTCTCATTTAACCCCTATGTACGTCATTTTCTTTTTCGGTCTGAAGTTGACCCCTCACGTCAGAAAAACAAAGGAACAAAGATAAAGACTAGTTTAAACATTGGCCCAATTACTCACAATGTATAATGAAACAGTATATTTTATAAACTCTTTTTTTAATTTTCTCCTCATATTCTCTATGTGCCGTTCTACTCTTGTTTTTTTAAGAGGATACTATCATTTTTTTCTATATAATTTACAAACAACAAGTTAAAAGATGCTACTGTTTCTTTTGTATTTTGGTAGATTTATGAAACAAAGCAGTGTCGATTCATTAATCTACTACTATAATTATATACAATTTATCTAAAAGAAAATTAACAAAAATGTATGTAATGACCATTTTGACTTGTGATGAATGAAAACTGCACCCGATTTATATTTGATATACAAAAATAAAAAAATCAATACATGCAATATATGTTACCTATTGAGATTTTGATAAAAAGAATCATTGTTATATGCAATAGATCTTGACCCTCCTAATTATAGTTTCTGGCTACATCACTGGCTACCTGCTAAGAACAAAACTAGAATGCGCTAGTGAGAACGCGCGTGATTAGCTCTTGCAGTCTTGCTGCATATAATATCGATTAAGGTAGATTTTAAATTAATCTCTAGGACTAATGCAAGGTTCTGTAGAATGAGGCCATTAATGTTTGAACTAATTGAGCTTATCGTTTCAAGGAAAAAACTTAGGTGCCTTGGGGTATTCATACCTTGCAAGGTGTCATTGTTTTATTGGTCTACGTAGGATAACAACTTAAAAACTTAACAGATTTTTGTAATTGTCTTAACGGATTTTTGTAACTGTAAAAAAAAAAAAAAAAAAACTCAAACGAAAAAACTCTCTCTCTCTGTTTCTCTCTCTCTCCCTCCTTCTTCTTCAACCTCTTGTGCAATGAAAAAAATTCATAAACCCAAGATTCACATAATGAATTAGCTCAACACAAACAAGGGACAAACAACACCCATAAATCGAATTCCTTTGATACCCCCAAAATTCATGGTTTTCTACCTCCAAACGCAGGCCAGAAAACCTAACAATCTGCCTAAACCCTACTCAGCAGCTATGTTGTCGACCCTAACCGTTGCATAACACCTCTGAAGTTGTCCAGGTCATTGGAAGAAGGAGAGGACGCCGAGAAGCCTTGTCGGCATTCACCGCAGCAGCTCGTCAGAAAACCCAAAATCGGCAAAAAACGGGGTTATCAAGAATAGTACAAGATTCAAGGGATTAAGGGCACTAGGGTGTAGAGAATGAAGGGAGGAGTTCGAATATGCTAGTTTCAGGCCAAAACGTCGCCAGAGTCGGCCGGGAACCGACAAAAACAGTCGGAGCTTCTCGCCGTCGATTTGACTTTAAATCGGCTTGCATGTGTGATCCACGGGCTGGGTTGGTAGGTGTAGAGGGGATCATTTTGGTGGTTGTCTGGTGGTGAGTAGTGGTGGCCGGAGACGATTACGTCGGAGAAGTACAGTGGCGAAATTGAATTTTTTTTCTTGTTTGGAGTGAAGGAGAAGTCTGGGCTTTTGTGATTTGCATACTCGTTCGCATGCTAGCATTTATGTGTTTTGATGGGCGCCTAGTGTTTTTTGGTGGGTGTGGAGAGCAGAAATTGCTTCTCTTGCCTTTGTAGATTTATAGGGAAGAAGTTATTTGTAGGCGCGATTTTCCAAAGATGGAGGATGGGATTTGCTGGAATCTCAGGTTTGATGCCCAATGATGTTGTTTGTGCTGGGGAGTATTTTTCAGTGTTTGATGCCTACTCTTTCTTTGACTTGTGTGATTGCGTTCACATTCGATACTTGATTTGAAATTTTGCATGTGCGCATGCCTTGCTTTTATTGTGTTTAAATGCATAACTCCTTAAATGCAGTAAACATTCATAATTGCATGGCTGCATGTTGAGAGTTGAGCTAGTTGCTTTTCTTTCTTTTGGCTTATGTACTTGATGTACGGTTTTTAGGGTCAACGAGCACACATGTGAAATATTGAATGTCTTTAATTACGGTCGATAATGGATCTTCAATTATGTATGTTTAGAGTTAGTGATGTAATTAATATGTTTAGAGTTGTGATGATATACAGTTACATAGTTCATTTTAGGATTTAGGATCATAGAACGCGTTTAATGATGCATTATACCTCATGTGTATATGATTTAGGGTTTACAATGATCAATCAATAGTTATCCCTAGTATATATAGGGAGTATGGTTTATAAAGAACCAGGAATAATCATGCTTCGTGTATATATTATTTATGGTTTATAACGATCGAGCTAATCGAGCACTAGTGTATACGGTGTATATGATAATCGAGCATTAGCCACCTGTAGTGTATATAGGGTATATGATGATCGAACATAAGTCCTCTAGTGTATATCTAAGGTTTATGATGATGATCGAGCACCAGTTAACCCAATTGTATACATGGTTTACGGTTTTTGATGATCGAGTACAAGTCACCTCTCATGTATATAAGGTTTAGGGCTTATGAAGATCGAACAATAACAATCTCTCGTGTATATATAATTTACAATTTATGATGATCGAGTTAATGTCACATTTAGTTTATGTAAAGTTTATGGTTTACGATGGTCGACCAATAGTCAACTGTAGCGTAAACATGGTATATAATAATCGAGCACTAATCATCTTTAATGATACAGGGTTTATGATGATCGAGTACAAATCACCTTTCATATATGTATTTATGGTTTAGGGTTTATATATGATGATCGAGCAATAGTCACCTCTAGTGTATACATGTTATATGATAATCGAGCACTAATCACCTCTAGTATATATAAGGTTTATGATGATCGTGGTCACATCGTACAACCAAATTTTCACAAAACCGAATCCTAAACCCTAAACAGCATGGACAAACACGTCATTTCACCGCATAAGTATGACTGTATGAGTATATATAGGAAATGGAACCCTAGCCGCAGTTTCTCTCCTTTCTCTCTCCCTCTCTCTCTCTCTCTCTCTCTCTCTCTCTCTCTCTCTAATCTCTGATGTCTACCGACGACCTCAACAAGCGGCAGAGGCTCACTGTTTTTTACATCTCACCCTCCAGACCTGTAATGATCTCAATTTTAAATAGGTTGTTTTAATTATCTTTGTCATTCTTGTTTTTGTGTTTTGTTCTTTGATTAGGATTTGACTTTGGTTTTGGTTTATTATGGACTATTTGTAATTAAAACCTAGTCTGATATTTTTACCTCTAGTTTAAATAATATTTTCTTACTAAATATCTGTTGGGGTGTGTAAAATCCTCTGGTGATCATCTAGAGAAGTCCACGTGCTATCAATTTGTTTGCCTTTGCTTTCTATTTTTTTCCTCGATCATAAACCCAGTCCCTCTTCCTCTTCTCTTTTCTCTTTTCTCTTTTCTCTTTTCTCTTTTCTCTGGTGCTTTGGTTTGTTAAGAGTGTAGCAATTGTATTGCAAAAGGGTAGTATAGTCATCTTCTATGATTGCCTATATATTGCTGTAAACCTCTCTCTTGCTGATCTAATACAACAGTCACAATGTAGTCCTCAGTCCTCTTCTGCGTTTTCCTTTACGTTTCTCTGCTTTTCAATTCAATAAACTCTGATTCCTATCATGGTATCAGAGCCCATGGTATCCGATCCGGTACCTTATGGCTTCTGTGATTAGGTTTTTGCTTCCGCAATTTTTCATTCTCTTAGATTTGGTTTCCCCCAATTTCAAAACCCTAGGCCTTTCCCCCAATTTTTCATTCTCTCGGATCTGAATCGCTAGTTGCTGCCTCTGCTCTTCTCGAGCTCTGTGTTCGTCGAAGCCCGGTTCTTCCATCGGTTCGTTCCCGGCTCTGAGAGCTCATCGGTGTTTCGGTTCTTCGATTTTCCGACGTCACTCTGGTGTTATGTCTGAGGGGGTGATGTCAGTGGTCTCTGGTCTGTTCCTCTCATCCTCCAAAACGCAGTCGTTTTGTCCAAATTCAGAGCATCGAACACTTTGCTTCAATTTCATAGCATCTGGTAATTTCTTCCTGATTTAGGGATATCTATCACTTGGAACATGAAATCTCTTTCTGAAATACGATTGTTCTGTCTGCTTCATCAGTTTTCCAGTTTATTTTTCTATCAAAGTTTGTTTGCCGTCAACCAAAAGAAGAAAGGTGACGAAGCAGTTTATTTTTCTTTTGTTTTGGACTGGTGAATTGGGTTGAGAAGTTGGATTGTAGAATTGATTTGAATGGCTTTGTGTGCTGGTTATGTTTATTTTTGGGAGATAGTTTCCTATGATCTAGTATTGAAGCTAGCAGTTGGTGGTATGGTTTTTGGAATGTTTTTCTGGTAGTCTTGCTGCAGTTGATGATGAGGACAGTAGAAGCTATATATATATTAATTGATATGGTTCTGGAATCACATACTCTTGGGCTACTTATGGTTTCAGCATTCTTCTATTGTGTCTTTTAATTGCAAAGTATGAAAGCTCAATGATAAGTTGGTATTCTTGTTGATGGAGACTACTAAGTTGTTGCTCTATGCCTTGAGTTGCTCCGGATTTCCAGCTTTGCTGTTTGATGCTTCTATTTGAATGATGGTCCTTGATGCAATGTTGGTGTGAACTTGCTAGAATTGAGAATCTGCAATTGGAGTTTCATCTGCCTCTCACACAGCTGCATGTTTAATCTCTTCATACTATGCAGAACACAGCAAATTTTGATATTATCTCTCAGATTTGGTAATTCTATCACTTGGATTCATGGATTCTTTCTCTGATTTGGCTATTGTGCTCGATATTGTCAGTTTTCCGTTTCTTTTCTTTTATCAAAGCTGTGTCTGCCATCAACCAAAGAAGAAGGTGATGAAGAAGTTTTATATCTTGATTTTCGGACTGGTGAATCGGCCTAATGAGTTGGATTATGGTTTGGGTGTATGGGTCTGTGTGCTTGTTCTGCCTAATTGAGAGATATGGTGTTGAAATTTTCAAGTTGCTATGGAGGTTTTATGGATAGATGTGTTCTGGGAATGGGTTCGTGACTTTGGTGAATAGCATTCTGAAGAGGGATTGGTTGTAGTTACTTGAATGGCTGCTTGTTGAGAGGAGATGACAATATTGCTTCTTGTTGGTTATATGTTGCTGTTGGTCGATGGTAATTATGAATGATTTCAAGAGTGTAAGGCCATAAAATTACAGAAGAATGATTGTGGTAGTGTGCAGCCATCAACAATTTTCAATGTATCAGTTTTTCAAATTTTCAGAGATATACAGATTTCCAGAATTGTTCAGTCTTTTAGATGGTTTCTTTGCTGTCCTGCTGCCATGATTATCCTCTACTCTACTGCGACCAACGCATCCTAAGTTTGGAAGAATCACATATTGCTGTAGTGATATTGGGTTTTGATTTTGGGATGATATCTTGTATTTTTTGGGCTATAGTTGTGTAGTTTGCAGGCAACCATAATGCTTGTTACCAAGCACATGGTTGAGGGAGGTGTTAAGATTGCAAAAGGGTAGTATAGTCATCTTCTATGATTGCCTATATATTGCTGTAAACCTCTCTTGCTGATCAAATACAACAGTCACAATCACAATGTAGTCCTCAGTCCTCTTCTGCGTTTTCCTTTACACTTCTCTGCTTTTCAATTCAATAAACTCTGATTCCTATCATGGTTCCCAACAGATCAACCCAGTCCCTCATCTTCTTCTCTTTCTCTTCTGTCTTGTTCCAGAAACGACTTTCATAGTTCGTTTGCCTTCAGAGACTACTTAGCTTTCAAGGGATTTATTACCTATGAATCTCATATTTGTCCATCTAGTCAAAGCTTGATTTCTGTAAGTTTCTTACCCTATTCTCAAACTAGTTCTTGTTTTAGCTGTTACCCAATAAATTGGAGTATGATTCGTGTCATGAAATATCAATTAGGGAACTTGAATTGTTTTGGTACAAGCTGGGTGTTTGCTTTCGAAATTGGATTGTTGTCGTTTGATTTGAGTGCTTGCATGATTGGAGTTTACTTGTGGAGATGGCGGCTGGTTGCTATGATTTGAGGTAGGGAAAACAAACTTTTCTTTATAGCTTTGATTCTAATTTGATATGTAATTGGTGTGATTGTGTTGGAATGTCTTCCCTGCTATTTTTCCTTGATTGAAACTGTCAAGCATACATAGCTTGTCGAATAGAAATCTTGTTGAGTGTCGATGTTCCTTTGATTCAGGGTAATAAGTACACCCTTGTCTTGTATTTAATCTTGATATGATAGCCTTGTGTATTTTTGCTGGTAATCTTGTAGAAGTTCACATCGGACAAGGTCCTTCTCGTTCCCAACTCTCTTCTATCATGTTAGTTGCAGCCGTGGCTTGTATCTTGTTGTACCATCTAAAGTGGTTTTATCTGTGTTTACTTTGTGTTATGTTACTGCTTTCTTGGCTGCTCCTTTGAGTCTATTTCTTATTTTAGTCCTGCTCTCTACTAATGCTCATGAACTCACTGTACAGAGCTGCTCAAGTTAGTGTCCTTACCCATTGATATTTATATCCTTGAGGCCAAAACAAATCTGATTCTTGTCCTGTTATTTATAATTTAAAAGGAAGTTTTTATACATGGGTTTACTTGAACCAAAAATTCAAGGCTTTGCTTATTTTCACTGATATGACCTCTGTAAGGGAATAGATAAATGATACTAGATTTCTTGCTCTCAACTATTCTACTTGTTTGTTTTATTCTTGGTGCCCGTTACCCTATAATTTCTGAAATTAATCAAGTACGACTTTTGAAACTGAAGTATGTCTTCTCACAATTATCTGATTTGTAGCAAAAAGACTTCATACATGTGTTATATACTTACCTATACATACATTCTTGGTCTTTTGACTTCAAAGTGAAATTAGCTTTTGGCCTATTTCATGTCCAGGCTTACATATCAAATGTTGGTGTTTAAAATATACCACTTTTACCTGGTTTTCAATCTATCCACATTGATGCGGCTCCTTATTTAAAGTACTTTGAAAGTCTCATACTCATTGCCTGGACTTCATAACCATAAGTACTGTACAGTTTCTATGTTATATCTCTTAAGATGCAGCAAAGTGATTTATGCATCCTTTTCAAAACCAAAGGTTTATCTTGTGTACTTCTGGCTATATGAAACCATGAATTCCAAGTCAATTTGTACATGGTTGTACTTGAGTTCATTCCTACCACTTGATTGTGATTTGAAAGTGATCGTACCTCATTGCCATTATTCTTAGAAAGCTACTTCTGTTCATAGAATGATCCAATGCTTTGTATTATGAGTTGGAGTATGTGCTTATTACTAGTTCATTGTTTGTTAAGTTCTTCTCCATCAGTCATTGTCCTTTGTTGTTGATTACTCCAACAGTTTGAAAACCCAAGTCTTTGCTGCTGGCTTTGAAATCCATGTATTGATACATACCTCATATCCAGTTGCTATTGAAAGCTGATTCTTCTGATATGTCTGTTTGAATTTACTTGGAAACAAGCTTCCATTCTTTGATGATTACTTCATTTCATCTGTGAGTTTATGAACTCAGGTTTCTCTACCTCATTGTCATATGTCCTAAATGTACTTGCACCTGCCCATTTGGTCTTCACAAAAGATTCATTCTCTTAATATTCTATGTCGTTGAAAGACAAGAGGTCTATGTTCCTGTACCATTTCTGGGCAGTATCTCGTTACATTCTGAAAAGGGATTTCAAGTTTGTTTCTGAAATCCTTGTTTGATCAGTTGGTTTGGAAAGTAAAACTTCCTGGAAAGAAATGATTGGATTTCAAATGTTCTGTTTGGTTAGGCCCGGTGAATTGTGTGAGTGGGGATTGTGCCTCCCTTGGGTTGTTTAACCCTAAACTTGATCAGGGTACCACATGTGCGGGGTTTGCTCGGTGGTATAACTGGGCGGTGGGCTCTAACCGGAATCTTGAGGATTTGTTGAATTCTAGTGAAAGAAAATTCTATGAGTTTCATGAGTATTATGATTGACACTTCTATTGATTCATAAGTGTTCTTATCTGTTGGTCTTGTTGTCAAATTACCCTCATGATCAGCCTTTTTCTACTTCATTCATGTAAATTGTTGATGCTTGTTATACTTGGTAAAGTTGATATCCACAGTTTCAGTGCTAACCATGAGTCGAGTTCATTTATATTGCTTCTGAATCTCTGGCTTTCTTTCGCAAGTGCAGCAGCAATTATTGGGGTTTACTCTCACCTCTTTGGTCATCTTACTTAATCTTCAAGCATGTTCCTGCCTTTCATTTTCAAGTGCATGTTGAATTAGAGTCTTTGTTATAAAGATTATTTTGTCGTACCTACTGAGCTTGTGAAGCTCATTCCCTATATTCATGTTGTGTTTTCAGGAAAGGAGTCCTTGAGTGGACAAGTTAATGATACTCTGGAGTTATTGAGTTGAAGTTTTGGTATTATTCTGTGATGGTGTTGGCTGTGCTTCACTTGTGTCCGAGTGCTTGTGTTCTCTTGGACTGCATTGAATTGTTATAATTGAATTGAGTATGTTGTTGATGTTACCTTGTTTTAAAGAGTTAGAATTTCTATGTAGCTTTGAGGTAACAATCTGGAAAAGGTTTTGGTACCAATGTGATGGATGGTTTTGAAATTCAACTATTGTATTGAGCAAAATGTAAAGTTTTATCAAGCCTTTCTCTTATTTGATTTTGACTGTTCATTTTTTATATTTGAAGGCAACTGAAACAAGTACTAAAGTTGTTTTGAGAAGCTTCTACACTTATTCTTGCTATTAAACTGTTTACAAATTTGTGGAAAGTAAAGGTGTGTTTTAGAATTTTGTATATCATAATTTGGAGTACTGTGCAGTTTTATATCATGGAATTTTTTTTTTACAGCTTCTATGTTTTCAACTTAATCCATCACATTAGTCATACCCTAAGGTCAGGGTGTGACAAGACCTATGCCCAAGCTTCGCCTCCATTGCGTCACCACTAAGCCCAAGGAGGACAAGCCTTAGGGTGGTCGCTTCGAGGAGTTTGGCACCGACGTCCGTCGAGCGCTTCACCATTTTCGTCAAGATCTTTGTTCGGCGGCACCATCTCTAGCCTCTTCCCTGATAGATTTCAGGTTGGGCTTTTTTGAATTTTGTTTCTTCGATTTGTGGTTGTGTGTTTCTTTTCTCATGGGTTCTGATCGTATTCATTTTCATTTCTTTTTGATGAAGTATGAGAGTGTTTAAGAGTGAGAGGATTGTTGAAGTAGTCTAGATCGGTGATTCTAAATCATGTAGTATGATTCTAGAAGTCCCCAGGCTTCTGCTGTAGTGAAGTATGCAGCTGCTAACTGCAAGGTAATTGTCTTTTTCCTTAACGAGATTGAATTCCAGATGTGTTATAAATTGAGTATGTTGTTGTTTTCTAGCTATATTGTTATGGATTATGAATATGTGCACCACTTAAAATCGCAGCTCCATGGTCATGTCAAATTGTAACTGATTTTCTAAATGCTGCAGTAATCAACATATATATGATAATGTCATCCTCCATTAAAAATATGAAAATGAGAATCAAGATGATGAGATTATCAGGAGGGTTAAGCCTGGGAAGAGGTGTTCTTTAGTATTGTCCATGGTTTAGGTCCTGAAATAGACTGTATATTCATGTATGATAGGATGCATGAATGTTAAAGCATGCCACTGCACTACTTTCGTCCGGGCAATATGAGGAACTAGTTAACCAGTTGGTTAGTAATAGTATTTCTATGGATGTATTTACCTATTATTCATTTGATCTAGCTTACTGTTTTTTAAGTAGAAAATGCATTGATCGATGTTATACCTAGCAAACTGGTTTTGTTTTATAAGTGTTTTTGATTACTTGTGCATGCTTACTGGCTAGCTTCTTTGTTTCATTTTATATTCATTATAATGTAATATCTATTGATCATTTCAGTTCAAGGACAAAGACACTTGCACTCAAGAAGAGATTGATGTAGTTCGAGTAGATCGTTTTTCTAATATTCCATTCTACTTTTGCTTGGTGAATCTGTTATGTCTTTTGTATCAAACTTTCAGGAAAAATTGAGTGATTGCAGGAGGCATGGCATTGTCAACATTAGTGCCTTCAACTGCGAGCAATTTCTATGCTTGCTAAAATTTCAATAGCTTGTTTACCGATCTGTTCTTTACATAGACTTCTGTTAACCATAGAAGCTGCTGGGTTGTCCTATGTATCTCAAGTTAAGGTACAGTTCTAATCTTGATTAATTGTCAAAACTAAATCTGAGTCGGGGTCTTCCTTGTTCCAATCTTCTAGCCCCTCTCCAATCCTTTCCACTGATCCGGATTTGAGCTTTTTTCTTTTATCTATTAGTCTGATCCAACGAGTTTTATTTCTTTTATTTAATTGTCTTTTTTGTAGTCTTAAATTGTTCACAAATCATCCTCTAGCCATTATTGAGATGATTGCATTAATGGTGATATATTTGCAGGGTGCACTTTACTTTGGAGTGGAGATGTTGCTCATGAGATGCAAAACTTGGTCTTCTATGGTCGCATTATTGGAAGTTGCTACCACAAATTCAGTTAGACAATTTGATTTATATTTGGAGTTTCGGTTTAGAGCACGGTGAGAAACTATCTGAAATCACTAGTATGATATTTATTTTCTTCTCCCTGTGTGTGAGCTATCTTACGAGAAATTTTGTGTGGCATAAACCTTTGTTTAGTTTCTATACAACCTCATTCTGCCCATTTAATTTCATAGTTTACACCTTTTATATCTGCGACCTCTTATTGCTCAGGGCATATACAACTAGTATTATTAATGGTAACTTCATTTTGCAATAAGCTAGGTTGTTCTACTTTTGATAGCATCTGATATGCTTTATGTTTTATCTTGTTAGCATAGAGAATGGTATAGGTGAGAACGACTCAAAAGAAAGTTGAGGTGGTAGCTGAGAAGAGGAAAGGAAAGAGAGGCCCAGGCAGTGCTATTGGATACAGTGTTGCTGGTTGGATTTGTGTTTATATGCTAATGTATGCAGTAGGTAAATAGTTAGCAATGATTTTTAGTTTGTTATATCATTAGTGCTAGGTTGGAACAAAGGAATGTATGAAATTACTTCCCAAAGTACAATGATTCGTTCGTTACTCTTTTTTGACAAAAGTTTACTCTTGAATCAGAAATTTCCAACAACACTATTGGAAATGTCTACTTTTCTCATAAAAATTGAATTGCAAATTAGTACACTTTAGTTCATAAGAAAATAAACTTGGCTTAGTAAACAAGTAGACTTAACGAATGAGTGAAGGATGTGTCAAACTCCAGAAGGTCTACTTTGATTTGACCAACGTGGACTTGACAATATAAATGAAGACTTTTGACCAACGTAAACATGATCTAAGTTGACTTGACAATATAAATGAAGACTTTAATGCAAAACGTACCTTTCTCATGCAAGAGTGAGTCTGTGTGAATTTTAGACATTATCGAGTTAGTCTACGCGTATCATGAGTCAAGGATCAAACAAATTGTACACCATGTAAATAAAACAAGTAGGTTGGTCTTCGTAAATAGGTAGACCTTTTTGTCTCATAAAAAAAGTAAACCGTTACTTGGAAATAAACAGACTAAGTTTTGTAAACAGGTAGACCTCTCAAGAATTCTTCAAGTGTCTGTGAATTCTAGACACTTTAGTGTTGGTCTACGCGTATCATAAGTCAAGGATCGAAAACCTTGTACACCATGGTCACAAAACAGGTAGGTTAGTCTTCGTAAACAGGTAGACCTTTTTGTCTCGTAAAAAAAGTAGATCCTTACTCGTAAATAAGCAGACCAGGCCTCGTAAAGAGGTAGACCTCTCAAGAATTCTTCAAGTGTTTGTGAATTCTGGACACTTTAGTGTTGGTCTACGCGTATCATGAGTCAAGGATCGAAAACCTTGTACATCATGGTCACAAAATAGGTAGGTTAGTCTTCGTAAACAAGTAGACATTTTTGTCTTACAAAAAAAGTAGACCCTTACACAGAAATAAGTAGACTAGGCTTCGTAAACAGGTAGACCTCTCAAGAATTCTTCAAGTGTCTATGAATTCTGGACACTTTAGTGTTGGTCTACGCGTATCATGAGTCAAGGATCGAACACCTTGTACACCATGGTCACAAAACAAGTAGGTTAGTCTTCGTAAACAGGTAGACATTTTTGTCTCACAACAAAAGTAGACCCTTACTCAGAAATAAGCAGAGCAGGCTTCATAAACAGGTAGACCTCTCAAGAATTCTTCAAGTGTCTGTGAATTCTGGACACTTTAGAGTTGGTCTACGCGTAGTATGAGTCAATGATTCGAACACCTTGTACACCATGTTCACAAAACAGGTAGGTTAGTCTTCGTAAACAGGTACGCCATTTTGCCTCACAAAAAAAGTAGATCCTTACTCATAAATAAGCAGACTAGGCTTCGTAAATATGTAGACCTCTCAAGAATTCTTCAAGTGTCTGTGAATTTTGGACACTTTAGAGTTGGTCTACGCGTAGTATGAGTCGATGATTCGAAAACCTTGCACACCATGTTCACAAAACATGTATGTTAGTCTTCGTAAACAGGTAGACCATTTTGCCTCACAAAAAAAGTAGATCCTTACTCGTAAATAAGCAAACCAAACTTCATAAACAGGTAGACCTCTCAAGAATTCTTTAAGTGTTTGTGAATTCTGGACACTTTAGAGTTGGTCTACCACTACTACAAAAACGTTATCAGACAACACTCATCAGACAACCTTTTAGGGTTCCTACTTGTCTAATGAAGTGAACTGTTATATACAACGCAAAGTTACAAAGTTTTGTTGTCTGATGACACGAAATTGTCAGGTTATATTTCAAGAGTTCAAAACACAACAATGATGCTAATTTTATGTTGTATGATTTATGAAAATTTTAGCTGAAGGATTCCCCCCATCACTAAATTGAAAGTCGTGCAAGATGCAAAATGTTTGGACAATAGACTTTTATTTCTTTGTTGTATGATGTTGTTACAATTTATACTAGGCAATACCTAGCTAGTGCAAGTTTAGAAAATATATACAACAGTTTAAAATATTATGTTGTGTGACTGAAAAATCTGGTGGCATGCCAAAGTCGTTTTGGCTCCAAAGTTTGCCTCCATCGATTTGGTGTGCTATGCCAAAGTAGTTTTGGCTCCAAAGTTTCCCTCCGAGTATATATTTTGTTGTGTGAAAAAGTTGACAAATTTAATAATGTATGACACGACCCATCCCGAATTTCATCTTGAACCTAGAGTAAATCGTGCGGGGGCCACCTCCAAGGAAAGATTTATCGTAAAATTCGGTACAACCTCCTTGGAAATGGACAACCCTTCCAAACCAAAACCTGCAGACACTCCTAAAGGTTCCAACTCCAACCTTATAGACTCCTAGAGCCTTCGTGCTCCCCATAAATCACAACATCTCCCAATATAGATTTACTAATCTAACAAAGATCCTATAACAAACAACCACATATTCAGAGCAACTCTATTTGAGAGGAAATGAACTAAAAATAAATAGAAAAGAGCGGAAGCTATACTATTGACTATGCATTTTCTCCATGTACGCCCGACCTCAACTATGCAATCCTGCAGACTGGGCATTTTAAAACGAAGGGCCCAGGGGAAGACATTTAATAACGTTAGAGTGAGTAGACAAAAATAATTTAATAACAAAAATATTTATGCATTCCTATTTTAATTTCATAGAAAAATATACTGCATGCGGCAGCTCAAAAGTATTCAACTCATAAACTGGCAATTTCACGACTAGCTCCGGCTAGTCACCAACTCAAATAAAATGGAGCCTCTCAGGCTAAACTATATATTCGTATGTATTTACACTCGTCAGACTCCTTGTATGAATCCTAGAAACAATTTAGAAAAATAGAAATTCATACAAGGCTACAACGCTGGCGTCTAACGCTCACGTTGCGCCATAATGGTATTTTTTCTCATTATGACCGAAAAGACGGTGTGTATATATATATATATACGCGCATATCCCCTATATAAATTATTATATTTATATAGGGCTACGACGATTGCGTCTAACGCTCACGTCGCACCATAATGGAATTTTACCTCAGTATGGTGGAAAAACACGTATAGCTAGCTAGCATTTATTTACATACAATACTCATAAACATCCAAAATACATATCCACCGAAAATCTCATTTTCGGGATCTCTCCAAAGGAGGAAAAATTAACAAATAGCCGAGAAATCAATAAGTCTCATCATAAGAAATAAATGATCAATAAAATCATTTATTGCATGCTTTTCAATTAAAAATAAAAGTCCACTCACAAATTAGGCCTAAGCCTGATGACGCTCCGAGGCTTCTTCTGCTCGAGCCTCCTCACGTCCTGTTCCAAATATATAATTAATTTCCCACTAAAATCCAATATTTATACAAAATAGGAAAAATTAACCGAGAGCCATAACCACGCTCATCATTGCCTAACTTTGATATTCTTAAATCGGAATGACCCAAACTTTAATATCATACTCGGCAGCCGTAAATACAACATTTCCTAGAAATTGACTTAAATCCTACGGCCAGATTTTACATTATTTAACCGCCAAAATACCAAACTTCGAAAATTCACAAACCTATTCAAAACGCATCCGAAAATTCCACAATTCACTTCATTAAACTCTTCTAATTAATACACATTTAAAATTATACAAAACCCCAAAACGGCGGCGGGGCCGGAGGCCAATTCCGGCGAGCTCCAAATCCTATGAAATTTTAACAGCATCTTCCTCTCAACATCCTAAACAACTTTCCTAACTAGCACAATCACCAATTCTAAGCCTAACTAGGTCAATCGAATGAAAACATCCTAAAAGCCCTAGAATTTCAACTTCGAATTTCTCCTTACCGAGCTCAAGAGGGAGTGAGCCTTTTGGAGGGGTTGTTGCACAGGAGGAGAGCTACAAAACCGTACCAAGCTTGCCCGGATTGGTAGCCAGAGGAGGGAGTTCCGAAGACGGAAGGCTTTAGGCAGCCGAGCCTTTTGGGCGAGACTACTCCTTCACGGCGGAGCTAGGGCGGCTGTCACCGGTCTAGAATGGAAGCTGGGTTGGAGACCGAGTGAACGTGACCAGTTTGGCGGCGAACGGTGGCCGGACGGCGGCGGACGGGCGGCCGAAAAATTGGGCAGCGGGAGGCTCGGGGAGAGAGAAACCGCGAAGAAGAGAGAGAGAGAAATGGTTTTGGGCCTCACCCATCCGGCCCAACTTCTCTATATACAACCCAATTCCAAAAATTAACACCCCCAAAAATAAAACCCTGATAAAAATTACCTTTTACTAGCTAAAATTTACCATTTTTACCATTGTTACATTTTTCTCCGACGAATAACTCTCCGAAATAATCGTCTCCCAAAACCCCTCTAGGGACCAATTAAACTATATCTCAATGTCGGAGACGGTAAAATTCTTATTATAATCAAGCTAGTAAATAAGATAAAATTTTACGGGTCGGGATGTGACAACGTACCCACCAACCCTAAAAGCTAGTCTCACACTCTCACTCTCTCGCATTCATATCGTTGTCTCTCTCTCTCCCTTGCATTCATTCACCCTAAACCCACCAAACAGATCGACTCTTAACTCTCACTCTCAAACAAATCGAGACTCTCGCCCTGTCACTCTCAACGGTAAGCCCTCTCTCTCTCTCTCTCAATGTTGTCTCAACTCTCACTCTCTCGCCCTCTCTCTCAACTCTGTCGCTCTCTCAGCTCTCTCACTCTTCTCTCAAATCGATTGAATCTCTCAAATGATTCAATCTCTCTTCTCTCTTTTATAACTGTGCATGGCGAGGCGAGGCCAGTCGCGGCGGCTAGGGCTCAGTTCGGTTCAATGATTCAATCTTTTGATTTTGAATGCAAGAGGTTTGTTTCTAGTGGAGGTTTGTTGCTGGTGGATTCAACTGGAGGTATGTCATCTCCTCTCTTCTCCTCTCTTCGATTTCCCCAAAATGCCATGCTACTTGCTTTGAGTAATTGATGCTTGCTTGCTTGTGAACTGTGTTCTGCTTGCTTCGATTTCCTCAGAATGTCATGTTGTATTGCTGATTATTGGTTTTGATTTTTAAATTATTTGGTTTATTGCTGATTGTTAATGCTGGTGAAATATTCATGTTATTGCTGATTGTTGCTGAGAAGTTACATGTTGTTGTTTGTTTTTCTGAAATTGCATGTTTGGATATATATAGATGGATAGGTCGTGGCTAGTTGCTGATAGGAGATCTTCTGAATATAAGTTTGGTGTTGAAGATTTTCTTAAATTTGCTTTGAGAAATGCAAGAGATCCCAAGCAGATCAACTGCCCTTGCATGTTGTGTGGAAATGATGATAGCTATTCTGTTCGGGTAGTTAAGGATTATTTATTTGTTAACGAGATTTTGTTAACGGGATTGATCCGTCTTATGTTATTTGGAGTGAGCATGGGGAGGCTACATTGGTTTCAGATAGTGATAGTGATCATGGGATGGACATAGATTCAGATAAATCTGTGCAGGGTAATATGGAGATAGAAATGAATAGTGACGTAGAGTTAGATTTTGGAGAGGATCAGGAACCCCCAGATTAGTGCATTGAGTTTCAACGGTTGGTTGAGGAGGCAAACAAACCGTTGTACCCCGGTTGTAAGTTGCACACGAAGTTCAATGCACTTCTACGACTTCAAAACCTTAAAGCAAAGCACCATATGAGTGATGCCACTTACTCGGATTGGGTAGAATTGATAGGGGATTTTCTTCCAGAAGGCAATGAGATACCTAATACTTATAGCGATGCAAAGAAGTCCTTATTAAGTAAATTAGGGATGGATTATGAGAAGATTCATGCTTGCCCCAATGATTGTATCTTATATAGAGGGAAGCATGCAGAAGCAGTAGTGTGTCCCACATGTGGTGCTTCTCGGTGGAAGGTAGGGAAAAACAAAAAAATAATAGAAACCTCAGACTTGCCTTGTCAACTGATGGTTTCAATCCCTTTAGTGGACAAAATAGCAAGTATAGCTGCTGGCCTGTAATTCTTGTGATTTACAATCTGCCTCCTTGGCTCATAATGAAGAGGAAACATATGATGTTAACTCTTCTGATATCAGGTCCAAAACAACCAGGAAACAACATTGATGTCTACCTTCAGCCTCTGATAGATGACTTAAAAAGGTTGTGGGAAGGGGTTAGGGGGAGTGTATGACGCAACTCAAAATCAGACTTTCACACTTAGGGGTTGTCTGTTATTGACAATCAATCATTATCCAGCTTATGGTAACCTTTCCGGAAGTATAGTGAAAGGTTATAATGCATGTTCTATCTGTGTTGAAAACACAAAACCCATGAGATTGGTCAATGGAGGGAGAATGTCCTTCATTGGGTTTCGTCGGTGGCTGGGCAGCAGTCACCCTTATCGAAGGCAGAAGGCTGCTTTCAACAACTATACAAAGCATTCTCCCGCTCCAGTTCCTTTAACTGGTGAAGAGGTATTACAGAGGGTGGAAAAGGAGGTTCCAAAGTATAAATTTGGAAGAAAAAATGGCCCACCTGCTTATAAAGACGCAGAGGATGAAAGCAGGTCATGTTGGAAAAAAAAATCTATTTTTTTTTTAACTGGAATATTGGAAGTTTCTCCCTGTTCGGCATTGCCTTGATGTCATGCATATCGGGAAAAATGTTTTTGAGAGCCTTATAGGAACTTTGTTGAATATTCCTGGAAAAACAAAGGATGGGGTGAAAACTCTCTTGGATCTGGTGGAAATGGGTATCAGATTAGGCTTGAAACCTAATTTAGAAGGTAGCAAGAAGAAGCGCTTACCATTGGCGAGTTGGAATCTAACTTTAGCTGGAAAAAAATCTATGTGTGGATCCTTTTTTGGTATGAAGGTTCCGGAAGACTATTCTTCCAACATATCAAGTCTTGTGTCAATGGATGATTTAAAGCTTAGTAATTATAAATCCCATGATTGTCACACCATAATGCAGCAACTACTTGGTATTGCCATTCGAGGAGTACTTGAAAAGCCTATTAGAATTGCATTGATCAGATTATGCATTTTTTTCAATGAAATCTGCAGCAAGACTATTAATGTCTTAAGGCTGTCGAAATTTAGAATGATATTGCTGAAACCTTGTGTGAGCTGGAAAAGTACTTTCCGCCATCATTTTTCACCATAATGGTTCATTTAACACTCCACCTAGTGAGAGAGGTGGAGTTATGTGGACCAGTTTGCTATCGATGGATGTATCCATTCGAGAGGTACATGAAAGTTTGTAAAGGATATGTTCAAAATCAAGCTAGGCCTGAAGGTTGCATGGCTGAGAATTATATTGCTGAAGAAACGGTTGAGTTTTTAGCTCTTATTGGAAGACAAGACTGCTGGAATCCCATCTGCTTGTGACACTGTGGACAAGCCTGCCTCTGGTGCTCATGTTGTTAGTGTTTACGGAAACCTATTTGACCAAGCTCACTTATGCGTCCTTCAAAACACAAATGAATTCATAAGCCACTTTGAGTAAGTTCTATTATCCCTTTACCTAATGTATGTGGTTTATGTTACTGTTTTTGCAAGGAAACACTAATTTTAATTCACTGCCTCTCTTTTGTTGGTAATTGCAGTGAGCACTTGGACTTCTTGAAACAAGAGTTTCCAAGATTCCGCAAGGATCAAAAGTGGCTCACGGGCAAGCAAAACAAGACATTTGCTGACTGGGTGAAACAGAAGGCAAGTTCCAAAGTGGTGATTTGTTATTTTTACATATAAGCTGGTAATTTGAAATTGTATCTTAATTAATTGTTAATGTGTTATGATATTGTAGGTTGCTGACCAAATGAGTGAATCAGCTGCTGACATCCTTGAAATTGTGAGATGGCTTTCAGACAAGCCGAGCAATGAAGTTCTCAGTTACAGTGGCTATAAAATAAGCGGAACTCTATATACCACAAAGGGGAAAGATGATGTCCGATCGACACAAAACAGTGGTGTGTACTTGGTTGCTGATACGTCACAAGTAGCTAGTGCTAGGGATAAAAGGATGATCAGAGATGAGATGAGTTTCTATGGCGTAGTTACTGAAATATGGGAGCTTGACTATGAGAAGTTTAGGATCCCAATCTTCAAGTGTGATTGGGTCGATAATGGAAGGGGTGTTGTAGTAGATGAGCTTGGGTTCACATTGGCGATCTGAATAAGAACGGTCATTTTAATGACACATTTGTGTTGGGAAAGTGCGTTGAGAAGATCTTGTACATTCAAGACCCTGCTGATCCACAATGGTTAGTAGTTGTAAGGCTCCCAAAAAGAGACTACAGTGATTTTGAGGTTGAAGATGTGGTTACAGACAATGGAATTATTCACCAGCCCATCACAGTGTTGATGCCGTCTATTGAGTTAAGCGGTAGCTTATCTGATGAGGAGTAATTGGGATACATGCGAGCTGGAGAGGATGATATAGTCGTCGAGAGAGAGTAGCAAATGATTGCCTAGATCAAGTGTTTTCTCTTTTTTTTTTCTTTTTTTTTGTAGTTTGGTATTGCAAATGTTATTTCATATGCTGCCATTGTGCAGTGATATATAAATATACAGTCTCTATCTAGAGCGAAGCTTCGCTCTGGAATTAACGTGCGAAGGTCCTTATTTGACTCACTTTTCGGTCATATTTTTCGATCATACCCGGTCAGTATCTAGATACATATCGTATGATCATTCTTACAAAGTTTCATCCAATTTGGTGACCGTTTAAGCCTCCATAATCATGATTTACTCCAATGGTTCTACTTGTACAGATTTTGTTCTATTGATTTATTTTATCTGATTCGGTGTGCAAACGATCACCAAACTGGATGAAACTTTGTAAGGATGATCATATGATATGTATCTAGACACTGACCGGGTATGATTGAAAAATATGACCGAAAAGTGAGTCAAATAAGGACCTTCGCACGTTAATTCCAGAGCGAAGCTTCGCTCTGGATAGGGACTGTATAAATATATATATATATATATATAAATGATGATTTCATTCTTTTATGGATTTAAATGATGATTTCATTATTGTTACTTTGTTTGTATATATAAATGATTTTTAATGACGTCTATTTGTACATTGTTTGTTTTATAGGGTAATGGTGCCACCGAAGAAGTCTACACCAAGGAAGTCAAAGAAGGCTGCATCAAACAAGACAGCTGGTTCAGCTTTAGCTACCATATCCACTGCATCGAAAAGGAAGAAATCTAAAAATCATGAGGAATCAGAAAAGGGCCTGAAGCTATTGAAGCGTAATTGTGTGGCAATGAAGAGGATTTCAAGAAGTAGAAGCTTAATACAGAAGAGAGTGGTTAAGTTCAACCAAACAGGGACTCCATATAGGAAGGCGGCGACAGAGATGAATTCATATATTGGTGTCTTAGCCCGCCGGAAGATTCCTATAGTGAGGACTACTTGGAGAACTGCCAGCAAAAAAGTGCCTGGAGGGGTTACTGCTGAGGAAAAAGAAAAAATCTGGGAATGTGTGCAGCTATTTGAATTCTTTAGATAAATGTTATAGGCTTTTGAACTTTTTTTTGTCTTCCTACACTTAAATGATATGTTTTTACGAACACAGGGAGCATTTGTTATTGGAAATGAAAGCAAAAGAGTTGTAATGCAATCAGCTGCTGCAAGATGGAGAGAATTCAAGTCTCGTCTGACAAAGGTATACATTGTGCCTGACTTGGATCAGCCAGAAATGCTGAAGTATCCTCCACAAGACTACAAGTTCATCAATGCAGATCATTGGACTCAATTTGTGACTGAGCGGACTAAGCCGACATTTCTTTTAAGTAGTTAAGCGAACAGTGTTATTAATTACTAATTAAGTGTTTCATTACCAGGGTCCTTCATCAGTGCATATGTTTACTTGATCAGGAATTGCGTAAGACTCAACAGGCAGGCCGCAGGATGAACAAGTATCCCCACCGACTGTCCCGCAAATGCTACGTTGGGCTGGTGGCAGAGTTGAAGGCAAAAGCCGAGCCGGCACAAGCCGAGTCGGTAAGTCCAGCATATTTGTTTATATTATGTAAAATGAAATGGTTGATCTGAATGCTAGTAGCAAATTTAATTATGACGTTTTGGTAACAAGTGCTTATAAATGCCAGGAAGAGGCTTCAACAATATTGGATGAAGATGAGCTGTGCGAAAGGTGTGAGACATAGGTTGTTGCACGTGTTACAAAGGAGGGTAAATTTGCAGATGAAGAAACACAGAAGAAGGCTGAAGAGATAGTGAGTGCATGCATTTTACTAAAGTTTATTGTGGACAGATTTAAATTGTCATGCTAAATTTTAATGAAGTCTGCAGCAACAGATTTTAAATGTGATGCTAAATTTTAATGAAACTGTAGCAACACATTTTAATTGTGATGCTAAATTGTGATATGCTAAATTTTAATTTTGTGGACAGATTGAGTTGAAGGAGAAGGTTTCTACTGGAGAAACTAGCCTAAGTGGGTATAATGATGTCTTGGAGAAGGGTTTGGGGAAGGAGCATGGTGGCAGAGTGCGAGGGGTTGCCGGCTTTGTCAACCCAACAACCTACTTTCACCTCCCTAGACGTAACAGCAGACAAAGCATAGAAGAAACAATTAAAATCAGCCTAGGAAAAGTACTAGTTGAGCAAACGGCAAATATCATAGAAGAGACAAGGAAGAAAACAATTGAAGAAAACAATGTATTTTGGGCCATGAAGTTTGAAACTTATAAGTCATAGTTTATTCCAGGCAATGGTAATGGGGGACAAGCAGGTAGTAGTCCAGCTGGACTAGAGAAGCCCATCCCACCTGTTTCTGGGCAAGCTAGCTGTTCAAACACCGCTGATCTCTTTCAAAATGATATGCATGACCAAGTGGAAGCCCCCAATGCACAAGCTGAAATTGAAGATGTCACTGAGAAGAATATCAAAGGCCAAGTTGAAGTGAATGACCAAGTGGAAGGGAATGACGTACCTGGGGTGAAGTCAACCTTAATTTTCAAGTGTCTTGAAGCAATGGAGGTGAACGAAGTTGCTAAAAATAAAACTTCAACCAATAGGAGGCGGTGCAAACCCAAGTCTACGCAACATGAAGAAGTGTTTGGTCTCCACTGGTTTCATGACCAAACACTTCTTCATGTTGCGTAGACTTGGGTTTGCACCGCCTCCTCTTGGTTGAAGTTTTATTTTTAGCAACTTCGTTCACCTCCATTGCTTCAAGACACTTGAAAATTAAGGTTGACTTCACCCCAGGTTCGTCATTCCCTTCCACTTGGTCATTCACTTCAACTTGGCCTTTGATATTCTTCTCACTGACATCTTCAATTTCAGCTTGTGCATTGGGGGCTTCCACTTGGTCATGCATATCATTTTCAAAGAGATCAGCGGTGTTTGAACAGCTAGCTTGCCCAGAAACAGGTGGGATGGGCTTCTCTAGTCCAGCTGGACTACTACCTGCTTGTCCTCCATTACCATTGCCTGGAATAAACTGTGACTTGTAAGTTTCAAACTTCATGGCCCAAAATACATTGTTTTCTTCAATTGTTTTCTTCCTTGTCTCTTCTATGATATTTGTCGTTTGCTCAACTAGTACTTTTTCTAGGCTGATTTTAATTGTTTCTTCTATGCTTTGTCTACTGTTACGTCTAAGGAGGTGAAAGTAGGTTGTTGGGTTGACAAAGCCGGCAACCCCTCGCACTCTGCCACCATGCTCCTTCCTCAAACCCTTCTCCAAGACATCATTATACCCACTTAGGCTAGTTTCTCCAGTAGAAACCTTCTCCTTCAACTCAATTTGTCCACAAAATTAAAATTTAGCATATCACAATTTAGCATCACAATTAAAATGTGTTGCTGCAGTTTCATTAAAATTTAGCATCACATTTAAAATCTGTTGCTGCAGACTTCATTAAAATTTAGCATGACAATTTAAATCTGTCCACAATGAACTTTAGTAAAATGCATGCACTCACTATCTCTTCAGCCTTCTTCTGTGTTTCTTCATCTGCAAATTTACCCTCCTTTGTAACACGTGCAGCAACCTATGTCTCACACCTATCGCACAGCTCATCTTCATCCGATATTGTTGAAGCCTCTTCCTGGCATTTATAAGCACTTGTTACCGAAACGTCATAATTAAATTTGCTACTAGCATTCAGATCAACCATTTCATTTTACATAATATAAACAAATATGCTGGACTTACCGACTCGGCTTGTGCCGGCTCGGCAGCCGAGGAATATGCTGGACTTAACAGCACTTGTTAACAAATATGTTGGACTTACCGTAGGCAGCCGAGGAAGATGTACTTCCGAAAACCAGTGATGTTGATATGCAAATTAAACGACCAAAGGTATCAAATATTGTTGCCTAAAATTTTTTATTCCTTGAGTAAGATATATAGCAAAGCATTACTATTTAACATGTAAATTCTGTTATTACTACATCTCTCCGGTAACTTGTGAGGAAGTTCCGGTGATGTTGGCATTAGGTTCGCTTGATAACATTGTAGCTACAGGCACAACAATGAAAACTGATGACCCAGATCAACTTTGTCATGGTTATCCATTAGGGGACCAAAATGTACGTGTCTCGATAGAGATAGCAAAGCAGGAGTACGCCAAAGTTCCATTTCATGTGGGCGATGATATAAAAACTGTTAGACAAGACATGGGGAGTTGGATAGCATGGCCGGAAAATCTTGTTATCTATACACATGTCTCACCATCAGAGGTAAGTATTATTAGAATTGTAATCCAGTATTTCATAAGGTAGGTTGAAAAAGGGTACAAGTTTATGTCATTGTAAGATTAGAAAACCTTATATATTGTCTGTTTATGTGTAGCAACCTCAGAAGAAGAGGGAAAAGAGAGGGGTACCTATCGAGATTATTGACCTAAAGGCAGATGCACTTAATGCACCAATCCAGTTGAAGATGTTGTGCATGTGGGGTGCAGATGAGCTCAAAAATGATAAGAGTCTTGAGTTTTTTATTGAGCCTGAGGTGTTTGGATACACTCAAAAATCATGGATTGATTTAGATTTGCACAGAATGGCAAGCATGAGAGAGATCACTAGGAACTGCATAGTGGCATATCAAAGGTAATATTTGCTGTGAAATGGACTATTCTTGGTGTATCCATGTGAATTTGGTTGCTGATTAGAATCTGGATGTTATATTGGGTTTTAAGGTACCTGTATGATGTCCTGAAAAACACCAAAATGCTGGATATGATTGCCTTTGTTGACCCTGCTATGGTTGGAGAAGGGTGTGGAACAGGTTGGAGTAAGGCTGAACACTTATGTGTTAGGTTCATAACCTCAAAACCTGGACAGATTTTCATGGTGCCATATAACTCAGAGTAAGTGGCTATAACTCAGAGTATTTTTTATTTTATTTTATTTTATTTTATTTATTCATGAGCCTTATTTGATCAAAATTTGGTAACTTTATCATACAGTCAGCATTGGGTGCTTACTGTTGTGGAGCTGGAAAAAGAAAATGTGTATTACATGGATCCCCTGAGGAGGCGGTTACCTATAGCCTCGGCATAATGGAAGTCTGTTATCAATAGGTAACTTGTAACAAAACTATTTATGCATGCACCGAGATTTATGGAATAATGTTTTCTTCTGGTTCAGTTTTTCATGATGCAGTCTCATTGTGGTTGGTTTTTGTTTTAGTGCAATAGCCAAATATAATACAGAAAATGGCAGACCAAGCCTAAATGCAGTTGCTTGGAAGAACCTTGGGGTATGTAAATATTGCTTTAATTTGTTGGATTTCTGGATTGTTTCTTATCAAGTGTACGTATTTGGATTAGGGTATGACAATGGTGGTGGAATTTGAAAATTGAAAATTAGTTATAGGAATTTTTTTATTTTTTTTTAAGAACCTGAAAAACTGAAAGAAATATTTCAAACTCGAGAGCAGTTGATCTTAAACGCAAGAGAAAAGCCACAAAAGCTCTTATATATCTAGTTGAAAGGTAGCATGTATAGTGAGCCCAAGATATTGAGATAGTAAGTAAAACTGAACACTTGTACTGTATTTGCTAAAGATGTGTATCTGTATAAGATAAACATTTTCATAAACACTCTGGTTGCTTTCAAGAGCTTGATACTATCAAATTGAACATTTAGGAAACTTGAGCATAGTTTCAAAATCAGTTGTAGTCAAAACTAAAGAAACACCTGCTGAGTTTGATAAGATAAAAAGGCTGAATCTGTTTCATGATATATATAGCCAAAAGATGTAGTTTATATACAAAATAGTTCCACCACCTAGTATCAGGCTAATTGTTCATGTATGAATATAAATTGATTTTCTACTTCTAGGGTGTTCCTCACCAACCCGACCACATTCAGTGCGGCTTTTATGTCATGCGGTTCATGCGAGATATCATACATGATCAGGATCACTCTTTTGTGACAAAGGTACAATGAACTACTATTTGTGTTTGTGTTGGGAATCAGATTTTCGGGATAATGTCATGTTCATGTCTAACTTTAACATTATGTTTTTCAGTGGGACAGGAGAAACAAACTTGTCTGCACCCAAGATGATTTGGATGTGTTAAGGAATGAGTGGGCAAAGTTCATCATCAGCAAATACCTGTAGGGTGCATGATCTGGTCTGTTTTGGTGAACTTGGTGCTTTCTATATGTACGTGGTAGTACTTTACTTTTGAACTTGGTGTTTCTATATATTCGGAACAGCTATATGATAATACGTACTTTGTGCATTTCTCATGTTGGAATGCTTTTGGACATGTACGACTATCTAGGAGCTTAACTAGTTGCTTGTTTTCAGTTTATTATTCAGCTGTAATGTTGTTTGTGGAAGCTTGAATGATATATATGGAAGCTGAAATGCAATGTTTTATGGTATCAGTCAATTTGTGCAGCAGTTTCTTTTGTGATGCTTGTGTGTGTAAAACTTGGACAACAAAGTCTGTCCACATGAAAATGCAACTGTTGTATGATTCTCATCAAACAAGAAAGCAGAATGCTATATCTATTGTCTGATACAACGGTCTAAATATTTCAGTTGTAGGTTATTCAACGTCACACAACAGTAAAGATAGGGAATAAACCGTTGTAGCTTACTGAAAAACACACAACGGTAGAAATGAAAACCAACAGTTGTCTGAAAGGGTAAAAATACAACGAAAATGTTTTATTGTTTGTTGTCTGAGTGGACTTGTCAATGCCACGTATGTCGCGCATGGTATCGATCTGCGCAGCGACTTATACAACGAAAGTATTGAACTGTTGAGCAAAATGTGATCACACAACGGTGATTTTCACACTTGTCTGAAGATTCAATCCGACAAGCCCGAGATATATAACGGAAAACCTATAGTCTGTGTGTTGACAAATCTGTAGGTGTACGCGTAGTATGAGTCAATAATTCGAACACCTTGTACACCATGTTCATAAAATAGGTAGGTTAGTGTTCGTAAACATGTAGACCATTTTGTCTCACAAAAAAAGTAGACCTTACTCGTAAATAAGCAGACCATGCTTCGTAAATAGGTAGATCTCTCAAGAATTCTTCAAGTGTCTGTGAATTCTGGACACTTTAGAGTTGGTCTATGCGTAGTATGAGTCAATAATTCGAACACCTTGTACACCATGTTCACAAAACAGGTAGGTTAGTCTTCGTAAACATGTAGATCATTTTGCCTCACAAAAAAAGTAGATCCTTACTCGTAAATAAGTAGACCAAGCTTCGTAAACAGGTAGACCTCTCAAGAATTCTTAAAGTGTCTGTGAATTCTGGACACTTTAGAGTTGGTCTACGCGTAGTATGAGTTAATGATTCGTACACCTTGTACACCATGTTCACAAAACAGGTAGGTTAATGTTCGTAAACAAGTAGACTATTTTGTACTCGATCATCATAAACCCAATATACACTAGATGTGACTAGTGCTTGATTATCATATATCACGTATACACTAGGGCTGACTATTGGTCGATCGTTATAAACCGTAAATCATATATACACAAGGCAACATCAAAGTTTCGGTAAAACAATTTATTTTTCAGAAAATTAGAAAATAGCATTTGTAGATCTTGACTGTTGATCTCGTTCTCTTTTAATCCTGACCGTTGATTCCTTCTTTGAAAACCCAACCAAGGTCAATTGACCCAAGTCGGGTCAAGCACTCCTCTCTCGCGTACGACGAGAGCTAAGAAGCTCTCCGTCCCCGGCCGTCTTCTCTGACGCCGCTTGGCCGACTCCGGCCACCATTCTCTAAAAAACCACCACCAAATTTCTTCTCTCTTTCCCCTCTACATAACCCAGCCCGTGAATCGCACATACTGATTCAAAGACAAATCAATGGCGAGAAGCTCCAACTTTGTTCGTCTGTTTCCGCCGTCTCCTTCGACGACTTGGCCTAGAATTGGCATATTCGAACTTTTCCCTTCATTCTTTGAATCCTAGTGCCCTTAATCCCTCGAATCTTTTACAAATCTTAATAACCCTTTTACTGTCGATTTTGAGTTTTCCAGCAAGCTGCTGCGGTGGATGCCGATGAGGCTTTCTGGCATCCTCTACTTCTTCCGATGACCTGGGTTAAGCGGTGGTAAGTGACTTCGTAGCTACTGAGCAGGGTTGCTGTGTTTTCCGGTGTGTTTTTGTGAGAGAGAGAGAGAGCGAGAGAGAGAGAGAGAGGTTAAAAAAACTAAGGATTAACTGGAAAAAAAAAAAATATTTAACGGAGTTAGTGAGTCAGCTAACAGAGTTAATGCCACCTAGACGAGGTATACGTACCCCAAGGCGTGCAAGGGGATCCTTAGTTTCAAACCCAATTCTTCAAATTTAGGCAAAACTCATGATATTTGGCTATTCTAGTTTTTAAATATAATGATGTTTAAAAGGCACGTAATAGTCCTAGCAAAAATGGGACTAATATTCTTTTTTTTTTTTGAAAGAGAGGTCATCCATTAATAAAGCTCAGCGAACAGTACAATAATGACTTACCCAGAAGGCCGTCAGAAAAAGTCATCATGCAGAACAACTATCTTAGTACGCTCCTCACACTAACGTACCAAAACACTCACTCAAAGTACATTCACCTTCTACGAAGATAAAACCAAAAACAAGAAGATTAAAAACTCCGAAGCGTAATAAATTGTAACATCAGAATTCTTATCTTCATGTTGATCTCCCGATCAAAATAAAGCGGGTATTATAGCAGAAGTGGAATTCACCCCTTCTGCTACCTCCTTAGCCATCTCCACTGCAACAGCTTCAGCCAAACAAAGCCCACACCCAATCTCAAAAGCCAAGGCCTAATAGAGAGGAACCCTACCTGATCCAACCCAGGCCCAAACCAGCCCAAACCCTAGAGGAGCCAAGAAGGAGACCAAAGTAGCCACCTTCTCCTCATCTTCACCGCTGCCACCGCGACCAAGCCACACCGCCGGCGTACCCAACCCTTGAAACAGAGACCATGAGCCGGCATCCATACCAACCCCGTCCATAGCCGCCACTACACCACCACCCTTCCCTCCGACATCGCAGAGAAGGAGAAGATCTAATCCATGGTCGGCAACATCAGCTTATCCATCGTCGTGCACAAAGACCCCCGCCATCGATCCAAAGCCATGGCTACCCAACATCAGATCTGGGTTTGTTAACCCATCAGTAACACTCACAGTAAGAGGAATAAGGCCAGAGCCTTGGTTTAGGAGATGTCGTCGAGCTAACCCGTCGTCACCACCACAAGTTGAACGAGAGGGAGGAGGAAAGGCTCTCCATACAATCGAAGGTGCAAAGTCACCGTCAATCGAGACTGAGCGGCGTCGAGAAAACTCTCTTGCGAGAAGCAGAGAGGAGAACATGTCTCCTAGGGTTTTTTTGGTAGTAAAGAGAGTTATTTCATGATTGTTAAGCTTCGGTTAACTGGGACGTCTAATATGATTGTAGCTATTCTTTTGGACAATTGGCTCTTAAAACGAAGAAGCAGCTACATGCTCACTCGATTCTAATCTTTATTCATATAAGGGACTTTCTGACCTTTCGACATCTAATTAACCTGAGTTGATTGAGCTTCTTTCTTCAATTCTTATTATGATCGAGCTAAATGACTGATCATCCTAGATTAAAGGCTTCGCAAGAAAAAGAAAAGGAAAAAAAAGCTCCCTACTATTGACAACAAACAGAAAAAGACTAACTATATATTGTTACGAACTTGTACTCTGATCTTTCAAATTCAAAATAATACTTGCAGTGCAATGCTAGTTCTATCTAATTGAAACCCTAGAAACGCCCGATCACCATATTGAATTTCCCCCTCACAATACAAACAATTAACTTATAAAGAATAATCTACCTATAAGCTGTAGTACGTCCTCACCTAGTATCAAATTCAAGATACCTAGCTAGCTGTAGCTGATTGAGTACATTTCCGAACAGAAAACACTATACCCATCCTTATCTAACTGATTAGGCAGGTTCTTGATTTGATCTGAAGCTCAGGCAGGTTCAGACCTAATATATTGAATTATTGACTGACAATGATGCGGGTTCGAATTCTCACAATGCCTGAAGCATGAGGAAGCAACCAGCTGCTAGTACGACAAGTCGACAAAAGCCGAAAAACACACAGAATTACTAATTGTACGTGTGATAATGTAAATCAGAATATTGTGGTACAGTGATGGTTAGGTTCTACAAATTAATTACGAATAGGATTAGGGATAGATAACTGATTAACTGGTATACGTATAGCTTCAGTCTTGTTAAACCATCGTTGCGATCCTGATCGACTTGGTTATATATTATATAACGTTAACGGCTGCAGCCTGCGTTTTCGATATGAAGGCTTTAAAAGTTTCCTCCTAATATGGCAAACGCAATTATGCAGTTCTGAAAATTATTGTAGCCATAATATTCTGTAAGACTAGATAATGGCGCATATTATTGGCCACAAATTAAAATGGGTAAGATTGACCTTAAAGAAAATCCCCAACCCACCATGGCCAACTTGTAGATAGAGACTTGAGTGCTTACTTCATTTGACCTTGAAGAGAATTTCGAGCTCAAGTCAAGTTAAATGGAAGCAAGTCCAATCCCACTCAACTAATCATCAAATCGATCATTAGTATAGATTTCATGGATCTGTAATATGTCGAGCTCAGACTTAAGTAGAAGCTTCTACTTCTATACATCAATGATTGCTGAGAAATAAAAGAGTGAAATTATTGATCTGTACTCACGCCAACAATCATGCGCTAGGAATCCTAGGATACAGTGGTTTTACAAACTACGTCGAGTAAAAATTAAATTAATCGGATGCTCGTGTAGTCCAACAAAATCAAAATTTGCAGCAAAGGGTGAAAAGTTCATTGGATGCAATTAGCACTGGTATACAGATACTTGTGCCTAAAGATCGATGCAGTGGTTTCTGGAAAAGGTTGCAAACTTCTTCAAGACTTTGCATGCTTCTCTTTTCCACAATCCAACATAACCTATATGTTACTTATAATCCTAATCTCAGGCCTCAAAATATTTTGCTTCAGCTTTTGAGTCAGAAAACCACCCATGAGCCCATGACCCGTAGAGAAGCCGCGGCCGCTCGACGTTTGAAGAGGATGATTTCGTATATGTGGATACACATTATGACGATTCTTGCTGCAATTTGTCATTTTATACAAGTTTTAAATGATTAGAGATGGCCTTAACTATAGTTAAGCTCTCAAAGTATATACAAATAGTAGCATGCACTTATCAGTAGTGCTTCTGAATGGAACAAGCAGGGTCAATTGGAATCGAAAGGTGGGCACAAATGAAAGAAACAACCCCAAATAATACATTTATAAATTCGCATGGATATGAATCAACATCATGCTCCCCTTAATTTAAAGTCGTGATTTTGTATCATGATGATTGTATATTATGGGTTTCTTGCGCACGGGGGCTCCTTTATTGGGTAGTCAGGAAATTCTACTATATCGCTAAAGACATTATAGTTATTGACTTGCTTATGATTGCCTTGAAAGGTAATGTCTGGTAGATGTGGAAGGAGGAATGTAATCATTTGAGGTTTTGGTGCTCTCACTCGATCTCCAGCTTTTGCTCTCAAACCTAATAAACTCATGGTTTGTCATTTGTGACACGGGCTCGAGTTAAGTTCGGAGCGGATTTTACGCACCAATGCATCATTAATGTGTAAGTCCTCAAATCGTCATATGCGAAGATCGAATGAAGATTAGAGACCCTAAATTTCTTCATTTCATTTTCATTTTTAATCCTATCAAATTAAGCATCCATAATAATAGTACATCTTATTCGACCTCAGGTCCTCACCTCTTGTGTTAAAAACACTTAACACTATTTTTTTGGGTTTTAATTTTGTTAACGATATTAGAATACATGCATGATAATGTGATGTGAATGACCGGATCAAAATATTACATATTAGTTGCTCGATTCATTTGGTAGAAGAATTTTCGTTATACATATAGGGTTAGTTCGGGTTCAATTTGAAAGTCTACGCGGTAATGAGCACTTACAGAATATGAAATGACATGGTGACAGTGATTGATAAACAAAAAATTATAGATAGTGATGATCATATTTCTATATTTTTGTTTACTATACGCAATGTGCTTCAGACAATAACTCATTAGATTTAGATTTATAAAACAACCTAGTTTAAGTGTTAACACTATATCAACATAAACAATTCTCATTGAGGGATCGATGCAAATGATGAAAGAAGGAAAGGCTAACCAAAATTATTGGATTTTTTGCACCAACAGTGTCTCAAGACTTGGGTGACTGACAATATGGTACCCGAACTTACAAAGTGATCAAAGTAGTACCCAAACTCTATTTTTCATATCTATGTGGTACCTACAGTTAATTTCAATCGATGTTTCCGTCAATTTGACCACATGCATCGTACGTGGGTCGAAAAATGAGTTGAAAAAGACTTATTTTCCCACAATTCGTTCATATACCTCTTTCTCACACCTATCTACCAGATTTCATCACCGCCAAAATCAATCCATGGCACAATCTGATATGTCGCACTGCACCTCCATGACTCCATCAGTCCATCACTACATCTTTATCTCAGGCTGCGATGAGAGGGTACGGTGCACGCAGTCCACCAAAATAGTGAAGAGAACCGGCAATATCATGTCGCGGCGTTGTGGGAGAAGTTGTGGGGAGCTCGTTGTTGTCTGGTGAGACGAGACAGAGATGAGAAGAAACTTCCGATCAGGATCCAAAGCTTTATAATGGTTTTGTTGGGTTTAAAAAGATAAACATGAATGAGGTGAAGACATGAAAGATTGAGGGGAATCCAAATTCAAATTAACCCAAATCCAAATTCTAATGATTTGAAGATCTGAGTTTCTTTGAATATTAAATAAGTAAATGGGTATATTAAGATTTTTCTCATATTTTGTTTTGTTTCTGATACAAACCCAAATCTAAATTCTAAGATTTATTCATTTTAGGGGTTCATAGAGTAACAAGTCATTTTTTCCCTCATTTTACGAAGCATGTGCGTCTCACATGGTCACCTCTAACTACGATGTGACGGAGATAGACCGGAGGTACCACACTGATATGAAAAATAAAGTTTGGTTACTACTTTGATCGTTTTGTAAATTCGAGTATCATATTGTCAGTCACTCAAGTCTTCAGACACTGTTGGTGCAAAAAATCCCAAAATTATTGGTCACGCTCGAGTAAAGTACTCTAGGAAATAATGAGTAGCTTTTGTAGGTTGATGAGTTTGAATATTCGTACAAATGAAAGACAAGAGCAAAAGGTTTTCCTCCAAGCCAAAAGTATGTGATGAGGTCCTTTTATCTCGTCCTACTTATATATGTATATATTTGGGTGCACCAGCATTTGAAGTTGTTATTTTAAAGAACTTGGGCACTCACGAACACCAAACTCATCATTACCGATCAAATCATGAGAAAACAACGGGCTCTAGTACAACTCTCACGCTCTTCGATCTGCATATATACTTCAATTCTCTTTTAAGCTTAATTTGTTTGACAATTTGATTTGCATCTTTTTGACATTAAGTTTATGACAAGTTGGTACTCGAGATAATGTTGATTTTTATTCATAATGTATCATATGTCCTTTTGTGCTGAGTGCCAATATTTGGTTTTGGACATGGGAATTCTTGATTTTCCTAAACGACACACGAGCATGCATGTAACAAATGCCAAATTGCCAATATATATGCCATAATACTGTTCCCTGTTTTTTTTTGGTTCCTCTTCAAGAGTGATCGAGCATGTGATTAGTAGAACATACTCACCTCTCTTCTGGAATCTAAGGAAGTTTGTTGGTTGTGCCCTGCGCCCCTGCCTAGCTATCTAGCTTGTGTTTACAATTAATTTGATCATTGTCTTTCAGCTGCCAGCCTACAAACAAGCACATATAACAAAGTAAGGAAGCCTAACTTGATACTTATTAATTAACTTGATACTTATTAATGATTATGGCATGAAGGTGACCTATCTGGCCTTTAAATTCAAACCAAGCCTAACTTGATACTTATTACCTTCAATCGCCAAAACTATACTATAGTGGTTAAAATTAACATAACCTTAAAATCATTTAGAGAACATAGATTTTGGCGATATAAGCTAGCAGTCCTCCACCTAGAGAAGAGAAAAATCCAGGATATTGGGCGCTCCACTAAAACGGGGTCCAAACAAAGTAAGTGCTTACTAATTCAGGAATGACTGTGTGTCTATATATATATATATATATATATATATATAGTCGGGATCAGAGAAGAACGTCTGCACACCCTGAAGGTGCGGACGTCCCTCCATTTGTCACCGTACGGCTCCGATGACAGCGCGCCTCCAGCAGCGTCCCCGATCACTTTTTCTCCTCGGCGAGTCCGTCGAATTCCAGTTTTTCGGTGAGATCGACTTTATTTGAAGTTTTGGATGATCTCGCCGGAAAACTGAAAAAAAATGGACTCACCGGGGAGGGAAAGTGATCACGGACGCTGCTGGAGTCTTCTGGGGTGGAGGCACGCCGTCATCGGCGCCGGACGGTGAAGAACGAAGGACGTCCGCACTTTAAGGGTTGTGCGAACATCCTCTTTGGAACGGCTCCGTGTACATACATATATATATATATGTAGATATATATACATATATACATATATATATATATATACCAAAACACGGAAGCAAATATCAAATACATGATTATTTGAGTAAAAAAGTATAAACTTACTGATTTAAATCAATGCATGAGTAAGAGCAAGAGCTCTCTTTACATGAATAGTCTAACTTAAGTTTACTGAGAGAGAGAGAGAGAGAGAGAGAGAGAGAGAGAGAGAGAGAGAGAGAGAGAGAGAGAGAGAGAGAGAGAGAGAGAGAGAGAGAGAAAGGAGAGAAAAAATGAAGTTTGCCTCACTATGAAGCTAGAGGCGTCTATAAATAGAAATTAAAAAGTGATAAATAGTAAAAAGTGACTGTTCACTATTGATGAATAGTAACTTGTCAGTCATAGATTTACTGTTGGTGAATAGTAACTTGTCTGCTACTGATTCACTGCTGATACTTTCGGTAGGAATTTTGACTGGGACTTTAATAGGTCTGATCTTGCTTTTGGACTAGACTTGACTAAACAAACTCAGCATATGGATCTTGACTATCTTCATAATTAGTCCACCTGGTTGGATGGCTGGCAGAACCTTGATGACTAGGAGCTGATGATGATTCTGATGGAGAGTGTTCTCCTTCATCATCTGTGGATAAACTGCCCGCCTCTTGTAGTAATTGCTTGGCCAATTACTTTAATTCATCTGCTTTGGAGGATGATGATGAACTGGAGGCTTTTTTCTTGGAAGATGATAGTGACTGAGGAGTCTGAGACTTTAACTGAGGGATCAGAGATGCCGGCTGAATAGAAACCGGAGCTCCTGAACTAGATGGAATAACTGAAAATTCTTCACTGAATTGGGATAAAACTCTTTCAGTATTGAATTTATCCATTTGACTAAGAGTTGTCTTAAGACCATGTGATTTTCATATTCAAGTTTATATTGCCATTTGAAAATCCAAGGGTTTTATATTTAGCCATGAATTGGAGAGTAGGGGGAAACCTTTTCTCATATTCTGAGAAGGTCATAACTGAAGTAAATTTAGTGACTGCATTCTGGAGATCTGAGGGGAGAAGGTCATAAGGGCATCCATAATTATTCCACCATTCACCGAACCACATAGGGAATTGGTGATTGAATTTTCTATCAAAATTGAGAAACCATGAATGGCTGAAATCTTCTGTTTAGTGGAGGAATATTTTACTCCATGCTTCAATGTAATCAACTAATCATGATAACTAAATGTGAGTGTGTCTAATTTATGGGGAGTAGAGGGGGAATCACCCCATTGAGATAATGAAATGATTCGGATTATGTAGAGGGAATGATATAATATTTTAGATGGGTCTTTTGGGTCATGGATTGGTTTAATAGATAATGACTGAGATTTATACAAAATGTCTTTATAGAATGCTAAAGGTTTACCTGGAAGGTAATGAGAATTTGGGCCAAAATAACTTTTTATTAAGGAAATGAGATTTTTTATATGACTCATAGAATGTTAAATATAAAACTAGAAATGTTCAGCCCTGTCAAAGTAAGGAGATGATTTTTTATAATTGACTGGAAGGTTGGATGAGGAATCTGTTTTGTAGGGATCGTATTGATTTACTAAGGCTGACTGATAATTGGGTTTAATCAAACTGAGGGTGCTACCAAGAGCACTATACTAATTGACTAATGGAATGGGGGAATGACCTGCATAAGGAACTATGCTGGGGTTTGACTCAGGTAATTCTTTCTTAACTAGGGAAGATGACTTAGATACTGATATTCCGGGATTTCTCCCTTTGGATGAGCTGGGCTTCATGTTTTGGTGCCCTGTAGAAATTCACGAGTTAGGAAATCTGGGATATGGTTGTCACTTCCTTTAATGAATGTAATTTCAAAATCAAAAATATTTAAGATTGCTTGCCAATGGGCAAAATTTACTTATACATAATACAATTGATAAAATTTCTTTTTTAATAGTACTATAATTTGATTGAGCTGGGTTCTAGATTCCAGAATGGAATCGAACAATTTGTTCTGGATTGGGGGAAACTTGTTGTTTGAGAATACCTCCATAACCTATTTCAGAGGCATCAGTTTCTACTATCTTACAGGAATCAGACAGAGGGATACCTAAGCATGGGAGGGTTTTAACATGACTCTTTATTTCTTTGACTAAAAATGTATGAACTGATGTCCAGGGAGCAGGGTTTTTTTGTAGTCTATCAAATAGAAGTTTGCAGTGTTTCCTAAGGTTTTTGTAAAAATCAGCTACATAATTTAAAGATCCTAAGAATCTTTGTAATTGATTTTTATCTAAAATGATATCTGAAAATTTATCAGCAAATTGTATTGCTCTATCAATGGGTCTAATTTGGAGTTGGTAAATGTTAAATCCAAGAAAAGGAATATTGGTTTGGAATAATTTGATTTTTGAGGCAGAAACAACTAAACCATTATTCTTTATTATGGAAAAGAATTGGTGTAAGTGTTTCCAGTGTTGATCAATTGATTGTGAAAAGATCAAAACATCATCAATGTAGACGATGGAGAAGTGACTGTGAGGATTGAATATGTCATTCATTATGTTTTGAAATTCGTTAGGGGCATTCTTTAAACCGAATGACATAACATTCCATTCATAATGACCAAAGGGTGTGACAAATGTAGTTTTGTATTTGTCAGCTTAACTGATTTGGATCTGCCAAAATCCTGACTTCATATTAAATTTACTAAAGATAACAGATTTGTTTAGCCTATTAATGAGATCTCGTTTATTGGGATCCATTCCAAGACTGTGTTAAGAGGTTTGTAGTTAATAACTAACCGAGGAGTTCCTCTTTCGAGTTCAGTATTTTTCTGAACATAGAAAGTTAGGCAAGACCAAGGGGATTTACTAGGACGAATAATATCTTTGTTGAGTAAATTATTAATTTCGTTTTTACAAAAATCCATAATCTCATGACTCATTTGGATTGGACGAGCTTTAGTATGGATATTTTTCTCATTGAATTCTTTGATGTAAGGAAGAGAAACAATATGTTTTTTTCTATTCTAAAAGGCAGTAGGAATATCATAACATATTTCTTTGGTAATTTTTCTCCTAAAGTTTTGATTTTTTGTTGAAGAAAAGAGTTTTGGAGTTGATTTTCGATTCTTTTGAAATTAATTCCTTCTTGAAGAAATGTTATTTGTTTATTTTTTGCTTGAATGCAACTAACGGTTTTTGAAATATTATTTTCTTGAAATGCTTTTAGAGTATGGATTTCAGGGTTAGAAAGAAAAGTAAATTTGACTGGTTCATCAAAAGGGTAGGTAATAATGTCATCATATTCGGTGTTGAAGGAGTAAATTAAAGTAATGAAAGGAAGTACTAAAATTATTTTATCGGTTAAATTTTTTACCAAGACAAACGGAGTTTTGAAACAAACATTGTTTTGGCATATATGGGCTTTAGGAATTTCATATATTTAATATCTATTTATCGGTTAAATTTTTTACCAAGACAAACGGAGTTTTGAAACAAACATTGTTTTGGCATATATGGGCTTTAGGAATTTCATATATTTAATATCCATTTTTGTTCCATTGGCTGAACGTAAAGACTCTTTTGTTTTTTCAAAATATTTTGAAGGTATTAAGCCTTCTTGGATGCAATTAAGATCTGCACCGGAATCAATAAGGGTTATTATTGTTATTTGTAAATCTTTTATTTTGAGTTGGACAGTAGTGTATCATTTTTTAAGTTAGGTTGGCATATGATACTAATAGTATTGTTTTTAGAAATTTCAGCTTCATTATTTGCAGAAAAAGGATTTGGAGATGGATTTTCAGGGGGATCCTGTAACTTAAGAAATTGATTATTTATTTTTAGTAAGTTTAATTCTTGTTTAATTTCTTTATTGTCATTTGTAAGTTCTAAATGTGTTTGTTGTAAAGTATGTATTTGACTCTTGATTGTTTTAATTTCATGTTGCAAATCTTGGATTGTTATTTCTTTTTTATTAGTAGAAAATTTATCAAAAGTTGTAGTAAGACTAATTTTTTGTGAGGGAGGATTTACTACATTTTCTTGGGTAATTAACTTTTTTAATTTTTTAAGGTACTCAGCTTTAAGCTCAGGATTATCTATTTTACCTATTAAATCAATTAATAGTTCTTCTTGTTCTTCTTGTTTGGAAAGAACATTTATTGTTTTACAATTACATGCATCCATACACCCAAAAGTAATATATGGGGAAGAATGTTCATTGGATTCAGAGGAAGAAGATTCCATCAACGTGATGTCATCTTCACTCATTTTATTTTCTGAATCAGTATTTCGTAATTCTAAAGTGTGTATAAGTTTCTCTTTTTCTTCTTGACTGATTTTTAGTTCATTAATAGTACTTTTAACTGGACAGTTATTTGCAAAGTGATCGGTCTTATTACATTTAAAACATTTAGTTTTACTTTTATCGAAAGATTTACTCTTTAGTTGGTGATTTGGTTTTTGGACCAATTTTTTCGAAATTTGTTTTTGGAATAAAATTTGTTTGGCTCAAAATTACTTTTATAAGGTGTAAATTTTCTTTTTGAATAATATGGAATAAATTTATTGCTTGCCTTTTTTCTCCTTGAAGGAGGTAAGGAGGTAAGCCATATTGTTCATAAAAATTTTGTAGTTCATATTTAACTGTTTTCTTATCTGATTTTATTTGAGCATTTAGTTTCATATCTATACACATTTTTAATCCTTCTTTTTGGATAACTGTAATTATATTTCCATAAGTTAAAGAATCGTAATTAATGTGACATGTTTCATTACTAAGGACTTGCCTGATTTTATGAGCAAATAATTTTGGAAGACCATTTATGAACTTTTCTTTCCAAAACGGTTGGTTACTATCGTCTCTGAGCATAACTCGAAAAATAAAAACATCTTTGTACCATTTGAAATCACTTAAGGTAGGACACATAAGGTTACTGAGTTGATCATGAATTCTGGATGTAATATGACTAGGGGTCCCTATGAAATGTTGGATAATCGTGTAAAATAAGATATTAACAGCATCATAAATCCCCATTCTTGTGTTATCGTCAAAGATGGGAGTCTCATCTTCATCACGTTTGATGGCATGTTTAATGGATGATCTAGAATCAGGAGTGAGATGTTTTCCCACCAGGAATGAAGCATTCCTGTAAATCCTGTGGAAAGTATGTCAATGATTTCAGGCTGGCTGAAATTATGATTAGTGACATAGTTATTGGCTGCCATAGACATGTGATGTAATTTATTTAAGATTTCTTGTTCTGATAAATTATCAATGTTCCATTCATAAGTTTTATCATAAGAAACTGAGAATTGATTATTAAGATGATTACTGTCCAGGTTTTAAAATGTCGTTTCTTTGGATGAACTATTATGTCTAGTTTTAAGGGTTCTATATTTAAAGTTTGAAGTATTTGGTTTAATTCTGTAATTTGGCTAATGTTACTAGAATCGCTATCAGATGAAATGGATGAAGAGGTTTGTTGGGTATGAATTACTGCAATTCTACTAGGCTCTGGTTTTTCAGTTTTTAATTTTTCTAACATCTGTTCGATCTTTTGAATCGAAGAAGTAAGCTTCAGGGTAGGTTTATTTAATTCACTAAAATGAACTAAAAGAGTTTCTGGTTTAGGTTGAGGTAGAATATTGACTTTAGAGGATATGTTGTCAACATTTGTTTCTATTTTATCTAACTGGGCTCCTATGCTTACTAGACTCTGGTTTATGTAATTATTTTGTTCAATAATTTTTTTAGTTTCTGGGTTAATTTTCTTAGTCTCTGTATCCTCTACAGCGATTTTAAAAGGTGAGGCTATGATAGGACTGTTAAGATGATCAATTACTATTGTTTCAACAGGGGAATGACTAGAAAGGACCGAGCTAGTGGAGGTTTTCCATCTTGCTTTTGTTAATGTTTGAATAATTTTTTAGCTGTTTAGTTGATCTATAAAATCAAGAAAGAATATTTCAGATTTTGTTTCAAGCATAAATGTTTGTCAATCACTAAATAATTGCTTTCGTTGATCCATGAAAGGAAACTTCATCCTATAGAGGTTTCTCCTAAGGATATTTTATTTTGATTCAAGATGTTTATCTAATCTAGAATAGTTGATTACGAAAGGTTGGGTAAGTGTGCTTAATTGAGGATTTAGTGGGGGAGTGACTAAAAAATCAGAAGCAGTAGGAGAAGTTTGATCTTCATCTGTGATTGAAAAATTTTGAGATTCATTTTCTGTATAATTTGGGTAACTAACTTGGGAAGTAGTTCTGATGTTTTTGATTTTGAGCTTTTGTAATTCTTCTTCTAATTCTTTAATCCTAATATTTTTAATTTCTTTATCCAAATCATAATCTCGTCTAGACATTGTTTTAGCTGTAGTTGATCCAGCAAATGAATGTCTAGCAGTGGCGAAAGAATGTCTGGAGGAATTTCTTATTTCTTGAATTCTTGAATTTTGATTTATCTTAGAGTTTTGAAAATTAATTCTTATTGTGTCATCATTAAACTGTTGAATACAGTCTAAATCAGAAAGACTATGTTGCGCATTGGATGGCTGATTCTCATTAGTGAGAGACCATTCAGAAGGAAGATGGACATCTGACCATCTGATTGTGTGTGGAATCCAAATATTGACGTTTTCTTGACTGCTTTGAATTAAGAGAGTATGGTTTTTGGGACTTTTACTAATAGCTTGAAAATTTATATTTGTGCCGGTGACTTTATAATGGATCATATATATTAAGGCTAAAGGTTGGGTTCTTTCAAGAACATGATAACCTGAAGTTTTAACATTTAGGGTTAAAGCTTTTAGGATATGAGGGTCACTAAGACTAATGGTGAAATCTGGGAAACAATTGAAATGAACTGGACCATTAAACAGACTCGACTCAATTAATCCAAGGGTACAGTCATTAAAATCAGTAAATCTTGCATCTCTTAAACATAAGAGAATGGAGGCATTAAGACCTTTTCTAGTTAAAGGTTTGACACCGATTTGGACTAATCCAATATGGAGGAAATTATGACCATCTTTTCTACGTTTCTTAATTGATTCAGGACTAAAAAGTTGGCAAGTTTCATGTTGTTTACTAAGGGCATAAACTTGTTCTACAGATTTAATATGGTGTTCACTTTTGAATGAAGAAAGACTCCATTTTTTCTTATAAATTTCATGACTAGGGACTCTGGGAATATTTCAGTCATTCATGTCTATGTTATCGTTTGACTGAAACTCTATTTGTTCTTCGTTGACTATATCTGGGATTCTATTGAGAGAGGACCTAGACGAACTAGAAGTGACTGAGTTAGATCTAAATAGTCTACTCATTTTGGGAAGAGAAGAGAAAACTAGGCCAAAACTAAAAGGATAAGAGGATTTAAGATCATTGGCTTAAGATCCTAAAGACTATTACTCACTCTACACCGCTCATGCCGCATCCGCTCATGCCTCGTCTAGGACTTAGTGTTTAGACCTGGACTTATTGTTTGGTTGAAGAGAATAACAGGCTTAAAAGAAGATAAGGAAAAGAAAATAAAACCGAAATCCTTAAAATTAAGGGACAGGAATCAAAACACTTCACAAAATAAGTAAAGAAAATAGATCAACTCAAAATCCACTCCTAGGCGGTAGTCCATCACATGGGGATTGAGAAGTTAATATAAATGACGGGAGATAAACTCCAGAGCCACTCCTAGGCAGTAATCCGCCACCTGGGGTTGGAGATTTTTGATGATTAACTATATCAGGTCGTTTTGGCTCTGATACCAAAACATCTTTGTACCATATATATATATATATATATATATATATATATATATATATATATATATATATTTATAGGTTCTTTTGGTTAAGGAGGTTTTTATTTATTCTTATGGTGCGGATTTTCACTTTAGACTCACTTTTCAATCAAATTTTCACATTTTCACCGTTTAGTCTTTAGATACTAATGTATATATCATCTCTGTAAAATTTCAGTCAATTTGGTTATTTGAGTGCCTTACTGATAACCAAATTGATTGAAATTTTGTGGAGATGATCTATATATTAGTATCTAAAGACTAGATGGCGGAGATATGAAAATTCAATTGAAAAGTGAGTCTAAAGTGGAAATCTGTACCGTAAGAATAAATAAGAACATCCTTATCTGAGAAGGACTATATATATACATGCTTTTTCAATAAGGACCTCCTTACCTTAGTTAAGATACAGATTTCCTTAATTTGATCCACTTTCTGATCATATTTTCACATCATAGCCGTTCAGTAGTATATATATATATATATATATATATATATATATATGACTTGATCATCTTTATAAATTTTCAGCTAATTTAGTAATCGTTAAGATATTAAAAATATATTAAATCAACGAACGAACCGAATTTGTTCATCCTGAACTGTACGTTCCTATTATAGTTTTGAATTCCTTAATGATTATCAATTTGATTGAAAATTTGTAAGATTATCTACTCATATATACCTATATACTGAACGGTTAAGATCAGAAAATGTAATAAAAAAATGAGTCTAATAAGGAAATCCGTACCTTAACTAAGGTAAGGATATTCTTATTTAAAAAGGATTATATATATATATATATATCTCTATGCGCTTAATTAAAACAGTTATTTACATTTTTTTTTTGGTCAACAGGACAGTTATTTACATTAGTTGCATGTATGCATGTCGCGTTTGCATATATTGTCTACACATCTAACACTCGAGTTCAAGAAGGATTCATAGTCAATGCATTTCAACCAGCAATTTACGATGATATTGTCATATTGATATAACATGTACATATATACATCTTTTGCATATAATCAGTTAAAAAGGATAAAAAGAAATTTCAAGATACTTTTTCAGGATGATGGTTGTTTTTACTTACTGAACGATCCTCTCAACTTCCTTGTCAATATTTGTTCGAGGTTAATGAAAATTAAACTTCAATTTTACTAGGAACCAAAGGCCATTTACTAAACTAAAAGAGTGAATCCTCATAAACATATATATGGCCTACTGTGCCTTAGGTTGTCCCTTCACCATATATTTATGCAGGAATCAAAACCGCGGAAAAGAAAATTCCCTTTGCCCACAGCTTTCGTGAAACCGACGATCCCATTCCATTACCCACCCATACAATTTTCAAAGGGAATAAGGACATAACCTAAACCCCATATTAAGAAAAGCTAACCTCACTTAACAAATGGTGTTTAAGGGAATCATACACTACTAAACCCCCCACTTCTTCCTACTTCGAGTTCGAGTTGACTACCATTAACATTACTTTTACTTTTATTAAGTGATGTAGCTACCTTCTTGAGACGATCTCTAGCTATAGCTAGATATATACGAATACATTTCTTGAAACACTTTGCTTTCTTCGGAAAGGTCCAATGTATTAAAGACAAGTATTAGATTTTGAACCTCAAATAGAAAGATAAAAAGAGACGAATTATGAGATTACAACAAGAATTTAGTAGTATAAAATGTGTTAAATATATATACATATGAGTCTGCTTCAAGGGACACAAATTTTGACACTATTTTTTACACATATTTTCATCATCTAAATTGATCCGATGGTTGTAATTAAGTGTGGGTGTGATTAGACAAATGAAATGGCATTAAAATTATTTCTAAATGAAACTATTTATTTATTTTTTAATAAAAACCAAAGAAAAAAGTTTTACATCGATTTCCAGAATATAAAACAAGGTGGTGGTTCTTCAACGAAAGAAAAGAAGAAAAATCCAGATTCACATATATGTCAAAAAGGTATACGTACGTGCTCATATTCAAATAGCTAGGAAGCCATCAAATATGCACAATAATCTGTAAACAACCGAACAAAGCCTAATCAATCTTCTTAATTGAATGGGCGATTCAATTGATCATGTTATACACCACAACAATGATGGCCAAAGGCCACATTTGCTTTACCACATATATTTGCAAATGTGAGAACTTCTACTGTTTAGGGTCGAACCCATCCGTTTTGGTATTGCGAGTGAGACATTGTCCCACAATTGCATGCTAGGGAATATATTATTGTTTTTTTTCCTACTCAAACTTGTCCACAAGGCTCTCATCTCTCTCCTCTCTCTCGCCTTCCCGTGCTCCCACTGTCCCACACTTGTATTTTTATCTAATTCTTTTCCAATTCTTTTCTTATCTCTCTCTTTCACTGAGGTTCGTCCGCCTTTCTCTCTTTCTCTCTCTCTCTCTCTCTCTCTGTGCAAGACCAAAGCTCTGACCGCCTCCGACTTTCGACTTCGAGCCAACGATCGCTGTCGACATCACTTTCGTTTGGTAATTGACCAAATTCTCGGTGCTTCTCTATCTTTTTCCTTCCTCAGTATTATATATCTTCCCAATTCTGGATTTAAGTAAAATTTGGTTCTTTTTCAGACTTGAAGAAGAAGATGAAGCTTTGAGATTTGGGGTCCAGACTCTTCACCGTCAACACCCACCCATTATGGATTTAGGATCTTGTTCAGCCTCAGCTATAGTGAAGAAGTCCCAGCTCCTTCTCCACTAGTGATAGTGCTGCTAAATAGATCCAGGAATTGCTTACATCAATGATTGTGATTTTTGGGTGATTCAAACCGAGTTTTTGGTTCAAGTATTCATCTTTTTCTCTTTATTGTGATTAAATTGGGTGAATTTTGATGTCGTATATTTAATTTTTTGAGATCAGATTCGACCCAGAAGAAGATGTTAGTACCTTGAAATAACTTGGTGCAAAGAACGGGAGCTAATCCTTGACCTGATTCTCTCCAGGTAAAGATGTCATTTTGTATTCATATTACTTGGTAATCGATTTCTATTGTTTGTTTTCTTGTCCGATTGAAAGGAATACTAACTCCTTGATGAACTCCTTGTAGGAATTGATACTAGATCTCTATGAATACTGGAAACTCCTTCAAGAACCGTCAAGAACAAAGATAAATGGACTTAATTCAGAATTTAAGGGCCCCTTAATCAATTGAGGATGAATTTATAAAATGAGAATTATTGATAAATATTACCCAAAAAAATTGAGATTCATTTTTGATTTCCTGAAATTTCACACAATATTATATTTCAAACCTGGCCCACAAATGTCAAAATTCAATCAAAGCCACATTTTGATGTTAACGTGGGTTTTCTCTCATTTCCGCACTTTTAGAGCACACACACCAAAAAAATGTAGCTGTAGTGTGGCAATGGCCTTCGTCACAGATTGAAATATGCTGTACCTATTTTGCCATGTGCTAATTATGGGTCACTAATAAAATTTTGTCATATATAATTTCACTCATGACACCTAATAAAGATCTAACGCGCTGTTAGTTTTAAAATATTAAATTTATTTTTATTTAATTTTTTCATGAAGAAATCCAGATGAAAAAAAAATGGCACCACCACGGCACCATCATTCCCATTCTATACTATCAATCATCATCCCATATTCCCCTTCTTCCCAAACTCTCCACTTTCACTCCAACAAGCTTCTCTCTCTCTCTCATACACCTTAAACCCCTTCTCTCCCTCCACTCAAACCCAGCCCCTTCCAAGACCTCAACCGTCTCAGCAACTCCAGCAATCTCACCGCCGCCCTCACCCTTCTCCCCAAACCAATGCGCCCCCACCTCCCAGCACATCAAAGACGCCATTGGCGCCCTTCTCTAGGCCTGAGGCGGCCACATCGTCGACTTCGAAACTGGGATAAACTCCACCGCATCGTCTCGTGATCCACCTAATTCACTCACGAATTCGTCCTCAACACCCGCACCATCATCATATTCTCCTTCCAATCCGCACCAATAAACTTTTTGGAACACAATTTTGTGGTTTAAACAGACGATGAAGTTGAGGAGAAGTAGAGAGAAAGAAGAAGAAAAGGTTGGAGCTAGACGGAGAAGAAAAGGGTGAGTTTTTTTTTCTTTGATAAAAAAACTAAATTTAATAAAACTTAACAGAGTTAGACATGGTTAGGTGTTGTAAGTGGAATTCCATATGGCAAAAATTTATTGGTGGCATATAATTGGCACAGGGGAAAATGGTACAGGTGATGTCCTTACACATATGTGGGTATTTAGTCTAATTTTGCCACACACTTTTATGTGGGTGTTGCTTACATTTGTAGTGGTGTTAATACCTTTGAAGACTTAACTCACCTGGGCAAATCTAATTCTTTGCTTGTAGAATATATAGAAATCAATCAAACACTATCATACTGAACTACCAATCATCCATACATAAACTCTTCTTTAGTCATTTTTTTTTTCAAGAAGATGGCGGTCTTAGACTCTTGGGATTTATTTGAAGGGAAGCACGTACCACCTCTTTGACAATAACCTGGAGTTCATTTGGTGTTCTTCTGCACTCAATCGTGCAAAGATTTCACTTTGATTTTCTTTATGAGATTTTACTTTGATTTTCTTATGAAATCTTTTAAATTTTGAAAATAATATTATCGTCATGTCACTTGCCTAATCACACCCACAGTTAATAACAACCACTGAATCAACTTAGATCTAAGGGATGAAAATATGTGTAAAAAATAGTGTCAAAATCTGTGTCCCTTGAACCGGACCTATATACATATATATGTTAGAATACTAGATACATATGTCCAACCGGCCATATCCAGCGACACTTAGGTCAGACATAAGCGCCATATTATCCTAAAATACCTACACCATGACCATGATAGCAGCAACAGCTCTCGATAGCTACCAAGCTTCAGATAAATGACTACTTACCACTATTACGCATTTAGTACTTACCTATCATTACCTTATCAAGATAAATATATTGACTGACTTAGGCATCGGAGTATCGTTGACCGCCAAGCCGCGGTCTCTTCTCCTGACGCCACTTTCTATTTCCTTTGACAGAGTTAGGGTCTCGTTCGTAGTTCTTGCCAAAGCTACAGTTGGGTCCTTACCGGCTAGAGACAAAGATTAAGCAGCCCATAATCCACTGCATTAACATTGGCACCATTTGTGGGAAGAATTTTTTCACATAAGTCATTTCATTTACATGTTCTTAATCATGTTAAGGAAAAATAGTTTTAGCAGCATTCTAAACAAAAATCGAAGTGCACGATAGACAAGAACTGAGAAGGGTCCAACAGTAACCCTATAATCACTGGTTTAGATAAGGAGGAAAGTGAGGAATTTAAGTCTACCACCGAAATCTCATGATTGTAACGTTGGATTATTTTAATATAAAGAATTTACCACAAAAAAAGTGAAAACTGCAAAAGACCCTTCTGAATTGCAAGCGGAAATACTAAAACAACACTTCATTCTATAAATTAGTAAAATTGTATATATAGCTAATGTAACATCTTAGAACATCTTTGTCAGACTCTCTATTTTAGTTTTTTAGTTATTTTAGAAAACGTGTTTAGCTTTTTGGGTATTTTAAGAGATCTAACAGACTAGCCAAAGTTTATGATTTTTAGTTATCTCGTTAGCTAAATATAAAGAGCGAGATAATGCTCTCTATAATTTAATGCATTCTTTTTAAGATATTTGATGTGATATATAAATACATATAAACTATTTAATCTTCATTTTATAGAATAATGTTAATTTAATACTAGCTAAAGTTTAGATCATTGACATTTTAGCTAATTTGACTAAAATTTAAATAAAAAATGACTAGCATTGGTAAATAGGTTCTTACAAAATTATCAACAATTTTTGTTACTTTAATTAAATGAGAATAAGTAACTACTTTTTTCTAACTCAATTTTTCATCCTTGTGTATTATGGCTTAACCCCAAGGTGATATGATCAACTAATGTGAAAATTACCTATCAAAAAAACTAATTAAGGCACACACATATGGTGTGTGTTTTCCTTCTAGTTATATTTTAAAAATAAGCGATCGATACTGGATGACGTGACTGAAAAAACATTTCTAAGAACTCTGATATAATTCTGTCAATATAACATATCACCGAAAGTTTAAGCTACTATAAAATGGAATTAGCAAAGTATATCCATAATTAACTAGCATAGAAAACTTGGTGTTCAACACTTTCAATGTACTAGTGTGTGGCCCCTCCAGGCCTCCACAATTTCCTTTCCATTTCTATTAGGGTTCACAAAATAAACAAGCAATTTCGCCAATATAACCCTTTGACTCAACCTAGAGGTCCTTGCGCATTACTATATATAAGACATTGATTCTGCACAAAGGCTTCAACTTAACTTGCACCACGCTTGTCCATGTGTCTTTGCCTCCATTCGAGTCAAAGCCAAAGCTTACACCAACAATCCTCTGCCTAAGTATTTTCCATCTTCATCCATATCAAAGCTCCTTCGCTCTTCTCTGCTTTGGCACTTCAGGTCCAAGACAGATCTTACAGACCTCCCTAATTAAACATTTCCACCAACAAAAGAAAACCCTCAGCTTTTCTAGCTTCCCGGTGGAAATATCGAACATATTTGCATACACGTTTGAGGATAATTGGTATATGTGGTTCTGAACATAAGAAGCTAAGCGAGCCTTGCATGTACCTATCGAGCTACAAAATCCAAAAACCTCCCAAACCCGTTTTCAACATCTAGCTCAATTACGTAGTTTCCGTTATTCTATCTATCTCCACCCTCTCGATCTCTTTCTCAGCAGCTAGCAAGGAACTAGGTTGTGAAGAGCCAATTTTTTTATCGACAAATCGCCGCGTTTTTCGTTGTTAAAAGGTAAGGTGGTCCAGAAGATTTAAGCTTTGATTAACTTTGGATATGTGATTTTCCAATAAAATTGCTTATATATACCTGTATGTATGTGTTTTAATTTTGGTTTTGGGTCAACTTGGCAGGTTTCAATAATGCAAACTCTTTTCTCCATGTCTGCCTGCCAACAAGTAGTTCAAATACAGCCGATGATAAGATTCCAAGGGCCGCCAGCCGGACTATCCATCGATCGGTTTTTCAGTCGGAATAAGGATAAGGTTGTGATAATAATGGGAGCTACTGGAACCGGTAAGTCCAGGCTTGCCATAGACCTTGCCTTAAAATATTCGGCCGAGATCATAAACTCAGATAAAATGCAAGTCTATAAAGGCTTGGACACCCTCACCAACAAGGTCACTGAGGAGGAGTGCAAAGGTGTACCACATCATTTATTGGGCACAGTGGATCCTGACTCGAACTTCACTGCTACTGATTTCAAGCATCATGCTTCTTTGGCCATTGAATCGATATTGGAGCGTGACCGGTTACCGATCATCGCCGGTGGGTCAAACTCTTACATAGAGGCACTGGTGGACGAGCACGCCGAGTTCCGGAGGAGGTACGAGTGTCGCTTTCTGTGGGTGGACGTGGCGCCGCGTGTGCTCAACTCGTTTGTGTCGGAGCGAGTTGATCGGATGGTGGAGGTGGGTGGTCTGGTGGATGAGGTGAGGAGAATGTTCGACCCTACTACTGCCGACGAGGAGGACTACAGCACAGGGATCAGAAAAGCCATCGGTATTCCGGAGATGCATCATTACTTATGTGGCGAAGCGTGTGGCAACGATGAAGAGACCCAAGAGGCGCTTCTGTTGGAAGCCATTTCCAACATCAAGAAGAATACTTGCACGTTGGCTCATCGCCAGTTGCAAAAGATTCACCGGCTGCGGAGCAAGTGGAACTGGAGCATGCACCGCCTCGACGCCACCGAAGCTTTCTTGCACCGCCGCCGCGGCCAGGAGGGAGAACGAGTGTGGGACAAGCAAGTCTCTAGACCCGCGACAGGAATTGTCAGTAAGTTCCTCGTAGACGACCCAATGTCAACGACAATTCTTCCTCATGACACCTCCTTTGTGGCTGCAACGGCCACACCCGCCACCACCGCCAGCGTTAACTCTCTAACGGTGTCCATGCCGGCCGTGGCCGCTGCAACACGGTAGAAGATGCCAAGTGGGTGCGCCTTCTATCCTCTGCTAATGGTAATTAAAAAAGAAAAAATCAAAATATTTCTCCATCATATAAGAAATGTAACTTTCTTGTTTGGAGTTTCTGGGTCCGAGACTAAGAAGAGAGAAGTCGCTATCAGGCGGTCAAGTAAAAGCACGTAGCTTTTTACATTCTCTGGGTGGCCGTACAGTTTGGAAGCATTTTAGAAGTCCGTGCTGTTTCAGTTAAAAAAGGAAAGGTTGGAGGGGTTCGTGGATTTCCGTACCCACCTGCATGCGGTGCGGCGGTGTGCGCGCCTGCATCAAATCAATCTTCATCAATCATTAGTTGATCGAATAATACAAGTCGGCTGTGGTGGGCTTGGGGATCAATCCACAGTACGTCGTACGTGCTTTTGTGAGGGTTTTGGGTGGGTCATTTGCTACTTTCTTTGTTACTAGAACAAGAGTGTTGATTAAGTTTTCCTAACATTGTGTATTGCTAATTTTACTATTGGGATATAGATGGGGAAATTCCAAGAGGTGTGGATTCTTCTTTTCTAAAGCTCAAAATTCAATTGTTTTTCATTCTTTGCTTTCTGCTTATATTCTTCGGCATCGAACAATTAACTTGGACGAATTCTGAGTGTCGAATCCTCTTTTATGATGGATTTGATTAAACAGGCGACAAAAGTAAATTGATTTAGTGTCTAACGTATATTTTAGTGGATTAAGAACTGGTATTAAAACTCAATAAAGTACAATATTAATTTTGTTTTAGAAAATCAATTTGTCATCATGATCCATATATTACGTTATTCTTTTGATGGTGTCTATGTATTGACACAAAATGACTTGGCATTATGTTAAAATATATATGACTTTGTGAAAGATGTGAAATGCATACATGCAAGGTAAAAATATTATTAGAGGCTGTTAGGTTTAGGGTTTCTTATTTTCGGTTTTGTTAAACTTTATCTAACATTACATTAGTTCGAATTGAGTCGTTTAAAGAAAATAAGATAAACTTTTGCATATACTTGCATAATAAGAAGCAATGCAAGACCACAGACATCAATCAAACGTGGGTGAACTGAGGTCCTGAACAATTCCTACTCTTTCAATTACTTAAATCAAGATTTCATCATGATCGATCATCATCTCCATCTCCATCCAAGATCCAAAGGTTACAAGAACCTAAAACGTGCGCGGTAGGGTCTTGATTCGATGGAAGTGAATATGCTGTGATTGACAATTTGAGGTGTGTGCTTGATCTTTTAACTACCATCTGTGAGGCTAGCTCCGATTAGATTAGTGTAGTTCGAACTAACCTATTGCTAATTTACAATTGGAATCTTGGAAATCAAAGAAGGGTTTCAAAAGAAAGGCTCTAGTGCAGTTGGTAGGGTCGTCCAAGACTCCAAACAAGCAAGGATTATCCCTCGTCGTTTTCTTGCCAAACGATTCTAGGTTCCAAACATATAATAATTAAGGTCATTTGTAGATGATAGGGTGGCCTTTAATCTTTATATCCCACTAATCACCACCCCATAATATAAGAGTTATGTGGGACAATTCGATTGCTAGAAGAAATTAAAAACGTCATTTGTTCTCAAGCTTCATAGACGTTAACGTTAGGAAAGGTTTACAATATTACTAATGGCGGTCGAAATCACTTTACAAAAGCTTAATTGTCATATGAATTGGTGCCAATTGCCAAAGCAGCAAATGGTTTAATCTTATCGATTCCCATGAGAGAATGGGAAGCCACTCGATCGAGTCTAGTCTGCAGGCCAATCTCACTGTTTGTATGCATGTGTTTGCAAGCTTAATTACCAAAGCATGATAGCCCTAACTAAAGCACAACGCCTTAAACTTTGTTTGTCCTAGCTAGTGTTGAAAGTTTTTTTTTTTTTTTTTTTTTTCAATATTCAACGATCGAGTGTTGTGATATTTGTGGCCGATCATTTATATAAAAAAAATTAGCATTTAAAATATCACACAACATTGAGTTACATCAGCGATCTCTAATTGATGCAGGACAAGATTTTAGCCAAATTTAGCGAAGAATCTCGAAACGAAAGAAGCGTTGTCACATTAAGAAGAATGATTTGAATATTAGAAATTGGTATTCAAATAGACTTCTTAATGATGGAATTAACCGTAAATTACTCTTTTGGTTATATCGGGATTCTCGAGCAAAAAGACATATTTTGGATTTTGTATCGGATTGTAGTAGATTTTGGCCAGAACGTCCGTTTGGAACGCATGATACTTTTCCGGAATAGGAACTACGAGATCTACAACACTCACTTTAGTGAGCCCTGTCAGATTTAGGCTTAAAGATGTCGGTTTGATATTCCGATTCGACATTTAGTATTATTATAGGATTTCTAGTCTTAATAGGTTTTGTTATTTCCTAGTTCTATTCTAAATAGGATTTAGTCGGGAGTTAAAACCTATATAAATGCACACTCTATGTTGTATTAGATTAAATTATTGTTCAATCAATCAATCAAACTTAAGAGTTTTCTCTTATTTTCTGGTTTAATTCCAGAGTTCTATGTATGAGTTTACGCTTGTAAGCTCTCCATTGTTTCTAGGGTAAACGTTTGTTAGCCCTTCGTATTTCCCGCTGTGTTACTGATGTTTAAAAGACCCAAAATAATTTTAACCATTTTTTTGATGTTGACTTTTCTCTAGCATATATATAGACACTACAGGAAATATCGACTTAGCCGACGAAATCTTATTAATTTCGTCGGCTAAGACACTCTTCACCAACGGAATAAGAACCGTCGCATAGGGTACCACATCCATTGCCTAAGATTTCTTAGGCGACGAAAAATAACTGTCGACGTCTTCCGTCGACTAAGCTATTCATAATCGACGAAACATTATTCGTCGTCCATGTTCCGTCGGCTTAGTCAACCCGGGGCAACCGATATCTTCCGTCGGTATGGTTTCGTCGGCTTAGATCTTCTTAGTTGACGGAAATTGACTGTCGACATAATATGTTTGTACGTATAATATTATATATGCATATGAAAACTATATAATATTATGTTTGTATATATATCTAACTTTTGTGTGTATAATTTTTAAAGATATATATATATATATATATATATATCTTTAGCTTTTGTATGTATGATTAATTAATAATTATGTGAATAATATGTTTATCAAATTTTTGTTTTCATTCAAATCGTTTTGTGTATTCGATCATATGATAAAAAATAAAATGATGAATCATGTAATTAAGAATTATAAGATTCTTATACATTCATCAATATATATTGTTACCCTTAGAAATCTCGTTCGAGAACCATTATGTTACAACTGTGTCTAACAAAATGGGTTTCAAATTGTCCCATATTTGGACAGTTTGGGAGCATATGACATTGAGATTCCGTTTATTGTTGGTGCGTTTCGTTTTTGGTTGTGGGTATATATATTTCGACAAGATATTCCTTTATTGTTCTTCGAGTGCATTCTAGGTATAGATATTAGTGCACTTGGGGAACTGTAAGGAGATGCTGCCGAAATTTTCTCACATATGTGAATTCAAAACTCCCCAACAACAAACGAAATCACAATGTCATATGCTCTCAAACGGGATTAGGGCCCTAACCGGAGGTATCAGGTGAAGAATATTATTGGGGTAGTAATGAACTCTCAAGTATGGAAAATGATTGGAAAATTATGCTCATGTAAAGTGTGGAAAATTATTGGGGGTTAGTAATTTTCTGTATTTCTTGATACAACACATCCGCCTTCCTTGATTTTCTTCCAGTTTGATACTTGGATATTTGTTTTACTCTTTTCCAGGTCTTTTCTTTAATCTGGAATGCTTCCAGTTTTTGTTATGCTCATATGTTCACACTACGCCAGATAATGCATCACACGACGGGGAAAAAACATCGTCTGTTAAAGGTCAAATCCGTTGTTAATCCGATCGCTGTCTGATCAATATGTCACACGACGGCTAAAAAAAGTTTGTCTGACTAACTGACATACAACACTACAATAAAAACCATTGTGTGAGTCTCGACAGATATCATCGACAGCTGCCGACACATGTTGAGCTGCTTCTCGGCAGCTGTCGACATATGTCGATGAAATATGCCGAGAATCACACAATGGTTTTTTGTAAAATGTTGTTGTGCGAGTCTCGACAGATATTATCGACAAATGCCGACACATGTTGGGCTGCTTCTCGACAGCTGTCGATGATATCTGTCGAGAATCACACAACAGTTTTTTCAATAAAACCCTTATGTAATTGTCAACTCACACAACTGTTCCTTTTAAGAGCTGTTGTGTGAATATCGACAGATCTCATCAACATATGTCGACATATGTCGAGGTCGCTCTCGATAATATATGTCAACAATCACACAACAACTTTCGACATGAAAGCTATTGTGTGAAGTGATGTTCATACAACAGGTTTTCTCGATTTTATGGTTGTGTGATTGTTAAAGAGTAGACATGATTTTTGCTGATAGGCATTGTGTGAATAGATATCATTTTCGTCAAACAACGTTGGATTGTCATTAATGTGTTGTATGTCTTACTAATTTACCAAATAAACAATAGCAACTAAAGCACATTGAAATCATCAAAATCCGACCGAAAGGATCCAAACCATTGTTTTAAATGAGACTTTAAAAGCATGCCCTATTATCCATACAAGAAACTTAAATACAAAATTGTACATGATACACAATTTAGTTTGCATGAATCCACTTATATTGATCATCAAATAACTTGAATTGCAAAATGAAAGCTCACTTCTACACCTTTTCTAGTCCAACAATCCATGCTCATATAATTGATAGCCTCCTTAACCTGTGATATGATACCAAAAAATTCACTCATCAAGCCTCTCAACTAAAAGAATATTACAAGAGCATGTACAACAATAAAACTCATTCAAATATTGGATAAATGAATCAAATTTTGGTAGCATACTCAAAAGCATGATCATTACAAGATAAATGAAGTTAGCATACTTTGTTTCTTTCTTAAGAGGAATGTAGGTATTCACAAGAGACTTAGAATTTGGTCTCTTACAATGATCAAACTGCAAGAGATCAGTCATAAACAGGCACAACATCAACAACCAAAACCTGTGAGCACAATCTAGAGAGGCTACATATATCTTCATGAACCGTACTTATAACTAATCTCCATAGAATACCATGATAGAATACCCAAGGCTAAGTAACCCTGAAGTGGCAATATCATCCATATTTCTTAGTCCATTTAAGCTAATGTTACCAATAGGTAACTATGCATGATATCACTAATGCAAAAATTAGAAAAATAACTAGATTGAAGGCAGAAATGCAATAAACCCACTTACCAACTGGTCCTCCAATGCTAAAAGTTAAAGCTCTTTCCTTCAAATCCCAAGATTGGAGTGATGAAGCTATTATGCTGAAGAAACCAGGAGAGTAGATTAAAACAAGATTGGGGAGGTCATTGACACAACTAGTCAACTCTAGCATCTTCTGTAACATAAGAAAACTGAAACATTACTCATGAACTATGTGCAGACTGAAATATTGCCACTCATCTTAGTATAATAATTGACTATTATATATATGTGTACAAACTATTTGATATTCTGAGACAAGACTACTATATAAATATTATATGTAAACTAAGCCAATTCATAAGTACACTGATGCTCATCTCCCATACAAGCTTAAAAGTTAAAACCCAATATCCAACAAGAGGCAAGTTCATATACTCCATTCTTTATGCATGCACTCCATCACTGTACCACTGCCAAAACCCTCCTACAGTTGCATAATAGCGAGCATGCATAAAAAACAAAGCAAATGAGCAGTATATGCAAAGCCGAAATGTGCTCAATTGAACTAGTGGCCTTCCTAATCAACAATTTATTACAAGACTACTAGGTAGTATCATCACCTATCTCATTCTGAAGTTTCTCCCAATTTAAAATTTAAAGCACAAAGGAGTCCATGATCAAAAGTAATAGACACAGAAAGAGTGATATTCAACGATAGTTAACAGCCCCATATCATAAGAAATTAAGAATAGCTCATGTGCCATATAACGAAAAGAAGTTCTCCTCCCAAACATCATATCATAAGAAATTAAGAATAATACTATGACATTCACAAGGAAACAAGCATAAAACTTTTTATATGCATGGTAGCACGACTCAAGTTATTGAAAGATGCCAAAATCACAAACACAAATAACTTAGGATGCCTCACAATTGTAATCACACATTTTAAACACTACAAAAAATATCCCCTCTACTACAAAGTATGACAGACTCAAATCTAGTTTAAGTACTGGTGTATGTATAAAACTTGCATGATATATTTGCCATATAGTAAGTTATTTATCATGGTTCCTGAGGATACCAAGGGTTCTGGTATGTGGGGATTTTAAACTTCAGCACTTGCCATCCCCTTTGGATAAGCTTGTCAATCAATTGCCGGGGACTGACAATTTCTTCCAAATGACACCATTGTTTTCTCACTCGCACCAATTCTGGCTTCTAATGATAAGCCAACAGCAGGTGGACAAAAGCCTAAGTAGAAACCAATTCAGTTATTCAAAGCACACCAAGGAAACCACATATCATCATTCACTAATCATAATTACTACAACAATTAGACCCATCATAAACTTATGGCTAGCCATAAGACTAAATAAAAATGCAAGACAATCAAACTGTAGATTAACCGATTTCAATTAGAGCCTAAAAATTAAACTTGAAAGAAGAAAAAAACATTCTTTTTGGGGAAAAAGTCGTACCTTAGGATGAAGAGGAAGAAGAGAGATGAGAAGAGGCCCTTATAAGCTGGAAGGACTTCCAACTCCAAAAACCTTGTGTCTAGCTAGGCCCCCAACCCCCCTCCTCCGCCCCGTCAAGCGCCGCCTCCTCCATTGACATCTCCGACCTCGGGTCCATCCAAATTAACAACGCCCAGCCCCGCTCCCTCTTGAAAGCCCTTGGCCATTAGCCCAATCACAAGGTCGTCGACATCACCAAGGCAAGGCTTCAAATCCCTAACTTTAACCTAGAAAACCCCAAATCGTATAACCCTAACCGACTCTCACCAGAATCGAGCACCCTAACTGTGAAAGAGAGTGAGAGTGAGGACTAATTAAGGGTTTTCTTCCGTTTGATTGGGAAGAAATTGAGGGAGTGCTCGAGGAGACTAAGAAGAGAGAGGAGAGTTTTTGAGAGGAGAGCGGATAGTCTGGGAGAGAGAGTGAAACCGCGATAGAAGAGGCGCACGATACTTTTAAGTGTTTTTGTGCCAAGTCTTATAGGGTGAGGCAGATGTCAAGTGGTAGTGTTATTTTTGCATCAAAATTTATTCGACAAATCAGACAACATAAATCACAGATTTTGTTGTTTGAGAAAGAGAGAAAATAGAGGCATCCCTAAATTGTAAAAGCGGGAGATTTCGCGCTACAACATTTCACTTCCCGCTGTAGCATTTCACTACTCCAATCACACAAAGCAGAAGAACATTGTGGTTGTCTCAATAGAATCTGTAAAGCCTAAACGAAATTTGTAGGAGCGGCAAAATTCCCCCTACTTTTCAATCTTACAAGTCACTCTTTAAAATAACCCTAGTTTTCACCACACAACAGAGAAAACACAAAGAGTTGTCTAAATATGGAGATTTGTAGTCAACCATTACTATTCGACCATCTTAATTACACGAAAACAAGCTAATCTGCAATATCTTTACTTATTTTTTGGCGTTTGTCGACAATTGTAGCCTCGTAGTGTTATTGTGTATGAACTCATGTAACAAGTTGGTGTCAATTATATCCCGGTGGTTTGGCTCCCCATAGAGAAACATAAGTGTAATTAGGGTTGACCGCATCGATCGGCACCCATATAATACCAAAAATTGATGACGTTTCTACCACAATCATGCTTCAATATCATGAACATGTCTATACGGTTCGATTTTCAAAATTTCATTTCCTCAATGGTGTCTTTCTAGATAAACACACGTTTATATAAGATGTACTACACATGTTATGTCACATTATGTGCAACATAGTAAACATGGTATACCTCATTAGTAGATTGATTGTGATCTAGATGTTTAGGATTAAGATCATGAAAATTCGACCGTTAGATAAAATTATGATAGTGAAGTATAGTAGTGTAACAAAATTCACAAATTTTCGGTAATGTTTGGGTATCGATCAACTCGGTCAACCATAAATTCAATAGTATTAATTTTACGTTATACATTAGTATAGAAAACAACTGTTGTAGCACTACAATAGGAATTTTGGCTTTAAATATTAGGGTTTTTTAGGGTTTAGGGTATTTTAGGGGTTAGGGGTTACAATACATACAACATAATATCGAAAACAATTGTGTGATATATTTAAAAATTATACCTTCACATAACATTTTCTTAGTTGATTGTTGTGGGATGAAGAACTTAGAGTAGTAGTGTCAAATGTAAAAGAGGGGCTTCATGACACGAAAATACATTATACAACCAAAACTGAAAAGTCGTTGTGTGACTGCTAAAAATACTATACTCTCACACAACAGGTTTGAGTGTTCAGTTGTTACATCAAAACCACCAAGCACTACCAGAAGAAAGGCTTTAGCCGACGAAAAAAAAAAAATCAGGCCGACGAAGCTTTTATTCGTGGACTTTAGCCGACGAAATTTTCCTTCGTCAGCTATTTCGTCGGCTAAGTAAAATTTTCGTCGGCTATGGTAAAGTTTAGCCGACGAAAAAAAAATGTCGTCGGCTAAAGAATTTATTTCGTCGGCTAAAGTTCACAGACTATGGCCGACGAAATATTTAAAAGTTTAGCCGAAAAAATTAATATGTCGTCGGTTAAAGTGCTTAATATTTGCGGATCTGGACAGCAGCAGCTCATCTGGGAAAAAAAACGGGAGAAGAAAAAACAGGAGAAAACGTTTGGGTGTTGTCGAAATCTGTCCATAATTAGTTTGTGGAGCCATATATAGGTACGTATATGTATATATATGTTAATTAATTGAGTTTTATTTGAGTTGATCGATTTTAAGTGTGATTGAGTTTATTGATTTTGATTATGATTGAGTTGATTAATTTTGAGTACGTTGGATGTATATATATATGTGTTGATCGATTTGGTTGATGATTTGAATTGATAATATATATGAATTAATTTGTTGTTAATAAATAGTAGATATATATATATATATGTTAATTAATTTATAATATTATTGTGTTTATATGGTATGAAGTTGTTGATGATATATATGAGTTCATGATGATTTTGTGATAATGTTGATATATAATATTGTTATGATCAAGTTGATTGATTTTGAGTATGTTGGATGTATATATATATATATATATATATATGTTGATCGATTTGGTTGATGATTTGATATAATATATATGAATTAAGTTGTTTATAAGTAGTAGATATATATATATATATGTTAATTAATTGATAATATTGTGTTGATGGTATATACCACAATGATGATTTTGTGATGACGTGTATATATATATATATATATATATATATATATATATATATGTGTGTGTGTGTGTGTGTTAATTAATTTGTTATTAATTAGTTGTAGTACGTAGAATATATAGTAAATGAATTGAGATTTTATATATGACATGAAATTTCATTAATAATTAGCTAGCAGTAGCAGCGTTATAAATATATATTTTGTTATATTTTCAGGATATGGATAAGAGTTGGATTTCGCTTCCAAAATGGGACAAAAGATACGGTGCATGAGTTATGAGTTTTATAGAATATGCACTAGCTAATGCTAACGGGAATACAATTTTCTATTGCCCGTGCACGAAATGTCAGTGTCGCAGCGATATGCATCGATTTCCCATTGACAAAGTATGGCAGCACCTGAGGAGTAACAGGTTTTGAGAGAAGTATACATGTTGGTTATATCACGGTGAAACATCATCAGGGGGTCTGCATGATCATGGGCAATTTTGTGAGACGGGCAGTACATCCAACGATCCAACAACGACATTCATCAACGACATGTTTCCTTATGAGAGTGGTGTATGCGCTGAAGGACAGTATATGCCTGACCCGGTGCAGCCCTTCCCTAGAGCTGTCAACACTGCTGGTATTGAAAAGTACAACAAACTGCTTGCTTTCCAACAGACTCCTGTGTACCCCGGTTGTCAGAAGACCGTTCTTGAAAGTGTGATGGACGTAATGAAGATTAAAGTTGAGACAAAATCGACCGTGAAGGCTGTTGATGATTATCTACAGTACACTGCTTCGATGCTGCCCCACGGTCATCGTCTTCCTACCACTCATCGTAAGGTCCGATGTATCCTGAAAGATCTTGGGCTTTCCTACATCAAGATCCATGCATGCAGATATGACTGCGTTCTCTTCTGGGGTAAAGATCCAGAAGGGAATGACCTTGGTGGGCTTGACGCATGTCCGGTATGTCACACTGACAGGTATAAGCTGACTCCTGCAGACAATAGGAAACCTGTGAAGGTACTTCGGTATTTCCCGTTGAGGGATAAGCTTGAGCGGTTGTACATGTCTTCACACACGGCCAAAGCTATGAGATGGCACGTTGATAGGGAATTGCATGACGAAGATACCCTTATACACCCTGCTGACAGGGAGGCTTGGAAGCATATAGACAGGGAGTTTTCTCATTTTGCATCAGAGGTCCGAAATGTGAGGCTCGGGCTCTCATCTGACGGGTTAACCCTTTTGGCAACATGAGTCTTCAATACAGTGTATGGCCGGTGATTTTGGTACCGTACAACCTTCCTCCATGGATGTGCATGAAGAAGGAATACAATATGTTGAGTTTGTTGATTCCGGGGCCCGGTTATCCAGGGAAGTGTCTCGATGTGTATTTGAGACCTTTGATTGAAGAGCTTCAGTTTTTGTGGGAAGTTGGTCATCCCACTTATGACAAGTACATGCACGAGATGTTCCAAATGCATGTCATGGTTGTTGGTACCATCAGTGATTTTCCTGCCCGTGGGATGTTGTCGGGCAACGTTGTTAGGGGATACAAGGCTTGTCCAGAGTGCCTTAGCGATGAGGGGAGCAGCAGCCATTGCAACAAGATATGCAGATTGGGTCACCGTGCTTTCCTTCCATATAATCACGATTGGCGGTTCGATGACAAGGCATTTGATGGGACCGTAGAACACGGTGTGCCTCCTAGAAGATGGACGGGAGAAGAGATTTTAGCAGTGCTTAATGAGTACGATTTTGGGCAGCTCAGCAATCATCCCAATATTGTTGCGGTAATACCTGAAAGACTCGACAGGTACAAATTCTGGACACATAAGAGCATATTCTGGGAACTCGCATACTAGAGTAAGTTGTTGATCAGACACTACCTAGATGTGATGCACATAGAAAAGAATGTTTGCGACAGTGTGGTGGGCACAATGCTGAACTTGGAGGGGAAGACGAAAGACGGTCCTAAGGCACGCATTGATCTAAAAAAAATGCAGTTAAGAAGACATCTTTGGTTGAAAGAAGGGAAGAAAAAAATGCCTCAAGCTCCTTACACCGTGAAGCCTGACCAGAAGAACGTAATTTTCAGGTGGATGAGTTGTGTGAAGTATCCTTCAGGCTATGCAGGAAATATAGCCCGGTGTGTGAACTTCCGAGACAATAAGATGTACGGGTTGAAGAGTCATGACTGTCATATCCTGCTACAACGTCTCTTCCCTGTTTTCATTCGACCGTTCCTTCCCTGTCAGGTGGTGGAGCCGTTAGTAGCGTTGGCAAGATTCTTCCAGAAGTTATGCACACGGGAAGTGACAAAATCTAACCTCCGGGAAATGCAAGAGGACATCATTTATATCATGTGTAAATTTGAGAGGATATTTCCTCCAAATTTTTTTGACATCATGCCTCACCTGATGATCCATCTTCCCGAGCAATTGTTGCTTACCGGTCCAGTACACTACACTTGGATGTATCCAATGGAAAGGTACGTTTTTTACACCTGAATTCCTCAATCCAATTTTTCTATATACATGTTCAATAATCATAACACTTTGCAACTTGATTTATAGGCAACTTGGAAACACAAAGATTATGTGGCTAATAAATCCGCGCCTGAAGGATGTATAGCTGAAGCATATATTGCGCACGAGTGCGTCACCTACATGAAGTTGTATTTAGGAGCGTTGAAGGAAACAGACGAAGCCATGCCGGTAGATGTACCGAAGTTCACTATTTCCATACTCTCTAGTGATGTTGAAGTTTATGGAATTTTGCCAGACTCCTACAAGTTGCAACCACATGAGCTAGTCATTGCCCACTGGTGGGTATTGATTAACTATCCAGAAGTTGAATACTGGAAATACATCCATCTATATTGTCCAGACATTCAAGGTGATCTCGAGTACCACAACATGGAGTTCGCAAACTGTTTTGGCGGCTGGGTACGTAATTCAATATTTCTGTACGTATTTATGTTTATTGCATAATTATCCATATTTACAGTTGAATGGTTGGTTGCAGATGAACCATATTCAATTTGATGGTCACCCAAATTGGTCGCACGAACTGAGACTTCTAGCGATGAAGCCGATAATGTCAAGAGTTTATCCGATGTGCAAGGTGAATGGCGTGCAATTTATATGTGAACAGAGAGACAGCAGACGGAGAACACAGAATTCTGGGGTGATGGCGCATGGTGGGCGGAATGGAGTTGACTATTACGGTGTTCTTGATTCAGTGGTGGAACTCGTTTACGGTAAAGGCATGACAGTACACCTCTTCAAGTGTAGATGGTTTGATACTAGCCCGCAGAGCATGAAGACCGATCAGTACGGAATATTATCGGTGAACACTGCTACAAGTTCTTACGAAGATGACCCGTTCATTTTTGCCACATCGGTAAAACAAGTGTTTTATCTTGATGACCTTGCTAAGGGTGACGCGTGGAAAGTAGTCAATCTTGTGCACCCTCGAAACATTTACCGGGCGGCTAAACTTGGAGAGGCTGAAGACCAGGAAGAAGATGTTGCGTATCAAGAGCCTAACGCAATAGGTATTCCTAACTCCTCTACCGTTCGCCTTAATAATTTTAAAGCGGGTCGTTCGGTGCGAATTCGTGATGAAGAGCCAAGGTTTATTGATGTTGATCCAAATCAAGAAACAGACGAAGACTCTGGCGATGAGGAAAGGCATATATTACCAGAAATTAATTCTGACACCGAAGAAGACTCATCGGATGATTCCGATTACGAGCCTTAGTTTTAATTTCTTCGGATGTAATACATTAATTTGTAATAAAAAGATTGTATTGCCTTCATTTCTAGTTTACATATGTTGAATTCATATTTCTGTTATTTTAGATGAATTTTGGTGATATATGAACAGAAAATTAGTATGGTTTAAACCTTCTGTTTTAGGGTTTGTATTTTTTTACTTAAGCCGACAAAATACAACATAGGTCGTCGGCCTAAACTCTCTTAGCCGACGACTTATATTAAAAGTCGTCGGCTTAAACCATCTTAGCCGACGAAGAATACTAGAAGTCGTCGGCTAAAAGAGTTTATACCCGACGACTTTCATTTCAAGTCGTCGGCTAAAAGAACTTAAAGCCGACGAACTGAAAAGGCATTCGTCGGCTAAATCATCTTAAAGCCGACGAATTACAGTAGAAGTCGTCGGCCAAAACCATCTTAGCCGACGAAGAATACTAGAAGTCGTCGGCTAAAATAACTTATAGCCGACGACTTTCATTTCAAGTCGTCGGCTATAAGTTCTTTTAGCCGACGAATTACAGTAGAAGTCGTCGGCCAAAACCATCTTAGCCGACGAATACCCTAATATTTCGTCGGCTTTATTAATTTTTATATTTTTTTATTACCTAGTATAGCCGACGATGATTTAGGATATTCGTCGGCTAAACCCTAAACTTTTTCTGTTACATACTATAGCCCTATCTTCGGTGGTTATTTTACATAAAATTTTTATACGACTTGTTGTGTCTCATCGATTTGAAAATATTTTCAGTTGAAGGTCCGGCCAAAATACGAAATTTAGACGGTCCAACGACCTTTTCCGTGCCTTTAGGGGTTTGACTTACGTGATTGACCGTCCAGATCGAGCACTTAACCTTGTCAGATCAAGTTGAATTTTTTCCCATACATGTATTTTATCATGATGGTCAGATCTGACGATCGGATTTCCTTTTCTCAAGTTTAATCATCACAATCAGAACATGCCTACTAATGTTGTATAACTTGTTTACCAAGTGTTAAGTAAATGTTCCGTTTCAAAACCAAACTATACGTAGAACCTTCAAACGTGAAAAAGTCGTGAAATAAGACATGACCAGAATGGTGAAATACGTCTACGGTTGAAAAATCACGGTATTCCAGTCATGTCTCGGTGCCGATTGTTGCGGTCAATGCAATTTTCCATTCTTTCTCCCTATGGGTAGCCCTATCTTCGGTGGTTATTTTGCGTAAAATTTTTATACGACTTGTTGCGTCTCATCGGTTTGAAACTATTTTCAGTTGAAGGTCCGGCCAAAATACGTAATTTAGACAGTCCAATGACCTTTTCCGTGCGTTTAGGGGTTTGACTTAACGGATTGACCGTCCGGATCGAGCCCTTAACCTTGTCGGATCAAGTTGAATTTTTTCCCATACATGTATTTTATCATGATTGTCAGATCTGACGGTCAGATTTTCGTTCTCAAGTTTGATCATCACGAGCAGCAGTGACAGTTTGACGAATGTTTAAAAAGTAAAATTTTTATACGACTTTTACCTTAGCCAACGAGATTATTATCTTAAGCCGACGAAATTATTATTTCGTCGGCTAAAGTTTTAGGTAAGCCGACGAAATTATTATCTTTAGCCGACGAAATTATTATTTCGTCGGCTAAAGTGTTCGGGTATAACCCAGCTCGACTGGTTGTATGCCCTAGCCTCCTTTTCCTCTCCCTCTCCGAATTTCGCCTCCTCTTATTTCCGCTCCCTCTCCCGGTCGCCGCCCTCTCCCTCTCCCGGTCGCCGCCCTCTCCCTCTCACTCTCCCGGTCGCCGCCTCCTCTCCCTTTCCCGGTCTCCGCCTCCTCTCCCTCTCCCTCTCCCGGTCTCGGCCTCCGCTCCCTCTCCCTCTCCGGCCGGCCTCCTCCTCCTCCTCCTCCTCCTCCGCCCTCCTCCTCCACCCTCGTCCTCCTCCTGCTCGGCCTCCGGCCTCCTCCTCCTCCTCCTCCTCCGGCCGGCCGGCCTCCTCCTGCTCCGGCCTCCTCCTCCTGCTGCTCCGGCCTCCTCCTGCTGCTACTCCGGTCCTCCCTCCTCCTGCTGCTACTCCGGTCCTCCTGCTACGTTTTTTGAGCTTTAGTTATATTTTGTGTTTACTTTTATTTTCCGGTTAATTATAATGTTGTGGTGTTGTTAGGAAGTGTATATTGTTATTTAATAAGTGTATATTTGTATTTAGTATTTAGGAAATGTATATATTTGTTTTGTATTTTGTGTTTGCTTTGATATTCCGGTCAATTGCAATGTTGTGGTGTTGTTAGGAAGTGTATATTTTTATTTATGAAGTGTATATTTAGGAAGTGTATATGTGTAAAATTTAGGAAGTGAAAATTAGTATTTAGGAAGTGTATATATTTTTTACATTTTTTAAATGAGCTTGTATTTTTTGATTTTGTGGCCTTGATTCAAATTAATATTTTAAATAGGATGAGCGGTAATATTAGATCGACGAAGGGTTCGAAGGGCCAAAGGTCTGTATTGTCTGAGGGAACTTCTAGCAACCCTCAGACGTCGTTTCAGGGCCCTATGACAGCTAGACATGCGAGCCTTCTGCAGACGGCGCAGAGGCAGCCGGAGGTGCCCCCTTCACAAAAAATTTAGGTTTTGAGAGGATGTAAGAGCCAATTTGAAAACTAGAAGTGCGCAGCCTGACATGAGAGATATATCGTACAACATATATATAAAAAGTATTGTGTGATAGTTTAAATTTTATACCTTCACACAACATTTATTTGTTTCACTGTTGTGTAAAGAAACCTAGTTATAAGTCAAACTAGAGTGGGGTTAGAAGCAAAATGGGCCTCATTTTTATCTTCATTCACACAACAAAATATTGTCCAAAGTGTTGTACTAGTTTAAGGAAAAAAAAATATGGAATGATCTCAGACTATCCACACAACAGCTGAAAGTTTCTGAACGTTGTATGAAGCATTTTTGAAATTTGTACAACTCTGCTATTATGCACCGTTGTGTGAAAAGTGTCGTTTGTTGCACTTATTGGCGTAGTGTCAAGTGTGGAAAATTATTGGGGGTCAGTAATTTTCCTGACCAGAGCAACCAAAGTTTATGGATGATTGTTATTACTTATATTCCTTTCAACCATCCTCTAATGACATAATGGGGTAGTAAACTCTCAAGTAGGGAAAATTATTGGGGGTCAGTAATTTTCCTAAATAGAGCAACCAAAGTTTACTCACCCCCAATAACCACCCTGTAACAAAAAAAAAACTGAAACTGACAACCAAAGATAAATGAAACTGACAGAAAGATCAAAGGAATAGACCAAAATTACTAAAAGAACAAGTTCCTTTACTGAAATTCAAGATCATTCATATGTTCTTGCAACACTACCAAAATACTACATATTTTCACACTTTGAAGATCCTACATCTAAAGTGCCACTAATCTGTTTTCTATATTGATGTCCATGAACTTTAGCAGGATCTTCTTCCTCATTTCATTACCACCATCTTTTGTCGGTTTTTTACTATGACATAGGCTCTCTATAAAGTGAAGCAAAAATGGTCCACAGTCTGACCTGCAGTGTATTAAGAAACAGTGTTACTAAATTTTTCACCCCAATAAAACAAACAAGTAATTTCTGACCCCAATAAAACTCTTTAAAGGAAGTTTAAAGGTACTTACGATGTTTTCTTTTGCTGCGGGCAGGATAAGATATCAGTCAGCTTGTATCTTGCTTGATAAACGTTTTGGTCCAGCATCCATCTTCTTGTTCTTTTTTCTTCAGCACTCATCATCGAGTAACCATCAACCATTATTCCTTGGATGTCCTGCTTGTCATAGTTTTCCCTCCATTCCTCAGGGTCCATGCCTTGGCTGAGAGGGTATTTGGTGGAATCATATACGCGTTTGATGAACATCATAATGTGCTTCACCTGTTGGTTCCAACACACAAGTAAATTACAACTCAAACAAACTAAGAGAACAAGCAATAAACAAAAACCAGTAGAAGTTTACTGCCCCTCAGTAAACTTCTTACCCTAATAAATCAGTTACAACTCACCACTGCCATTGCATTCTGAAAGTGGTTATTGGTGTCGGCAGAGTAATCTTTCGTTGGTGGTAGCATTGAGTTCAGGTGATAGAAGCATCGAGTTTTGTTGTCAATCAGGACCAATGTATAGTGGTGGCTGACCCCGTGATATACCGGAACGAAAACCATGTCCTTACTTAAGATGGACCACAGAGGATTAATAATGGAAAGCTCTATATCCAATTCATTACATTTAGAATTCCCCCTGTTTTCCTCCTCCAGCTAGGAACTCCTTCAGTTTTTGTTCATGTACCACCGCCGCGCGCTGTATTTATAAAAGCAAGTAGTAAGACTGTGTTAACTGAAAAAAGTAACGGAGGAGACCGCGGTGCTGCGGCACGCTGTTATTTCAGGTTAGACTACTTACCGCTGCCTCTATGTCTAGGATTCCGACCGAGACATTCTTCTTTTCCATTTTCTCCTTCAACATTGCGAGGTACACCCTGATGGTCTGCATGTACAACATATATAAGTCACAAATAATTACAACAAAGAATACATCTTAGGTTACTCAAACATCAACTTTATTGCGGTTAGTAAGACCAGTAATTTTTTCTCACATTAGATGTAATCTCTCCTCTTCAATTATTTTCTTCAAGTCATATTTGGTAATGTCAATGATACCATCACAACACTCTCAATACCGGAAACTGTGCAGACACAAATAAGTCATAAGCAAGTCAAATCAGGGAACTAATTATAATGTTATATATATATACTAGGGAAGAATAAACTTACTCATCATTCTCGTCCTTGTTCAAATCAAACAAGTTCTTACAGTGTTTCGCCACCTTTTCATCCAAGGGCTTCCATGTTGGAGTGTTGCAGTTCACTCCATCAATAACAATACGATTTTGGACTTTACGCTCCACCTCCTTTGTTCTTTTTGCTGGCTTTAGCCCTTCAGGGGTGTCATACTCACATTCTTTTCTTTCCTCTTTTGTGCCCCACGCTTCTTCAGGTTGACGTCTCTTTCAATTGAACCAGTCTCCACAGTTTGTTTTGAGCCCTTCTGCTTGACATATTTCTTGAGCCCTCCTGCTTGCTGTTCTTTATCCTTCAAGTTGGTTGCTTCATTCATTTTTTTTCCGGCCATTTCCACAGCTTGATCAACAAGTTTGTCTAGTTTAGACAGCTTGACATCGGTTGTCACAGGTTCATCGTCTTCTGGAAATATCTTTCGCAACGGAACTGGTTCTACTACTTGTTCAAAAAACTACACAAAAGAAAACACACAAGTTATCTTCTACTTAATGAAGAAAACACAATATTTATTGGGGGTCAGTGAACTGATTTCTACTCTTACCTCTTCAGTTCCTGGTTGCTCATCTCTACAGTTATATTCTTCCTCTTCAACCAGCTTTGACCTATCCTCTTCCTCCTTCTCCTCAGTTACACATATTATCTACTTTGTCTGAGCATGTTTTGCCCCCTTGTGCAACTGTTTCTTGAGAGCGTTGATGTCATTTTTGTCTGCCCTCCTTTCGTTCTCTAGCTCAATGATTTGGCTGTCCGCTTTCTTTAACTTGCCGAGCAATTCAGTGTTTTTGTTCACCAGTTCTTCATTTGCTTTGGCAAGTTCTGTCAGCTTCTTCTTCATATCTTCCATCGGCAGCTCCTGTACACGTTATAACAACGAAATCGTTACTGTTAAACAATTATATACAAATAAACAAGTTTACTGCCCCCTAGTAAACTGTAAACAACAATACATTATCTCCCTTTCAATTTTATGACAATTACACACTTAATATACCCTAATAAACAACTTTATTGCTCCCTAGTGTGTAAAGTAAAAGTTTACTGCCCCTAGCAGTAAAATTTTACTGGGGGTCTGTAAACTTCTATACATTATCTCCCATTCAATTTCATGACAATTACACACTTAATATACCCTAATAAACAACTTTATTGCCCCCTATTAAACTCAGTAGACGTTTACTGCCCCCCAGTAAACTTCTACAGTAAACGTCTACTGGGGGTCAGTAAACTTCTATACATGTTCCATTTTCATTGCTAATAGTTTTACGAGGTGTTAGTAACCATTCAAACTTACCCAATCAATTGTCCTTGGTGTTCCATTGTCATCTTGCAGCCGCTTATCATTGCCAGAACTCGTTTCCTCCTCATCCATCCATGGACCTTCTATTATGAGTTCTTGTTTTTACATTTATAAGACACAAATCAGTTTAATTTAGTTTTTCAAAAAACAAACAATACAATGCAATATTTTTTTTTAATTATAAAAATGGCTATATAAATAAAATACCATTACCTCTAGCAATTCAGGTCTTCTCAAATACTCATTTTCTTTGATGACCTCTTGTATTGACCATCTTAGAAATCTGAGAGTCTCCTTCTCTTTCCCGATAATCCGCTTCTTTATTTTTGTTTTCTCAAGGAACCAGTATAGATCCAGAAGGAAGCATCCGTTCAAAACTGTTGTCTCCCCCCTTACGTGCTTGTGAAGTCCTTGATGCAAGAATTCTAATACCTTATGTGACCAGTTGTATTTGTCGATGCCTTCAAGGTCTTCACATTTGAGTATCAGTTTCCATTCAATGTGGTTCGCGCTTCTGCTAAAAAATAAAGCTGTCATAAGGTACATTATAACCAAAGAGGCTATCTTCCTTGGATCCCCCTTCTTCTTCTTAATCTTCCTAAGCTCTTCCATTAATGTGACATCAATAACCTTTCTGATGATTGTTCTTCTTGTTTGCTTTCCAAAGACAGCAGAATCTGCCACATTCTTCTTACTGCCCTTGCAGTATTTCTGGTCTATTGTGATATCCACATCCGAGCCTTCTTTGGTTATTCCAAAAATTGAATGCACGTCATGCTCCGTAATTTCAATCTCCGTGTTCCCAAATATGAAGTTTTTATTGTCACTGTTGTAGTGCCTTATTAGGATCTCAAAATCAGATTCAAGCTTCTTCACTTGATCTTCCTCAACCTTGTCCAATCTGAATGCTTCAATTATTCCTTGAAAACAAGTGCTGTTTATCAACTCCCATGATTCTTCTGGGATGCTCTTCTTGTATCTATACATTAACATATAAAATGATGTCAGTGAGCACTTTTGCTGCACGTGTTTGATCTTGGTCAAGTCACCTTCTCCTCCTTTTTCCTTCTTCTTTCTTCCCTTTTCTTCCTCCTCCTCCTCTTCCCCTGAATCTGTCTCCGCTTGTTTTCTTTTTCTGCCTGTTGATCTTCTCTGAAAAAGATACTTTTCTGTTTCCCCCTCTTCATCTTCAGTGTAATCATCATCTTCTTCTTCTTCAGCAACGGCACCCTTTTGGACCACTTTTCTCTTTTTCTTCGACTTCATCTTCTGTAAAACTTCTCCTATATTTTGTTCTGTCCTCATAGAAGCTACAGATTCTTGAACCGAATCCTCTTCGGTATCAGAATTCACAACTAAAGGCCTTGAACTTCTTCTTATCCTGCATATAAGTAGTAAAAACTTACATTTATAAACTGCATATGCAAATAATAAAGTTTACTGCCCCCTAGTAAACTTCAACTGAGGATCAGTAAACTTGCAAAAATGAACTCCCTTTCAATTTCAGGGGCACAACACACAACAGATACTCATTATTACCCTAATAAACAATTTCATTGCCCCCTAGTGAACCTAGTGGAAGTTTACTGCCCCCAGTAAACTTCTACTAGGGGTCAGTAAACTTCAATACATTATCTCCCTTTCATAATCATGCCAGTTATACACAACATATACTCATTCTTACCCTAATAAACAACTTCATTGCCCCCTAGTGAACCCAGTGGAAGTTTACTACCCCCCAGTAAACTTCTACTGGGGATCAGTAAACTTCAATACATTATCTCATTTTCATAATCATGCCAGTTATACACAACATATACCTATTCTTACCCTAATAAACAACTTTATTGCCTCCTAGTGAACCCAGTGGAAGTTTACTGTCCCTCAGTAAACTTCTACTTGACAAGAGTAAACAACAATACAGTATCTCCCTTTCATTGTCATTCCAATTATATGCAGTAAATCAGAGAATTGAGCTTCAATATCATCAGATAAGTCCAAAATAAGCCTAAATGTAATAAAATTCAAAATGTACCTGTTTTTATGGTTTTCCCGAGCGAGGTCGAGTGAGAGCGATTGAAGCAGATATCGACGCCGATATATTCAACGCCGAGATTGAACCACAGATCAACTTTGATCAACTGAGAGTAGGGCAGAGAGCGATTTCCTGCTCAATTGGGATTTATCTGCGGAGAGCGACGGAGTAGACAGATATTTAACGAGAGAGCGACGTGGCCTGATCGATGGAATCACGGAGATCGTGAAGAACCCTAAACCAGAGATCGTTATCGAGTGTTAGAGAGAGATAGAGAGAGTGGGAGAGCTGAGAGTTCAGTTGATCGTGGAGAATGGGAGTCTGGGAGAACGTGTTAAATTTTTTTTTTTAAGCATGAGAGAGAACGTGTAATTAATTAATGCAATAATTAAGGGTATAATATTAATTGTTAGAGGCGTTAAAACATTAATATGGGTTACTCAACAGTTTTTTCATTGAAATGGGCTTTAAAATCCTTATTTTTGAGTAAACGTTTATTTTCCCAACAAAGTATATATATATATATATATATATATATATATATATATATATATTTATATATATATATAACCCGTTGATTTTATTCACGATTTTTTGATTATATATTTTTGTTTATTGTTATTATAGTGTACAATATGGACAAGAGATGGATGCAATTAGGGAGGGGGTCCCCAGTTTATATAAGAGGCATTTTTGATTTTCTTGAGTTCGTGCGTCTACATAGTCCTCCAGACAACGTTATTCACATATGTCCGTGCAACAAATGTCTCAATCGGAAATCAGTAACATATGAAGACATGTATTCTCACTTGGCACTAAACGGTATTTGTCCTAGTTATACCACATGGACATGGCACGGCGAAAATCAAGTTCAAATGCCCACACTTGCAGAAATTCAAGCACAACATAATCAGCAGGCAGAATCTTCCAATGCTAGTTACGGGGACCCTACTGTAATGAACCTCTTAAACGATGCCTTCCCGTTCGCCGCCTCAGGATATCAGCAAAATGTTGTTTATGACAACAACCCTGACACCTTCCCTAATGTCTCCCACGTTAACCACAGCAGTGATTATGATAAGTACAACAGGCTTGTACAAGAAGTACAAACCCCATTGTATCCTGGTAGTGAGCATACTGTGTTGGGTATCGTCATGGAGCACATGCAGATAAAAAACAAGCGGGGAAAGAGTAACATATGTTTTGATGAGGATATTGCACTTATGAAGAAAGTGCTTCCCAAAGGTAACAGTTGTCCGGCAAATTTTGACCAGGTAAAAAGGATGTTGGCTGACCTCGGTCTTGATCACCAGAAGATAGACGCTTGCGTCAATAACTGCATCTTGTATTACAAAGACAACAAGGATGAAGTTGAGTGCCCACACTGCTACGAGCCAAGGTATGAAGCTTCCACTTCATCTAAGCAGAAAAAGCCCATTCCTAGGAAGGTTCTTCGTTACTTCCCATTGGGTCCTCGTCTGCAGCGTCTGTACATGTCTTCATATACGGCCAAGCATATGAGATGGCACCAGGCAAGGCACCAGGGAGAGCAGAGGATAGATCCGGATAATCTCACACACCTCACAGACGGGGAGGCTTGGAAGCACTTTGACCGTTCTTTTCCCGAATTTGCTGGAGACTGTCGATATGTCAGACTCGGACTTGCAACAGACGGATTCAATCCTACTGGAAACATGAATTTGTCTTACAGCATTTGGCCTGTGATAGTATTTCTGTACAATCTACCTCCTAACATGTGTATGAGGAAGGAGTACAATTTTCTTACGCTTATGGTACCTGGGCCATATTCTCTGGGAAAGTGTTTGGATGTGTACATGAGACCATTAATTGACGAGCTGTAGGAGTTATGGGAAAATGGACTTCCTACCTTTGACAGGCATGATCAATCTTCATTCATGATGAAAGCAGTTGCTATTTGAACCATCAGTGATTTTCCAGCTTACGGGATGCTGTCTGGCCAACAAACTAAGGGGTACAAGGCTTGCCCGGTATGCATAGATGATGTCAATTCTACATGGCACGCCGACAAAATTTGTTTCATGGGATCTCGTAGACATCTTGACGAGGATCACAAGTGGCGTTGGGATGCTGAGGCATTTGATGGGACTGAGGAGCATAATCTGAAACCCCCAGGGAGGTCTGGTGAGTGGATTTTGGAGAGGTTTAACTAGCACTGGTTTGGATATTTGAGCACCAGTAAAGAAGTAACGGACTTGAATCCTTCCACGCCTGATGAGTTTAAGTATTGGACGCACAAAAGTGTATTCTTTGAATTGCCTTACTGGTCGACCTTGAAAATCAGACACAACTTGGACGTCATGCACATAGAGAAGAATGTTTGTGACAGCGTTCTTGGAACAATTATGAATCTCAAACATAAGAACAAGGACACCCCCAAAGCCCGTGTTGATCTTAAGATAATGGGTATACGCCCCCAGCTATGGCTAGTAGAGAACAAAAAAACCATAATACCGAAAGCAGGCTACACAGTCCATCCTCAAAAGAAGGCGGAAGTGTTTCAGTGGTTTGGAAACGTTAAGTATCCTCACAGGTATGAAGAGAATATCGCTCGATGTGTTAAGATGGGGGAAAATAAGATTAGTGGGTTGAAGACTCATGACTGTCATGTTTTGCTGCAACGTCTTCTTCCCGTGGTCATTAGACAGTATTTGCAGAGTGATGTGGTTGAAACGTTAGTGGCTTTGTCCAATTTTTTTCAGAGGATATGCGCTAAAGAGCTTAAAAAGTCTGATGTTCGGTCATTGCAAGAAGACATTGTGTACATCATGTGCAAGCTAGAGAGGATCTTTCCCCCGACTTTCTTTGACATCATGATTCTCCTCATGATCCACCTTCCAGAACAAGTGTTGCTTACTGGTCCGGTACAGTATACCTGGTGCTATCCAAATGAGAGGTATACACTCATATTTATTCTAATTAATTATCCTTTCAAATTAAGATAAATGGTATTTTAAATATTTATTGTAAGAATTGCATATTTATTTTGCAGGCATCTGAGGGATTTCAAGAAGAAGAACAAAAACAAATGTTTCCCTGAAGGGTCGATCACGGTGGCATACATTCAGGCTAAGAGCGTAACTTACTGCAGCGCATATCTCAATGATGAAGACACAGTGGGGGAATCATCTGGAGCGGGTAGTAGCCAGTAATTCAAGCTATCAGTTGTTTCAAACGATGTTGAACCGTACGGCAGGTTAAGTAATTCTGAAAGATTAAGTAATGATGAGATCAAAGAGGCTCATTGGTCTGTCCTTCAACATTGCGAAGAAGCCGAGCGATACTTCAAGAGGCATTTGGAAATGCAGTATGGTAATGAAGTCATACACAAGAGAGATTTTCCTGATTACTTCCCTATTTGGGTACGTACCTTTCTATCGATCTCTATATATGATGTTACATAAATTAAATATATGTTGCTTTTTGATGTTACATAATGTAACAACGCTGCTCTTAAAATTGTTACAGATGATGCATATTCAACATGAGTTTCTTGCTTCTTACGACCCAGAGTTGCACTTGTTGGCTAGAGGACCCCAAAGCCACAGAGTTCGTGCTGGATGTTTTGTGAACGATGTTAAGTTTGTGGCGTCAAAACGAGATGAAGGCCATGTCACCCAAAACAATGGAGTCATGGTTGAGGGTCTGGGTTTCAACTACTACGGGGTTCTTGTTAGTGTCATCGAACTAATCTACGGCAACCGTATGCCAGTCGTGTTGTTCAAGTGTAAATGGTTCAATACTAAAGGCCATGTCACCCAAAACAATGGAGTCATGGTTGAGGGTCTGGGTTTCAACTACTACGGGGTTCTTGTTAGTGTCATCGAACTAATCTACGGCAACCGTATGCCAGTTGTGTTGTTCAATTGTAAATGGTTCAATACTGACCCAACTAGACGGAAGAGTACAATTCTAGATCGTGACATGTTATCAGTGCACTCAAACAATGTATGGTATGATAATGAGCCGTTTATTCTTGCCACCATGACGAAACAAGTGTCTTATCTTGATGATCCAGCTATGGGTGAGGGTTGGAAAGTGGTGCAGGTGATGTCACATAGGAATATTTGGAGTGCAGCTACACTAGGAGGGGATGATGAGAGTGGGCTCAATGAACCAATAACAACTTATCAACCGAATGAACCATATCAAGAGGATTCTCCACATGTAGTCCTTGATACTGAGGATATTCGTGTCAACAACCAACACGTTCCGGCTATCATAGGTTACCTTCCAATTACACTATCTGAACTGATCTCACAACAACGTCGCAACCCCAGTCATGATGACGACGGCTTCGTAGATGACGAATACATAGATGATGATGAGTATTCTGACCAAACTGAGGAGGATGATGATTCAGACGACTCAGATTATCATGAGTACGATTAGTATATATTACGATTATTCGGACGACTCTGAATATCATATGTATTTTTAAATTTATAATTAACCACGTATGTACGTACATCAAACCATTAATTATATAATATATTCATGCAAATTTCCATTGTAATTTTAAAATGCATATATATATATATATATATATGCTTTTTTAAGTACGAATACTTACGTGGAGTTATATAATTGGGTTTAGTTTCAAAAGTTACACGAAAATACTCGGATGCTAATATAATAAAATTCTGGAAATTTTTAAAAATATACATAGTCGACGGAATTTAAATAATTCGTCGCCTTAATACTTTCCGTCGCTTAGGATACCTGAAATATTAGTCATATTTTAAAACTTTTATGTTACTTAGTTGACGGAAATTGTTTAAGTCGTCGGCTTGGTTAACCAATGCGTCGTATAGGATCCTGAAATATTAGGCGGGTGAATTTTGCGCCTTTTTTTTTCCCGAAATTTCGTATTACTTAGGACACGAATCCCTAATTCAAAACCTATACTAACTCCCTCGCGCAACCCACAATCCCTAATTCACACCCACAATTCCCAAATCCCACCAGAGTCGCGCCACTAGAGCTGCGCCACCAGACCCTATCCACGCATCGGCAACCGATTAAAGTGCGCGCATCCACCCACCTCCTCCACTCATCGCCACCGCCCCACCCGCAGCTCCGATCTCTCTGCTCTCACTTTCTCACCGCCGCTCCGATCACTCTGCTCTCACTTTCTCATTGCCGCTCCGATCTCTCTGCTCTCACTTTCTCACCGCCGCTACGATCTCTCTGCTCTCACCTTCTCACCGCCGCTCCTTTTGCAGGTCCGTATTCTCTCTCTTCTCAGATTGATCTTGCTTGTAGTGTCTGAATCGTAAACAAATTCGTTGATCGTGTTTCATTATTATTATTATTATTATTTTTTAATTATCCGAAAAAAAAAGAAACCAATATCACATTGTATCTTCTGCTTAAGTGGCTCACAGCTTTTGTTAGTGTTTTCTGTATCACCAATGCATCAAGTCTAAAAAAAAAAAAAAAGTGAAGAAATACAAGTGGTTTGATCAACCTGTATGTTTTTCTATGGACTATTTTTCATAATCTTTATCTATTACTCACTCATTTACTAACAATTGTGTGTTATTCATGTGCAAGATATGGTGATCATGGGGAAGAGGAAGGGCCGAGCTAGTCAGGCCAGTGCTTTGATGGAGTCAATACGACATAGCGTCGGTTCAGCTAGCAGTAGCAGTCATCCTAACCCCATGCCGGCTGAGACAGTACCACCAGGAGCTCCCCCCTTGATCGTGCGACACCCTACAGTTGACAGTTGTTCAACGAGATCTCAATCGGCATCCGTAACCACACTCGAGACTGCAACCGCACCCGAATCTGCAAGACGCATCGTCGGCAGCGCTCGAATCAAAGTTAGAAACCCAATAGGTAAGTGTATTAATTTACTGCCCCCCAGTAAACTTCTACTAGGGGTCAGTAAACGTCTTCTGCCCCCAGTAAACTTCTACTGGGGGTCAGTAAACTTGCACTGGGGGTCAGTAAACTTGTACTGGGGATCAGTAAACTTATACTGGGGGTCAGTAAACTTCTACTGGGGGTCAGTAAACTTTCAGTACAATATGTCTTTAGAAGTTTCATGCCACTTACACACAACATATATCCACTTGTATATTAAGTATATATCATAATGTAATAATGTACTTTCACATGTTAATTGTAGCTCCGGCCCCGAAAAAGAAGCGGGGTTTTTGTTCTGGAAAGAAGGCGGAGGATATCGTTCAACAAACGGGGCAGAAGATCAAGCTGGAGTATCGCCCCCGTGTAAAAGGCCCTAGCGTGAGGGGGATAAACAGCTTGGTGGCACATGATATCGGTTACGCCATACGGAGTCTGGTGGGAATGAGGGCAAGCACGTTCTACGACCTTGATCAGACTGAGAAGTGGAAGGTGTGGAATGCAATGTCGGTAAGTAACTGAAAAGTAAATGAAAAGTAAATTTACTTGATTACATTTGTTTGATAACATATATATGATTGCTTATAATTGGAAGGCATGAACTGACTGAATTAACATCTCTCTGTTGATAAAATTTCATGTCTAAGGATATGTTTGCATAAGACTGAGTTGTCTTATAAAGTGAAAATGTTATGGATATGTGTAAAGTATGATTGAATGTGTGTAAAGTATTATGTGTTGATATGAATTGAAACATGTGTTTTGTCATAGTAATTGACTGTATTAATTTATTTTATTTTATTTTTCAGTGCTTAACATGAGATTTTTTTTTTAGAGGTACAAGGACTGGAAGTACCAGTGTCACAAAGCTTATCTGAAGGAAGGGCCCTCTGGCATGCCAGTAGATTTCATTGGGAGAGAGGACCAGTGAGAGTTTCTATGCGAGCACTTCGAGTCAAATGCTTTCAAGGTGATTTTTTTTAATTGCCTTCATTGTTTCCCTTGTATTTTATTATTAGCCCATTCATGTATAGTACGTTATGTATTTATAACTTGAAATATGAAATGTGCAAGAAGTTAGAACTAATCTATTTAATACTTTTTCGTGTATATATTAGAGACTCTCATTGGCAAACAAGCGGAACCGTGGGGAGAAGACTATGCACCACCACACGGGGTCTTCTCCTATCATCTACACAATGGAGGAACTCATAATACAAGACGAGCAACTTCCAATTATCAAAGGTTTTGAGAAGACCTATGTCAGGGCCGGTGATGAAGATACAACCAAGAAATATGTAAGTGTCTTTCCTTTTACTAGAATGTAAGCTTAGTAAATGATTCAAGCATGTGTAAATCCAGCTATTGATATATATATAAGACCATTAAGTTGAATGTAGGCACTATCCAATTAGAATGTCATGTTTTCCTGCTTCTTCCAAAACAAAACAAAAAGTGTTATTATCATTGTCATTAATTAAGATGTATAGTTTTAGAGAGCAACAAAGTTGTTTACTAGGGAGTAATAAAGTTGTTTATTAGGGTATCTGTTATGCAACTGAATTGCAAGTTTACTGACCCCAGTAGAAGTTTACTAGGGGGTAGTAAACTTCTACAGTCATTACTATAAGGAGATAATGAATTGCAAGTTTACTGACCCTCAGTAGAAGTTTACTGCCCCCCAATAAACTTCTACTGGGGGGCAGTAAACTTCTACAGGGTTTACTAGGAAGCAATAAAGTTTTTTATTAGGGTATCTGTTGTGTGTTGTGGCCATGAAACTGAAAGGGAGATAATGAATTGCAAGTTTACTGACCCCTAGTAGAATTTTACTAGGGGCAGTAAACTTATTCTGGGTTTACTAGGGAGCAGTAAAGTTGTTTATTAGGGTATTTGTTGTGTGTTCTGGCCATGAAACTGAAAGGGAGATAATGAATTAGAAGTTTACTGACCCCCAGTAGAAGTTTACTGGGGGCCAGTAAACTTTTACTAGGTTTACGAGGGAGCACTAAAGTTGTTTATTGGGGTATTTATTGTATGTTGTGGCCATGAAATTGAAATGGAGATAATGAATTGCAAGTTTACTGACCCCTAGTACAAGTTTACTGGGGGACAGTAAACTTCTACTTGGCTTAATGAGTTTACTAACCCTCAGTAGCTTATTCTCTGTTTATTATGCAACCAGTAAACTTTATTATGGAAATGTTGAGCTGCATGTTTTGTTTATTAACTGATGTATTTTAAATGCAGAATGACATGGTTGATGAGGTCAATAAACGAAAAGATGCATTTAAGGAACAACATCCTGACGCGACGGAGGAAGAGATTATGGAAAGTGTTCAGTCCCCACAAATTGAGGTGTTGGGTAAGGTGATCAAAACTCGAAAAGGAAAGGAGATCAGAGGGATGGGACGAGGAGGCGAGCGAGACTTGAGCCTTTCTTCAAATTGTTCCACTTCACGTAATCGTCCTCCTAGAGTTGATGAGCAGCAACTCTAAGAGGTGCAGGAGCAGAGACTAAAGGAATCAGAGGAGCGTGCCCAGCAGCAGTTTCAAGAGGTCCAGCAGCTTGCCCAACAGCAATACCAAGAGGTCCAGCAGCGTGCCCTGCGTGCCGAGTCTATGTATAGTGCTGTGCAGTCCCAAGTTGCAGCCATATATGCGCACCTAGGTATGCCACCTCCTCCTTCTCCACAATTTCCTCCTCCTCAATCTTCTCCTCCTCAACAAGTTTCCCCACAAAACAGTGATGATAGAGGCGACAATGTGTATGATTAACCACGTACGTACGATTAGTATATATTACGATTATTTGGACGACTCAGATTATCATGAGTACGATTAGTATATATTAAGATTATTTGGACGACTCTGAATATCATATGTATTTTTAAATTTATAATTAACCACGTACGTACGTCAAACCATTAATTATATAATATTTATGCAAATTTCCATTGTACGTAATTTTTAAAATGCATATATATATATATGTATGCTTTTTTAAGTACGAATACTTACGTGGAGTTATATAATTGGGTTTAGTTTGAAAAGTTATATGAAAATGCTCGAATGCTAATATAATAAAATTCTGGAAATTTTTTAAAATATACATAGTCGACAGAATTTGAATAATTCGTCGCCTCAATACTCTTACGGCGACAGAAAGTGGACTTTCCGTCGCTTAGGATACCAGAAATATTAGTCACATTTTAAAAATTTTATGTTACTTAGGCGACGGAAATTGTATAATTCGTCGACTTAATTAACTAATATGACGGAAAATGTATTTTCCGTCGTGTAGGATCCCGAAATATTAGGCGGGTGAATTTTGCGCCTTTTTTTCTCCCCGAAATTTCATATTACTTAGGACACGAATATTTGTCTTAGGCCTAATTTAAAACCTATACTAACTCCCTCGCGCAATCCACAATCCTTAATTCACACCCACAATTCCCAAATCCCACCAGAGTCGCGCCACCAGAGCTGCGCCACCAGACCCCATTCACGCATCGGCAACCAATTAAAGTGCGCGCATCCACCCACCTCCTCCACTCATCGCCACCGCATCCACCCGCCGCTCCGATCTCTCTGCTCTCACCTTCTCACCGCCGCTACGATCTCTCTGCTCTCACCGCCGCTCCTTTTGCAGGTCTGTATTCTCTCTCTTCTCATATTGATCTTGTTGTTACTTCTGAATCGTAAACGAATTCGTTGATCGTGTTTCATTATTATTATTATTATTATTTTTTAATTATCCAAAAAAATAAAAAATCAATATCACATTGTATCTTCTGCTTAAATGGCTCACAACTTTTGTTAGTGTTTTTCGTATCACCAATGCATCAAGTCTAAAAAAAATAAAAAAAAGTAAAGAAATACATGTGGTTTGATCAACTTGTATGCTTTTCTATGGACTATTTTTCATAATCTTCATCTATTACTCACTCATTTACTAACAATTGTGTGTTATTCATGTGCAAGATATGGTGATCATGGGGAAGAGGAAGGGCCAAGCCACTCAAGCCAGTGCTTTGATAGAGTCAATACGGCAGAGCGTCGGTTCAGCTAGCAGTAGCAGCCATCCTAACCCCATGTCGGCTGAGACAGTACCACCAAGGGCTCCCCTTTGATCGTGCGACGCCCTACAGTTGACAGTTGTTCAACGGGATCTCAATCGGCGTCTGTAACCGCACCCGAATCTGTAAGACGCATCGTCGGCAGCGCTCGAATCAAAGTTAGAAGCCCAACATGTAAGTATATTAATTTACTGCCCCCCAGTAAACTTCTACTGGGGGTTAGTAAACTTCAACTGCCCCCAGTAAACTTCTACTAAGGGTCAGTAAACTTCTACTAAGGGTCAGTAAACTTCTACTGGGGGTTAGTAAACTTATAATGGGGTCAGTAAACTTTCAGTACAATATGTCTCTTTCATTTTCATGCCACTTACACACAACAGATATCCTCTTGTAATTTAAGTATATATCATAATGTATTTTCACATGTTAATTGTAGCTCCGGCCCCGAAAAAGAAGCGGGGTTTTTGTTCTGGAAAGAAGGTGGAGGATATCGTTCAACAAACGGGGCAGAAGATCAAGCTGGAGTATTGCCCCTGTGTAAAAGGCCCTAGCGTGAGAGGGATAAACAGCTTGGTGGCACATGATATCGGTTGCGTCATACGGAGTCTGGTGGGAATGAGGGCAAGCACGTTCTACGACCTTGATTAGACTGAGAAGTGGAAGGTGTGGAATGCAATGTCGGTAAGTAACTGAAAAGTATATGAAAAGTAAATTTACTTAATTACATTTGTTTGATAACATATATATGATTGCTTATAATTGGAAGGCATGAACTGACTGAATTGACATCTCTCTGTTGATAAAATTTCATGTCTAAGGATATGTTTGCATAAAACTGAGTTTTTTTATAATTAAAGTGAAAATGTTATGGATATGTGTAAAGTATGATTGAATGTGTGTAAAGTATTATGTGTTGATATGAATTGAAAGATGTGTTTTGTCATAGTAATTGGGTGTATTAATATATTTTATTTTATTTTCAGTGCTTAACATGGGAATTTTTTTTTATTTCTTACTTAGCCGAAATACGAGTGGGATGAAAATGATGAGCCAATGTTCAATTGGATACTGAAGAGGGCACATGAGAGGTACAAGGACTGGAAGTACCAGTGTCACAAAGCTTATCTGAAGGAATGGCCCTCTGGCATGCCAGTAGATTTCATTGGGAGAGAGGACCGGTGGGAGTTTCTATGCGAGACTTCGAGTCAGATGCTTTCAAGGTGATTTTTTTTAATTACCTTTATTGTTTCCCTTGTATTTTATTATTAGCCCTTACATTTGTATAGTTATGTATTTATAACTTGAAATGTGAAATGTGCAAGATGTTAGAACTAATCTATTTAATATTTTTTCGTGTATATATTAGAGACTCTCCTTGGCAAACAAGCGGAACCGTGGGGAGAAGACTATGCACCACCACACGGGGTCTTCTCCTATCATCTACATAATGGAGGAAATCGGAATACAAGATAAGCAGCTTCCAATTATCAAAGGTTTTGAGAAGACCTATGTCAGGGCCGGTGATGAAGATACAACCAAGAAATATGTAAGTGTCTTTCCTTTTACTAGAATGTAAGCTTAGCAAATGGTTCAAGCATGTGTAAATCCGGCTATTGGTATATATATGAGACCATTAAGTTGAATGTAGGCACTGTCCAATTAGAATGTCATGTTTTCCTGCTTCTTCCAAAACAAACAAAAAAGTGTTATTATCATTGTCATTAATTAAGATGTATAGTTTTAGGGAGCAATAAAGTTGTTTACTAAGGAGCAATAAAGTTGTTTATTAGGGTATCTGTTATGCAACTGAATTGCAAGTTTACTGACCCTAGTAGAAGTTTACTAAGGAGCAGTAAACTTCTACATGGTAAACCTATAGAAGTTTACTGACCCTCAGTAGAAGTTTACTAGGGGCAGTAAACTTCAACAGGTTTACTAGGAAGCAATAAAGTTGTTTATTAGGGTATCTGTTGTGTGTTGTGGCCATGAAACTGAAAGGGAGATAATGAATTACAAGTTTAGTGACCCCAGTATAAGATTTTACTGGGGGGCAGTAAACTTATACTTGGTTTACTAGGGAGCAGTAAAGTTGTTTATTAGGGTATCTGTTTTGTGTTCTGGCCATGAAACTGAAAGGGAGATAATGAATTGCAAGTTTACTGACCCCTAGTAGAAGTTTACTGGGGGCCAGTAAACTTCTACTGGGTTTACGAGGGAGCACTAAAGTTGTTTATTAAGGTATCTGTTGTGTGTTGTGGCCATGAAATTGAAAAGGATATAATGAATTGCAAGTTTACTGACCTAGTACAAGTTTACTGGGGGACAGTAAACTTCTACTTGGCTTAATGAGTTTACTGACCCCTAGTAGCTTATTCCCTGTTTATTATGCAACCAGTAAACTTTATTATGGAAATGTTGAGCTGCATGTTTTGTTTATTAATTGATGTATTTTAAATGCAGAATGACATGGTTGATGAGGTCAATAAACGAAAGGATGCATTTAAGGAACAACATCCTGACGCGACGGAGGAGGAGATTATGAAAAGTGTTCAGTCCCAACAAATTGAGGTGTTGGGTAAGGTTCTCAAAACTCGGAAAGGAAAGGAGATCAGAGGGATATGCCCTGTTTATTATGCAACCAGTAAACTTTATTATGGAAATGTTGAGCTGCATGTTTTGTTTATTAATTGATGTATTTTAAATGCAGAATGACATGGTTGATGAGGTCAATAAACGAAAGGATGCATTTAAGGAACAACATCCTGACGCGACGGAGGAGGAGATTATGGAAAGTGTTCAGTCCCAACAAATTGAGGTGTTGGGTAAGGTTCTCAAAACTCGGAAAGGAAAGGAGATCAGAGGGATGGGGCGAGAAGGCGAGCGAGACTTGAGCCTTTCTTCAAATGGTTCCACTTCACGTAGTCATCCTCCTAGAGTTGATGAGCAGCAACTCCAAGAGGTGCAGGAGCGCTATGAGCAGAGACTAAAAGAATCAGAAGAGCGTGCCCAGCAGCAGTTCCAAGAGGTCCAGCAACGTGCCCAACAACAATTCTAAGAGGTCCAGCAGCGTGCCCTGTGTGCCGAGTCTATGTATACTGTTGTGCAGTCCTAAGTTGCAGCCATATATGCGCACCTAGGTATGCCACCTCCTCCTCCTCAATCTTCTCCTCCTCGAAAAGTTTCCCCACAAAACAGTGATGATAGAGGCGACAACGTGTAGGATTGGACAACAGTGCCCCTTGGCATTATTCATAGTTTAGCTAGATTGTATGAACAATTTTCTACCTAGTTAATTCATTAATTATTTTGTACGTATATATGAATAATATTTGTCCATCTATCATCACTATATGAAAAATGGTCCAAATCCATTGCTTCCGGTATATATTGTTACTGTATAATGATCAATATATCTGTGTTTGATTATTGTTACTAATTTGTAATTTTTGGAAACAGTTAATAAGGTAAAAAAACATAAAAAATTCAGTGTCTTTTTTCACCATAAATAAAATAACTTAGTCGACGGAAATAGTAACCTTCGTCGCCCAAGGTAAATATCTTCAGCGACGGAAACAGAAATATTCGTCGCAAAAAGATATTTACCCTCAGCGACGGAACTAAAACCTTCGTCGACGCAAAAGAGAAACAACTCAAGCGACGGAAATTACAACATTCGTCTACCAAGATAAAATACCTAGGCGACGGAAATAGTAACTTTCGTCGCTTGAGAACAACAACCTATCCGACGAATACAAAGATCAATCGTCGACTAAGAACTATTTGGTATTCGTCGGATTACAACTTTACCAACGACTTTTCCGTCGCCTAAGAACAACGCAGTATTCGTCGGCAAACATATATACCGACGTAGTTCCGTCAGCTAAGAAGAATTTTGTATTCGTCGGGTAGGAATTTTTCCGACAAAAGTTTTTCGTCGATAGAGACACTTATCGACGAATAAATTTGTCGACAAGGCATGTCAGAGTTCGTCGGGTTGGATTGTTCTTAGTTGACGAAAAGCTTCAGTTCCGTCGCGTAAGTGTCTATCTCACGACACTTACGCGACGGAACTTAAACGACGAATGATTGGTCTCCTAAAATCTTAGGCGACGGATATTTCTTCTTAAGCGACGGGTTGGTTCCGTCGCCTATGACGAGATTTCCTGTAGTGAGAATACAATCTTTGTTGAAGGGGCAAGATAATGAAATTGTACAAGACGGTAGTCAGTAAGCACAAGACAAAACGAAAATTTGTGAGTGCATGTGTAGTAATCATTGTCATTTATCTGTCTTGTTATCCTTTATTTGTAATGGAGGAAGAATGTTATGCTTGTGCATTTGGAAGGTCTAGTATCCATTGTCTTGAACGATACCTAGCGCCGTCCAATATCCATACCCATCAACTCCATCACGACGTCGACCAATTGTTTGTGCCACCCAAAGACAACAGAAGGATCAAACCTAGCTAGCACTATCTATCACTCTATCATGTAGCAACAATGTGAATTGAGCAATATATACGTACAACAGAAGTGCCAAAGCCATCATCTCCATCACGACTACCATTTGTTTGTGCTAATTAAGGAAAGACAAGACAATGATCAAACCTAGCACTATCGATATCGATCACTCTCTATCATGTAGCAAAACTGTGAATCGAACAATTTATACGTACAACAGAAGTGCCAAAGGGTTGCAGATACCTCTTAGAATCATAAGTTGTCACTTAGCTACCATATGGCAGTCAGCATTTTAGGCTTCAAGTCTAAGGGTCTTCGTAGCGATGCAATGAATTCGGGTCCTGTCCAAAAATTGAGAGCTAAATCGTATACCTTTTCGTAGAAGACAAGCAATATATAAGGACTGGATCACAATGGGGTTCTACGTTTCAAATCAAGGACTACCTAAAAGATTGATATCTAGGCAATTATTGAAACCCTAGAAGCTTAGGTACAAAGAGAATGGTTCAATGTTAACATCGCATGTTCTCTGATTAAAGTAGGCAAAACAATCAGGCATATAATTCTAAATGTTGGTGGATCACATGAGATGATATTGAGTACAGATTCTAGATTGGGAATGCATGCTAACCGCAAGTTGGTATGCACGTACGTGCACCTCCAATGTCAAAGATTCAAATCGAGATGAAGCCTACTACACATTCAAACAGAAGGAATTGCAAGTGTACAAAAGAAGTGATATAGATCACTTTATGGCAAGAGCTCCCAAAAATGTCTATGTCAATCTTTGGCCGTGATCGATGGCAGCAAGTAAGAACAAATACTTCTAGACTATTATCCTAAACGCTTTCAACATAAGAGCAATGATAGCTAGGTGAGCCACGTATATTTTGGTGTATCACCTAAACCCCACCTTATGTGTCAGCTTATATGACATATATATCATTGAATTAGAACATTTAAGTTTAAAATCGGAATGAACTGCGCTTCAATAATGTATGTTCAACTTAACATAATTATTCTCAAATTTAGACAACGATGCATACATTGAACCGTGAAAGCAAGTATATATGTAATCTCCGATATGTTAAGCACAGCACATGCCATGGATTCATGGAATTGACTAATGATTTTGGATTGAGAAAGCATGCCAACTACACACCTGCTCAAGCTAAGGCTCAGATGCAAACAAAAATAATTGCAAAGTAGAAGCTAACAAGAGTGAAAGAGTGTCGAGCAGTTTAGGGCAAAAAGGCGATCGAGATTCGAGAGCTGACAATCCCATCACAGTCAACTTGAACTAATCAAACCCTAGCTAGCTGTGATCCAAACCCTACAAATGAATCTCAAAACAAATGTCAAATCCCCCTCTGGCCTCTTGTATATCTTTTAGTTCATTTCTCTCGTCGTGTTGCTTCTACTTCGCAGTTAGTTTCCTGGAAACTTGGCCCGTTTTGTTTTGGTCTTCATCTTCTTCTTCTTTTTTTCTGGTCGGGTTTTTGGTCTTCATCTTGTCTGCTGGCGGTGGTACTATTTGTAATTATATATCAGTTAGGGCTAGGGTTGCTGCCATTGCTGTCGTTAGTGAAGCTAGCTAAGAGTGTTACAACTCAGAAACGCGTATTCGCTACTGGATATGAGTCTATGACGATGATGCGATAGCCAAACACGGTTTTAAAACTAACTTCTGTCTTAGATATACTATCTTAATCTTAATCAATTTCAACCGGTGGTCATTCATTGGTCATGAACTACTATATATGTTACAATTTAAAGAGAACCGACTTATGAGACGTACGTCGTATACGTTGGTGTCATGTAAGCTATCATGATTTGTATATATAGGATACACTACGTCAACAATGTATTTTTTCTACTAACTCATGTAATAACAATGGGGAGAACTTAACTTAATACTAATGTTCGAAATTTATTAATTTCATTTCAAAAGCGAAACACTTAATTAATTAAGCACTTGACAATACTAAAATGTCATAATATCATCCAAAACTCGTTTTGAAGAACGGTAAAGGGATGATTTATTTTGGAGTCTTGAACAATTGACTCGAACATTATTATTAGCTCTTATTAAAAATCCTCAAGTGCTTTACAATTTCTTTGTGTTACTACATGTTTAGAGCTTCAATAATACCAATAATTGGTTTGTCATCATTTTTATTTTTATTTTCGTACAATTGTGGATATATTCCCTAAACAGAAAGATGTTCCAACTCCAAATGAGCTGAATTTACAAAAGTACATATGGAGTGTTGGCATGAGTCATGTATTGTTAGGATTGTGAATATAGAAGTATCATGTCGTAATTAGTTTCTTAATAGAACTTGGTTTAACTTGTATGTATATACTCCGTTTATGGAGAATGTGAATGTACATATTAGAAATTCGCAAATACTTTCTCTCACTTTTGTTTAACTTGCATATGTGTTGCAAGCGTGTTTTGTTTCTAGTCTATACCATGAAGCTAGGGTGAATCCAGCCTGAAGTTTAGAACTAAAAAAGAAGAAAACGAGTTACTGGAGTACTGCGGCTCGCCGGCTCCCTTCCTTAATAATTTGAGATCTTTATGAGGAATGTTGTCATTGATTAGGTACCCTAGCTATCCGGATTCCAGATCCAAATTAGTATCACGCTGGGAATAAGGAAATCAGAAGCTAGTTAACTAATTGCTGCACATTTGAATCAGAAGCTATTTCTACTGATTATATTCAAGTTAATCTCAAAACTATTTATGCAAACAAAGATAAAAGTAGCGTCCAATATTATTTTCCAACAATATTCACTTGGACCAAGTTATCTTTGTTCATAGTAATTGAGATGTAATCAGAATTATATGAGTTCTAAAGTGCGCATTGAAATATAAGAACAACTCATAACTTATCCAGCTCGGTCAATATGCAGAAATGATGCAGAACCTAAGATTGAATTTAATCAGAAGACTAAATCAATTGAAGATCACTAACATCAGATATTGCACACCACATAAGCATAGTAAGATAAACAGAAGAGCAAAAATAGAATATGTCTACCTTGAATTTCTTTTGCTCAAGTCCTCTAAATAATTTTGAATAAACCAAAATCTTGTCAGCAAGTTGTAGAACAGTGAATCTGTCACTTGCTATTCTTAACCTGCATAATGGTTCACTTCACAATACATTTAAACATTCATATACATATATATACACACATACTTATATATATATATATATTAATCATTCAGAAGATATGGATTTTGAAAATTGAATTTTATTGATGAACTATGAGATATAACGGAATGAAATGGTCCAAAAAATTGAATAGAAATCTATTGATGAGAACTAAAATCCTAAAAATGAAAAGGTGACTCCCACAGAACTCAGCCATCTAAATCTGAGAGAACTCCCGGATTTTCAACATGTTTCTGAAAACATCCAACTGATAAAGCTTTAGTGAATGGATTTGCAAGTTGATTTTCTGTGTCAATATTGAGTACTTCTATGTCACTAAATTCAACCCTTTGTCTCACACTGTAGTACTTAAGGTCCAAGTGTTTTGAATTGTTTGATCTTTTGTTGTTCTTGGCAAAGCAAACAGTTGCTTCATTGTCACAGAACATCTTAAGCGCTCCATGAACTATGAATTTTAGAGCTTCAATCTATATCAAAAAATTCCTGATCCATAAGCCTTCACATACTCCTTCATACAAAGCTACGGACTCAGCTTGCATTGTGGAGGTGGTGATTAATTTTTGTTTCATGGTTCTCCATGTCACAGCACCTCCTGCAAGCATAAAAACATATCACACTTGTGGACTTCATGTCATTAGGATATTCACCTGCAAAATCTGAATATGTGTAACCTAGTAACTCAAGCTTTTCAACTTTTCTGTAGATATCTTAAGACTTTCTTTCCTGCACACCAATGTTCATGACTAGAATTTGACTGATACCTAGATAGAATGCTTACAGCAAAAGCTATGTCAGGTCTGGTGCAGACCTGCGCATACATTAAACTACCAATTAACCATGCATAAGGCTTACTGTCCATAAACTTGTCACCTTCATACTTCCCCCCATTTTTAGTGATTTTAGTGAGCTTATCACCCTTAGACATAGGGACTGGACCAGGATTACAAGTTTCCATATGAAAACGTTTCAGAACCTTACAGATGTAAGCATTCTGTGATAAACCTAAAGTTCCGTGTTTCCTGTTTCTCTTAATTTCAATCCCCAAAACAAAATGAGCTTCACCTAGGTCCTTCATATCAAACTTGCTAGATAAAAAGTCTTTTGTGGCTTTTAACAGTTTCATATCAGTGCTGGCTAACTGGATATCATCTACATACAAGATGAGAAAAATAAAATTCTTCCCAATTGTCTTTAGGTATATACACTCATCAACTATATTTTTTCTGTAAAATCAAAAGATGAAATTATTGAATGAAACTTCTTCTACCATTGTCTAGAAGTCTGCTTAAGTCCATAAATTGATTTTTGAAGTTTTCATACATAGTTTTCCTTTCCAGGTTCCACAAAACCCTCAGGTTGCTTCATATAGATTTCTTCTTCTAATTCTCCATTAAGAAATGCAGTTTTAACATCTATTTGATGAAGTTCCATATCAAAATGTGCTACTAGAGCCATGATAATCCGAAAGGAATCTTTAGTGGATACAGGAGAAAAAGTTTCATTATAATCTATTCCTTCTTTTTGTGTGAACCCTTTAGCCACAAGCCTACCTTTATGTCTTTCGACGTTTCCTTTCTCATCTCTTTTGTCTTAAAAACCCATTTACAACCTATGGCTTTATGTTGTGGATTTGGTTTTACCAGTTTTCACACTGAATTTTATCTCATGGACTGAAGTTCAGCTTCCATGGCCAAACTGCCACTGTTGTTGATGATGTTCATCTTCAACAGCTTGTCTATAGGTTTCTGGATCATTAACTTCTGCAAGAAGCTCATCCATTTCTTGCAAATAGACAATGTAGTCACTCTTTTCATCATAAGTGGGTTTTCTTTGTCTTTGGGATCTTCTAATTAATGGTTCACCAATTTTTGGTTGTTCTGCAGTTTCTAGGTCTATGTTTTTATTGTTTTCAGCTGCAACATGATCATTTTCTGCTGGTTCTTCTACTACAATTGGATTTTGATCTATGTTTTGAGTTTGCATATTTTCTGAATTTGTGGTTTGATCATGCAGTAAGGGTAGATAAGCTTTTAACGTTTCATCATTTGAGACTTTCTCAAAATCTGAAGAAAGATCTTTAAAAACTGAGTTATGTATAGTCTCATCTAGGAATTTCGCTTGACATGTTTCAAAAATCCTTGATGAATGTTTAGCTGCATAAAACTTATAACCCTTTGATTTTTCATAATACCCTATAAAATTGCAACTCACTGTTTTGGACCCCAATTTTTCAGTTAATTCATTTGGTATTTTAGCTTCAGCCTTGCATCCCCATACATGTAGGTGGTGCAGGCTTGGCTTTCTGCCACACCAAGTCTCAAATGGTGTTGTTTATACAGCCTTGCTAGGTGCTCTATTGCAAATATAATTTGCAGTTCTTAAGGCTTCACCCCACAAGAATTTGGGCAGACCTGAAGTGCACATCATGCTCCTCACCATATTTAGGAGTGTTCTATTCTTTCTTTCTGCTAGTCCGTTTTGTTGAGGGTTGTAAGGATTAGTGTACTGGGCCTTAATGCCATGTTCCTGAAGGTAAATAGCAAAAGGTCCCTTTTGCTGGCCTGCCTCAGTATATCTACCATAAAATTCCCCTCCTCTATCAGATCTCACATTTTTAATTTTTCTTTCAAGCTGTAGCTCCACTTCAGTTTTGTAAATTTTAAAGACTTGGAGTGCTTGTGATTTTTCTGATAATAAATAGATGTAGCAGTATCTTGAATAGTCATCTGTGAAAGTTATGAACTATGTGTTTTTACATATAGTTTCATGCCTAAGGGGTCCACATATATCTGTGTGTATAAGTTCTAAGAGATTTTGGCTTCTTACTGTAGTTGTGTTGTGTTTGTTAGCCAATTTTTCCTTATAGCATTCCACACATTCATTCAGATCATTAAAGTTAAGTTCATGTAGAGTCTTGTTTTTGATAAGTGTTTTAAGCCTGTCCTTAGAAATATGCCATAATCTTCTATGCCATAAAAATGCAGACTTATCATTATGAAGTGATCTTTTAACACCAATAGTAGTGTTATTCTTAAGTGTGTTTTCATTATTTTCAATTAACATAATATCTGGTTTTGCAACAGAACAGTTTAATTGTAAATAATCATTAACAAAAACACCACATCCAAGATAATTTGAATCTTGAAAAATTTGTAATCCATTATGATCAATGATTAGTTTGCATCACAACTAGTAAAGAAACTGAAAGCAGATTCCTTTTAAGGGAAGGAATAAAGAAAACATTATCTAGAAAAAGACTTTTTCTGAGTTGCCCTCCTGCTTAGCAAACCTTGCATTGAGTTGGTTATATGAATTGGTGAGCCTGAATCCAACCAAAATGAGTTTGCTTTCACATTTATGAAGTTTACTTCCAGAGAAAATGCGGTTTTATCAAACAAAGAAACAGAATAATAACCAAAAATATTACTGAAATCAATCAAGGAGATAAAACTCTCACCTTTCTTCACCATCCACTTTTTAAAGCCGTCGCAGTTCTTCTTGATATGGCCAACCTTCTTGCAGAAAAAACATTTCACTTTCTGCAATTTTTCGGCAGCAGCAGCAGGGAGGCAAGCCTTCTTCCCATCTTTCTTAAATTTGTACTTCTTTGGCCTGAGAGTGATATCCCGCTTTCCCTTGTACTTTCCTACAAGGTTGACTGAGGTAGCTGGTGTCTTCTCCTTCTGATCCTTCAGTATTCTATCTTGTTCATTGACGCAGATGGAGATTAGTTCATCAATCTCCCATTTTCCTTTTGAGAGTTGTAGTTACTCTTCAAATTTCCATATTCAGCAAGAAGAGATTCAAGAGTTATATGCACCACTTGTGCATCATTGACCCCCATCTGTAGGTCCCTCAACTTGTTGTTTATTTCTTCGAGCTGCAGCAGGTGAGTCCTGATGCTTCCAGTGTCGTTGAACTTCAGTTCATGTAACTTTCTCGACAATCTAGCCCCTTCTGCCTTGCTACATTCCTTGAACTTCTGTCTTATGGCATCCATGAAGTCAATAGCCAACTCTGGTTCCACCACACAGCTCCTGACAGTATCTAAGATGGCCCCTCTGATGACATTCTTTGTCATCCGGTTGGCTTTCCACCAATCATTGTAGTATTTCCTGTCCGCAACAGTGCTGTCCTCATCAAGCTCCTCAGGCTGATCTTCATTGAGGCACATATCCATGTTCAGATTCATGGAGATGTAAAATTCAACTTGATTACGCCATTTCTGAAAGTTCAGTCCTGTGAGCAAGTGGATCTATCCTAGTGTCACCACCTCAACTCCTAGAATGATTAAAATCAATGCAAATGAGTTTCAAGATTCATGCATATATATATATATATATATATATATATATATATATATATATATATATATTTGAATATGTGTGTAGTACTGTAGTATACATTTCAGCCTATATAGTTAAACATGTAAGTTTAGCTACTGAAAACATATCTAAAAAGTCCCATAAAGTTCATACCAGATAACACCTTTGTGGTATAAAATCTGATATCTTAATATTCCAAATGTATTACCACAACCATGTACTCTTAGATATATGTTAAAAACAGTCAATATCTTTGGTAGGATAAAGAAAAGTCTCAACATATCAGAAGTAAAAATACAGATCATGCAAGACACTATTATTTGAAATAAAATTGTACATGTAAATATCTCTTTAGAGACCGCAAGACAATACAGCTTTATAACAATAACACAAGTTTTGATTCTTCTTCAGCTCTCTAAACATGATAGTAAAGGTTACTTTGTGCAACATAATCAATACCACATCTAAGAAACATTGAAGTTTAAGATTTAGGTTTTAGTTTAATAAACATTAAAACGTCATTTTATGAATGCAAATGTAAGGCTATAACAAGATTTGGGAGAGTTTCTTATACATCCATTCTGCATTTTGCATTCATACAGTATGCACTTTTAGTAGTTTTATACCTCAGTTGATCAATTTGCATACGAGATCAAAATTTATACATATATAGTTCATCATATGGATTAAGTTCTTAACTATGATTGATACATGCATATGGGTACACAAATTCAAAACCATCACCACAGTATTGCAATTTTGTATCCCCAAACTTCAATCACAGAATCAATGAATCTCATAAGAACTAAATTTAGGTCTTACCTCGGCATCAACATCATTCATCTGCAATTAAAATCAGCGGAAGCAAAACGAAAACGCACAGCCAATAAGTCCTAATCTGATTCTAAGTTTTCTGGGTTTGAATCCCATCTGAGGTGATTAACCTCATATGCTAAGGTTATCCGTTTCAAATAAAAAACAAAAGAAACAAGTTGGGTTTTAAAACCGGGTTCTTAATGGACTCGGGTTTTAGGCTAAAACTGTAGGCCCAAAAACAAGAACAATGAATTTTCTGTATTGGTTTTTACTGATTGAAAACTTTAATCGATTTGTGAAATTGTGAAGAGTCATTGGCTCTGATACCATATATTATACCTGAAACTGAATTACATAATAACTTAAGTCAAGATCGTTTCACAATAAACACAAACACAATATTGTAGAATCATAAAACCAATAGCTTAAAGAGTTTCCTAGTTGCACTAGGTGATTACCATAAGGGCCAGCATCAATTGGAGTTCCGCTCACGGTAGTCATTCTTCTCAGCAACACAGCAACACAACTGCAATCTCACAAAACACAGAACTAAGGAAAATCTTCTATGCTATACTACTTGTTTCTTGACAGAATGGGACTGCTATTACTATAGGAAAAACGTAGTTAGCATAGGGACTTTCTACTGCTATATATAGTGGCCTAGAAACATAACTCGTGCTCATCCCATAAAGAGTCCGAGTTCACTTAATGTTTATCAGATACAAGTCTTTAGGTTTATCTCAAGAACTCAATGTTGATCAAGTTAATCAACTTGATAAGTCTCCAACTTCTAATGAGAGACATACACCTCAATAGATAACATAATAGAGTTTTACATTTATATTTCTACTAATTATATTCAAGTTAATCTCAAAACTATTTTATGCAGACAAAGATAAAAGTAGCGTCCTATATTATTTCCAACAGAAAACACAATCTAATCTTTAGTAATTGTGCACACGAAATAGATTTGGTTTGAGTTCAGACTAGATTACAATATTAGATTTCATATGAAATCATAGGAATCCTCGAGGAGTAGCTAGATATATATGCGAGAGGGGGTTTCTGGAACTAGATTATTTCATTATTAGGTTGGAAAATCTCTCATAGATTGGGTTTATAGGGTTTGATTTCGCAAAGTCATCATATCATATACATTTCAGACTAGATTTCATATCATTGAGTCTGAAATGAATTCGAATCTCAAAAAGATCACACACCAATATTTATAGGGTTTGAGTTGGTCGAGTATCTAAGCTAGAATCATCATATCCTTAACACGGAAAGTTAGATAATCATCACACACCCTAACACCCATTAATTAAATTCTAAACATGCAGCCCAAACACTTGAACTTGATCACCTGATCTTTTGTATAAATTAGGGTTTTATCGTATTTTATCTTATCCAAAGACAAGAAAATTCTTCACTCACTCTTTACCTTATTATGCTTACTGAATTTTCATTCAATGACTAGCTACTACAAAAGGTTATTCGAATATTTAAAACAAGGTAATGCATATGGAGTATTTAATCTAACTCCCATTTTTAAGACAATTTTGTCATTTAGTACTAAAGTAGAGGGTATAATACGAATCGATCCGTTGCCATGCGTACATAGGACAAGCAAGATCATCTAATCCATATGAGGGTTGTATCTTTATTACAAATTTCAGCTCACAAGGAGTCTATAATCTAATAGAAATAGATCATAGGCAAGGAAACTAACAAACTAAAGCTAGCAAAAATAAAGCTCTCCCATGTGAAAAGCATGAGCCAAGAGCAATTGTTCCGCAATAAAACAAAAACTTTCATTGCTGGTATTGATAGTGAGTGCCGCACCTCCAAAGTATGCACCTATCTCCCTAAACCCTAAGAGCGCCGCTGTGCTCCCAAACGCTAACCTTACCTCTCCAAATCTCGCAGCCTCTCCATCACCAATCTCGTTGCTTCCCATGGCTCTCAAACTCCCGGAACTCATCCCTCCCTCCTCGATCATCTCCATCACCAACACCAAACCACTCGTCCTCTGTAACTTCTTCTCTGCATAATTCGAGCAAGTCCTTTGCTTCCTCATCGTTGATCTAATCTGCATCGATCGAGGATGTCACCAATTCCTTTGCTGCATCTTTGGCATTGGCAAATTCCAAGGTTGTGGATCTCTCTCACCGCATCTCTGCTCCTAAAAGAGGTGCTGCGCAATCCTTCTTAATAGCGAAGCCGCTGAACTCAACCCCTCCAAGCCTGATGGAACTCAAGCGGTTATGTGGAAGGGTGTGGATCCTGGAGCAGAAATTTCAAATCCAGGAACGTCCGAACAATATCTTATCATTAGCTTCGATCTCATCAAGGACAGAAACAAAGTCCTTCGAGAAGGATCCTGGTGGTACCAGCATGTACCAATTGTGATTCAACTATATGATGGCGTCAAGTCAATCAAGAGCTTCGCCATGGACTCTTTGTTCTTCTGTGTATTCAAAATATTCCACCTAAGTATGAGATCCCTGAGAATTTTCCTGGTATTGCTTCTATTGCTGGTCGTTATATTGATGACAAACTTTTCATGAGATCAAAGAAGGTAGGGTTATGGTTGAGAAGAAACTATCTGATCCTATTCTTACCTCCAAAACCATCAAGCTAGCAACAGATGCTGAGGAACAAATTAATTTTTACTTTGAGAATCGTTTGAGTAGTTGTGATGCTTGTAACTTGGTGTTCCATGAGAATGGCAAATGCCGAGTGAACTCTAGCTACAACACTGCAGGTCAGTCTCATGCAAACATCATGCCAAACCATACCCATGTGATCAGTTTTGCATCTAAAGCTCTGATGCATGGAGCCTTCAAGTTTCATGGCTCAAGATTGCCATCTACACCAATTGCTACCTCAATCTTTGATCAAAAGAAAGAGAAGATGTACAAGCGTCCTACTATTCCAAGAAGCTGGTGCGTGAACCTGAAGATGATGTCCTAGTTCTTATACCTGTGAATGATCTTGATCATTCTTCTGGCCAGACTACACTGGAGCATGAACTTGACGGTCATTTGACTGTTGGAGAGGGACGCAAACGGGGTAGACCTTCATCACCTGAGACCTCTCCCAAGAAGTTGAAGGTATTGATAGCTAGGCTTGTTGCAGGCACATGAAGCTTAGGTGCATACCAAGAGACTAAAACAGCCTGACTTCCTGGTTGCCCTTTTGGCCAAGACCCTCGGCTTCACGATGGATTCAACTGAGCTGGCTCTCGTGCCAACTGAAGCTCAGAAGAAGAAAAGCCCTAGGGTTTTTTTTTTTCAATGGTATTAAAATTGGAATTTCTTCCATAATGGGTTCGTCGGATGATGGATTGTGTCATAAACGGTTTCATTCTCATTTTTATGGAATGGAAATTCCCTCATTCACTTTGTTCCTACTCGAGGAATTCGGCAGGGCTGCCCTTTATCTTCTTATCTGGTCTTATTTGTAGCTGATGATTTCTCTAGTTCGCTTAGATTTGCTGAAGTCTCAGATCTGTTGTTTGGCATATAGCCCTCTAGGTATGCTCCTCCAATTTCTCATCATCTTTGCCGTGTTGATGATAGTTCATCTTATTCATTGTTACTGAATGCTAATCAAGATACGTACAACCCAAGTTTTTCATAATCCTATCAGCTTTTCTGAATTCTGAAGAAGCATGAACATATATTAAAGAGTATTTTGTAACTCTGCACGTCTCCGTTGATTGTAAAATATCCTTTTTTCTTAGGATAATATATTGTAAAATACTTGAGAAACCATAATGCAAGAATCATGGTCCTTCCTACTAGGATCAATTAGGACGTAGGACATGATATGAACAGAAACTATGTGATTTGATCAATTTTGATTCTATATTTATCCAACAAAGACTTACAGAACTCAAGAATGCAACCAATTAAGGGATATAGTTTAACTTTCAACGGGTGGTATATCTCAGCAAAATTTTGCTATAATTAACCTCCTGTATGATACTTTTGCCAAAGGTAGATACAAAAGAATCTCAACTGACAAAACCGTGGACATAGAAGACAAAAAAAATATGTGATCATATTGAAACAAACAAATAAGAGGGCAAATCATATTAGTACAAGTTTATAAGCAACACCTTCATTATCTGCAGCCCAGTCTCCTCTAATTTCTAGGAATAAACGGGCTTCTAGCTATTTCGGTGATAAGAAACATATTGGGCCGATGGAGTGCTTTAATTCCATTCTCTCCCTACGGTACGAGGAAACCTATAAATCCCCTTATTACAGGAAAACCTAAACGCTGAAACCTGAAAGGAGGAACAGATCGATGGAATCAAAATTAGAACGTCTAGACGGCGATGAAGACAGGATCAGCCAATTGCCGGACGATATTTGTGTTCATATTCTATCCTATCTTCCGACGCTGTATTATGTTCGAAGTTCGACCTATGGTTTTGTCTAAAAGATGGAACAACTTATGACCTTTGTCCCCACTCTAGACTTCGACCTACCTACAACAGATTCTTCCACAGATTATTACAGTCGTCGAACTGGGTTTTGTTTTAATAAATTTGCAAAGTTTCTCGATGCTGCACTCTCGTCCACAACTCATCAACAACCAGAAAGTTTCGTCTTCATATTGGAACTTTGGAAGGATGTCGACCCGATGATGCAACAGGAAGATGCTTCTCGTATTTGTGATTGGATATGCACTGCCATGAGGCATGAGGTCTGTGAACTTGAACTTTCTTTTTCACCTCGTACGTGGTGGCCGGTGAAGTTGGAACTGCCTCCAAGTGTTTTCTTGTGCAAAACTCTGGAGATTTTAAAGCTACATTCAAATTATATCACATATCCTCCTACAACTAAACCAGGATACTTTCCAAGGCTCATGTTCGCCCAACTTACATCCTATGGAGATGATGATATCTCAATGGGAGAACTTTTTTGTAACTGCCCTGTACTTGAAGAGTTGTCTATCGATGTCTGGCTTATGTCAAAAGATATCAATTTCCGGATCTCTGCACCTGAATTGAAAAATTTAAGGATGACCATTCGATTAGTAGATTTTGGAAGTAAGGTGGAAAGGGTAGAAATCATTGCACCAAAGCTTGAACACTTTGTTGTCTCCAGTGATTTGACAAGATATATCATGCGGAAGATGACTTTATCCGGGTTTTCATTCAAAGATATTAGGTTTGATGGCGAGATTGTTCAGTTGAAGAGACATGGGTATTAGGTTTTTAGTTTTTAGCTTTGACAATAGTTGACGATAGAGCTTATAAACGGCAAAAGACGGAGCCGTCAAACTCAACTCACAATCCTATCAATTTCTTAGCTGGACACGTGTCGCGTTTTAAGTGATTGGGGATACCAAATCAGCTTGCTAGTTAGTGTTCCGGTCACAACAAATAATTTCTCTTTCTAGTGAACACTTTGTTCCGCGTTTCTAGCATCGTTCTGCGTTCCGTATGGTTGTGTTTTGAAGAAGATGACTTTATCCGTTAGTGGTGAGCTTCTTTTCAAGAACCGCCATATGACGCAAGAGAAGTTTGATCAAGAGGCATATTTCACTGCTCCAAGAAAAGCTCCTTACAACGGTAGATATTTGTTGTGTTTTTGTTGACAAACAATTTTGAGCTTTATGATGCTTCTTATGATGGATTGGGGATTGATCAATATCTCTAATAGTAATATTGAGAAACAATTTTAAGCTTTTTAATTGACAAGAACACTTTTAAAGCCAGAAACACCACAAGAAACAGTTTTAGAGATACTTCTCAAAATCAATTTCAAGTGCTTCTAAAATCCGCAAGATATAGTTGAATTCCTTTAGAAAACAATCCAAACAGACTCTTAAATTTATATACATAACTACAATTTATACGTGTAAATACCGCGACTCCTCATAAACAAAGAAATAGAAGAAGCCTGTATAGAAAAGAATGGAAAGTTGGAAACTATACCTATTGAACAAGCCTATATCTCTACTATAATAAAGCCAACAAGTTTGGAATTTCACTAAACTAAGAACTTTCATAAATACCCTTAGTAAGTCAACTGATTCAAATAAAAACCAAGGTTGTTATAGTAAAAAGCAAAATAATTAATAAAAGAAATTAGATAAAGAGATAATTGTGAAAAACTACCTGATGAGTGATGACATATAACTGTATAATACGGTTATAAGGTAAACCAAATTAACCACTTATGCTTATTTTCAGGTAAACGTGTTATTGTGCGTGCAAATGCATGGGTAAAAGGCTAGCTAGTAGAAAAGAATGGAAACTAACTCTTGTAGAATCTGCTTCAAAGGAAGAAAATCTACTGTATATAAGGCATCGTTTGGTTCGCGGAAAGTAACTATTAGGAAAGAAAAGTTATTCCTTTCTTGCGTTTGAGAATGCTGAAGGAAAGGAAATACTTTCCTGAAGGTTGGGAAAATGTGAGGGAAAGTTGTTCCTTCCAAAATCCATAGGAACTAGTTTCCTATCTCATTTCCTTGCATTTAATACTCACAATATATTATTTTATTATTTTAATTAACAACTTTCCGGATGATTTTGTTGGAGAGGAGAGATCCCACATTGGAAAAGTGATAAATAAAATATAATTAATAAGTGGGTGGATCATTCATAATTGTACCGAGACATTTTGTGATTAAAACCCAACACTTTAAAGGTGATTAAATTGAGACAATATCGGTACAAAGATGATCCACCGGCCACACTTGTCGTTGTTTGACATGGTATCACAGCGGGTCTCTCTCCAGTTGTGTCTCCAATGAGCTCGGGTGGTTCTTTCAGGGGTCATAGCCCTGGTTTGGTTCTTTCGAGTTGTCATGGGACCCAGGTTCAAGTTTGTTAATCAGTTTCACGTGCAGACCTAAAAGTTAGGTTGCACGTGAGGGGGATTGTTGGAGATGAGAGATTCCACATTAAAAAAGTGATAAATAAAATATAACTAATAAATAGGTGGATCATTCTTAATTGTACCGATACATTTTGTGATTAAAACCGAACATCTTAAATGTGGTTAAGTTAGGACAATATCTGTATAAAGATGATCTACTAGTCACGTTTGTCGATGTTTGACTTCTTAAGTTACCAAACATCATAACAGAAAGTTATTGAAAAATTTCATTTCTTTTTTCTTCTCTTTTTCTTTTCGTGGGAAAGACAAAAGAATACTTTTTTTTCCACGGACTAAACGGGGCATAAATGTTGTATTTTGCGCACCAAACACCACTTGTACGGCTGTACCCAGATCAGGACCCCCTCCTTGATCCCGCCACGTGTACACTTCACTACAAGACCAAAACTCTTCGAGCTCCACTCTAAACCAAAGTCCCCTGACACGGACTCAGATTCTATCATTCTGGGAAGTGAAACTCACAGACAGATCGATCACTTGGAAAATCGAAGCCTCCAGTTCGTACAATAATGCACACCTTAAATGCAGTGATGACGGCCCGGATGCTGCTGGTCCGGAACTCGGGTCTGAAAAACGAGGCCATACCCTTCGGAGATGTCTGGTGGTTTATCTACGCCGGGTTCTCCTGCTTCCTCGTCCTCTTCGCCGGAATGATGTCCGGGTTAACGTTGGGACTCATGTCCCTCGGCCTCGTCGACCTCGAGATTCTCCAGCGAAGTGGCACTCCCACCGAGAAAAAACAAGCAGGTTCGGTTGTGTTCGGTCCCCATTGTCTTGTCCTAGATTTCTTTTCATGAATTAAACTGATAAAGTTTTGTTCTTTAATCGTTGGGTTTCTGTTAATTCTGTTGCAGCGGCTATACTTCCGGTGGTTCAGAAGCAGCATCAGCTGCTTGTCACTTTGCTTCTGTGTAATGCTGGAGCTATGGAAGTGAGTCGTTTCCATCATTTACATTGTGTCTTCTTATCAATTGCTTTGTTATTTTGATTGTACTAGAGAGTTGGATTGGTTACGAACTATTCGGAGTGTTTGAGCTATTTCAATTTGCAATCTGCAGGCGCTTCCTATATATTTGGACAAGATTTTCAATGAGTATGTTGCTATAATTCTGTCTGTCACGTTTGTGCTGTTTTTCGGAGAAGTGAGTTATTTTTTTCGTGATTTGGCATTGTGGTTTATTGTTAATGACTTCATGCTGCTTTGTGATTGGGGGTGAATCAAGAATTTGATTTGGGGGGTTGTTTTTTTGTTCTGTCAGGTTATTCCACAAGCAATATGCACTAGATATGGACTAGCTGTAGGTTCCAACTTGGTATGGATTGTCCGTGGTTTGATGCTTATTTGCTACCCAATTGCTTATCCTATTGGAAAGGTATGTTTGATGAATTATTGAAAATGTTTCTCTCCTTATCATGCACGTTATTTATAGATTTTAGATGAATGTATATTGCTGATGCAGTTTGATTTGACATGTAATATCTGATAATAAGAAATTTTATGTTTAGGTCTTGGATTGTGTTCTGGGACATAATGAAGCATTATTTAGGCGAGCTCAGTTAAAAGCCCTTGTCTCCATCCACAGCAAGGAGGTAAAGTGATTTCCATTTACATCCAATATGGTATCACTTGATGAGACTGTTTGAATTTATAAGGATTGAGGAAGTATCTATAATAAGAAAAAATTCCTTCTTATCTGTTTAGAAAATTTCATTTGTTACTTTTACTTTCTATATATAGGAGGGCAAAGGCGGTGAACTTACACATGATGAGACAACAATAATCAGCGGAGCACTAGATTTAACTGAAAAGGTACAATTTATATGAAATTGGCATGTACATTTTTATGTTTAACTGTCGTAGTTTTCTTGTTTTTGTATCAGTGTGCAGTTTCAGACCTTTTAACAATGTAAAAAATGAATAAGATTGGCTACTATATCATGAATTTTGGGGCGCTATTTTTACTTAGTTTCTAATTTAAGAATTTTGCATTTGGATCTAAAGGTAAACTTAACTCCGATCTTTCTTTTGATGGAATGCATTTCAAACAGTTTTGAATGTACCACATACTTCTTTACTTTTTTGAGTTTGAGCATTTAATTGATACTTCACAGTACATGAATTTAATCGGTTTAGTAGCTTACTCTATTACATGACATTTGTATATGTTAATCCGCTCTTAAGTACTTAATTCTAAGAAGTCAGTCCAATGATCCTATTTTTGATTGTTTTTTTCATTCAACAGACTGCTGAGGAGGCTATGACGCCTATTGAATCAACCTTTTCCTTAGATGTCAATTCAAAGCTGGACTGGTAAGTTCCCCTTCTCAATCAACTATTTTACCGACTGATGAGAATAACATCATTATTAAATATTCACTTGCATACTACTTTTTAAACCTGTCAGTTTCTACTAACGAAATTGATTCAAGAAGTTTCTTTTCATATACAACATTCTAGACATTTTGGTTTCTTAATTTTAGTAATTTGGTTTTAGCATAAGTTATAGAACAAATTGTGTGTTATCTGATTAGATTTATATTCATCTCTAATTAATAACTTAGGGAAGCAATGGGAAAAGTTCTTGCTCGGGGGCATAGTCGAGTTCCCGTCTATTCTGGGAATCCAAGGAATATTATTGGACTTCTCCTGGTGAGTGTTAAACTTAGATCTTTGGGTGATCTGTAGTTAGTATTTAATCTAGATACTAAACACGCTAAACTGTAATAGGTATTTCTGATTCTTTCTTTTTTATGTGGATCAGGTGAAAAGTCTTCTCACTGTACGACCCGAAACAGAGACCCCTGTCAGTGCTGTTTCCATCCGTAGAATCCCAAGGTGTGCTTCACCATCTTTAAATACTTTTCTTCAATTCTTATACCGAGTATGGAATATCCAGTGTTCATTTGTGGGTCATATTCCCAGAGTTCCTGCAGATATGCCACTGTATGATATATTGAATGAGTTTCAAAAGGGCAGCAGTCATATGGCCGCTGTGGTAAAGGCCAGAGGGAAAAGTAAGGCTCATCCACCTATGATTGAGGGAGAAAAAGAGGAAGGAAGAAAAATTGGTGGCATGGATACCGAACTGACTACTCCATTGCTATCCAAGCAGGATGGAAAGTCAGATCATGTTGTTGTTGACATACCCAAGATACCAAAGCCCACTAATATTAAAAAGGAAGTTCTCTCACACAATAATGTTGGAGAAGCAAATGGACCCCATTTGTCAGAGGATATCGAAGATGGTGAAGTAGTTGGTATCATCACGCTGGAAGATGTATTTGAAGAACTCCTGCAGGTAAAATAAATGCAATTAATATTTTTTTCCTTTCCGCTTATGAATATCATTAAATTTGCATCGAACTTCATAATAACTGATTAATTTCTTGATAAATACAGGAAGAGATTGTCGATGAAACGGATGAATATGTTGATGTACATAAAAGGTATCATAGAGTGACAACTGTTGTCAGTTGGCTAATATTGTTTGTGGGAGTTAGGTAAACTGGATTAATCAGCTTCTTCTTTGCAGAATACGCGTTGCTGCAGCTGCAGCTGCTTCATCAGTGGCGAGAGCTCCATCACTGCGGAGGTTAAATGTCAACAAGGGACCAGGGAGTGAACAACACAAATCAGCCATATCCAGTGTATGATATCAATTGATCTGTGTAGCACCTTTAAGGGTTAAATACTGTATAGTCCATGTAGTTTGAAGTTGACATATGTTCAGTCCTTGTTGTTTTATTTTAATCTGAATGGTTCTTAAAGTCACGATTTTCCTTCCAAATGGTCATTCAGTCAACTCTCTTGGTTAAATTGCTAACGTGGCTATTAAAAATTACATTGTCTTCTAACGGAGAATATTAACAGAATGATTATTTAGAAGAGAAATTGTGACTTTAAGGACTATTCAGATTCAAATGAAACCACAAAGACTGAACAGTCAACTTCAAACCACAAGAAGTAAACAAATTTCAATTTTAACTTTAATTGAGGGGTGGGGAGAGGGAAGTCATGCGAGCAACATCTGTGTATGTTTATGCTTCCATGCAGGCTGTTTGGAAATGAAAAGCTGGCATGATATGAGATTTTTATAGCCATCTCACTCATGTCATGCAATGCCTAGTTTGACCATTGTAGTGATGCACGCCTAGTTGTAACAATTTAGGGAACTCGGTAGTTGCTCAGATATAGGTTCATATAACAACTCAATTTACTGGTAGTGTTTCCACTTCGTATCTTACTTTTATTTTCATTTGAAAGTTGTGTTTGCTTACTCGGGATTTGTACTCTTAGATGATGGTATGAGCAATGGGATGGCTATTGATATGTTGAACACTTGTAGTCATTTTTAATGTTCAAATTACTGTCTAGTGGTTGAAGCATTGACAATGTTTGCTCTTCTTGCTGTGTTGACCTAGGGAGCCCAAGCTAAGCAAGTAACCCTGAAGAAATCTACTGATGATTTGGCAACAAGGTCGCATGTAATTTCCACCGATGGAAACAAGAGATGATTAATCTGTTTCATTCTTGTAGTCTGATCTCAGGAAGTGGCTTTGTCCTTGCATCCAGGAAAAAAGGTATTTTTTCTGGTTATCTCTGGTATTGGGTGCGGGGTCCTGGAATTCAGAGATATCTGGGATTCTACATAGAGATGCAGAGAGTATGATCAATCATCCGGTAACATGCTCAGCAGTGTTCTAATCTCAAACTCTTTTTGGTTTACTTACATGTTAGGTCCGAGGTGCCTCTTAAGCTGGCACTATCTTTTTGTTGAAAAAAACTGTATCTGAAGAATAGTCAATAAGTTCAGTTATCCAAGAGTTCATAATATACAAGGTCCCTGTACAAGGACCTTTTATTGAATATTGAAATGCTAGGGTTACTACAGTTGAAGCTAGAACTCATATTAAACTTACTCTTATCGTAGCACCTATACAATGACCCCGGACGAAGGTTTTCTTTTGTTAATTGTGTAAGTAAGACAGAGCTCATCTATTCAAACAAGTCCACTCCAATCTAAGTAGGAGATTTTTGCAGTTACACTTCGATGGTCCTTATGTTGATGTTTACACAAGCTCTTTTGGCATTCGACTTGCAATTCGAAGAACTGAGTAACTACAAACACCTTGCCTTCCATACATCTACGGACCCTTAATAATACTCCTATTATACATGGGATACTTTATCTTTTCACAAAACCTTTCGATCCATTCTAAAAGAGACTGAAGTCTAAGCACATAATATTTCATCGAGTTCAACATAGTTAATTTCAGATTTCATCAATTATCTGCAGCACACTGTACACACATATAGTCTCTTCTCTGTCACTCATCCCGGCACAGAAGTATGGAGGTGCACCTGCACATGATATAAAGCCCTGTCCGCTGCTCCCTCATAACCCTTGCGCATCACCCTCCGATCGGAGCCTCAGGGCTTTAACGGAAGACGATCTTCCCTTCATGTTACTGTCAGCTGCTGGACAATAATTAAGTCCAGGCTGCTGTGAATTGAGCTTGCTAGATTTTATTGACAAGCCTGAAAAAGATCGGAGGAATAAGTGCAATGTGAGTGACAATGTCGGCCATTGACTGGGTTATCATGGGGTCAAAAGTGACAAAGTAGACAACACCAGGTGTGTTCACCTGGAAAAGGATTGCTCATCACAATGGTACTAGATTTTATCCTAATCCCAAGGGCCATTCCTGTCTGCAGTATTTGTCCTCACTGTATGAAGGTTAGTTTAACAAATTTATTCTCATGCTGCTGAATCTAATTACGAGATTTATGAACTGATTTATAAGATATAGCTTATGCCTGGGTAAGTACATGTATGAATTATTCATCTTTTGATACAAACCACTGTCGTACGTGCTTGAGCTTGTGGAATTGATGTGAAGACAATGTCGACTTTTATTGATTCTTTCGGGTATGGTATACCTCCACACGGTGGATTTGGAGCCGGGTTCTAGCTGATTATGATGTTCTTCATGAGTTTGAACAACATTTGGAGAACATCTATGTTCCCTAATGATGTACGTAGCCTAGCCAGCCCTTAAGCTTTTATTGATTATATCTGCAGCTAGCTAGTTTTTGGTGCAAAATTAAAAAAAAAAGAATGTAGCTAATATTTGTTATCTTGACCATATACGGCCTTCAATTTGATCGAGTTCTGGATTCAAAGTTTGTAATGCTAAAGTATTAATTACATGTAGTTTTCCTTGTGTCATTGAGTTTAAATTTACTCACAAACCCTGCCAATTTTCAGCAAGGCTTTCAGTTATTACTTCTCACTGGTTCTGATTCAGGCATATTGATTTTTGTTGCAGAATTGTAGACCTAGGGATACATAGCTTTTTTTCTTTGATGTCTCACCTATCTTTTCCACTTGACAACTCTCCTAACCAAGGTTTCCATATATATATATATGATATACAGTTCATATCCAGAGCGAAGCTTCACTTTGAAATTAAAGTCTGAAGTTCCTTATTTGACTCACTTTTCGGTCATATTTCCATATCTCCACCATTCAGTTTGTAGAACCTAATGCATAGATCACTTCTGCCAAGTTTCATTGAATTTGATGATCGTTTGGGTTTTCATAATCGTTATTTACACAAACAGTTATGAATAGACAGATTTATGATCCGTTCGTTGATTTAATCTAATTCGGTACCTTAACGATTACCAATTTGGATGAAACTTGACAAGAGTGATCTATGCATTAGGTTTTACAAACTGAAAGGTAGAGATATGGAAATATGACTGAAAAGTGAGTCAAATAAGAAACTTCACACTTTAATTTTAAAGTGAAGCTTCGTTCTGGATAGGAACTGTATGTATGTATATGTATATATGTGTGTGTATATATATATGTGGACTACTCTCTATAATTAGTACTTTCTCTATTGGGATTTTGCAAGCTAGATGATATCCACATATAGAGTAGTTTACTTCCACCATTCATTGCTTAGTCGTAGGGTCCACTAGTACCTCCAGAATACCTGAATGTTACTCTCAGAAGTACTTGAACTCAATTTCCATCTCTGAAGTACTTGAACTCTTTTTTTTTCTTTTTCTTTTTCCTTCACAACAAACATGAATAAAAATCTGCTAATAGTCGATAGTCAGTCGATCATATAATAGTATGGTACTTTCTTTTGCTGCATCTGTTTAATTGGGAGGAAGTCAAGGTAACTCATCCTAGAGTTGATGATCTGATCAAATTTGGCATTTATTTGTCTGGCTATTCTAGGAAGTAGTCTTCATCACATTCATTTGCATATCCTGTTATTACTAAAAGTAGTTCCAATGCAAGCAGCCAAGCACAAAACATAAACAGTTCTTAGTTACCCTCAATCATTTTCGTACAAGTATATGTTTTGGATGTGTTTATGTTCGGGAAAGAAAACCAGAAATTTTAGTTTAGTTTAATTGTAGAAAAAAGAAAGAAAAACAGGTGTGGTATGCCTTGCTGAGCACTCTTTCGATTTTATCTTCCCTTTTTAGCATCCTAGTAATGATACCAAACAAGGTCTACTAATTCGAAGTTAAATTATGAAAGAGTTTCTTCGTCATGTGTAGTGATCGAGCTGTTATGTGAAACAGTGAAAGACCTAGCCTCTTTCTTCAGACAAAAGAAAAAGAAAAGAATTCGAAGGAAAAGAAAAAGAAACCTTTCCTCTGATGTTGGCTCTCCTTTTCTCTGATATTGGCAGAACAAAGAAGACCTCTCTGAATTCTGAGATGCATCGATAGTTTTTCTACCCCAAACTAAACTAGTTGTGTCATTGTTTGCTCATATTACTAACGCACTACGGTTACAGTACAGATATATGGTCTGAACTCTGAAATGCCATCAATACATGTAAATACAGATAGCAATACTCTTTTTAAGGTATTCATCTGTAAAGTAGTAGGAGACATTTTTACACAATTTCTCGTAAACTTTAGCATCCAAACTAATAGAACTCAGCAGCCAAGCACATTATTTCACACACTTGCCTGCAGGACTTCTGATGCACGCCAAGTCGCCAAGCATCCTAATTATCTACAGTAGAGTGTCTTGGATCCCTGTCACTCATCCCAGCAAAGAAGTATGACAGTGCACCTCCACATGATGTAAAGCCGAGTCCGCTGCTCCCTCACCAGCCTCGAGCATTTGTCCCACGATCGGAGCCTCCTGGGGGCTTTAACTGAGGATAATACACCTTTCATGTTACTAGAGTAAACGTCAAGTTCAGAATGTGAGAGGTAGTACTTCTACTTTGGCTGATATGAAGGTTAAGAACTCAAGGAGTCAAGGTTGTAAGTAATATGCTTTGCTATGGAGCTAACTGAGTTGAGGTTTGCTTATAGCTTAGCCTTTTATAGAGAGGGCTGGCTATAGTGCCTGTAAACAAAAAAAAGATCTGAGGAGGCAATACAAGGTGGGGTGACAAGTGTTGGCCGCTGACTGGTTTACATGGACTCAAAAGATGACAAAGCAGACACATCAGCTTGTCTCCTTGTTCGATCAACCCTGGAAAAAGACTCATCACTGGTGCCAGAGCTCTTATCCTAATCTCATGGCCAGGCTTGTCTCCATGATTATAGAGCTGTAATTTGTCTCACTGTTTGAAGCTTAGGCAAATTTAACCAACCTAGCCAGGATTTCAGGAGGTCCTGGACTATATTGGTTGAACTTTGCAAAGAAATAATTTACAAGATTCATAGAAGATTTAGGCTTCAGTAGGTACACATATATAATTCCTGTTAAGATTCACACTTGGGATGTTTTATGCCTTGGCTGTTGAGCACCACAAGATATGCTTTGTTTTCTTAAGGGGGATATTATTTATGTTGTGACTTCTGAGCAAAACTTAACCAACATTAAGTATTAACTTGCAATATATAGCACACCCTTTACAATATATAGCTAAAACAAACATTACAAACCTCCAGAATCTAGATTAGATTGAGAATCTTACCAGAACTTTACCCTTTTATACAGTTCACTACTCACTTCACACAGCAGGCACCTAAATATATATCTCATATCAGTATCTAGTTATCTACTCTTGAAACACTTTGATCCTACTGCATGGTTCAAAGTTCTCTTCTATCTTGACCTAGCTATCTTCTGATGCAGTCTGACCACGCATACGAGCAGTTGTGCACCCATAACTAGGCAGCAACATGACTACTTTAGCACGAATGTTGACATCTTGTGGGAAGTCCAGCAAGTCCATTTACAGTAGGTGGAGATAAGCCTCTACAGGGCGGGTGTTGATCTCTCATTCTCTCAACAAAGATTCCAAGTGACAAATGGAGTGACAGACTGGATATATAACAACCCAATGCCTTAAAAATGGATGAAGTCGCCCCGCTAGCTTAGAACTTAAACTTTTTAGGTACCATGAATAATCAGTGCAGTACTTCTTGGGTTTGATTGACTTGATTGTACAACTACAAAGCAAAGAAAATCATGCAAGCTAGTCGTGGAGAAATGAAGCCACTAAAAGATTCAATTAAATCAGTACTAATCTAATTGAAACAACATAGCTTAGCTAAGAGCGTAATAGTCATGTTTATCAGGAGTACTTGTGCCAACCAAGAAGCATAGAGATGCAAACCCTAGCAATATAGAGCTTTCCTCTCTGTTGTCTCACCCATCTTTTCCACTTGGTGAATCTCCTACCCATGTTTCCGATATTTGATGACTACCACTCTCACTCTAGAGCTCTCTGGCTATCTGTACTACTTTCACAAACTTGCTGCATGCCTCGTTCAACATCTCAACCCTAATTTATTGACACGGAAACTTGGCATTTTGCAGGCTAGCAAAGATTGTATGCACATGCGATAGTAGAGAGTGGAAACTGGAGACTACTAGTTCACTTCAACCTTTCAATGCTTAGTCCTAGGGTCCATGTGTATACCTTTAGAACAACTAGATATCACGTGCAATAGTCTGCCTTTTTATCTCTTAAATGCAACGTAAACGTCTTCATCACAAGCCTTGCCTGCCATTGATAAATGTTGATTTCCAAGTTCAAGTACAGCTGAACATCTTGTTAACAAAAGCTGTTCCAAGCACAGAACAGGAACAACTGTTTCAGCCAAAGATAGAAAAGCAGATCAAACAAAACATCTGGAAATGTTTTTCTTTTTGGCAAATAACATATCTAGATGTTGTATACTTGAATAGAAATCCGATTCTATGAACAGTTCATGAGATTAGAAGTCTTTGTTCAAATATCATACTGTCGAAAACATACCGCAATGCCATATTGCCATTCGTTCATTTTATGACCTGACCGGAGGTCCAGAACTAACCTAATACAAGAACATTATGAAAACCTTATCCTTTGAGCTAGTTGTTGTTAAGCTTTTATGAATTATCAGCACCTAATCCTCTAAGATTAAAGATTGATAAGTTTTTCTTGCTCCTAGTGTAGCCAAGTAAGCTCCTGAATTAGAGGCAGAGATTGTGACAGAATAGTGCTTAATTTGCCAAGAACATCACAGTCGGATTTCAAATCCACGTGTCTACTCATGTCTCATCACTACCATGACAATGAAAATTGTTCCCAGAAACCTTATCTATAATCACATCAAGGGCATCAAAGATAAGATCTTTAATCAAACCATTTAGATCAATGTGGACCTGGCTGCTAGCCTGCATGAATATGACCATCTGTTAACTTCCAGCTAATGTTGGCCCTATGAATAAGCACGCTCTAAGCCCACCATTACTGTTTAAATCAGACCAGAGAGGGGTCATAGACACGAGGTAGCTTAGACTTTGCACAGGAGCAGAGGCAAGAGTGCTGTTAGTGACTTGGAGACAAAGGAAAGCTCCATGGTGGGGGTTAGTAACCGGTTCCTTTGATTTTTTGCTGCATATTTTTTTGTTGGGTAATATATGGCTTTGGGAATTTATATACAATAATGGTGGGGTGCAGAGAACTACTGGGGATATTAAAGTGGTTTTCATGATGTTGAGTTAGTGCAGGAACGATGTGACTAACTGAAACACCACAATCACAACATTCCCTTTCAAGAAAAATCGATATTCCACCAAGCAACTCATGAAGATTAGATTAGATGCATTTTAGTGTCAGAAAGACAATGTAGCTCGAACTTGTATTTCATGGCTATCTACTTCGGCGAAGCATCATCTCCATGGCTTTCACATCAAAAAGTACTTGCACTATGTTAGCCTTAGCTTAATTAGCAACTCTCCCACATGGATGATAGGGAATTCTAATAATCCCGAGATGGATTCTTGTTAGTTTCGTCAATCAATTCATGAACGTGATATTCTAACTAAGATCATTGATAGAGACCATTAAACGTATTGAAATGAAGAGAAGACCTTGCACTTGGACTGATTACTGTTATAAGTTGAGGATTGGAAGCTTTGCTAATGCCTGCTAGCTGACACCGATTTGGTCCGAAATCTGATTATTCCTTGTGGGTTGTATATGTTGGTATAAATGTATTATACATTTGTGTGTTACCATTCCTATATAATCCCAATGATGGTCTGCATGATGAAGGCTAGGACGTGTATGGAATATGCAACATGTTTTGCACTATGCAGCAAGGAGTAAAATATCGACGATCATGAAAATTTCGATAGTTTGAAAAAAAAAAATCTCGATGGATATATCGAGATAATATCGAATATCGATGAAAATTTTACCAAACTTTATCTAAAAGTTGTATATTCGACCAAAAATAAACTAAATATAAAATATCAGAAAGATATGAAAATTAATATCGGTAATTGCAAAAAACAGAAATTTCGAGGAAATATCGAAGATATTTTGGATATTTTACTCCTTATGAAGTAATCGAAGTTTTGACCTACGATCCCTAAATCCAAATTTCTATATTGCAAACAAAGCCTAAACAACACCACTACAAGTGGGCTAGTAGTTCTTACCTGATCAAGTATGCGCCCCAACCTAGGTTTGAAATCAAAAACTGGCATAGTAGCCAACAATGACGGAACCAGAATTTCATATCCATGGGGCACTCATAAGTTTTAGAAAACAAATTGGAAATTCAAATAAATACGTACTGAAACATTTAACATAAGATCATAAATTAGAACAAAATTATAGTAAGGTTCATTTACTTTAGTTTTATACTAGATTTATGACCCGCGCTTTGCTGCGGGTTTGTTTTCCAAATGTTTCCACACAATTCACCTTTTCTTCTTCTTTCCAACTTGGATGTACCAAAATTCAGCATCTACATAGATTGAGGTACTAAACAACAAAGCATTGATCGTATTAGTGAGAAAACAAATCTATGCTTTGCAAAAGAAAGAACAAATCCAATTAAGAGTAGTCTCTATCTACGCCACAAATCAGAGTTTTGCAAATCGCAATTCAGATAATCTGGGATACATAACTCATGATGACGGTCACCCATCAAACATGGACTAAACCTCAGATACATATCAGTACATCACCATCTAAATCTACTTTAAACTTCAAGAAAAGAACCTGTATAGTCGACATTTTTTTTTTCTGAAATATTGTTCTATATCAATTGTAATACAACTGAAAACTCATAGCATCTAACAGATTAATATCAATCTGAAACCCTTCATACTTCCCAACAGGCTTGAACCTTTTTGCTTGCCAAGTCGCCATATCCTACATATGCACACATTGATTTGGATATTGTTTTCTAAAGGCTGGATGTCTTGAAATTGATGTGTACACCGCCATTATGATCTGTAAACAATTAATACAAATGTTAGTGCATGCAGTACATAAAAGAGGATCTAGTGATGCTGTAATTGTATGTTTATATATGCTATATGTTTTGAGTAGCACTTTATGAAAATGAGAAGTGATCACATGCATATAAGCAAGCAAAGACATAGATAGTACAATATCACATAACTACCGGGAGAGTGACCAAACATAACTATAAAGTGGGATGTACATGATATGAAGCTACATCACCCTTGAAAGATCTAAACAGACTATAATATCAGCAAAAGAAGCTGCTTCATGTGCTTAGAATTGGAACCTTGTGTATAGTATCAAAGTCGTAGTAGATCGTAGTTAAGAGGTTCAATGAACTTACACTTTTTCCATCAAATTGTGTTGGTAATCATAACTGAGCTTAGCATTACATGCTTCTGCCATTCGTCTAAAAAGAACCAAGGCAAACATATATGAATACACTTAAGATTAAATTGAAAAACAGTAAGCATACATTCTTAGTAATACAAAACACAAAATTATGCTCTACAACTATGAGGTCTGCCCAAATAAAGTCAAGCCATCCAGAAATTTGCATTAAGATTTAAGATTACTGTACTATAGGATCACAGTATTGGTAAGAGAACAGAACTTTAAAGAAGCCAAAGAGCCGACACATATGCAAGACATAAATTGTAGACCTCTAGAATCTAAAACAAACTGTAGTTGTTGACCTCTAGAATCTAAAATGTTGTAAGAGAAGATTTAGATAATCAAACTAACCTTGCGTGTTCTAAGTTCAAAGCAAAGTGATAGGAAAGTAAGAGCTTACACATAAAAAAGGGTGCAGAACAGGTTTTGCATCTAATCAAGGGAAAAACCAATCTCAGATTGACAGTGAGCTGGCCTGCAAGTTTCTTGTTTATTTTTTTGCACAATGAGAACAAAATAAATACTTCAAAGCATTCCAGCTGAACTCTATGTTCAATTTGTTAAGATATATATGATCATATGGTATTATCTTATCAATCAAATACTTAATTATATGATTACTTTTTGGATGTATAAAAAAAGAGTAATGACATATTCATCTTTGAAATTTATACAAAACCCAGCTGAAGATGTATTGTACAAAAATCCAAATTGTCTAGAAACGCAAAGATCAAGAAAAGAATTAAACGAAAGAAAGAGGAAGAGGAGAGAACAACAAAGACCGATGAAAAAGAGGACAGATATAGTCTTACCCACTGATGCTGGCGATCTTGAGGAGAAACTGCATCCATGAATCAATATATGAATTAGTTATCTATAAATCAATTCAAAACAAAAATAACTGCATCCATCAAATTTATAATACAAATCTAATACTCAAAGTCTATGATTAACAGAATCAAAATTCTACTATACCTGTTGCAGCAGGGATATCCAATTAAGTTAAGTTTGAACTCATCTAATCTAGTAGCTATTGAATAGCAAAACTTCCCAACCAAGGTTCCAAACAGTAATAAAATTGATATGAACAATTTTTATGTCAATTCTGAAGAACCACACTAAATTACTCAGTCCATGTCTACCTAAACAACCAAATAATCAAATTCAAAACCAAACCAATTCAAAAAAACTTCATTATCAAATTCATCTATTGTCATACAGAGAACGTGTTTACCTGATTAGAGAAGCAGCGTTTCTGACAAATGCAAGCAATTTACTTGGAACTGGTGCAATCGATCTTTGAGGTCGCAAACTGCAAAGAGACAAAACTTGAATTGGAAAAAAAAACCCAAATCAACTCAAATATAGGGAAACAACAAAACCCAATCAAAAGTTCAATGATTGACTGAATAAACAAAGGAAATTCATGAAAAAAACTTAGTAGATCGACATCATAGTAGGTCGGCATCCATTGATAACAAAAACTTAGTAGATCAATATTCATAGTCAGATTGGTGAATGGATGTTGCTGCTATAAAACTTACCAAGTGCTTGCTGTTGTTGATCTTGATCAAATACCGAAAGAGATCAGTCTTTAATGCGGCGAATCTTGTGAGAGATGACTCTGAAAGCGTCAAGAGAGAGCTGTGGAGAAAAGGGAAAAGATTCTGGTAAAGGGGCTTTATATATTAGGTCAAATGGCAAAGCTGGGCAAACTGTTGAGACGAAGGAGAGACTATGAAGAACTTTATTGAAGTTTCATGAGAGAGCAAGAGAGAGCAGGAGAGAGCGAGATAAAACGATGCAGTGGAAGAGAAAAAATCTGATCACTCTTTCTTTATCTCTTTATCACCCTCTGGACACGCACGACAGGGTAATATCGTAAATAAACGCAAAACGGGACAAAACCGTAAAAGCACGCGGTTCTTATCTACAGTAACCCAGGTTTAGTATATAGTATATTGTACTAGAATTACAGTTTTGAGATATCGAACAACAAGGTTATACCACGCGCGGAGAAAATAGAGAAGAGGTTGCTGGGCACCTTCTCCCGACCGAGCGCTGCAAGCAATCCCGCCATTGCATCTCGGTCTGAGAGAGGAAGGAAGACCGTGCTACAATCATGTCCAAGGATGGAGGAGATTCAATTGTTTAAGGATTGGACTGATGGATCCCGATCTAACCTTCTTCTACCAAGGTTGAGGACGGGTTAGGAGCAACGTCGGGTTGTGTTTAGTTTTTGGATCTACTCATCAGACCTCAAATAAGCCCTTACTTTTACTCTTTCGAGTAAGGGTTTTCGTCATGAAATCTTATAGGTCGTTGGAGTTGGGGAGCTGAATTGTTGTTACAAGAACCCAATCTTCTGCCAGTGTATGACCGTGCGGTTTATTATCAGCCTGTGTTGAGGATTCTGGGAGATCATGGGATGACCCACCCAATGATTTTTTTATTGTGATCAAATCTTATCCTAGTAATTGCTACATATTTTGGTCAGTTTAACTTGTTCGGCTGCTCAATTAGGCTTATATTGGATTTCTAGACATGACGGTCTCTCTTCTTCAGAGTGAAGTCAAGTAGTTTGTTGTTAGAGTTAATGACTCGTATAGTTAAATGTCTTGTAATTAATGGCTCGTAGCATTACCCTCCTGAAAGATGTAACTCAAACTTGCAGACCCCTTATTAGAGCCATATCCATTAAACAACCTTCAATGGAGAATAGTTGGACTCATGACATGCCTTACCACTACCTTCGAGTCGATCTCAATCCACAAATGTTGCCAACCTCATACCTAAGCAATTCAAATTGTCTTATGGTAGGCAAGAACCCCTGTATTGAGCGCTAGAAGCTTGTACTCTCAAAGCAATGACATGAACTAAAACTTTCTGAGATCCCCGTGCAACTCTATCGAAGCCCACACTATCCGTATCCCAAAATGAACTATGAATATCAATCTTGATCAAAGGATGAAGTGGTAGTGTCCAAGTGACTAATAAATCGTGATGCACATGCTCTTAAATGAAAGAGTTGTAGGAGATTAAAAATAGGATTGTTGGAGAGAGAAAACAATGAGACAAAGGCCATACATGTTGTCTTATTCGATACCAAAAGGAAGCAATGTACATGTATCAACTATCAACCTATTGCTTTCAATACAAAAGCACCAAAGAAGATTGTAATAAATGACACACCAAAGTAGATTTAAGGAAGAAAATAGTGAAATATGGTGTCAACCAAGTACAACACATCATGAATACAATGCAAATGTGGTTGTGGAAATCTAAACATACTAAAGTACAACTGCCAAATGGTAGAATAGCAAGGGAAAGCGAGTGCGGTCGTGACATACATCATTTACTATATATCTATTTGTTGTAAACTGTGCACATAACTAAATTCACCGTTCACAACACTGTTCATAATTACTGTTTATAATGAACAGTGTTGGGCCTGGATTTTCTTCTCTGGGATCTTGCTATCGACCTCTCAGCCTCCGCCACATATGGTTCTCGCATCTTCCATAAACAGAGAGAAAAACCAAGAGTAGCCCAGGTAAAGAATTGAAGTTCCTCAAGGTAGACTCTGTGAAATTTCAGCTTCCTCAGACGCTCTGAGTCAGACACCTGAAAAATTTGGCTCTGGGTGTTTGTATTTGTTGGTTGGTTTAATAAAGGATATGCCCTCTCTGATTTCCTAACCCCGGCCCTTCTTTTTCCTCTCTCTTCCTTCTCTGATCCACTGCTTCCTTAATTCTTTCCTCCGTTTTGGTCAGTTCCCGATTCGGGAATTTTTGTTCTCTTAGAATCATCAGTGAAAGAGTTGTTCCAGTGTTTGAATGACCCATTCTTTTCAGGATTTTGGGTTTGTAAATTGGAAAACAGGAGGTAGGTTGCTGTTTTGATTTTGTACGCTATTGATTTTTTTAGGGACTTGAATTTTGATTGTGGGTTTTTGGATTTTGTTTAGGGGTCAAATTTGAGGCATGACAACCAATGTTTCCCATGGGACGAGCAATACCATGAATGTAAGAATGGCCACCTTCTGCGATCTGGTGGGATTTTCCCTTCTCTGCTACAAGTCTGGGTAAGATTTCGGTTCCCATTTGTAATTTCATAGTTTTAATTTTTCAGCTAAAGTTGATTTTTAAGGTGTTGTTGGTTTGATACAGTGCTGGGAGGGCATTATGGGATATGAGTTTTGGTTCTTAAAGTTGAGTTTTAAATGTATTCTGGGTTCATTTGTATGGAACGACTGTGGGTTGATTGGATTTTGCTGAGACCAAAGCAAGAAGCTATCTTTGAAGAAGTTTCCTTTTGTTTTTTTTCTTTTTCACTTACTGAATTGGATATAGTTTGATGAAAAGCTATTGGGTAATGTGTGATATTGGCAATTGGGTGTACTGCTAATCGTAAAAATGTATCTCAAACTGCTGTTTCGCTGCAGGGTTATGCATCCTGCTCCGTGCTATAAAAATCCATATGTAAAGGACGAATGGAGATTGATTTTTTTAGCAATCAAAGTTTGAAATGTGCAGGTACTCTTCGATCAGTTTTCAAAAAGGTTTTGTACTTTCATTCGGTATAATAGTATGAATATAAGCTGTATATCAAAATTAGCTTGAGCATGTAAAAGTACACACACACATATGAAACAACCTAATTTTTCAAACTCATATCTCCTTTGTTCTCATTTACTGTGTTCTTCGGTTTTGGTTTCATGTAGGGATTACATTTTTGCAAGTAGTTGAGAGTGTTGCTGGGAGAATTTTTACAACTAGATCTCATTGAAAATTTTGTTATAATGAATTTGATTGTGATTCGTCTTCTTTTGAATTTTGTGACAATTTTGGTTGACAAAAATATGCTAAAAAGGGTTTCGATTCTTTCTTATATATATGGAGACACTCCATGATTAATAAGTAAGATTACTCCTATTTACTGCTGAAGAATATGATGACACACACCTTATGTTCATTGTCTATAATTATTTTCATTGTCTATAATTATTTTGTTCAATTCTCAATCATCCATTTCAATTGTTAATAAGCTTTATATTTAACCGACCTTCAGTGATCAATGAATCCCCCTTTTACCTTCAATTATCAGCTATCCAATTACTATTGTTCATTGCTTATTGCCTAAATATTGTGCTTTCTATATGGTTATATACAAAGGACATCATAGTACCTTTGCAGCCATTAATTTGTTTGCAGACTTAAAACAAATTTACTTATTTCCATGTCATTCTACATCTAATATTGCATTTTATCATGTGCTCTTCTTATGTGATCTGATGTTATTATTATGCTTACCATTGTTACAGGAGAGAGAGTGTAAGGGTGATTCTCTGGGGAGATCTTGCCACCAACTTTGATATCCAAAAGATTACCGGGTTAGGATTATAAATTGAGTTAGACGAATGGTAGAAACGGAAATGAAATGGTAGTTGGTTGAAGAAAAATGGGAAGAATGAAGCGGACACTGATTGTGGGTAATGAATATTTCAGGCTACAATAAGTTCTCATCTCTGGGAGAAAGATGATAAATCGGGTATATACTCTTGATGACATATAGTCAAGAGCAGAAAAATAGTACGATATGATGGAAGGACTCTCTTTCTAATCCCTTAATTTTGGTTTTGGTGGTAGCAATGATAAGAGTGGGTTTAATGTCATGAATTTTAGATATGGTTCATTTTAACGTGGATAATCTCATACTATTTGTGGTTTAAGAGGTGAGTTTGTGATGTAGAAAACATATTGGAACTTCTGGAATTGATAGGTGTTATGAACCTTCTGGAATTTTTCCATGTACTATGAAACTGATGTGAAAGCAAATTCTTCCCTTTCTTGGCAGCTTTGAAATTAATCTTTCTTGGTATATATATTTTTATCTGGTCTGGAGCTAATTAAATTATATGTAGTTTCATAGACATGTTGGATTGATGTACATTATATGACAATCCGATGTTTCAGGCTTTAATCATCTCATGTTGATCATCGTGGCACTTCGGTTAAATCTACAGATAATACAGATGAAAGTAGCTTTCGTATGTGAGAAGGAAATGGGGCGAAAGTAGCTTTCCTGAACTTTATTATGAATTTCTTTTCCTTTTGTGATTCAAAGGTAAACACATGAATGCGATCGACCGAGAAAAGCTGGGGAAAACACAAGAGCAACACATGGAGACAAGTGCAAAAAATAACAACTACTTGGTTATTTCATAGCTTGCAGCAGAGCGCGGGTGATTGACTAGTCATAAATATTAGGCAAATCCCACTGTTCATAGACAAAGAACACATTTAACATCAAGTTGCGCCAAAGTCCGTGAATCCATTAATGCCTTTCCAAAAACTTCTCATATCCAATTATCATACCACAAACTTATCTAACTACCATTACCTATTATCCAACGAAGTTTAGAGAGAAGAGTTCTCCAGAATTTTGTCAGTCCAAGCCAACTAGAAGACTTCTTGTAATAAGTACAAGGCTTGTACCCAACCCATAAAACATGTGCTTGAGAGAAAATAGTTGAAGGAGAGGCATTTAAGACAACGTCCCATCCACGTTGTAACAACATGACTTGGTGTAACATAACCAGATTCTCCAGGTTTAGACCACCTCTATCTTTTGTCTATCATACTTGATTCCAAGAAACCAGAGTTGCTTCATTCTTTAACGGATTCGTATTCCTAAGGGTCATCAAATGGGCAGGTCGGTCCTTCCTAGCCTAGAACCAATGGGCTCAAGCTGGGCCACAACCAATATTTTCAAATTTTAGAGCCAAGCAGGACTGAGGTTTTAAAGAAATCAAGCCTTAGGGTCGTCTATGTGTCCAAGGCCATATGGGCTTTTCGTACTGCAGACGAGCTGAAGCCTCTGAAAACAAAAGCGACCGACGCCGGCCCAAGCCCAGTGCATCCAATGCAACCGCACTAGGCCGAGGACCATAAGGACCAATATGACAATGTGTGTGTGTTATCACACGGAGCAATTAATGATTGGTTGAATTAATTAGTTTGACATTGAACATATGACATGTGGCAAACAAAGAAAAAAGATATTTTCCTCTCTCCCATTTGGTTCGCTTAATGTCTTAGGCCCAGTTTGGGAACGATTTTGAAACTGTTTTTGAGGTCAAAAGTGATTTTGGGACAACCTGAGGTGATTGGTAACCACCCGTATAACTGATTTTAGAGGAATAGATTCTCTTAAAAGCGGGTTTTGGAGAAACAGGGTAAGAGGTGTTTTTGCGAGAATCAATCTCAGAAACACAAAATGATTAAATTAATCTTTTCTAAATCATATTTTGCCCTTTTAAAAACAGTTTACCAAATATCTCAACTAATTCCTCTTACAGCAATTCCAGAAGCAATTCCAGAAGCAATTCTTCTTACAGCAATTCCAAAAACATTCTTCTCACAACACAACTGTCCCAAACTGGGCCTTAATCACACAGTCCTCCTATTCTTTTTCAATATAGCCTTTAAGTTTTCTCTTCTTTTTGGGAAAACCAGTAAGAGCCACCCACGTTAAAGGATTATCTTCTCTCTTTTCTCTGATGACCATGCATTCTTGAGAGATATCACACACCAGTGCATCACCAACCCCAAAAAAATCATGTATCACAGCTGGGATCAAAACTACAAAAAAGAATCAGTATTTTCAGAATAAAAAAATTATATAAAAGGCACAATTACTTTTTTTTGGTACTGGGCATTAAATCTCTTAGAACCAGCCCTGATTTACACAAATCTATAAAGTAAAGGTTTGCATACGATAGTGGATACACATAACATAGTTTATGTATAAACAAGATACTATACATTAATTTACACATTTGTATCATTATTTTTCATTATCAATAAAATTCAAATAAAAGGAAAGGGTGGGCTCCCTAAGTGGGGTAGATCCTTCGCCTTTGGGCTTGAGGGTGGGACTAGTTCCCTACATCATCTATCTTTGAGAAGCTAATATCGCTTAATCCTTTATTTGCTTTGGAAAAAAAAAAAGTTACTATACATTAATGACTTTTGTAATAATTAGACAACAAGAATAAATATTGAAACGACTCTAATAAAATTATCCAATACATTATTCTATTGAGCTTCTAACAGAGCAGAAAATTATGCTTTCATACAAAAGTAGATGCACCATACGCACTACATTGTTGCATGGATGACAACGTACGTACAATTTGTTCTATTGGTATCCTGACTCTTCAAGTTGAACTTTATCATAGGATGGGCACATGCGTTTCATCTAGACATGAAACCCAAGAGTAGTGATCGAGACTCTTGTGTATGAAATGAATTAAGATACGAGCAGGTTGTTTATCAAGTTCCGTGGTGATTTAGAAACCATGCAAATCCTCTTGTTAGCATCTTAATGTTGCAGGCAATAGTGAACACTACTGGGAGCAACATATGTATTGAGTTGCAGAAGAATTTGAGGACAATTGTTGTTATAATCATTCTAGGTGAAAGGTAACCCAAGGCCTAGAGTGAAGTCTAGAGTTGTCATCAGTCTTCTTAAGTTGGTAAGGCTTAGACTTGCTTAGACTTAAGTCCATGACTTCCATCTTTTGAAGCAGGTAACCTAATAACATAAAATGAATAATCAAAATTAGAAATAGTAAAATTAGCCTACAACTCATGACGATAATGAATGGAGAAAGTATTTATAATAAAAAAGTATAAATCAACTGATCGAGTGTGGAAACGATTGTGAATGAGGGTGTATATATCAGTATGGTAAATCATAGATTCGATGAAGAAATCATACGTGGCTACCATCTTCACCATCTTCATGGTCTCAGAAGCATCAGAATCCATCACCATTTTCTCTCTCTCTGCAAACCAAAATTTGATCAAAAGAAGATGTTCACTAGCTTTATGCATATATGAAGTTTTTAGGTTATGTATTTATAGGTGAAATGAATGAGTTTATAGAAAGAACATTTTAGAAGAAACAATGAGCAATCACCATATCGCTCTAAGGTTTTAGGTGTTTCTTAAGATGTGTTGAACATGTGCATCGAATTCTGTTTTTGCAAAAGGGTTTTAGGTGTTTCTTAAGATGTGTTGAACATGTGCGCCGAATCCCCTTTTTACAAAACTTAGGAAACAAACTTATTATGTACAAGATATGTTTTTGTACCAAATACAACCTTAAATATAAAAGAAATCATTCTTTTTTGGAAAGTTCATACCAATAATTTGAATATGTTCATGAACATACAACAAAAAATTAATCACATAGAATAAAATCATAAAGAAAGAATTTGTCTTAAAAGGAAGCTAGTAAAGGTTATTGAAATCGTAACGCAACCTACATATTAAGAGTCAATACATGTAGATATGCGTTGAGATTAAACAGTTACGATATAACTATTTATGTAAAATGAAAAATTTAAAGTTATGTACGAAATTTGATGCACAAAATATAGTTTTTAAATAAGATACTTACTATATATTAACAAAGGTTAGTAATTCCACAGTGACAATCGATATTGAAACAACTTCTATCAAATTATTTGATAAACAATTCAATTCTAAAATAAATAAACTTCTAATTAATAGAACACAATATTATGTTTTCATACTAAAGTACTACACGGGCTACTTGGGCTCAGTTAGTTTTCCCTTCGCAGGTCTTCTTGTCTTTGCAGTTTGCTAGTCTCATCGACAAAGATTTTAGCACAGCAAGATGCTCTAAACGAAGGGGAGTGTATGTTTTCACTAGCTATTATTAATGCTTACTGAGCGGTGTGAGCTAAAAGTGCAAGTTCCAAGCACCCTAGAGTTTATTACGTACCCCAAGAGGCCTAAAGCTGTTAGCCATGAACCTTACCCAACTAGGTTTTAAACCCTTATTGGTCTTGACCTCATAGGTGGGTATCATTGTGGTCTCTCAGGTCAATAAGAGAAGGGGAGGATGTCCTAACGGCAACAAGAAAAAGCCCGATGTATGTGGTTTCATTGCTAGTGGGAAGGTAGAGGAAGTCGAATTTCGAGTTTGAAGGCGAACATGATACCTGTGCGCACTTCTCGGAAAGCCTTATCTACATAGCAAGGTCTCAGAAGATTTATAAATAACTCTAACTCAGAGAGAGGCTCGAATCCCACTCTGGTAGTGTCATTTATTTGGTTACTTAGTTTGCTGACGATCCAAGAGAAATTTATGTAAAGTTTCAATTAGGGTTTTTAACATTAACTCTAGTATGTTGTGCCTTTTTTTTTTTGGAATTAATGAAATGGGTAAACCCATTAGAGGAACCCAAATAAGCCCAATTACAATTAAACTAAGAAAAATTACCACTCAGCCCAATCCACATGGAAAGGGTAAAAGAGGGTAACCCTAAATTTTTTACATCTGACCTTAAAATGTTAACACAACCGTCGCCGCCTTGAAAAACCCTAGCTGCCGTTGCCACCACCGCCGTTAGTGACCAAGAGGCTGTGAAATGTGCTAAAATGAAGGGAAGATGTCTGATAATCCGCTGCCAAGAAAATCTAACAACACAAATCCTGTTAAAACCAAAAGGAGTAAGGATGAAAGAGAGAAACCCACACCACACAAAAGCCTTCTCTTCTCTACCGAAGACGCTCGATCCGAAAGAAAATCGAGGCCACCGAGTTAGAACAGTAGAAGTAACCAAAGAACAAAACCGACGGTGAATGGGGGGTGGAATACCCATGCATGAGCACCCATAAACCACTCGGTAAGTGATCGATCTCACTTTTAAAAGGTAGTTTTCTATCGTAGATGGAGGGGAACTCTTGTGAGATTGTAGGTGAGAGGGATGATGTAGGTTTTCGGAATTGAAAAGGTTGTTAGAAGTTCGGCAGAATAAGGAGGAACAAAGTCCTCTGTCACATCTCAACTCTTAAATTTTTACCTGATTTACTAGCTTGGTGTAAATAAGAATTTTACCACTTCCGTCAATGATTTTATAGTTTATTTAGTCCCTAAAGGGTTTTGAGAGACGATAGCTTCGGAGGGATTATTCGTAGGAGAAAATATGATGACGGTAAAAAATGGTAATTTTAGCTAGTAAAAGGTTATTTTTATTAGGGTATTTTATTTTGTGGTGTTATTTTTTGATGTTGGGTTTAATTGAGGGTAATGGACCGGTTTGGGGCAAAAAGCCCAAACCATTTCTCTCTCTCTCCCTTCTCTCTCTCTCCCAAGCTCTCTCTCCCGAACCCTCTCCCCGTCGGACTTCCGGCCGTCCGTCCGCCGTCGTCCGGCCACCTGACAACACTGCTTCGGTCCTGATCGGTCGGCCTCCGAACCAGCTCCCATCCTAGACCGGTGGCAGTCCCCCTAGCGCCACCGTGAGAGAGAAACGACACCCAGAACCTCCGGCTGTCCGAAACTTCCCGTCGCCGGAACTTCTTCCTCCGGCCGTCATAGCCGGAGCTGTTAGGTTCAAAAGGAAGCCCTCCTCCCATACGTTCATCCCTCCAAAAGACTCACCCTCTCTTGAGCTAGGTAAAGAGAAATGTGGAGTTGAAATTCTAGGGCTTTTTATGTGTTTTCGTTCGATTGACCTAGTTAAGCTTGGAATTGGTATTTGTGCTAATTAGGAAAGTTGTAGAGGGGATTAAGAGGAAGCTGCTGTTAAAATTTAGTCGGCATAGGAGGTCGCCAGAGTCGGCCTCCAGCCGCCGCCGCTGTGTAGGGGATTTTCATGGTTTTAGATTGGTTATATTAAGGGAGTTTTTGATGTGAATTTTAGAATTTTTGGAGGAGTTTTGGATAGGTTTGAGAATTTTTAAAGTTTGGTAATTTTGGGGGATTAATAAGGTAGAATCCGGCCGTTGGATTTAAGTCGTATAATTTGTAGAAGGTTGAATTAAGGTGACCGGTATGTTCGGTGAAGTTTGGGCCATATTGAGTTAAGAGTGGCGAAGTTAGGCAATGATGAGCGTGTTTATGGCTCTCGGTTAATTTTGCCTATTTTATTAAATATTGGATTGTTAGTTGGGAATTTAATTATATATTTAGAACAGGACGAGAGGAGGCCCGAGCAGAAGAAGCCTCGGAGCGACATCAGGCTTAGGCCTAATTTGTGAGTGGACATTTGTTTTAATATGTAAGCGCTATGTTTTATGTTGTTGATAAGTTATTTCTCTGTTGAGAATCTTTATTTTTCTGATATTTGGCAATTGGCATCCTTTATAAGATATGGATATTGTGAGTATAGTATGTATATAAATGCTAGCTAGCCATACGTGCTTGGTCTGTCATAATTGGGTAAAATTCTATTATGGTGTGACGTGAGTGTTAGACACAAGCGTCATAGCCCTATATGAAAACTACTTTCAGGTTTTCATATAGGGAGTTCACACGTATATACACTCACCCTCTTCGGTCATAATGAGGAAAAATTTCATTATGGCGCGACGTGAGCGTTAGACGCAAGTGTCATAGCCTTGTATGAATTTCTATTTTTCTAATTTGTTCTTAGGATTCATACAAAGAGTCTGACGAGTGTAAATACATACACATATATGTATATATATATATATAGTAGAGCCTGAGAGGCTCCATTTTATTGAGTTATGGAGACTAGCCAGAGCTAGTCATGAAATTGCCAGTTTATGATTTGAGCGCTTTTGAATTGTCGCATGCAACATTTTCTATGAATATTAAAAATGGGAATGCATAAATAATTTATTTTATTTATTTTTGTCCACTCACTCTAACGGTTTTTAAATGTGTTCCCCTGGGCCCTTTGTTTTAAAATGCCAAGTCTACAGAATTCGGGTTGGCACTAGATCGAGGCGAGGCATAGTTACCCGCATCTCTTCCACCTTTCATCAGTAGGTTACATGTTAACCTACTGCCTTATTTTCTTGTTTCCGCTAGTGTTTAGTAGCTCTGATTACCTTGGGACTTTTGTTTACATTTTAATTTGAGAGATATCCTAAGGTTGATGTATGTTATAATTCATTTGGATATTTTTGGATGAATTGGAAGTTGGTTGTTTCGTCTAGGAGAGTAAATTCTTGATTTTTCCGGGTTAGGGTTGTTCGTTTTCAAAAGAGGTTTACCGAGTTCTTCAGTAAATTTTCCTTAGAGGTGGACCCTGCAAGACTTACTTCGGATTTAAAGGTGAAATTTGGGGTGGTTCTTGACAGTTGGTATCAGAGCTTTAGGTTTCATTTCCTGCGTCCTTATTACTATCATATTTGCCTAAGTAGCACATAGCGTCTATAGAGTGATGATCCGACCGCGGCGGATTAATTGACAGTTTATGCTTTGGATGCTATTTGTTATTGGGTAGGTGTGATAGTTGTGTTAGTCTTGTTTATAGACTACTAAATATCTTCTTCCTTATGTACTATGCCTCCTAGACGCCAACGCCAACCCCGTGAGACTGGTTCGACCAACGCCAATGAGGGTAATGAGGTCAGGGAGTTAGTGGATTCTATAGGGGATATGCTGAGAGTGTTCTGGATCGGACTCAGAACCCTCAGATTGTGAAGAAGAAGGATGTTCATGAGGCTGGTGCAAGGGAGTTCAAGGGTGCCAAGGGACCTCTTGATGCTACACTTGGGTGGATAAGATGGAAAAGGCTTTTATGAGCACAGATTTGCCAGAAGATAAGAAAGTGAAGATGGCAGTGACTTTTCTGGATGATTCAGCACATCACTGGTGGTCGCTTGCCAGCAGGAATACTGAGGATGCTCAGAATATGTCTTGGGAGCAGTTTAAGACTCTCTTCTTGGGGCAATATTTCAATCATGCCCACCGCAGTAGGATTCAGTCGGACTTTTTGCATATTCAGAAGAGGGATGATGAGGGTGTCATAGAGTTTGAGCAGAGATTCACTTCCCTGAGTTATCATGTGTCCTACCTGGTTCCGGATGAGAGGACAAGGATTGCAATGTTCATTAGGGCACTTGGTGGTGTGTATGTTGACAAGATGATAGGGGTGGTGTACCCTACTTTTATGGATGCGGTTAGCACAGCTATGGCTATTAAGACCATGAGGACACATGGTGCTCGGCCTCGTGATTACAGTGGTCCCAGTCAGGGTCCATCCAAGAAGGCTGCTTCATCATCCGCTTCTGGGTCTTCTGCTGGTAGTGGCAGTAGTTGGCGATCGAGCTCTGGTGCTCGAAATAGGAATAGAGGACGTTTCAGGAGACCTTCTCAGAGTCATTTAGGTAGGCAGCCGTCTGGTCAGTTCAGTTCTGGTGGCAGCTTTCATGGTGGATCATCCGGTAGCTAGACTCCTTATGGGCAGCAGCAGTTTTCTGGATGCTTTGAGTGTGGTGGTTAGGACCACTTCAAGAGAGATTGTCCATTGTTGGCTCAGAGGATCACCCCCACCCCTACTCAGCCAGTTGGTCAATCTTCAGCTAGGGGCTCCAGCAGTGGTGCCCAGGGCAGTGCAACGGCCAATGGTAGCTCTCGGCAGGGTGGTGGTCAGCGTGGACGTCCCTTGAGTTGCGCTAGACTGCATGCTATGACCTAGTAGGAGGGTCGTACTTCTCCAGATGTTATCATCGATACATTATTAATTTTTCGTCAGCCAACTTTTACTTTAATTGATCCCGGAGCCACGCATTCATTTATGTCTAGTAGATTTGCCCTCCATGCCAATGTGCCATCATCGTCTCTTCCAGGTGAGTGACATGTGTCTCTGCCCTCCGATGAGGTAATGAGAATAAATTGGGTGTTTAGTGGTTGTGAGGTGTTAGTAGAGGGAATAAATTTCAATGCCGATTTAATTCCTTTAGATATAGTGGAGTTTTTTGTGATCTTGGGAATGGACTTTTTGGAAGCATATAGAGCTATGGTAGATTGTTTTAAAAATGCAGTGGTGCTTCGAAGCCCAGGTGGATTTGAGGTTGCTTTTCAAGGGAAAATAGATGTTATTTCGAGTTGCCTAATTTCCGCTGTTGCTGCTAGGAAATTATTAAATAAAGGTTGTCAGACATATTTAGCTCACATTGTGGATACAAGTATGAGAGTTTTGGGAGTAGAAGATATTCCTCTAGTAAGGAAGTTTCCGGATGTTTTTCCTGAGGAGTTGCCTGGTTTGCCTCCTGTAAGGGAGATAGACTTCTCTATTGAATTACTTCCTGGAACTACGCCTATTTCTCAGGCACCTTACAGAATGGCTCCAGCGGAATTGAAAGAATTAAAGATTCAATTGCAGGAGTTAGTAGACAAGGGTTTTATTCGGCCTAGCATGTCTCCATAGGGTGCTCCGGTGTTATTTGTTAAGAAGAAAGATGGCACCATGAGACTATGCATTGATTATAGGAAGCTAAATCAAGTCACGGTGAAGAATAAATATTCGTTGCCTCGCATTGATGATTTATTTGATCAGTTGAGGGGTGTTTCTGTTTTCTTCAAGATTGACTTGAGATCTGGTTATCATCAGTTGCGGATCCGGGAGAGTGACATAGCCAAGATTGTTTTTCGGTCATGATATGGTCATTATGAATTTGTGGTGATGCCATTTGGACTTACTAATGCACCCACTGCTTTTATGGACCTCATGAATAGGGTGTTTAGTTCATATCTTGATCGTTTCGTGATCGTATTCATAGATGATATCTTGGTTTACTCAAGGAGTGAGAAGGAGCATGCCAAGCATCTAAGAATAATATTGCAGATTTTGAGAAATTCTCAATTATATGCTAAGTTTAGTGATGTGCTCATATTATCCTATATTTATATGCCTCCTAATCTTCATATGTGTGTTTAGTTCTCTTCTTTATGCCTTATTTACTTTAATTTAGTGTTTTTGTAGGTTTGTGTCATAGAGAGAAGAAAAGGAGCTAAAATGAGCAAATAAGGATTGAAAGACAACTGCAATCCCAAGTGTCAGAATCTGCCTATGTAGAACGTCCAATGAATTACTGAGAATTACTCAGATCGAATCAAACAATAAGCCTTATATCATTGGAAAGCTATGGAAGTCTACTTTCTGTAGAAGTTTACGGATCTCCATTTCGATACTTCTAGACCGAGTTATGATCGTTTGAGTGAAGATAGGTCAGATCAGCAAATCTGCTCGGATTTGCAAACATTTGTGGCGAACTCAAGTTCCGTGTCACAAGACCATCAACCTTAAAGCTTCAAGGACAATATAGCAGATGAGGATTTAAGGAGTACATGTATTCCTAGTTCTACAAAAGATATCTCAAGGTTTTCCCATTCCATATCAAGAAAGGAGTCCGAATTCAAGTTCTACAAGGAAATATGAAGTCAAAGATGAGCAAGAAACTTCTCTATTTAAGGGAGCACGAATTTCATATTGAGGGAGGTTTCGGAAGCACGTTGAAGACGCCTAAAGGAGCAGAGACCATCCATCCATCCATCTTCACCTTCATCCCCTTTCCATCTTTTCTATGTTTTATTTAGTCATGTTTAGTTAAATCTTTTCTAGGGTTAGGATGATGCCCTAACATGATTGCTTATGTTTTTAATGATTAATTAATAGATTTATAGTTTCTTTATAATGAATGTTTAATTACTGGTTGAATATATGCTTTATGTTTAAGTTCTTTGATTGATCACCATAGGACTTTGCATTTAGTAACTTGAAGATAAATTTGAAGCAGAGATGCAATATAGTTTATTTAGCTTCTTGTGATTGAGTATGGTGAATTACATTGTTGCTTGAGAAAGAATAATGGTTTGCTTGATTCCCTTATTTTCTAGTACGTAATGAGTCCTGCATGTTAAATTTATGTCTGAGAAGGATAAACTGCATAGCTAGGATATAGGATATACGACCTTTACCTGAGAGGGAGAGCATCATACACTTGAGGAAAATTATGGTCTATAGTGCCTGAGAAGGACTTAGATACGGGAATTGTCATCTAAAGATCCGATAGAATCCATTAGTTGCATCAAGGCAAAGATAAGATTACTTGTGGTTGATTCCGACAACCTAGGCTCATCATCATCATCATCATCATCATCGTATTCTTACTCTTTTCAATTTTAGTTACTCTCTTTTAGTTTCTATTTACAAGTTACTTTTCATTAGCATAAGACCCTTTTCAAAAACTCCAAAAAATCATAAGTACAATTTAGTTTGAGTCTTTGTGTTTGTCTTTATCAATTTGTGTATTTTGTTTTGTGTGTTTTAGTGTAGTTAGTTTAGATATTTCAAAATTTAAGTTGAACTAATATCCTCGTAGGAACGATAACCCCTTTTCTTCCATTCATTATACTACATCCACACTGTATACTTGCAGGAATCCATCATTTAGCAAGTGTGAGTTTTGGCTAGATAAAGTGGGTTTCTTGGGTCATGTGGTTTTGGCAGAATGTGTTAGTGTGGATCCCCAAAAAGTGGAAGCAGTGTCAAATTAGAGAAGACCCTCCACAGTGACGGAGATCCGTAGTTTCTTAGGATTAGCAGGTTATTATCGGCGTTTTGTGCAAGATTTTCAAAGATTGCTGCTCCTCTTACAAGATTGACTAAGAAGGGAGTTAAGTTCGAATGGTCAGATGAGTGTGAGCAAAGTTTTCAAGAATTGAATAATCGTTTGACTAGTGCTCCTGTTTTGGCACTTCCGGATGATAGTGGTGAATATGTGGTTTATTGTGATGCTTCTAGACGTGGTCTAGGTGGGGTATTGATGCAACATGAGCGAGTTATTGCCTATGCTTCTAGGTAATTGAAGCCGCACAAGGGGAACTCGTGATCTGGAGCTTGCAGCGGTAGTTTTTGCTCTCAAGTTATGGAGACACTATCTTTATGGGGCCAAGTGTCAGATTTATACCGATCACAAGAGTCTTCGGTATGTGTTCACTCAAAGAGAGCTAAATATGAGGTAGAGAAGGTGGATGGAGTTGATCAATGATTATGATTGCACTATTGAGTATCATCTTGGAAAAGCTAATGTGGTAGCGGATGTTCTTAGTCAAAATCCCTCCATATCTTTATCTCATATAAAGATAGTTCGAGTTCCACTTCTATGTGAGTTGCGAGCTTCAGGGGTAGATTTATCGGTGGATGAAGTTGGTGCTTTGATAGCTAGTTTTCATGTGAGGCCGGTTTTGGTTGATAAAGTGCGGGAGGCACAATATAATGATCATTCCATAGTTCGGTTAATAGAAAGAACTTTGGATGGAACCACAGTTGATTTTTCAGTGAGAAGAGATGGAACTTTATTGTTCAAGAATAGGCTTTGTGTTCCAAAGAGGAATGAAGAGTTAAAGAATGAGATAATGGAGGAAGCTCATAGTTCTGCATATGCTGCTCATCCGGGTAGTACAAAGATGTATCGGACTTTGAAGGATTATTATTGGTGGCCAAACATGAAGAGAGAAATTGCAGCTTTTGTGAGTAGGTGTTTGATCTATCAACAAGTGAAAGCTGAAAGGCAGAAACCTTCAGGGTTGCTTGAGCCATTGGCTATTCCAGTGTGGAAGTGGGACCACATCACCATGGATTTTTTTTTTCAGTTTACCTCGTACCCGTGAAGGGCATGATGGTATCTAGGTGATTGTGGATAGACTCACCAAGTCAGCACATTTCTTGACAGTGGGAAAGAAGTATAAATTGGATAAATTGGTGGAACTTTATGTGAATGAAATTGTGAGACTTCATGGTGTACCTGAATCAATAGTGTCTCGGGATCCTAGATTTGCTTCTAAATTCTGGGGAGCTCTTCAGGCAGCTTTAGGCACTCGATTACACTTCAGCACTACTTTTCATCTTCAGACCGATGGGCAATCAGAGAGGACTATTCAGACTTCGGAGGATATGTTGAGAGCTTGTGCCTTACAGTTCAGAGGGAGTTGGGATAAAAATCTATCTTTGATGGAATTTGCTTATAATAATAGCTATCATTCTAGCATTGGTATGGCCCCCTTTGAGGCACTTTATAGGAAGCAGTGTCATACACATTTGTGTTGGAATGAAGTAGGAGAAAAAAAGCTTTGTGGTCCTGAGTTAATCCATGATACAAATGAGAAGATTAAAGTGGTTAGAGATAGACTTAAGGCTGCTCAAAGTAGGCAAAAGAGTTATGTAGATGTCCGCAGGAAGGACCTTAAGTTTCAAGTGGGTGATTAGGTGTTCTTGAAACTATCTCCTTGGAAAGGGGTGGTATGTCTTGGTAAACGTGGGAAGCTTAGCCCGAGGTATATTGGCCCTTATGAGATTATAGAGCGAGTTGGCTCACTTGCTTGTCGGTTACTTTTGCCTCCAGAGTTATCCAAGATACATAATGTGTTTCATGTATCCATGCTTCGCAAGTATATTGTGGATCATTCTCATGTGTTGCAAGAGCAGTCGATTAGTTTGACGAAAGATTTGACCTATGAAGAGGAACCAGTTCAGATTCCTGAATGAAATGAGCAAGTGCTTAGGAACAAGACAATCCTACTTGTCAAGGTGCTTTGGAGGAGTCATCAAGTAGAAGAAGCTACTTGGGAATCAGAGGAACAAATGAGGCAGCAGTATCCCTACCTCTTTGGTTGACGAAATTTTTATAAGGAGGGGAGAATTGTCATATCCTAACCCTTAAATTTTTACCTGATTTACTAGCTTGGTGTTAATAAGAATTTTACCACCTCCGTCAATGATTTTATAGTTTATTTGGCCCCTAAAGGGGTTTTGAGGGACGATAGCTTCGGAAGGATTATTCGTAGGAGAAAATATGACGACAGTAAAAAATGGTAATTTTAGCTAGTGAAAGGTAATTTTTATTGGGGTATTTTATTTTGTGGTGTTATTTTTTGAAGTTGGGTTTAATTGAGGGTAATGGACCGGTTTGGGGCAAAAAGCCCAAACCATTTCTCTCTCTCCCTTCTCTCTCCCTCCCGAGCTCTCTCTCTTGAGCCCTCTCCCCGCCGGACTTTCGGCCGTCCGTCCGCCGTCGTCCGGCCACCTGAGACCACCGCTTCGGTCCCGATCGGTCGGCCTCTGACCCAGCTCCCATCCTAGACCGGTGGCAGTCCCCCTAGCGCCATCGTGAGAGAGAAATGACGCCCGGAACCTTCGGCTGTCCGAAACTTCCCGTCGCCGGAACTTCTTCCTCCGGCCGCCATAACCGGAGCTGCTAGGTTCAAAAGGAAGCCCTCCTCCCGTACGTTCATCCCTCCAAAGGTCTCACCGTCTCTTGAGCTAGGTAAGGAGAAATGTGGAGTTGAAATTCTAGGGCTTTTTATGTGTTTTCGTTCGATTGACCTAGTTAGGCTTGAAATTGGTATTTGTGCTAGTTAGGAAAGTTGTAGAGGGGGTTGAGAGGAAGCTGCTGTTAAAATTTAGTCGGCATAGGCGGTCGCCGGAGTCGGCCTCCGGCCGCCGCCGCTGTGTAGGGGATTTTCATGGTTTTAGATTGGTTATATTAAGGGGAGTTTTGATGTGAATTTTAGAATTTTTGGAGGAGTTTTGGATAGGTTTGAGAATTTTTAAACTTTGGTAATTTTGGGGGAATATAAGGTAGAATCCGGCTGTTGGATTTAAGTCGTATAATTTGTAGAAGGTTGAATTAAGGTGACCGGTATGTTCGGTGAAGTTTGGGCCATATTGAGTTAAGAGTGGCGAAGTTAGGCAATGATGAGCGTGTTTATGGCTCTCGGTTAATTTTACCTATTTTATTAAATATTGGATTGTTAGTTGAGAATTTAATTATATATTTAGAATAGGACGAGAGGAGGCCCGAGCAGAAGAAGCCTCGGAGCGACATCAGGCTTAGGCCTAATTTGTGAATGGACCTTTGTTTTTAATATGTAAGCATGCGATGCTTTATGTTGTTGATAAGTTATTTCTCTGTTGAGAATCTTTATTTTTCTGATATTTGGCAATTGGCATCCTTTATGAGACTTACTGAAAATTAGATTTTCGGTAAATAAGTATGTGGATATTGTGAGTATAGTATATATATAAATGCTAGCTAGCCATACGTGCTTGGTCCGTCATAATTGGGTAAAATTCTATTATGACGTGACGTGAGTGTTAGACACAAGCGTCATAGCCCTATATGAAAACTACTTTCTTTTCTAGTTCATATAGGTTTTCATATAGGGAGTCCACACGTATATATACATTCGCCCTCTTCGGTCATAATGAGAAAAAATTTCATTATGGCGCGACGTGAGCGTTAGACGCAAGTGTCGTAGCCTTGTATGAATTTCTATTTTTCTAATTTGTTCTTAGGATTCATACAAGGAGTCTGACGAGTGTAAATACATACGCATATATGTATATGTATATATAGTAGAGCCCGAGAGGCTTCATTTTATTGAGTTATGGAGACTAGCCGGAGCTAATCATGAAATTGCCAGTTTATGATTTGAGTGCTTTTGAATTGTCGCATGCAGCATTTTCTATGAATATTAAAAATGGGAATGCATAAATAATTTATTTTATTTATTTTTGTCCACTCAGTCTAACGGTTTTTAAATGTGTTCCTCTGGGCCCTTCGTTTTGAAATGCCCAGTCTGCAGAGTTCGGGTTGGCACTAGATCGAGACGAGGCATAGTTACCCACATCTCTTCCATCTTTCATCAGTAGGTTACCGCTTAACCTACTGCCTTATTTTCTTGCTTCCGCTAGTGTTTAGTAGCTCTGATTACCTTGGAACTTTTGTTTACATTTTAATTTGGGAGATATCCTAAGGTTGATGTATGTTATAATTCATTTGGATATTTTTGGATGAATTGGAAGTTGGTTGTTTCGTCTAGGAGAGTAAATTCTTGATTTTTCCGGGTTAGGGTTGTTCATTTTCCAGGGAGGTTTACCGAGTTCTTCAGTAAATTTTTCTTGGAGGTGGACTCCGCAAGACTTAATTCGAATTTCAGGGTGAAATTTGGGGTGGGTCTTGACATCCTCTATGGTTGAACATAAGTTAAAGAAAAACACAAAACAGGTAACAGCACACTAAGGTGAAAAGGAGATCGAATCAATCGATCACAAGAAGAAGAGAAGAGACCAAGAGTACTCACCCCCCAACTCTCAAGCCTTTGATCTAGATCCGGAGAGATCTAAATCTAGGCAAGAAAGAAGAGGGAGGGGCTGAATTTTGCAGATCTACTTTCTCTCTCTAAACTTAGAGAGGCTCTAGTTTTTGCTATAGTATGTTGTGCCTTTTAAAGTGTGGGTTAGTGTCACTTTAGTCTTTTTCTACCTATCAATGAACTGACACCTCATATTGATAAAACAAAATTCTTATAATAGGTATCATGGATTAGTTACTCGAAATAATACTTACGTTAAGCATGTGTATCAAGTTAGTTTTTTACATAAATTAGAAAATTACTTTAGAGTTTAAGATACGTTTTTTTTAACAAAAACAATTAACATAAACTATTCTTTTTGGTTGGGGTAATTACCATTCTTTTGTTGCCTGGTGTCAAGCTGCTGCTCCAAAACAGGTTGGAGGATTAGGTATTTGACCTGCACATTTTTCATTAAAGTTGCTCTTGCCAAACTAGCTAGCTTGGAAAGTTCTACCCAGCCTACTAATTGGTGGGTTCAATTAGTCAAAAATAAATATCTTAAGAGGAGTCATTTCCTCACTATGCATAAAAAATTGTCTTTCTCATTTGCTTGGAAATGTATCTTGACTCTAGGGATCTCTTTCTTGATGGGCTAAGATCGATCATTGGTGATGGTACCTTTGTTATATTTTGAAAGTTTAATTAGCTACTGCCTTTTTCATTACGTTTACTGATTACTGCTGGTCAAAGACATTGTAAACACGAAAAATCCTGTAACGAATAACATAAAGACATGTGTATAAATAAAATATTTATATCGATGAATTTGCGCGTTACAATCTTTGTGGGTATTTTTATAACACGAATGTCCTCTAATTCGATCTCCGACGGTTAATTTGATCCAAGGGTGACGAGCACTTGATCTTGAATCGAACTGTTGTAGTTTGAACTTCTTATCGTGTTGACGATTTGTAGAAGAAAGTTGACCAAGGGTCGTAGAGGCTTGATCTTGGTCGTATTTGGGCCATGAGAGGTGTCATGTGATAAACGTTCTTCGGCTTGATGGCGGATGAATCGACACGTGTGTTTGGTGCTTGTTGATTTCCCACGAGCTTGTTGAAGAACTTGGTAGAAGTTTTGATTTGTGAAAGGGCTTGAAGATGAGGGTTGATCAAAGGTCGTAGAGGCTTGATGTTGATCAAGTTTTGGCCACGAGCAGTTCCACGTGGTGATTGTTCTCCGTCTGAAAGTTGGTAGAGATGTCGGCTATTTGGCAGCTTGGTAACTCTTCAGAGTTTGACAACTTGTAAGCCTTCAGATTGCATTGGTGAAGGAACCGTCTATTTGAGAGCTTGGTAGTTCTTCAAAAAGAGTTTTTCAAGACTTCTGAGCTTTTGGGAGTAATTTGTACTCTCTGATCAGGAGTCATCCTCTTGATATGAGAGGGGTATTTATAATGTCGATGCTGCTCCGTTTATGAAATGTATTGAAGACACCTTTTTAATTATACTTCCTCAGCGGTAATAACTAAATCATTCAATTTTGATTGATTGATTCAATTATTATTAACATAATTAAATTAATTAGTCTTAATTGATTGATTTAATTACGACCGATAAGGTATATATAATCAATTTTGATTAAATGTCCGACTTTTATTTCGGCCATCAATTTAATTTGATTGAAATCTGATTGGCGGGTGACATTTAATACTTGCTTTTAGTCGGGATCGACGATTTTGTTGTTAACCGACATTTCACACATCGTCACGTGTTATTTTCGAAGTCTCTTTGACTCTGCTGACTCACGGGCCACGTATACAATTTATCGGGTCCACACGGTGTTTGAATAATTCAACGATTATTATTTTCGTTAAATTTTGTGTGTCTACAGACATATTATAGATTGAGACATTACAATAAGTCATTTTCATATTAAATGGTGTTTGGAATGTTCCTTTGTTACTACATATTCTGCCTAGGGATTTAGTTAATAAGATTGTTGCAGTTCCTCTTCCTCTGCAATCTAAGCCAGATCAATTTATTTGTGGACCCTCTAGTTCAGGTTCTTTTATTATAAGTTATGCTTGTTGGTTTCAACAAAATTCATTGTCAAAGCATTATAATGCTAGTTTTTTAGCCAAACTTTGGAAACTGTCTCTACCTCCTAGAGTAAAATTTTTCACTTGGTTACATTTAAGGAACAAATTAAAAACCTCGAGATACGCTAGCTCCTTATAATCCTAATATATCTTCTTACTGTCCTTTTTGCCAGGCTCATGTCGAGACAGTTGATCATATTTTCTCTCAATGTTCTTTTACTAGGCAAGTATGGTTTTATTTGCATAATGAGATTTCTCCGAATGTTACTGGCTCTTTTATTTCTTGGTTAACATCCTTGTTTGACAAAACTGACAATTCACATTTACAATTGGCTATTATGCTTACTTGGTCTATTTGGCATACCAGGAACAAACTCATTTTCAGGCAAGTTATGGCATATGCTAGTCAATGTTACTACCATGTTGTTACTTTCTTAAATAATTACTTATCAATTAATTAAACCAATGATAATTAATTTTTCTTACCATAAACCAAAAACATATGGTATTCCAATGATTAAGTGGCACCCCCTGATCCCAGCTTTGTTAAAATTAAATTTGATACTTCTGTGCAACATAATAAAGCTATTATTGGGTTTGTTATACGTGATTCAAATGGCAATCCTATCACAGCTACAGCTAAATATATTGGAGATATTAATGTCCTATAGTGGCTGAAGCTATGGCTTTGAAAGAAGGTCTTCATACTGCGTGCATGGCTTCAACAGATGCAATTAATGGTTATTAAGGGAGACTCCAAAGTCCTTATCGAATGCCTTAATGGTAGGGCTGTTACTCCATGGTGTAGTAGTTCAGTAATTCAAGATATACGTTGGTTTCACATTTTTCATGCTTGTTACTTTCGACATGTTCACAGAGAAGCAAACTTTGTAGCTGATAGAATAGCCTCATTAGGCCTTAACTCTGTAAATCATCTAGTTTGGTTTTACTACCTACCCCTTTCTGTGTCCCTAGCGTTCCATTTGGATCAGCTGGGAAAGGGTGTTCCTAGAGGTTTTGTTTTTAGTTTTGCATTTTCTTTATGTAATCGGAAAAAAAAAACTATTATTCTTGGTAGTTTCGTATAAGTAATTTGGTATGTTCAATATCAATATGAATAAAATGGTAATGAAAAAAATTCTCTTTTAGCGGCATAGTCTCCTATTTATAAGTGGGAGCTAGTGAGTTCAACTCACAAAAAACTCGTTGTAGACTTATAGCATTTGTGTTGTTTAACTGATAAAAAAAAAAATCTCCTTTACAACAAAAGCTAGTAAAGATTATAGAAATTTAATTTTTGAAATATAAGAAAGTGATACATGTAGTTTTACAAGAGAAGCTGGTAAAGATCATAGAAATTTAATTTTTGAAATATAAGAAAGCAACACATGTAGTTTTGATATGAGATTCAATAGTTACCCAAAAAGTCATTTCAATTTACCTCGGGGTCGGCCCAAATAGTTTTGATATCAAATTATCCAAGTCATCCAATCTTGATGCGAGGCTAAATATTTGATATCTTAATGTCTTTGGCGTGGTTGCGTTTGAGACAGAAGACCAAAATATTTACCAACACCTCTAATGGCCCTACCATCCTCTCGCTCTCCATCGGCTTCGTCCCTTCTTATCTTCGAATCACCGTCGACTCCGTCCTCCCCATACTAGTCGTCTACGACACCTTCTGGCCTTCGAAATTCATGTCACCATTAAGGACACCCCACCGTGGCCCTCCAACAAAAAATACACCGACCAGCCTGATGTCTTTTTCATTTGCTCCAACCACTCCCTCCTCGACCCATCTCTCTATCCACCACCCTCGACCGCCCCATCCTTGTCATCACCTACTCCATCTCTCGCCTCTCGAAGTTCATCACGCTAATCAAGACTATGCGTCTCAACCATAACCGCACTAAGACCGTACATTGAGATTGATACAAATGGTCCAATGGGAGCAAGAAGTTACAGGAACATTTGGAACACTTGATTTCTGAGCAGAAGAGCCATTTTCATTTTCAAGTAGTCGATCGATTACGTATTAATCAATATTCGATCGATTGGTCTGAGGTTATCGACAAAAAAGATTTGTCTAAGTCACTGCCTTTCTTTTTGTCCAAGTTTCTTCTGTTTTTGTCTAACTCACTCCCTTTTTTCTTTATGAGTTTCAGGATTATCCCCATTCATAAGTCCGAGATCCACATATATGAATTAAAAGGTCCAAATTGACCCAGATGATTTTCATAGGGCAATACGAGGTCCCTTTTCCGTAGGGAGAGGATCCAAATCCGGCGCCCATACATACCTAGCTATTCGTTTACAAATAGGTGTGTTCTGCAATGTACGCAGTACATTGAGTACTACGGCTGTCTTGAACACGTGTTAACCAACGGTTGGAGAAGCTTATGTATCCAATTTAGCGCGTGATTTGCATGACTCTCGGTAATTCTCCCTCCGTGATCGACGATATGGAGGTGGGTAAGTTCATTAGTGAACAGTGAAGATGTGTGTTGAAGAAGCTTTGCATTAGGTAATAGCTGATCGTGTATATTTGTGAGGCAAGAACATAAAGATCTGGAAAGTTAGGAAATATGGAAATTTGAGAGGTAGAATACATATCTGAAGATCGGGGATAGGGTTTAAGTGAGGATTATGTCAGGTAGAATACAAATCTGAAGATCGGGGATAGGGTTTAGCTGGGAGGAATGACGGTCTTCTTCTGGGATGACGACGAACGTGTAGTTGTGGATTTTCAGGAACCACTGTTAGATTCAACCCCAGAAAACAAAGATCGATGAGAGAGATGGTGGAGATATACCCAGACCGAAACACTCTCAGTTTCTCGTAGTTCCTCACTACCCCTGAGGATTAAAACCAAGGTTCTAAAAGGTGCCGCCTAGGCTGTAGGCAGAGCATCGCCGCCCGGATTTTCACCAAGTCGTTCAAGTGGGGCGGCCAGCCGCCCAATGAACGCTTAAGTGGTCAAGGCGTCGCCCAGGCGAAGCAGGTGCTTCCGAGGCGGGTTTGGACTAAGCGAAAGCCACCCTCACTGTAGACTTCCTTGTTCTCAGTCACCGACGTTGTCTTGATTCGTTCCATCCAATCTTGAGTTCCTAGAACACTTATGAGACCGGCGTCAAGTTTCTATGGAAACCATCGTCGTGCTTCCATGGAAATCGCAAACATGCTTCTTTAGAAACCACCGTCCAACCTCGATCTCTGCCGCTGAAGCTTTCTGGATAGAGATGGAGATTCGAACGAACTAGCATCGATCTACCAGACCTCAGCCAAATTAGAAATAGACCTCGTCGAAGCGGCGACCAACCACTAATCGACGAAGGATTCTGAGTATTCTGACCAGATATCGTTGGCAGATGAGAAAGAGAGAGAGAGAGAGAGAGAGAGATGTTGAGAAATTAAGATTGGAGAGAGAAGGATTAGATATTTGTTATAGGGCAAATTCGTCATTTTCTTTAGATTAGTTGAATTTGGCACTTAGAAACTTTTTTGGTTGAAATGGGCACTCACTTCCTTGTTTTTGGTTGGGATTTACCTCATTTTAAATATTATATATATTAATTAAATGAGAAAAAAGTAAATCGCCTAGTCCCCGCCTAGGCTGTCCATGCGCTAGGTTAGGAGTCGTTGCCCGTCTAGCGCCTTTTAGATCATTGATTTTTGACGTAAAAGCCATACGGCAAATTCATTGATACTCAAGCTAGAATGACACGGATACATGTCTTCCCTTGCCAAACATTTGGGCAAGTTAAGGACATAGCATGCTAGCACCATTCATTACAAAGATTCCGTTCACTTATTTCTAGACAACAGAAAAGAAATATTTGAAAACTAAACAAAGCTAGGTCTCTTAAGAAGGAGCTTACTGTTCTTAGATTAACTAAAAACTTAGACTAGGGAAGGAAGTAAAATACTCCAGCCATAATTTGAGGCCTAAAAGAAGATGCTCACAATACAAAGCCCAGCAGGATATGGCAAGAAATCAGCCCACTACCATCTCCACAGTTTGCAACTCTCATGCCAGTGTACTGACCTACCTTCCGGTCGTCGCCGTCATGCCATGTCGTGACACAAAGTCAGCCAAGACACACTGTCGCCGCCTTGCGCCCAAGCCACCATAAGTTCACACCTGCGAAACAGCGCCCCAGCCAAGTTTTTTTGGAACCCACCCACACTGGCGCACAAAGGCATGAAACTCGTCAATGCCCTAGACATAAGCCATTCACCACCACAGAAGCCACCCCTTTTGAGAGAAAAACCATGGACCATGCCCAGCCATCCGCTAATCTATGAGTCGAGAAGCATCCCTCTAGATCTCTTCCGGCAAGCAAATTGCAGATCCCGTCCGGTAGCAGACCCCGAAGCAAGGACAAGGCCAAGAGGCTCGTCGAGGCGTTCGGGCGCCACCGGACGAGGTTGGATCAGAAAGTTTTGGGAGCGACGACTTTTTAGGGTTTTAGGAGCGACGGCTCTTTTAGGATTTGTTAATGCAGAATAGTTATTTGTTTACTTTTAGATCATTGATTAAAACTTATACGAAAGAAAATAAAAAACTAATCAATAAACCTGCTCTCTTGTCCACATGAAACGCGCCAAGCGCGTGCTACATATCAAAAGTAACAAATTGTAATTTCACCGCTTGATAAAGTCTAAAGACAGGCGCATTACTCGGTGTACTGTGTACACAACAGATGTCCCTTTAGAAATAATCTTTTCAATAATATTTTCTAAATCAACGTAACTGGATTAGAACAAACTTTCAACCCAAAAAACGACAATAATCTTTTCTGAATCAACGTGACTAGATTGGAACAAACTTTCAACCGAAATGTTAGGTCTAATCTTTTCTGAATCAACGTGACTAGATTGGAACAAACTTTCAACCTAGAGGCTAAACTTTTTTTTTTTGAGAGGAACCCAAGGCTAAACTAACAAATAGCAAAACGAAAAATAGGAACTTCAAAAGAGCCAGTCCACGTAAGTTACCCCAAACTCTGGGAATACCTTTGTATATCCTCTGTTTCTTCCTCCATCATGCAAAGATCCGACGGTCACAATCAACCCAATTTCAAACTTACGTGCCAAAATTCTCTACTCAACACCTAACCAGAGCTGCCAGTCAGTTCCAGTCCAGAGACTCACACTTGGTCTCCTTCCTCAGACAACACAGAGAGAGATGTCGTGCTTGTGCTCTTGCTGCGCCGCCTCCACTTGCGGCCTCTGCTCCTCCGTCGCCTCCGGGATTTCCAGCAAATCCGCCAGACTCGGCTACTGTGGACTCTTCGGGCTTTCCTTGGTCGTCACGTGGATTCTAAGAGAAGTTGGAGCTCCTCTCCTGGAGAAAATCCCATGTGAGTTAGTCCGATTTTCTCACCGACCCTTTTCGTTTTAGGAGATGATTTTTATTGGGTATGTGGTGGAATTGTTTAATTGTTGAAGATGATGATCACATCTGGATTTTTGGGTTGTTTGTATTGAGCTCCGAGCTTTATGAACTGGGTTTGATTTGTTTCGGTTCGTTGTGGGATGTTTGTTGAAGTTTCTGTTTTGATTAAGAATCCGGCAATTAGTTACACAAATGAAAAGAATTGGGTCTATATCACTGACTAAACATGATGAATGAAATGAAGATTATTCAAAAAAACTTCGGAAATTGATGGTTGCATTATTGAAGTTCCATTATGAATTCGGTAATGTCAGAAATTTTGAGTTAATACAGATTTATGTGAGTTTTCTTACACCTCTGGACATTGTTTGTCACTGTATGATGTGATTGTTTCATATCCTTTTTGGTATTGATATATAGGGATAAGTTCTTCCAAGACTCACACCAAGGCATGGTATCAAACGCAAGCAGTTCTTCGGGTCAGCATGGGGAATTTCTTTTTTTTGCAATACTTGCACTTATAATGATTGGTGTGAAGGATAGAAATGACCGGCGAGATGGGTGGCATCATGGTGGATGGATTGCCAAGATGGTCATCTGGCTTTTACTTATCATTCTCATGTTTTTCCTTCCAGACATAGTTATCACCATCTACGGTTAGTTTTCATTTGCTAAACAGGTTTGATTTTAGTTCCTGGATATCAATAGTTTCTGCTTCTGTTGTTTGACCTGGTGAGGGGGGAGAATGTCGTGATATTACCTTACTTCATTAGTGTGCTTAACATGAACCAAGGAAAAATAAATGATTTGCATGCTGTAGTAAATGAACCCTAAATTCTAATAGCAATAAAGTTTCCCTGGAAAGACTGAAAGAGTATTCTTTGCACTAGGATGTAACATTACGCCATGAGATTTATAAAAATAGGGAAGGGTTTTGTCAGTATGGATTATGCTGAAGTAAATGGCTCTGTTACCTTCCATAAGCTCATATTCTCCCAGCAAACATGTCCTTGGCACTATGATATGCAACTTGTGTGTATTGAAAGATAAAAGAAGTGTAAATGCCTTTTGTCATTCCTGATATGATGCACTTTACCAGGGAATGGAATTGTTTTTAGGCTGTGGAACATACATGGGAATTATGGGTTTTAGAATCCACCATTTCCATGTCCACCTAGGAGGCTAGGAGTAAATTTAATCAAGTGAAGTCTAGAGTTGATAATTTCGATTGAGTTGCTATATATTAACTATAACAAAATAAGACTACAATCCAGATGGTAGAAAAAATATCTGTTACTTGAGTGTAATTAGTAGTTTTATTGGAGGGATTTTAGTTTTATTGGAGGGATTTTAGCACTTTGAGGGCCGGGTTATGCAGCCATGATGCATATGGTATTCACACTTTGGATACTAGTTAATGGGTTAACACTTCAATGTTATTCTTCCTGTCATGAATCTTCTGAATCTGACTGGTGATTGTCTCGTCACCGGAAAAATTATTATCTGTTCCCTGTCCCTGTGATTTTATGCTGAAATGAGTAGTTGATCTCTAGTATATTTGTGTGCAGGAGATCTATCAAAATTTGGGGCAGGCCTGTTTTTACTGGTTCAAGTGATTATCTTGCTAGACTTTACTCACTCCTGGAATGATGCATGGGTAGAGAAAGATGAACAAAAATGGTGAGTTTAGTCCTAATATGTATCATTTCCTCTGTTACTGGTTCACTTTTAGTTGTAACTGTATGGATGTATATATTTCAGGTATATCGCTTTGCTTGCTGTATCGATTGGATGCTATATTGCAGCATTTGCATTCTCAGGCATTCTGTTCATTTGGTTCAACCCCTCTGGCAATGACTGTGGCCTTAATGTCTTCTTCATTGTCATGACCATGGTTCTTGCATTTGCATTTGCAGTGATTGCATTACACCCAACGGTAAGGATAAACGTCATCAATTTGAAACTCATGCTTTATGTAAGATGTCTTTCCCCATATGTTAATCGATGAACTTATCCATGTATACTACGCAAGTAGCCAAATAGTATATGACCCATGCTCTCTTGGGAGTAATTAGGTATCATTACCATATATTTCTGGTATTAATATACCACCTGGTGAGTTAGGATTTTGGGCAATACTAAATGGCTCTGAATTGCCTTGCATGAATCAACGAAAAGCATTGCCTAGGCTCAGTAAGACTCTTACCTATCTTTTCTTGGCAAGTTCATCATATCTTGTCCCACCATGTAGTGTACGAGTACTGCAAAATTTGTATTGGTGAATTGAAGTTCACATGATATGGTCAATTTCGAAAAATTGTGACTTGGTAGTTTGTAGGTTTGTTCTAATGTCGGGTCATATTTTAAGAGTTAACCCCCCAGATGATTTTGCTGGAATTTCAAACAGGTGAATGGCAGCCTCCTTCCTGCTTCAGTGATATCAATTTATAGTGCTTATGTGTGCTACACGGCTCTTTCCAGTGAGCCTCGTGACTATGCTTGCAATGGTCTTCACCACTCCAGCGCAGTCTCTGTAGGTACTCTTCTTCTTGGGATGGCGACGACCATTCTTTCAGTTCTGTACTCTGCATTGCGTGCTGGATCTTCAACAACTTTTCTGTCACCACCATCTTCACCCAGGGCAGGTACTCAAAATAAATATATTTAGTCCTTAATGTTGCAATACAACAAAGCGATCTCATGCTTGTTTGTCACATATTAACTTTCCTTGCAAACCTGTTCCATTTTGTGGCGCAGCTGAAAAGAAACCTCTTCTTGAGGGGAAAGAGTTGGAAGAAGGGAAAGACAAGAATGAAAAAGAAGCAAAACCTGTCAGCTATTCCTATACATTTTTCCACCTGATATTTGCCTTGGCTAGCATGTATTCAGCCATGCTTCTTTCGGGTTGGACCAACTCAGCTGAGAGCTCAGACCTCATAGACGTTGGCTGGACATCAGTTTGGGTCCGAATCTGTACAGAGTGGGTTACTGCTGCACTATACGTTTGGTCTCTTGTGGCTCCTTTACTTTTCCCAGATCGCGAGTTCTAGGTTCCTCATTCATTTAGTTCTATAGGTTCCTAGAAATCTCAGAATCTTGGTTATTTACCTGTGGATTACAAATTTTATCATTGTGTAGTATCTTACTAGCTTTCTAGATAGTCATGGTTGGGAGTTTAAAGTAAAGCTGAGCTCGGTGAATTTTCGATATATGGTCTCCTGGTGGTCTCAAGTATGTAAGTTGCTTTTGTGTATATATGGAGCGAAAATTGCAATAAAAACTAAAATGTTATCTCCAAGTGAAATTTTTTAGTTATGTGTGAAAGCTCTTTTCTTACTTGCCGACCTCAAATTCTTCTATCATAACATAAACAGAAAGTGATGGAGATGATATGGACCAAATGAACACGATCCCATCCAATTTATCTATTTGTATCTATTGCCTTTATCATGCAACTTAATATCCTGATTGAGTGGGTCAAGTCCTTGTCTGACATTGACTTTGGTGAAATAAAACAATGCCTAATTTAGTTGCACATGTATTTGTCTAGTGCGTAGAAGATTCGATTAGAAAATAAGTCAGCAATGTACATGAAGCTATTGCTTTTGTGTTTCAAAACTATAATTCGAGGATGAGGCAACAGTCAGATATAACGAGATGAGATTGCTGATATGTCATTCATCTCACAATGAAGGTATATAAAGGATTCATCTCACAATGAAGGTATATAAACAGGATTACATGGATACAAATGGTACGTACTAACTACGAGATAATTACAACTAATGTTATGACATGACTCACAAAATGATTCATCTCAGTTAACCCTAAACCCTAAACAAAAGACATGGTCATTGCAAACACATTTCTGATTCACAAAATTTCAAACTTTTATTTTCTCTATTCTTATTCCTTTCTTCTTTCTCATTCTGAAATTAAGCATTCATGGTGCATCGCTTTACTGTACGTGGGCCATGTAAATTGTTCTGCAATCAGATACTTCTTTCCTTTTCTTGCAAAACTGCATAGCTAAGAAATTGGTCGGTCCATCTGTTTGTCACTTTGGTTGAGGATTCCTTCAGCTTACGCAGTTTGGAGAGGATACACCTGATCCCTAGGACCATAGACAACACGAAATGTGTGCATACACTTTAATTGAGCTCATGGTTTTATGTGAAACCTCCTTTGATCACCAATCACCCATGTATCTCTCCATATTGTTGGTTAGATTTCCAAGTTTTAAATCTTTTGTTCTCTAAGATTAGAAGAACCATAAAATAAGTTATGGTTTTATTTGCTGCCACAATCAGATCATAAGTACTTCTCTTCACGTGTGGTAAAGTTGATCGAGTTGCTTAGTATAAAACCTCCTTATGTACATGAGTCTCAACTCTCACCAGTTTGTAGCCAATAAGTTTGAGAGATTTTCTGATTCGTGTGCCTGCGGCGAGAAAGTAGTCTAGCTTTGTTGAGATACTCTCATAGACCTCAGTCTGAATAGGGAATGGGTGTGTGTTTTACTAATTTGCTAACGTAATCGAGATGGTTTGCTAACTGATAAAAAAAATACTTCTTTTTAGGAGAAATTTTGATAAATGACCAAATTTTTGTTTTTAAATTGATTTTTGACCAACATTTAAGAAATAGTTGACAAATAACCATTTTATATCGTAAAAAGACAACAAACCCCTTCAAAAGCCTAGAGCTTTGATCAGTGATTACTTTCGTCTTCAATTTATACATTCCATTAACTAAATTGTTTCTCCAATTGATAACACATAGAGGCATCAAGAATCTACCCAGTCTTAACTAAGCCTCCAATGATTAGGCCAATTTTTGTTTCAATTAAATTTTTTTACAAGTGCTCGGCGAAGAGCAATACTTTATGGTGTTTGTGACCAATTGGATTGACCTTGACAGAACCAATAGAAACTTTCTATGAGATTGTGTTATTGTACTCTTCAAGCCTCATATAAGCTTTGTGGATTATAAAGAATATTTACAATTGCCAATAAGATTTCAATAACTTTTGTGGGAATTGTAGCTCAAGTACTATGGTGGAATTCACATTTGAAATGAGAAACAAAACAAGATCATTAATGTAATAGGAGAATTAATAGAAAAACCATTTTGATAAACAAATCTCGTGTGCAGACAATATTCATCTAAGGAAAAACGGCATATGAAAGCAGCTTCATCTGCTTATCTTCATGTTTTCACCGTAAAATCAGCTTTCAATTCTTCTAAAAAAAATTAGCCTTCAATCAACAAGAGATTATTTTAGTCATTTTACGTTATGAAAAGGTCATTTATCAACTATTTCTTAAATGTTGGTCAAAAATCAATTTGAAGGCCAAAAATTGGTCATTTATCAAAATTTCTCTCTTTAGAATGTTGATCAAGTCTTCTTGTTGTGAAATTTGTTGGCTTGAGTCGACCATTTGAAGGGATGTGATTTTTTTGTAAGAATTTTGTTACCATATATATCCAAGTTTTGTTGCTGGATTTATTCTGAGAGATGATGTTGGGTGCCCTTTAATTGCTTCTGCTCAAAAACTCGGGAAGACAACTGTTCCCATTGCAGAAGCCACTGCACTCAGAGATAGATGCAAGAAACATGTCTATAAAATTTCAACTAATTCCATAATCATTTGGTCATTCAAATTGATGTAAACAATTGTAGGCCGTTAGATAAAATTAAAACGAGTATTGTGCTAATCAAATGGTTAAAAATTTTCCATTTTGGCTAATTTTTTGTAGAATTCATATGTAAGTAGGTAACTAGGGATTAGGGAATGAGTGATTTTGATTGTCAAAATACATGTTAGAACTAGAACTAAAAGCATCCTCACTTTAAGAGTTTAAGGATGTCCTCTCTATATCCGGACTATATATATATATATATATATATATATATCCAAGTTTTGGAGATACTTTATAAAAAGCATAAAGACGTTAATTTGTCTTATAAATTTTTCGGTTATGAATCTCATAATTTGCATTTGGAACAACATTTATACGTTTTTTATTTTTAGCTCATGAAACTCATGAACAATGACGGAGCTAGAAACTTATAGCGCGGGGGCCATGATATAATAGAACGAAATGATAACCATACAAAATATGACCTCTGAACCGAATGTTATCTAAGAGCATACTATTTTCTTAGTTGAACAATGTACATATATAATACTTTACGACAGTTGAAAGTTTTTAAACCAACTCAACATGTCATTACGTACTCTTTCATATCTAAATTAATATCCTGGATTCATGGTAGCTATTTTGGTATATATCTTATCAATGATTTAGGGATGATTTATTCATTTCTTAATATATAACTAATATACATATGTAGAATCAGTGTGAAGATCATCCTTGTTATACGATTTTATTCTTAATTATTTACCTTATAAGAGCTTGAACCAATTAAAATGTATTAATAAAGCTGTAAAATACTATGAGAAATTTGTCTGAATGGTATACAAATTTTTGCTTCTTATAAACTTTGGTATATCAAGTTTTAAAAATATCAGATTAGTATCTCATATTTTATCTCGACCTAAGATTGGTATATACAGCCATTAAGATGACTAATTTACCCTCAGACAAAAAAAAGACCAATTTACCCTTAAATTCTCTTTTTTTTCTTAGATTTTCTTTTTTGTTATCATATTCCAATTTTCTTTTTTTGGCTTTTTATATTTTTATGAACGTAGAGAAAAAATTTATCGTCATTTTCTCCTTACTAATAATCAGTTATTCATCTCAATTATTCTTGGATATCAACGGCAACAACAAGATCCTTGAGTATCAGCGAAAATAACAAGGATTGAACTTATATATGTTTCCCCTCTTCAATTTTCTTCAAGTTTATAAAGGTCAACCCAAATCATCAAATTCCAAAACCTCTTCTAATATTTTTGGAATATGAAAACAAATAAAAAAAAACTAAGAAAAAAAGATAATTTAAGGGTAAATTGGTCATCTTAATGACTATATATACCAATCTTAACTCGGGATGGAAATATGAGATATCGTTATGATATTTTTAAAACTTGATATACCAAAGTTTATAAGGAGCAAAAGTTCATATATCATTTAAACGAATTTCTCAAATACCATATTAATCATGGCAGATGTTTGTTTACTACTCTAGAGAAAAAGGAAGGAAAAAGAAGGTAGTGACCAATACATATAGTTAAACAGTGATTTCTGCTTCTATCTAAGTAATCAAGGAGAATACATGCATAGAATAAAATCAAAGGGGTGCCGTGCCCTAGTGTACCTCCGCCTATGCTCATGAAATGCGTTTGGAACAACTTTTCAGTGACGTTTCTCAAAAACTCAATCAATAGTTCACAACAACCTTAATGTGTTATATACTAAGTTAACTCATCCTTATGTATGTAAATAGCTAAACCAGTAACCGAGTAGTGTTCACATAGTCAGTGACTGACCAAGAGATTTATGGTCAGTCACAATTAGATTTACATTCAATCCAAGGGTTGAAAACAAGACAATTCTACTTAAAAATAATTTTCTCCACCCTTTGATTTAAATCTAATGGTGACTGACCATGAATCTCTTGATCAATCACTGACTAGGTAAACATAACTGACCAGTAACCCTACCTTAATACTTGAAGATTGATGTTAGGTATTATGTTTGGGAAAAATTGTCTAAACAATATCTCACATTTTAACGAAGCAAAACTTTCATATATCACGTTTCAAAAACTTCAAAATGGTATCCCACGTTTTGACCCCAACCTAATATCAGTATCTGGAGACGTTAGCTCTGTTAAAATAATTGACAGCAGCCATATTTTATCTTGAAATGACCAAATAACCCTTGACATTTTATTTTTGTTACTCTTTCCACGTCATAAAACCAAAAGAAAAATGTATTAGTTTTAAACTAATTTTTAGTTTGTGAAGGACAACGCTCCTCTCCTCTCATCTCTTCTCTTAGACACACCCAAAATAGATGTCTTCTCCCATTTCCTCAAATATCACCAAGCTTTTCAGCTCTTTGCCAAGAAAGAGATGTGTATACACATGCATATAATCACGATAGACTTATGCATATCCTCAATCTAGAGATTGTGGAATACAACATCAGCTTCATATAGTTTGATCTGGTGGCCTTCTCCTCCAAAACTCACATCCACTCTTCTCTTTCCTTCACCTCAAGTCATCACCACAATTTCGCTCCCACATCTTGCCGCCTCTAAAACAATTACTCACCGCCGGTGTGACTAACCAGAGAGATGGGTGATGGCATTTGAGATAGCAAGCGTAGTACAGACCCCTCCATGCAACAAAATGAAGATATGCACATAAACCAAAATACGATCTCCACAATCCACATACGGCAACAATTAAATTGAAATTACTCATTTTGGCATCAACATCCTATTTACTTTACTCAATTTTTCGCCACCAAATTTAGAAAAAAAACCTGATAAATCAACGTCTTGTTTCTCAGAATTCTCTTCTAAAGCCACCACATCCTTCTAGCTAATCACCGGAAGCATCATCTCCGCTTGAACTCATAAAATTCACTCTTCTCTTCCCACCACCCACCGCCCATATGCGGCTCTGACGCCGAAACAGCCTCGCCGAAATCCAAATAGTCGGCAACAGTATCCTCCTATCCTCAACACCCCTGACGTTCCATGGAAGGTCTATGACGTCACACACCGTCCCCGCCAAAGCTGGATGCCGATCACCGAAGAAGGGGGGCTGGCGGTGGTGGAATCATGTGGAACTTAGAGAGAGATAAGGTAGGAGAGAGAGACTAAGAAAATAGAAGTAAAATGCTAAGATACGAAAGGATGATAGTATCCTTCAGTCATTAATTTTTTAAACAGAGTCAATGGTCTTTTAACAGAACCAAATAAACTAGATACCAAACTTATGTTGGTGTCAAAACGTAGGACACCGTTTTGATATTTTGAAAATGTAAGATACGAAAGTTTTGCTTCGTGAGATATTATTTAGACAATTTTTTCTTATATTTGATCTTCCATTATGAACAACAAAACAAATCCAAAAAAAATGTAGTATGTCCCAAGTAAAACCTAAATGAATCACATGATCTCACCCAAAATATTTTTCTATACACAAAAATGACGTCAAAAAGAAAGTAGAATATACTCTCACATAGTTAACGCCTCCGGAAGGAAGGAAGGCTCGTGAGGGCCCTCCATCACCGGCAGCTTTCCCAGTCGCTTTCATTTCCCGAAACGCTTAAACCCAAAAACACACCTCCATTAATTAATTTAATGAATTTCTACATTTTCAAAATCTTAATTTATTAATTAAATATAATAAAAAAAGAAAAAAAAATAGAGAAACCCCGGGGAGGCTTTCAGTTTTTGTCTTAAGCATGCGTCTCACGCACCCTCCTCCACTCGCCACCATGCGCTCCTCCTCCTCCACCGCCACGTCATCATCCTCCTCCTCCCCGAAACCCAAATCCTCAAACCCTAGCCACCACTCCAACGGCCACAACAGCCCCAATTGCACCCTCCTCTGCAAACACTCCCCCTCTGCGACTCTCGACCTCCTGATCCTCATCCTGGTCCTCTTCTCCGGCACCTTCCTCATCACCTCCTACTTCTCCTACATCTTCAATTCCCTCTCCATCCTCCTCTCCCACTCCGCCCCTCACCTCCCGATCCCCTACCTCGCCGGCTTCCTCCTGTTCTTCGTCGCCGCGCTCCTCCTCGTCGAGTTCTGCTGCGGCAAGCGATCGCGCAAGTGCGACCGGGGCGGATGTAAGGGTTTGAAGAAGGCCATGGAATTCGATTTGCAGCTGCAGACGGAGGACTGTGTCAAGAGCGGGTCTAAGGAGATCGATAAGCTGCCGTGGAAGGGCGGCAGTGAGACTAATCCTGATTACGAGTGTTTAAGGTCTGAGCTCAGGAAGATGGCTCCGCCTAATGGCCGCGCCGTGTTGCTGTTTCGGGCGCGGTGTGGTTGCCCCGTCGCCAAGCTTGAAGGATGGGGTCCCAAGCGAGGCCGCCGGCATAAGAAGTGAGTCCTGTCCTCTCATTCCTTTGTTTTTGTTGTCGAGAATTTGTTTGTTTGTGATGTCAACTAATCATCGATACGAGTAGTGAATTTCCGTTGATTGATTTATTGTTTCGAGTAGAGGGATAGCTTACTCATCTATTAGTTGTTGCATTGCAACTTTAAACGTTAGTTAGTGTTATCGAAATCAAAATCTTTACTAGTTTTGGAAGGTTAACTGAGTTGCACAATGCAGTAGAGAGCTAGAGCTTCCTTCCTCGCTTATGGAAAAATAGTTTCACTTTTCTTCTCCCCTGCCTGAAAGAGATAAAATTGAACCGAGAATTTGAAAACTGCAAGGGTTATTATAAGTGTCATATCAGTTTTGTGGCATGTTGTACGGTCTTGGAGCTTTTGGTAAATTAGGATTTTGGGTTATCTGTGAAATGCCCTTACTTTAGTTTCTGGATGTTCTTGATTACTCTATCTCCAGGCTATATTGGCTTTGAACACATTTGTGGAAAATCTACAGCTTCTTGGCACGGTCATAACTCGCCATGAAGCAAGGGCAATTGTGGTTTATAAGCATGGCAAAAGAGAGATGCCAGAGATTGTGCTTTAATTAGAAGTTTTTCTTCTCTGGTGTTTTGGTGGTTTTGGAGGAGAGTGAAGGAAAAGGAATGCTTTTGCAGAGGCTAAGAGAGGGAAAAGAAAGAGAACAGAGCAGCAAAGGCAAAAGTGACCAGAAAAAAAAAAGCATTATAAAATACTTATTTGTGGCAGAGTGGTGTCTAACTTAGAGGCATAGTGCGTTTGAATCTAGCGTTTCCCTTATTCTTTTCTTTTTCTTGAAAAGAAACCGCAGTTTGTTGCCAAAGATAAAGAGAGATTACATGCAGTGAGTAGCTGCCTTGTAGTCCCTTAAAATAGCTGCGGAAGAGAAATCTCTGTGATCAGAAGTCTAGGCAACTCCAAAACTTGACCCCAACATTGAGAACCAAGCATCCTTGTAGAAACTTTGGCCTTCTTCCTGCCCCCTAAATTCTTAGGCATATTACTTGAGAGAGAAAATATTGCCTAGGAATGATCCATATAACATTTACCTCTCTAAATAGTTCAAACCATAGGGCAGAGCAGTTGATTGCTTGCTCCTTTTTACTCATAGTGCACCAGTTAGGAGATAGAGAAGAACCCCATCTCTTCTTTGAATCTTGCAGCAGGCCTCATGCGTGCTGATGATTTATGATTATAGTTAGATTCTTTCTTTATTCTTTCAACCTCTCAAACACAAAATTCTGCGTAATTTTTATCCTCTTTACTATTATCTTTTTCTAGATTGACTGTAGTTATGTTGTGATTAAACTACATAAGCTTGAGCAACTTAGGCTTGAGCAATGCTGTTTTTGCTCACCGGTGCCTGAGCTGTCTCAGAATTCAATGGGATGCAGTCCGTATGTTATGCTTCTCCCTTCTATTTTCTTGTGTCTAATTTGTGTTATTTTGTGTTTTTTTTTTGTTGAGGAAAAATTACGCTGATTTCAGAATAATATAAAGTAGTGAATTATTACGCTGATTTTGCTAATAATTTTTGTAATATGTTCCTTTATTTTGCTTTTGGGGCTAAGTGTATGTTAACATCTGTAGTAGCTTGCACATGATTATTGCACAGAAAAAGTAATAGGGATGGATAACAAGTTGAGCTGAAGCTAGTGTGGTACAGGCTACATGCCATCTTTTAAACAGGTCTCAAACTACATAACACAACATCTGTAATGAATTTCTCGAGACATGATCTGTAACGTACTTTGTGCCTAGCACAATATGCTTGAGTGGTTCCACGCACAAATGAAGCATAGATGAACGGAATCTAAATGATGATCCAGTTTACGTACCTCTAATCCATTCTAATGAGGAAGTAGTTTCAGGTTTGTTTGGTAGTCAATAAATTAGGGGTCTTGATGGAAGAATCATTCTATTAGATTGCAGACGCTTGGGTGAACACAATATTCTGATAGTGGAGTCGCTACTAAGTCTCTGTAAGTTACAGGTATCTGAGATGCATTAAAACACAGCTATTAAACTTGTAGCTGCAGGACGGTTTATTATCCTAGAATTGGTATGAAAAGCTATTTTTATCAGAATCAAAAGGAGCTTGGGTGAACATCAATATTATTGTGGTCCTGTTGGTTACAAGTAGTTTAACTGTTTAAGGATCTCTAGGCAATATAACGCGATGTGAACCTTGGTGGTAGTCAGAGTACAAGGTAGATTTCATAGGGTTGGTATGGAGATCTTGTTAGGAGGACTTAAACGAGCTTGGACAAACATCAATACTAGGGTGGAATGTGGGTTCTAAGTATGACTAGTGATAAGAATAATACATAGCTATATTGATGTTTCTCTATCAAAATTATTCTCCAATTCTGTATAAGACAATCTACATAATATGATGCTTTCTCATGATCTGTCCAAAATAAACATAAAAGTTTTGCTGTTGTAGGGTGCTGCCACATTTCATTTGAAGTGTTTAGATCAGACAGTTCTAGATCTTTCTGGTCAACAATTTGTATTAAGCTGGTACCATAAGAGGCTTTTGCTGAAGTATATTCTATTATTGGAATATTGTAGTTTGGCCTTTTAATAATTTATTTTTGCATTAAATTCAGTTTACCCTCCTAAGATTTGGGGTTAACTTCATTTCACTCCCCGTTCTCTCAATTTTGAAAATTCACCCCTTGAAGTTTCCAATTTTCATAGCTTATTTGCTAAGACTTTGTCCAATTTGAAGGTTAAATGCTAACATGGATTCTTAGAAAATGGGTCATAAAGTGTGATTTTTGTCGTTAACCGACTGTTCTAGCCCTTAAAGTGAGCTATAAAGTCAAATTAACGTTCAATTTTGACGGAGTCTTAGCAAATAGGCAAAGTTGATGAAATTTAGAAACTTTAGAGGGTAAATTTTCAAAATTGAGAGATCGGGAAGTCAAATTAACGTTCAATTTTGACGGAGTCTTAGCAAATAGGCAAAGCTGATGAAATTTAGAAACTTTAGAGGGTAAATTTTCAAAATTGAGAGATCGGGGACTGAAATGAAGTCAACTCAAAACCTCAGGAGGGTAAAATGAATTTAATCCTTTTTGCATTAATGCCTGGAATACAAAGTGTCAAATGTGATCAGAAGTACTAATGTATGCAATAATGAGAAGCAACTAAATAATCTAGGAAGAACCAGCCAGCTGTTTTGGTTCAATGTGGGCTGCATTTATGGTTCTATTCCATTTTGTAACCTGCAAAGACTGGCAATTGTCTTGATGACTGTGTGTGCTGATTTAACTTTTATGCTTCTAGTTTTTCTCTGTGGTCCTTCCGATGTCTTCTTGTCACTGCTTGCAGCTTGTTCTTAGTTGACGAAGTAGGTTTCGAGTGAATTTGCTTGGCTGCATGATTATATAAGTTGCTGACAAACTTTGTAGGCTGGTCAATTGTTTGTTTTGACAAATATGCGGCTCCACTAAACCCTGAAACTGATATCAAACATTCACATACAACTGCATTTTTCAGCCTATCTTTTGTAGCATTTGCATTTTAAAGCTGGTACAACCATACGATTATAATTTGAAATCTCTGGTCTTGCAGGGCTCTGGCGAGTACAATTCCCAACGGTGGAGACAATCGCTGATTGTTTGGGATGCTTTCTTTGCTGGAGCTTACATTACATGTTCTATCATTTACCTGTCTGATTATAATCTATAGACATTTCTTTCTTCTTTATTTCTGGATGAACTCCATTCTCAATCAAAACAACCTTTTTCTTGATCATATATTTATGCTGGCACACAGATGTCGAAACAACCTTGTCTAGAGTCTAGACATACATATGCTCGAGCGATTGTCTCATGTGTAAGGGTATAACATACTGAATCAGAATAAACATATGAAATTTTAAGTTGGACATTTATTTCCCGTCAAGTCTTGTTCAAGGTTCATGGGGTGAGGAATTTAAGCAAATGGTTCGTGTGAGTCGTGACTTCAATTCATTGTCAATTGTTTATGCTAGAAATGCGTGTAAGGAGTTGAATACTTGTTTGGCTAATGTACCGAGGAAAAATGGTGAAGGATTGTGATGATTTTGAGGCCAAATATGAAAATGATGAAAATGCTAGCCATGTATGATTCTTTCATCAAATCTATGATTTACATCGAGGGATTTTTTTATGGATTTCTTTTAGTGCCACATTTTTTTTTTAAATTTTTTTATCGTTTTCTCATTTGAAAGAGTTGTATCAGTTCATTTAGAGTTTTGTTTATAAATACTTTCTCTATTCATTTTCCAATGATTTACCTAACTGCCGGTAAACTCCCTCGTTCACAATCATTTCCTACTAGCTCGATCAGTTTATTCGGACTTTTGTTTATAAATACTTTCTACATTCATTTCCTCCTTTCAGAGTCAGCTTAGAGCAAGGGCAACAAGTGCAACAACATAGGGCCCTCTATTATTTACGGCTATATGCCGGTAATAATTTCCTATCATAGTTTGGTGGGACGTTAAAGGGTTTGTGCCGATCTATGCACCTTGTGTACCTTTTATGCTCTAGTGGTACAACTAGTCTTGTGTTAGCTCAAATGGTCGCAACCTCCTAGTGGCAAAATGAAACTAAGTGTCGTCGAGTTTATTCTCCAACGACAAACATAATAGGAAAGCTGCATTATTGGACATCAGGATATGTAATCGTGTTACGTATCAAGCAATCTTTCCATTATATCACCGTTATGACAAAGCAAATAGAGTCGCCGTTAGAGTAGTACTCTTTGCTAATTGGTGCTTGTTAGAATATATGTTTCGCTTCTAGATGCTCATTGTAATCAGGGGTTCAGGCTTCATGTCCCCCCCTTGTATTTGATAGTTTCATTAATGAAGGCTTAAAGGCAGCCGCACCAACCCTTAGTTAAAAAAAAAGTACTTTCTTCATTTATATTCCTACTGAGTTGTTGGCTAATAATTTGTATTATTCACTACTTTAATTATTTATTTTATATTATCAGTTTACCAGTTTCAAAAGATGGCGGCCAATGATTTAAGCCTTAAACAATGATTTATTTCATAAGATCTGTTAAAATAGTCGAGTACTCGTCTCAGGCACTTCTTCGTACTTTATCAAGCACTTCTTCAGGTCTCAAGCCCCCTTAGACAGTAGAAACTTGCCCATCGCCCGACTAGTTTCTAACGAGTTTTTGAGCCTTGGCTATATGTAGTGTTCTTAAACACGGCCATCAGCCTAGCTAGGCAAAACCTAACAATGAGCTAAAAGCCTGCCCCACCCAACTAGGGCATACAAAGGCGGAGGCACGTTGGGGCCTACTGGCTCTTATGCCCCAGTCTTTTATATAGATGTTAGTGTGACTTTTATCCAAAGTTGTGGTTGCAGCATAGTGGATAAAGCTACTTTAACAAGGTGAAGGTTCTAGGTTTGAACCATCATATCAGCCATGTTTAGTTTTTACAGGTTTTTTGTTCTTGTTGTTTTTTTTTGTTATAAACGTTAAATATATGAAAATTGGGACAAGTTTTGTTTCATTTTTGAATTATGTTTCAGAAATTTGAATAAAATTTAGGCATTTTTTTTTTGTTTTAAGAAATTCGGATATTCCTTTTTTTTTTTTCTTTTTTTTTTTTCTTCTATTGAGTTTAGTTGTGTTGTGAGTACCCCACTTAAAACCAAAACCTGGCTCCGCCAATGAGCTATGCGCGAGTTTTCGAACATACCTTGTTAAGACAACCTCCAAAAATATTTTGTCAATATCATTGTGAAGTAATTTGACATTTCGATTGAACTTGAAGAGGAAAGCAAATATAAAACAAAAAGTAATTATGGGTCGCATTCGATGATCATTTCTACAGCAGCACCCATGAAATCAAGACCACCAATCCCCAGCAATTCCATAGCAAGCTCCATCTCGTTCCACTCACCCAGCTTCTTACTGATTATCTTCCAGACATGTACATCCACCTCCAACACCCAAGTTGGCATGCAAACCACCATCAAGCTTATGAACCCCAACACATAGGCACGCCAAGTGATCTCATCACAACGCAGCATCATCTGCCCTTTTAGTACAGCTACAAGAAATTCCATGTGTGTTCCAAGAATCTTTCGACGACGCTTGGATCCCCATGATGATGAGTCAATACCCCAAACGAAAGCTCCACACAAAGATGCAAAATATGAAACTGCATATCCTTTTAACCATGCAGCTTGAGTTGATTCTCCTTCTTGCCTGGAGCTGTGTTCGGATACAAACCACGATGGTAAGAACTCTTCGAACAGTGACTGCACCAGACCTAAGCCTCCGGATGACCATACTAAAGATGCTGCAAGGGAAGCCGCTAGCTTACCCTGTGTCAAGTTAGAAGCCATTTCAAACTGTCCCTGTATCCTTACATTCTTGGCTGTCTTCTTTCTTTGTATCTCTCTTACACATTCTATCAAGAGGGAAACAATCTCTTTGTTCAAGAAGAAAACGTCAGATAAATGTGGATAAACATGCATGTAAAGAATCCCGGGGGAAACAGGAGAAACATTGTCGTCGTGAGCATGAGATGCGATCCCATGGCCAAGAAGAGCTCCAATACCTCCATTGTGTGAGAGAGGATTGGAATGCAGCCCAAGTGTAGCAGTGAAGCAGCTTCTAAGAAGCTGGGCAAAAGCCTGTTGGTTTTGGAGGAAGACAGTGCGAGATGAAGAAAAGATAAAGAATCCACTCCAACGCTTTGCTTTCTGGCTCCACAGTGAATACACAATTGGCGTGCAAGGCCACGGGCATCCTGCTGCGATGGAGGCCAATACCTGTGAAGGCAAATCGAGATACCTTCTTGAATCTCTATCAGTTTTATACGCTATAGTCAGGCACACTAAGGCAGCCAGGGGCAATGGCAGTGTAGCTTGACATGTTCCTGTGACGATACAAGTTTTGTTAGAATACGAGTGTATATATGTTCCTCAGTTGTTCAAAAGTATGCACATCGAAGTATGAACTCATCTCCATGCTTATTCACTTGCTTTACACAGGAATAAATAAATAAAGAATGAGTACGTAGAGACCTGAAGAACTACTGCTTGAGACGTCAACAGCAGCAGCAGCTACAATTGTCTTGATCTGTTCTTCAATGTATGTCAAATTTGCATCAGGGCAGGGCCAATCTGTTCCATTCATTGAAGCTGGTTTCCAAGTACCCCTGGTTACTTCAGCTGTCAAGTAGCTCACAACGGTTCCCAAAGATGCAGGAAGAAAATCAACCAAGACTTTGAGCCCTAAAGAGTTTAGAATAGATAGGTCTTAGTACTACTCTCTTACTAGAATTTGCTGGCACTTCAATTCACAAAAAAAAATTGATGTTTTAACATCCAGGTACGCTCATGATTTCTTTCAAGCAGCCAGGTTCATTTCATAGAGTTAGGGGAATCAGATGAGGACACTACACTTACCCATAGCCAGTTTCCGCGGAGAGAGTCTTCCATTGTCGCATGCTGTTAAAGCAGCATGAACAACATAGTGAACAGCCGCTAGAATCTCCCAAGCAGGCAGTTTACTTAAGTAAGATGATTCATCTGCTCCAAATGGACTACAGCTTCCTGTAGTATTAGAATCTAAAGACTGTCTTCCTCCTTCCTTCTCTTTGAACATAAAGTTGAAAAGCTCATCAACATGGTGAGGAACCGGGGTTCCATGGGCAACTCCAGAGAGGGTCGAAGATATGCATGCATTGTGCTGACTGTACCAGGCTTTCAAGTTTGGAAATGAATCAAGGTAGATGGGGTGTGCAGATGATAAGCTTGCAACTGATGCTAGCCTCCTTTTATTACAATCCTTGGAGACATTTCCGGATGATGTGATGTGGGAGTTTCTTAGTAGTAGAAGGTATTCCAGAGTGAGATTGGATCCAACTGTTGGTATATCTGCTGGTCTAGCTCCAAAGCAACGATCAAATCTCCACAACTTTAAGAAAAGAGTAAATCCATTAGAAAACACAGTATGGGCAGAAGTTTCAGTTTCTGTTGTCTGACTTCCGGAGCTACCGGGTACACATGACCCAAAAATCTCACAGATTGCCATTAATGAGCATGCTAGTTGAGGAACCTGGCAAAGACAGTATACAATCAAATTAAATTCAAATTGAATTTCATTTTGATGCTATGCTTACTGTTCAGGCTGGTACTTGGCAATGGGAGAGTTGTGGAAAGAAATCAACAGCAGAGTAGATGAAAGTGACATGTACCATGCCAAGTAGCGAGAAAATCTTGATATTATCAACGGTAGAGATCTCAGAGAGAAGTGCATTTAGCAGTGAAGCATGACCTATTAGATCGCTGCCACTTTGAGAATGATTTGTAGAAGATGGAGAAGACAACAACCTAATAATAAAATGAGCAGTGTGTTCCTACATGAGATTCAGACCTCAACATAATTAGAATGACTAGAAATATAAAATCTAAGTTTCCAACTATCACCAAACGCAATAAGATTGATTACCTGTACAGATTCGGACCTCAACCTAATAACAGTGGCTAGAAAGATAGAATTCACAAGTTCCCAACTACACCAAACGCAATAAGATTAATTACCTGTACATTCCAACCTTGACTGAGGGAAGCTCCACAAAGGATGCTAGCGGCTGATATCTTTTCACAGTCTGATCCGTTGACAGCTATCTCAAATATCTTCTCGAGCTCTGTTAAGCTTTCACTCAAACAATGAGCTTACATTCAATAGCTTACATGGTGTGATCAAGTTAGAAAAGTACATAGAAGCTTTTAAGTGTTTTTGTTAAAAATTGAAACAGAAAAATATATTATTTAATTAATATAACTGATGAGGATTAAGTTATAGTTACAGTGTACCTTGATGCCGGAGTTGAAAGCAAGGCCTTGGTCATTAGTGGTGTAAGCGGTGCCCCCTGCATTAATGATGACCAACTAGGCACTTGGGAAGGTACATTAGAAGGTAATTCATTGATGCATCCTTTAACATAGCCTGGCCAGAAATATGCTGAAGTGTCTAGTAGGTTTCTTGCTATACAAGCCTCAATAATCAGATGACGCAAGTTTCCTGCTGAAACATGGAGATGGAACAATATTAGGCGAGAATCACATGGCATTACAATGCAGTGTCAATTTTAAGTTATTTAACAGAATGTGTAACTTAATCCTAGAACTATCTATACTTACAGTAGTCTACAAATATGTTGTCCATGCTGATATGATCCAAGTATGCACTATCAAAACTAGTCCCTGAAATAAAGAACATTGCTTTTGCAGCAGCGTTATTGGCTTTGGAAATTGCAGAACGAGGGGGAGCCAGCAGTCCTATAAAGTTTCCCAGCATTTGTAAGCTGGATGCTAAATCGTGCCGAGACTTCCCTGTACCCTTTTGTTTCTCCTGTTTATTGGTAAACCTATCTACTTTTGCACTTTCATCTTCTTCAATAAGATTGGCAACCACAAGTGTAGTGATAGACAGCAACATGCTCATGCGTGAATCATAGTCAGGCATAGGGGAATCGATAGGGTTCCTTTCCTAAACAGATTATTATAAACAGAAAACAAGAGGCAATCAGCTAGATTTCTTGAAATGATATTGTAACAGATCAACGAGGGAGCCATAATTCAATGAGTCAGAGTGATAAAATTTCTAACAGTAAATGAATTTAGCTCATTGCACTACAAACTCAACCAACCAAAAGCATGTAGTTCCTTGCTGACCATCAACTTGACAAAAAAAAAGAGTTGAGGCAAACAGTATCACGGTCAAACAATAAGACACTAACCCTTTGGACAAGACGAAGTGCTGCAATCCATAGGTTCAAAAAGGTGTCATACCAAGTTGCACAATTTATCGCTTGAAGAATCTTGATCAAATCTGAGGAGAGTTAACAAACGTGTATTTGTATATATACGTCATCAATAAATGGTATATAAGGACTAATGTAATACAATATCTGCTTTACCAGTGAGAATATCAATTAGACTTGTCGCATTAATGACCCTTGTAAGAGACAAGGCATCTTCCAGTACCAGATCAAGTGGAAGCCATATGGTAGAGCGACTGGTTCCATGGCATAGTCCAACAGAAGAATCCCTCATCTCATGGCATTTTTGCACTCTACGTGAATGTAGTTTGTATTTAGTTGATTCTGTGCAAATATCAGAAGCCAGCTGCAGAAGTGCCTCAGGACAAGTAACTTCGGTGTTTTTCAATGCTGATGAATTTTCTGCAAGCAGCTGTAATTGCTCTATAAACGCCTCCCAGTGTGTAGACCTGACACAATAACAGCAAATTCAATTCCAAGCAACCAGAATATCGAAGTTATCTCATACTCTCATGGTCTCATGTTCTTTCACTTCCACTATATGACACAATAACCACACAATGCATAAAGTATGAATACTGATGTGTACATGTTTTGTTTTGCTAAGTTTAGAATCTTGGAAGTCAACTTGTTTTGCAAAAATTGTGTGATCAACTCAATAGCCATCATTGTATTCTGATTCTGCAATCTCTCGTAGTGTTCATTCCCCATCTCGCAACCGTCTATCTCCATTTCTTGGGGTCTAATTACCCATCTAGACTTCTTTTCTGGATCATTATGTTCCAGCAACCCCTCATCATCTAATGATGCATCAATCAACTGCCACACAGTTAAGAAGATGAACCCGACCACAATAGTCCCAGCATCACTGGTTTGAAGACCAAAAATCTGAGACAAATCAAGTATAGCATCTATGGATTTCATAACCCTGTATAAACAAGATTGGTTAAACAATGGAAAAGACATAACCCCAATTAGACACATGAAAAACCCAGAGACTCACAGTTGATAATTAGGACAATGTATCTGAGATCTGAGTGAGAAAACATGTCTCTTTAGGAGCTCCATGTAAAGTCTATAAGCTGCAGGCTGGAATCGTCGACTCGGAACAACCCTGTAACACCAATCCATGCATGTTTATGCTCCAGCCTCCAGGAAAATGCAACCATACTCATCCAACAAAATGCAGAAAAAAAAAATTGAAAATGGAAACACAGACCTGGATGAAAGCAGAGCAAGAACAAGCATAGACGGCACCATGTTGTATACCATGGCCTTTTCGAGAAACTTCCACAAATTGGGGACATTGTTTTCCCAACACATGTACGAGACCATCACATTTGCGAGTTCTATTGAGGGCAGGGACACCCCTGCCGAACTCAAAATCGACGAGACTTGCACTGACCAGAGCAAAGGATCACTACCCTTTTCTTGAGCCTCCTTGGTTTGCATTATGACATTGCCCCATAGGCTGCTTTGTTCGGAATCAGCCATCTCTCAGTCACATTGGCTGGTATTCTGAGTGTTTTTTCTTTCAGTGCTTGAGAGTGATACTGTGAAACTGAGCAATGTAAACTAAGACTGCGATTTTGCGTTCTGTGCAAGCATGTAGTTTGATGCTAAAACTTAGGGAATGATCGGTCAAACATGGAGAAAGTCAAGATGGCCTAAGATTGCCACCTGTAAACTAATGGACGATTAAATTTTGGGAAAGAACTGAAATGTGGTTAGATTTACGTTTAGAATTTCACACTTTCGGTTCATGAGCTTATAACAATGGATGTGGTTTTCTAGTAGACATATCAGCTCTGAACCTTTCACTACAAAAGTAAGTTAATTGACATCAGCTTTAACATATACATCTGCCGCCTGAAAAACAAAGTAAAAATTGGGGTTGAGGGAAGGGAATTTACATCTCATTTTCGACTATGAGTTCGGCAGCTGCACCCATTGTACCAACTCCACCAATCTCTAACAAGGCTATAGCAAGTTCTTCCTCATTCCATTTCCTAAGACCATCACTCAGTCTCTTCAGTACTTCTACATCCACTTCTAGCATCCAGTTTGATGTGCAGCCTACCATTAGAGTTGCAAAACCAGACACATAGGCACGCCATGTTGCCGAATCACAACCAAGTGATATTTTCCCATCAAGGGCACTCGCAAGAAATTCCATATGTGTACCAAGGATTTTGGGCCGCCGTTTTGATGCTGCCGATGATGAATCAACTCCCCAAGCAAAGGCTCCACAAAGCACTGCAAAGTATGCAAGTGCATATCCCCCGAGCATGGCTACCATTCCTTCTGACCCTTGTTCTTGCTCAGACCAGTGCATAGATATAAACCAAGAAGGCAATGTTTCTTTGATCAACGACTGAACAAGACACAAGCCTCCTGTTAACCATACTAAAGACCCCCCAAGTGAAGCTGCCAGTTTCACCTGAGTCATTGCTGTAGCAAGTGAAACCTGTCCATATCTCATTCCATTTTTGGTCTTTGACTTGCCCAATCTCTCTTTAGGAAGCACATTACATGCTATCTCTCGCACAGAATGCATCAAGATAGTAACAATCTCTTCGGTCATGAAGACAATATCTGCTATGGACCTATACACACGCAGATAAAGAATTCCTGGTGCGACAGGTGAAATTTCACCACAGAAATGGGATCCGAATCCATGTCCAAGAAGTGCTCCCACACCACCATTGCTCGAGGTCGGAGTGGCATTCAGGCCAAGTGTGGCAGTAAAGCAGCTTTTAAGAAGCTGAACCACTGATTGCCTGTTCTGCAGGAAAACGGTCCGAGATGCAGAAAAGATAAGGAAGTCACTCCATCGCTTCGCCTTTTGAGTCCACAGAGATGCCACAATTGGCATACAAGGCCATGGACAACCGGCTGCAAGGCACTCCAAGGTGGGGCCAGCCAAACTGAGGAAACGTTCCGATGCTCTGTCTATCTTGTATGTAATGGTAACACTTACAAAGGCAGCTAGAGGTAGTGGGAGTGTAGCTGGAGAGCTTCTTTCTGTAGAAGTCAAGTCTCAGTAATATATATATGAGGGAACGTAGCTCTTATTGTGGTTATAATTAAGAATGAAATTGGTTAAAGAATAATATAACTAAAATGATAATACCTGCAGCAAGGCTAGGGATATCAACACCAGTAGCAGCTAGGATTTTCTTGATCTGTTCCTCAACATAGGATAGATTCACAGCCGGACTAGGCCAATCAGTTCCATTCATAAAAACTGGTTTCCAAATTCCTCGAGTTACTTCAGCAGAAAAGTAACTCACAATGGGTGCCAAAGAGGCAGGAAGAAAATCAGCTAAATCTTTAAGCCCTGAAATAGTGAAAACTCTTATTAATAATAGAGGTATAAGTTTTTAATCGAAAAAAAAATAGAGGTATAAGTTCATATTGATAATTACTTGCTCTTGAAACTGAGCGCCACAACTAGTAATATAATTTCAGTTCTCATATATTTACAGATCAAATGAACACGACTTTAGTAATCTTAAATAACCAGTTGGATGAAATTCATTAGCGAGATTGTGGCTAAATGGCCAAGATTAACTTGATCATTCTTTTACAGATTCCCCTGGATGTGGCTGTATATAAATAAAAATTCAACTAGTGCAAGCAAATGAGAGCAGAACAGAAGGCTAACCCGTAGCCAGCTCACGAGGAGAAAGTCTTCCATGAGCACAGGCTGTTAGAGCAGCATCAACCACAAAGGGAACAGCTTCTAGGATATCCCAAGCAGGCAATTTAGGTCTTAGAGAATTGTCTTCGTTTCCAGGTCCAGAAGAACTACTACTTGGAGAATTCACAGAAGTTCCAGACTGATTTCCTCTATTGATCTTTGTGAACATCATGTTAAGAAGATCATCAACAATCTGATGGACAGGGGTCCCAGGCACAAGACCAGAGAGGGTTGAAGCTATACACGCTTGATGCTGCCGATACCAAACCTTAAGTTTTGGAAAAGAGTCTACAAATACAGGTTCTGGATATGATGAGCTTGCAACAGCAGACAACCTCCTTTTATTACGATCCTGGTGAGAAGTTACAGATGATACCAGGTAAGAGTTTCTTACTGACAAGAGGTATTCAGGTGTCAGTCGGGATGCAACTGTGGGTACATCTCCTACCCCATGCTCAAGAGGGGGATGATTAAACCTCCAGAGCTTCAGAAGGAGAGTAAATGCATTTGAAAACACAGCATGGGCAGAGATTTCTTCTCCTGTTGTTAGAGTCCAGGAGACATTGGGAATAAAAGAACCAAACACCTCACAAATTGGCATCAATGAACATGCAAGTTGTGGAACCTGAAAAGAAATTAAAGAAAGTGAATTACATTAGTTTAAATATGAAATGAAGGTCACCACGAAAATCAAACCTTCCCAAACCAGAAAAAATAAAATAAATAAATAAAAACAACTAGTTCACAAAGGCTTCTGATTTCTATGGTTGGCGTGGGAGGAGCACCGAGAAGAAGTTTTAATATCATTTCATGGGTATCCATTTCAGTTGTGGTAATAAAACTACAATCTTTCTTCAATCCTGTGAGACTAAGGCAGGCCGGCCGGCAGCTGTAGTTTAAGGTTTTTGATTGAATAGGGTGGTTTGTACTTCACCCACCCTACTTTTGATGCAGCTTTCTGGTTTATCCTGTTGTTTTTCAGCTGTGCATGTGGTGTCCATTTTTATTGTACCATTCGTTGTGATCAACAAAAATTGTTTAGTTTCCAAAAATGGAAAATACGAACGAAAGTTAGCCCGAGTCATACACAAACCCAATTCAATTCAATAGAGATCAATAATCAAAATGACACCGTGCGAGTGATTAGACTACTCTATATAGGGATCTTTCACTATCTATTTGACCTCTATCCAACCACACTGCTTCAAATTTCCTGATCATGGCAGCTAAGAAGCATACCAGAAGTGACAAGACAAAGTCTACGATTAAATTACTAAGCCTGTTAAACCTGTTCCTTGCTACCAGAGTGCATAGATAAAATGTACAAAATCATGTGTTATACTACACTTAAAATTCTCTTAGCTTTCCCCTTTCCTTAATGCAATTACTGATTAAAATTCACAGGGAATTCCAATCAAACTGATATTTGAGATAGACATTCTACTAGCACTCTATGGTTAAAGTGAATTAACTACATTAATGGGTGTTCTATCACTAACTGAAGAAGTAACAACCAAATCCTTCACTTTTGTTCAAGGGAAAGTTGAACATACCAAGCCATGTAAAGAGAAAATCTGAACGCAGTCAACAGATGCTATTCCAACAATGAGGACATTCAGCATTGGAGCATAACCTATCAAATGGCTATCACTCCCAGAATAATCGCCATGAACTGGAGGAGACAATAATTGAATGATAAAATGAGCAGTATGCTCCTGCATAAAATGTGAACCATGAATTAATAGAGTGATTGATTCAGAAAAGCATGGCAAGATGAATTGTGATCAAAACAACATGAGATGCCACAAAGCTACTGCTTTGTATTTATTGTAGAAAAGGAATACGAGTTGTTAATCAATTTCTTCACCTGTATATTCCAACCCCTAAGTAATGAGGTCCCACATAAAATGGTGGCAGCAGATATCTTCTCGTCGTCTGATCCATTGATTGCAATCTCAAATACTTTCTCGATTTCTGCTAAGCTTCCATTAAATCCATGAGCTTAAATTCAGTAGCTTTACCTTTGGGTAAATTTACAAAAAAGAGCATCTGATATACCTGGCTTCAGGAAAGAAAAAGGAGTAACTGAAGACCAGGCCATAGACAAAGAAATTAAAAAGGTAATCTAAAGGTATATATGCATGCAAAGCTACTCTTTAACCTTTGTTACACCAGAACTACCATAGATTATGATTCATAGTGCTAGTGGAAAAGATATAACCATTTGTAGGCCACTGGTTAATTTCTTTAAGTTTTCTCCATCATACAGCATTTTCAAACCGATCTTGTTTACAATACCGTTAGGGATTATGTATTAACCACAATTGGCTAAAAAGTCGAGAAATTACCAATTGATTGGCCCTTCTTTAAAGTGGTAATATAATACATAACTCCCTATGCATTTATATTTGACAGAGGTGATATAGGAACTCTAGCTTAAAGCCAGAGAAGCACCACAGACCAAAACCTTTTCAGAAATGACTCACTACAATAGAACTCTAGAATTTGTGGAAATGACTGGCTAACAACTTAATATGATATAAAATTTAAAATTGATAACAAATTATATGTGTTAAGAGCTCATATACCTTGAAGCAGGACTTGAAACCAAAGCATTAACCAAGACTGGAGTAAGAGTGGCCCCCAGCATAAATGTTGACCAACCAGGCACTTGAGTTGGCACACCATGAGGTAACTGGTTTATACGGCCATTGACATAACCTGGCCAGGAATATGCAGATGTGTCCAGTAGATTTCTAGCAATGCAGGCCTCAACTATCAAATGGCGCATGTTTCCAGCTGTAACAAGCACATAGAGCTAAGATAAACTCCAAACAGATATGCAGACAGCACTTAATACAATACAACATCAAACTTGAAGTTGAGTATAATCGAGAGCTAGATATTTGACTCACAAAAGTTTATGGGCAGATCCTTCATACCAATGCACTCAAAGTATGCACTCCCCATACTGACACCTGAAAGAATCAGCATCGCTTTTGCAGCAGCCTTATTGGCAGCAGAAACAACAGATTGAGGAGGAGTCAGCAAACCCTGATAGTCACCCAACACCTGTAAGCTGGAGACTAAATCATGGTGGCGGTTTCCTGGAAGCTCTTTTTCTTTCCAGCCATTGATGGAAGTACATTCTACTTCATTGGTTGGTAAAGTTCCCTCCTCCTCAAGCAGATTAGCCACCACAAGTGTTGTGATACACAATAGCATGCATAGGCGAGAGTCTAGGCGAGGCACAGGGCCCTCTATTGGGTCCCTTTCCTAGAAAACATAAGAATCATGAATAAGATTTTTGCTCCCAAAATTGACCATCAAAGAAGAAAGTTGTTAAATCCATTCAAAGCAAATACATACCCTTTGTACAAGGCGAAGAGATGCTATCCAAAGACCTAAAAAGGTGTCATGCCAGCCTGTGCCATTTATCGCTTGAAGGGTATTAATCAGACCTACAAATGAAACCTCTTAGTCTCACAGACATTGACTTTTTTTTTCCTTTTAATCTAATTGTAATTTGAAATACTATCTGGAGCAGAAAGGATAAAAAACTGTGTTTACCAGTAATGTTTTCAACAGCACTTGTAGCGTCAACTTGATAACCATCCATTGCATCTTCTAATACAAGATCAAGAGGGAGCCACAGAGCAGAACGACTAGCCCCATTGCACAGACCAGCAGAAGAAACCAGAGATCCAGAAGCCATAACTGCATGAAATTTTTGCAAAGAACTTGTTTTGTATTCACGAGACAATACGAAGTGACTACTTGAAGTCAACAGCATAAGAGCCTCTGGAGTAAGAGTTTTTGAACTTCTTATTGCTAAAGAATTTGATGCAAGCAATTGTAACCGCTGAGTAAAATTTGTCCAATGTGCAGGCCTGGAAAAGTGAGACATGTTATGCATATCTTGCACAGTGACATTGATGTATCAAGGACTTGCTGAAAAATGGAATCAATTGTAAAAACACAATTTATTTTACTCACTCAGACTAAAAAGAACCAAATCTGTGGAGAACACAATTAAATTAGTTCCGTACATGTCAGCATTGTTTTAGAGTACTTAAAATAATTAGAATAGTATGAAAAAGAGCATCAATGCTTGAAAAACCAATCAAACTAATCTATACATCATCCACCCTAGGACCAATGGACAAAGGTTTGTAAGCAATAATCAGGGGAAGTAAACACTTACAAGTGTTGGCGAGCCAGGTAAAGAATTCTCGATGTTACTTTATTTTGAAGGAACTGCCCAATTATCTCGATGGCCATGACAGTATTTGCATCCTGCATTATCTCATTGTATTCCCTCCTCTTCTTATAATAACTACCATGACAGTCAATCTCCATTTCATGATGTTCAATTTCCCATCTAGACTTCTTTTCCAGGGTTTGATTCAACAATCCTTCATCATCTAATGATGCATCAACCAATTGCCACACAATTGCAAATAAAAACTCAACCACAAGAACTCCAGGTTCACTCAGTGGAAGACCAAATATTCCAGAAAGATGAAGAATAGAATCTATTGATTTCATGATCCTGCATGAAGAATAAAGATTTCAAATTCGAGATTGCTACTGTCAGTAAATGTCAGCTAAATCATTTCTTTACTAAAATCTTACATTTGATAATTTGGCCCATTTATCTGAGACTTGAGGGTAAAAATGTGTCTCTTGAGGAGTTCCATGTAAAGTCTATAAGTGACTGGCTGGGAGCATCGACTTGGAATGACCCTGTAGAGAGAATGGCGAACAATTTTCACATAACCATTGACCATAAAAATAAAACCACTAACTACTATGGTATGGCAGAACTCAATTCATGTCGAACATATGGCAAATCAGTTTTCGAATTCCCTACTACAAGGGATTTTGGAACAAGCAGTGCCCTACAAGTTAATGCTTAAAAACAGCTATAATGTGCAGTATAAACTGTCAACCAACCAAATGATGAGGGTTTTGTAATTCAGTGAAAACATCAATCATTCTGAATTAGTCCTCATCTAGACAGAGATATACTACAATGAAAAACATGTCAACCCAACCCTCCATTTGAAAATGTGGAGGTAAGAAAAGTCAGAAATGTTTTAGTTGAAAGAAACTAGAATCAGCATTTATAACAATAGGACTTTCACTCCCCACTAGTCAACTGCAATTCACACAGCAACATGACCCATTTTGGCCAAAATTTCCTCCTCATCCCATAGAACAATTCAGCATGATTTTGCTATCACTTCCATTTTCATTTTCTAAGAAACGCAGAAACCACAGCTCTAAAGAGTCATCAAACACAAACACACAAAAAACCAACAGAACAGAAAGCTAAATCAATCAAACAGTTGGTGTGGGATGTGAAAAAAGAATAAATCTTTAAACAAATTCGCACCCTTTATCTAATCCCACTTCAAATCACAACAACCCCAACCCACCAAAAACACCAAAACCCAGAAAAGCCAGAATCTTCCAGCTCCAGTGTTTAAACAAAAAGCACAAACCTTTGTGAGAGAAGAGCAAGAACAAGCATTGGAGGCACAATCTTTAACATCAAGGCCTTCTCCAGAAACTTCCACATAATGGGAACATTGTTTTCCCAGCAAATGTGGGAAACCAATACATTGGCTAGGTCCACTGAGGGCAGAGACACTCCCCTTGAACTCAAGTTGGAAGACAACTGTAGAACCCAAACCAGAGGATCACTACCCTTTTGTTGGGCCACTTTGGTTAACTCCACCACACTATCCCAGATACTAGACACCTCCATTTTTGAGCCAGTTTCTAAGGTTGGTGTGGTGATGAGAGAGAGAGAGAGAGAGAGAGAGAGAGAGAGAGAAGATCAAACAACAACAAAGGTGGTTGTGAGTGGTGACTCTGAGGAAGAGAAGAGGGGGGCGCTTTGTTTGGTTCTTTGTTTTTTTAAGTTGTGAAAATTTGGCAACATATAATGGTCAGAAATGGGAAGGTCAAAGTGTCAAACTGGGTTTGGGGGTAGAATTGGGATTGTGTGTTTTTCTTCATAGTTTCATGCATATAGATAGCCATGTGAGAACAATTACTATTCTACTCAGATTCTGGTTAGCAAGAAGTAAAAAATTGATAATTTTTACGATATTTAGTCTAAATTTTCATTTTTCTCACTAAACGATATATCTTTATCATCTCAAGCATTTCTCGTCTGAAACTCCTAACATATCTTGATATTTTCCAATATTCTTCATAATACATTAAAGACTCTACACAGAAAAACGATAAAGATAGTGAAAATTTTGTACCTCATAAGTCTTCTACATGGTTTTAAAGTACTCATGTGATTCTATGTGAAATGTATCATATGTATATAAGACCTAATAATCTAGCCTCTCTTTGGGTTTCCAGCCATCAAAAAAAAAAGATGTTTAAAGTAAACTTTTAATAATTATTAACAGTTCAGCACTAACATTTTCACCTTAACTTACTACAACTCCTTATAGATCAATGTTTATTCAAGATTTTCATTTCAAATATAGTACATAATATAGAAAAAAAAACATCTCTTAAAGTTTGGTTTAAAATTCCTTTTTTTTTATTCAAATTTCCGTCAATTTTCTTATTTTCGATATTTTCCCGAAATTTCCATCAAAATTTTCATATTTTAGAGGGTCGAAATTTCCATAATCGCCGAATTTTTCTTCCTTGCTCATTAGCATCTCCATTTATCTTTCTGGCCCTGGGTTAATTCATTATCTAAAATGTGGCTAAGTTTGTCATTTGGAAACATTCTATTTGAGATTAGCTGGTACTTTGTTGATGTTGAAAACAAACTCACGTCCCACCAAAACCAATGAATGTATAAACAGAGTTCAATGGATGGATCCGCAACTGTAGAACTACGCCACTCAGCTTTTCAGTTCGAATAGGCAAGGGTAACAATGTAATCTCTCAGTGTCCAAGGGCCCAATCTGGTCCACTAATGATCAACAATCCACAATGTCTTGCACCTGGAGATCCTTTTATATATGGTAACTCATTCTCGTGGATAGAGTAGCAGAACAACCTTAGTGGTTAGGGTAGGTGGGAGAAAAGACCAGAAGTGAGTGATGATATCCTCCACTAGAGAATATAGAGTTGGTCCACCAAAAGTGACCATAGAACATAATTAGCATTGTCACATTGTGATTGTGCTTAGTCTGTAGACTGTGCAGGTATGGGGAGGGTAAGTTGGTGTTAGGTCGTTCCCTTCCCCACTTTGCCACTGATGAAAAGATTGGGAAGCTCTGGCTTTGTTGTCACTCTTTGTTATGGTAGACAGTAGAGAGGATGCATATATGGCTAGGTAAACAAAAGTGGGGAAGGGATGTATACACTAGTGCCTCTATCATTTAGGGCCTTTCAGCCACTCTGATTAGATGAGGTAATTAGGACCATCCTAGTCCTTAATTAAATAGTCTCAACTGAAATGGTTCAACCCCCGCAAGTAATATTGATTATGTATTACTGCTAACTTATTTGTCTTCATGGATAAATAGACGATGTTGTTATCTTTCGACAATCGAATCAACTGTCATCGACAACAACTATGCAAGTGATATAAAAAAATAAAAATAAAAAAGACTACACAATTTGTGTGAAGGCTCAATCACTGTGACTCAATACTCATCTCCATTAACATCTGGAAGATTATTGAAATACTTTCCCTTGGAGAGTTACCAGTATGAAGATTCATTTGAGTGCAAGGTTATGATGAAATAAATTTAGAATGGAAGAGAATCCATTATTGGATGTATAAAGATGGCAACAGACTCAACAGTATGAGAATAATTATGATATTTCATCAATATATATGTATTGATATTAGTCATATAAAGGTGATGAGCTATGAGTACCAAGAGTTTAAGAGCCAATTAGTGCCACTGCATTAGGATAGAGATATGACCTCTGAGAAAAGTAAGTTTGGTGAAATGGTCTGGTCATCTGTGAACTGCATCATGGGAGGTCCAAAGTTGTTATGATCGGATTGACGGATTTGAAGTTGGTAGAGTGGGATAGGAATTTAGGGATAATAATAATAATTAACAAGTCCATAAGGATATTTTAAGTTGTAATAAAACATCATGATACTGATTCCTAATCCTAATCACCTTTATTTTGGAATCCAACAGAGAAAGCTATAATAGTTTTCCTCATGACCTCAAATATGTTCCAGGTGTGACTCTCAAAGAGGTTGCTCAACTACCCAAAACAAATCGAGGCTTTCAAGCCAAGCAAACATAATGGAGAGCAAATGAGCTGCAAAAGAAGCCATTTTTAGACATGAAAAAAATGCTATCTTCTATTCAAATTTGGTGCATGAATGCTGATGGGGTACCTAAATAATTCTTAGAAATATGGACATCAGCATAGCACCAAACTGTAAACATCAGAGAGCACAGATGTTTCTTTTTTTTTTTTTTTTCTTTTTTTTTTTTCTATCTGGTGAGGCAAGGGTGGAGTCCAGGACATCCCAAATTCCCAATAGCTTTTGGTACCTGATCTAGCGCCCTTAACACAGGGACTGTAAAAGCTTTATATTATAAGGGCTGCCCTGCCCAAGAGAGCAATCCGGTTGTTTTAGGTGTCCAATGTTCTTCAAAGTGATTGCCTTTATTCTGTAGTAAAGGTAGTGCAGTCTGACAGACACTAGTTGATCATTCCAAAATTTCGAATGAGGAATGGTACAACCTACTCCTAGTGGTGAAAAGTAGGAAGTTCCCATCTGGTCCAGTATAATATGAACTTACTCATCCCAACAAGTGAAACTCCAGAGATGTAAAGTATTAGATCACTCACTGTCTGGTGTGCTCATTCATTGAGCTACCGGAGCACACCCATTTTCAGACAATACAGAGTAATAAAAGAGGGAATATGCTTTTTAACAGGCAACAATATGTTCCTTACAAGAAGAAATATCCACAACACTCTCAAGTGTAAATGTTGCACTCTGGCAAGGCGGCAGGCATGAGCAGACAAGCTACTATCGGCATGGTTTAGAAACTGAATCCATACTCATAATGCTAATAATCACAGCACACAAAACCACCGTTTTCAAACACAATGATGTTATATAGATATTTTCCAGAGGTCCACCTTATCACCGTGAAGCATAAATTATATATACCAATTTGTTGATGATGACAGTCACTAAAGGTAATAATGAAATGAGTAGGAGTAGATTTTAGGCTCTTCTACATTTACCAAGCTGATAGCCCAACAATATATACACATTTAGTCTGTTACCGACTTACTGAAAAGACTAGACAAATTCCGATTCTAACACGAGCAATCGCTACATCTCTAAGGGACACTGCAGCAAAAACTGGATGACTAGAAGTCCTCATCCATGTTGAAGACAAAATTCTTTCCTCCATCTTGGAGGCTCGACATAACAGATGCTTTCTGATAGTCGCCCACCCTTTTCTCGAAGAAGTTTGTCTTCCCTCTGCATAACCAGACAAGCATGTTTAAGATCAAAGTTTTAAAACTGTTTGTGGTTCTGACTGTGTGAAGTCGGAACACTGACTTTTTATACACTAGTAACCCCATATCCAGTCAATAACAGCACATACATAGATAAACCCTCACAAATCCAGTAATACTCATGCTCACTCGCAAATAATCAATGAACAAGTTCCTATAGTAAAAAATGAAACAGTAATCAGAGCCGCACAATACTTACTGTAAAGAAATGAACTCCATCCAATCAAAAGGATTTTCCACACTGTACTTCTTCTCATAACCTAACGCAACCTGGATGGGAGAGCTATTAGATTAGTTGATATCTAACATAGATCAAATAGATACAATAAAGAATACACCACAACTCCTATTTCCCTTGGAAAGAGAGAGAGAGAGAGAGAGAGAGAGAGAGAGAGAGAGAGAGACCAGTAGTCGATCAGCAACAAATTTTATGTACTGGCTCATGAGAGCTGAGTTCATGCCAATCAATGCACATGGGAGGGCGTCACACACAAACTCGGTTTCAATTTCGACAGCTTCATGTATAATTCCATGAACTTTTTCCAAATTAAGTTGCTTCTGTAACAAACTGTAAGAAACAAGAACAGACAGATTTAACTATTTTAAATTAAATGATTTCAAAGTTGTTCCTATCCAAATATTTTATACTGCACCTTATAACTATTATGTTGACCAAGCCTCACATGGGGAACACAATTCAAGAACCATAGAAAAAGAAAATTACCTGTACAGAAGGCAAGCAAAATCACAGTGGAGGCCCTCATCTCTAGAAATAAGCTCATTTGAGAATGTCAGACCTGGCATTAGTGCCCTCTTTTTAAGCCAGAATATGGCACAGAAGCTGAGAAGTGAGAACCACAAATGAACTTAAAGTCTTAAACAACATGAGAAGACGAAGAAAATCAAATAAACGGTCATAAACACTCATAACAGAGAGGCTGAACATATAAACACAAGCACATCAATAACAACGCTTTCTGAAAACAAAAGAGAGCGTATCAAAGAAGAGAAACTACCTTCCTGAGAAAAAAATTCCTTCAACACATGCGAAAGCAACAAGTCTCTTCGCAAACGAATTTGAACTGCACATAATGCAGAATAATTAATTTTTTAGAAGCAACAGTTCTATTTCTCCTAACCAAACAGAGAAGTATGAACAAAAAAGAAGCTTGGTGACAACAATGAGAGGGCTAAAACAACTTTCAGATTTACAGAATGCAGCTTCGCATACTAAGTGAAAGTTTAATGTGATAACGACATCTTATTACAATATAGAATGTAGAAGGAGTTCCTACTCTGTTTAATACTAAACAACAGATGGTTATACCCATATATTTTCTGGTACAGTATGTGCACTAATTTCTGCTTTAACAAAAAAGTTTCATCAAGCAACTACATTTTGTCTGTCCCACATAAATTCCCACCATAAATCCCAAAAGAGGATGTTCATGCTATTAACATGTCATATTCCAGAGTTTAATAAAAAAGCTGTCCTACAATTTAAGGAAAACAAACCGTCCACTATTAATTTAAGCATCAAGTTTTAGAAGTACGAAAGGATTTATGCTAACATGTCAAAAACATGCCTTTTACCAATTAAAGTTTCTAGATTGCTCATATCATGCACACATGATTCAATTAACAAATGTGAAGCAATAAAAACCCAAAATGCATGCTTTATTGCTTACACTAGGATTACAGAAGACCACATAACATATGTACCTGTTTATCCAATTTAAAGCCCACTGGGCCTTCCTAGAGACACAAGGAATGTTTTCAATTGCGTTGAACAATCTGTGCTTCTCTTTAGGATCCTTGATGTATGTCTCTAAAAGCAAGCTGTACATCTCTGATGGTAGATAATTTTCAACAAGACATAAGGTAAACACTTGGCCAGGTGATCCCAAGTATTATAAATGTAGGATACCACAGATTTAAAGCTTTACCAGAATGAATATTCTCCATTGCAAGTTGAAATCCATAGAATGCCCGAGCCTGTGAAGAACGAGAAGCCTTGATGTTAGTTGGTCAACTAGGAAAAAAGCCAGAAAAAAAGTCTAATTAAGTATGAACAGTTACATATATATGCGATGAAATATGAAGAGAGAGAAAGACGATCACACAACCAAAAAAACAGCATAGCAAACAAAGCACCTCTGGAATTTGAACATCATTTAGAAATCTTGCAGCCAAATTCTCCAAAACAATCCCATCTGATGCGGCAAAAAATGCCAGGACATGGCTTATGAAGTGTCTCTCGGAGTCAGTCAAAGCATCCCACTGCTGTACATCCTGGGAGAGATCAACCTCCTCAGCTGTAAGCCAATTAACATGTCATTAAAATAATTGTTGATCAGCACACAATGAACAGTGATTTGCAGGTTCCTCCAAAAACAGGAATAAAAGACTTGACTAGAATAAAGGCCGCCTAGGCTTATGTAAACATTCCAACCAATAACTCATCCACACACCCAGAAGGCCAGCGCATATCCTAAGGGAAAGAGCACACATTCAGGGTTTTCTGAGCAAGCCACTAAAGCTAGTTCTATTTTACCACAGACACAAACCAGTTTTTCAAATATGAGCACCATTATTGTTTCTCTGTACACCTAAAATCATGACGGTTTAGTTTAACGAAGAAACAGATGTACATCATTCATTGACGGCAAAAACATCATATAGCATTCAAATTGGCAACCCCAAATGGGTTGGTTCTCAAATCATCATATTCCATTTGGTTGGGTTCATTCTCCTTTCCCTTACATTCTTCTGTAAACATACCACGAATACTGATATTATGACAAAGGATAAAGATTTACAAATTCATTTACCAAATCATAAGATCTATCAGTCTACTGAGAGACCAAACCAGATGCTATGATCTACAGTAAGGTCATGGGGCTCAATGAGAGAGGAAAAAACTGACCAACGAGTGATCATATCTTCCAATTTATAAATCAAATAACCGCAAAACCAACTGAATTTTGAAACCAAACAAAATAAAACCATACAGGAGACAAAGATTAAATAAGTAAATCACCACAGGCATCAATTATCCCACTTAATTTCCTCTGAATCACTGAGACACACCACCATTGTTCAAACACCCTCTCAATTCCAAGCAAACCAAACCCCAACATCAAACAACTACCAATCAAATTCAAACAAACAACCACATACCCACATCAAAACCCGCATACAAAAACAAGAAAAGCACCAAAATTGACATGAAAGTTTGAATATTTTTTCCATAAACTGTAAAACAAACAAGTACCAGTCCAGAAACTAGCCTCAGCCTTCTTGTACATCTCCCAAAGTTGCTGATACCTAATGGGGAACATACAGAATCTCTGGGTTTGCGCTGCCAAAATGGGTTCTACTTCTTCTTCCTCCTCCTTGTCATCTCTGTCTGGTTCATTTCTCAGAGAACCCATTTGTTTCCACCACTTGGGTTTTTGTGGGTTTCGGTGTTGTTGGGTTGTGTTGGGTAGAGATAGATAAACCCTACAAAAACCTCCACAAAACGACAAGAAAAACTGAGAGTGAGGTGATAGCGTATCACACAAAACCGGTCGCTTTCGTGTTTTCAGGTTTTTATATCAAAATAAGAATTCCATTGGTTTTGGAAGTGGTAACGACGTCGTTTAATGGCGGTTATATTTCGCGGGGTGAAATTTTTTTTTTTTAAGCAAATAAGAGGTTTAGGCAAGAAGAAAAAGAATAATAATTTAGGAGGGGGACCAAACCAAACCTCCCTACAATATCAAAAAGTAATCGAAATTGAGGAATACCTAATTGGTCATCAGTACAATACGATAAAATAAAAGATGGAGGAGCATTCCACAACATCATATTAGAAAAAGACGTACCATAATTCGTTAAAAAGTCAGCCACTTTATTACTTTCACGAAAAATATGAGATACACGAAAAGTCATTTGAGAAATCTGATTCAAGCAATTGAATCTGCTAGTACGAAGTTGCCATGAAACCAACAAAGGAGATTTGATAAAATCTAGAATCAAAGAAGAGTCAATTTCCAGCTATATGTGCTTCTAGTCACGAACCCATGCCAGCTCAATTGCCTTAATCACAACCATTACCTATGCCGCAACAAAACTAGGGATATCTAAACTTGAAGCAAAAGCTCCAAGAAAATTCCCCATGTAATCTCTAAATACAGCTTCATACCCTCCAACCCCCTCATCATGCTTCCAAGCTCCATCAGAAATGATCTTAACCCAACCCATCAATGGGGGATGCCAATTAACCTCTATCACTCTCGGGGCACGATGCGACCTGCATTCAACCCCAAAAGATTTCAAAATCCAAAGATCTTGAATGGAGTTATGCATAGTACCTATTGACAAACGACTAGCTGCTTGAATATGACCACTGATAAGACTGCATATATTCGCAACTGAAAATACTTTGCCCTCATGTCTCATATATTCGCAGCTGAGCACTTCTTCCTGCAGCAAAACCCATATGGAGACCCTCTAAAATTGGAGGCATACCATCCTACTCAAAGATAGAAGTAAAATGCCCCCATATTGCAACAGTAAAAGAGCAATGAAGAAAAATATGGTCAATAGACAATGCACTGTACCCGTTGGTTATCCTTTTCTGCAATCTTACCCTTTGCTTTGTATTGATCTTACCTTATAGGACTAGGATATCCTACACGATGCACCAAGTTGGGCAGATTTTGATACAGAAAATCTTTCTAGATTTGGGTTTTGTAGCTTTGGCCCTTCTATATAAGATGACAAAGACTTTTCACCTCAAACATTTGTACATAGAATTAGTTCTCAATGGCATTTAAAGACTAAGTGCAGGTTCTACACCATCAATGTCAAGACTCACCCCGAATTTCATCTTGAAATCTGAGGTAAATCTTGCGGGGTCCACCTCTAAGGAAAATTTACCGAAAATTCGGCATAATCTACCTTGAAAATAGATAACCTTACCTGAAAAATCAAACTTACACTTCTATAACCAAACAAACCAGCCTCAACACCTAGAGCTTTCCTGCTCTCCAAGTTCGTCACATCTCCCAAAATATCAAATACTAAACTTTTGGAATTCCACAACCAACAACAAAGACAACATTAATTCACTAACTGGTTATCAAAGCATATATAATAATGAAAGAATAACAATGAATAAAGATTAAGCGGAAGCAGCCTCTGATTATGTCTCGACTCTATGTACGCTCAACCTTAATTAAACTTAGCCTGCAAACTGGGCATTTAAAACCAAAAGGCTTAACAAAATACATAATTTAAATACTTTCTCACGTTTCAACTTTTAAAACATAGCTGCACGCAACTTTGATAATCCAAATAACTTTTAAATCCAGAATTCCATAAAATAGACAAATCAGCCCCGCTGGTTAAACAAATACAAAAATCTCGTAAGAAGAGATGAACCAGCCCTGGTTAATCAAATACATAGAAAAATAAAATAAGGGGAAGAGTTATCACCATGTAAGAGGAGCCTCCAAGGCTCGGGTCGGTGCCTCCCAGGCTATAGTAGCGTCCTACGCTAAGCGCTCAACTCAGCTATGGTGAGGACCGCTAATAAGGCTAGCTAGCAATAAATAATAATATATGATCGGTGCCTCCCAGACTATAGTAGTGTCTCACGCTAAGCGCTTGACTCACCTATGGTGAGGACCGCTAATAAAGCTAGCTAGTAATGAAATATAAGCGACCATATATTATGTTGACTAAAAATATACGAAATCACTTAAATCCATTAAACTTTCCTAAGATCATACGAATGGTACGGTTCACAACCGTACTTGAAAATCATCATAAGAAATTATATTAAAACTCAATGATGTATCTCACACGTCAAAATATTCTCAAAGCCATAACATAAGCAAGATTGCAATTAATATCTCAAACCAAAATACTCGCTAAAATATTCTCAAGGTCAAGATCGATACTCTACAAATAAATGCAAAAATTATAAACAGCGAACTACCGAAAATCTCATTTTCGGAAATCTTTTATAAATCTCAAGTCCACAAATAAAAGCAATCATAATGAAATCCGGAATTTATAAAGAATATCCAAACTCAAATACCGAATTAATAATCCGAGCTCAAATCCATGAAATCATGACCAACAATTAATCAATACATCAAACTCAAATAATTTTTAAGATCATCTCATGAGCCGAAATTATAATATAAGCTCAGAAAATAAAATAATAAACTATAAAATCTTGCATGCATATTTATTTAAAACCAAAATGTCCACTCACAAATTTAGGCATAAGCCCGACGATATCCGCATAGTCACTCAAGCGAGGTTCCCTTCGTATCCTGGCACAATAAATATGCTTAGGACCAAACTTCAATTTCGGAAAATAAATACTTGAATATAAATACTCAAATCTCTTCCGCTTAACCCACTACTCTTACTAGGGTTAAGCTTACTAGATTCACACCAAACTCCACCACAACCTTAATTCATCAATTCTAACATTCTAGAATAAATACCAAGGAAATCCAACGGCCGGATTTCATTCTAACAACCGTCAAAATTCTCAATCTTTGAAAAATCTCAAACCTAACCGAAACTTCTCCAAAAATTCCAAACTTTATATCATTAAACTCCTCTCATTAAAACAATCTCAAAAACATGAAAAACTACCCCTAAGGGGCAGCTCCGCCGCCTGCTCCACCGGTAGCAGCGGCCGGCAACCGAACTTCGGCGACCTCCAATGCTTCCTAAAATTTAACACAATATTCTTCTCAACACGCACAACTAGGGTAATCGAACCAAAACAACCAAAAACTCAATTTAAAACCCTTGAATTTCAAAGCTTTGAATCTCCTTACCTAGATCAAGATAGGTTGAATCCTTTTGAGGGTTTGTTGCCCGAAGTGAGACCTTCCAAACAGGACAAGAAACTTCGGCTATGGTGGTCGGAGAAGGAAGTTCTGGCAAAAATTCGACCAAGCACAGTTGCGTCTTTCCGGCTCGATTTCTCCTTCACGACGACACTACTCCACCGGCCAGCTACCCAAATCGATGGAGAAGGAGGTAAGCTTCAAATCCCGACTGGTATGACGGCCTAACTTCGTCGGACGGCGGCGAACAGACGGTGGGAAGGCGTCAGGTTGGGAACCGCATGGGGAGAAGAGAGAGATGTGAAAGTGAAAATCTGATTTTTCACTTTTGACTTTCCACCTTTGGCCCATTTTATTCCTACCTTCCCGAAATAGTAACTTTAGTTTTTAGACCGTAACTTCTTCATACGAACTCTATTTTTGACGTGCCACGTATCCACGAACTTGGTTTAACGTCCTCTACAACTTTCGTGAAGAAAGTTTTCTCAAATTTTGAACGAAGGAAAAAGTCAACTTTTGGAGCCTTAAATAGTAAACAGTTACTCAAAACAATAAAAGATCAAAGTAACCCAAAAGTAAATATCCGCAAATTGACTTAAGAACTGAGAAGTGACAATCAATTTCTACGAAAACCGCATTCGAGTTGTGGTAACTTTAGACACAAGTTTTATGGATCGGTTGATTGGAAATTAATATGTATCGCGTTGTTTGCTCAAAAACTGTCTCGGCCGAAAAGAGAGGCCAAGGGACTTGAAGGTACAATATTTCTTCTGATTTGTGCAGGCATGCCAACTCGCGGCCGAATGGCTAAGCGAGGTTTTGTTTGATATTTTGCACTTGATCTGACTTCTTCTAAGTGATTGTAGGTCGAGGAAGGAATCATCTCGGCCGTTGGGTTCTCTTGCCTATGTTGCAAGGACTTTCGGCGTTTTCACCGATGCTGCTCTTTTTTTTGTGATTTTTTTATGAGTTTGCGAGAAATAAAGTGTGAAACGTAAAAGAACAAAATCTAAATTGCATGAAAGTTAAAGAGCGGAAAGTAATCGCAAGAAATTAAAGTGCATGAAATTTAAAGACGTAGAAGAGTAAATTGCATGAAAGTAAATTGCAGAATGTAAGAAAGCGATAAAGTGTAGAAGGTAAAGAAAGCGATGAAAAGAAGAAGAAAACTAGGCTAGATTAATATGAATGTTGTATTGAGTGTAGAGAATTTGGTGTTTGTATTGAAGTGTTGTTTGTGTTGGTCGAGGACCCTTTACAATGAGGTTGGGGATCGAATATATACAAGTACGAACACCCAATTAAGGGAATATATACAATCTAATATTTAAATTTCGGTCTTAATGACCGAAAAAAGATATGTTCCATATTGTGCATTTCCTTAATCGCGCCATATTTACTTTCTTCTTGAAGCACCGTTAAATTTGATTTGCTCTTAGTTATGCAATAGTTATGCAAATCGTCTTTAATTTCTTCAAACGCAATTACATCTCATATATTTTCTTCCTCGATTTATATCGGCAATAATGAGAAATCATCGATATTTCATTCCTCGATTATATATCGGCATGAAGATGATTTGCTATTATTTCCTTCTCTTTTATATATCGGCAATCATGAGAAATCGCCATTATTTCCTTCCTTTTTAATTTCTTCTTCATAGGTTAATATCTAATATAATTTTATTATGACATTCAATTGAGATATTGCTAATAAAACACTAAACTTTCCTTATCTATCGGCCATTTACCAAAAAGGGGCAAGTTTCTAATGGGTCTTGATATTGAATGGCAATGGGATTATGGAACTCAAGATTACGAAGTTGCAGTTTCTTCATCTTTGTGTGGGTTGTTATTGACTTGTTTATCAATTGTCCCACTCAAAAAGCACTCCTCAATTGCTCATTGAATTCCTCGGTGATCAAAACTTGACCTTTGTTGCTAAGGAAGTTCTGGAGGACGTGACTCGTTTGGCTCGTCAAGGATTGCATGTTAAATGTGCAATGGATCTAGATCTCGCTGATATGTGGCTGCAAAGAAATTCAAAGTTGATATGGCTAGCTGCAAAGAAATCCAAAGACAACGACTACAAGTCTATGGGATTGAAGACGATGCTGTTGAAGTTTCTAAACAAGGAGATGGAAAAGGATAAGAAAATTATTATGAGTAATTGGGGTCACAAATGACTCGATGCCCGTCAAGTGAAGTATGCTTGCATAGATGCTTTTGTTTCGTTTCAACTAGGATTGAAATTACAAGTACCCTAGCCTACTCAAGTGAAGAGAGACTGAAATGTATGGCCTGAGACAAAGAATTTTTGCATCAATGCAAATTCATCAGGAAACTCAGTGAGGAACTATTAGCTAGCCAATTTATTCCATCAATAATTTACATTTTTGTTTTTGTTATTAGGTTCTGATGCAATAACATATATTGAGAGGAGTAATATTCAAGCATTCGTTTAACAGAAAATAGGACCTCGATCACCGATACACAAACAATGCAATATATATGTGTCTTTCTAATAGTGAACCTAGAAATACATGCTTAATATAACAAATTGATCAGTCAGTTTCTGGTAGTTCCCTCAATTTGTTCCATCTGTTGTGATTTCCTCTTTCACGCCACGATGCTTGTAATGAAGAAGCTGCCATATGCTCCAATGGAGAATGCTCTAGGACAGGCAGGTTCAAAATAAAATGCAACCGAAATTTGGAGACAGCTCTCCTAAGATTGGTAGCACTAATAGCATATGCTTCTACTCTAGTTTGGGATATGACAGTTTTAGTAGAGACGGGCAAATCAGATATGGAGGCAAATACGAATGCCCAATCTAGAAGTTCGTCTCCAAAGAAATCATCTTTCTTAATGATTGAGGAATCGCTCTTAGTTCCACCAACATTGGCATTATTACGAGTTTTGTAACTCAATGCGGTACCTTGCGTGATGAAGAACACATTCCAAAGTGCTTCTCCCTCTCGAATAATATGGCAGTTTTTCGTATATGTCACTAGCTCAAGATGTTTAGCTATTGCTTTCAACACTCGAATCTTCATATATTTGAACATCGGTACCTAGAAAATCGATTACATATGTAAAATTAGTTGTCTGAGAAATTAAATTGAAGTGATAACTATTTACTAATGTTTCATTTTCTAAATCAGTTTTAACTTTTTGTTCTTATTTCTGATCGAAAAGCTTGTTATGAACAAAACAATATACTTACTTTCTGTAAACAAGTCAGGCGGGAAAGACTCATGATTTGTCTTTTGTATGCTCTAAGAAGAAGAGATAAAAAGTTGTCCAAATCAACATCTTTGTTTTCTTCAAGCTTTTGTTGAACGTTTTTCATGATCACCTTCTTCATCAACTTCTTATCGCGTCTAGAAAAATTGTTTCTAGTCAACCACATATCTATGTCTGGATTCATCATTTGCATCTTGTGTCTTAACTTTATTCGAACTTTTGAATTTTTTGTGCCTCCTGAACATAAAAATTTATTCAATATGTATATCATGTACATGATATAATGATTCTTTTAGGAGTATACTAATATCAACACCAACGTACCTCCACCCTTGCGTTGAGATATATTAAGAACAGCACCAAGCCACTTATAGAAGTTAAAATTGAGAAGGTAATCTCCAACATATCCGAACTGGCCTCCAGATTTGAACCAAAGGAACTGCATGCATATATAGGTGCATATATAAGAAGAAATAGAAACAATGCATGTAATGACCGAATTTGGATCTGCGTTAGTATACAATGTTGAAACTGAAACTTATCAAGCAGTCTCAGATGTGCAAAGTGCAAACCTCAAATTGCGCAAGCCCCACCAGAAAGATTGCAGAAACTTTCGAGGAAAATAAGTTGATCTTGTAAAGTTAGACTGAAGAGCATAACGACATATACCAAAATTAAAATCTTTTTTATCAGTTGGATCGCAGAATGCCATTATATGCGTCGCGTTGCAGGTTCTAAGTACTTGGGCTGTTATATTCTTGTCACAGTAGAAACCATACCGAACTGGTTTATCACATTGCATCAAATTGTATTGTTTCCTCCAACAATGAATCTCTCTGTCGACGGCAAAGCCGTACCACAAGGCTCCAAATAACTGGTTTAACAAAAGTAAATAATAGTCATATTTCACAGAAATTAAGTTCTGATAGAAAAGGTATGGGAATCATGCATGCATAACTATATTTGAATCATATATATTTTACGATGCAGTTAATGAATAGATGTAATTTTGCAGAGGAAGATCGATAAGGATAATTAAGGTGAACAATGAACAGATTTCTCTTTTCTTTCTTGATTTAAAATTAAGATAAAGGCTAAGAGTACTTAATTACATGAGAAGCAATGATGAAAGGAAGAAGATCCAATATAGCTTGAAGCCATCTTCCTATTCCAGACTCCACGTTAGGACGGTGCTTAATTAATCCAAAGGTGAAATAAGCTCGTAGAGCATACTGGATTGGATAGAAGATACGTCGAAGAAATCTGTACAGAAACCGGGCTTTCAGAATATATCGTAGGAGTACTATTGCCTGCAGTTCACAGTAAATAAATAACGATTCATATATACTTTTTTCCTGTGAAATGGGATGAAATTGAGATGAAAATGCATGCTTCTATATATATATATATACCTGTGAAATGGGAAGAAACAGATAAATGCGATATATGATTGGTAACCACAAGAAGATGTGCTCCTTAACTGTCATCTTAACATTCTGATTGCCACGAATTCGCCAGCAAAACACAAAAATATCCATGGCGTAAAACAGGTCAATGGTAGATTGTAAAGCAACATAGATCCACATCAAGCTAACGTCCCATTTGTAGCACAGTAAATGAGGATATGTTACAGGAAGGTAGATGAACAACGGATTAAAGAGGACTGCAAATGCACAAGGTATTATAAAGATCTTATTTTCCCATATCGGAAAACATCTCTTCGGCTTATAATCTCTTGAACAAAGTATTCTTTCTGGTAATATTTGCCACATTGTACTCGGTCCATGTCCGGCTCCGGTTTCTTTGTCGGACTCCCTCGTTAAATTTCGATATGGACTACAGATACAGATCAGATAATATTTATAATTAGATGGTTATACGATTTGTTTATCAAAGATCTAGCTAACCTCACAGTTCTATTATCTGCTACTGCTTGGATTGATGCATGTTTATTCAAAAGATAAAGAAATCTGACCTCATTAACTCGACTGATACTTCACTGGGATGCTGCTGCAGGCTGATCATATTGTCTCAAGCTAGCTTAACACCCACCCAAAGATCCAACTTGGTAACTAGCTGCTAATTCCTGCAAACATAATTAGTTAAAGGAAATGGAGATCGAGTCTGGAGAACACAGATATATATATAGTTAGAGACTTGAAATAGAACTACGTACAATTAATGATGAGAAGCTCACAGAGAACTATACGGGTCGGCAAAGTTCAACTTTGAATGCATGGAACACAGCTGGTTTTAGGGCACCAGATCCCTTTTCCTTTATTCCGAGGTGGAATTTGTTGCCTTTTAAAAAAGTAGAGAAGTCTCGTCGATCTCACTTGGTTATTGATCAATTAATCAGCAAAATTCTAAAACATGCAGTCACCATTTTGTACAATATTCTCAGCTGTCTCTCTCTCTCTCAAGCTAGCTAGAATAATAAAGAAGGAAAATGATTATAGACCTTAATAAGACATAAGATTTTTGGCTTTAATCTTAGGTGACATGTCACTTAAATATATATCATTAATTTAAAAAATCATGTCATGTCATACTTAAGTAAAAATACAATCTTATCCTTCTCAAATCCAATGGTTTAGATTATTTTGTCTTTATTCTATAAAAAATATATTTTTGAAGCCATTTCTTTCATTATGTTCGTGCTCAAAATTTAAACACGATGTAAGGTGAAATATATATTTGATATTATTCTTATTCAAAATTATGAATTCATTTCTCTACAAAATAAATAGTGGAGATGTGGAAATATGACCGAAAAATGTCTCAAACAAAAAACTTCACATTTTAATTTCAGAATGAAGCTAAGCTCTGGATAGAAATTGTATATATATATATATCAAATACATAGAACCACTTCTGCAAAGTTTCATTGAATTTGATGATCGTTTGGGTGTTCATAATCATGATTTACACAAACAGTTCTGGTTAGACATATTTATGGAGAAATTTTTCAATGCTACGGGAGGACCACGTAGCAGTTTGACGTGGTCCTACATTCAAATCAAATTTAGACATATGGATTTTTTACAACTAAAATATAAACTAATATTTTCTATTTTTTGTGAAATGACATTCATGGGTATTTAGCAAGTTCAAACTAGGGTTTAGGGTATAAGGTATACGGTTTAGGGTTTAGGGTATACGGTTTAGGGTTCAGGGTTTGAGATTTAGGGCTTAGGGTTTAGTATTTTAAAAACAACAGAAAACCTAAAATGGTCTTTGACAAAACAGCTGAAATAATGTTTCATGAAGAAAATCCACATGTATAAATTTGATTGGAATGTAGGACCACGTCAGACTGTCACGTGGTTCTCCCGTAGCACTGAAAAATTTCTCATATTTATGGTCCGTTCATTGATTTAACCTAATTTGGTATATAAACGATCATCAATTTGAATGAAATTTTGCATGAATGATCTATACAGTAATATCAATAAACTGAATGATGGAGATATTAAAACATAATTGAAAAGTGTGTCAAATAAAGAACTTCACACTTTAATTTCAGAGCGAAGCTTCGCTATGGATATATATATATATATATATATATATATCTAAAGCGAAGCTTCGATTATATTGTTGAATCTCCACCATTCAGTTTGTTGGTCCTTATATATAAATCAATTCTGCAAATTTTCAGCCAATTTGGTGATCGTTAAGGTATCGAACGAGATTAAATCAATGAACGAACCAAATCTGCCAAACCTGAACCGTTCATGCTTATAATTATAAATCGTAGTTTTGAATGTCTTAACAATCACCAAAATTTCTGAAAATTTACAGAAATGATCTACTCATATAGAACGACATATTGAACGGTGGAGATGTGATTTTGTGATCGAAAAATTGGTGTAATCCCCCATCCCTCGTATATGTCAAAAAAAGGGATCCCTTAGTGGAAGGGCCCTATATATATATATATATTGATATCGTACTTCTAATCGTAAAAGTAAAAAAAAATGATGAATTATATATATTTAATTAAATATCGTACTTTTGGTCAGAAAATTTATTAATATTGTAATTGTGACTCCTAAAATTGATAAATTATTATAATGTTAGACTCCATTAAGAAATAAATTTAATAAAATTCATGTAATTAAGGTAACTAAATCAACTCGATAAAAAAGGTAACTAAATCATCTAGATTAGAGAAGAATTTGGTATAATTATTGCCTAATATGGATTTGAGAGGATAAAATTGTAATTTGACTTAAGGATGACATGATATGATTTTTTAAATTGATGACGTGTTTAGGTGATATGAAATGTCACATAAGATTAAAGTCATAAATTTTAGGCTTTATTAAGGCCCTCTAGCACTACCCAATAAAGAATGTGTTGACACATTTAATGAACTATTAAATCCAGCCTGATATTTCTTTCTTTCTTTTTTAAAGAATCCAATTCAATAAGGAAAAATGCCCTAATGTCTAAATATTTGAAAACTAAAGCTCATTCTAATTAAAGTTTTATCTTTTAACCCATTCCAATGATTCTTACTAAAAAGACTATACTACCCATCATTCAACTACACCTAACCACAAGCTGAATGATGTAAAGTAAGAATTTGGAGCGGAGGAGCTCAGTGAGCCACTTGGAGGCGACGCCGTCATGGTCTGTGAGGACGGTCAAGATGCACTTGGAGTCCACGTGGACGGTGAAGAGATTGAAACGTCGAGCACCATTTTTTGGTCTATGAGAGAAAAGTTTGATTTTGCAGAGAGAGAAGAGAGAGGAGACAAGAGAGTACAGTAGTACTGGTGTGGGTGTGGGAATGGTGTGAACTCTTGTTATGAAATCCCTCAAAACTTGGGCAGGTGCATGGCTTTGACTAGTTTTTCTCTCTATTTTTATGAGATGAGAATTTGAGAAAAGAGGAAGGGTGAATAGGAAAAGGGATGGTGGAATATTGAATGTTGACGATGTTTATTGATCCAGTTGCTTTGTTTTCTGAGTCCTTTCGAATTTAAAAATGTATGTTTAAAATGATTATTGACATGCAGTAACTGATTATTGGGGGTTATTAATTGATTATGTTATGATACTTCTTCTTTTCTGGTATTATTAAGCTAAAATAAGTTGATTATTGGGGGTCAGTAACTGATTATTAGAGGTTAGTAACACAATTATTAGGGGTCAGTAACTGATTACTAGGTGTCAGTAACTGGTCAATAACTGGTTACTAGGGGTCAATAATTGATTACTGGGTGTCAATAACTGGTCAGTAACTGGTTACTGGGGGTCAGTAACTGGTTACTGGGTGTCAATAACTGGTCAGTAACTAGTTATTATGGGTCATTGACTGGTTATTGGGGGTCAGTAACTAGTTACAGGGAAAATTAAGGTGACTGGAGTCCGACGGTCGGGGAAATTCCGGTGACTGGAGTCGGAGAAATTCCGGTGACCGAAGTCGGGAAAATTCTGGTGACCGGAGTCCGGCGGCCGGTGACTAGAGTCCGGTGCAAGTATTCTCTCTTTCATTTTCTCTCTCTATGCATATTTAAGAAGTGAGAGCAAAATAGTCTTAAAATAATATGGTTTGTTAAGACTTTAGTAAAGATTTGTGCATTTGGGCATAAAAAATGTTACCTTATATTGAAATTGGCTAATAAAAAAGATTGTCATTAGAATAGGAAATAAGGGGTTTAAATTAGTATTAAATGGATATTTTCCCATTCAATAACCAATGACTCAATCAGGCTTGGAAATATTAGCAAGGCACTTGCTTAAATGGAACCCCATCAAAGTTTGAGTCCTAACAATCACTAGATTACAAGGTGGAAAATCTTCAATCGGACTTACACAAATATGGTGACCAGATAAATAGTGTTATGAATCTTATGATAATGATCGGATGGCCTCTTTTTCGTAGTGCGTGCTAGCAATCGGATCAATCAGTATTCTGTGGTCTTATAATTCTTTCCCACAAGCGAGGGAATTGTTACTCGTTATCAATATATGCTTATTTGCCTGCTTTTGATTATTATTGATTATGATTGCATATTATACATACAAACATATTATACACATATATACAAATATATTATACGTATATACACATATTATACATACACACAACATATACGTACAAATTAACATATTTAAAATGTATTCTTTTGATTTCCATTTCTCCAACATATATTACCACACCAACACCTTTCCAAAATTCTTTTGCATTTCATCATATTTGTCTCTAGCAAATAAACTTCATCCAAGAGGTCATTATAATCAATAATCATGATAGAATCCAAAGAGTGCTTAATTATATCAAATGTTACATATATCATGCATGCATCAAACAATCCAGTAATTGGACCGACAAAATTGGACTGCCGGCAAAGTTGCCGAAAGATTCGCCGGAAAATAGATATGCATAAATGAAGAAATTAAGTAGATGAATTAAAGTAGTTACATACCAATTAGGAGAGAAGCAGCTAGCTCTTGAAGATCGATCAAATTCCTGCAGAAAAGCTTTCAAAACAAGATTTGGATCGATCAGATGAATTATGTAAGGGCCGGGGAATGAGGTTGCAGATTCTTTATGCGTTCTCTTCTGGGCCGAAGGGGTATAAATGATGTGTTTACTTAGCCGACGGAATATTCCGTCGCCTAAGACAAAAGACGTCGGCAAAAATATATTCGTTTTGCGCTGTGTCAGGCAATAATTCAATTTCTTAGTCGACGGAACAGTTCGTCGCCTAAAAAAGACAAATTCGTCGCCCAAGACTTACTTAGACGACGGAAACATGGTTCGTCGCCCAAGCCTAACTATGCCGACGGAACATGGTTCGTCACCCAACATCAGATTTACCGACGTAACTCTTTCGTCGCCTAGGAAACTTCCGTCGCCTAAGATGTTCTAAGTCGACGAAAATTTACCGACGGATGGTATTCGTCGCCTGTGGTTTACTAAGCCGACGGAACTTAGACAACGAATATTTCTTCGTCGACTACGAATATTTCTCAGTCGACGAAAGTCCTCGACATTAATTTTTCGTCGCCTAAGTAGATCTTAGGCGATGGATTGCTTGTCCTATACGACGGTTATGTTTCCGTCGGTTAAGTTGTTATTTCCTGTAGTGATATATACGTATAATTACAAAAGGGACTTATCTTTAGTCTCTGGCCAACAGCAGCCGATGATTTGAGGATATAAATATGGTATTGCTATTAACACACTCATTTTTGTTATTAACACACTATGTTTTTTCCTATTCACATATTTCAAATTTATTTACAAACTTGTCATTTCAATTTGTTTCATGATTGACTATCTTCATATGGTGTGTTAATTGCAAAAACAGATGTGTTGATAGCGTCACCCTATAAATAAATTGTCTAATTAGATTCCCTAACATGTCATCTTTTTACCTCAGACAACCATATACGTTTGATTTTACGGATTGTGATTTTCATATAAACAATTCACTTTGTAATCTTTTTAGTTTGATAGCTTTGTGAAAATAATTCCTAGCTAGAGTGGCTCATGGATGGACAATGAGGGTACAATGCTGCACATGAATCTGCAGCCAAGAGTGCTGGAGAGGTTCATTCGGACACCAAGCATGTCAAGTGAGAAACCATAATGTAGTAATTAACTTGAATCGACAATCCTTGGATTTGGCAAACTCAGAGTGCAATGTGATATATAGCATATATATAAACCTTGTTATTTCCTTTCCTTTTCGAGTCTTTTCGTAATCGATCCCAAGCAAAGATCAAAACCCTAGCTATTTATTTGATCAAAATAAAATACACAACCGTAATCGAAAATGGTTACGCTGCCGTGCTTTTCATCAGTAGCAGATGTGAACATGGCTGCTGCTGTGTTCTCTTCTTCTTCCGCGTCTCGCAAGCTGCCGGCGGCATCCATAGTATTCCCTCCCCGTCCTCTGCTCCATCAGATTTTCCGCTAGGGTGTGTGCTGCTGCTAGGTCGACATCTCCATCATCATCTCCAAAACTCAAGCTAGGCCACACAGGATCTCATTAAAGGGCTCAAGTCTGAGATCACAGGTATTCAGGAGTCAATAGAATCACAAGATAGTGTGAGTATCCAATTTTTTCTACTTCTGTTTCTTATTTTATTTTATAGCCGGTGAACGGTTTAGAAGAGTTTTCTTATTTTCATTATACCGAGGACAGAACAGACGTCGATACTGATCTTGAAAGAGAACTTAATGATGAAATCATCCGAATCAAAAGTGTGTATGATTCTGAGTATGAAAACGAAAATTACTCTGGCATTCGATTGAAAGTGAGCATTTTCCAAACAAGTACTGGACATCAACTGGACTTGGACTTGTATGTAACTGATGACAATGAGATTCGGGTCAACCACTTTTCGATCAAGAAACCGGGGCATTCCAGCCGTGATCATGTCACCAAAACTGGCGGCAAGTACGTGAAAGCTTCATTCTTTATGGGTTTAGAATTTGAGGTTATGTATGTGATCTTATGTATTTGTTTTCACTGCAGGTACTTGGCTTACTAACAGAAGCAATTGGTCAAATATCTTGAGGTGAAAGGGGTCACGTCTCACACACTAGGCTGCATGGAATGTGAATCGGAAGCGGAAGCGGAAGCGTTCGTAAATGCAAAAACTTTAAAAAAACAAAAAATACTTGAAGCGGAAGCGTTTTGGAAGCGCGGAATAAAATATATATATATATAATATAATATAATATAAGAAATAAAATATGTATTTACATTATAAATGTAATCTACATAGAGAAGGTTTTGCATGTCTTCATTTATTAATTTATTTTGCTCCTCATACCTCTTTCTTATCTCTCGGTCTCTCTTCTCTCTAGTTTCAGAACAATGGTTGGTAAGTGGTAACTCATAGATTATCAATGAAAATTTTTAATTACAATTTTGTTTATAATGAAACTGAACAAATAGATTGTCATATCATATCAATTGATTCACAAACAGATTTGATTACAAAAAATTGTCATCGCCCTTCTGACACTATGACAACCATTTTTTTGGGAAGCGCGCTTCCGCTTCAGAAGCAGGAAACGTGAGTGAGGCCAAGCTTCCGTGCTTCCTAGCCAACACATTTAAAATTTGGAAATGCAAAATTTGAAGGACTTCATGGCTTTTATGGAACAAAGCATCGTTTTCACCGGTGCTAGCCGGAAACAGTAAAACCTCCCCTGGTTCTATATTTATTCATAATTTAAGAGTTCCAATAACCATATCTCTAGTGTCACTAATGAGAATGACATATATCTTCAAACACCACAAACTCATATACTAACTGGTGCAACGAAGAGAGGCCAACTGGACAAGGACTTGACCACAATAGTACTTTAATGAAATTCCATCAAATCTGGTGAAATCTATAACATGATTATGAATTTATGATCAAAACGAAGAGGTGACGTTATAGATGATGCAAATACATATTGTGACACACCACCACGTACTTGTTTCTCCCACCTTCTTTTCCAAATTGCTGATTTTGTGGTCAACAGGTCCCAAATGAACAAGCACTTATATGTTGTTGGCACCAGTGTCCCTCTACTAACTCGTGTTCAGTAGTTGTTCTTTGTGATCAGAGAAAGACAGAGAACATGTCAGGCCCTCAGTGCTGCTCGAACCCACCGTCCCTGAACCCAACTAGCGGATCTGGCCATGTTGAGAAGCTTGGTGGTCTCGACTCCTACCTCACTGGCTCTCCTGACTCTAAGTTTGCCATTGTTCTTGTCTCTGACATTTTTGGTTAGCACCCACCCCTTCAAAATCTAATCTTTATTCGTTTGGTTCAGTATTCTGCCTTTTTAGTTGACTATATGATATGGGTTATGTTCCTTACAGTAAATTCATGGTTTTTGTGTGCTTTTTCCTGTTTGGTTTGGTAGGTTGTGGTTCTCATGTTGTGTATGTTATTGGGTTGCTTATATAGTTATGTATGTGTCTTTTAAGACTGATGAAGAATCCATATTAGCCAATTATCTTTTGTTTTTGTCAAAAGCAATAAATCTAGCCTTGGCGCAGTGCTGAATTTTGGCCATGAAATGGGTATTTGCAACTGCTCTGTGACATTAAAGCTTTATGTTTTGCTGCCCTGTATATACGGTGTCCCAGTTTATTCTTTCTTGTAGTTGTTTTCGTTTACCTGGTTTAGTTCCATTTGGGAATTTGAAATTGGGAATGATGTACCGGTATTAGTGTAGAATCATTCATGGTTTGATGTTTCATATTTTCTGTGTCTACCGTCTAATTGCTTTGCTCATATATTCTTTTACTACTATTAATGTTTCATGTTGATTTGCCTTGCAGGGTATGATGCTCCAAACTTGAGGTATGACGTAACTTTATCTCTACAGCTCAATGTATTTGCTTGATATAGTTTGATAGTGTGGTCCGCTTTTTGTGGAACTTGACCATTTTCATGCTGTGCATCTTCTAATATCAAGTCTGTGCCATCAACACTTGCTGTTTAAAGTTGACTAGGTAGACACTTTGAATTATTTACTCAAAGAGTAATCTTTCCAAAAAATTGAATAGTCATAACAGTTAACAGTTCTATATGCTGAAACTTAGTTGCAGCAATTGGTCTTTGATTGTCCATTTGGTACACAATTGTCAAGTTACTTTCTGTTATGGCTTTTCCCAATCCTTAGATAATACCCATTATGAGTGTGCTCACATTATAGTGAAGGCCAGCTCCCATTCCAACATCAAATTTTCTTCAAGAACATATGTAGTATTTTGTACACTTGTACAGTTTGCAATCTTGCTGTATATTTTTTGTTATAACTATAGTGATGCTTGGCCTTCTTCTTTGTAGGAAGCTTGCAGACAAAATTGCAGCTGCTGGCTTCTTTGCCGTGGTCCCTGACTTCTTTTATGGAGACCCTTATGTACTTGCAGCTGATGGATCCCGTGACTCTCTACCTGCTTGGCTGAAAGAACATGGAGCGGTATAGTTCTTCTATTTTGATATGGATATATAAGTTAGTATCTTCAGAATTTCAGTGATGTCACAAGTATTGCTGTGGGACTATCAAAAATTTAGATAGAAGTTTCAGATACATATTGGGGGTCTCATGTTGGGCTGTTTGAAGTTGATGTTTGTGAACTAACTAGTTAGCGCCATTATTGTTTTTGTTAAGTTCTTAGCTGCCGGGTTGTTTCTGCCAATTGTGACAATGGGTTAAAATTTGAGGACTTGGTAATTGTGGTGTATTAAAATTGAGACCTAATGCAGTCGTGAACTTCGGTTATAATTGATTAGCTTTCAAACCTTGTTATGTATTTGTAGGACAAAGGATTTGAAGATGTCAAAGTAGTTATTGAAGCTCTAAAATGTAAAGGTGTTTGTGCAATCGGTGCTGTAGGTTTCTGTTGGGGAGGTGAGTTTACAATTTCTTTTCTTTTCAGTTAAGGTGGAATGTACTGGTCAGTTTTGGATTAAACAAATTGTTCTCATATCTTAGACTAGATTTTTAGGGGCTTCTCTTTTAGACAGTATTTTACTTCACAATCTCAATTCTGTAGTTTCACCAATATGGCATATAATATTTCAGTTTCATTGGATTGTTTTGTCCTGTTCTCAGCCAAGGTTGTAGTTGAACTTGCAAAGGGTGACTTTATCCAAGCTGCTGTTCTGGCTCATCCTTCATTTGTCACTCTTGATGATATCAAGGGTAAGAGTTCCCTATTCAATAATCAGTATAATATTTCATCATAGAGGAAGAGAAGAGATGTGCTGTTCCCAATCGTGCAAAAGAAATGTTTAAAGATGTTTAATTTATTCCTGAAACTATTTTCAGCTGTTAAGGTTCCCATATCTATACTCGGAGCTGAGATTGATCGGATGTCTCCGCCTGAACTCGTGAAACAATTTGAAGAGGCTTTGACTGCAAAGTCTGAGGTAAGAAACTCCTGTCATCAAAATTATAATACCATGACCTGATTGGAAAGAGGCACTACTGTGGTATCTGGTAGTTACTACAGTTCTAGGGTTTGAAATGACTGTTGGTCTATCAAATCACAGATAAAAAGTCATGTGAAGATATTCCCAAAAGTGTCGCATGGATGGACTGTGAGGTATGATGTTTCAGACGAAGAAGCTGTGAAGCCTGCTGAGGAGGCTCATAAAGACATGTTGGACTGGTTTGTGAACCATATCAAGTGAATGGTATCATCATTGTAGTGTTCTATTGTCACCTAAGATGAGAACAGTGTGGATCTTATGGTTAAATAAGGGCTACTTTTAATGTAGCAATGTTGTTTGTAAATTTGTTCCTTGGCTTTACTGCAATGTTTGAACTCCAGTATTTTTTTCTGTCCTTTAAGATGAGAATAGTGTGGTAGCTTAATAGCTTATATATGTTTTGAAAATGGTGGTGCTGATGAAGTAGTAGCCGCTACATCCATGAGATGAAGTTATTAGGAAAGGTTACAATGCAGATTATGTTCCACTGGATTAAATGGGTTTCTATAAAATGGTGGTGCTGATGAAGTAGTAGCCGCTTACATGAGATGAAGTTATTAGGAAAGGTTACAATGCAGATTATGTTCCACTGGATTAAATCGGTTTCTATAGACTGGGCCGTTGAAAACTCAAATGAGATTCCATTATTGCGAACTTACAATATTAGCATGTTTCTGAATTCTGTTCTTTGGAGAAATGCATTTTTTGAATATCAGTATCTTTTCTATCATTTAAGTTCAGAAATTCCAGTGAAGCTAATTTTTCTTTTATGGTAGATTGTAGAATTCTGATATATATTACTTATTCTTGTAGGCTCCAACTTCTGCTAAGACAGCGTCATCGAACAAAATTCTGCTAAGATAGAGTAAATATATTGTTTCTAATGGGTTTGACGTTATATGCTTAGTTTCTTATACAGCAAAAGAATCCAAAATGATCCACATCAGGTGATAATGAAATTTGATCTTATAAATTATATCTAGCTCAGATGATACTGGTTCATGAACATGTCAAACATGCAGTATCATATTACACGATGAACATCTTAAACTCATAAAAATAGAGAGAGAACAAAAAATTAGACTTGTCGGCAGAAGTCTGCCATGACGTCTGAGGTGATGCACATACATATGGACTAAAGTGTAGTCTGACCAAAATAGAATTCCCAAATGCTGCCGGAAGGTGTATACTTTTCCAACATTACTGCAGGTCAAACCTTTGGTTTCTCCTATAAATAGAGAGAGAGAGTTCTGTGTTAGCTCACTTTGTGATTCAGACAAATAGAAAGAATGTCAGGCCCTGCGTGCTGCTCAAACCCTCCAGCCCTAAATCCAGCAAGTGGTTCCGGTCATGTCGAAAAGCTTGCTGGTCTGGACTCCTATGTCACTGGCTCTCCTGACTCCAACCTTGCCATTCTTCTCATTGCTGACATTTTTGGTACTCACATAACACATCAAATCTCTCTTTCTTTCCTTTTGTTTTGGAATTTTGCATAGTTTGTTCATTATATGATCTGGGTTGCTTTCCTTGTGTGTATTTGATTGGTGTTAGCTGTTTTGGTCTAAAGGGTACTGGCCCTAAAGATTGATGGGTTCTCTGTGTAGGTTTGATTGGCTTCTACTTGACTTGTTAGCTAAAATCAGCTTTTGACATTGTCCCTTTTGCTTTGCCATGCAGGTTATGAAGCTCCACTCTTGAGGTATGTCGACCTTCCCATATCTGTTTTTGTACAGTGAATTTCTTTGTTTGTTTAGTGTGATAGATGACATATCTGAATTGGTTTTTCTTGAATTTGAACCTTTGCTCATGGTTGTACACTTACTAAATTTGTACAATTGCTCATTACAGTCATACACTTGAATACTTACAACCATTACTCCATTAGTTTCGGATTGTTTAACCGATGTAGCAACTCTCAATAAAGTTCCCTACTTGTATACTGTTAAGAGTGTAATTTGTAATCTTGTGTTTCCAAGATTAGCATTAAATATGTTGTCTGCCATGCTAACTAGAGTCCTCTAGAATTCTCTTTGTATTGGGACTCTACAAGTCTCTAGAATCCTATCCTAGTATAAATAAGTTGTCTGTAGCTTTACTGAAGCAGTTGAGTGAAAACCAAAAACCAAGCCCTTTGTAATTTGCAGGAGCAGCAGCTCTGCAAAACTAGTTGTAATCTCCCTTTGCTTAAAGCAATTTTCAGTCACCAAATTTGTCATTAGCTAACCAAGCTTCCGCTCTACCCCAACAAACTACTAAATTTGAACCTCTGCTCATGGTTGTACACTTACTGAATTTGTACAATTGCTCATTACAGTTATACACTTGAATACTTGCAACCATTACTCCATTAGTTTCGGATTGTTTAACCGATATAGCAACTCTCAATAAAGTTCCCTACTTGTACTGAGCTATTCTTATGAAAAGCACCACCTGTTTTAGCCTCAAAATTTTTATGAGAAATAATGAGAATAGTTCATCCTTCTTTCTCTTAAACATTATAGACTAGTTCATCTTGGACATCAGTCAATTGGGTTTACTCTGAACATCAGAAATTTTATTTTCTCATTTAAAAGTAACATTGTGAAATGTGCTATTCAACTGTATTAATATGTGGTTTGGGTGTCGATCTCCACGTACAGTCATATATACCCTTTAACTAATGCCACCTACCTGCCTTCTGTCTAAAGGAAGCTCGCAGATAAAATTGCAGCTGTCGGGTACTTTGTTGTGGTACCTGACTTCTTTTATGGAGATGCTTTTCCTGGTGATGCTGGACCAGTTGGAAACTCTTCTGCTCTACCTATTTGGTTGAAGACACATATACCGGTTGGTTCTTTTAATTTGATGCAGAACCATATATTTTTTTGTTTATTTATTATCAAAGAACTTTTACAAGTAACCCTTGCGCTTCCTGAACTTGAGTAAAATGTGCATATACTCATTTGAAGTTTCTCATAATGTTATGATTTGAAGTTAAAAATCTTGTGAATTCAGCTTTGGCAATGCTACTGTACTGTATATGGTGTTTAATTGCTACACATGTCAATTTCTAATATGAGGCTTTGATATTGGCTTTGATATTCTGTGTCTAAGAAGAAAAATAATTAGATATTAAAACGTTTCTTTGTTGATAGATCAAGGCATGTGAAGCTGCAAAACCATTAGTTGAAGCTTTGAAGAGTAGAGGTGTTTCCGCAATTGGGGCTGTAGGCTTCTGTTGGGGAGGTGAGATTGTTTGTTTTCTTTTTCCTCTTTGCTTTTCGCAAACTTCTGTAACCAATGTGAGATATGATATATCAGATCTGTGCATTGACATTGAATTCTATGTTCTTTTCTTAGCCAAGGCTGTGGTTGAACTTGCAAAGTATGATAACTTTCTCCATGCTGCTGTCTTGTGTCATCCTTCATTTGTCACTGTGGACGATTGCAAGGGTATGATTTCTGCATTAGATATTCAAGAAACTTGTACCTATCTAGTTAAGATCAGTGATATTTGCATAATAAGAGATAATAGATTAATAGTTCTATCTCAATTTATTAATTTACTTATAAAGTTGGAACTACTTGCAGTGGTTAAGATTCCCATTTCTATACTTGGAGCTGAGATTGATCCCATTTCGCCACCTGACGTCGTGAAACAATTTGAAGAGGTTTTAACTGCGAAAACTGAGGTACGAATATCTTTCATCAAAAAAATCAACAATAAAAATTAATGTATTCATGGATTCCAATTATGGACATTCCTTGGTCCTTGGGATTGATGTCATGGTTTATAGGCAAAACATAACCTTCAAAGAACTGGCTTGTAAGGACCTTATGCTCAAGAGCTTGTCCTTGGTCAGATGTATCTGCTTGGCTCCTTTAGAATAGGGTTCAATACACTTAAAATGTTTGTTCTTGCTCTATTGGAATCACAGATCAAAAGCCATGTGAAAATATTCCCAAAAGTGCAACATGGGTGGACCGTAAGGTACAACGCTGAAGATGAGGCCGCTGTGAAGTGTGCTGAGGACGCTCATCAGGACATACTGGACTGGTTCTTTAGCCATCTCAAATGAATTGTATCATCACTCAAAGTTCTGTTATTGTTACTTATGATTGGGATGGGGTCAATATATACTTCATCTTATCGAATGTTTTTTGTTTACGATGATTCAATAATGGATGTATCACTGCTCAGACTGATATATAAATCCTTATGTGCCAATATCTGTGTGTACATTGTTTAGAGTAAAGGTTTACAGTAACTATTGAATGAAGCTTGTAAAATTCTTAGCACTAATGTTTCCTAATGGTAAGGCTTTAACTTATGCTCATTTAAGCTTAATGATGCAGGTATGTGGGGTTATGGGTTTGCAGTAGATAGAGCTTATTATTGGTATGAAAAAGGAATTAAACCGTAACAAATACACGAAAATTCAAGCTAAATGACTATCTAACTAGAATAGAACATCACTATTCATTTGGCTCTATTCATTAGTAAGACTAGCTTGAGAAACAGTGGCTCTATTCATCAGCAGTAAGACTAACTTGAGAAATCATCTAGCGCAAAAAAAAAAAAGGCAAATACTGGCTTTTTCTTTTTGAATTATAGGAGGTCAGACGATTTTATTCAATAAGCACAAGCCATATCACACAGTGACCCGACCTTGCAGGACCGTCAGAAAGAGACACCACTAAAACGTAATACAACTCACCTATTGAGGAAGCTCAGTGGGAGAGTAAACTAATAAAATACTGACAATAAATTTTTCCACAACATCCATTAGAATACTCGCTAACAACCTTCGATCAATAATCTCGACAGCTCCTCGCAGGTATTGATCCCAAGAAAAAAATTGGTACCGAACTAAAAAAAATCCTGGGCCCCAAATTTTTATCGTAAAGCCACCTGGATCCCAGATCCGAAACCAAAATTTAAGAATCTCAAATGTTTTGTCTCTAGTCAACCCACTAGAACTCAGCCCGAGTAACAAACATGAGCCGAGTACCCACTAGGTTGACGCCAAGCAGGCCACACTTGAAGACCGTCGACCATAGCTCCGACACCGACCACACCGCCATAACCGAAATAAACCGGAATTGGTGGCTTGTCACTAGCATGAACACCGTCTCCTTGGGAGAAGCTTGGTTTTGTTGTTGTCAAACTTCGTTAGAGAAGAATATCTTCTTTCCCAACCAAATCAACCACAACATAGCACCCAACAAACAATAAAACAAAATCAGATCTCTTCAACGCACCTACTTTGAGTTGTGCTCGATTTGGTCGGAGCCGGTCCACGAACGAAAGCGATCTGAACTCACCAATCTGCACAACCTTTGCTTTGCCCCACACACCACAAATTAGAGGAGAGATCTTCGCCAAGAAGCGTGCTTGTGGTGACGGAAAAGGAGGCGAGGTTATGAACATAGGTCCCGACGCCAAGGACGGTATCCGAGAGGTTCTCCAAGGTTGAAGACTTGAAGGAGGAGGATACAGAGAGGCCGTATAAGACGCTCTCCCAAACCTAGCAAGAGCGCTAGACATTTTTGATGAAGATTTTGTCGAAGATCAGACGGCCACGATAAACCCTAGTAGAGCGGCTTCTAGGTCAGAAAAAAAGGAGCGTCACTCGTATACATGTAATTTGAGATATACTTGTGTGCCTTAAGGTATAGAGAGCTAGCTTGACACTCTCACTCAACTGCAAACTCTCTCTCTTCCTCCACCTTCATAGATAATCGAAGCTCCGCTTTGCGTTGCCCTCACGTATTTCTTCATCAATTTTCATCATTACTCTCTATATTGCTGAACATCTGAATCGGTTCAAGCCTTCTCGATCCAAAAGAAAAGCAATGGCGACCGACAAAGACAAAGGCCACAAGAACGATGCAGCCACTGAGACGCCTTCGGCGGTGCCAAAGAAAAAAGACGAGGAATTCTTTGCCAGAATGTTCACTCGAATGTTTTAGGCACGGGGACAATTTCAGTAACGCATGCATAAGCCCTTTTGATATATGCTCTCGCGCGAGGGGAATATACTTCTTTTCGCATTCCACCTCCATATGCTTAAGCGACTGCCGACGAAGACCAACTCAACAATCTTACTCTCTTCAAAATCAAAGTCAACTAAAAGGACCTTTTATCGATCTGGGATGGGATATTCTCTCACACATTTATAGCTTTCCAATGACCAAAGGCGCATAACCTTATCACCAATGCTAGTAAGAAGACCTGTTGGTAAAATTAAAAAAAATTATAATAAAAATTATAATTTCAATAATTAAAAGCTTGTTGACAATATCTCTATTAATAAAGCCAGAAGTCTTTTTTGACTTTGTCAACGGTTAAATATTTAAACTACCTATAATGCTCTTAATTGATTAAAATTTTAAAATATATCTTCTAACCAATGAAGGACAAATTAATAATTACAAATGTTGGATACAAGAAAAAAAAAGAAAAACAGAAAGAAAAAAAGCTTAAAACGTGGGAAGTGGGAGAGAAAAGTGAGGAGAGAAATCATATTTTAATTTTTTTATTTTTTAGAACCGAAGGGAAATCAGATTTTGAGCATAATTGTATGGTAAAAAAAAAAATTCACACACGTACATAGTGCGGGTCAAGATGCTAGTATAGGCTAAAACACGAGTATCTCGCTCTCTTTAAGAAGATTCAAGCTTTCTGCAGAATAACATCGGTGCACCAAACTCTTGACTTGTCCCCTCTAGAATACAATAGCCCAACAACAAGTTGTATGACTCACTCCAATTAAAATGTTACAACAAAACCCATCTTCTTTCGGCACTGATCAACCCCAACATAATGAGCTCTCCAGTGATCACCATGGACTAGGTGATAATACAACTCCAGATTTTGCAGACGACCGAACAACGTGCGAGGATGAAGAAGTCGGGAAAGGAGAAGATGATGCAAAGGATGTCGTGGTCGAGAGATTGGATTCTGGTCGGAGCTTTTGAGCTTCTGGTTGGCCTCTTCTTGTTGCCGGTGTGACTAGGTTCCATCTCTGTCGGGAAGCTATATTGTATTAGGTTTGAGATTTTACATTTGGTGATGTGGAAAACTGGAAATCTATCACCAGTACTGGACAAGCGAGAGAGAAATGTGAGGGTAATTTAGGTAGGAAGAAAAATAGTTGAGATAGAATATTATTAAAAAATTAAAAGGGTCTGGATTTTAATTTGTGGTGCGTAAATTTCAGCACCAATAAGATATTAATAACAAAAAAAACATAAAATAAGAGAAACAAAAAAAAGCAAGAAGAGCTATTAATAACTTACAAATCGCATAACATACAACGCGTGCGTAAATTGATCCAGAAACAAAAAACCAATCGTTGGACGCTTCAGATCGTGTAGACGATCCCCTTCCAACATAACCTTTTAAGATTGATACTTCCACATTAAAAATATCCATCATTGAATACAAATAGGAGACAAAATATACCTTGTTTGAAAGCCAACCAACGTGAATACACTAAACCCTCTAAGCAGCCAAAAACCCTCGACTGCTGCCAAGCCACCGCTGTGGCTACTATTACCTCTGACACCATGAATTTCAATGTTTTGTCATGGAATTGTCGGGGAATTGTCAACCAAGAGTCTCAACGAGCCCTTGGCAATTTGATTTTTACCAAAAATCCATCCCTTATTTTCCTCTGTGAATCAAGAGCACAACCAGATGTGATCGATGCAATTAGAGCCAATCTAGGCTTTGAAGGAGTGTTCTGCTATGGTGCAGATGATGATTCTCAAGGAGTTGCTTTGCTATGGAGCACACAATTGAAGGTTGATCTCAGAACCCATGGTCAAACCATATTGATGTCGATCTGCAGTACAAGTCCACACGAAAAATGGCGTTTCATATTTATATATGATTTTGCACAAAGGACCCTTGCTGCTGAGAATTGTCCTTTGCCTTGGCTTATGGCATGAGATTTTAATGAAATTCTAAGCAACCAGGAGAAATCAGGAGTGTCGAGAGCAATCGCGTCAAAAATGAGTGGAGAGGCCCAAACCCTTATTATATCCCAACACGCCCCCGCACATGTGGTGAATTTTCAATTCTAACACGTGGACAACATTTGGGTGACGTGGAGTTCATGTGGTCATTGGACTTCACATGTGGACGTGGGTAACCCGCTTTGATACCATGATAGAATATTCTGGGGTTTATATCCAAATTCAAATCACAATGGGTGGAGAGACCCAAACCCTTATTAAGCCACATGCAATGTCTTATTTTCCCGATGTGGGATACATATCTCAACAACGATCAATGATGGTGAATTGTGATCTGATAGATTATGGGGTATGTTGGAGGCTGTTACACTTGGTCAAATAATTTAGCTAAAGAGAGACTGGATCGTGCTTTTCAGCCGCCTTAATGGAGTATGATGTTCCCACACTCCCGGGCAGTCACTCTCCCACCAAGTGAATTTGATCACTTGCCTATCCTAGTTGAAATTCTTACTGCTAGAAGGGTGATTTGGAAAGCACCAAGAATGTATCGTTTCGAGGAGATGTGGTATCAACATTTTGATTGTGTACGCATCATTGAAAGAGGATGGGCACAACCAGTACCAGACAATGCAATGTTACAAGTAGGTTTGAAAATCTTTCAAACTAGCAAGGATTTGATGCAATGCCACTGCTCCATAATTGATGCGCAGAAGGTGGAGATGAGGGAGATACAGGAGAAACTGCAGGATCTCATGAACATGCCTTTCTCTCCAGACCAACATGTTGAACAACAAAATCTCCATAGCAGATTAAGCTCTTTGCTTTCACAACAAGAGACATAATGGCAACAACGTTCCAAAGCTTTATGGTTGAAAGAGGGTGATCAGAACATTGTTTTTTTTTTTTTCTTTCACAGAAAGACATCAAATAGAAAACAAAAGAATTGGATTCAGGGAGTTAATGATGTGAACGACAATTGGTACACTAGACCAGATCAGGTTACAAATATTGTATGGTAACATTTCAACAATGTTTTTACTTTTGATGGGAGTGATGAGGAGGCGCTTAACAGAGTTCTTGCTGCAATTGAACCAAAAATTTCTAAGGCCATGAATGAAGCCTTGTTCCAAATGAGATCAAAAAAGCCTTGTTCCAAATGCATCCTTCCAAAAGTCCTGGTCCAGATGTTATGACACCTTTTTTCTTTCAGAAATACTAGCATATTGTTTGTCCGGATGTTTGTAGTGCAGTCAGACACTTCTTGGAAACAAGTGAAAGTTTTGTTAACTCTAACCTCACGCATATATGTCTTATCCCAAAAATAAAGAAGCTGAAGGAGGCAAGTCTCTATAGACCTATTGCATTAATTATGCAACGTGATTTATAGAACTGTTTCAAAAATGGTAGCCAACAGACTAAAAAGACTTCTACCTACTATCATCTCACCTTTGCAGAGCCGGTTGATATCAAACAACACTCAAATAGCCACTGAGGTAGCTCATTTTATGTTCAATCTTCGAAGTCAGAAAGAGGGTTTCTTCTCACTGAAGTTAGATATCTCAAAAGCATTTGACAGGTTGGAATGAAGTTTTTTTACGTGTTATTCTTATCAGATTGGTTTCTCTGAATCTTGGATGAATATTGTCCTGCAAAATGTTATATCATTGCAATACTCTGTTTTACTTAATGGCCAGCCTTCAGGGTCATATATCACACTAGAGGTATAAGGCAAGGAGATCCCTTATCCCCATATATATACATTCATCTTCTGCGCATAAAGCCTGTCTAATTTAATTTCTCAGACTATAAATTCTCAGGATATTTGTGGTTTGAAGATGTGTCCTACAGCTCCCACTTTGCATCATTTATTCTTCACATATGATAGCTTTCTATTTGGAGCTGCAACTGTAAGAGAATGTTATAAGTATAGAGAGCTCCTCACAATCTATGAAAAGGCCTCAAGGCAGAAGATTAATTATCAGAAGAGCAGTGTGGTGTTTGGCTGGAATGTTGAGCAGAGCACTCAAGTTCAGTTGGCAGCTATCTTACAAGTGACCAAAACTGATGAGCATGACAGCTATTTGGTCCTACCAATGCGTGTTGGTAAGTCAAAGACTGCTATCTTTTCCTACATAAAAAAAAAAGGCTCTTCAAGAAACTCATAAATTGGATTAAGCTCTGCAGGTAAAGATGTGCTAATCAAGTCAGTGGCGCAAATTGTAACACTTTATACTATGAATTGCTACTTGTTACTGAGAGGGCTTTGTGATGATATCCATCATATGTGTGCTTGTTTTTTCTAGGGTGATACTGATTCAAAAAGAAAATTCATTAGCGCAGTTGGGAGAAGCTTTGCCTAACCAAACAAGAAGGTGGTTTGGGTTTCAAGAATTTACATGCTTACAGTATAGCTATGTTAGCGAAACAAGCTTGGAGATTTCTGAAAGAAAAAAAAAAAACAATCTCTAGTAGCACAACTTTTCAAAGCAAGATATTTTCCATCAACTTCCTTTTGTAATGCAGAATTGGGAGAGACGCCATCATTTTCATGGCGTAGTATTTGGTCAAGTAAATCAGTACTTGCATCTGGTGTGGATTGGCAGGTTGGTGATGGTCATAACATTGACATATGGAATGATAAATGGATCCCTAACTGTCCAACATATCTCATCCAAAAACCGACTTCATGTAACTTCCAAGTGGTGTCAAATCTAATTTCTGCAGATACCAGATCATGGAATCACCACAAGTTCTACAGTGCTTTCCAAATGAGGTTGCGAAGTCAATATTAGCAATTCCTTTGAGTGTTAGGGTGTTGCGATAGATTGATTTGGATGCTGGAAAAACGAGGTCATTATTCAGTTAAGTCTGCATATTGGATTGCTAGAAGTAGTGTATGTCAGAAGCTCTTGCATCATCATCAGGTGGTGATGCTTATAGAAGACTCTGGCATAAACTATGGCAATCTCCAATCCCGGGAAAGGTTAAAAACTGTGTGTGGAGAGCATGTAAAAATATTCTTCCAACCAGGGCAAAGTTAACCTCAAAAGGCTACAAAGGTATGTTGGAAAGCCTCTCATGCTCTCATCTATGAAGATGTCAATCCTGTTTTCTTTGATTGCCTAGTAGCAAAAGAAATTATCACAGGTTCTCCTTTCAATCTTTCAGTTACTATGTCCTCACCTTTTAGATTTAATGAGCGGATGCTGGAGTTATCCACAAGTCTAACAGCTGAACAATTCCATAAACTGCTAATGGTTATTTGGGGTATCTGGAAGAACGTAAATGCAATCATGTGGTCTCAAAAAGCACAATCTGCGCAAAGCATAATGTGTAGCACAATGATATGGTATCTTGAGTTTCGGCAAGCTAATGCATTTCCCTTGAGTGAAGTGAAAAAGAAATAAGTATGTAAATGGAGAAACCACCTTCAAACTGTGTCAAACTAAATGTTGATGGAGCTTTTCTCTCTAATCTTACTATTAAAGGCATTGGAGGTATTTTGAGAAATCACAATGGTATGTTTTTATCCGCTTTTGTTAATCATATTGATTATGCTATTTTTGCCAAGCATGTTGAGCTATTGGCAATTAAAGAGGGTTTGAGAATTCTACAACAGAACAACATCTCAAACTGCATTGTGGAAACAAATTGTCTTGTTGCAGTGAATGACATTCATACTCAGGATTATCAGATGTTGGAATTGGGTAAGTATTAGATGATATTGTTCAGATGCTACAACAGGGTTCTGGTATTTCCATTGCTTTTGTACCTCGTACTGCTAATGTAGTAGCACATAGGCTGGTTGCAGAAGCATTCGAGTCTATTGAATGTAAGAACTAACAGTTTCAAACCCCCGGATATACTTAGGGGTATCCTTAGTTTTGATTGTAATTCCAATTAGCAACAAAACTTCTTGATGTTTTACTTTAAAAATGAGAATTTAGATTTTAGCGGTATAAACTTCTAAAAAACAAAGAAAAAAAACAAGTAATACTAAATATAAAATACATATATTGTAGGGTTGATCCGTTCTTTTAAATATAATCATCAAAATATTAGAGAACTTGTAGTGTAAATATGTATCTTCCACAACATTGTGTCTCTCTGTAGACTTACGACTGTGCAAACATTAATAGGATAATAATGCAAAATATTACAACAAGATAATAATAAAACCACGACATACATTACCACAGAATATTATGGGGGTTCAGCAAAAATGGAGATTTGACCCAACTTTTCTAATTGTCTATTTGGATGTTTTGTTTCAAAACGATGAAGATGCATTGTTCGTAAGTTTTTTCCTCAGATTGTTGGTTACTCTAGTTACAAAGTTGGGGTCTCTATCTCAACTAAAACAAAAACAAAGACCGGACACTCAAAAATATATGAAAGAGGAGAATGATGCTACTTTCTCTTAAGGAAGCAAAATCTGAAGAGCATGTTTTCAAGCCATTAACGGTGCAATGTAATTCACGTTTGAGATTAAGTTGTATTTATGTAAAAAAATTTTTTTTATCAAATATTTATGTAAAACTTATATATTTAATGTTGCAATGTTGCAATGTTAGATTATGTAATATGGCATCTATTTTTATTTTGAAATTGTTTAACGAATTATTATATTTTTTTTTGTGATGAAAAAGTTTTTACATTGGATCTGATACAGAGGTGTTACAAATGATCTGATACAAATCTCTCATTTGCGGATGCCTACATTAATTTGCATCTTCACTTTTCTTTTTCCTAGCCTCTCAAAGAAGTGCAATAAGAACTTGCATTAACTAACTAAATCTAAAAAAACCTACAACTGTTCCAACACTGTAGAAAGTTGTTGAAATCTTCTCTATATGGATGTCCCTCTGGATGCAGCTTGGCGGACAACCGGTACAAGCTCTCTAGATACATGATCTTGAACTCTGAAAAATTTTGGTTCGCTATCCTACTGACGGTATATCTCTCGGCTTTGACAATGACATTGTCTATGTCAAGCACGCCAGTCAAGTCTCATTCTTTCATCCTGTTAATGTTTTGCCAAATAAGATCTCGGTCATGTCAATGAGAATTAAGTTACAATATAGAATTAAACTTCATTTAGTCTTCAAGGTTTAAACAAGTCATCTATTCAGTCCTCAAAGTTTTAAAAACATCTATATAGTCCCTGAGGTTTTGATTTCTCATCTAGAAAGTCTTTTTTGTTAAAACTTCCGTTAAAACATTGTTTTTCTGTTAATTTTTTAATTTTTTAATTTTTAATTTTTAATTTTTTTTATATATATCTTTACTTTTAAGCAACTAGACTTACCCTTCACCTAAGACCTAGCCTTCATCATGCCAACACTTCACCTAACGACCTTTTGTCTAATGGTTACTAAACATGACGGAATCACTGCTGTTTTAGTGTGGAAAAGCCTAGTTTCTTACAAAGTAAAAATAATTACAAAAATAAGCAAAAGTAATGTTGAAATAGATATGCAAAAATAAATATTTTTGAGATGGATTATGGGGTACAAGATAAAATTTATTATTCAGACATGAATACAAATACAAATACAAAACCTAGAGCCTCGCTCGTAGGTAAACAGCTAAAGACTGTTTAGTTACTCATGATTGTAAGATAAACATTTACTTGTATATACAACACTCCACACAGGATGATTATAGCACACCACACTATAACACTATATTATTCTCACACTATACTGAAAAACTCTATTCTAGCTATCTTACTTCTTGAGAAAGTTTGAGAGAACTTCTATCTCAAGTTTCTGATTGCTGCCTCTTCTCTCTCTGCCTTCTTACAGACGCCTCAGGCTCCTTATATAAGGAGCAGAATTAAAACACACCCAAACTTAGTGGAGGACAGGAGGAATTCTTATCTTGATAACTTTACTTTTGAAAAGTAAAGTCTTCTGTCTTCACGCGTCGGCAGCCACTTAGCTTCTTTTGAAAAGAAAAGTTGATTGTCTTGATGCGTCGGCAACCATTCAATTTTCCAACATATTTATTATGTTGTGATATTCTTCTAGATCTTCTTCATATCTTGCTGATGAGTTGGGACCACTGTATATTCATGTGTATTGTCATCTTCTTTATTTTCAAGATCTGAATCAAAAGGATAAGAATTCTTATACTTTTCATCCTTTTCAACTTTCTCTAGCCATACAGTAGTAGCCAGAGTGCAATCAACTTCTTTCCTTATAAGAGCTGTGAAAAAGTCACAGTTCTCTGGTGGAGGATGATTATAGCAAGTGATCTCCATTATTTTTTCTCCACTTGCCAACAGACTTGAATCATAGTCTCTTAAAACCACTTCTTTGAAAATAGCTATAGCCATAGCCTTCATCCAAGGGATGCTTTGATTTGGTCTATCGTTGCCACCTGCAACAGTCGGTTTTTGCACAGGACTTTGAATTAACCTGACATAGTGATATGAAGAGATGTAATTTGTCTATCCATCTACCACTCCATTCTGGAGGAGTTGAAATGAACTTTAGTCTCAAAATACATCCATCAGGTCTAATGTTCTTGAGAACTTCAGTTATTATTTCTAGGAATCCCTTCAAATCTTCCATAGTTTTTGTCCAAAGGTTATGAATAAAACCATTTTCTACAAGCCATAACTTGTGCTTTTGAGGATGCTCTGCTTGAACATTGACCAAATATCTCCCTTAATATAGGCCAGGGACTACTAATAATATTCCAGGAAGAACACTTTTACCTTCTCCTAAGAGATTATGGAATTTATACCATTCAGCTTCTTTTAGTGCTACCATTGGAATTTTAGCACTTTCAGGATTTTCAAGGTAGAGAACTTTAGAATTTCTTGCTGGATCTTCTACTTGAACACTCTTATCCTTTGTATGGAATCCATACAATTCTTCTGTTAAAGCTCTAAGCGTTTGAAGCAAGTGAGCTTCATTCTCCTCATAGAACGCATGCAGAATATTATCAATAATAATTTTTTGCTTAAAGGCCAATAGCCTATCTGTCCTAAAAACTGGTTTTTGAAAGATCTTTAAAGGCTGGTCATGAATAACATTCTTTCCAGTAACCAGGAGTAGTTTGTTTGCCTTAAAAGGGACTCTTCTGTTTTTTTGGCAAAGCAGTAGTCGCAAACGGACTTGATGTGCCTTTACCATCTACCGTTTTAGATGGGCTAGCCTGTCTTTTACCTTGAGACCGATCAGTTGAGGTTGGTCCTTTTGGACACGTACAACAAGAATTCTTGTGCAAGTTTTTCTTCATCAGAAGTAACAGATTGATTTGCATCTTTTTTAGAATGGTCTGAAGACTCATCCCATTCATGATCAAGATTTGGTTTGATTCTTTCAGAAGGTTGGCTTGACTCAGCAGCTTCATAGGAAACAATGTATTGATAACTTGGTCCGTCATGGAGAGGTCCTACGGTTTTGTCACCGCTCTTGTATCTTTCCCAAAGCTTCTTTCTTCTGATACCGGTTCCCGGCTTCTAGGATTGTGACGTTCTCTTTCAAACATCGCCATTTCTCTTGTGAGAGTGTCAGGCTAATAGTTCTTGTCACCTGCAACCATTTCAACATCATATTCATATTGGGTTAAAAACATTTGCCACCTCATAACTCTTCCTCTATCAGCAGCAACAGTTAATTTGTAGTTTTTGAAATTTTTAACTCTTTTGTTATCAGTTCTTACTACAAATTTATTTCCTAAGAATGCCTCAGCACCCTTAATGCTTTTAGTTAAGGCAATGACTTCCTTATCTCCGGTAGAATAGTTTAATTCTGCTGCATTAAACTTTCCTGATAAAAATTTATAAATCTTTTCATGATTTGTATCTGGAGCAACAGCTAAAACAACTCCTACGCAGTAATAATTATTTGCATCAGTTTGCAAGATGATCAAATCTCTTTCTTCAGGTAACTGTAAAGGAGGAAGGTTTTTTTATTAATTCTTTAATCTTTCTGATAGTATTACTGTCATCTTCCGTGAAAGACCATTTCTTTTTAGCACTTGTTTTTGGAGAGAGAAGTGCAGTGAGACCACTGACTTGAGGAATAAAGTCTCTCGCAAAATTAACAACTCCCAAAAATCTTTGCAAGGATTTTGCATCTGGGATATTGTCTGGGAATTGGCTGATTTTCTTGACTATGTGATCTTGGAGACGAATCTCTCCATCCTTAACATGAATGCCAAGGAAATCAATTTCTCCTTTTATGAGGTGAATTTTCTTCTGTCCAAGGATAATTCCTTTCTGTACAATAACTTTACACACCTGTTCTAGGTGCTTTAAATGCTCGTTCATAGTTCTAGAGAAGACAAGGATGTCATCTATATAAACTATGCAGAAGTCTGAGTAAGGTTTGAAGATATTATCCATTTTTCTTTGGAAAATAGCTGGGGTTTGCTTAAGACCAAATGGCATAACTAAAATGCCCTTGAGGGGTTCCAAAAGCTATTAAAGCTATGGAATCAAGATGCATCTTTACCTGCCAAAAGCCTGACTTTGCATCAAACTTGGAGAAGATTTTTGCTCCTCTAAGCCTATTGATGAGAACTCTCACCTGAGCTATTTGATAACCGTCTTTAATGGTCTTTTTATTCACATCTCTGTAATCGATTACCATTATAACTTTTCCTCTTAATTGTTCAGCATGATTTCTTACCAAGAATGCTGGGGCATGATGAAGACTGTTTGAATGTCTGATTAACTTCTTTTCAAGAAGCTCTAGGATCTGACTTTTCATCTCTTTCCTATCTTCTTCCCTATAGTGAGAGATGACCTTAACATGGCAAACAACATTTGCGTCATGCATTCTTAGGTGACAATATATTGGGTCTCTTTCCCAATACAATTGAGGATCTTCGCTGATTACTGGTTTCAGCAAATTTTCTATTTCTGTGAGAGTCAGTATTTTCTTTTGTTCTACCTTTTTTGCATATACTTTTAAATTATGCTCTCTGATGTATTCTTCTTCTCCATCATAACTCTCATTATCAGAAATTTGATATTTAGAATTTTTCTCTGATTCAGAGTCTTCTGAACTTGTTGCTTCATTCACCAATATCTCATTATGACCTTTAAGCTGTTCTTATAGCAACAAGATTGGCTTTAAAATTGGCTTATAATTACCACTCTTCGCTGGCGACTTCTGATATTGGTCTGTGAGTCCTTTACATGTAACGCTCACTACGTCTGTCAATCGAGATTCCCAATAGAATCTTTTATTTTTCTCAAACCCAATCATTTCTGGAGTTTGAATTACTGTTTGTTGAAGAAGAAAGTCATTTCTAATTAACAAATCAGCTGTCTGGCCTTCACATTGCCAGAGAATCTTGATGATAAAATTTCCTCCTTCACTATCTAATGGGTACTCAAGAGAATATATTGATTCGTTCTCTTCATCAGAATATGCAACTTTAAAGCCTTTTAGATTAGCATACTCTATTGCTTCATCATATTCAGCAATTAAAGCCTTAGAAGATCTTTTGTCCTTTTTAGGACACTCATTTGCATAATGTCCCTCTGCTTTGCAGAGCCAACACCTGCACTTCTTTACTTCTCTGGAGGAGGAATTTGATTTCCTTCTTTTAAAGAACCTCTTTCTAGGAGAAGTTTGAGAATATTGTTCTTTCTTATATTCAGGCCTCTTCCTGAACTTATACTTCTTTTTAGAAGCAAATTTTTTACCATGCTTGGTGCCAGAGAACTGCTTTCTATATTTTCTCTCTCTAGAGATATGACATCCCTATTGCGTTGGAGTATCCAGTATTTTTGGACACATATTCTCAACTCCTTTGAGTTGCTTCTTGGCAGTTTTGGATTTTCTGTTCTCTGCGCATTGCTTTCTTAGGAGGTCCTTAACTCTTTCTGTTATTCCTCCTACAGTAAAATACTGAAGGGGGTTTTCTTCTAATGATTGTGCTACCGCAGCATTCCAGGGTTCTGACAATTTTCTATAATATGTTCTGACGAGATCGTCATTTTCAATGTCTCCAATAGTACAGTAATAGTTTTGGAATTCATTGGTATATTCCTCAAAATACCTCATGTTACAAATACTTAACTTTGGAATATTTGCTTTAGCTCGTTTCTTAGATTGCTCACTATGCCCAGTAACATCTCCGCAAAATTGAGCATAGATAGGCACAACAAAATCTAAATGACTATTAGTCTGAGCTACCTTAACTTCCCAATCAGCCCATTTAGAACTTCTTTTAAAGGACTGGTACCATTTCTGGACTATTCTGTTAAGATCGACTCATAATATGCATGAGCTTCCTCGTAGGCATATTTGGATAAGACTAGAGCATGAGTTAGCTTTAAACTAGCAACCTAGTTGTCTATTGTCTTTCTTTTATCTCCTACTTGGTCTAAATCCAGATAAACATCTCTTTCGGACACAGATTGTCCCCATTTGGGTTTTGTAGGGATATACTTCTGAGAACTTCGTTCTCCGTTCCTTCTTGTAGGAGCTTGTCCTTTGGGAAGTTTAATATTCTTTTCACGAATGATATTCATTGGATTGTTTGTGATGTTCTGAACTATATTCTCTTTCATCTTTTCTACCATTTTTTGTAGATTAGAAATCTTGCTATGTAATTCTCGAAATTGAGTTTCGATGTCAAAACCTATCTCTTGGAGATAAGCAATATTATAATTATGTTGATGAATTATTGCGTCCACATTTTCAGCAAGTTTTTCAATAGGACGATGAAAGCCAATAGCTTTGACATCTTCATGTTTTACTTTTAGAGATTCATCATATTCTGGAGATTAGAGTTTCTGAAAGCTTTTTCAAGTTTTCTTGAGTATCTCTTAGTTCTACTGCTTGCTGGTGAATATTGTTTGCAAGATTTTCAGTACGAACTAATTTCTTTTCTATATCTATTAGATATTGCTTTTCTTTGAGATAATCTAGCTTGATTTCAAGCCTAGCAATTTTTGAATTTATTTCCTCAAGTTGATTAATCCGTAGATTAAATCTTTCGAGTTGATCAGTAACCTTTTCAGAGGTCTTATCCCTAGATAAATGATCTAGGAACTCGATTAAACTTGGTCTTGATGGATCAAGCTCTTCTACTCCTATCTCCCTTTGGAGATGAATATGTTCGTCGTAGAGAGTATACAATACTCTACAAACGTATTCATTGGAGTATTGATTTTTTTTAATATGCCTTGTATGAAAGCACACTTCCCACTTATCAGTTCTTTTGTAGTACAAAAAGACTGATAATTTTTAAGTTTGGATTCTCTCTTGTTAGTCGAGAGAAGCCAACTTTGTGACATAAGCCTTTTTCTCACCTGCTTTTGAGCCAAGCAGGCTCTGATACCAACTAGGGGGGATCTAATCGATGCTTAAAATATCAAGAGGTTTTTGATCTTGTTCAAAAGTTTCTAGAAGAACTTCAATTTCTTCTTTTGACTCGTATATCCTTCGTTGCAACTGGAAAATAATATCCTAATAATTTTTGATACTTCTAAGAAGCTTATCTATTCTTTCTTTTAGTTTTCTAAATTTTTTTTCTTTCTTCTTGCAATTCTTTATATGATTGTTTAGCTTCTGCTAAATATTCTAATCTTGTAGTAATATATTCTCCAATGATGAAAAATTAACTGTTTACCTTTGAGTAAGAGAATAGATTTAAATATTTACAAAATGTTAAATAAACAAATTCAAAATTTCAAGGTCCACCATGCTCCGTCCATTTTCTTTTATAATAAAGAAAAACAGAATATTCTTTTCTAACAGAATATTCTAACAGAAGGACTTAACTAGATTAATAATTGTAAATCCAAGGACTAAACATATTAGATTGAAATTTCAAGGACTAAAAGGATGACGTACCTAAACTATAGGGACTAAACAATATATCTACAGGGCACTTAAACCTATAAAAACCCAAATCCCAATATATATCTGGGTCCACAAGGAATCACCTACACAAACTTAAAAATTAAACCTCTAACAACAGAATGAGACTTCATGTGCTTCTCATTTATAAAACTTGGCATTTCTTTTATGTTGTGTTTGGATAAAGTAATCTTAACTCCAATTTTCATAAAATTTTTAAAATTATGGGAATTACAATTTCATGAATTTAAATTACATTAATTGAGGATCCATTGTTTGGGTTTCATGATTTTTTTTTTGGGTAAAATATTGTATAGTCCTTGTGGTTTAAAGTCGACATCCGTTTAGTCCTTATGGTTTTATTTTAATCTGAATAGTCCTTAAAGTCTCGATTTTTCATTCAAATAGTCCTTATGGTTTTATTTTAATTTGAATAGTCCTTAAAGTCATGATTTTTCATCCAAATAGTCCTTATAACCTTTAACTGAGAAAATTGTCGGAATGACTATTTGGATGAAAAATCATAACTTTAAGAACTATTCGGATTAAAATAAAACCATAAGGACTATTTGGATGAAAAATTGTGATTTTAAGGACTATTCAGATTAAAATAAAACCAGAATGACTAAACAAATATTGACTTCAAACCATAAGGACTAAATAAATTTCAATTCTTTTTTTTTTTTGACGAAAATTTGGATTTCATGATGTAGAGTTTTAAAATGACAAGAGTTTATATTTAGACTAACCTCAGTTAAGGGAATTGATAAATGACGCCTATTTTGTGAGCAATTCAAGTCGGGAATGAGTCTCACAAAATAAATCAATCGGAACAAGAGATTAAAGGAAATAGATCAATCTATCAATCACTAAGCAGACTAATCCTTAAAAAAAAAAAAAAGTATAATAACCATTTTCATAACACAACTTTGAATCGAAAACCACCTGAAAACTCAAGTAAGCAATTCAAAGCTAATATGATGACATTGTGTTCATAGGGGCACTCAAGTAAGCAATTTAGTACGTAACTTAAAAGAAATTACCTCCCAGAGCCTGAAGAACTTCAAATCCGTTGTTCTATATATCAAATATCAATGGGTCAATTTGATTCAAGTTGTTTCTACAGTCTTAGATAAGTAAGATATAAAACCCGATCTGTAGCACCGGTCCTATGCATCCTTGGTGTGCTTGCAGAAGTACTTCACTTGAAAAAGTTTGCACATTCCAAGCATTTGTCCCAAAAGCAGGAACAACTAATTGATCAACCTCTTCTTGTCAATCAGAGGCTTCATACAATTTGTTTGACCACAAATCTTGCAATCTAGGAGCGAGTGTGGGAGTCATCCAAACACCAGGGGCCCTATCACGCATTGCACTCTTGTGTTGAGACACATAAATCACCACTTGTGCAAACTTTTGTTACAGATCGTACTCAATCTCATACTTCTGATCACACTTTTTACATTAAACCGCACCACTAATTGTGTCGACGCCATGAGAAATTAAATAGTGACAAGAGTACACTAGGGCACGCTTTCTGGTAACTCAAGGGTATGTAGATAGTATGAATTCAGTCTTCCCTACTTCTTTAGGGATTTGAACAGAAGATCTATAGACATGAGATGAACTGAAAGGACCAGCCGCTGATGCCTTGTGAGTAGAGGAGGAGGCGGAGGCAGCAAGAGGGATAGAGGTACGTGATGATGTCATATGGATTTCCCTAGATGCTTCAAGTAAATTCGTACGGTTTGAGATTAGAAGTGGAGATTGTTGTGGCGGATTGATTGAACCGTTTCCGATGAAGAGTTGGAAGGGTCAAAAGAGTCAAGAGCTCTTCATCTTCATCGTCTACTTCTTCTTCCTCTTCATTGATGTAATTTAAAGGTGGAGCCATGTTGAGAATTCTAATACAAGAAGAACTCTAGTGCGCACTAATCTTCATCTGGTTTGCCTTGAATTCTAATTATTTAGGCTTATCAACTAGCCAAATTCACAACAGAGTTTTCTAATAAAGATCATATTGGAAGGTTTGTATACAGTTACCATGGCAATCACTTTGATTGAATTGTTCAGAGCATTGCATTTTGAAATTTTATTTTATTTGGTCATAAGTCTGATGGGTCTTTATCATAAGTAAACTAGCTTAGAGTAGGCTAACTTAGTACCTTAGAGTATCTTTATCAGATTTTTTATTTTGGCTTTTTAGCTATTTTAGAGAGCGTGTTCAGCTTTTTAGGTATTTGAGAAGCTCCAGCAGACGCGAAGTTCAACTATTATGACTTTTAGCTATCTCGCTATATAAATATAGAGAGCGAGATGAGACTCTCTATAATTTATGTTTCTACCTCTCCCGAGATCATGGGACGGGAGGTCGAATCCTTGGTTCCGGGTCCTGCAACTACACAAATAACAACACGTCAGGAGTCGGGACTGGGGTGGCCCAATCTTCGACTCTTCGATGCTTAAGTTAGCGCTGAATTGCTACTTGTATAGTACGGGAGTATGGGAGAAGTTATGAACTTACCTTATTTAGGGATCTGTGCCTGTTTTATAGGTTAGTATTGGGGGTTTTGCCCTTAGTTCCCGATGTGGGACTGTTTTATGGCATTGTCCAGTCTCCCTCCTTTCGAGGGAGTTTAGCTGTTGCAGAGTGGGTCTGGCATGTGTATTGCTGTTATGCCTCCACTCTTTGGGTGTCTATGGAGGCTTTGCTGGCGGAGTCTTAGCCGGAATGATCTCCGGCAACCTGGTAATGACGCTACATTCTCGGCATGGCCAAGTGTTTTGGCAATGTATTAACAAGTCCCCAGTCCCCAGTCCGAGAGAGCTCTTGGGTGGGGAGTTATTCCCAAGTTGTGCCGAGAATGTGTTTTACTCGAGAGTTGGAGGCATGGTGCCGAGTCCCCAAGTCCCCACGCGAGGGTCGCGAGGTGGCTAGGGTTGATTTCCGATAACTCGATATGAACCTTTGCGCCATATCTCACGTGTGTCATAAATGGCCAGTTTATGAGGAACACGTGGTCATTTATGACGAGTTTTGAGGACGTAACGGTTCGGTTTGCTTGAGCGTTTTTTTTTTTTTTGGGATGTGTGCGTACTTACACGCGTGGGCTGGATCGTGGGGCGCGTCTTAAATGACTCTTTTGATCGTGGTCGACGTGGCAGTTCCCTGATCGTTGGGATTAGTAGGGATCTGGACGGTCGAGGTCCACTTGAATGCTTTATAAATAGGTCTAAAGAAGGTAGAGGGAGGGAGTTTGTATTTCGAAAACAGAGAGACTAGGGCAAAAAGAGTGGTGTTGTTCGGTTTGTGAAGAAGGGCTTGTGACGAACTGTGAATCAAAACTGGGGAACATCCAATTTCATCCTCGATCGATTGGGTGCGAGCGCTCGGCTGTTTGCAACCAGCTTCACCGCCACTACACGAATCCAATTTTCCAAGGTATGAACTTGTCAATTCCTGTTCTGGGTTTTGCTTTGGCCTTATTTCGAATCGATAGGGATAGTGGTTGTGGATTTCGCTTTGGTTATGACTTTGTTAGGAGAGTCTAGAGTAAGGGATTGAATGGTTTGCTATCGGGTTAGCTAGGGTTAAGGTAGCGAGAGTCTAACCGTGTGAGGATGTAGGGTATGACATATCCGGTGTGGGTGTCTAGCGAGGAGATCGTGGTTGTCTCTAGCTCGAGGGATCCTGATTCGGACACCTGGCACCGGTGGGAGGAAATGAATTTCCTTATGGCGGAGGTTGCCCTTGACTTAGGGGAGGGCATTCCCATTACGGATGAAGGGTCTCACGTGTCCTTGTCTGACCCTCTATTGTAGGAGGTAGAAGAGTTTAGCATGGCGAGATCTCGGGAGGATGATGATTCGTTCTGGGATCCTCCTTGCGAGAGTATAACGTCGGCAGAGCTAAAAGCTCTTAGGCAAAATTGGAGTATCCCCAAAGAGGTCTTGTTACGGCCTCTTGACAAGGGAGTTAACTTTTGGGACCCTCCGGACAATTTCACCCTGGTGTACGAGTACCAGTTAAAGTGCGGGTTGATGTTCCCGCTCCCCCCTTTGTGCAGTACACTTTGGCGTGTCTGCATGTCGCCCCGGGGCAAGTCACCCCGAATATGCTAAGACAAATTTTGGGGACGGGGGTATTGTTTCGTTTACTGGGACAAGAGTTCTCAAAGTTTGAGGAGTTCAACGCTTGTTGGCATATGACATATTGCGCGAAGAAGGGCAGCCGGGGTTGCGTGACGTTGAAGTCCCGGGGCAAGTTCAAGATTTTGGTGGAAGACTTGCCCACCTCTACGAATGAGGGTTGGCAGTGGAAGTGCTTCCTTGTTGGGGGGTAGTGGCAGGAGTGGCACGATCATCCCTTCCGAGTACCCGGGGCCTTTCAGAAAATAGGTACCATGTTTTGTGTCTCGTGTTTTCTTTCTGTTTGCACTGTACTACTCCTATTGATTGCTAACTTTGTGTAGTGCCCCAAGAGTATAAATTAACCGAGTTGATGGAGCGTCGGATACGCCGGGTGCTGTGGGCATTCGAGTGTAGGAGTTCATACCGAATATGCCGGCTTAGCGTATATAGTCATTTCGGCTATGCCCGAGTCCCGGGTCTGTATTGTTGTTTTTGAATGTTTTTCCTTTTTATACTTTCTGAGTTGTGCTTGACTGATCTTTTGCTTGGTGTAGTAACGATGTCTCGGGACGGTGGGTCGCGGAAGAAAGAAGGGCCTTATAACAAGGTCTCTGACGAGGATGTGCTGGATGGGCTGCTTGCCAAGGCTACTCATGCCAAGCGGTTTGACATTGACCTGGAGACTAGGGAAGGGAAGGAGGTGGAACTGGAAGAATGCGAGGATGACTTTTTGAGGCTGAACCTGGCAGATGAAGACTATGCCTATGTACCTCCCTTGGTGGCCGAGGTCATGGGTTTAGGTGACCAAGAGGTAGGTGATGGGGTCACCGAGATGGAGGCTGGTGACCCTGAGGGCGACCAGGAGCAAGTTCCAATGGGAGAAGAGCGTGTCCCAGAGCTAGTTGGGATGGGAGATGCACTGTTGGGAAATGTTGGGGAGCCCCAAACTGGTGACGAGGATCTCGTGACAGAGGAGGTGGGACCTCTTGGGCAAGAATCCGAGGAGGTCGTTGTGACAAAGACTCGGAAGAGGAAGGAGAGGGTTTAGTCGTTACGCGACGGCCAAGCAAAAAGGTCCTGGAAGGAAGGGCGTTCCGAGAGTTCTAGGAGCCTTGCAGAGATCACTCATGCCTTGGAGGGGACCAAGGAAGTGCAGCCTTACTTGGTGCAAATGGCGTATGATATGCGTCACTGGTCTCGCGACATGAACACCTTGGAGGAAGTCGAGCCCTTGGCTGGCATGGCTCTCGCCAAGGAGAAGCTGACTCGGGTAAGTATACATGGTGTACGTTTTGCTCTCCCATTCTGTTGCTCTCTTTGTTTTGTTTTAATGTTGTTAGCTTGTTTATAGGCAATCCTGCTTATGTACGCGGCAAGCGAGAGGGTGGTGTCCCACCTGCAGGAAGATTCTGAGGCCAAGTGCCAGCGGCTGAGGGAGGCAGAAGAGAATAACCGCGCCCTCTCGCACTGCCTGGAGCAACTGGAGCAGGATGCCGCTGTCTTTCGAGATCAGGCCGCTGTCTTTCGAGATCAGGCCGCTAACGCTGGGAAAGAGGTGGCTGAGTTGAAGGAGGTTATGCAGGAGAAGGATAAGCAGGTGGAAGCCGGGGATGTGGCTGCTGCTAAGGTTGCTTCTCTGGAGGCGGAGGTGGCGAGACTTAACCACACCTTGACGGAGCAGGAAAGGGTGTGAAATTTGAAGTGCGTCAGGGCTGCCGGGGCTGGGGAGAGGGTGTTCCGGGAGAGTGACCTGTATAAGCAGCAGCTGAAGAGTGCTTATAACCGGGGGCAATATGAGCTTAGCAAGACTGGGTGCCAAGCTGGCTGGATTAACGAGGCTGCTATGCGCAAGTTCTACGCTGAGAGGGATGCCGCGAAGAAGGCCTGGGAGCTGATGACGCGAAGAAGGCCTGGGAGCTGATGACGCCAGAGCAGAGAAAGCAAGCCGAGATCTCGCGGTCCCTGGCTAAGCAGTACGAGGTCTGGAGTGCTACCTCCTCTGCCGTACCGAAGGAAAGTCCTGCTCTGATGTCTTCTCGTCTTGAAGGGTCCTCGGCCCTTCAAGTTGTAGCGCCTCAAGTGGCGTCGTCTGTTATTAAACCTCTACCCCCTCGAGCCCCTGGACATGTGTCACCCCTACGTGCTAAAGTGCCAAAGGTTCCAGCGAGCAAATCCCTTGCTACTGAAGTGCAACAAGTGAGCTCATTGGTGCGCCCTAACGTTTCTATGAGGCCGCCACCAAGGTCGCGTGACCTCGCGAAGCATACTTATGGGTAGAGGGTTTCTGTGAACATCAGCCAGTCCCGTGGACGAGGTAGCGGGTCGAAGAGTGGTGGGAGTGTGAATAAGTCCAGTGGCACGTCTTCCGGAGAGAAATGATTATTTTGATGTACTTAGTTGTTTTGTTAGTTTTCAATTTTTGTTTGCTGTTGAAACAATACTGATGGCGTGGTTAGCCAGTTTGAACAAGTTATTTATGGATTGCCTGAGAGTCCAGGTTGATACAAGTTTTCTTTAATGAATGTTGTCGTTTTCCTTTTTGTTGTGATGTTATTCGTGTTCTTGGCACGGTATGCGAAAAAAGATGAACAAAAATAGCATCTTCATTTAGGATAGGCTGCTAATGGGCAAGATGTACATTTGACTTGGGCCGCTACCGGGCTAAAGTACAACTGATGAAGTGCTGGTTGCCATGTTGGCTTTTTAAGTTAAACATGGTAGAGGTGGAGGTGGCGAGCGTTCCAGGGGCGGGGTAGTACCCGACCATTAGTGTCGCGAAGATAGAATGTAGCTGGTCCTGGGGCATTGACTATCTCTAGTGGGCCTTCCCACTTTGCTTTGAGTCCCATGGGGTGGGGAATGACTTCTTTCATGACCCAATCACCTACCTTTAGGGGGCGGGAGACAACTTTCTTGTTGTAGTGTTGGGCAATTTTTTGCTTGTTGTTGACATTCCTGAGATGTGCCCTGTCCCGGTGTTCCTCCAAGAGGTCCATGTTAAGCCTTAACCCCGTGACGTTTGTCTCGGGGTTGTATGCCGCGACACGTTCACTCGGGACCTCCATTTCCAATATAATCACTGCCTCGGTGCCATAGGACATGAGGTATGGGGATTCACATGTAGCTGTTGTTGGGGTGGTATGCAGTGCCCAAAGGACTTTCGGGAGCTTGGCTGCCCACAACCATTTGGCGTCTTCCAGGCGTTTCTTCAAGTTCTGTTTGATGAGCTTGTTTATGGCTTCCACCTGGCCATTGGTTTGAGGGTGTGCTGGGGAGGCATAGAAGATTGTGGTGCCTTGCTTGGAGAGGAATTCTCTGAATGTGTCATTGTCAAATTGTGTCCCATTATCAATGATGATGGTATGTGGCACCCCAAACCAGCAGTATAGATTTCGCCAGAGGAAGTTAATCACCTTTTCAGTTGTGATTGTGGCAAGGGGTTCTGCCTCTATCCATTTCGTGTTGTAGTCTATTAGGACGATTGCAAACTTGAGTTGTCCCGGGGCTGTTGGCAACCGTCCCACAAAGTTGAGTCCCCACTGACTGAAAGGGACTGGGGAGACGATAACAGATAGCGGCACTGGGGGGTGATGGGAAAAATTAGCAAATTTGTGGCATTGGAGGCATGCTCGGACAATTGTTTTTGCATCTTGTTCTAGTGTGGGCCATTAATACCCAGGTCGGAGTGCTTTGAACATGAGGTTCCGGGCCCCCGTATGGTTTCCACAGACCCTACTGTGGAGTGACCTCAATACCTTGTGTCCCTCTTATGTAGGTAAGCATTTCAGGAAGGGACATGACTGGCCACAACAATACAGCTTACCGCCTCTAAGCAGGTAAAGTGAAGCCTTGTGGCGCAACCGCTGTGCTTCTTTTTTGTCCAAGGGCAAGGTGCCATTAGAAAGGAAGACCACATATGGGTCCATCCACGAGGGCTGACAAGGTGTCTCGAGGGCAAAGATTTCTGAGTAGGCCTTCGAGATACTAGGTTTGTCCAGGATTTCAATGTGCACATCTGGTGGCGTGGACACGGGAGGGGCTGTGGCGAGTCTCGCAAGGGCATCGACTTTGGAGTTCTTGGCCTTTGGGATTTGTGTTAGCTTGTAAGATGTGAAGTGTTGCAAGAGGGCACCAGCTAGGCTTTTGTAGGATCCCAGATTGTTCTGGTTAGCCTTAAAGTCCCCTGCCACCTGATTGACGACAAGCGGGGAATCACTGAATATGTGGAGATGCAAGGCTCCGAGTTCCCGACAGAGCTGAATGCCAGCTATCAAGGCTTCATACTCAGCTATGTTGTTGGATGCTTTAAATTCAAACCGGAGGGCATACTCATACGAATTTCTCTCGGGGTCTGTGATTATAATGCCTGCTCCATTGAGCCTGTTGTTCGAGGATCCATCAACATGGAGTTCCCAGATGGCATCCCGGGAGGGGGTGTCTGGGTTTGGGTTGCTATGGTCCAGGGGGATGAACTCAGCAATAAAATCTGCAGCTGCCTGCCCTTTTATGGTTGTTCTCGGTTTGAAATGAAGGATAAACTCGCCTAATTCAATTGCCCATTTTACCATGCGTCCTGAAGTTTCAGGCTTTTGGAGTATTTGACGCTGGGGATGGTTAGTTAGGACATGAATTGTATGGGCTTGGAAATATTGCCTGAGTTTTCATGCTGCAGTGACGAGGGCGAGGGCAAGTTTCTTAATATAGGGGTAGGGGGTCTATGGATCTGCAAAACCTCTTCCATAGTAATATACTGGGAGCTCATTGTCATGCTCATGGCGTGTGAGAGCAGCGCTAATGGCTGTAGCGGACACAGCCAAATATAGGTAAAACACTTATCCGAGGACAGGCTTGGAGAGCAGGGGGACTGCTGCTAGGTAAGCTTTGATATTGTTGAAGGCATCATCATGCTCCGGGCCCCATGCCACATTCTCTTTGTATTGAGTTTTGAGCAATTGAAAGAATGTGTTGCATTTGTCTGTGAGGCGGGAGATGAACCGGGCCAGAGCTACCAAGCGTCCCGTGAGGCACTAGACCTCGTTCCGGGTTCTCAGAACAGTCATATCAAGTATGGCTTGCACCTTTTCCGGGTTGGCTTCAATGCCTCGCTCACTGACCATGAACCCTAGAAACTTTCCTCCGCCCACAGCCAAAATACACTTATGTGGGTTGAGGCACATTCCGTGAGCTAGGAGTTTAGTGAAGACTTTGTCTAGATTGGCAATGTGGTCATCCTCTGTCTTGCTTTTGACTAACATGTCATCCACATACACTTCCATGACTTCCCCAATTTCTTCTTCAAACATTGCATTTACCAACCTTTGATAGGTGGGTCCTGCATTCTTAAGGCCAAAGGGCATGACGCCGTAACAGTACAGACCCTTGTCTGTAACAAAAGTAGTGTGTTCCTGATCTGCCGGGTGCATCTTAATCTGGTTATATCTTGAGTAGGCATCTAGAAAGCTGAGCATTTTATAACCAGTTGTGGAGTCAACCAACTGGTCAATCCGTGGCAAGGGGAAGTTGTCCATGGGACATGCTTTGTTGAGGTTAGTGTAATTAACACACATTCGTCATTTCCCATTGGGCTTAGGAACCATGACAACATTAGAAACCCAGACTGGGTAGAAGACCTCTCGAATGAACTTGATCTCCTTCAATCTTTGAACCTCGGCTGGTATAGCTCAATACTTCTCCGGGTTAAAGGCACGCCTTTTCTGCTTGACAGGGGGATAGTCCTTGAGGATGTTGAGTTTGTGTGTGATGATATAAGGGGAGATGCCTGGCATGTCAGCATAGGACCAAGCAAAGACTGCTTGCTTATCCTGGAGAAAGGCAATGAGTTTTTCGTAGAGTTCCGGGTTAAGGTTTGTGCCTATGCGGACTTTCCTCTCGGGAGCACTGGGTGATAGGGAGACCCATTCTGTCTCTTCTGCCGGGTTAGGCCTTGGGATCTGCTTCTTTTTTTCTTTCCCGTCAGGGTCATCCCTGGGGTCATCAATGGGCTCAGAGGGGCTGAGTGGTAACATCTCATAGGCACCCCGCCCCTGCTGAATGACATTAAGATGACAGTGTTCAATGGCTGCCCTATCTCCTTGGATTGTAAGTATGCCTCCCGGGGTAAGCACTTTCATGAGTAACATGTGACCTGCAATGAAGCATTGTAGTCCCTAGATGATGTCGCGGCCCAGGATGATGTTATATGATGAGGGACAATCGACTATGAGAAAATGCGCCGTGATAGAAGCACGACGGGGGCTGGTCCCCACTGAAACTGTTAAGCGGTCCGAGCCCAAGGGCTATACAATCTCTCCCGAGAAGCTGACAAGAGGATCATGGTTGTTGTACAGTTTGGCTCGGTCACGCCGGAGCCCCTTATAGCAATCAGCAAACATTACACTGACTGCAGCTCATGTGTCTACAAGGGCTTTGTGACACCTGTAATGATCCACTTGTACATTGATTATGAATGGCTCATTGTGATGGCAATTTATTGTGTCTTCCCTTTTGTGAAATGACACATGGTCCCATGCTGATGGGGTAGCAGTGACACCTCTTTTCAACTCGAGAATTTCCAAAGGAGTTGTACATTGTCTTTTGGCAGAGGGTTGACGAGGGGGGAGTCGCGGGGCTCCGCTATGCAGAGTTATGATCCGGCCATGAACCTCAATGGCGTTAGCTCCCGTTGCAAGAGTGCAATACTGGTGGAGTTGCCCGTTTTGGATTAAATAGTCGATTGCATTGCGGAGGCCATGGCACATCTCCGTGGTGTGGCCATTGTCATCATGATAAACACAATACTTGTTCCCTGTGGCCCGTTGGGGCTTCTTAGGGTACTTACTCTTGGGCGGTGGGGGAATGAGGTCTTTTTGCTTGGCCCAGATGTCCTCGTATGTAGTGGTCAGGGTAGTGTGGACTTTGTAACGGGGTGACGGGAAAGAGCGACGCTGCTGTTGGGGGCTCTGCTCCCGGGACCGATAAGGATGGTCTCGTCCCCGTTGCCCATTATGGCGGCGGTCTGAACTACGTCCCTGGTTGTTATCTCGGGAATTGTCATGCGGCTTGCTTATGTCAAAATGGTCATATTTATGTTGGGATTGTTGCTTGGGGGGTGGAGCTGGAAGAGCTAATGTGGTGGTTTGATTGGAGTGCCCAAATGTGGCAAACTCGGCATGTGCCCATCGGACAACAAGGTCCATCAAGGCATCGTATGACCCCGGAGGGTTCCTATTAATCTCCATTAGGAAACTGCCAGGGAGCAGGGCCTGGCGAAAAGCTTGTTCTACCACCTGGGGTTCCAGGTTATGGCAGCGTGCCGTGGCTGATTGCCACCTGGGTATCAATGCATGGAGTCCTTCACCTTCTTTTTGCTTGATGTTGAACAAAGCATCGACGCTTCGGTAAATGCTGGCATGCAGTATGAAACGGTTGAGGAAGCGCTCCGAGAGTTGGTCAAAATTGTCAATGATGTTGGGAGGCAAGTTGAGGAACCAACTAAGTGCTTCATCTTAGAGGGTTTCTTGGAAGGCGTGACAGGCCATGGCATCCGTGTATCGGGTGGAGCTGCACAATGAGAGGAATGTTTCAAGGTGGAGGTGGGGGTCCCCGGTACCCTTATATTTGTCTATCTTGAAAGGTTTGGCCTCAGGTGGTCTCTTATCCAGTTAAACTCGTAGCTTGAAGGGACTTGGGCGGTGTCCATACCCCGAAAATAGAGGTCGCTGGCTCCCGCGACTCTCGACGCTCTCAATTCGGGAGGCCAACTGGGTGACCGAATTGCTGAGCTGGAGGAGAAGTTGGGTTTGCATGTCGAGAGGTGGGTTGGCAGAGTTGGGATTAGGGTTGGGAGTATCAGATTGCTCGGGTCGGTTTATCGGGGGAATAGACTTATTATTGAGTGCAGATTTTTATCATAAGTAAACTAGCTTAGAGTAGGCTAACTTAGTACCTTTGAGTATCTTTATCAGATTTTTTATTTTGGTTTTTTAGCTATTTTAGAGAGCGTGTTCAACTTTTTAAGTATTTGAGGAGCTCCAGCAGACTAGCCGAAGTTCAACTATTATGACTTTTAGCTATCTCGCTATATAAATATAGAGAGCGAGATGAGAATCTCTATAATTTATGTTTCTACCTCTCCCGAGATTATGGGACGGGAGGTAGAATCCTTGATTCCGGGTTCTGCAACTGCACAAGTAACAACACGTCAGGAGTTGGGACTGGGGTGGCCCAGTCTTCGACTCTCCGATGCTTAAATTAGCGCTGAATTGCTACTTGTATAGTACGGGAGTATGGGAGGAGTTATGAACTTACCTTATTTGGGGATTTGTGCCTGTTTTATAGGCTAGTATTAAGAGTTTTGCCCTTAGTTCCCGATGTGGGACTGTTTTATGGCATTGTTCAGTCTCCCTCCTTTCGAGGGAGTTTAGCTGTTGCAGAGTGGGTCTGGCATGTGTATTGCTGTTATGCCTCCACTCTTTGGGTGTCTACGGAGGCTTTGCTGGCGGAGTCTTGGCTGGAATGATCTCTGACAACCGGGTAATGACGCTACATTCTCGGTAGGGCCAAGTGTATTGGATATGTATTAACAATTTAATACATTTCTTTTAAGATATTTTATGTGATATATAAATACATATAAACTATGTAATCTTCATTTGAAGAATAATATTAATTTAATACTAGCTAAAATAGAGAGCATTGATGCAGACGTATTTCTAAAGTCGCTAGCCAAAATGACATTTGAGCTAATTTGACTAAAATTTAAGACAAAAATGACTAGCATTGATAAAGATTCTCTTAACAATCAGTAGGAATAAAATGTTGTACGTTCAATTTGTTTAAATGGTAGTGTTAGAGGGCCTTATTGAGGCCTGAGATTTATGACCTTAATCCTAGGTGGCATGCCATATCATTTAGACACTTCATCAATTTTAAAAATCACGCCAAGTTATTTTTGAGTACAGAGACAATTTTAACCCTAATAATTAATGGTTGATATAAACTAATATGGAATATTTTCTTAATAATGATCTAGTTAGTAAATATATCAAATGAAGCCTATATACCATAAATTTATTAATTTATTAAAATTTCTTTCCTACCAAATAAAATAAAACATAAAAATAACTTTATATATATATAGACTTTATCTCGAACGAATTATTATATATATGTAAATTTTTATATTGGTTGAAATTGTGTTTTCTTGGACAAATTATATGTATATATATCTATTTATATTCGTATGAACTCACAATTTGAATAAATATACAATCAAAAATATATGTATTTTCATATTATATTTTGGTGTTTAATATAGACAACATTATCTAAACATGATCGTGATGAAAATTAAAAGAGATAAAAGACTAGAAATATATAATTTTTATAGAAAAGAAAAGACATAATAATTATTTCTTTCTTAGTAAAAAAAAAAATCTAGAGCCATTAGATTTGAAAATGATGAGATTGTCTTTTTTCTTAAGAATGACATGACAAAATCTTTAAAATTGGTGATGTGTCTAAGTGACCTAGCATGCCACATAGGATTAAGGCCACAAATTTTAGGCTTTATTAAGGCCAAAAATCATTTTTCTTGTTTAAATATAATCATCAAATGATTAAAAAGTTAGCTACTTAGGATTAAATTGGAAGGTTTGTATGTAATCTTGCAGTCTGGTCTATGCATGAGTAAACTATATTGAGATCAGGCTAAGCTCATACTTTAACTAACCAGTTTTTAAAAGTTTTTATTAGGATCTTCAAATTTGCTCATCTTACCTCTCATACTCTCTACACCTCACTTTTGCTTTCAAATACAAATATTTGCTCACTTGTCTACTAATACCGACTATAGTTCGTGATCAAAATTCCTTTGGAAGTACTTTTTTTTTTTAATAATAAAACCATGAGCAATTGTCAATTAAGCTCATATTTTTGAAAACAAAACACTTTCTTTAAGAAAATTACACTAAAATCAACAACAATATAACCATAAAATATTTCGGTTCCTAGCAAGTTCTTCACCATCAATTTCTACGAAAATTGCATTCGAACTATGGTAACTTCAGACACAAAATATGTGGATCAGTGGATTGATAAAACGCATCGCAATGGCAAAAGTTTCTAGTGGGTCTTGATACTGATTGGCAATGAGATCATAAAACTCGAGATTACAAAGTTGTAGTGTGTTCTTCAACTTTGTGTGGGTTGTCACTGCTTTATTTATCAATTGTCTCGCTCGAAAAGCACTCCTCAATCACTCATTGAATTCCTCGGTGATGAAAACTTGACTTTGTTGCTAAGGAAGTTTGACATGACGTGACTCGTTTGGCTCGTTAAGGATTACATGTTTAATGTGTTATGGATCTCGTTAATATAGCTGCAAGGAAATTCAAAGACAACGACTACAAGTCTGTGATTGAAACGTTGGTGATGAAGTTTCTAAGCAAGGAGATGAAAAAGGATAAGAAAATTACAATGATTCATTAGGGTCACGAGCGACTCGATGCCCGTCATTAAGAGGCCGGAGACGTGAAGCCTGAACTCCTAATTATAATAAGCATCTTGAAATTTTATCAATAATATCAAAAATTGGCACGTGCCATCTTCTTAGTGGCTGGTCGTATGAGTGACGTGGTGCGAGACCTGTAGCTCAGCCTTCTTTGCTTACACCAGAGAGGACTACAACGACTTTCACGTCATTCGAAACCATTTCTTGACAGATCAAAAAATATTAGATGACGACTATGCTTGCCGAAACCCTAGGCAGTGTGTTAGAGAACAACTCGAGATTAACAGCCATGGATGGATAGCCCACATCAAAGAGGACTATCCATCCACATCAGAGAGGACTACGGCGACTTTCTGGATGTTGAGAGAGAGAGAGAGCAGTCTGTTAGAGAACAACTCGAGATTGACAGCCATGGATGGATAGCCCACATCAGAGAGGACTACGGCGACTTTCTGGATGTTGAGAGAGAGAGAGAGAGAGAGAGAGAGAGAGAGAGAGAGAGAGAGAGAGAGAGAGAGAGAGAGAGAGAGAGAGAGAGAGAGAGAGAGAGAGAGAGAGAGAGAGAGAGAGAGAGAGAGAGAGAGAGAGGACCTTTGTTTCAAGCCATTAACAGTTAGGGTGGTGCATTAACTTATCAAATCATACTAGTAGATGTAATTCATGTTTACATGTTTGAGATTAAATGATTTTATGTAAGACATATATTTAATGTTGTATTATGTAATACTAGCGGCGCAATGCGCGTGTGCATTTAGTTAATATAGAGAAAGATATTGATCGTATACATAGTGTCTCAATTTAGAGAAAGATTAACCTTTTGCAGTTCCATAAGCCAAATTAGTAGAAATGTTTTTTTTTTACTACCAACTAATAAATATTCTGAGTAAAAGTACAAAGTGGATCTAGGTAAAACTAAATTTAGCCATTTAACATTTGTTGTGAAAGTTAATTGATCATTTTAGTCGTGAGTGTTGGTTAAGGGTCAAAAAAGTTAGTCACAAAGTATGTTGGTAATCTACCAAAAGTTTTTTGGTGATGGTATCCTTGTTAACCCCTTCTTATTCTGGGTTGGTGAATGAGAGAACCGTCTAGACTTGTGTAACTTCAATCTTATTCCAGGTACCTTTCGAGCGACTGCTTTCCATATCATGTGAACTGCGTCACCCTCTCTTGATGGATAATGAAACTCATAGAAATGTTGAACCTCTTGTAACCTCTTCCACATCCGTGTCCACTCATGCCTATCAATGCTTCTTATAAGGTTAACAAGATAGCCCTTTTTCACAGCATCACTCGTACGAACAAATATGCAGAACTCAGAGTAGTCGAGCACATCTTCATATGGGAGTTCAATGTCATCACTGATGATAACAGGCACACAGTGGCTAGCAATTGCATCAAAAAGGCGATTTGATGATGGGGTGTCGCCGGCTATGTTAAGACAAAATTTGGAGGAATGCATTCCTTGCGTAGCATTTCTTATTCCATTTTTTTGAACAGTCCCAAATGCAAAATGTACATCCTTTTCATCTTTAAGAAGATAGAATAACTCTTGCCGAGCAAAACCACCATCTTTGCGGTATATTGCTCCTTGGAAGTAGAGCAAAGTAGGGCGGCTCTCAAAAGTAGATGAATCACTTTCAAAGGTTTTGATCACATGCTTATATGGTGCGATGACGTCTTTCTCCACATTGGCTATATTTGGAGGATACCTACCAAAGTCTGAAAGTACGAAAGTTGCAGGCCAGAGCTTCGTCCTCGCATGTAGAAGGCTATTCGGATGGTGAGCCACAATTAAGTGGTCTCTTCCCCCTGAGGCCTTCCATTCCTTTTGAGCTGTCAAATACTGAACCAATTTATCTTGAAGGACCTTGTTATTGCTCTTCTTTTGGTGTGGATCTATCTTGGAGAATCGGTTATAGCTCAAGGAAGAAAAGAATGGTACAAATATAATATCAGCTTCACTGACATTGAGCACTCTGATTGCAAAACGTGCATCTGGTTGACTGGGAAGTTCTGAAGCAAGGAGATCCAATGTTAACCAATATTCTATACTATGTTGCAAATTCAAACCACCAGGATAATGCGGCACTTCAGATTGAAGATCTGGCCAAACAGTACCTCCTTTGGGTTTCCAATCTAGGAGTCCAAAATGAAACTCAGTCGGTAAATCATACATGAAAACCTTGAGAACTTGTTTTTCATTAGTGTCACATTTCACACCATCGTTAGGCCGGGAGGAAGATGTTGATTTATCTTCTTCTTCCTTATCTACAAGGATTGATCGATTCCCAACTGAGGATTCAACATCATTTTGAGTCTCGGTTGCAGAAATGGCATGGTCAATCACAGCAAGAAGTTTAGAATTAGGCAACAATGTATTGTCTATGAATTGGGGGCGACTGGTTGAACGCAACACAAAGACCCAAGATAGTACAAAGAGTAGTGATGTAAATGTGAATAAACAAAACAAAGATTTCCGAATAACAATCACAAGGGATGATGCAGTCCTTTCGGCCATTGCAAAAATCCAAAAAGATCAACAACTTGTTCTGTGAATCATAATGACGTTGCTTAAGGCCTGAAAATTGAAAAGCAAGCCAAGCAGAGATATCTAGACTGAGTCATCAATCCAACACATTAACCTCAGAAAATAAAAAAAAAAGGGCATGGTAACAATTCAATGCCCACCACAGTATTAGAGAATGAACCCATATTGGTCTAATGGAAATGATAGTGAGCTAATCCATAAAAGCAGATCTCATCATGCTCATGCATTCTGCATTTGCTAGAAATATAGAGATTCTCTCAGAGAGATGCGACAACAGTTTGAAACAAAACCAAGATAAAATGGAATCAACCCAAAGTGCAAACAATGTGGGTTTTTAGAATAAGAAAAGCGTAGATTCGTACCGTTGAAGGAACACAAATGACAACACAGATTGTTTCTCTGAAGAAGAAGAACAAGAAGAAGAAACAAAGAAAGAAAGAAGCGTGGGAATATGTGGTGTGGTCTATCTCCTGTTGAAGCCGGCTTTTTGGCTCTACCGCTCTTTCTTTCGTCCCGTGGACCTCGTCCTGCATTATGTATTATGTTGGATAAATAGTATGAAATCTATTTTTATTTTGAAATTGTTGAATCGTTGTTTGAAATTGTGGAAAAAAAAGACTCACCCGATTCGAAAACCCGTTAGGATAGAAGAAGTCATGTGCGCACTAATCCCAATCAATTAGGTATATCGTTAAATTCACAACAAAGTTATCTAAGTAATATCATAATTGAAGGTTTGTATACAGTAACGTTACATTTTAAAATTTTAATTTTTTGACTGAATTGTTTATAACAATGCAATTTAAGACTGTAATTTTTTGATAAGAAGTGTGATGGGATCTTTATCATAATTAAAGTAGTTTAGAGTAGACCTCAACAAACAACAAGTGGTACGTTCAGTTTGTTTAAATATAATCATCGGAAGATTAGTGAGTTATCTAGTTAGGACCGATCAAATTGCAAAGTTTGTATGTGGTCTTGCATTCGCTCTCTATGCAAAGTTTGTATGTGATCTAGTTAATACATTAACCAAACGGTTTTTGAAAGTATATATTGGGACATCTAAATTTTCTAATCTGACGACGTGTAAATACACGACCTCATATAGATAGTTAAGATCTATAATTTTATTAAATATCAGAAGAATCTCAATATATAAATAGATAGAATAACACAATCTATTTGCACGTCTTGTAGAACTTTCCCTCAAATATTACTCTTGTTTTTTCCTTTGTCGACAAATATTACTCTTGGTTAAATTTGAAAACCACAATAAAAACTTGGCGCTTTTAAACTTTTCGAAGGCGATCAAGCTGTTGAGTACCTGTTCTTTCTCTAAACTCCAACTCCAACCCTTCCGCTCCTTCCCCCTTTGCTCTCCTCTGATGCTCATATCTCTTAGACCCAAATCCCTCGTCGTCCTCCCACCTTTCTCCTCTGCTTCACCTCTCAAATGGGTCTCCACAACCCCCACCCAAAAGCAAAATCCACCCCACCATCTCGGACTCTTCTTCGAACCCAGAACCCACCAATCCCACATCGACTACGAGCGCCATTTAGTCTCCATTCTAAAATCCTGCGCTTCCCTTTCGGCCCTCGTCCAGGGCCAGCAACTCCACTCCCTTGTCCTCAAGTCCGGCCTCCTCTCCAACACCTTCATCCACAACAGCTTGACCAGCATGTACTCCAAATGCGGCTCCATTTCCGGAGCCGAAACCCTCTTCGGGTCCTGCTCTGAGCTGGACCCGGTTTCCTGTAACATTATGCTTGCCGGGTATGTGAAATCTGGCGACTTGGACAATGCGCGCCAGCTGTTTGATAAAATGCCTCACAGAGGCTGCGTCTCGTATACTACTATGATTATGGGTCTTTCGAGAAATGGAAGCTGGAGGGAGGCTGTGGAGGTGTTTAGGGATATGAGGAATGCGGGTGTGGTGCCGAATGAGCTGACAATGGGGACTGTGGTATCGATGTTCTCGCAGTTGGGTGGGATTTGGAATTGTCGGATGCTTCATGGTTTGGTGGTTAAGTTGCAGCTTGATGGGATGGTGCTTGTTTCGACGAATTTGGTGAAGGTGTATTGTGCTTGTAAGAGTGTGGGGGAAGCGAGAAGGTTGTTTGATGAGATGCCCGAGAGGAATGTTGTTTCGTGGAATGTCATGTTGAATGGGTACTGCAAGGCTGGGCTTGTGCGTCTGGCTAGAGAGGTCTTTGAGAGGATTGATGTGAAAGATGTGGTTTCCTGGGGTACAATGATTGATGGGTATGTGCAAGTAGAGTGGTTGAGTGAAGCTTTGATGATGTATCGCTCAATGCTGCGTGCTGGGGTGGGTCCAAATGATGTTATGCTTGTTGATTTGATTTCAGCATGTGGGCGGTTGGAGGCAACTCGTGAGGGTTTGCAGTTTCATGGGAGAATTGTCAAGGGGGGTTTCGACCGTTATGATTTCATACAGGCAACTATCATAAATTTTTATGCAGGTTGTGGGGAAATGATCCCTGCTCGTCTTCAGTTTGAAAAGAGCATCAAGGAGCATGTAACATCTTGGAATGCTCTCCTTGCTGGATACATAAGAAATCAAATGATTGACCAAGCAAGTGAATTGTTTGATGAGATGCCTGAAAGGGATGTCTTTTCATGGAGTTCCATGATTTCTGGTTACACACAGACCGAGAAATCTGAATTTGCTTTGGAACTTTTCCAACGAATGGTATGTAGTGGGATACAGCCAAATGAGATTACAATGGTAAGTGTTTTATCTGCAATCGCAACTTTAGGCAGATGGAAAGAAGGAATATGGGCTCACGAATACATATGTGAAAATTCCATTCCTCTGAATGACAATTTAAGCACAGCTATCATTGATATGTATGCCAAATGTGGGAGTATCAATACTGCTTTAGAGGTGTTCTATCAAATCCAAGACAAATCCTCTTCTGTCTCACCATGGAATGCCATTATATGTGGGTTGGCCATGCACGGACATGCACCAATGTCTCTTGAAATATTTTCGCACTTGCAAAGGCGTGATATCAAACTCAATTCAATAACATTCATTGGAGTCCTAAGTGCTTGTTGCCATGCTGGTTTGGTGGAGGCCGGGGAGATGTATTTTAAGAGCATGGAAACTGTATATCACATTCAACCAAACATCAAGCATTATGGTTGTATGGTGGATCTACTGGGTAGAGCTGGCAGAGTTGTAGATGCTGAGAAATTGATAAGAAACATGCCCATGAAGGCTGATGTTGTGATATGGGGCACGTTATTGGCCGCATGTACAACACATGGGAATCTTGAAATAGGACGAATGGCTGAAAAGAATCTGAAACTGTTGGATCCATCTCATGGGGCAAGTACAGTTCTCATGTCCAACCTACTTGCAGATGCAGGGATGTGGGAGAAATCCTCTTTGGAAAGGCAAGTAATTCAGAGCCTAAAACTAACGAGATCACCAGGGCGCAGTGATGTTGTTTGGTAAGGGTAACTCAAAATCAACTGGGTTTCTCTGAATCCTCATAGGAGATATACTTCAGCTGGCAAGGGAAATCAACTTTGTTGGATGGAAGGAACCGAATTTTGCATCTTGTGAGATTACCTTCGAAGTTTAAGACAAAATAAATTCCAAGTTAGGTGATCGATTTAGCAACTCTTCCCCTCATTTTGAGGAAGAGTAGTCCGGGAAGGTTAGTTAACTTTGATCCAGATATCACCAATTACAAAGGGCTTGAAATTTGTTGTCCATCCTCTTTCAAGCTCCATTGACGAAGGTAGCTTCCAAGCTTAAAGCATCAACTTTCAATAACTGTAGATTCATTTTTTCTTTTTCTTTTTTCTTTGTTAAACTATGCTGCTATTTACATAATAACACATTTGAAATGTTTATATGAAGTTTGGCATGCTTAGTTCTTCTGTTTATGCAAAGCAACATATTTGGTCTTTAATGATATTTGGTTAAATCTCATGAGAACCTTTGCACTGATTGTTTGATTAATTGATTATATGTCTATTCTCATTTGTCATCAGTCGACCTCAGAAGTGGGCATGGGTCCCACAGATGCAGATATGCGCACTCGATATGGTATCCAGGTTCTCTTAATGTACCAATCACCTTAGGGTTTCTTGTGTAGAAGCAAGGCTAATATGGTGTTGAATTCGTGATTTTAACTGAATTCTTCATGTAATGCATGACTGATTTTTTGTGCAATAGTGAATTTTGCACACAGCAATCTCCAAATCTTTCATATCTCATTTTCTTTCTTCTTTATTTTACAGGAAGCTGATCAGGAACAAGAGAGATGGAAAGAGTTGAATAAATGGATATTGCCAGTGAGCCTCTAGACTTTGACATGCATAAGAATATACCTATGTAGGTGTGGGGGAGAGTACTGCAAAGTTCTTTTTGGCCAGTAGCTATTCCAAAAACTAATCCATGAATTTGTAGGGTAAGTCTGAGAATCGCACTGCTCAAGGTTTTCCTGTTCCAAAAACTTAGTTTACTGCATGGTATATGCATGTCCTCTGCATATTTCTTTAGATGAGCAAGCAAACATGTTATGCATGATTTTTAAAGTTTGTGGGTTTGGATAGCTTTAAATAGTATAAACACGATTAAGTAGCATGCGATTATTTATATGTACCCTTGTTGCTTGCTGTTTGCTGTTTTACAGAAGTCAAAACTTTGTTTTGGCGCTTTTTCTTTCTAGGGTTTTGTTACTGCTATATAATGATTCTGTAGCTAATTTAGTTGAATTTAAGAATGTACAGGCTGGTTGCTAGGTAAACTATACAACATAAAAAGGTAGAATCAAAATAAGTGGCGTCTTTTGTTGCATGAATAAACTCTAAATCATGGTAATCAGATTGTACCAAAATCCAAGGAAAAAAAGTGACCCTGTTTTCTTTTCAGTTCACTAGGTTTGTTCCTGACTTAGAAGTTCAAGATTAAAATCAGTTTTACAAGTGGAAACACATGAACTCAATACTATTTGATGTTCCTCTGAATGTTTGGAAAATTGAATGCATAAAAAATTCAATGTTGAACATTACAAGTAAACTTGTCTTTAATTTAGTGTTTGTACTGATCTGTGCATGAAAGGTAGCTTGGATAAACTCTGGGTATTATAGTTTCCTGTGAGTGCAATGGACCATTACTCGTTTCTTCCCTTACTGAAATTGAATTTATGCCAGTAGCCATCTCATTGTTTCGCAGCGGCATTTGACACACTTGTAATCTGTGGACAGGAGAACAATGACAAAAGTTTACCGGCAAGAAAAAGATCCTTGCCAGAATGCCAGGAACATGTATACCGGCTTTTGCCACACTTGTATTTCATTTCATCTTTCGTTAGCCACACTTGTGTCTTATTTCATCTTGTGTTACTTTCATACAGATACCTACTCGTTGCTTGGTTGCTTCCCTTATTCCAATGGTTGGTGGGGATGAGACTGACATCTGTCACTGAGGCCTCATTTAACTGGTGAGATTCAACTCATAATTTCAGTAATGCCCTAAGAAGAACTAGACAAGAAACCGCAGCATATAATCTATTCTAGGATTTGATGATTGTTGTGTTCCTTTGTATGTGAAATTGTGAATACAGTGAGCTTCACGAGTGCTATGGCTTTTTTTTCCTTCTGCACCGACGTTCTTCCAGTTGGCCTTCACCAGGATTGCAATGTCCACAAATTGTGCTCTAGAGTTCTCCTACTTAAACTACATCACAACCCCAAAAAGAGGAGTTAGAATTTATCTTCACATTTATATATCATAAGCAACAATTGTCTTCAAATTCTCTCTTACCGCATTCCATAGAGTCATGCATTGATAGTTTGATAAATCTCACTTGCAAGGTCTTGCATTGCCAATCAACAATTTTGATATCATAATGCAAATAGCTGATAGTATTGCAATTACTGTGTGTCTGACTTTAAAATGTGTGTCATGCACCTTATAGCCATTTCTAATTTGTTCTAGTTCTATAATTACAAAAGATACACGGATGGGGCAAGTTGATTCCAGGGACAAATAGAGAGTCTAAGAGTTGTTATTGGAATTGAGATGAGAGATTGATATTCGATGAACCCTTGAAGGTGGAATTCTCTCAATTGAAAGTAGAGACTGATAGTGTCAAGGCTGGTAGATTGGTAACTCTAAGCGAGTTGTGCTCAAAATGCTCTTGAAGAACTGTGGTACACCGAAGCTGTATATACCAACAAATTGGACATGTTCGTGAACAGACACAGAGCTTAATTTCGACAGAATTTCAAAGGCCTAAAATCATTTTCAAGAACCTCGTTTACCAAATCATTCATATGGTTTATACTAATTCGATTTTTGAAATTGTAAAGCAGCTAAATACTGCAAGTTAGTATGTGCAGCTCTCATCCGCTCTCGAAGAAAATAGATGGTAATCATGGTACGTTACAACATATTGAAACCGTCGCTCCTCATCATTTGGATTTGCTATAAATACAACCCACATAGATTTCTTGCTCTTTCTGCACATGCCTTCTTGGAGTCGATCTATTTAGTAATGCAATATTTTGTTGTATTTGGTATTTGTACCACAGTTTGTACCAAATACAACTATTCATTCAAAGGATCAATATATCATAATCTCGTAAAAGTTTTACGAAAAAGGTCGTTGTTTACAAAAAAAAAAAAACAGAAAACAAAAACAAAAAAACAAAACAAAACAAAAAAAAAAACTTGAAAAATATCTGGTTTGAACTTGCAAGGCAGCTACGTATACTACAATTTGGGAAGTTCATATCAAATAATTTGAAATTAAACTCCATTGATTAATTATAATCAGTAATCACCTTCTAATTGTACACAGCTAAAACATCCTTCAACAACAAAAACATGTCCGTACCTGAGGTGAGGCTGAAGAGTTCAGGCACCAAATTTTTCCCCATATATATGTATATGTATAGATATTTTTGTAGACACACAAAATTTAACGAAAATAATAATCGTTGAATTATTCAAATAACGTGTGGGTCCGATAAAATGTATACGTGGCCCGTGAGTCAGCAAAGTCAAAGAGACTCCGGAAATAACACGTGGCGACGTGTGAGTGGTTGGTCAACAACAAAATCATCAATCCCGACTAAAATCAAATATTGAATGTCAATCGATAATCAGATATCAATCAAATCAAATCGATTATTGAAAAGGAAGTTAGACATTTAATCAAATTGGTGAAATACCTTATCAGTCATAAATAAATTGATCAATTAAGAATGATTGATTTAATTATGGTAAATTGAGTAATTGAATCAATTAATCAAAAGTGATTGATTTAATTATATCGTTAAGGAAATACAATTCAAATGGTGACTTAAATGCATTCCATTTATGGAGAAGCATCGACACTATAAATACCCCCTCTCATATCAAGAGGAGGACTTCCGGGACAAGAGAGAAAAATTACTCCCGAAAACTCAGAAGTCTCCCAAAACCCTTGAAGAATTATCAAGCTGCCAAATAGCCGATTCTTCATTAACCTCAAGACTAAAAGTTGTCAAATCCCGAAGAGTCACCAAGCTGCCAAATAGCTGACATCTTCACCAACTTCAAGACGAAGAACAAACCACCACGTGAAACTACTCGTGGACCAAACCCGATCAACATCAAGCCTCCACGGCCCTTGATCAACCCTCGTCTTCAAGTCTTCAACAAATCAAAACTTCTATCAAGTTCTTCAACAAGCTCGTGGGTAATCAACAAGCACCGAACACACGTGCCGATTCATCTGCCATCAAAGCCGAAGAACATTCACCACGTGACACCGCTCGTGGCCAAATCCGATCAAGATTAAGCCTCTACGGCCCTTGGTCAACTTTCTTCTACAAATCGTCAACACGACAAGAAGTCCAAACTAATACCATTCGATTCAAGATCAAGTGCTCGTCACCCTTGGATCAAATCGACGTCGGAGATCGAATTAGAGGAAATTCTTGTAAAAGAATACCCACAGAGATTGTAACCCGCAAATTCATCAATACAAATATTTTATTTTTTACACGTGTCTTTCTGTTATTTGTCGCAGATTATTTCGTGTTTACAATTTTCATATAAACTCTTGATTTCTCGCCTCCATTCTACTCATCTATCCATTCGTTTGGAGCTAATTTGTTTTTGCCCATAGTTACTTCTTTATCTAGTTATCCATAGCTACAAATTTTGAGGGATGACCAATTTTTTATGACCAATTCACCGTTTTTTTTTCCTCGTATAATCATAAGGCACCATTCTTAGAACTCGCTTCAGATCTTCAAATCTCAGGTCCGGCCCTAAACAGAAGGACTACACCTAGCTAGCAACCCCTCTTTACTATATATCTACAATTAGGATTAATTTCAGTTTATCCCCCTAAGGTTTGAGATTAACATCATTTCAGTCCACATACTCTTAATTTTGAAAATTTACCCCTATAGTTTTCCATTTTCATAAATCATGCTCAATTAATGAAATCTCGTCCAATTTGCACGTTAAATGCTAGTATGGAATCTTAAAAAATGGGTCTTAAAAGACGATTTTTGTTGTTAGATGACTATTTTAGCTCTTGAAGTGAGTTACAAAGTCAAAATTAACGTCCAAATTAAACAGAATTTCAGTAATTTGGCATGGTTTATGAAAATTAGAAACTTTTGAGGGGGTAAATTTTCAAAATTGAGAGAACGGAGACTGAAATGAAGTTAACCTCAAACCTTAGGGGGATAAATTAAAATTAATCCTAATTATAAATATATAATAAAGAGCTAGAGAGGTTGAGAGAATGTATATAATCCTTACATTGTACCAAATGAATTTAATCCTTACAACTAAAATATTTTCCCTCATCTTTTCTTTTGGTAAATCCTTTATTCGTTGCTTGGCCAGTCCATCATGATCTGACTGATCCACATCCAAGTTGATCTCCTCTCAAACACGCGCCGTCGTCAAATCCCGACTCTCCGACTTCCTATCCCCACATTTCTGAACCTAGATGGCATAGCACTTAGAGGATCCGATTAGGGCAGCACGGGTGTCCTGGCTTTGTGCATGTGGAAGTTATAAGAAGACGTAACAATAAAGAGCAGAACCCCCGACACTCCCACAACTCTTATTCCACAAGTTCGGCAAGCTTCACCCGCTTTTGATCCATATACAAATCTGAGAAACAAAGAGGTTGTTGTTGAAAGTTCCATTTTGTAGAAATTGCATGCAGAGTGATATAGGTACCAGTTATATACATTCTCTCAACCTCTCTACTGTTGACAACAAAGTAAAAAACCTTCTCGACACGTACAATACATATATTCAAAATGACGGTAATTGGTTTAGAGAATGTTTTACAAAGAGATCTACCTCTGGTAAATCATTGATCCGATGTATTGAAGTTCTCCTCTACAAGTACAATCTTCATCTTCGTGTTCAGCTTTTAATATATATCTCATGACAAACTTTCACCATTTGAAGGCAATGAAAGAGAGAGGAGAAAAGAGGATGAAGGTGTGATCGATCGTATTGGTGTCTTTGACTGTCTTCAAAGGAGAAAAAAAAATAAATGGGTTCTGCTCAGTGATTTGGAGGGCACCATCCTCTCCTAGTTCGGACATAAACCATGGTTTATTTGTGATTGGAGTGGGAACAAATTGCGAGAAATAGGTTTGTGCCACAACCAGTTGGTAGAATCGTAAGCCAATGAATCTTAATTAATTGTAAGAAAATAATAAACTCCATTGGCCTCCTCTTACTTTAGACCACGCATTAGTTCAATTTTTAATATTTTTTTAAATGATTAAATTTATTTTACTCTCCTGAGGTTTGAGGTTAATTTTATTTTAGTCCCGGTTTTTTTAATTTTGAAATTTACTCCTAATTTTAATCAGCTTTAATTATTTATTAAGATTTTGTCAAATTTAAACGTTAATTTTGACTTTATAGCTCACTTTAAGGCCTAAGACAGTCATTTAATGACAAAAATCACCACTATAAACCTCATTTTCTAAGATTACATGTTAGCATTTAACGTCCAAATTGGATGAAATCTTAGCAAATGGGCGCGATTTTTAAAAATTGGAAATTTAAAATTTTCAAAATTAAGAGAACCAAGAGTGAAATGAAGTTAATCCTAAATCTCATTAGGGTAAAATTTAACCCTTTTTTAAACCATGCACTTCTAGGTTTTTGTTAATCGTATACAACGGGGACTCTTCTTCCGCCGATAAACTTCTCCATTCATGTATGATAATTTGCGAGAGTATTCGGATTTTTAAGTTGACATCATCATGTTCTCGCTAATATAGTTACACCACTCCTTTTCTTTTTTTCTTTCTTTAGTCAAAAGATTAGCAACTCAGGAGCAATTTTAGATTCGTTCATTAACCAACTGGCGGGTGATACGCTTGTTATTCAACTGCAATATCAAAAACTACATCTGATTCAAGACTTGACTCTCAAATTCCTATCATCCACAAGGATAACAACCCGAATGAAAAATTATGGCCAATATATAGAAGTGGTTCCATCATTACTATGTAGTTGATGAAGAAGGCTTTATTATTGAGCATGTGAAAGAAAGCTTTGTTGTTGCCTTTGATCTTGTCACATAGGAGTATCAGGTATTGGGTGAAAAGCTGCCTCTTGAGGTGCTTGACCACAGAGTTTTCAGTGTAAGGGGCAGATTGGAGTTAATCAGCCTGCACGTGCCTAGGGGTCACCATTTAGCCCGCGGGCGGCTCGTCGGCCAGAAGGGCCAAAGCCCAGCCCGACTCATAGAAAAGCCCATCTCGGCCCGGTCCATAGGACATGAGGCCGGGCTAAGGTGGAGGGTTCAAAGCCTCAGCCCGGCTGGTTACATACCCATCAAAGCCCGCCCCAAGCCCTTTCAATTATTTTATTAGCATTTTTTATGAAGTTATTAATTAAATATGTGAACTAATTAATGCATTAAGTCATATTTTATTTTTATTTTTATTACATTTAGTTCAATCATTAACAAATTTTAACGTTTTATAGGTTTTTTTGTTTTATTTTGATAAAATTCTATTAGATATATTTATATAATAGGCCCGGCCCGGCACATTTAAAAAGCCCAGCCCGGCTCGGCCCTAATAAGCCTGTAAGGCCTGGGCCTGTGGACGGCCCGTGGGTTTTGATTTTTTTAAATAGCCTGCCTCGACTCGGCCTTAAAATTTAGAAAACATGATTGAGGCCCGGCTCGGCTTGGACAGGGCCGGGCCTGGCTTTTTGATGACCCCTACATGTGGATGAGTATTTGGAGAGGGTATTCACTTTGTGGATCTGTGTGGATAATGCTACAGATCGTTGGGTGGATCGAGCTGTGATTACAGACTTTATTGAGGGCAAACTTGGTTGGGGCGAAGGATATCCCAACGTGATATCATCATCTCCATTTCCATATTTTATATATCATTGTCATTCATTCACTCACACTAGCTTGGATTCGGATTTGGGCATATGTTCCAGCTTCTGGAGAGCACTATAGGACCAGGGTTGAGCCTTATGGTTGGGTGAGAACGGACGGCGACCGATCATGACATTTTACTGTATATCATCCTCGACTTGACTTTTGAGTTTCTTGACTAGGCTTGACTTTTGGCTACCTTTACTTTTGAGTTCCTTAAACCACTCGACTTTTGAGTTTCCTTAATTGAATTTATAAATTGGGAAAAATCCTCATATGGTACCTGAACTTTTGTTTAATGCACATTTTGGTACCTAAATTTTCAAAACTACTTTAATGGTACCTGAACTAATGTTTTGTTTTCCATTTTGATACCTTCATCCATTTTAACGTTAAAACTACTTGTGTGCTACACATGTCACTGCCATGATGACTAGGACATGATGAAAAGAGTAATTTTAATATTGAAGTACATTTTTTCAAAATTATTACTTTTTTCTTATTGAAAGCGTTTTTTCAAAAACTTCGTAAAATTGAAGGAAGAGAAATAATTGTTTCCGCTGTTGTAAATTAAAGAAAAGAAGAGAAGACACAGAGAGAATAGTTGGGAGGAGGTAAAAATCTACTCATTCATTCTCCTTAGCCTCTTTATATAGAGGTAGGGTTTACATCAGAGTACATAACTAATGAGTAATTACGTGGACATCCACATAGATTATAATATTGATAACACTCCCCATTGGATGTCCACCAATGAATGATGAAATTAGACGCGCATAATGTTGTCTCGTTAAAAACCTTGCCAGGTAAGAAAAACCCAGTGGGAGAAAAATAACCTTGGTCGAAGGAGAAAAAGAGTGCAACGCGCATATGTCTTTAGGTAGCATACTTTTGGATGCTCCCCCTAATGAAAATGTCACATCCCGACCCGTAAAATTTTATCTTATTTACTAGCTTGATTATAATAAGAATTTTTACCGTCTTCGACATTGAGTTATGGTTTAATTGGTCCCTAGAGGGGTTTTGAGGGACGATTATTTCGGACAGTTATTCGTAGGAGAAAAATGTAACGACGGTAAAAAATGGTAAATTTTAGCTAGTAAAAGGTAATTTTTATTAGGGTATTATTTTTGGGGGTGTTAAATTTTGGATTTGGGTTGTATATAGAAGAGTTGGGCCGGATGGGTGAGGCCCAAAACTCTTTTCTCCTCTCTCTTTCTCTCCTGACGTTTTCTCTCTCTCTCTCTCTCTCTCTCCCGATTTTCCCTCCCGTTGCCGGAACTTCCCCGACGTGGCCTGCCGCCGTCCGGCCACCAGAGATCGCCGGACTGGTCCCGTTCGGACCCCCGCCGTCCCCTCTCTCTTTCTGGGCCGGTGACCGGCCGTGTAGCGCCGCCGTGAAGGAGTGGTGCCGCCCGAAAGGCGCGGCTGCCTTGAGTTTTCTGTCGCCGGAACTCCCTCCTCCGGCCACCAATCCGGGCAAGCTTGGTACGGTTTTGTAGCTCTCCTCCCGTGCAACAACCCCTCCAAAAGGCTCGATCCCTCTTGAGCTCGGTAAGGAGAAATTCGAAGTTGAAATTCTAGGGCTTTTTGGATGTTTTCGTTCGATTGACCTAGTTAGGCTTGAAATTGGACTTAGTGATAGTTATGAAAGTTGTTTGGGATGTTGAGAGGAAGCTACTGTTAAAATTTGGTAGATTTTGGACGTCGCCGGAATCGGCCTCCGGCCGCCGCTGCCGGCGGAGCCGCTAAAAAATTGTTTTTGGTGGAGATTTTTATGAGTTTAATGGAATGAGTTTTAGAATTTTCGGACGAGTTTTGAATAGGTTTGTGAATTTCCGAAGTTTGGTATTTTGGCGGTTAAATAATGTAAAATCCGACCGTAGGATTTAAATCAATTTCTGAAAAAGGTTGTATTTACGACTGCCGAGTATGATATAAAAGTTTGGATCGTTTCGATTTAAGAATATCGAAGTTAGGCAATGATGAGCGTATTTATGGCTCACGATTAATTTTGCCTATTTTATCAAATACTGGAATTTAGTTGGTAAATTAATTATATATTTGGAACAGGACGTGAGGAGGCCCATGCAGAAGAAGTCTCGGAGCGTCATCAGGCTTAGGCCTAATTTGTGAGTGGACCTTTGTTTTAAATAAAAAGCATGCGATGAATGATTTTATTAATCATTTATTTCTTCTGATGAGATTATTGATTTCTCGGCTGTTTGACAATTTTTCCTCTTTTGGAGAGATCCCGAAAATGAGATTTTCGGTAGATATGTATTTTGGATGTTTATGAGTATAGTATATAAATAAATGCTAGCTAGCTATACGTGCTTTTCCACCATACTGAGGTAAAATTCCATTATGGTGCGACGTGAGCGTTAGAGCGTTATCGTCGTAGCCCTATATAAATATAATAATTTATATAGGGGATATGTGCGTATATATATATATACACCGTCTTTTCGGTTATAATGAGGAAAAATACCATTATGGTGCAACGTGAGCGTTAGACGCCAGCGTTGTAGCCTTGTATGAATTTCTATTTTTCTAAATTGTTTCTAGGATTCATACAAGGAGTCTGACGAGTGTAAATACATACGAATATATGTTTATGTATAGTTTAGCTTGAGAGGCTCCATTTTTATTTGAGTTTATGACTAGCCAGTGCTAGTCGTGAAATTTCCAGTTTATAAGTTGAACACTTTTAAGCTGCCGTATGCAGTATATTTTTTTTTGAAATTAAAATGGGAATGCATAAATAGTTTATTATTAAATTATTTTTGTCCACTCACTCTAACGTTATTAAATGTCTTCCCCTGGGCCTTTCGTTTTAAAATGCGTCTGCAGAGTTCGGATTGGATCTAGTAGGAGACGAGGCATAGTCACCCGTATTTCCACCACATTTCACTAGTAGGTTACCTGTTTAGCCTACTTGTCTTTTCTTATTTCCGCTAGTGTCTAGTAGCTCTGAATACTTGGGTTTAATGTATATATTTTTGGTTGTGGGTGAAGGCTTGTAGATATTTTAGAATATTTGACGGATGATGTATATTATCTTAGATAATGTTTATTATCTTGTTGGTGGTGATTGTTTTTGGGGAGCACGAAGGCTCCAGAAGTTAAGGTTGGATTTGGAACCTTTAAAAGTGTTTGCAGGTTTCTATTGGAAGGGTTGTCCATTTCCAAGGGAGGTTGTACCGAATTTTGCGGTAAATCTTTCCTTGGAGGTGGTCCCTGCACGATTTACTCCGGGTTCAAGGTGAAATTCGGGGCGGGTCGTGTCAGAAAATCTCCTCCTGAACGTTGCAAGCTTCATGCATCGTAAATAACGGTTTGATTTGTCCATCACTAAAGTGAGACTATGCGTGCTTTGCATATAGAGGCTCATCATGAAATGTCAAACCTGCAAAGTTAAAGTAATAACAACAGAGCTAGACGATTATAAATAGGTCTTACCTCATTAAGTCGTATGACCAAATTCACACACTAAGTAATGGCTAAACAAGATAAGCAAATTGGCATTCAAACATTGAAATATCTCATAGCGTATCTAGGCATACACATTAATATCTTTGTGTAGTGATACGTCTCATATAAGCTCTTCAATAGCTCTAAGTAATTCATAACTTCGAAAGTTGGAATATGTAGCAACATAATGATCATAATTCGAATTCGATTTTGTAGTCCAATCATAGTACTCATTGAGGCAATTTTGATCACGTTAACTATAACGGAATGAGTATATATGAGCTAGCTTTAGACTATTTGATTCCATGAATTAGCTTCAGGCTCTCTCAAGTATTTATGGATCGAATTACATTAGAATCATTCATGTACTTGAATCCTTTAAGGATTTGACAAGCAATAAACTTGTAATGACACTTCACTTCTGGGAATTTGGTTTATCAATGTGTCTTTAAAGGCCCTCGTAATATACAATGACAACATGCCATAAGTCTCTCATTCATGTAACAGTTACATGTAACACTGTACTTATAGAAAAGTGTCATTCGTATAAGGGCAGATTCATAATCCCATGTCTTTTGTAGACATTAAATCATATTGATTTACTTTCACTGTGGTAAATACCCTTTTGTATCTATAGGGTTAAAAGTCAAAGTATCTCATCACGTTTCATATATTCAGTTTCATTGGAATTGCCTCTTTCCAACTTAGCCAATAATATGCTTTGTCGACATGCATAATGAAACGTGGTATAACATCGATTAATACAGTTCTTAATGGTGTTTGGTAGCTACCATTTGTAAATTGTCATAGATGATCATCCTTCATAGATCCCACACATTCTTATATGCATGCATTTTTGATATTGGGTACCCATGCCACTTCTGGGCAAATATTGTCACTTCTAGGACAAATATTATGTAGCGAATGTGGATCTTTTAGTTGTAATATCATGTAGACCATTAGAGGACCTGTATAATCTTCTTTTTTCAGGAGCTTAAAACTTTAGACCTGGTGGATACATTCCACTTAAATTCACGCCATTATTCAAATGACAATAGTCTTATTCTCCCCCTAACGGTGGGAAAACTGTCATATTATGACCATCCGCAAATATGCGTTTAAAACTCTATCACTTTCTTTCGAGTGAGATGTTCATTGGCTGGCGGTGAACCTAAACCAAATATGAGGTCAAATATTATATTCATTAATATCAACTCATATATCATTTTCTAATGGCGTACCTACAACCTTTGTATGTGTAGCCGTATTAGGAACTCTAACATTGTATCATGACATTCTCTTCAGGAGAACCATGTCACTTGGATACATGTGCATCCCACAAATCAAATGGGGTATAGAGTATTTCAGTTAATATGGATGATCTCATAGACTTAAATTCAAGTTGACGTATGTTTTTAGCATATACACTTGTCAAGATCTTTTATCAATCACTAACTGAAACATTTCTCAAAATCAAAATGAGAAGGTGGATAAACAACTCTCACCACTCTACATCATTCTTCAGGAACAATATTTCTCCCCCTCATGACGGGAGGATTGTCTCATTAAAGTGACAAATCAAAAATATGCGACAAATAAACAATCGGCTATAAGTAGGGCTAGTGGTCATCAAAACTTATTATTGATCCAGACAACACTATAAGTAGAATATGACATAACTTGTCATGCCAAATAAACTTGCCATGCCAAATAATGTATTTGGTTCAATGAACTTCTGGTTCATGATATAATTATATGCCACAAGTTATTGGATAAATTTAGCACTATGTGCTCTTCTGGAGCCATTAATCATATGTGTAATCGAAGCTTCAGGTTCGAATATTTACTATTAGAACTTCGGGTTCTACAATGCAATATTTTGAAACTTCTGGTCCAAAAAATATTACATGCATTCAAAATTCATATCTTCGACATATAGGGTTGTTGACCCGTATGAATAACAATATTTAAACAATAAGTACAATAATGAAATTACATAACAAAATAAGAAAACTGTAAAGAGCAAAAAATAAATAAATTGTACATAGGAAACTTCTGGTTCCATGAATAAATAAAATACACAGAATTTCTGGTCTGATTAACTTCACATATATGATCATATTGTTTCTCTCCTATAATTACACAAGATCATAGTATCAAAAAAGGGTGAGGAACTTCGGGTCCTCATATGATTAGGGATCACAAGATGTGGTTTCGTCATATTATATGACTTTAAGGGACTTTTGGCCCTCCTTGATTGCATAAGCTTTGAGAATCTTCATATTGCAATTTCATTATATTACTCTTTGAGGAGCTTCAGGCCCTCCATAGTTCGATCAAAAGACTTCAGGTCTCAATCTATGATCACAAAACTCAAACTAGTTGTAAACGTGAGTTTGTTCTCAATTCAGAAAAATAAAATTGTATCAGGTATTGTACAAATTGAATCCAAATTGGTCAAAACATAAAAAATTCTACCTGAAATCTATATCATGGAGAAGTGGAACATGAAACTGTACGTCCATACTGTAAGGATAAATATATATATTTATGAAAGAAGGAATTGTAATCATATGTATGAGATCATTGGTACATATGCATATAGACTGGTCATATGTATGAGATCGTTGGTACATATGCATATAGAGAGCAGGCTATAGCAATCGTATAGTATTCATACTAACTAATGACAAAGATCATACAAAACAAGTTATGTTTGCAGAGATTAGTTAGGGAAACGTAAATAGCTTATCAGATATATAATTAATCATTGATTACACAAACTAATAATTGAATTACACATACCAATCAAAAAAATCCCGTGGCTGCCTATTAGAGGAGCCGATGCGCACAAAAAGGACAATGAGGAGCCGATGCGCACAAAAAGGACAATTACACAATAAAAGGTATGACTCGTAGATCATGAGTTTTGGGCAAAAATCAATCACCAAATACTCTTAGATCATCATAGAGTCTAATAAAAAGAAAATTGTGCGATGGTGCAAAGTTGAACGACAAAGAAATAATTTTGGATTTCTAGGGTTTGATCGTTATCAACTCAAAGGTATAGAGTCGTGCTGATAACGTGTTGTAAAGTAAAGAAAAAAAGAGAAGACACAGAGAGAATAGTTGGAAGGAGGTAAAAATCTACTCATTCATTCTCATTAGCCTCTTTATATAGAGGTAGGGTTTATATCAGAGTACATAACTAATGAGTAATTACGTGGACAGCCACATAGATTATAATATTTATAACACCCGCAAGTCTGTAACTCAAAGCTTCATTCTCCATCACCATCGTGTTGCCTATTGATTGTCTCGCAGAACATGTTGAAAACCCAGTATCTGAACCTTCGAGTACAAAAATGCATATAAATGAGGTAGAAAGACTGAGGCGAGAATCGCGAGAGCTAGATTAATGAGAGAGAAAACATATCCAGCTCCAAAAATATAAAGTCAAACAATTGTCTCTATTATCATGGTTTTCAATTGCTATTTGAAATCAAAGACACAGCTCTTGAATTTGGTTTTAGATGATTTGAATTTTTGGTAGGCAATCTTCTAGTTTGGCTCATGGAATTGGTGGTCATGTACTGTATGTTGACTATTGGTCATGAAGACTTTTGCTGACTTTCATTTCTGAAGTCCTCTATTAGTGCATTACAGCTCTCTCTTTACTTTTGACTCTCTTGATTTTAGATATTTTCTAGACTGTTTTTTTTTTGAATAAAGGGCTGGTACGGCCGCCATCAAACCTTCATTGATGAAACTGTAGAATACAAGGGGGGGACATAAAAGTCTAAACCCCTGATTACAAAGTTCTGAAATAATATCGAGTAACTCTATAAGGTACATGTATCCTAACAAGCACCAACTAGCAAAAAGTACTAAACTAATGACGACTCTATTTGCTTTGTCACAGCGGTGACATAATGAAAAGATCATTAGATATGTAACACGTTTACACATCCTAATGTCCAATAATGCAGCTTTCCTACTATGTCGCCACTGGAAAATAATCCCAGCGACACTTAATCTCATCCTGCCACTAGGCAACAACAACCATTTAACAGATCGTCGCCTACCTAGAGCAATTGAGGCACACGAGGTGCATAGACCGGGACCAAGCCCATTTAGTTCTACCCATAAAAGGTAGCTAGTTATTAGTAAAACTAATAATAATACAACATAACAAAAATAAAAACTAGAAAAAATAAAACATCTTGGACCCAGGGTGAAACCCCAGGCCCAAGATGCCTTAGGCCCAGAGCAATGCCAAAGCTGGATGCAGACCAAGCAGATCCGATCCATGATCCCAGCCCAAACCAGCTATCGCACACTCAACCAAACCACCACGACCACCACTGAGCCTGCACGTCTGTCGCGCCGCCGCCGCAGTCTCAAACGAGTCCCGACCATCGTCAAAACTCTATCTTCGACTGGGCCTCGTCGCCACAAACTTAGAACCACAACCCCTAACTTCCAAAACCCACAAGCAAAATCTCCATCTTCCTCTGCAACACGAACCGATACCGGTCTCCGATCTAACAGTGAGATTGCAACGCGATCCAAATGAATCCAACCACAAATCCATAAACCAGATCGTGCCTCACCAATACCTACAACAAGATCCGATCACAAATTCCTCCAAATCCCTGTTTGTGTCGACACTGTATTGGCCAAAAACCATATATGAAACCAAAACTTCTCTCAACCTGGGCCTGCTTCTAATCTTGCATCCCGTTCGGGCGCCCTCTGGCAACGCTGGCGAGGCCAGAGGCCAACGCAAGCGCCGCCACGCAGCCGGACGAGAATAGGGGAAATATCGACGGGGATAGTCCTAGGGTTGAGCGAGTGCGGCGCGTTCTAGAGTTCACTTGTGCCACTTATTATAATAGCCCATAAGACAGTTGGGCGTAGCTAGGTCTTAGTCTGCTTTTTATCTTGTAATAAGAGTTAGTTTTTACTAACTATAAATAGCTGTAGTGTGACGACTCAAAATTTTTAAAATAAAAATATTAATACCTAAACTAGTGTGTGTATATATATGTATATATATATTTTCTTTTACTCTATGATAATACAAAATTGTATGTCACATGATCGATATTGATTATTTTTTTAGCTCTTATAAACTATATATATGCTTTAATAAAAAGAAATTAGAAAACAAAATATATAAGGAAAATAATAAAGAATGAAATCAATTATTATTGAATTGGAAAGTCTAAAGAGAATAAGTACAATATTTCCTTTTGTATAATTATTGTCCTTAATAGTCATTGTGTATGAGGATGTATATGTCATTTAATAATTCAAAATAATATGAGGTCTACTGAGCAAATTTGAAGGTCCCAATAACCGCACTCATGGTCTATTTACTTCAAATATGAAAATTTACAATTTCGACAACACATTCGTCTTTAATTTTGTAAAATAAATTTGTAAATCTGGTTCATATCTCATAATTACAACATATGAACATTTATTACAAAAGTTTTTGTCACACCCCGGTTCTTAGGTTATTTTTTACGGTTATTTACTTTGGTATTATTTTGGTCTTTTATCGTATTAAGTAACCGTTTACCGTTAAGGACCCTAGAGTTGACTTTTTGTGAGAAAGTTATTTTGGAAAAATTTCCCTAAGGAAGTTGTAGACGACGTTAATACGAGTTCATAGACATGCTATACGTTAAAATCAGAGTTAGCATGAAAAAGTTATTAAATAAAAGGGTAAATTTTGAGTTGGTAAAAAGGGGGTAAAATTTTAGTGGGTATATTTGTAATACCCTAGATTTTCATATCAATTTTCCTTGTATTATTCCCATAATTAATGAAGGATTATTTATGGAAATTCTTTAGTTTGTGCAAAGTTGAAGTTTCGGGAGTAAATTTTAAGGTGCTTTGACTTTTAAGAGGCCAAAAGTTGACTTTATTTTCCGTAAGTTATCTTCGAAAACTTCCTTCTTAAAAGTTATAGAGTTTGTTGATACGAGTTCGTAGACATGCGCGGCACACCTGAAACGAATGTCATATGAGAAAGTTATGGTAAGAGGAAGTTTGTTTCCAAGTTTGGAAAGTGTTGAAGTAAAAAAATGTGTGTGAGAGTTATTTTTGGGAACCCTAAGTCAGCTCTCTCTCTTCTCTCTCTCCCGCTCCCGAGCTCACCCGCACACCAAACTTTGACCGGAGCTATCTCCGCCGTCGGGCCACCGATTGGACCGCCGCCGGTTCCATTTGACTCCCACAGGTGCTCTGTTCAAGGCTGGGCAGCTGCTGCTCGGTGTAGCGCGCCAGAATCAGAGCCCCTTGCCGGAAAAGGCAGCTGCTGAATTCTGATCGGAACCGCCGTATACGGAGGCGACGAGGGGCAACCTTATGTGAGTTTTGATCCTCTCCTCCTTCTAGTTATGGCTAGGCATAGATTGAAGCAAGGTTTTGAGGTTTTGAGCCTGGATTCGCAGGTTTGGGTTTTGATTTCGGTCGGGGTTTCGGGACGTTTTTTGGCCGATTCCGGCTAAATTGGCTCAACTGTCAGGTATAAAAGATGTTTCCCTCCTCCCTTCAATCTACAACTTTGATGTTTTGAGTTTTCTCAAATATTGAGTTTGGTGGTGGCGCGCGGGGCTCACTTGTCGCTGCCAGTGGCGGCGCGTCAGGGCAGTGTGGGGGCTTTGGTTGCTGTGTTAGCTAGTCCTTGTTAGTTCTAGTGTGTTGTTGTGTGTGAAGGCTAAGTGTTATTTTGGTTTTGGTAGCTCATGTTATGTTGTTCTTAGTGTTTATTAGATCATACACTTTGAAAGTTTAATCTTGGAGGTAGTATGGTTTGTTGGTTGAGTGTCCAATGACCTTGGGAGGTCTCGGAGGAAGGATTGCCCTTCTTTGGGTAACCATTAGGTTAAGGGTACTTTGTCCCTTGTTGAGAATTTACTAAGGTTTTAATTGTGTAATTTTAGGTGTTTTGTGAGGTTGTGGTTAGCTTGACTCTTGTGTTTTGCAGAAACGCAGCGGGATATTGAGGTGAGTAAATCTCACCAAGGTTCACTTTTGAACCAAGTTTTATTATGGTCATTTGATGATGATAATGATTTTGATGTTGAATTTAATACTTTGCTATTATTTGTTTTTTTAAAATATATGAGCTTGATCACCAACGGCTCATAGGTAAGATAAAATAAGTTTTACTTATATATTATTTTTGAGGTTCATGTGATCATAATTTTATTGATTATTGATAGATTATTCTTGTGGAATATCTATATTTGTTCATGTAAATATATCTATGTGGAATGATATAATTTATGATGTGATCTTGTGTTGTTGATGACAATGTTGAGATACTGTGATTGTTGGATAAATAGCCAAACCGGGTTTCAAGCCTTTAATCGGGTGATTGGTTACGGTTAAGATGCTGTTTATTATTTTGTGTTTTGATATTGGACAGACAAACCGGGTTTCAAGCCTTTGGCCGGGTGATTGGTTACGGTTAGGAATAGAGCTCTAGTCCATCTGTCGGTGTAGGTCATGGGAGGTACCTTATGGTATCTGAGACCCATGAGTACACAATTTGTTGTTGTAGGTCATGAAGAGTATTTATTAATACCCGGAACTCATGGGTACATGTTATTTGAAAAAGTGTTGGAATTGTGGATTTATTTATTAATCTAAATTGCTCATGTGATATAATTGGATGTAAGAAGTATTGTGTTATTTTGAGAATTACTCATACGGGCTTTTTAGCTTACCGGGTTTGTTGTTTACAACCCGGTGCATCAATTCTTGGCGTAGGGGTTAGACCTGCAGGTGAGGATCAGCAGGGTTGAGGCGGAGGTTTAGTGGCAAGGTTTTTGTTGGGTTTTGCTGTTCACTGTATATTTTTATATTTGGGGTAGACAATATTAAACTCATGTGTGTGGTTTCATTTTCTTGACTTTCAAGTTTATGTAAACAAGGAAATGTAATATTTAACTCGGTGTTGAGTTGTATGATGTTTACATTTCCGCATTGAGTTTAGTTTTCCTTGAAATTGTTTGAACAGGTTTTGGGATTATAATATTTTAAGTTATATCATGTCAAAATTTTTGAAATTTATCCTTCAAAAATTCAAAAATTGGGGTGTGACAATATTTTTAGTTGAGTTTTATTGTTGGACCGGGTGTGGAGCAGCCCAACACCCAACCCCCCCCATTCTCTCTCTCTCTCTCCCTCTTCCTTCTCTCTCTTTTGCCCGTTAGTTCCTCCCAACCCGCCGAAGACCAGCCACTGTCCGTCGCCGTCCGGCCACCATAAACCGTCGGAGACGCCGGTTGTCCTCTTGCCGGAGTTCTCTCCTCCGGCCACCAAAGGTCAGAATTTTTGGCTCATCTTGTAGCCTTCATCAAGGTGAGTAATCCCTCAAAAGAAATTGGCTAAATTCGATCTTGTCAGGGTGAAATGTATAATTGAAGTTCTAGGGCTCCATTTAAGATTTTGATTCGATTAGCCTAGTTAGGCTTAGAAATGGACTTTGTGCTAGTTAAGGAAGTTGTTGTGCGGGTTGAGAGGATTGTTGTGTTCAAATTTGGGAAGCATTGGAGTTCGCCGGAGTATGGCTACGGCCACCGCTGCCGGCGGCGCCGCCCTCATTAGAGGCAATTTTTCATGTTTTTGGGTTTGTTTTCATGAGAGGAGTTTAATGAGGTATAGTTTGAAATTTTTGGAGGAGTTTTGATGAGATTTGTAATTTTTCAATGGTTAAGGATTGTGACGGTTATTAGTATGGAATCCTGGTAGTTTGTTTAGCAGGTTTTGAATTCTAAAAAGGTTAATTATGGCTATCGGAAAGTGCGGAGTATTGTGAGCCTTATTAAATTAAAAGTGGAGGATTTGGGCAAGGAAGGAGAATTTATAGGCCTACTTTTATTTTAGAAATTTTATTAAAGTATTATCCTAGTCTGGAGGCTTAATAATTATTTATTGTTCAGGACGTGAGGAGGATCATTTGGAGGAAGCCTCGGGTCGTCGTCAGGCATAGCCGAGCACTGTGAGTGGACCTTTGATTTGAATGTCATGCATGCACTAAAGTTTAATTAATTTCAAAGGCATGTTGGAGAGTTAATGTTGTCTTGAGCATATTTGAGTTTTAATTATTTTTCTTGGATTAATGAGTTCCATTTATTTTTCGGGAACTCTCTTGCTCATTTTATTTGACATGTGGGACATGTCAAGTGATTTATATTATTTTTGGGGAAGTGATATTCTTGTTATTTATTAATTTTACTTCACCATAAAAGGGTTGATATATATTCTATATTGCTAGCTAATCATTATTAGAGGCTACTCACCATAGTTGAGTAGAGCGCTTAGCGTGAGACGCTATTATAGCCTGGGAGGCAACCAATCGGTATTTATATTTATATGTTAGCTAGCCATTATTAGAGACTACTCACCTATGGTGAGTAGAGCGCTTAGCGTGAGACGCTATTAGAGCCTGGGAGACTCATCGTTATGGTGAAACCTCCTCCCCATTTTTATTTATTTATTGGGAACCAATGAGATTTGTTCACTCTCTTTGTTTATAAATATTTCCAGAAAAATTTCCAAGAGTGGCATGCATAAATATTTTCTCAATGGAAAATATGGGAAAAGCATTAATTTGATTTCAAAGCTCTATCATTAAGTCAATATTTTATTATTTATTTTTGTCCACTCACGCTAACGTTTTAAATGTTTCTCCCCTAGGCCTTTTGTTTTTTTAAATGCCCAGTCTGCAGAGTTCGATTCGGCGAGTGTAGGAGGCGAGTCATACCTTTTTCCACATCACCCAGTTTTCTATCGTATGTTATCAGTTTGACCTACTCGTATATTATACCTTTCCTAGTAGTTGCTCTGATAACCTTGGGATGTTTATTTGATATTGTTGTTGTTGTGTGTTAAGAGCTTGTGACTCCACTTAGGAGTGACGAAAAAGATTTATTTGGTATGTTTGTATGAGAGGTTAAATTCATTAAATTATTTTGAATTATTATTTTCGTTGAGGTGGTGGATGATTATTTGGGGGCGCAGATGGCGCCAGAAGATGTGGATTAAATTATTTTAGAAGTGTTTGGGTTTTGGTGATTTTTCTTTCAAGTAGGGTTACCCATGTTCAAGGGAGGTTATGCTAAAAATTTGGTAGAATTTCCCTTGAGGTGGGTCCCGCCGGGTTTATTCCGGATTTCAAAGGGAAATCCGGAGTAGGTCCTAACAGTTGGTATCAGAGCATTAGGTTGTCTGATTCCTGTCTTTCCTTATCACTACCATATATGCTTAGTAACACTTAGTGTCATTAGAGTGATGGTCCGACCGCGGCGGATCCATTAGCATTTTATGCATGTATGCTAAGTGTTTATTAAGCATGTGGGTAGTTTTCCTTTCCTTGTTTCTGGTACTAAATATTTTATTCTCAGGTAGTATGCCTCCTCGCCGAGCACCTAGGCAGAATCCTCCAAGGGGGGAAGATGAGGACGTACAAGGTGATTGGACTAATGCTATGGAGCAGTTCTTTCAGCGTTTTAGCACTAGCATGGTCCCCAAGATAAATTATGACCGAGCATATAAGAATGGAGCTAGGGCATTTAGCCATGCTGTTGAGCCATTGGATGCTCATAATTGGGTAGAGACCATTGAGAAAATGTTTATTTAGGTGAGATGCCCAGAGGATAGGAAAGTGGGCTTGGCTACCCAGTTTCTAGAGAAGGAAGCATGGCATTGGTGGCTCGATTTGAGTAGAGGTATGGGTGATAATGCAAATCATATGTCCTGGGATCAGTTTACAGCTCTTTTTAGAGAGCGCTATATTAGTCATGCTCATGTCAACAGAATGAGGGAGGAGTTCTTGAATCTGCAGAAGGGTGATGACATCACAGTGATGAGTTTTGAGCAGCGATTCCAGGAGTTGTCCTATTATGTGCCGGATTTGGTGAGGACGGAGCAGGAGAAGATTTATCAGTTCACCAAGGGCCTTGGTGGTATATATGCAAACATGATGACAACAGTGCCATATCAGTCATTTCACCAGACGGTGACTTTTGCTCTTAATATAGAGGCACAGGAGTTAGCAGCTGGTCGTCTTCATGATTCTGGTGGTCCTAGCCAAGGTTCATCAAAGAAATTGACGTCCACCTCGGGTTCTGGATCATCTACTGGCAGTGGGCATGGTAGCAGTTCAAGTTCTGGCTCCGGTTCTAGAGGGAGATTCAAGAGGCATGGTGGTAGATCCTTCAGGAACTTTATTGGGCGTCAGTTTGGGCGGTATAGGAATGGATCGAGCAGTAGGAGTGAGACCTCTAGTGGTCAGTCTTTTCAGTCTGGGCAGAGTTAGTTTCAACCAGGGGGATGTTTTCAGTGTGGACAGTTTGATCACTTCAAGAGAGATTGTCCCCTTTTGACCTAGGGAGCCACATATGCTCCTACTCAGGCCACGGGCCAGACATCAGTTGGTGGTTCTAGTAGTGGTACTCGCACCATGGCTCCCGCCAGAGGCGGCTATTAGCAGGGTAGAGGACAGAGAGGTCGTCCTGCCACTACTCATGCTAAGCTTCATGCCATGACTCAGCAGGAGGGACGTACCTCCCCGGATGTCATCATTGGTAAGTTGTTAATTTTCGGTCATCCTGCTTTTATATTGATAGACCCTGGAGCGACGCATTCTTTTATGTCTAGTATATTTTCATTTCTCGTCAATGTGCCATCATCGCCACTTCCAGGCGAATAGCATGTTTCCTTGCCCTCCGGTGACGTGATGAAGATAGATTGGGTATTTAGAGGTTGTGAAGTGTTGGTGGAGGGTCTTAGTTTCGAAGTTGACTTAATTCCATTAGATATTGTGGAGTTCGATGTAATCTAGGGTATGGACTTTTTAGAGGCACATAGAGCCATGATCGATTGTTTCCGGAAAGTAGTAGTGTTAAGAAGTCTTGGGAAGCCTGAGGTTACATTTCAAGGTGAGCGAGATGTTATCTCAAGTTGTTTGTTTTTAGCGATTGCTGTTAGGAAATTGTTGAATAAAGGGTGTCAGGCTTATTTAGCTCATGTGGTGGATACTAGAAAGGGAGAGGTGAGAATGGAAGATATCCCTGTAGTTAATGAGTTTCCAGATGTTTTTCCAGATGAGTTGCCTGGTTTGCCTCCTGTAAGGGAGATAGATTTTACAATTGAGCTACTTCCTGGAACGGCGCCTATTTCTCAAGTGCCTTATAGAATGGCACCTGCAGAATTAAAAGAGTTGAAAACTCAACTGCAGGAGTTGGTGGATAAGGGTTTTATTCGGCCTAGTATGTCTCTTTGGGGTGCTCTAGTTTTATTTGTCAAGAAGAAGGATGGCACCATGAGACTTTGTGTGGATTACAGGAAGTTGAACCAGATTACGGTGAAGAATAAATATCCCTTACCCCGCATTGATGATTTATTCGATCAGTTGAGGGGTGCCTTAGTCTTTTCAAAGATTGATTTGAGATCGAGATATCATCAATTGCGAATTCGGGAAAGTGATATAGCCAAGACTGCTTTTTGATCACGTTATGGTCATTATGAGTTTGTGGTGATGCCGTTTGGACTAACTAATGCACCCGCTACTTTGATGGATCTCATGAATAGGGTGTTCCGTCCATACCTTGACCATTTCGTGATTGTTTTCATAGATGACATCTTGGTGTATTTGAAGAATTTGAAGCAGCATGCTAAGCATTTAAAGATGGTATTGCAGACTTTGAGGGAAGCTCAGTTATATGCAAAGCTTAGTAAATGTGAGTTTTGGTTGGATAAAGTGGGGTTCTTAGGCCATGTGATTTTGGCAGAAGGGGTCAGTGTGGATCCCCAAAAGATAGAAGTGGTGACAAATTGGAAAAGGCCTTCTAGTGTGACGGAGATTCGTAGTTTTTTGGGGTTAGCAGGCTATTATCGTCGTTTTGTCGAAGATTTTTCAAAGATTGCCGCTCCTCTTACAAGATTGACCGGGAAGGGGATTAAGTTCGAGTGGTCCGAGAAATGTGAGCAGAGCTTTCATGAGCTCAAGGATCAGTTAAGTAGTGCTCCAGTTTTGGCACTCCCTGATGATAGTGGAGAGTATGTGGTTTATTACGATGCTTCTAGGCAATTGAAGCCGCATGAAGTGAATTACCCCACCCATGACCTAGAGCTTGCTGTAGTGGTTTTTGCATTGAAATTATGGAGACGTTATCTCTATGGAGCCAAGTGCCAAATTTTTACCAACCATAAGAGCCTTCAGTATGTGTTCAATCAGAGAGAGTTAAATATGAGGCAAAGAAGGTGGATGGAGTTGATCAAAGATTATGATTGCACTATTGAATATCATCCTGGAAAAGCTAATGTAGTACCGGATGCTCTTAGTCGCAATCCTTCTATGTCCTTAGCTTATATGAGGACGGTTCGGGTTCCACTTCTTTGTGAGTTAAGAGCTACAGGAGTGGAATTTTCGGTGGATGAGATTGGTGCTTTGGTAGCCAGTTTTCATGTGAGGCCAGTTTTGATTGATAAAGTGCGTGAGGCTCAGTATAATGATCCTTCCATAGTTCGGTTGATAGAAAGAGCATTTAATGGAACGGCAAGGGATTTTTCTGTTAGGAGAGATGGAGCCTTGTTGTTTAAAAACAGGCTATGTGTTCCGAAAAGGAATTCTGGGTTGAAGCAGGAGATAATGGAGGAAGCTCATAGTTCTGCATATACCGCACATCCTGGTAGTACTAAAATGTACAGGACCTTGAAGGATTTTTATTGGTGGCCAAATATGAAAAGGGAGATTGCCACTTATGTAAGTAAATGTTTGATTTGTCAGCAAGTCAAAACTAAGAGGCAGAAACCTTCTAGGTTACTTGAGCCATTGCCTATCCCGATATGGAAGTGGGATCACATTGCCATGAATTTTGTTTTTAGCGTACCTCGTACCCGTGATGGGCATGATGGTATTTGGGTGATTGTGGATCGACTAACAAAGTTTGCACATTTTCTGTCAGTGGGGAAGAAGTATTCTTTAGATAAATTGGCAGAACCTTATGTGATTGAAATTGTGAGACTCCATGGTGTGCCTGAGTCTATAGTATCTGATCGGGATCCTAGATTCGTTTCTAAATTCTGGGGAGCTTTGCAGGCAGCTTTGGGCACTCGGTTGCACTTCAGCACAGCTTTTCATCCTCAAACCACTAGTACAGAAGAAGTTTCCATGACGTTTCAAACGTCATTATAGGGGTTTCATGACATTTATCAAACATCATCTACTTCTCCGTCTTAACCGTAGTCATGAAAAGGGCCTGAAACAACGACGTTTAGAAAACGTCATAAAATAACTTTTAACGACCGTGAATAAAATGTCATAGATAATAAGAATGACGGTTCGAAAGTGTCATTTAAAGTTTTTGCATGACACGTATGCACTATCATCAAATATGTACCATGACTGTTTCCAATTGTCATCATATGTTTTTAGATGATGTTTATCCAACGCCATCAGTAGTGTTTCGATGACGTTTTATAACTTGCTTCCAATGGTTTCAATGACATTTTGTTATAGTCATGTTATGTTTGAATGACACTTTTACATGTCATTATCTCTTTTACAATGACAATGTCAAAGTGTCATAAAATACATTCAATTGGGTAAAAAAAAATAATACTAATTTACTGAATTCAAATAGCATTAGAAACTATAATTCACAAGCAATTACATTCATCATCAAAGAGTACTTATGATACAAAGGAGTTTCAGTCCTACCTAGCTACCATAAAGGAGTTTAAGTCCTACCTAGCTAGCTAGCTGAAAGTTGCAGCTTATGCCATGATATATATTGAGCATAAGCAACAACAACAAAAGTTTAAACAAGTACTAATTAACATATTGTCTAGAAACATCCTAAAACCAACAACAATAATACAAAAGATTGCTGATTCACAATGCTTGTAACAAAAACAACTATAATTCAAACTAGCATAGTCAGAACAACAAAGTACTTAAAGAAAACATCAATACCAATACTTAAAGAGGGACAATGTATTTTGTTGGCCAAGCAATGGTACTTCCAACTGCATCTTCCATGGTAGAAAATTCAGGTTGGGGACGATAAAATTCAGCTTTAGGAAAGACAGCTTCCTCAACAGCAACTCTATAACAGTCAGGTCCAAGATTGTAGCCATGCACTTTTGTAGTTAGGTCAACTGCTGAAATCTTTCCTCTAGCCACAACTAAACATGTGCTCTCCCAATCGAGCAATTCGCACAGATCATTGACACAAATTGTGCTTCCTTGTACTAACTACACAATCAAAAGTCCAACAGATTGGTCAAATCTTATATTTTGACATGCATACCTAAAACACAGGTCTCATATGCGTAAATGTATATTCACCTTAGAAGTTCCAGTCTGAGGGCTAGAGTGAATTCCTACTTCACCATTTTCAGGCCCATCCTAAATGGTAAGTACAGCAAGTCAATACATATAGATGAAAGAACAAAGTTTCAACTAAGTAAACATAGCCAATACCAACTCAATACATCCACAGTACATCATAGCAAAACAGTATATATAGTAACCAAAAGACTACAAGAATGCACAATAACTTACTTGTGAAGTATTAGCAGTATTGCTTGTTCGCTTGCTTCCACCATCACCATTACCTCTATGCCCATTACCACCACCAATACCACTTTGGCTCTTTTAAAACAATCACAAACAATTTCAGCTACACATGCATGACTGGGAACGCTAGATCTAAAGAACACTTTTTGACACGACCCGCCCCGAATTTCACCCTGAACCCGAAGTAAATCGTGCGGGGACCACCTCCAAGGAAAGATTTACCTCAAAATTCGGTACAACCTCCCTTGAAAATGGACAACCCTTCCAATAGAAACCTGCAAACACGTCTAAAGGTTCCAAATCCAATCTTTGTGCTCCCCAAAAACAATCACCACCAATAGGATAATAAACATTATCTAAGATAATATACATCATCTGTCAAATATTCTAAAATATCAACAAGCCTTCACCCACAACCAAAAATATATACATTAAACCCAAGTATTCAGAGCTACTAGACACTAGCGGAAGTAAGAAAACACAGGTAGGCTAAACAGGTAACCTACTGGTGAAAGGTGGTGGAAATACGGGTGACTATGCCTCGTCTCCTACTAGATCTAATCCGAACTCTGCAGACTGGGCATTTTAAAACGAAGGGCTCAGGGAAAGACATTTAATAACGTTAGAGCGAGTGGACAAAAATAATTTAATAACAAAATATTTATGCATTCCCATTTTAATTTCATAGAAAAATATACTGCATGCGGCAGCTCAAAAACGCTCAATTCATAATTTGACAATTTCACGACTAGCACTGGCTAGTCACAAACTTAAATAAAATGGAGCCTCTCAGGCTAAATTATATATAAACATATATTCGTATGTATCTATACTCGTCAGACTCCTTGTATAAATCCTAGAAACAATTTAGAAAAATAGAAATTCATACAAGGCTACAACGCTGGCGTCTAACGCTCACGTTGCGCCATAATGGTATTTTTCCTCATTATGACCGAAAAGGATGGTGTATATGTATGTGTGGACTCCCTATATGAAAACCTAAATAAACCGAAAAAGAAAGAAGTTTTCATATAGGGCTATGACGCTTGTGTCTAACACTCACGACACGCCATAATGGTATTTTACCTCATTATGACGGACCAAACACGTATGGCTAGCTAGCATTTATATACATACTATTCTCATAAAATCCAAACATATATATCCACCGAAAATCTCATTTTCGGGATCTCTCCAAAGGAGGAAAAATTGTCAAATAGGCGAGAAATCAATAAATCTCAACAGAAGAAATAAATGATCAATAAAATCATTCATCGCATGTTTTTTATTTAAAAACAAAGGTCCACTCACAAATTAGGTCTAAGCCTGATGACGCTCCGAGGCTTCTTCTGCTCGGGCCTCCTCGCGTCCTGTTCCAAAACATAAATAATTCCTTAAATAAAATCCCAACGTTTAAAGAAAATAGGCATAATTAAATATGAGCTTCTCGCGCTCAACCATGCCTATCGTCCTAAATCTTAACTTCACTGCCAACCATAAATCTCCATAAATACCGACATCCTCTAAATCACCTTCCAACGTCCAAATCATAAAAATAATCCAATGGCCCTATTTTAACTTATTAATCCGTCAAAAATACCAAACATTACAAATTCCAAAACCTATCCAAAACTCCTCCAAAAATTCTAAAACTCATTCCATTAAACTCCTCATGAAAATCTCCACCAAAAACAATTTTTCAGCGGCGGCGCCGGCGGTGGCTCCGCCGGCAGCGGCGGCCGGCGACTAGCTCCGGCGACCTCCAATGACCACCAAAATTTGACAACATCTTCCTCTCAACCTCCTCTACAACATTCCTAACTACCACAAACTCCAATTATAAGCCTAACCATGTCAATCGAACGCAAACACACAGTAAAGCCCTAGAATTTCAAATACCGATTTCTCCTTACCTAGCTGAAGATGGAGGGAGCCCTTTGGAGGGATTGAAGCACGGGAGGAGGGCTTCCTTTTAAGCCAAGGCTCGCCAGCTATGGTGGCCGGAGGAAGGAGTTCCGGCGAGAAAACCGATTCGGCAGTCGGGACTTCCGGGCGGCGGCTTTCCCTCACGGCGGCGCTAGAGAGGCTGCCACCGGTCTAGAACGGTAGCTGGGTTGGAGACCGATCGATTGGGACCAGTGCGGCGGTCAGGGGCGGCCGGACGGCGGCGGTCGGGCGGTCGGAATTCCGGCAGGGAGAGGCTCGGGTGCGGGAGCGGGAGAGGAGAGAGAGAATCGGGAGGGAGAGAGAGATTTTTGGGCTTGGCCCAACTGGTTCCAACCCACATATACCCAATCCAAATTTCAACACCCCAAAAATAATACCTTAATGAAAATTACATTTTACTAGTAAAAATTTACCATTTTTACTGTCGTCACATTTTCTTCCTTCGAATAATTCTTTCGAAATATTCGTCCCTCCACACACCTCTAGGGACTTTAGGACTATAAATTCAATGACGAAGATGGTAAAATTCTTATTACCACAATGCTAGTAATTAAGGTAAAATTTAAGAGTCGGGGTGTGACAATTCTCCCCTCCTTATAAAAATTTCGTCCTCGAAATTTACATACCTGTCATTCGAAGAGGTAGGGATACTGCTACATCATTTGCTCTTCTAATTCCCAAGTAGCTTCTTCTACTTGATGACCTCTCCAAAGCACCTTGACAAGTAGGATTGTCTTGTTCCTAAGTACTTGCTCCTTTCGGTCGAGAATCTGAACTGGTTCCTCTTCATAGGACAAATCTCTCGTAAACTGATCGGTTGTTCTTGCAGCACATGAGAAAGATCGGCAATATACTTGCGAAGCATGGATACATGAAACACATTATGTATCCTGGCTAATTCTGGAGGCAAAGCTAACCGATAAGTAAGTGAGCCAACTCGCTCCATAATCTCATAAGGGCCAATATACCTCGGACTAAGCTTCCCACGTTTACCGAAACGTACAACCCATTTCCAAGGAGATAATTTCAAGAACACCCAATCACCCACTTGAAACTCAAGATCTTTCCTACGGACATCTGCATAACTCTTCTGCCTACTTTGAGCGGCCTTGAGTCTATCTCTGACCACTTTAATCTTCTCATTTGTCTCATGGATTAACTCTGGGCCACAAAGCTCTTTTTCCCCCACTTCATTCCAACATAAAGGCATACGACACTGCTTCCCATAAAGCACCTCAAAGGGAGCCATACCAATGCTAGAATGATAGCTATTATTATAAGCAAATTCCATCAAGGATAGATTTTTATCCCAACTCCCTCTGAACTGCAAGACACAAGCTCTCAACATATCCTCCAAAGTCTGAATAGTCCTCTTGGACTGCCCATCAGTCTGAGGATGAAAAACAGTGCTGAAATGTAATCAGGTACGTAAAGCTGCTTGAAGAGCTCCCCAGAATTTAGAAGCAAATCTAGGATCCCGATCTGACACTATTGATTCAGGCACACCATGAAGCCTCACAATTTCATTCACATAAAGTTCCGCCAATTTATCCAATTTATGCTTCTTTCCCACTGGCAAGAAATGTGCAGACTTGGTGAGTCTATCCACAATCACCCAAATACCGTCATGCCCTTCACGGGTACGAGGTAAACTGAAAACAAAATCCATGGTGATGTGGTCCCACTTCCACACTGGAATAGGCAACGGCTCAAGCAATCCAGAAGGCTTCTGCCTTTCAGCTTTTACTTGCTGGCAAATCAGACATCTACTCACATAAGCTGCAATTTCCCTCTTCATGTTTGGCCACCAATAATAATCCTTCAAAATCCGATACATTTTTGTGCTACCCGGATGAGCTGCATAAGCGGAACTATGAGCTTCCTCTAAAATCTCACTCTTCAACTCTTCATTTATTTTTGGAACACAAAGCCGATTCTTAAACAATAAAGTCCCATCCCTTCTAACTGAAAAATGATCGGCTGCGGCTCCGCTCAAAGCTCTTTCTATCAATCGAACTATGGAAGGATCATTATTCTGTGCTTCCCGTACTCTATCAACCAAAACTGGCCTCACATGAAAACTAGCTACCAAGGCACCAACCTCATCTATTGTCAAATCCACTCATGTAGCTCGCAACTCACTAAGAAGTGGAACACAAACCGTCCTCAAGTGAGACAAGGATATAGAGGGATTTCGACTAAGAGCATCAGCTATCACATTAGCTTTTCCAGGATGATACTCGATAGTGCGATCATAATCACTAATCAACTCCATCCACCTTCTCTGTCTCAAGTTTAGCTCTCTTTGAGTGAATACATATCGAAGACTCTTGTGATCGGTAAAAATCTGACACCTTGGCTCCGTAAAGATAATGTCTCCACAACTTGAGAGCAAAAACTACCGCTGCAAGCTCCAAATCATGAGTAGGATAATTCCCCTCGTGCGGCTTTAATTGCCTGGAAGCATAGGCAATAACTCGCTCATGCTGCATCAACACCCCACCTAAACCACTTCCAGAAGCATCACAAAAGACCACATACTCCCCACTATCATCCGGAAGTGCCAAAACAGGGGCACTAATCAAACGATTTTTTAATTCTTGAAAACTTTGCTTACACTCATCAGACCATTCAAATTTAACACTCTTCTTAGTCAACCTCTTAAGAGGAGCAGCAATCCTTGAAAAATCTTGCACAAAGCGCCGATAATAACCTGCCAATCCCAAGAAACTACGGATCTCCGTCACAGTGGTGGGTATTCTCCAATTTGACACGGCTTCCACCTTTTGAGAATCTACACTAACTCCTTCTGCCGAAACTACATGGCTCAAGAATCCCACTTTATCTAGCCAAAACTCACACTTGCTTAACTTAGCATATAACTGGGAATTCCTCAAAGTCCGCAATATTATTCTTAGATGTTTGGCATGCTCCTTCTCACTTTTTGAGTAAACCAAAATATCATCTATGAATACGATCACGAAACGATCAAGATATGGACTAAACACCCTATTCATGAGATCCATAAAAGCAGCAGGTGCGTTAGTAAGACCAAATGGCATCACCATAAATTCATAATGACCATAACGTGATCGAAAGGTGGTCTTGACTATGTCACTCTCCTTGATCTGTAATTGATGATACCCAGATCTCAAGTCAATCTTGGAGAAAACAGAAGCACCCCTCAACTGATCAAATAAATCATCGATCCGAGGCAACGAATATTTATTCTTCACTGTGATCTGATTCAACTTCCTATAGTCAATGCATAGTCTCATGGTGCCATCTTTCTTCTTAACAAACAATACTGGAGCACCCCATGAAGACATGCTAGGCCGAACAAAACCCTTGTCTACCAACTCCTGCAATTGAGTCTTTAACTCTTTCAACTCCGCTGGAGCCATTCTGTAAGGTGCCTGAGAGATAGGCATAGTTCCGGGAAGTAATTCTATAGAGAAGTCTATCTCCCTTGCAGGAGGCAAACCAGGCAACTCCTCAGGAAAAACATCCGGAAACTCTCTTACTATAGGAATATCTTCTACTCCCAAAACTCTCATACTTGTATCCACCACATGAGCTAAATACGTCTGACAGCCTTTATTTAATAATTTTCTTGCAGCAACAGCGGAAATTAGGCAACTCGAAATAACATCTCTTTCCCCTTGAAAAGCAACCTCAAATCCACTTGGACTTTGAAGCACCACTTCTTTCTGAAAACAATCTATCAAAGCTCTATATGCTTCCAAAAAGTCCATCCCCAAGATCACATCAAACTCCACTATCTCTAAAGGAATTAAATCGGCCTTAAAATTAAATCCCTCTACTAAAACTTCACATTCACTAAACACCCAATTAATTCTCATCACCTCACCAGAGGGTAGAGACACATGCCACTCGCCTGGAAGAGAGGATGATGGCACATTGGCATGGAGAGCAAATCTACTAGACGTGAATGAATGCGTGGCTCCAGGATCAATTAAAGTACATGCAGGCTGACCAAAAATTAATAACGTACCAATGATGACATCTGGAGAAGTACGTCCTTCCTGCTGGGTCATAGCATGCAATCTAGCGCGAGTCATGGGACGTCCACGCTGACCACTGTCCCGCTGAGAGCCACCTCTGACCGTAGCACTGCCCTGGGCACTACTACTAGAACCTCTAGCTAAAGACTGACCAACTGACAGAGTAGGGGTAGGGGTGGTCCACGCTGACCACTAGCGCGAGTCATGGGACGTCCACGCTGACCACTGCCCCGCTGAGAGCCACCTCTGACCGTAGCACTGCCCTGGGCACTACTACTAGAACCTCTAGCTAAAGACTGACCAACTGACAGAGTAGGGGTAGGGGTGGTCCTCTGAGCCAACAATGGGCAATCTCTCCTGAAGTGATCCAGACTACCACACTCATAGCACCTACAAAACTGATGCTGCCCATAAGAATAAGTCTGGCTACCGGATGATCCACCCTGGAAACTGCCACTAGAACCATACCGTCTAGACTGCTGCCTACCCAAATAACTCCGAGAAGGTGTCCTGAAACGTCCTCTATTTCTGTTTCGAGCACCAGAGCTCAATCCCCCACTACTACCACTACCAGCAGAAGACCCAGAAGCAGATGATGAAGCAGCCTTCTTGGATGGACCCTGACTGGGGCCACTGTAATCACAAGGCCGAACACCATATGTCCCCCTGGACTCAATGGCCATGGCTGCACCAACTGCATCCATAAAAGTCGGGTAAATTACCCCCGTCATCTTGTCTACATACTCTCCACCAAGTGCTCCAATGAACATCTCAATCCTGGTCTTCTCATCAGGAACCAGATATGACACACGGTAGCTCAGGGAAGTGAATCTTTCTTGGAACTCTATGATCCCCTCATTATCCCTCTTCGTCATATGCAGGAAATCCGACTGAATTCTGTTGCGGTGGGCATGATTGAAATACTGCCCCAAGAAGAGAGTCTTAAACTGCTCCCACAACATACTCAAAGAATCCTCAACATTCCTGCTGGCAAGCGACCACCAGTGAAGTGCTGAATCGTCCAGAAAAGTCACTGCCATCTTCACCTTTCTTTCTTCTGGTAACTCAGTGATCGTAAAAGCATTTTCCATCTTGTCCACTCAATTATGAGCATCAAGGGGTCCCTTGGCACCCTTGAACTCTCTGGCTCCAGCCTCATAAACTTCTCTCATTTTCACCGCATGAGGTTGTGGAGCTCGATCCATGACATCCCTCTGCAAATTTCCAATATCATCAACCAATCCCCTGACCTCATAGCCCTCATCGGCATTAGTCGAAGTAGCCACACGAGTTTGCCGTGGGCGCCTAGGAGGCATAGTACCTGAGGAAGAAAATATTTAGCAGTCCATAAACAAGACTAACTCAACTATCACACATACCCAAAAACACATAGCACCAAAAGCATAAAATGCCAATGAATCCGCCGCGGACGGATCATCACTCTATAGACACTACGTGGTACTTAGGTAAATATGATATCGACAAGGAAGCAGGAAAAGGAAACCTAAAGCTCTGATATCAACTGACACGACCCGCCCCGAATTTCACCCTGAACCCGGAGTAAATCGTGCGGGGACCACCTCCAAGGAAAGATTTACCGCAAAATTCGGTACAACCTCCCTTGAAAATGGACAACACTTCCAATAGAAACCTGCAAACACGTCTAAAGGTTCCAAATCCAACCTTCGTGCTCCCCAAAAACAATCACCACCAACAGGATAATAAACATTATCTAAGATAATATACATCATCTGTCAAATATTCTAAAATATCAACAAACTTTCACCCACAACCAAAAATATATACATTAAACCCAAGTATTCAGAGCTACTAGACACTAGCGGAAGTAAGAAAACACAGGTAGGCTAAACAGGTAACCTACTGGTGAAAGGTGGTGGAAATACGGGTGACTATGCCTCGTCTCCTACTAGATCCAATCCGAACTCTGCAGACTGGGCATTTTAAAACGAAGGGCCCAGGGGAAGATTTTTAATAACGTTAGAGTGAGTGGACAAAAATAATTTAATAACAAAATATTTATGCATTCCCATTTTAATTTCATAAAAAAATATACTGCATGCGGCAGCTCAAAAGCGCTCAATTCATAATCTGACAATTTCACGACTAGCACTGGCTAGTCATAAACTCAAATAAAATGGAGCCTCTCAGGCTAAACTATATATAAACATATATTCGTATGTATCTACACTCGTCAGACTCCTTGTATGAATCCTAGAAACAATTTAGAAAAATAGAAATTCATACAAGGCTACAACGCTGGCGTCTAACGCTCACGTTGCGCTATAATGGTATTTTTCCTCATTATGACCGAAAATGACGGTGTATATATACGTGTGGACTCCCTATATGAAAACCTAAATAAATCGAAAAAGAAAGAAGTTTTCATATAGGGCTATGACGCTTGTGTCTAACACTCACGACACGCCATAATTGTATTTTACTTCATTATGACTGACCAAGCACGTATGGCTAGCTAGCATTTATATACATACTATTCTCATAAAATCTAAAACATATATATCTACCGAAAATCTCATTTTCGGGATCTCTCCAAAGGAGGAAAAATTGTCAAATAGGCGAGAAATCAATAAATCTCATCTGAAGAAATAAATGATCAATAAAATCATTCATCGCATGCTTTTTATTTAAAAACAAAAGTCCACTCACAAATTAGGTCTAAGCTTGATGACGTTCCGGCGACCTCCAATGGCCACCAAAATTTGACAGCATCTTCCTCTCAACCTCCTCTACAACATTCCTAACTACCACAAACTCCAATTCTAAGTCTAACCATGTCAATCGAACGCAAACACACAATAAAACCCTAGAATTTCAAATACCAATTTCTCCTTACCTAGCTGAAGATGGAGGGAGCCCTTTGGAGGGATTGAAGCACGGGAGGAGGGCTTCCTTTTGAGCCAAGGCTCGCCAGCTATGGCGGCCGGAGGAAGGAGTTCCGGCGAGAAAACTGATTCAGCAGTCGGGACTTCCGGGCGGCGTCTCTCCCTCACGGCGGCGCTAGAGAGGCTGCCACCGGTCTAGAACGGTAGCTGGGTTGGAGACCGATCGATTGGGACTGGTACGGCGGTCTAGGGCGGCCGGACAGGGACGGTCGGGCGGTCAGAATTCCGGCAGGGAGAGGCTCGGGTGCGGGAGCGGGAGAGGAGAGAGAGAATCGGGAAGGAGAGAGAGATTTTTGGGCTTGGCCCAACCGGTTCCAACCCACATATACCCAATCCAAATTTCAACACCCCAAAAATAATACCCCAATGAAAATTACATTTTACTAGCAAAAATTTACCATTTTTACTGTCGTCACATTTTCTTCCTTCAAATAATTCTTTCGAAATATTCGTCCCTCCACTCACCTCTAGGGACTTTAGGACTATAAATTCAATGACGAAGACGGTAAAATTCTTATTACCACAATGCTAGTAATTAAGGTAAAATTTAAGAGTCGGGGCGTGACACTTTTAGAGCATAAAACTTACCCAGTTAAAAAGTATTTCATCGAGAAGCTTTGTACGCTCACAGTTCGCCTCAAGTTTTTCCTCCAATGACTTTTTCCAGGAGGCACTTTGTATCTGAGCATCTACCCTCGAAGGTGTAACACCTGCTCCTATACCTCTAACACGACCAGATTTCTCCTTACCAAGAACTTGACTCAATACATCAAACTTTACAGGAATAGGCCCTTCATTCGGTGGTTTTCTCATCAAGTTTTTTTTGCAGCTCGGCCTAAACAAATGAATATCAGTGTAGCAACAAGTATACTAAAACAAATATGGAATATAAACAATGATAGATGATACCCTAATGTATCAGAGAATACTCACCATTGTGGCGACCATCTGCACATTTTTGATCTTCTTCTTCTGCTAGTGGCCATGGATAAATAACTTTGTCCTGCACAACTGCTTTCCAGGATTGTTCCTATTCCAGTCATAGCATAACCTTTTCGGCTCAGTGTGTGAGGATGAAGTTGTTTACCCTTGATTATCTTCATTTTCTTGCTCTTTTTCTGCAAATCATGACACCATAACATAATATTGTCTTGCACATAGACCTAGTTTCAATTCACTTGTTCCCTATAACAAGGCACATACATTATGTCAAGTGATCCACTTACTTTCCATTCTGTTGATCGACGTTCTGGCACAAACATATCCCACTCATTCTGTGGCACATCAGAGGGTTTAAGCATGCCAAGTAGCCGTGAAGATTCTGTCTTAGTGGTTTGAGAATCTATAACTCTCCTAATGCTAGTGGGGAGTTCAGATTTGTATGCTCTCCACAACCTTCCCATTTGTTGTAGGATGAATGTCTTATGAGCAAGATTCACCTTATATTTGTTCTACATAATAAATAAGGAACAAACTATTATCATCTTCATACTTAAAGGGTATTAATATAATTCCAAAGACAAGAAAAACTCATAACAAATGGGAAAACACATTACCATCAAAAGATCCCAGACTTCATTTTTAATTTTAATATTTACTTTATGCCAAGTTTCTATGTTGATCGGCACCTGCTCTCTTATTAAAACCCCAATGGTTGAGCTAAACCTTCTTGAAAGCTCTCCAACAGGTTGCCCTTTTTCATTCCACTCAATCGTTATTTTCTAGGACTGTCTTGAAGGAATAGCCTGCAAGGTAGTTTTACCTCTTACATTCTTTTTTGCTATGTTAGCATCATCAGGAGTGAGCTCCTCCTCCTCTCTTGTTTGTGAAACAGGTGCATCTGATTCAGGTTGTGCATCAGGCTCCTCTGATACAGGCCCTTCCGTTCTACCTCTTTCCCTCCCTGTTGACATAGTCTACTTAACACATGCAAATTACAAAAGTCATAACATGTCCAAATATTAACAATAATAATAATGATAATAATAATAATAACAGTATTGATTCACAAGCACATTAGCTTAACACATGTTACCAAATAGTTTTCCAGACCATTGTAACAATATTTGTGAGAAACGATCATTATATATAATATCTGATTCACAATATCTCAGGACACATATACAATCAATTACAAAAGATGATATGGTATCTGATTCACAGTACCCAAGTACAAAATATTATCTGAGCCAACTTAAAGGTACAAATCCCTTTACATGTACCCCTACATTACATGCATCAGGGACTAATGACATCCTGATTTTCTATATCAAGTGCAGATGACTCTTGAGCAATAGATGTAAAAACACTCTCATCAACCAGTTCAAGATCATGAAATCCTCTTGGTGGTGCCCTTAACACCACATACTAGCTTGATTTTTCATTATCTCTAGAGTAAAACACTTGTTGGGCATGTGATGCTAAAATGAATGGATCTTTTTTACTTAAACCTTCATGAAGGTTAACTAAGGTAAATCCATCTATTTTCTTCACACCAGAAGCCATGTTGGCCCAATCACAAAGGAATACAGCCAACCGAAACTTGTAGAAGTCCAAGACCAAAATCTATCTAAGAATCCCATAATAATTAGTTAAAGTATCTGCTTCTATATGCACTCCATAGTCTTGTGTAGAAACATTAGATTCCATAGTATGAAAGCGTTTTTCATTAATAATAAAACCAGAATGGGACATTGCACAACGCCTTGGCCCTTTCACAAGGTAAGAGAGTGTTTCATTAGACTCGAGACAAGTACTACTAGCTTGAAGTTTAATCTGGAAAGATTAATAAGAAAATTTTACTTTAATCTGGAAAGATTAATATTGAAAATTTTAAAATCAATAAATCAAACCTTAGCTTGTAACTATTCGACAAATTTCTCCAAATGCACTTTCTCTAGCAATTTAGAATTGGTTCTCAAACGTTGATCAAAGCACTTTAACTCTTCCATATGAGCCCTAAAGAAGCATCAAACAAATCAATCTAACTTTAAGTAAGGTTTCTAAACTTAAGATTTTTTTACTTACTCGATGTATGGTACGACTTCTTGATTGTTATTAAGAACACAGAGATGCACAGCCTTGTGCATTTCATCAGTCAATTGTACATATTGGCCTTTTAGGAGGGTCGATCCTTCAATTATTGTGTCGTCTTCAACAACATCATTCTGTTTTCGTTTACTACTAAACACAGATGAGTGTTTCATGTATCGACCACAAAACCGAACACACTCATCTGCTAAGTAGTTTTCTACAATACTTCCTTCCGGAGCTGCATGATTCTTAACATAACCTTTAAGGACCTTCATGTATCTAAAAGTTTATATAATAGAGACAAAGTTAACAAAAACACAACACACATCACAATAAAACAGAAAATTAGCAACACTGAAGTACCTCTCAAAAGGGTACATCCACCTAAAATGGATTGGACCACATAATTTTGCTTCTCTTCCTATGTGAATTGTGAGGTGAATCATTATGTCGAAAAATGATGGAGGGAAGTACCTCTCCAACAAACACAGCGTCTCAATAATCTCATCTTCCAGCTCTTCTAATCTTTTTGTTTCAAGTACTCTTTGATACAGCTCATGAAAAAATGAAGTCAGACGAAATACTGCTTTTCTAATACCTACAGGTAAAAGCCCCTTCACAGCAAGAGACAAAAGCTGCTGCATCAAGACATGATGATCATGGGACTTAAGTCCAAGAATTTTGCAATCTTTCATCTTGATACAGTTCACAATATTGGAGCAATATCCATCAGGAAACCTTTGCATCCATAGCCTCCAAAGAAATTTTGGCTTCTCAAGTTTTGTCAAGGTGTAAGGTTCAGAAGCATACAGCATTTCATTTCTTTTTTCTATCGGAACATCTTCCATAAGTTCTTGTAACTTTAGATCTCTACGTGAAGCTGCCCCAATTTTAGATTTTCCCTTCACATCTAAGATAGTTTCTAAAACACTCTCACACACATTCTTTTCAATGTGCATGACATCCAAATTATGACGCACAGGCAGTTCCTATATATAAACCAGCAAACGCAAAACATATAATTCATCATCACAATCTTGTAACATTTTTAAGTAGTAATAACTAATAGTCTAATACCAAGTTTAAGATACTAACCTCCCAATATGGCAAGTCAAAAAATAAGGACTTCTTCTTTAACAACTTAGCAGGGTCACCTTTTTTATGTTTCTTCTGTGTCTTCTTTTTTTTTCCCCCATTTATTTGTGAACCCAGGTAAAGCACGAATTGTAGCTCTCCCTGTAAATATTTTAGGCCTCACCCTCCTCTCCTTTCTTCCACTGAACCACTTATGTTTTGAGCAAAAGCGATGGTTTGACCAAGGTTCTAAAAAACGTTGGGCGGTAGTCAGGCAAACAACGCCCAAAAGATTAATCGGGGATTAATCGGGGATTAATCGGTTTTCTATTTTTGTATTTATTTTATTTTTTAATACTAAATAATTATATAATACAATTAAAATTACAATTAACGTGTAATTATATAATTATTAATACAATTATTTTGGTTGAAAAGTCAAACTATAACACAATTACCCAAAGTCGGACTTCCACCTCAACCTAATCTACAACCAAACTTCACTCCAAAAGCCTCGTCCTTTTTCATTTTTTTCTCTCTGTACTTCTCACTCTGGACTGATGGTAGTCCGGCAGCTTTCTCAACGATGGCACACGACGGCAAGGCGCTGTTATCCACACTCTCTTCCCGGCACAGCGCATGGTAAATCATCTTGATTCGTCTGTGTCTTTACAGGTTTTGAAAAAAAAAAAAAAAAACTAATCGGCGAGCCACCCAGCCCCGCCTACACAGCTAGGCGGCGCCTAGGTGGCCAGAAATCAGCAGCTCGCCCACATCAAACGATTTGGCAGTAATCGGGACGACCTAGGGATGCTGAGTGCCTAGGCGCCGCCTATGCCGCCGCCTAGGCCGATTTTTAGAACCCTAGGTTTGACTGAAGAAATCGTCTATAATTCGTGTAAATGGTCTTATTTGCAAGTGGTAGCCAATGTGAGCAAGTATCAGGATCACATACACTATGCCAATTTTGCCTTTAGACGACGGGCAATGGGTGTCGTCTAATTATTTTTTTGCGTGTCGTCTATCGAGTTGTCATCTAATAAGCTCTCAGTCGACATACACAATCTATCGTCTGATAAAAGTTACACGACATACAAAATGTCGTTTGTATGAATCCAGATTTGTAACACAAAAAAAGAATCTGTCGTTAGAAAACATTACAACGATGGTGCACTGTCGTTGGAAGACAGTAAAGCTACAAATGTTTGCACCTGTCTCTCGTCTCAAATCTATTATAACGTCACATGTTTGACATTTGAATGCACCTGTCTCTTGTTTCATATTTGCTCATACGTCACATTTCTATCGTCTAAATATTTAGTTTTGTGTAGATTCACAGTTTTGTGTCGTCTGAATTTATCATGGACGACAATATTATGTCGTTTGATGTTGATTTGGATGTCAAATTTAATATTCTATTCACTCATGCCAACAACATTTACACAACACATTTAAGAAACACAAATTCATTCATATTGATAAACCCAGATCTTTTACAAAGAGTTATTATTTCCAGAAATACCTTCACATATACTAATAAGAGACATCGCAACACATTTATACACGTGTACTAATCCATTACTAAACAATTCCCAGCATAAATGCAGTAAGCATACATTAATTTCTACCCTCGTTGACATATTCTCTCCTTAGCACATATATATGACGAAGAGCAGCTTAGCCTCACTATACATTAGAACCCTTCAAGAAATAAAAACACCAAGAATCACTATGCCATATACATCATCAGACGACAGTCCAAGTCTGTCGTCTGACATTTTTTTTTATGTCGTCTGAGGAGCTGTCGAGTGATGGTCTATCAGAAGACGGAGAATAGCCGTTGTCTGAAACGCTATCACACGACACATCTTATGCCGTCTGAGAAGAGTGAAGATTGAAAAATTTCAGTAAACACACCACAGTTAAGTGTGGACTGAATAAGCATCCAAAAACTGTAATATCATATCACAAGACACATCAAATGTCGTCTGTTTTGTATACCTACCACATATAAGTGTGGACTGATTGGAGAATAATTTGATTTATTGGATTTTTCTATCAAATCACACTTCAATTAAGTGTTGAGTGTGTGAGCTTACAACGTCAAAAACTTGTGATATATGTGGTTATATAGAAGATCTAACCTCACTTATCTGTCGTTTCACATTGTAAACTATTAGAAATTTTTTGGTGCTTCTGTCATACGACATTCAGTTGTAGTTGCATTTGTATTCATACCACATATTTTTACTTTTCGACTTGGTATTACCACAGTTAACTGTCGATTGAATGAAGCATTATCATAGTTTGTTATGATTTTGTCGTCTGATTGAAGAATTACAAAAGTTTAATCTTGTGACTCCTTCTTAGTCCACATATATGTGTCGAGGTAGCTTATATCCATCGACAATTTTTTTTGTTTTATGTTGTTACATGACATTTGGACCACATATATATGTAAGTTGAGGGATAGCAAGTAAGTTTTTCCTACCCTAAGTCGACATTTTAATAGAGTTTGATTATGTAAAATATGTCGTCTAATGCTCAATTGCACTACATTACCATGTTTTTTGGGAGTTTACATATGTTGTTTGATTTAGTACGAGACGACACATTTGTGCCTTTGGTTGCATGATGTTGCCTGTCTGTTTTGGCTCAAAAAGTATTGTTCATATGGTAAAACAACCTCAATTTGGTACAAAAACCTATGCATTCTAAACCATATATGCCAATCAAACCTCACACATTATGAACCATAAGGAAATCAAGCTGCATTAAACTTGTAGATCATACTACTTAAATTAAACAAAAGCCTTGTAGCCATTTCCAAGTACACAACATATATAAACAAAAATATATGTTCGTGCGCATAAGTAAATTTGTTCAACATAGAATAACTTAGCTACCTAGTTGGCATCAGACCCACAAAATAGGCATATTAGTCATAACTATTTATCATGTTCCAAAGTTATAATGCAGTAAAGCAGCACACCTATGTATGAGCTATACTACCATAAACCAACATCAAGTCTGATTTTACTGGTCCGGAAACTGTAGCACATACTCTGCCCACTCTCCTCGAATCTCATCAATTTCCTAGGCTGTGTAAGTCAGACTAGCCCTAGTTCCCCACTGAAAGCAAATGCAGCATACATAATGAGTTTCTAGTATACGTACCATCAGAAAATACATAAATTAACTAAATAACAGTGTCAGCATTATAAAAAGTGTCAATAAAAAAAAAAGAGTGTCAAATAGCTGATGTATAGTTGGAATATAATCGCATCCATTCCACTGCCAGGTTTATCCATATAAATACATAAATGTGAAGACACAAGTATATATGAAGTTTATATATGGTTCCTGAATCTCACCATCCTATGGATTTATATAAACATACTAGTTCCAAGAGCTAGCTAATTCATAAAACTTAAATCACCAATGTCCATCACTTATAAGCAAGTCATGATTAATCTACAAAATTGCAGTACCTTTTTATCAAGGTTAATGTTGTTGTCCTCTATAATTTCATTCATGTAGCGCATGACGTAATATCCAAGACTCACATCATCTTTTTGTATCGGAGCACCCTGAAAATTATGAATCAAGCTTATCAAATAGTAACAAAAATCAAATTATACTGTAAAATTATACACTACCAAATTTTAAAGTTCTTATAAGTAGAGGCTTCCAAGGAGATGCTTTCTTCTTTCAAGGTGCTTCTTCAGTAGGCCTTTGTACATTTTTATGGAGCGTCCAACAGAAAAAATAATAGTTAGCATCTTCATAGCTGAACTGATCAATGAGTAATACTAAAAGGCTAGACCATATAAGAAAACTAGCACACACTTACTCAGTGACAATAGCAAGCCATTCACTTCCATCCAAGTGCCTTTTCAGTGGATCCATATAGCGTGCGGTTTCTAATTCCGGGTTCACAATCGTCAAGGTCTAGTGTTGACTATGCAATAACATACAATGTCATCCCAGATGTTTGTCTTAAGCACTAAATCATTTGTACCCACAAAATCTAGTTCATTGTTACGTACCCTGTGTTATATGGAATCAAATAGATCTGCCCAGGCTTCCCATTTTTATACATAACAGACAGATCACGAGACCTCGCTGTGAGAGTTCCACTTCCAATTGCACTGACTTTATCAGAGTTGACAAACTGTATCAAATCCTCCATCTTGTTCTTCTTTAACACTTTATTCAAGTAGCCACAAACACATATTATTGCAACATGAAATGATTATAACTACTTCAAAATAAACAAAGAAACATGCTTCATAATTCAGCCGCATAATCCATTATGAAATATAAGAACCAGTAAACAAGTATAATAATTAACCTCATGTAGTAGAAAAGAGCACCGTTCGATACTTCTTTCTTGTGGGCTATGACGTAAACATCAGCTCTGCATATATATGCTTTCTTTGGATGTCCAAAAAGATCTACTTGAAACACAGTGTTCACTGTCTTCCCTTCCTTAAGAAAAGTGTTTGCCCAATTGCATAATTCAATCAATGCCTTCGGCAGATTCGGGCGCAAATTATCCAGATTTTCATTGTCCTGAATGCGTTGAATTGGTTTCTTCCTGCCATAACCATGTTTTGGTTTCTTGTTTTGCAAAATTAAGAGAAAATGCATGTTAGCAACTTAAATGAGGAATTAAAACATGAACTATTGTAAAAAAAAAACTCAAATATAATTGCACATAAATAAAGTACATCAGACATATATATTCCAGTACCTTTGTTTAAGTTGTTACAGTAACAGCTTTTGCTCCATGTGTAACAACCAGGTCCTTAGGCCAGGCAACACAACTCCCAACCGCATCGTCCATGGTTAAAATCTCATCCCTCACTGGAATCGGTACCAGGGCATCACCTTCAATAGCCTGTATAACTGAAACGCGCACGTTGTTTTCGCCCCACGGCACACCATGTATTAGCTGATTGCTTGACTCACCACCGACATCAATGACTTTTGCAATGGCAACTATATTTTTCACCGTATCTACTGCCAGTCGACACTCATTTTCACCACAAGTCAAATCCTAAAACAAACAATGGAAAAATAAAAATTACTTAAATCATATTCGTTTAATTCATAGCTGGCAGTAAAGCCTAATGATGGAAATAGAGAGGAGTTAAAGGAGAAAAGAGTTAAATTACCAGAGTAATATAATTTACAGCCTTTGGAGCAAAGTCGATCTGTAACCTCATCCAAGTCCATTGCTGTTTCTTCATTCTGCTTAGGGTCAGGTACTTCATGGGGGTCAATCGCATCCTCCACGAACTTCTCAGCATCTAAATCCAATCTCTTCTTGACCGAGTTGAGCGAAGCATTTATTTCCGTCGTCATTTGAACCTTCTCGAAATTGGGATTGCAGCTCCCATTGCCTGAATTGAGTTCGTTCGCTGGTCTGACAGGTGTAGGGATTTGCACACCGGTAGACTGCAGCCTTCCCAACAGTGACTCAAACTGAGCTTTCCATTTTTCATCAAGTTTCTGTATCCTTTTTTCAGTTTCCTCCTCCCATTTTGCTTTTTGTTCTACCATAAACTCCTCTTGCTCCTCCTCCAATATAAGCCTTATACTTTTCCTGGTTGCCTGAGAACCACCACCTCTTTTTCGCTTTCTTGACAAGTCGAAGACGACATCAGGTCGAACAAAACCCCCAACTCCTCTTACCCTACCAGGATTCTCTGGTTTCTTCAGTGCTAAGGTGAGGACATCTGTTGACCCAACTGTGGTAAGTGATCCCTCAGATTCTTGTTTTTTTAAGGTTTCCTGAAACAAAAGCTTAACATTAAACATACAACATAAAACAACTAATATTAATTTTCATAGTCCTTGAACAATGGTAAATTACTGAGTAGTTCTAACAGGACTTACAATCCTTTTGGCCGTCTTCGCCACCTCAGGTGATGAGAAGTTACCATCCTTGTCAGAATGTGCATTCAGCCACATTCTGGCACGGTCTAGCATCTCAATTGGGACTCCCAGCTTCTTAGCCTGCAACAATATAACAAAGCAGAATCATGTTAGAAGTAGAACACATTTTGATTAAGGAAAAAATATTTGTTATCAACCAAAACTTACCAATTCCACTCTTGATTGAGCATATCCTTTACGTGACATCCTGTGATTGTACTTGTTAAGCTTTCTCTTTGCACTTTGAACTCCCCGCAGTTCCTGCGAAGCATAGAATTCAGGAACCACAATGTTAGCATCTTATTGGTTGTAAGCCATCTTAAACAACAAGGTGGACATAAAAACATGTTCACAAACACTACCACAAAAAAGGCTAATGAACCACGGCCAAAAAACGTTGTCTGATTGTTCAGATTATCGTTGTCTTTTTACGTGTCGTCTGATGTATTGTAGAAACGTCGTCTAACTGCTGTCGACAGATGTCAACAGCCATGAGATGCCGGCATATGTCGACAGCGTATTGACATATTTTTTGCCGTGTGACATACAATCACATCACGGTTTTACAGAGTAACAGTTGTGTGATCACTGATCATAGCACGTTTGTTCTTATAACTGTTATCTGATATAGACTCAGAAGTCGTTTTTAGTGAAAATTTTCAGCTTAATTTCTTTTTAATTATACATATATATATATATATATATATTATTTTTGCTAAAATCCAGTTTTGTATTTAAAAAATAATAATTTCAATAACAATAAATATTCACTGCATATTTATTTCAATTCCACTATACAAAAAATGAATTCAATAAGTTGATGACCTATTACATTTCTCAAATGTTTATACATGAAATCATAGAGCATTTGTTCCTTCCATTCAAAGCTTCATCTATTTTATCTAACTGGTCTCCTCATAAATATAAGTTCATGAGTGAAGGCTTCCGGTGTTCTTGCAACTATACTCTTTTCGATCTTTTATGGATAGTCATTGAAAACAGCCTCGCAACTACCGATAGTCCTGGTGTTTTCTCTTCAGCTAGTTAATTTTGTTGAGGAGCACTTGCATGCAAGTAACCTCCTTAATTCACCAATATGTAATTACTGACTTTCATCCCAAAACCCTATCAAATTTGAAACATGTATTTAAAGAGTGTAGTAATTACAATGCATATATATGCAATTTGACAACTGATGTAGGAGTATGAAAACAATGAACTAAGAAGAGTATAGAACTCACAATGATATAGGAAAGTATAGATCAATATATAGCATTCAGCTACCATCATGTCCAATCCTACAAAATTTTGAATTAAAATTACATCATTCACCAACTTCAAAAGAATTACTCAATTCATATGGACTTGGATATAACTAAAACAAACAAATAAACAACAAGTATAAAAACAACATCAGTTGCTGAACTGAAGGCACAAAACATCTATTTATAGAGAATATTACCTGCATAACTAAAGACACAAAGCTAAACAAGGAGTCACCCAACATCAGCATCAATCATTGAAGCCCTTAAAATAGAACTTATTTGTGATTCAAAGCAACTCCAGCACCCATAGATAAAAGGATTTTAGTAAAGATATGAAATGCGTATAATATGTACTCTCATAAACACATGAAAATGACACCATAATCTCTCTCAGTCAATTTATGCACATGGAACTTGCAGAAATTTAATCAAGTGAGAGCCACATACCTGGAATGCTTCCAAGTCTTTTAGAAGGAAAAAAGATTAATCCCAAATCCACAACTAGCTCCACGGTTCTCATTCACCATCTATTCCTTTGAAGATTGCATCTCAAACCAACCCAACTCTTGTGAAACCAACTAGCTCCAGATACAAAATGCTTGTTTAACAGTCACTTATGGACATTACAAAAGATGTTGCCTGCAAAACACAATCACAACATAAACTAATTAACCAGATGAGAAAAGCATAACTTCAATTAACAATGAAGTTGCAAGCAAATTAGTGGCACCAAATTAGGATCATGTGCCATGGCATAGTACACTTAGGATGGTATGCAACAGAAACCAAATTCTGATCTGTGAAACAATAATAAATTCATATTTATGTACAAAACTTAGACACAACTAAATTAAAGGAAGTATATGCAAAAAAGAAAAAAAGCAGGCTTTTAAGACCTCAATTCCCATGCATACAGTAAGAAAATGGATAATCCCATTTTGAGGACATAGAGCTTGTGTTTTCGAAAGAACAATATCCAATGGAATATATTCCAATGAATACAACAAGATTCACAATGTTGAGACAGAAGCAAACCTGCTTTGCATGAATCACACTCGTAGCATAACAAATTCAAGGCTCTAATGTACAGAGAATATTGTAGCCTATAGAAAACATTAAATAAAGTAAAGCATGTATTAGTGTTGATATGCAATCAGAAAAGCAAATAAGAGAATATAGCTGGAAAAGTTATGCAACTACTAGAAATCTGCATGGATTAAACAACTGCTAATATATAACAACAATGGCCGCAAATACAACTCAAAGAACAAGTCATACACAAATTAAATGCTGCTACCATTACATTGAAATATACAAAAAGGATCCATACTAGTTTAGAACAAAACTTACATACACAACTACTAATTTTTGTTTACATCTGCTGCATATATAAAAATTATTTGAGAAAAATAAATTTAAATGGCATGAAGATATGGATACTTACGACTTATTCCAAAAGTAGTTGCTCAAAACTCCAATATCTAGGAAGTGGACAAGTTCCTAAGACATACAAAATCATTGGATCAACTATGCTATTTAGGCACAGATTCAATGATAGGGTATAACATTACAGACTACTGAGAATAAGAATAGGATATGAAAGCTAGCTTGAACAAGGCAATATAGTTCAATACAAATTGTAAGCATACTGTTCCATGAGCTACTCTAAGTCTCTAACAACAACTTCATTCTAGTTCAATTACTGGAGATATATTACATACCTGAATTCGTGGTGTCCTTTAATAATCAAGGTCAGCCATGAACTCTTGCTTTTCAATTTTAACTAGCTCCGTACAAGATTAGCCAAGTTAGCTTACTTACAAAAAAGAAGACATGTGGAGATCACTTTAAATTAAATAGATTCTCTTCAAAAGATATCTCAAAAATGCTTTAGTTAAATGTGATTATTTGGCTTTAAAGTCTCTTTGGAGTTTGATTAGTATTAAAGTAAGACCCTAACATCAAATTCCAGTGTGAACCAAACTTAAACTATAGATAGTTCACCCCAAATTCATATTCATCAATGATATGACCAAAGAAATGTTGATATTCAAATCCAATATCAAGGATACATGTGCGTTGTCTATGAGAAATCAAATCTTGTTTCAGAAATTTTTTCAGCTAAAAAGAACAATCAATGGAATCCCTCTATCTGAAAATAACTAGTTGAAAAAAGGATCTAGCCGCTGCTATACAAAATAACAAATATCAAATGTATATTGTACAAAGAGTCATACAAAGAGAATGAACCAAAGAAGATAGAAATCAGGACCTGCAGGTTATGGAGGTTGTTCAAATTTTTCCCTGTTTCTTCAGTTCCATTTTCACCCTTGCTGTTCAAATCCAAAACAGTCATTAATAAAAGAAACACCACCAAAGCAGTAACCCAAAACCCAGAAAAGAACAACATGCAACACAGTCAAAGCAATAAGACAAAACCCAACAATAGATTGAATACCCATAACTCAAAATCCCGCAAATATGATTCCAACAATTACCTTAAGAGAAATATCTTCAGAAAATCAAAGCTCCAAGTCGTATTGTAGTCACCTGCATCAAAATTGAAACCTTCAATCATCGAAATCGAAAATGATTTATGAGAGAGAGAGAGAGAGAGATATTAGAGCTAGCTAGGGCGTACCTCTAAAGAGACCAATCAAAAGAGAGGCTAGGGCTCGCCGAGAGCTTCGTCGTCATCTCCGACGAGGCTGAGGGAGGAGAGATGTTAGGTTTTGGGTTGAGTGTGTGAATTTGGGAGAGATGTCAAGGTATATGAGGGTGGGCGAGATGTTTTGTGAGGTTTTGTGTTTTTGGTCAAGAGCTGTGAGGTTTTGTGAGTGTGATGTCGAGGATTTAGGTTTTGTGCTTCTTCTTTTTGTTTTTCAAGTATTGGGGGAGAATTTAACTTTGGGTTCAAATGTAGGAGGAAAGTTGAGCGCTATCAATTGGCATTCACTTTGACAGGAAATCACACAATGTAAACAACAATAAACGTGGTCTGATCTCCAAAACTTTTATTTTGGACATTCCCTCCATCAAGTTTCATTTTTTCCCTACAAATTTAGGTCTGAATTTTAAGGAATGTTGGAGGGAAATATTGGCGGACATGGTTTTGCTGAAAATACATAGTCATACCACAGTTTTGTAACAAAGCGTCGTATCACTCTTACATGTTGGGCACCTCACAATTTGAGTGACCTGGTACTCAAATTTTTACACATTCACACAACGATGTTTTAAAAAACTGACATCTAAAAAGTTAAAAATCAATCACACGATGGTTTATTGTTATATATCGTCTGATAGGCGTTGTTTAAAGATGTTTTTGTGGTAGTGAAACCTTAAATTCTTCACTAATCCTATCTTCTACAAAAAGCGACCAATGCAGCTTGGGGATGCATCTATAATCATCAAGAGGATTTTCCAACTTCTCAGGACTGTCCTTGAATGGCATAACGTAGTGAGTGGTCAGTGTGCTCTTGAATTCCCGCCATTTGGTTGAAGCAGATTTAAGGACAAATCTTTTACATTGTTGAGGGATCACATAAGCCTCCTACATAAAACAAGAGAAAAATAATAGTCAAGACCTATAACTAATGGTATTTTTACTGAAATTACCAGAAAAATAATAGTCAAGACCTATATAACTCATTAAGTCGATGAAAAAAAAATTACCATAATTGCTTCCCATATCTTCTCTTTAGGTTCATCATCCACATTCCTCCAATCATCAAAGATGATGGGGATCGTTGTACGTGCTAAGACCCCAATGTACGATTGCATATCTGCAGCATTTTTACCTATTGGTGTCCCCCTGTCATCAGATTCTATGGGAAGCTTGATCCCTCTGATCAGCCGCTTTGTTACTCTTGCCATAGTTACCATCGATCTGGATAGTAATCGCAGACCTCCAGTAATATTGGGGGTTTCCGCATGAGGAATTTGTTCTTTCTTCTTTCTCGGCTTTGCACTGGTTGAAACTGAACTGGACTTGGCCTTCCGGCTATACTTCATCTTCTTCGGGGCTGACACTGCTTCATCACTTGGAGTTGCCTTTTTCTCAAGGGTGGCATCTGCTTGAGGAGAAGTACGTAAAGTCTTCCCAGAATCCAAGGTTGCTGTACCGAAAACTGTAACCTTCTTCAGTTGTCGCACAACATCGATTCTTCTAGCAATATCAGCTGCATTCTTTTGTGCAGAAGTAGACGCTGCTGGAATACTATCAGAAGCTATAGCCGGCTTTTGTCGCGTCGCCTTGATTCTGGAAGCAATAACTTCTGCAGCTGCCCGTTTTTTTTGTCCCTTCATTGAACCTAAAGAGTTAAGACCTTTCCTTACTAGTGCCATTACCTGAAACCCATTTAAAAAAGACTAGTCAGCTAGCGTACTGAGGTTAAAAAAGAAGAACAATAATGTCGAGAAAAATAGGACAATACAGAAAAACACACTCTTCATAATTAAGGCAACAATGTTATGTGTTAAAAGAAAATATATCAATCACATTTCAAACAAAACATCCAACAAAACATCAGACTGTTGTTCTAATAACTTCAATTATATAAAGATTACAGTCCTATTAGCTAGCATTCCATTCATTGCCTTCAAATTCACTATTAACGTGACCATGTAAGCTACTATTATCTATCCATATTCCTTCATTGCCATCACGCATATGTCTGGTAGGGTGATTCTCATCTACATCATCAAATGTGTCAACTGATGGCATTGTTGGAATGAACGATTGTTCATATGTGTCTTCAACCTCATCGTCATCATCAACCCCATGGTAGTCTATATCCGGGCACCTCACGACTACTGACCATTCCGCATCTAGGGGATCCTTAATATAAAATATTTGTTTCACATGTGTAGCTAACACAAAAGGATCGTTTAAATGCCCTAACCTATTCAGTTTCACCAACGTAAACCCAAGTTCGTCTACTTTGATGGCTCTAGTACTCTCTACCCAATCACAGTGGAACACAGGAACCCTAAACTTATAGTAGTCCACCTCCCATATACTTCTAATAACTCCATAGAAGTCCATAACACCGTCGGATAGATTTTGATCCCTCGCTCTTGCAACTTGCATTGTATTGGCAAGCAATGTTACACTGCTGTTTTGAAATGATCGAACGCTGTCTCTCTCTTTGGTGTTGTAGTCAACTCCATTGACATGGTAAGCAGCATAGGTTGGCACTTGATTTTTGGGACCAACAGCCATCCACCTTAATGTTTGTGAAACTTTATCAGATTTCAACCTCAATTGATTTGCAACCTGCCACAACGATTGTTCATTAAAAAAGGAGGAAGCCTATGTGACATACATTTTTAATTTTTGTAAAATAACACTTGTACCATCACATAGTATATAATTTCACGTACCCTTTCTTTTAACCAGTCTGGAAATGTTGCATTATGTTTTTCCCTCATCCACTTCTTGTTCTTCACGTTATTTGGGTAAATCAACTCCAAATATTCATTGTGCTCCCTAGACCGAAGAACAAGGAAAACCATTAAGCTCTAAAAAACTTTAAGGTTAAAGGGTATTGAAATATAAAAAGATAAAAAAGGCTGATGTATACACTTACTTAATGTAGGGCTGACATCTTCAGTATTTTGTAAGACACAATGCATTCATCAATTTTACTAAAGTTGTTCATGTTCTTTTGTTTGAAGAGGTTTTTGCCTCCTACTAGGCTTATTATGCTCACCCCTTTAAATTATTGTGCAGGTAAAGAGCAAGTAGAGTTTCTCTTAAGGATGTTATCGTATTGTAATATGTATGTGACTTTTGTTTTCGTAGAATAACTCTAGTTAGTCTACTATTATAATTTTGGTTTGAGGATCTATTGTAATAAAGAATAAATTCCAGTTAGTGTTGAGTTGTTCTTTTCCAATTTCTTTCATATTCTAATTATGAAAAATCTATTTCATAGTTAAAATATGAGTTACACCTCAAAAAACAAAAAAATTATTTTCTAAAAATTAGGGTGTGACATGTAGCCTGTAAGAATTGTGTGGTGTGTTGCTTTAATCAAAATATCAGAAAATTACTCAAGTCTTTTTCTCTCATTTCTCTCTATGAATATGCTTTGTCTTCTTCCTTAAGGTTAGCAATGGCAGCCATGTTAACATGGTATCAGAGCTGCGACTCTTGATTCTGTGTTCACATTTTGCTTCCTAGTGATACTTTCTACTCGCTTCTGCTCTTATATTCTAGTTCGTTGTGATTTGAGCTATTTGATACCCTAGTTTTTTTATATGATGATTATCTCTCTGTTTCTTGAGAATCAAAGCTAAGATTTTACTTCATATGCTTATTTCTGGTTGTGTGTGAATAATGCAAACTTCGATTTGGAGCTACTGTTGATTTGATCTTTTTAGCTCTTCTTCCTATAGATCTGTTATATTGAGCCTTCGATCTAGTTTTTTCATGCTTCAATTGCTTGGATCTAGTCTCTGTTGTGAAATTTTGTTTACAACTCACAAGTGCACGAATCGGTTGTAGTATAGCTTATGCAAGTACGAGGTCGTTCCAACTAGAGATTGATAATCAATTTAAATCCTAACTTAATTAATCTAAAATAAGAACACAAGATCACGATAACAATTTAAAGAAACAAACAAACAAGAAAATAAGTAAATAAACAAATGATGAATGAACCTAGGGTGTCAGAATAAACCACTAACAATCATATTTATGCTTTGATGCGACTAACAGACTCTTTCGTTTCTCTAGATGACAATTCTCGTATCTAAGTCCATAAACAATCATGTTAAGGCATCATCCTAACCCTAAAAAAGGTTTAACAAAACATGATTAAGGAAAACATAACGAAAACATAAAATAATAGAAATGTGAAGGGTGGATGGATCTCTGCTCCTTTAGGAGTCTACAACGTGCTCTCGAGACCTCCTTTCATGTGAAATTCATGCTCTCTTAAATAGAGAAGTTCCTGCCCAACTTTGGCTTCATATTTCCTTGTAAGACTTGGATTCAGACTTCTTTCTTGATATGGAATGGGAAAACCTTGAGATATCTCTTGTAGAACTGGGAATACATATACTCCTTGAATCCTCATCTGCATTATTGTCCTTGAAGTTTTAGGGTCGACAGTCTTGTGACACGGAACTTAAGTTCTATACAAATGTTTGCAAATCCAAGCAGATTTTTTGGATCTGACATTTCTTCATTCAAACAATCATAACTCAATTCATAAGTATCGAAATCGATATCTGTAAATTTCTACATAAAGTAGATTTCTATAGTTTTTCAATGATATAAGGCTCATAGTCTGATTCGATTTGAGTAATTCCTAGTAATTCGGCGAAGTTAGATGTTCTTCTCAAGCAGATTACTGACACTTGGGATTGCAGTCGCATTTCAATCCTTATTTGCGCATTTTAGCTTATTTTCTTCTCTTTATGACACAAACCTACAAGAACCCTAAAATAACGTAAATCAATCACAAATAAGGAAACTAGATGCAAAAACAAAGATTATGAGGCATATATATAGGATAATATGAGCACATCAGTTTCTTCGTGCTTTGGTGGTTATTTTAGAGTAAAGATTGAGTATATTGTTGAGCTGTGATATAGATTTGAAGTGAGGTAGAGAAAGAAAGTTCCTCAGTGTGTTATGGCTAAAAAGATGATATGTTATCAGTGTGAAGATTAAGTATATTAGTGTTATCATGTGGTCAGACATAATACTGTTAGACTTGTAATTGCTCTTGTAACTACGCGTAAATGGCAATTGAGACAATTAGATGTGAAGAATGCTTTTGTTCATGGTGTTTATTGCTCAACCTTAGGGTTATGTTGGTAAAATGATTAAATTCATTTTACCTCCCCGAGGTTTGAGGTTGACTTCATTTTAGTCCCCGTTCTCTCAATTTTAAAAATTTACTCCCTAAAGTTTTTAATTTTCATAAATCGTGTCAAATTGCTGAAATTACGTCTAATTTGAACGTTAATTTTAACTTTATAACTCACTTTAAGAGCTAAAATAATCATATAACAACAAAAACCGTCTTTTAAAACATTTTTTCTAAGATTCCATGCTAACATTTAACGTCCAAATCAGACAGAATTCAAGCACTTGTTCATGATTTATAAAAATTGGAAACTTTATGGGGTAATTTTTCAAAATTAATTAAGAGTATGAGAACTGAAATGATGTTATGGGATTTAGGAGGGTAAACTGAAATTAATCCTTGTGTTTGGACATTTATTACAAAATATTCAACCAAATGTCGTACTCTTGTGTTTCTAAAAGCGCCATGGAAGATGTAATTATTTTCTCGATACAAAACACACCACCTAATTACAAAACTTAGAACCCTATTACATGAATGAAGACATATGCTCTATTTGGTCTAAATCTAAAATTTTACCATCTTGACAACACATTAGTCATTAATTTATAAAGCGGGTCATAAATTTGTAAATCTGGTACATGTATACCTTGTAATTACAACATATGGATATTTATTACAGAAATTTCAACCAAATGTCCTTGTGTTTGTAAAAGTGTTGTGAAAGATGTAATTATTTTCTCATTACACAAGACACCACCCAATTACAAAACTGAGAACTCTATTACGTGAATGAGGACATATGCTCTATATGGTCTAAATCTAAAAATTTACTATCTTGACAACAGATTCGTCCTCAATTTTGTAAAATGGATCATAAATTTGTAAATCTGGTACATACCTCGTAATTACAACATATAAACATTTATTACAAAATTTTCAACCAAATGTGTTTGTGTTTGTAAAAAATATTCAAAAAAACTACAGTATAAGAAACTGGTGGGTACCCTAAAATTTTCCATTCCGCTATATATATTGTTTATTAGTCCTCTTGAATTATTGGCTTATATATTCTGGAATTATTGTCTTAGTAGCTCACATTAGTTGAATAGTTGGTTCTATATATTCTGATATTTAAGCCAATTCTTGTGGTTGAACTTGAACTTGATAAGCAAGCCACAACTTTATCTGATGTTTTTGGTCCTTGTGGATGATATCATGGATAAAATTTCTCTTTAATATATCGAAGTAATAATTCTTTCAAAATGTATATCCATATCATTTTAATATGGTGATCAATCATTTGAATGATTTATATGCCGATATTTTAATTAATTGGAGTCACAAATTGAAAGCAATGTGAAAATATTTCTCTGAGTTAACATGGATTGACCGCGATCAATAATGATTAGAATAAAGCAGCAGTCTAGTCTGCTGATGGAGGAGACCAGAGACGGAACCAGGATTCCAAAAGAGTCTAGGCTAAACTTTCCTTTAATAAAAAAATTCAAACTTTAATGAAATTAATGGTTCGTAATTTAAATAAAATCATTAGATTATGTCTGTTTTATTATTACATATACAAAAAATAATTTTCCTTAAACATCTTTTACTTTTTTTGGTTGATATTTGTGCATCTATGTTCCAAAAAAATGCAGGCTGTTTTACTTCTTTTAAGCTTTTATATGGGCTAGTGCTTATATATCTCTTTATTTTATATATCCCTAACCTATCCTATGTGAAAGGAAAGAAAAGTGTCTGGGCTGTAGCCCAGAGAGGGTTCTACTATCTTCCTTCCCTGGAGGAGACTCATTACCATTCAATTTCTTTCGATGTTTGGTGCTTGTCATAGTCTCTTAGCTTAAGTAGTGATAGCTAGCTAGCTAGACATTGTGTCCTTGTGCACTGAAGAAAGAAAGAAAAAAGAAAGAATGTTAGGCTCCGATCGAGCTCAGTGCTACTCAAACCCACTAGTGGTTCAGGCCATGTTGAAAAGCTTGGTGGTCTTGACTCCCATATTACTGACTCCCCCAACGTATGGTTGAATAAGGCGCTCTTGTATCTATAGCAAGAAGGGGTTAGATATTGCAAATATATATTCACATAAATCTAACTTATAATTAAACAATAATTATAAATAATGAAATATGAACATGAAACCAATTACTATGAACAACTTTAGCTACCATTCATGATTGAAGGAGAAGTGGAATTTGTGGAAGCGAATCGAGTGTCTTGGAACACTTAGAACGAAGAACACAAATATCGTTTTATGCTATCAACTCGGATGTAGGATCAGAGGAAAGTGTTGAAGTCGAGTCATGTGTCACACACACTTTCCTTAAGATAAATTATGTGTCCTCTACCGGTGCAAAAGGTTTAATGACACTTGTCTCCCAGGATACAACGACTGCTCGTGCTTTTGGAGATGCATTGTTACCAAGAACACCCGACGAACTGGTAGTACCTTCTATCTATCACCAAAACAACTACAACTAGAGAAAAGATGATTCTTTGAGAGGAAGAGATGACTATCGAGTTTGTGTTTCGAATGAATATATAGAACAAAGGAAGTGTCACCTATTTATACATGGAGGACCACTTGAATGTCATGAATCCAAATTCATGAGTTACAACCTTTCACATGCCAACCCTTGACATTCTTTGATATGTTACAACCTTTAACATGCCAACCCTTAACATTCTTTAGTTACAAAATTTAACCATTATTGAACTTGTTGTTACAGAACTCAAAGGGGTATGTAGTTGTAACAAATTCTAGAATTCTAAAGGTTAGGCACAAGTGAAAAGTCCAAAACGTTTCAAGTAGCCATCTTTGGGTGACTGTTTCTTATTCACCCTATAATCCATTTAAATTTTTTCTAATTTAAATTGATTAAATAAAATGGTGAAAACACCATTTTTCCAACAGTATCATGCTTTGATTGTTGCTAGGGGTCATCATGGGCCGGGCTAGGGCCGGCCCTACCCTAAAATTTAGGGCTTAGGGTAGGGTCGGGTAGGGATCGGTCAAAGTCAACAAAATTTAGGGCCGGGTAGGGTAGGGTCGAGGCTTGAATATGCAAGTCCTTACCCGCCCTAGCAGCCTATTTCGTTAGGGTTAAAAGGGCCGGGTAGGGCCGGCCCTTTAAATAGGGCTAAATAGGGCCGAGATGGGCTAAGTCATTTTTTTTCTTTTTCTTACAATTTAACTCGATCATCAATGATTATATTACTTATATGTAATACACCTTATTTTGTTATTTAACATACATGCATATACATTATACTTAACTTTGGACATCTATATATAAATATTAATCTAAGAGGTTATACTCATATCTCATGAATTATCTCTCTAAAATCTAAATCATCAAAATACAATCGTTATTCAACGAAGCAAAAGAAAATCAAAGAAATAAGCTAGAAAATCAATTACAAAAAAGAAGATTAGTTGTATTATATCTAAAAAAAAATAAGAGACATATTAAAACAATAGAAAAAATAATAATTTTTTAGGGCCTAAAGGGCGGGCTTTTAGGGCCGGGTCGGGCTTGGTCCTAAATGACTCAATAGGGTAGGGTCGGGTTTCATTTGCTTGACCCTGGCCCACCCTAATGGAGGGTCGGGTAGGGCTTCGGCCCTAGAGGGTAGGGCGGGCTAGGGCCGAAAGGCCAAATGATAAGGCTATACAATTTCCTAATGTCCAAGTATTGGTAAATTGAATTTTCGCTTCTTACGTGTCATTTTTCTTATTGATAGGAGAAGAGGTTTGAAGATGCTTAGATGAAAAAAAACTCATTGTTGAAGCCTAGAAAAGTAATGGGGTTTCTGCAATTGGTGCTGCAGGCTTCTGTTGGAGCGGTCAGTTCAGTTTCAGTCTTTGTAGCACCTATTTACTTAATTTGTCTATTGTTTCCGGCTTTCCTTAGGTATACTTCTTTTGCATGTCTCACACATAGGAACTTAAATTTTTCTTTCATATCATTAACTCAACCAATACGGCAGATTGGCAGTTAATCTTTTGAGCTTACATCTTGAAGCTATATGTCCTGCATGTTTTCAGCGAAGGTTGTAGTTGAACTCGGAAAGCATGTCAACAAATTTGTCCATCTCCTGCATTTACCACTGTGGATGACATTAAGGATATATAAATTTTGGTTCCACAAACTTTATTTATTATTCTAGAAATATTTACCAAGTTATATTTTAAATTTATAATTGGTGAATAAGACAGTCCAACTTACGTTAAAGCTAGGAGATATTGTCAAAGGTTGATGTTCCCATTGTTGTAGATTTTAGAAGCAACCATGGTCACATTTGTATGGACACAAGAATAAGAATGAGATGAATGTTGTCATATCCTGAGGATGAAGAAAAACTATTTGAGGCATCGTCTAGTGTAACCAAAAATTGAGTTATGATTTTGTTGTAGCTAGATATGTTGTAATTACATGTACAGTTAAGATGTTGGAGGAAAATTAATCAAATGCCTCCATAAATTTCACAAGTAGAGTCTTGCCCTCTTCGACCCTTATTCTCAAGATATGCCGCGCGGAATAATAGTATTTCATCTCAAGCTATGTCACTTCTCCTCTTGTGTGTTTGAATAATGGGAACCGATATCATAATTATTGTGATTTGAAAAAAAAAAAATAAAAAAAAATCAACAACTGTCAGGACTCACTCTGGATTTCATGTTGAAATTCGGAATGAACCCTGCGGGGACCACCTCCAAAGGAGATGCTACCGGAAATTCGGTATAACCTCCCTTGAAAATTGACAACCCTTCCTAAAAACACATGTAAACACACTTCTAAAATCATAATCCAACCTTTGACTTCTGAAACCTTCCTGCTCCCCAAATCCATCACATCTCCCACAGTATCAAATACTAATCCAAAATAATCTCACAACCAACAACACATTCAATCAATAATCTATTGACTGAATTATCAGAGCATAACTAAAAATGAAAGAAAAACAAGTAATAAAGAATAAGCAGAAGCAACCTCTGACTATTTGACTATGCCTCGACTCCATGTACGCTCGACCTCAAATTAACTTAACTTGCAAATTGGGCATTTGAAACCGAAGGGCCCAAGAAAAAGTAATTTAAAACGTTAGAGTGAATGGACAAAAATAAATTAAATAATTTAACGAAAATGTAATTTTAATACTTTCCCACGTTTAAACTTTTAAAACTTCGATATACGCAACTTAGATAAACATTTAACTTTAAATCTATAATCACATAAAAATAGACAAACTAACCCTGCTGGTTAATCAAATACAAAAATGTCGTCAAAAGAGATAAACCAGCCCCGCTAGTTAATCAATTACATAAATGAGAAAATAAATAAGGGGAAGAGTTATCACCATATAAGAGGAGCTCCAAGGCTCGGGTCGGTGCCTCCCAGGCTATAATAGCGTCTCACGCTAAGCGCTCGACTCACCTATGGTAAGGACCGCTAATAAAGCTAGCTAGCAATAAATAATGATATCTGATCAGTGCCTCCCATGCTATAGTAGGGTCCCACGCTAAATGCTTGAATCGCATATGGTGAGGACCGCTAATAAAGGCTAGCTAGTAATGAATAATAACGACCAAAGTATATATGGTGACTAAAAACATACGAAATCACTTAAATCCATAAAACTTCCCCAAGATCATGTGAATGGTACGGTTCCCAACCGTACTTGAAAATTATCATAAGAAATTAAAATAAAACTCAATGACGTGTCTCACACGTCAAATTTATTCTCAAATTTATAATTATAAGCAAGATTTAATTAGCAAGTATAAATTATAAATAATATCTCAACCCAAAATACTCGCTAAAACATTCTCAATGCCAAGATCGATAATCCACAAATAAATGAGAATTATAAATAGAGAACTACCGAAAATGGGATTTTCGGTAATCTTTTATAAATCTCAAAGTCAACAAATAAAAACAATAATAATTAATCTAGAATCCTCTCAAAACGTAAACCGTTAAACTCAACTTAAAACACAAGTCCCGATAAGAAATCCACATCGTATTTGAAAATCAATCCAGAAGGATAATTCCTATGCCAACTCCAAAATAATAGAAATGATAAGCCAAACTTTCTTACTTTCTTGAGAACGATAATTATAGAAAAGATATTTATAAAGCGATAGTTGCATGCAATTTATTCAAAGTAAAAGTCCTCCAACAGATTTAGGCCTAAGCCTGACGGAATCCATATTGTCACTCAAGCGAAGTCTCCTCGTATTCTGGAATCCAAAGCTCTCCTCACAAACTCTGATACTCACCAACATTCCGTTCCTCGAGTAACTGGAGTCCCTTATGTCCGACATTACACAACTGTAAGCCTTTATAATATCCCGATTAAAAACCACACCAACTTTATATGACCATCAAAATTATTATCTCATTCTTTCCGATGTCAAATTTACTATGGGCACCCGACAAGAAATTATTGATAACAACATTATGTCAATTTGTCAAAGCTAACATTGTCCTTGAGACAATTACTCGTTTGCTAGTAATTGTCAATCATTACCACATTTCATAATCTTTCGACCTTAACTTTACATGCATTTCAATATACCATAGTTTACTACACCCATCATCATCTGCCTCTTAATTCCATAACAATTTAAATCAGCTTTCATGCCACTAACATTCAGTAATAGTTCCAAGACCCAACTTCTTATTAATAAACTAATTTCAATTATCAATCGGGACTACACAACACAATAATTACCAAAATCACCATTTGGCTTCTTCCTTACCTAAAAGACCAATTTGATCGAACCGAAACTCCATTATTTACTCTCTACACCCAAGTGTATGATTGGCAGCAACGAATCCTCGTAGAGTTTCTCCCTTCACAAAAACAGTAACCAAACAACATCCCAGTCGTCATCGAAACTCAGAAACTAGCAACTAAGCAGAATACTAACTTTCAGGAATCAAAAATCAACTCACCTATCGATCAAAAGGGTTCATGGCAGAATTGAGGCTCAACTTAACTCCTTAGCTAAGAACACCACAGCTGCTAGCCCTCTCCTTTCGATATAATCCTTTACCCGAGACACAGTAGCCAAAACAAGGAAATCCTTGCCCTTGTCAACCAACACAGTAGCTTCGCTTCGCTACTTCAACTCCAAATCCGTCATGGGTCGACTTACAGCAGAAAACAACCGATTAATACCACCTATAGCCAAGTAACAACAACACAGTAACCCAAAAATACAACCCTTACTTTAAATAACTCCCTCCAAGGCCAGCTTAGTAGTTTTCTTCCTTTCCATAATCAAATGTAGTGCTTAATATCACCCTCCACAGCAAGCTCGTCTTCCAATAGAACCTCTCTGGGATTTAAACAACATCACCATAACACTATCAAACAACCATTTAAGACTCAAAGACCAAACAACTAGTGGCAAGACACAAACCAGAAATCAAGACCTTACCTTTTTCTATCTCAGCTTTGTCGTTTCTTCATCCAAAAATGCAGACTCCATAGACCTTACACAACCAAAAGTCAAAACGATCGAGTTATGATCTAATCGGGTCCCTAATAGTGACGTCGACTGAATGGAGACGAGGATTACCTACTTCAGATCAGTAGAGGCAGAGTTAGGAGCGTGCGACATGAACACAGATGCTTGACGCCGACTAGACTCGATGCTTGTCGTTGATTTGGGTCGGGGTCGGGTCAAACTTCGTTTCTGGTTTGGTGGGTGGTGGCGGTGAGAGGAGGTGGTGTCTGGAGCTGTGGTTTCTTGTGGTGGCAGTGAGAAAAGACATGAGAGATGGAAGGGAGAGAAGACATGAGCGAGATCGAGAGGGTTATAGGCTTTTCAGCCTTAAAAACCCAAATTCGTGAAAAGTCAGTTTTTCCCTTAAGTTGACTCATGAAAACTCCGACATAATACTAGACTTTCACAGACTATAGTTTAATCGTACGAATTCTGGTTTAATCGTACAAATTCTGGTTTAAGTGTACTATGTGTCCACGAGTTCAGTTTAACAAGCTCTATAATATTCATGATAAGAAATTTCTCAAAAAGTATATGGGTAAAAAGTCAACCATTGGATCTTCAAAAGTGTCTACACGAAGAAAAAAATGAATTAAGTCATCATTTACCGTCCTAGTGACCAATAATTTAATAAAATGAGGTATGAGGTATTACAACAACAGTTGTAGATTACGGTGAAAAATATATGAAACACGTTTTTTGGTTTCTTTTATTCTACCTTTAAATCTCAATAAATGAAACTACTAAATAGAAAGGGGCATTGAGATGAACCATGATTATAAAGACTAATAACAACGGGGTCTCTGCAGTAACTATGTACGTACTTAACTAGATACCAACTAACAAATAGTGTTACACTAGTTACTCTATTTGTTTAATATAGTGATGACATAATGAACCACTAGATATATAATACGATTAGTATCCTAATGTCTATGAAATTAGCTTTCAACTATATCGCCGCTGGAAGATAGATCAGACAACTCTCAACTTCACCCTAAACACGTTGAGCTTGTTATTCTGACAGTGAAGGGAAAAAAGTCTATTTTTGTAACCTTTTTTTTTCTTTTTTGAAAAACTCTTCTTTTTTTCTCTTTACAAGAAAAGAAAAAAAAATTAAGAAATTGTTCTAGGATATTTTGTATCTTTCTAGATATTCTTTATGTGTGTCTTGGCCTTATGCCAATAGGATATGTAGTTTAACTAGATCTATGTATTCTTTATTCTTACATAATTGATATTGTGTAATTCCATATATAAAGGGGTTCTATCAATGAATAATATACACATCTTTCACGATTCTCTATTCTCAAATATCTCTTTCACTTCATCACGTTATCAGCTCTTGGCTAAACTCTTGAGCTAATAGTTTTTCCCCAAAACCCCAAAACCAAAACCGAAGGTTCTCGGCCCTGCCTCGGCCGCTGCCGCCGCCGCCGTCGCTCCCCGACTGCCGCTTCCCGGTCGTCCGCTCCGCTGCTTTCTTTTCATCCGATCAAGCATCGAAGTTTTTACGGTATGTTTACTTTACAACCCTAAAACTCTTCCAAGTTTAATAACATAAAGTGTTTTCTCCCCTTCTTCTACTCCATTCCATGCTTGGGTCGGTGTATTTGCAGGTTTAAAATCCCGGTTTTCCACCCCGGGTCCAAAGTTGTGTTTGATCAACTTTGGTTATTTCTTTTTCAAGGTGTGTTTGATCACCTTCACACAAGTTTTCCGGGTCGTGTTTGATCGACTCTGGACACTTGAGGTTGTGTATGATCAACCCTAGAGAGACAAACCAAAAATAAAAGCATCGTATTTGAGTATCCTTTTTTGGGTCTCTAATAGAAAACTAATACGACTTGTTCTCTCTTGTATGCAGATGGACAGAGGCATCGAATTCAACGTCCTCAACACCCATGGTACTGAGTACCATCGCTGGGTCTCGGATATAGAGCAGACCTTCATTGCTAAGGATTTGATCGAGACCATATTCCCCGATCCAACTCAAGAACCGCCTCACAAAGAACAAAATCTCAGGCACTCATGTTCCTTCATAAGCATATCGATCCCACACTGCGCAGACAGTATCAATTGAAGCATGATCCAAAAGATCTATGGGATGCACTTGTCGAACGTTTCGGCAATATTCATTCAACCTTGCTCCCAGAATTAATTGCTCGCTGGGATGAAATCCGACTTTTGGATTACAAGAAGGTTGATGACTTCAACAGGGATATGTTTTGCCTATAATCTCAACTGAGCTCATGTGGAGTCGAGAAAAGTGAGGCCGACATGATTGAAAAGACTTTCTCAACCTTTCCTTTTACTGCTAAGATCCGAATGAACCAGTATTGACTTGAGTTCCAAAATAAGAGGATTACTACATTTAGCGGCTTAATGACGCAACTCCTTATGGAAGAAAAGAACATGATCAATGATCAGCATAATTTGTGTCATGTAGGCACCCGGAATTCTGGAATCCAATTACAACAGCAAATGGAGTAAGAAAGCTCTGAAACGCAAGGATCAACATCGGAATGAACCTTACGCACATGGGAATTAGCACCACCGTGTCTTTGGTTCTCGGGGACAAGGTAGTGGCTTTAGTGGCCGTACCAACACATGGTGCCGAGACACCGGTGCCGTCGGCCCCAAGGGCGACGACGCTCCTCCTCGAAAGTACCATGTTCGCTCTTCTTCTGCCTTTGATGGTCAATGCAACAGATGTGGGTCCAAGGACCACTGGTTTAAAAGTTGTCGCGCTTCTGCAAATATTGTTGCCGCATACAAGAAATACAAGTAATTGATGAAAGTCAATTCCACTGAAAACAATGGAGTTGAACATAATGTTACCTTCAAGGTCGCAGACCCCAATGGACAATGTTCTGACTTAGATGCTCCTGACTTTGACGTCACCGGCTAGATTGTTTTCCTTTTTTACAAGTCATGATGTAATAAGGCATCATTAGCATGCCATGCTTAGTTTTCTTCTCAATTTTTTTTTAGACCCTTATGTACTCTTTTCAGTGCATTAATGAAAGTTTATTTCTTGGTTCTTCTTGTCTCTACATGGTTTGAAATGATTTACATCTACCTTAGAACACATGGCATCAATGCCGTCTTTGGGCTCTCCCTTAGAGGAGGTGACGTACGGCGCCACGACTCTCAAGGAGGGTCACTAACGTGTTTTCTGGTTCAAGTCTTTTACCCTATAGCGGATTTTTCATCATCAATTGTTCAACTAAGCTCATCCAAGTTAGTATGATGTCTTAGAATTGTCCGAAATTAAGGAGCTAGTGGTTTTAAGTGTGCCTCACACTATCGACCCTCGACGGACATGCCTGGTCATACTTAATTTGGAGTTACCGAAAGCTTTTGATTTTGGATTCCCCTTACGCTATTACTCCAATTGCCGTCTTGTAAAAGACGTTAAAGACTTGGTAAAAACGGATCAACATCAAATCCTCTAGGTTCTCTGGACTTGGATTTGATCATCTACACGTCCTTATGGCTGAGCATATGCCTCCATGCCACCAGCAAGCTTCGAAAGCTTTGCCAATGCCAAATCTGCGAAAAACAGTAATCTGTCCTCCCTGGACAGTCACTTCATTTAAGCTTTGTGAACAGCTCCGGACGAACCAGATAGTAAGCTTTATATCATTGGAAAGCTCTACGAGTCTAGTTTTCAGAACATTTTGTCCATATCTATTTTAACGAAGGAGTTATGACTGTTTTAGTGCGCAAATGTCATTCTGCACGAGATTTTTTCAGCACTCTCGGGATTGTTGCTACTTTTAGCTTTTTTAATCCTTCTAAATGGCTCGATATCGACCTATTTACTCATATATCTACTCTCTTTTGTAGGTATGTCTCTTGGAGAGATCAAGTGCCTCGCAGATAGTGGATCAACCCACACCATTCTAAGAAACCGGCAACTATTCATTGAGTTAGTGCCATGTAAATCATTTGTGATGACAATGATTGGATCTTCTCCTGTGATCCTCGGGCATGCAACCGCTCGCTTCTTTCTGCCTCATGGCACTATGATCCATGTCACGGACGCTCTTTATGCCCCAAAAGGGCACCGAACCTTGCTGAGCTTTAAGGACATTCGCGCTAATGATTTTCACTTGGAAACTCATTGTGAAGATGGAACTGAGTTCTTGTGTATCACTTCTCATGATTACAGACGTAAATGTATATTGGTGAAACTCATGAGTCAATCTAGTGGTCTTTACCTTACTACGATTTGAATTATTGAATCCTATGTAGTCGCCAAACAGGATCTTTAGGACTCTGACTCATACAAGCTTTGGCATGATTGACTTGGTCATCCCGGAAAGGACATGATGATTCGAATTCTGCGTAATTCTCATGGACATCCCTTCTTTAGATCAAAACGAAAGTATTTGAGAACTGATGTAACTTTGAATAATGGTGGTGACGCCACAACTGGTCATCACAGCCTAAAGGGGACTTTGACGTCTCCCGGGCTTGGCACCAACTTCCTAGCTGCCGCTCGGCCGATCCCTCAAGCAATTAAGGTGCACCGTTCTTTCCTTGCTGTGTCGTTGACTCTTTTAAACGCTCATCGTTCGTTTTGCAAAGCAAGCAAAAGTAGTATCGAGACCGTCTTACGCTAAAGATAACACCGAGAACATTCCATTTCTACATCATATCCAAGGTGATATTTGTGGACTCATCCATCCTGAATGTGGACCATTTTGATACTTTATGGTTCTGGTGGATGCTTAAACGCGTTGGACTCATGTCGCGCTCTTGTCCACACGTAATGCTGCATTTCCAAAACTCCTAGCACAAATTATCAAACTTCGAGCTCACCACCCGGACTCGTCTGGATAACGTTGGAGAATTTACATCAAAGACTTTTGATGACTATTGCATGTCTATCAGGATTGAAGTTGAGCATCATGTACCCCATGTTCACAAGCAAAACGGTCTCACCGAAGCTACGATTAAGCGGCTTCAGCTTATTGCTCGAGCGTTGGTAATGCGCACCAACCTCCAAATTGCGTCATGGGGCTATGCAATATTGCATGCAGCCTCATTCGTTTCAAACCCACTGCCAAACAACCATTCAGCACGTACCAGTTGGTTACTGGATAGGAGCCTAACATTTCGCATCTACGCATTTTCGGTTGTTCGGTTTATGTGCCAATTACACCTCCACTGTGTTCTAAGATAGGTCCTCAGAGACGATTAGGTATCTACGTTGGTTATGAATCTCCAATGATTATCAGATACCTCGAGCCATTAACAGGTGATCTCTTTACCGCAAGATTTGCGGGTTGTCACTTTGATGAGACATTCTTCCCGTCATTAGGGGGGAGATACGAAAAAACGTGTTCATGTGGAACGACATGAATTGTCGTGGTTTGTCCCCACTCTGTCTCATTATGATCCCTGCACCTCACAGACTAAAAGTGAAGTGAAATGTATTCTCGAACTTCAGAAAGTAGCAGATACGATGCTTGACTCTTTCTCCGAGATTGCGAAAGTGACAATATCAGATATACCAGCTGCAAATGTTCCTGCTAGGCCTGAAGTCCCTAAAAAGGGTATGGCCACCCCCGGGCACGGGACTGCCGCCGCCGCCGCCTACGGTGGGGGGATGGCGGCCGTGGCTCCCCAAAGAAAAAGGGGAAGGCCACTTGGTTCGGTTGACACGCGTCCGAGAAAGAAATGGACCGAGAAGGCACAAGTCAATCATTTGATCATCGATGTTGAGAATCCTTCTCACGAGATTATCTATGACTACAGTTATGTCCACGAATTGATGTTAGAATCCATGGGGGACGCCTCAGGGTCAATGTCAACATCAGAGAACATAGAGATCTCTATGTGTTATGATAACACTTATGAATTGATGAACCGGTCATCAACCCATGTTGATGATATATTTGTTTATTCCATGGCTCATGAAATTATTGAGCACGATGACATCGTACCATGCTCTGTTGCAGATTGCCAAAACAGAAAAGATTGGCCTAAATGGAAAGATGCAATCCAGGCAGAATTAGACTCTCTAACAAAGAGACAGGTCTTCGGCCTAATAGTGCTAACTCTGCCGAGTGTAAAGCATGTTGGACATAAATGGGTCTTTGTTAGAAAGTGTAATGAGAAGAATGAGGTACTTCGATATAAGGCCCGCCTTGTGGCACAAGGTTTCTCACAAGAGACTTACTCTCCGGTCATGTACGTCATAACTTTCCGCTACTTAGTCAGTTTGGTAGTGTCCGAAAAACTTGACATGCAGCTCATGGATGTGGTTACGGCATATCTCTATGGGGATCTAGATTCAGAGATATATATGAAAGTGCCCGATGACATTACGTTACCTAAATCAAGTGACTCTAAACCACGGAGTGCGTATGCTATAAGGTTGCAACGCTCACTTTACGGATTAAAGCAATCCGGGCGAATGTGGTATACTCGTCTAAATGACTACTTGAGTAGGGAGAGATATAAGAATGATGAACTATGCATGTGCGTGTTCATAAAGACGACAAGTTCCGGATTTGCAATAGTGGTCGTCTATGTCGATGACATGAACATTATCGGTACTCTTGATGAAATCAAAGAGACTGCGGCTTATCTAAAATCCGAGTTTGCGATGAAAGATCTTGGGAAGACTCGATTTTGCCTAGAGCTTGAACTAGAGCACCGAGTCTGTGGAATTCTTATCCATCAGTCTGCATATGTCCAAAAGATGCTCAGGCGATTTAATATGGACAAGATGCACCTTGTTAGCACTCCTATGATTGGTCGAAGTCTGGATATAACTAAAGATCTATTTCGTCTGAAAGAGGATGATGAAGAGGTCTTGGGCGCAGAGGTTTCATACTTTAGTGCAATAGGCGCATTATTGTACTTAGCTCAATGCACTCGACCAGACATTGCATTCTCAGTCAACTTGTTAGCTAATTTAGCTCAGCGCCAACCCAACGTCATTGGACCGGAGTCAAGAACATCTTTCGATATCTTAAGGGTACCATTGACTTGGGACTGTTCTTTCCCTACACTGATTCAAGAAGGACAGAAGATGGTCCTATGGCTCATGGAAGTCACGGCACCGATCCACCAAGGGACTGGACCGCCGCCATAAACGCTGTAGGTACGGCTGCTGGACACGGGTCCAATGCCGTGCACGCCACCACCGCCTTGTTCTATGCCGAGACACCCAACAATACGTTGGTGGGTTTCGCCGACGCTGGATATTTATCCGATCCTCATAAAGGACGTTCTCAAACTGGTTATGTGTTCACCATTGGGAATACAGTGATATCTTGGAGGTCTACTTAGCAAACTCTAGTGGCGACATCTTCAAATCATGCAGAGATTATAGCTTTGCATGAAGCTGTTCGGGAATGTGTTTGGTTGAGATCAATCATTAAACACATTAGAGGGACTAGCAGATTAAATTCTACAACTGATAGACCTACACGCATTTACGAGGACAATGCAACTTGTATTGAGCAAATGAAGTTAGGTTACATCAAGGGTGACAATACAAAACACATTTCACCCAAGTTCTTCTACAATCAACAGCAACAGGTGTTTCTTAACATTCAAGTGAACCAAGTTAGTTCCGAAGGAAACGCAGCAGACTTATTGTGACGACTTAGAATTTTTTGAAAATAATATTAATATCTAAAATAATATATGTTTACTCTATAATGTTGGTATTTAGTATTTTGTGTGTGTATATATTTATATATGGTACTATACATGCTGAAATTGTTTTAGTTGTTTTTATACTTGCATTTGTTTCATCTTATTTGGTTTCAGTGGGGGAGGTGTTAAGCCCAAATTTTGACCCAATATCCTTGACCCAAACCCGAGCCCAAAACAACTTAGGAAAAGAAAAACAAAAGAAAACTTGTTGTCGTAGAATAGCAGACAGTCGCCTTCTTCTTCCGTCTTCGTCTTCACCGACTTCTTCTTCCGTCTTCGTCTTCACCGACTTCTTCTTCTTCTTCTTCTTCTTCTTCTTCTTCTTCTTCTTCTTCCTCAAGTCTTCTCAGTCTGAAAACATCGTCCAACCGCCATAAGAACCTAGTAGCCGCCTTAGAAAAGTCGATTTTCACGGCTACCGCCATGAATAAGCAGGACGTGTCAGTTGCCTGGAGACCAGCTGCTGAATCTTTGAAGCTATACCATAGGAGCTAGAACCCTATGGGTCTAGCCTAGTACCTAAACGGGTAAGATTTCGATTGAACAATCCAATTTTGCTTGTTGTGTTCTTCTCTTGGACGCCAAGTTTTTATCCCCTTTTTAGACCCTATAAATAGGTAGAACATTCTGCATTTCGAGATAGGTTTTCAGCAGCTATTCATACTTAGAGAGAGACTTTGGTGTCAGGTGTGATTCTTTTTACATTCTGACCAATTGGTTTGTTTATATGTTCTTAGTTTGTGAAACTAGATTTTGAATTCATGTTGGAATTCTTGTATGATTGTTTATTTGATTGGAATAGTTCCTATTAACAATTGGTTTTGTTGTTGTTATTGAATTCTATGGCAAGTAGGATTACTATTCCTTTGGTTTTGGTTATCTTTGATTTGATCTCTTTGTTAGCCAAATCAGTTCTTTTATGTTATTAGCAGGTAGAGAATCAAGTTTATGATGATATTGTTGTTGTTGTTGTTAGGATTCCAGGTGTGAAACACTTTCCTTTAAACTTGAAACATAGACATACATCAGCAGTTTTTCTCTACTATACCTGAACTTCGAAAAATCATAAGTAATTGTAGAAAAATCATTTTTCTGCGATTCTAGTTCTCAAATGATCTTTAGGTTGTCTTTTACAAATGTTATGAAGACACCAACTATAATTATCCAGCCAAACTATGTCGTTTTTAATCTGAAAGTTTACTGGTCAGGAAATCTTGCTGTCAGACTTTTGTTGTTTTAGTTGTACTCTTTGCTTTTAATTTTTGTTGTTATGTTATGAAATTATGCTGATATAGATATCTGATATTGGTGTTCCTATATATGTCTTTAATTCCTAAATTTTGAAAGTAGAAACCAAGGACTGGAGTTGTATAAAGTTGCTTAAAAATATAGAAGTTAAGACTATTGCATGCTACTTTCTATTGGTTGTCTTTTTGGTAATTTAAGCTAGTTTTTTTAGTGCAATATTTGTGTTGTTTCTTCATTCTGAAACATTTTAGTGTCTATATTCAATAATCAGTAGTTTTTGATACATTTGAGTTCATGTTTTGCTTTCAAATACTTTAAATAGGCTTATAGCAGGAAATTCTACATATCAGTATTTATGAGTTTTCGAGCCAGTTGTCTCTTTACTAATATCTGTACATTTGATTTGAGTATTTGAAGTTTGTATCTTCATGAAAGTTGTAGTACACAGGTTAAACATCATTTAGGAGTTTGAATCTCTTGAAAAGAATTTATGTAGATTAAGTTATGAATTTTTGAAGTTGAAGGTCAGCTTTAAATGGTTTCTGCATTTGTTACTATTTTATTGTTTATTCATTTTGATTTCAATGGTTTCCTTCATTCAAACTTGTATAGATATTGAGATTAGATCATAAAGTTCCTATATGTATCATTATTTTCTGATATTGAAGATAGAAACCATGATTTTTGGGTTGCTTAAAACTAGCTACAAGATTTAGAACTACTTTTACTGGTTGCTTCTTTATTTTTCTAGTTGTGTGATGCTTTAGTTCAATCCTTTACACTGAAAGTTTTGTGTGATTTCTTTTTGTTTTAACACCAAAATGTCTATATTAAATACCTAAAAGTTTTGTATCACTTAGAGTTTATGTTTTGTTTTTGAAAACAAAGTTTAGGCACTTTTAGCAAAATTTTCAGAAAGACCTGAAACTGAAGCTGAACTTTAAAAATTCATAACGAATTCAAAAAAAATCGTTTTAAGGTGATTCCAACTCTCAGTGTTTTCAATTCTAAAGAGTTTTGTACAGTTTTTGAAGTTAAGATGACTGGTTCAGAAAGCTAAATTGTGTTGTTGTGTTGTTGTGTTTTTGTGTGAAACTGTTTTGGTTTGCTATTGTATCTTCTGTTTAGCATCCTAGCTGAGTCTTAATTTGAGTTCTATGTACTTGATTGCTTAAACTAATGCTTGTATCTTTTATCAGGAACTTGCAGTGAGTATCGACAAAGGTAGGGGAAAAATTGGGGAGCCTCTATGCTTGCTTATTTGTTGTTTCTTTAGGATTATTTGGTTGTGTGAAATGCTTGTTTCTTTGCTGCCAATCATCTATATGTTTGTTTCAATTTATAAGGGTGATGTTATCATCTAAGGTGTATGGGGAATGGTTGTGCTACGCATAAAGCACTTTGGGGTAAAGAAGTTAGTGATGAAACTTTTGTGTAGTTGAGTCTTCGTCCTCGGAGGTACCATATCTCACGATGCCTGTGTGAATGCGTAAGAATAACGCAATTAGTATAGGTGAAAAGAGCGGGATTGGCGAAAGAGGAATGGACAAGATGACTAGCAAAAGGGGAATGTGAGATTTGAGTGGGAGGTAATTCATATATTTCAGTAGCCTAAGTCACCCTTGTGATAAAATACATGGTATGAGACATGTAAACTTAGTCTATTCGGTTATATGAACTACATGGAGTATATAGTAAATGCATTCATCCATTTTACTAGAGATATTTATATTCTATTTTGTTTGAAGAAGTTTTTGCCTCCTACTAGGCTTATTATGCTCACCCCTTAAATTTTTGTGCAGGTAAAGAACATGATGAGTTTCTCTTAAGGATGTTATCTTATTGTAATATGTGTAACATTTGCTTCTGTAGAATAAGACTTGGCTCTAGTTAGTATACTCTTGTAAGTTTGGTTTGAGGATTTATTGAAATAAAGAATAAATTTCAGTTTATTGTTGAGTTGTTCTTTTCCAAGTTCTTTCATATTCTAATTATGAAAAATATATTTCATAGTTAGAATATGAGTTACACCTCAAACAAACAAAAAAATATTTTTCCAAATATTGGAGTGTGACACTTATTTACTAAGTCTTTACCTAAGTCTACTTTTGAGAAACATGTGAAAAGTATAGGCATGCGTCGGCTATCAAGTCTCTCTGTTCACATCAAGGGGAGTATCATCTCAATGAAGTAGGCTGGTGCGTTGTACTCTTTTTCTCCTACGATCAAGGTTCAGTTTTTCTCCCACAAGGTTTTTATGACTTGACGAGGTTTTTGATGAGGCAACAGATCAGCACCATCAGCATATCAGCACGCGGCACAAGGGGGAGTGTTTTAGGATATTCTGTATCTTTCTAGATATTCTTTATATGTGACTTGACCTTATGTCAATAGGATATGTAGTTTAAATAGATTTATGTATTCATTATTCTTATATAATTGGTATTGTGTAATTTCAAATATAAAAGACTCATATCAATAAATAATATACACATCTTTCACGATTCTCTATCATCAAATATCTCTCACGAAATTAGTTTTTTAACAAATATAAATAATAAAATTAAAAAGATAAAAGTGGGGAGGTGATCTCTATATTTTATATTTTATGAGTGGTGTGCTAGGAAATGGCCAGTTGGACACAAAAGTTATGTATGATCATCAATCATCATGTTGGAGTTGCCGGGGGGAAGAAACCAACGACACTCCCAACGGAGCACGTGGCAAACACGGTTGGTCACCACAGGACGCAACGCGACACCTCCCAAAATGAAAGCTCGTGGAATAATAATCAAAAGCAATCATCGCCTCCATGATCTCCCACGCACCATGCCCTCTCCTTGCTTCTTCGTCTTCCAGCACAGCAAACTCAGAATCTTCAAACTTACCGGTCTTACCCTGTTTAGCTTCGTCAATAATTAATTACAGTGCTCTGCTCTGTTCTTATTATTACCCGCAGTGGTAATTTCTGGGTTTTTGTTCATGCGGCTGTGATTTATTCCAGTTTGGAAATCCCATGTGATTGAAGCACGTGCACCTGGGAACTCGATGAATGTTTAACAGTCTTCAACTGCTAGCTTCAGTTTCGGTTCCAGTTTCCAAGTTACCAATGTGGATAAGCTTCACTTTGTTCGTCCACCTTACAGTACCTTGTACCAGTTAGTACTTCACTGCTTTACATTTAACTGTAACTACATTCATTTTATTTTGAGCTCACTGCAGAAATAGAATACGGTCAACACGTTTCTACTATATATATATATATATATATATATATATATATATATATATATATATATATTATATTTTATATTTATATGTATAACAAATATCAAGCCGTGATCGAATAATTCACGACTTGATATATGATATACACATATATGTATAGCAGCCAAACCTCTAAAATAGATGGTGTTAAAAAGATTTTGATTTTTTTGTTTCAAGTTTAGTATTATTCATTAAGGCATGATGCATCTCCATTATAGTGCTTGAGCTATAGAATTTCTCCTGCGTGTGGGTGACATTCTACATATATACATATAATTATGGTTAAGACATTGGTCTTTTTCACTATTTGTAGACCGATATTTGGACCAATTACCCCCGATTTGAGTGCAGAAAACTAGGTGTAAAAGGAAGACTTTGCAATTTGGGTGGTCACTTGGCCTAGGCTTACAGGTTATTTTCGCTAATTAATACATGCAAACCTCAATTTGGTCCTACATTCCTACAAAAAGTCGTACGTACTCTTAAATTATGTACCGTGACGTAAAAATTCACGTTTGATAGGAGAGATATTGTGTTACACCGTTTTAATTTCTTAACAGTTATGCATTCTTTAAGCTTGGCTTATTATTATTCCAAAATCAGAAAAGAAAAATAGCAACTACCTTGGAATTGAGGGTTGTTGGATCAATTGGAGGAAACATTTGGCGGTCATTCTCTTTCTTTTTTGAAAATTTCAAAGCTTTGTCCTTGGGTTGCAAGCACAAGCTCCTATTACTAAAAAATCGACCCAATTCAAATAATCTAACATGGCTTAGAGGTGTTAAGATAGATGGTCTAAGATAGATGGTGTTAAAAAGATTTTGATTTTGATCAAAAAGACTTCATTACCCCTCTGTGTAACTAATACCCACAGAAATCTCATCAGTTTCTTCCACTACTACAGAAAAAGTTTCCATGACAGTAAATTAATGACGTTTTCCCGAAAACGTCATCATATATCATTTTTATGACGTTTTCAGAAGCAAACGCCATAAATATGAATTTATACTTTCTTTTCTGATGTTTAACAACCGTCATGTTAGGTCTTGATTTTTAATGACGGGTATTGACCGTCATAAATGTTATGACTTTTTAGAATCGTCATCATATATATTTCCATGACATTTTTGAAACGCCATGCTTGAAATATTTTATGATAGTTTCTAAGAGTCATGAAATCATTCGGCCCAATTGTTCGATGACGTTTTTCGAGTGCCATTGATTCCGGGATGGGCTATGACTCTTTCCCAACGTCATAAAATCTTTTGGCCCAAATTTTTGAAGACCCCGCGTGTTGGTATTTTCACTTGGCGCCTAGCCCAAATTTCTGGCGTTGAACTGTCCTTTTTAATCTTTTTCTTTTCTATTTTTTGGTTTACCCAAATAAGATGAGATATTAGAAACCTAATTTATCACTAAAGACCGCACACACACTTCCTTTCTTTTCCAGTCTTCTTCGTGATGCGCCCAAAACTCTGGTTCTTCCCCAAAACTCCGGCTGGTCACTACCCTCCCAGAACTAACTGCGCGCCCAACCACCGCAGTCTCCACTCCTTCCGTCCGGTACTCTCAGCATATCTCCTTCCGTCTGGCTGGTCTCAATGAATTATTCTCTCTTCCCAGCCAAACCAAAACCCTTGAAATCTTTGTATCATCCCTCAGGTGAGCTATAGTTATGGGAAGGTAGGGTTTCAGTTTTTGATTTCGACTTTGTTCTCTCGGTTAGACCCTAATCTCTTTTTGGGTATTCATTTAGAAGAAGAATTATGGTTTGTTGTTGCTGATTGTTGAAATATGTGATTATTGAGAACCTATAATTCGACATTTGAGTTGCTGCAATTAAGATTATTTGCTGAATTGTCTTACTGGGTTGCTTTATTTTCATCTAATACTTTGATTAAGATTTGTTACTTGAAAGTCCAATAGGGAAAACAACAATTTTACCCTTGATTAAGCTTGTTTTGTTTATTTGCTATAATAATTGAGTAGTTGGATTTGTAAATCTCTGTGACTAGTAGTAGTGGTTGATGATATTTTTTGTAACTTACAGGTTTTACTCTTCTAAATTTGCTGTGAGGATTGTGATTGCTTTGGCGGCTAGGAGGTGATATTGCTCTGGTGATTTGCAACTAGGAGGTGGTATTGCTCTGTTGAACTTGCTGTTCAGAGGTATTGCTATAATATCTTGTTAGTCTTTAGTTTTTGGCTTTTGTTATATGATGTCTTTGAGTGCATTGCTTTGATATCTTAGTTGCATTATTGGTCTCATATATCACTGTAATGTTCAGTTTTGGTTCAAGATTTTGTCTAAGTGTGCATGAATTTCAAGGCTATTTATAATAGGAAACCGATCTGATTGGTATGTGATATATACTTCATATATATGTATGCATATATTAGTTTCAAATATTAGTATTTGTGAATGTTGACTTTTGTCTTAGTAATCCTTTAGTTCAATTTGTAACTTGTTTGGATTTATAAAATTGTTTAGGTGTAAGACGGTTCTAGTTTAGCATAAATAAGAGCTGGATAAATTGGAATCCAAATAGTTTTGAGTACCAAGAAAAAGTTGAGTTTATCTTAAAGTCTAAGAAGTATGCAAAGAATCCTGACAAGGTCATATGTCCTTGTGTTATTTGTGGAAACTGTAGTCCACAAAATGATGAAACATTGTTGTTCCATCTAACCAAATACGGCTTTAATCCTACGTATAAGGTCTGGGTTGCCCATGGTGAGCCTAGTGTATCAGCAAGATCTGCACCAGTCAATGGCTGTGCAACGTCACCTCATATTGATGAGGATTCTGAAATGCTAAAAGTACATCAGATGTATGAAGATGTCTGTTTTCAGTTAGTTGTTGAAGGGGAAACCCCTAATTTTACAAATGTAGAAGATAGATACCAAAAAAAGATTAAAGAGGCTGAAGTTCCTCTATTAGACTTGTAAATGGACCGGATCTAGGTAGATCCGTATCCAGATCTGTAATAGAAATTTTGGATCCGGATCCGACCCGTTACCTGCCAGATCTTTGATAGCTAGATCCAAATCCGGATCCGCCAGGTTAACGGATACCCGACCCGTTAATCTGATCCGTTTATGATTATAAATATTTTTAAATTTTAAATAATAATTTCTTAATTTTATCATAAATTTTCATAAAACACTAATGAAATATTATAACAAAATAAAGGTTTACATCAAAAGTTGAATTACATGGCCAAAATACTCCTTAACAATAAACTAATATATTCAAAATACTAAATCTCCAATGTATTTAGCAAAGAGCATAAAAAGAACATAGGCATCGTAACCTTCAACTTCATCAAATGAATCATACTTTAGACGCAATTTAGACGTTTAGGTTATCCAAATAATTATTATATTATTCAATATTTATCAATAATATTATATTTATAAAAATATAATTTAATTATTTTAAAACGGATCCGGGTCTTTAACGGATCGGATCAACCTCGATTTGTATCCGATCCGTTTAATAAACGGGTTAACGGATCAACGAGTCTAATTTTCGATTCAAACCCGTTTAAAACCCGGATCCGGAACGGGTCCGGATCAAGATCCGGTCCATTTACAGGTCTATCCTCTATACTCTGGTTGTACAAAGTACACAAAACTATCAGCTACCTTAGACATGTACACGTTGAAAGCTGAATCTGGTCTATCCAATACTGGGTTTGATAAATTCATGAGTGCTTTTCAAAATATGTTGCCAGATGGAAATAGTTTTCCCGAGTCACTATCCACAATAAGGAAGACACTTATTCAGTAATCTTATCTCCACACATAGTCTTTGGCCAGTGATCCTAGCCATCTATAACCTTCCACCAAATGTGTGTATGTCTTCTACAAACTTAATGCTAAGTTTACTCATTCCAGGCCCTAAACAACCAGGAAATGACATCAACATATATTTGTAGCCACTTCTAGATGACTTAAAAAAGCTGTGGGATGGTGTAGATATGTATGATGCCTATACTAAAGCCATGTTTAACCTTAGAGCTATCTTACTGTGGACTATTAATTAATGATTTTCCTGCTTATGACAATTTATCTGGGTTAACCAAAAAAGGAGAATTCGCTTGTCCTATATGTGGTCCTGATACTTGCTCACATTGGCTACCACTTGCAAATAAGACCATTTACACGGATTATAGACGATTTCTTCAGTCAAACCATCGCTTTTGCTCAAAACATAAGTGGTTCAATTGAAGAAAGGAGAGGAGGGTGAGGCCTAAAATATTTATAGGGAGAGCTACAATTCGTGCTTTATCTAGGTTCACAAATAAATGGGGGGAAAAAAAAGACACAGAAGAAACGTAAAAAAGGTGACCCTGCTAAGTTGTTAAAGAAGTCCTTATTTTTTGACTTGCATATTGGGAGGTCAGTATTTTAAACTTGGTATTAGACTATTAGTTATTACTACTTTAAAATGTTACGAGATTGTGATGATGAATTATATGTTTTGTGTTTGCTGGTTTATATATAGGAACTGCCTGTGCGTCATAATTTGGATGTCATGCACATTGAAAAGAATGTGTGTGAGAGTGTTTTAGAACCTATCTTAGATGTGAAGGGAAAATCTAAAATTGGGGCAGCTTCACGTAGAGATCTAAAGTTACAAGAACTTATGGAAGATGTTCCGGTAGAAAAAAGAAATGAAATGCTGGATGCTTCTGAACCTTACACCTTGACAAAACTTGAGAAGCCAAAATTTCTTTGGAGGCTATGGATGCAAAGGTTTCCTGATGGATATTGCTCCAATATTGGGAACTGTATCAAGATGAAAGATTGCAAAATTCTTGGACTTAAGTCCCATGATCATCATGTCTTGATGCAGCAGCTTTTGTCTGTTGCTGTGAAGGGGCTTTCACCTGTAGGTATTAGAAAAGCAATATTTCGTCTGTCTTCATTTTTTCATGAGCTGTATCAAATAGTACATGAAACAAAAAGATTAGAAGAGCTGGAAGATGAGATTATTGAGACGCTGTGTTTGTTGGAGACGTACTTCCCTCCATCATTTTTCGACATAATGATTCACCTCACAATTCACATAGGAAGAGAAGCAAAATTATGTGGTCCAGTCCATTTTAGGTGGATGTACCCTTTTGAGAGGACTTCAGTGTTGCTAATTTTCTGTTTTATTGTGATGTGTGTTGTGTTTTTGTTAACTTTGTCTCTATTATATAAACTTTTAGATACATGAAGGTCCTTAAAGGTTATGTTAAGAATCATGCAGCTCCGGAAGGAAGTATTGCAGAAAACTACTTATTAGCAGATGAGTGTGTTCGGTTTTGTGGTCGATACATGAAACACTCATCTGTGTTTAGTAGTAAACGAAAACATAATGATGTTGTTGAAGACGACACAATAATTGAAGGATCGACCCTCCTAAAAGGCTGATCTGTACAATTGACTGATGAAATGCACAAGGCTGTGCATCTCTGTGTTCTTAATAACAGTCAAGAAGTTGTACCATACATCGAGTAAGTAAAAAAATCTTAAGTTTAGAAACCTTACTTAAAGTTAGATTGATTTGTTTGATGCTTCTTTAGGGCTCATATGGAAGAGTTAAAGTGTTTTGATCAACGTTTGAGAACCAATTCTAAATTGCTAGAGAAAGTGCATTTGGAGAAATTTGTCGAATGGTTACAAGTTAAGGTTTGATTTATTTGATTTTAAAATTTTCAATATTAATCTTTCCAGATTAAAGTAAAATTTTCTTATTAATCTTTCCAGATTAAACTTCAAGCTAGTAGTACTTGTCTCGAGTCTAATGAAACGCTCTCTTACCTTGTGAAAGGGCCAAGGCGTTGTGCAATGTCCCATTCTATAGTGGTGGCTGACCCCGTGATGTACCGGAATGAAAACCAGGTCCTTATTGAAGATGGACCACAGAGGATTAATAATGGAAAACTCTATATCCAATTCATTACATTTGAATTCCCCCTGTTTTCCTCTTCCAGCTAGGAACTCCTTCAGTTTTTGTTTATGTACCACCACCGCGCGCTGTATTTATAAAAGCAAGTAGTAAGATTGTGTTAACTAAAAAAAAGTAACAGAGGAGACCGCGGTGCTGCGGCACGCTGCTATTTCAGGTTAGACTACTTACCGCTGCCTCTATGTCTAGGAATCCGACCGAGACCTTCTTCTTTTCCATTTCCTCCTTCAACATTGCGAGGTACACCCTGATGGTCTACATGTACAACAATTATAAGTCACAAATAATTACAACAAATAATACATCTTAGGTTACTCAAACATCAACTTTATTGCGGTTAGTAAGACCAGTAATTTTTTCTCACATTAGATGTAATCTCTCCTTCTTGAATTATTTTCTTCAAGTCATATTTGGTAATGTAAATGATACCATCACAACACTCCCAATACCGGAAACTGTGCAGACACAAATAATTCATAAGCAAGTCAAACCAGGGAACTAATTGTAATGTTATATATATATATATATATATATATACTAGGGAAGAATAAACTTACTCATCATTCTCATCCTTGTTCAAATCAAACCAGCTCTTATAGTGATTCGCTACCTTTTCATCCAAGAGCTTCCATGTTGGAGTGTTGCAGTTCACTCCATCAATAACAATACGATTTTGGACTTTATGCTCCACCTCCTTTGTTCTTTTTGCTGGCTTTAGCCCTTCAGGGGTGTCATACTCCCATTCTTCTTCTTTCCTCTTTTGTGCCCTACGCTTCTTCAGGTTGACGTCTCTTTCAATCGAACCAGTCTCCACAGTTTGTTTTGAGCCCTTCTGCTTGACATATTTCTTGAGCTCTCCTACTTGCTGTTCTTTATTCTTCAAGCTGGTTTCTTCATTCATTTTTTTTCCGGCCATTTCCACAGCTTGAGCAACAAGTTTGTCTAGTTTAGACAGGTTGACATCGGTCGTCACAGGTTCATCGTCTTCTGGAAATATCTTTCGCAACGGAACTGGTTCTGCTACTTGTTTAAAAAACTACACAAAAGAAAACACACAAGTTATTCTCAAAAACATGAAGAAAACACAATATTTATTGGGATTCAGTAAACTGATTTCTACTTTTACCTCTTCAGTTCTTGGTTGCTCCTCTCTGCAGTTATATTTTTCCTCTTCAACCGGCTTTAACCTATCCTCCTCCTCCTCATTCTCCTCAGTTACACATATTATCTGCTTTGTCTGAGCATGTTTTGCCCCCTTGTGCAACTGGTTCTTGAGAGTGTTTATTTCATTTTTGTCTGCCCTCCTTTCTTTCTCTAGCTTAATGATTTGGTTGTCCGCTTTCGTTAACTTGCCGAGCAATTCAGTGTTTTTATTCACCAGTTCTTCATTTGCTTTGGCAAGTTATGTCAGTTTCTTCTTCATATCTTCCATCGGCAGCTCCTGTACACATTATAACAACGAATTCGTTACTGTTAAACAATTATATACAAATAATCAAGTTTACTGCCCCCTAGTAAACTTCTATTAGGGGTCAGTAAACAACAATACATTATCTCATTTTCAATTTCATGACAACTACACACTTAATATATCCTAATAAAAAATTTTATTGCCCCCTAGTAAAACCAGTAGAAGTTTACTGTCCCCAATAAACTTCTACTGGGGGTCAGTAAACTTCAATACATTATCTCTCTTTCAATTTCATGACAATTACACACTTAATATACCCTAATAAACAACTTTATTGCCCCCTAGTAAACTTAGTATAAGTTTACTGGCCCCCAGTAAGTTTCTCACAAATATTGTTACAATGGTCTGGAAAACTATTTGGTAACGTGTGTTAAGCTAATGTGCTTGTGAATCAGTACTGTTATTATTATTATTATCATTATTATTATTGTTAATATTTGGACATGTTATGACTTTTGTAATTTGCATGTGTTAAGTAGACTATGTCAACAGGGAGGGAAAGAGGTAGAACGGAAGGGCCTGTATCAGAGGAGCCTGATGCACAACCTGAATCAGATGCACCTGTTTCACAAACAAGAGAGGAGGAGGAGCTCACTCCTGATGATGCTAACACAGCAAAAAAGAATGTAAGAGGTAAAACTACCTTGCAGGCTATTCCTTCAGGACAGTCCCAGAAAATAACGATTGAGTGGAATGAAAAAGGGCAACCTGTTGGAGAGCTTTCAAGAAGGTTTAGCTCAACCATTGGGTTTTAATAAGAGAGCAGGTGCCGATCAACATAGAAACTTGGCATAAAGTAAATATTAAAATGAAAAATGAAGTCTGGGATCTTTTGATGGTAATGTGTTTTCCCATTTGTTATGAGTTTTTCTTGTCTTTGGAATTATATTAATACCCTTTAAGTATGAAGATGATAATAGTTTGTTCCTTATTTATTATGTAGAACAAATATAAGGTGGATGTTGCTCATAAGACATTCATCCTACAACAAATGGGAAGGTTGTGGAGAGCATGCAAATCTGAACTCTCCACTAGCATTAGGAGAGTTATAGATTCTTGAACCACTAAGATAGAATCTTCACGGCTACTTGGCATGCTTAAACCCTCTGATGTGCCACAGAATGAGTGGGATATGTTTGTGGCAGAACGTCGATCAGCGGAATGGAAAGTAAGTAGATCACTTGACATAATGTATGTGCCTTGTTATAGGGAACAAGTGAGTTGAAACTAGGTTTATGTGCAAGACAATATTTTCTTATGGTGTCATGATTTGCAGGGAAAGAGCAAGAAAATGAAGATAATCAAGGGTAAACAGCTTCATCCTCACACACTGAGCCGAAAAGGTTATGCAAGATACGAGTATGACTGGAATAGGAACAATCCTGGAAAGCAGTTGTGCAGGACAAAGTTATTTATCCATGGCCACCAGCAGAAGAAGAAGATCAAAAATGTGCAGATGGTCGCCATAATGGTGAGTATTCTCTGATACATTAGGGTATCATCTATCATTGTTTATATTCCAGATTTGTTGTAGTATACTTGTTGCTAGACTGATATTCATTTGTTTAGGTTGAGCTACAAAAAAAACTTGATGAGCAACCACCGAATGAAGGCCTATTCCTGTAAAGTTTGATGTATTGAGTCAAGTTCTTGGTAAGGAGAAATCTGGTCGTGTTAGAGGTATGGGAGCAAGTGTTACACCTTCGAGGGTAGATGCTCAGATACAAAGTGCCTCCTGGAAAAAGTCATTGGAGGAAAAACTTGAGGCGAACTGTGAGCGTACAAAGCTTCTCGAGGAAATACTTTTTAACTGGGTAAGTTTTATGCTCTGAAAGTGTTCTTTAGATCTAGTGTTCCCAGTCATGCATGTGTAGCTGAAATTGTTTGTGATTGTTTTAAAAGAGCCAAAGTGGTATTGGTGGTGGTAATGGGCATAGAGGTAATGGTGATGGTGGAAGCAAGCGAACAAGCAATCCTGCTAATACTTCACAAATAAGTTATTGTGCATTCTTGTAGTCTTTTGGTTACTATATATACTGTTTTGCTATGATGTACTGTGGATGTACTGAGTTGGTATTGGCTATGTGTACTTAGTTGAAACTTTGTTCTTTCATCTATATGTATTGACTTGCTTATATACTTACCATTTAGGATGGGCCTGAAAATGATGAAGTAGGAATTCACTCTAGCCCTCAGACTAGAACTTCTAAGGTGAATATACATTAACGCATATGAGACCTGTGTTTTAGGTATGCATGTCAAAATATAAGATTTGACCAATCTATTGGACTTTTGATTGTGTAGTCAGTACAAGGAAGCACTATTTGTGTCAATGATCTGTGCGAATTGCTCGATTGGGAGAGCACATGTTTAGTTGTGGCTAGAGGAAAGATTTTAGCACTTGACCCAACTACAAAAGTGCATGGCTATAATCTTGGACCTGACTGTTATAGAGTTGCTGTTGAGGAAGCTGTCGTTCCTAAAGCTGAATTCTATCGTCCCCAACCTGAATTTTCTGCCATGGAAGATGCAGTTGGAAGTACCATTACTTGGCCAACAAAATATATTGTCCCTCTTTAAGTATTGGTATTGATGTTTTCTTTAAGTACTTTGTTGTTGTGGCTATGCTAGTTTGAATTATAGCTGTTTTTGTTACAAGCATTGTGAATCAGCAGTCTTTTGTATTATTGCTGTTGGTTTTAGGATGTTGCTAGACAATATGTTAATTAGTACTTGTTTAAACTTTTGTTGTTGTTGCTTATGCTCAATATATATCATGGCATAAGCTGCAACTTTCAGCTAGCTAGCTAGGTAGGACTGAAACTCCTTTATGGTAGCTAGGTAGGACTAAAACTCTTTTGTATCATAAGTACTCTTTGATGCTGAATGTAATTGCTTGTGAATTATAGTTTCTAATGCTATTTGAATTCAGTAAATTAGTATTATTATTTTTTTTACCCAATTGAATGTATTTTATGACTCTTTGACATTGTCATTGTAAAAGACATAATGACATGTAAAAGTGTCATTCAAACATGACATGTAAAAGTGTCATTCATACATAACATGACTATAACAAAATGTCATTGAAACCATTGGAAGTAAGTTATAAAACGTCACGGAAACACTACTGATGACGTTGGATAAACATCATCTAAAAACATATGATGACAATTGGAAACAGTCATGGTACATATTTGATGACAATGCATAAGTGTCATGCAAAAACTTTAAATGACACTTTCGAACCATCATTCTTATTATCTATGACATTTTATTCACGGTCGTTAAAAGTTATTTTATGACGTTTTCTAAACGTCGTTGTTTCAAGCCCTTTTCATGACTACGGTTAAGACGGCGAAGTAGATGACGTTTGATAAATGTAATGAACCCCTATAATGACGTTTTCCAAACATCATGGAAACTTTTTCTGTACTAGTGTTCTCATCTGGATCTGTCTCTCTCTCTCTCTCTCTCTCTCTCTCTCTCTCTCTCTCTCTTCCTCTCTCCCCTCCTCCTACAACACTGATCAAGAAGGCTACGCCGGAGATCTCCACAGATCTTCTACTCCAACCTAACACTAGGCTCACCCAGATCTAACTCACAAAGGCGACGTCAACATGTTGAAGGCTACGCCGGAGATCTCCGCCTTCTGCTCCCACCTAACCCTAGGCTCACCTAGATCTAACTCACGAAGGCGACATCAACATGATGAAGGCTACGTCGGAGTACACTATGGAGATTGCTCAAGAGTATGCGAGCAAGTATGTTAGCCTATCGTTTCCATGATTGGAAGGTTCATCATGTTGTTTCGGTTGCCTATATGTTCGATGATGGTGAGCTTAGTTCTCAGAATGCAAATACTTGCTAGTGTTTGGTGTATTCGAAATTGTGAATAATGCAAACAATATGACACTTGTATATAAGATGTTTCACTTTCATATGTTTGACATCTGTGGTTAAGTATTTTATTTTTCCATTGCAATTTTAACCCAAATTCACATATATGGAAAATGCCCATGAGTTGCACTTGTTAGTGTTACATTTGGACACTATCAAGCTATCATATATTATTCTTTTATATATGGTTTTGGAGCTATAGGTTTTTTTAGGTGTTAATAATTTATTATTAGGAGTTATTGAGGGTTAATAATTTTATTATTAGTGGTCATAACACTTTTATCTCTTCCTTTTTTCTTATTCTTCATCTATCTTTTTTGTTTTTCTGTGTTTTGACTGTTTATTGACGGTCATTAACATGATTATTTGGAGTCAGTAATTATATACTGGGAGCTGTACCTGATTACTGAGGATCAGTAACCCGATTATTGGAGGCTAGTAATCATTATCAAGGGTTCATAATTGATTACTGGGGTTCATAAACCCCATTATTAGGGGCCAGTAACTTAATAAGGTGATTACTAGGGGTCAGTGACCCAATTACTAGGGGCAGGAATCTGGTGACGGTGACCGGAGAAAGTCCGACGACAAGATTCCGGTGACTGGAGTCTGGTGATGAGGCTTCAGCCAAATGTTCTCTCTCTTCCACTTTCTCTCTGTATGCATGTTTAAGGGTGATGGCAAAATAGTCTTAAAATAATATAGTTTGTTAAGACTTTAGTAAAGATTTGTCAGTTTGGGCACAAAAAAAGTTCTCTTACATTGGAATGGGCTCATGAAAAATATTGTCATTGTAATGAGCAATGAGGAGTTAAAATTAGTATCAAATGAGCATTTTCCCTTTAATTTTTAGCCTTTTCAATTAAATTTTAGCTAGAAATGTAGTTTTTGAACTAACGTGTACCAATTTATGTCAAAAATGGACTAATTTTAATAACAAATAGGCTAAAATCAGAAATTTGAGGTGGACTAGTTTTTAATTTTTAACATTTTAAACTAAAATTTAGCTAGAAATCTATGTTTTTTCAAAATTTGGGGTGGGCTGTAGCCTACTGGAACCCGTGTGTAGGTACGTCTTTGATGACTTATCTTTCACTATCTAAGCATGCCCAACCTTATCTAGTCCCCCTTACCAAATGTGCCCAATTATGTTAGCTTAGGCCAACACTTTAACTTTTGGCTTCAAGTCCAAGAAGAATCACTCGTCAAATATTTCATCCTTCAGCAGTAGTTTTGAACACACCCATGATCTTTTATTATTAGAATTAAACTTCATTTAGTCCTCAAGGTTTAAACAAGTCATCTATTCAGTCCTTAAAGTTTTAAAAACATCTATATAGTCCATGAGGTTTTGATTTCTCATCTAGAAAGTCTTTTTTGTTAAAACTTCTGTTAAAACACTGTTTTTCTGTTAAAATTTTTATTTTTTTTATTTTATATTTTATTTTATATATATATATATATATATATATATATATATATATATATCTTTACTTTTAAGCAACTAGACTTACCCTTCACCTAAGAACTAGCTTTCAACATGCCAACACTTCACCTAACGACCTTTTGTCTAATGGTTACTAAACATGGCAGAATCACTGTTGTCTTAGTGTGGAAAAGCCTAGTTTCTTACAAAGTAAAATAATTACAAAAATAAGCAAAAGTAATGTTGAAATAGATATGCAAAAATAAATATTTTTGAGACGGATTATGGGGTACAAGATAGAATTTATTTATTCAGACATGAATACAAATACAAAACCTAGAGCCTCGCTCTTAGGTAAACAGCTAAAGACTGTTTAGTTACTCATGATTGTAAAATAAACACTTACTTATATATACAACACTCCACACATGATGATTACAGCACACCACACTATAAACACTCTATTATTCTCACACTATACTGAAAAACTTTATTCTGGCTATCTTACTTCTTGAGAAAGTTTGAGAGAACTTCTATCTCAAGTTTCTGATTGCTGCCTCTTCTCCCTCTGCCTTCTTGCAGACGCCTCAGGCTCCTTATATAGGGAGCGCAATTAAAACACACATAAACTTAGTGGAGGATAGGAGGAATCCTTATCTTGATAACTTTACTTTTGAAAAGTAAAGTCTTCTGTCTTCACGCGTCGGCAGCCACTCAGCTTCTTTTGAAAAGAAAAGTTGATTGTCTTGATGCGTCGGCAACCGTTCAATTTTCCAACATATTTATTATGTTGTGATATTCTTCTGGATCTTCTTCATATCATGCTGATGAGTTGGGACCACTGTATTCACATTCACGTGTATTGTCATCTTCTTCATTTTCAAGATCTGAATCAAAAGGATAAGAATTCTTTTCATATTTACTATCTTGTACTTTTCCTCCTTTTCAACTTTTTCTAGCCATACAGTAGTAGCCAGAGTGCAATCAACTTCTTTCCTCATAAGAGCTGTGAAAAAGTCACAGTTCTCTGGTGGAGGATGATTATAGCAAGTGACCATTATTTTTTCTCCACTTGCCAACAGACTTGAATCATAGTCTCTTAGAACCACTTCTTTGATAACAGTTATAGCCATAGCCTTCATCCAAGGGATGCTTTGATTTGGTCTATTGTTGCCACCTGCAACAGCCAGTTTTTACACAGGACTTTGAATTAACCTGACATAGTGATATGGAGAGATGTAATTTGTCTGTCCATCTACCACTATCCATTCTGGAGGAGTTGAAATGAACTTTAGTCTCAAAATACATCAATCAGGTCTAATGTTCTTGACAGCTTCAATTATTATTTCTGGGAATCTCTTCAAATCTTCCTTAGTTTTTGTCCAAAGGTTATGAACTAAACCATTTTCTACAAGCCATAACTTGTGCTTTTGAGGATGCTCTGCTTGAACATTGACCAAATATCTCTCATAATATGGGCCAGGGACTACTGATAATGTTCCAGGAAGAACATTTTTACCTTCCTCTAAGAGATTATGGAATTTATACCATTCAGCTTCTTTTAGTGCTACCATTGGATTTTTAGCACTTTCAGGATTTTCAAGGTAGAAAAATTTAGAATTTCTTGCTGGATCTTCTGCTTGAATACTCTTGTCCTTTGTATGTAATCCATACAATTCTTCTGTTAAAGCTTTAAGCGTTTGAAGCAAGTGAGCTTCATTCTCCTCATAGAACGCATGCAGAATATTATCAATAATAATTTTCTGCTTAAAGGCCAATAGCCTATCTGTCCTGAAAACTAGTTTTTGAAAGATCTTTAAAGGCTGGTCATGAATAACCTTCTTTCCAGTAACCAGGGGTAGTTTGTTTGCCCTAAAAGGGACTCTTCTATTTTTTGGCAAAGCAGCAGCCGCAAACGGACTTGATATGCCTTTACCATTTTTCATTTGAGATGGGCTAGCCGGTCTTTTACCCTGAGACCGATCAGTTGAGACTGGTCCTTTTGGACACAACAAGAATTCTTGTGCAAGTTTTTCTTCATCAGAAGTAACAGATTGATTTGCATCTTTTTTAGAGTGGTCTGAAGACTCATCCCATTCAGGATCAAGATTTGGTTTGATTCTTTCAGAAGGCTGGCTTGACTCAGCAACTCCATAGGAAACAATTTTTTGATAACCTGGTCCGTCATGGAGAGGTCCTACGGTTTTGTCACCACTCTTGTGTCTTTCCTAAAACTTCTTTTCTTCTAATACCAGTTTTCGGCTTCTAGGATTGCGACATTCTCTTTCAAACATCGCCATTTCTCTTGTGAGAGCGTCAGGCAAATAGTTCTTGTCACCTGCAACCATTTCAACATCATATTCATATTGGGTTAAAAACATTTGCCACCTCAGAACTCTTCCTCTATCAGTAGTATCAGTTAATTTGTAGTTTTTAAAATTTTTAACTCTTTTGTTATCAGTTCTTACTACAAATTTATTTCCTAAGAATGCCTCAGCACCCTTAATGTTTTTAATTAAAGCAAGGACTTCCTTGTCTCCGGTAGAATAGTTTAATTCTGCTGCATTAAACTTTCCTGATAAAAATTTACAAATCTTTTCATGATTTGTATCTGGAGCAACTAAAACAATTCTTGCCCAGTAATAATCATTTGCATCAGTTTGCAAGATGATCAAATCTCCTTCTTCAGGTAACTGTAAAGGAGGAAGGTTTTTTGTTAATTCTTTAATCTTTCTGACAGTATTACTGTCATCTTCCGTGAAAGACCATTTTTTTTTAGTACTTTTTTTTGGAGAGAGAAGTGCAGTGAGACCAATGACTTGAGGAATAAAGTCTCTCGCAAAATTAACAACTCCCAAAAATCTTTGCAAGGATTTTGCATCTGGGATATTGTCTGGGAATTGGCTGATTTTCTTGACTATGTGATCTTGGAGACGAATCTCTCCATCCTTAACATGAATGCCAAGAAAATCAATTTCTCCTTTTATGAGGTGAATTTTCTTCTGTCCAAGGATAATTCCTTTCTAGACAATAAGTTTACACACATGTTCTAAGTGCTTTAGATGCTCGTTCATGGTTCTAAAGAAGACAAGGATGTCATCTATATAAACTATGCAGAAGTCTGAGTAAGGTTTGAAGATATTATCCATTTTCCTTTGAAAAATAGACGGGGCTTGCTTAAGACCAAATGACATAACTAACCATTCGTAATGCCCTTGAGGGGTTCCAAAAGTTGTTAAAGCTATGGAATCAGGATGCATCTTTACCTGCCAAAAGCTTGACTTTGCATCAAACTTGGAGAAGATTTTTGCTCCTCTAAGCCTATTGATGAGAACTCTCACCTGAGCTATCTGATAACCGTCTTTAACGGTCTTTTTATTCACATCTCTGTAATCGATTACCATTCTGGCTTTTCCTCTTAATTGTTCAGCGTGATTTCTTACCAAGAATGCTGGGGCATGATGAGGACTGTTTGAAGGTCTGATTAACTTCTTTTCAAGAAGCTCTAGGATCTGACTTTCCATCTCTTTCCTATCTTCTTCCCTATAGTGAGGGATGGCCTTAACATGGCAAATAACATTTGCGTCATGCATTCCTAGCTGACAATATATTGGGTCTCTTTCCCAATACAATTGAGGATCTTCGCTGATTACTAGTTTCAGCAAATTTTCTATTTCTGTGAGAGTCGGTATTTTCTTTTGTTCTACCTTTTTCACATATACTTTTAAAGTATGCTCTCTGATGTATTCTTCTTCTCCATAAGAAATCTCATTATCAGAAATTTGATATTCAGAATTTTCCTCTGATTCAGAGTCTTCTGAACTTGTTGCTTCATTCACCAATATCTTATTATGACCTTTAAACTGTTCTTGTAGCAACAAAACTGGCTTTAAAATTGGCTTATAATCACCACTCTTCACTGGCGACTTCTGATATTGGTCTGTGAATCATTTACTTGTAACGCTCACTGCGTCTGTCAATCGAGATTCCCAATAGAATCTTTTATTTTTCTGAAACCCAATCATTTTTGGAGTTTGAATTACTGTTTGTTGAAGAAGGAAGTCATTTCCAATCAACAAATCAGCTGTCTGGCCTTCACATTGCCAGAGAATCTTGATGATAAAATTTTCTCCTCCTAAGGAAACTTTTACATTTCGAGCCATTGTATCCATGACTTCTGTTTTCTTCCATTGCAATTCCAGTAGCTGTTCTTGGAGATTTTTCACAATATTCTTCAGGGATTGCATATCTCTTAGCAAGAGAGTACCCTGAACCAGTATCTACAAATGCATGTAGATGATACTTCTTGTAGTTGGGAAACTTCAGTCCTATAGTAATATAATTACTATATATGCTTGTCTGGACTAGCATTACTCTTTCTTGCTTATTTGGAGCATCCAGTAATTCTGTGAAAGGGTTTATTTTTCTTTCAGTACTTACAGAATTGGGCGGATTAATACCAATTATTGGATTGGCACTTGTCTCAGTGACTGGAGAATTAAGAGAATCGAGAGACTTTTTTATTTCCTTGTTCTGACTTAATGAAGTTACTAACTTCATCGTTTTTATATTTTCTTCAAGATTTTTCTCCTGTTCTTTTTTGTGGAATATATTATATTCCTCTTCTACCAGGATATGTGCTTCTTTATCCTTGGTTTTTCTTCTGAGTTCTGCAATGAAGCACTCTCGATGATGAGTTCTGCAATGAAGCATTCTCGATGATAAGTTTCTCATGTACTTTCACAATACATGAGAATGGTATTATTATCATCGCATTTGCAATAGTCATATGTGAACCTTCTCGGATTAGGATGGAAAGTACTGATAATATTAGAGTTTTCTTCTTTCCAATTTTGTATCTGCAATAAAAATATAGGACGATATCCTACATCTTCTTCTTCTTCTTCTTCTTCAGAACTTTCTGAAGCACTTTCTGTTTCACTATCTGATGGGTACTCAAGAGAATATATTGATTCGTTCTCTTCATCAGAATATGCAACTTCAAAGCCTTTTAGATTAGCATACTCTATTGCTTCATCATATTCAGCAATTAAGGCCTTAGAAGATCTTTTCTCCTTTTTAGGTCACTCATTTGCATAATGTTCATCTGCTTTGCAGAGCCAACACTTGCACTTCTTTACTTCTCTGGAGGAGGAATTTGATTTCCTTCTTTTAAAGAACCTCTTTCTAGGAGAAGTTTGAGAAGATTGTTCTTTCTTATATTCAGGCCTCTTCCTGAACTTATACTTCTTTTTAGAAGCAAATTTTTTACCATGCTTGGTGCCAGAGAACTTCTTTCTGTATTTTCTCTCTTTAGAGATATGACATCCCCATTGCGTTAGAGTATCCAGAATTTTTGGACACATATTCTCAACTCCTTTGAGTTGTTTCTTGGCAGTTTTGGATTTTCTGTTCTCTATGCATTGCTTTCTTAGGAGATCCCTAACTCTTTCTGCTATTCCTCCTACAGTAAAATACTGAAGGGGGTTTTCTTCCAATGATTGTGCTACGGCATCATTCCAGGGTTCTGGCAATTTTTTATAATATGTTCTGACGAGATCGTTATTTCAATGTCTCCAATAGTACAATAGTAGTTTGGAATTCATTAGTATATTCCTCAAAATACCTCATGTTACAAATACTCAACTTTTGAATATTTGCTTTAGCTCATTCCTTAGATTGCTCATTATGCCCAGTAACATCTCCGCAGAATTGAGCATAGATAGGCACAGCAAAATCTAAAGGACTATTAGTCTGAGCTACCTTAACTGCCCAATCAGCCCATTTAGAACTTCTTTTAAAGGACTGGTACCATTTCTAGACTATTCCTGTTAAGGTCGACTCATAATATGCATGAGCTTCCTCGTACGCATATTTGGATAACACTAGAGCCTGAGTTAGCTTTAAACTAGCAACTCAGTTGTCTATTGTCTTTCTTTTATCTCCTACTTGGTCTAAATCCAGATAAACCCCTCTTTCAGACACAGATTGTCCTTATTTGGATTCTGTAGGGATATACTTATGAGAATTTCGTTCTTCGTTCCTTCCTGTAGGAGCTTATCCTTTGGGAAGTTTAATATTCTTTTCACGAATGATCTTCGTTGGATTGTTTGTGATGTTCTGAACTATAGTGTGACCTCCTTCTGGAGGAGTCTGCCTCTCACCTTCATCCATTTGCATCGAAGCTGAACCTGATGGCTCTTCTTTTGCAGCTTGATAAGGAAGAATCTTCCTCTTATTTTTTCCAAGCTGAATTTGAGAAATCTTAGTAATGATTTTCTCTAATTCTTCTATGGACTCACAAGTCTCTGCTTGTGCATACAATCCTTTTAATTCTTCTACTCTAAGCATTTTCATAGGTCTTTTAGTATCTTCTTCTTCAAAAGCCTCTTCATGAAAAATTGACTTAGTTTTAGAAGAACTAGCTTCTTCATAATTAGCAAACGAATGCATATGAAATTGTAAGCTTATCTTTCCTCCCATGTCTTCATAAATTGAAGCATTGGAGCTTTCAAGCTGTCTGACCAGAGGGGTCAGATTCCATTCTTTTGGGAATGTTACTTCATGCCATTTTGTGACATGTTTTTGTTGAGAATTATTTTCTGGGTTAGTGAGAACAGATGTAGTAATTCCAGGGTTATTTAGAAACCTGGTGTTAGGAGTTACATTTGAGCTCATCAACTTATAATAGATTCGATAATCTATCGCAAGTTCCATCATTCTTTTTTTCATAGAAATCCCATATGTCTTGATTCTCAATCTTAAATAGTGAGCAGCATTTCTGAGATGTGTTGTGAAATTTGGAAACACATTGAAATATGCAACTTGGTTGCATAAAGAAGCTTCTACTGTTCCTAACAGACTTTTCTTAAAGTCTGTTATTCTATCGTCTTGAAGGACACATAGAACAGAACAGTCAATATCATCTCTGGCTAAGAGTTTAATTCCTACTTAGACTGCTCCAATATGCATATAGGAATATTTTCTATGGAAAACTTCATTTACTTCTTTTGGAGTTATTAACCTTATATCCGTTTCTCCACATGTGGCTGGAACAGTTAATTCAAGAATTTTGAATCTGTGCGAATCCATAATGAATGATCATTTCTTATAAATCTCATTGAATTTAAATCTAGGAGCAGATGCTTCTCGTACACTAGATTCGATTTCATTATACTCAAATTCTTGAGCGTTTATTAACTGTACTAGAACTGTGTTCTTTTTACTGAGGATTCTACTCAACATCTTCATATCTCTTTTATGAAGACTTTGATGGTTTTGCTGATTTCCATTCAAATAGCTTCGGTTCACTAAACCTGAGTCTACCTTCTCCCTTTGGTGAGGGTGGAGAATATATGATGATTTTACTAGCTACATTTTGTGCTAGCGCTTCTTCATCTATCTTTTCATGACTTTCTCCTTCCTTCATCTTTTCTACCATTTTTTGTAGATTGGAAATCTTGCTATGTAATTCTCAAAACTGAATTTCAAGGTCAATACCTATCTCTTGGAGATAAGCAATATTATAATTCTGTTGATGAATTATTGCTTCCACATTTTCAGCAAGTTTCTTAGTAGGATGATGAAAGCCAATAGCTTTGAAATCTTCCTATTTTATTTTTAGATCTACTCTTTGATTCATCATATTCTGGAGATTAAAGTTTCTAAAAGCTTTTTCAAGTTTTCTTGAGTATCTCTTAGTTCTACCGCTTGCTGGTGAATATTTTTTGTAAGATTTTCAGTACGAACTAATTTCTTTTCAATATCTATTAGATATTGTTTTTCTTTGAGATAATCTAGCTTGATTTCAAGCCTAGCAATTTTTGAATTTATTTCCTCAAGTTGATTAATTCGTAGATTAAATCTTTCGAGTTGATCTATAACCTTTTCAGAGGTCTTATCCCTAGATAAATGATCTAGGAACTCGATTAAACTTGGCCTTGATGGATCAAGCTCTTCTACTCCTATCTCCCTTTAGAGATGAATATGTTCGTCGAGAGAGTATTTAATACCCTACAAACGTATTCAATGGAGTATTGATTTTCTTGAATATGTCTTATATGAAAGCACACTTCCCACTTATTAGTTCCTTTTGTAGTACAAAAAGACTGATAATTTTTAAGTTTGGATTCTCTCTTGTTAGTCGAGAGAAGCCACAACCAGGACAAGCACTTTAGCCGACGAAAATTTTTCGTCGGCCTGTTAGCTTAATTCGTCGGCTAAGATATTAGCCAACGATACTTCGTCAGCTATAGTGTCGTCTGTAAAAGGTCGTCGGTACTTACATTAGCCGACGAAACCATGTCCCGTCGTCGGCTATTGTCCCATAACTAGCCGACCACAGTAGACATCGTCGGCTAGTCTGTCAGACTTTAGCCGACGAAACAACAAGTCGGCTTAAACTAAGAACTAGCCGACGAAATCACTCGTCGGCTTAAACTAAGAAATAGCCGACGAAATCACTCGTCGGCTTAAGCTAAGGGAAAAGCCGACGAGTTGTTTCGTCGGCTTTAGTAAGAAACTAGCCGACGAGTTATCTCGTCGGCTTGTCTCTTATTATAACCGACGAAACAACTCGTCGGCTTTTCTCCTTAAGCCGACGAAACTCTTAATATATTCGTCGGCTATAGTATGTAATAAAAAAATAAAAATAACTAAAGCCAACGAAAAAGACCGTACTTCGTCGGCTTTTAATGGTTTAGCCGACGAAACATTCCATAATTCGTCGGCTTAACCATATTAAAAAAATAATTAAAAATACTATAGCCGACGAATTATGGCGTATTTCGTCGGCTTTAAGTTCATTTCAGTATAAAAAAAAAAACTCGAAATTTCTAAATTACCATTCCAAACAAGCTGCAAAAAACACAAAAACAATTCCATATAACCAACAACAAGCACATAAAAGTATATAATTCATCAACTACACAAAATCTAGATCGTCTAAATTAATATCCGGTTCTGGGGGCTGCTGCGGAGCTTGCGGCGGCTGGGGTAGCGGTATGGGCGGAGCCGGAAGTCCCTGGAGCTGGGCAGCTGTAAAGTCCTGCATGTACTGGAACATCTGCCGCTGCTGGGCCTGCTGGATGGCATGTACCTCGGCATAATGGGCTGCCTGCGTGGCATTATAGGTTGCTTGCGCGGCATTATAGGCAACATGAGCAGCTTGTTGTTCCCGTAGTCTCTAAAGTCCCGACTGTAGCAGCTGAGTCGTCCTGGTAGTCGTGGTCCTGCTGCTGGTCGAGGCTGCCTTTCGTTGAAATCCTGGAGTGGTCTTCAGGACCCCTCGCCCTTCTTTCCTAGACCCCGGCAATAGAAGTTGTTTGCTCGCGGTGGGAAGGCTGTGCCCATGATCCTCACCCTAACTGTCGGATCCGAAGTGTCGATCCGGGACATGGCTTCGGACATCTCTTCCTCCTGCGTGTCCGGCCATGTCTCCCTCACTATAGCACTCATCACCTCGTCACTAGCCTCCCTCACCTTCGCCTAATTGGATAGGAAAAAAATTATTAATTAACATTTTGACATATATATAAGTAAAATTAAAAATTTAAAAACGTAAGATGACTTACAATATCCTCCTGGGCGTCAAGATATGTCTTCTCGTACGTATAGACGTACGGGTTGACCTCTGGATGTTCCCTGGCCGCCTCGTCCATGAAGACAGCGAACGGTCTAGAACCGGCATGGTGGTTCCTTGTGTTGCGTTGCCAGCTCTGAGCGTTCGCCCGGGAAACCGCATTCAAAGAAAAAACTAAACTATTAGTAAAATATTTAAAAACGCACGTACTTAATGACAAATTAACTAATTAATTTATTTAAATACCTGTTTATGAGGGTTGTTGAATTCTGATGTCAGAAGCCAACGCCACTCGTACTCTCTATTCTGGAACTCAGTAGGGGTACCAGAACGTGCGTTCCCGTGCGTAGTCCAATGGGTCCGCAACTCGTTCTTCCACTCCTTGTACCTACAGATACAACAAAAATATTAGAAATATTTTTAATATCACATATAAGTCCTTTTTTTTCATTAACTTTCCAACGTACTTTCCCCCATGCACAACGTCCGCCCAGCTGCTCTTCAAGGGCTTATGAACGTCAAACCACACCTGCATTTAACCGTTTATTAGTTTAGTTTTTCGAGAAATCAACAATGTAATACATAATATTATTGAGGCATTTTGTAAACTCACCGACATCACGTTGTGGATCATGTCTTAACCTCCTGCGGGACCTCGCCCTAGTCTGACCACAACATAGGGACTCTATCCCTAATGAGCGCTCCCACGCGGCCGGAGTACGTCCACGACTTTCCGCCCGATACTATGTCGCCATCCCCATCAGTACCGATGACAATCCTCCCTGAGGTACCGACGATCTTCTCGAGAGCCTTCCCTGTGACGGGGCCTCTCTTCTTTTTTGCCGGCTTCGCTCCGACGGTGCCTATCATATGATAAACCAAATTGATTATTAAAATCAGAGAATTATAATGTAGTAAATCATTCATCTTTCATTACCTGAGGGCGATGCGGCGGACGCGACGGATTCCGTCTCCGATGATGATACCCTTACGGAAATAAGAGGCGTATCAAAAGGCACAAACCGGTACGCCGCTGATGGAGCCACTAGCAGGGGCAGTGGATAAATCGGCGTCCCTGAGTCATCGACTGCAGGTATGGCCGGTATCATCTGCAGAAGGAATAGGTGAGGCGGCGGCATCTGTACCCCAGATGACCCACTATCCGAAGATGCATGTACTGGAGTGGGCGCCCGATGTATCTCAGGCATACGGGGTGCAGACACCTCCGTCTGGGGCTGAGCAAACAATTGCCTCGAGGATTGAGGGAAGCCCCGTTGCCTCGATGAAGGGGGCACCTCCGGCTTCCTCTGCGCCGTCTGCATAAGGCTCGCATGTCTAGCTATCATGCGGCCCTGAAACAACGTCTGAGGGTTGCTAGAGGTTCCCTCAGACGATTCAGACCTTTGGCCCTTCGAACCCTTCGTCGATCTAATATTACCGCTCATCCTGTTTAAAATATTAATTTCAATCAAGGCCACAAAATCAAAAAATGTAAACTCATTCAATTAGTCAACAAAAAAATATATACACTTCCTAAATACAAATTTTCACTTCCTAAATACAAATATACACTTCCTAAATATACACTTCATAAATAAAAATATACACTTCCTAACAACACCACAACATTGCAATTGACCGGAAAATCAAAGCAAACACAAAATACAAAACAAATATATATATTTCCTAAATACTAAATACAAATATACACTTATTAAATAAAAATATACATTTCCTAAATACAAATATACACTTCCTAACAACATCACAACATTGCAATTGACCGGAAAATAAAAGCAAACACAAAATAAAACTAAAGCTCAGAAATGTACTCGAGGAGGAGGAGGGAGGAGGCCGAAGCAAGAGGAGGCCGGCCGGCCGGAGCAGGAGGAGGAGGAGGCCGGAGCAGGAGGAGGCTGGGAGAGGGAGCAGAGGCGGAGACCGGGAGAGGGAGAGGAGGCGGAGACCGGGAGAGGGAGAGGGAGAGGGAGAGGGAGCGGAGGCGGAGACCGAGAGAGGGAGAGGAGGCGGAGACCGGGAGAGGGAGAGGAGGCGGAGACCGGGAGAGGGAGAGGAGGCGGAGACCCGGAGAGGGAGAGGGAGAGGAGGCGGAGACCGGGAGAGGGAGAGGGAGAGGGCGGCGACCGGGAGAGGGAGCGGAGGCGGAGGAAGGGAAATTCAAAGAGGGAGAGGAGGCGGAGGCTAGGGCTTTCAACCAGACGAGCGCTGGGTTATACCCAAAAATTTTAGCCGACGAAACTATTATTTTGTCGGCTAAACCTATGAAATTCGTCGGCTAAAATAATAATCTCGTCGGCTAAACATTTGAAATTCGTCGGCTTAACCTATGAAATTCGTCGGGTAAACAATAAATTCGTCGGCTAAACCTTTGAAATTCGTCGGCTATATAACTTTTTATACATTCGTCAAACTGTGATTATGATTGTGATGATCAAACTTGAGAAACGGAAATCTGACTGTCAGATCTGACAATCATGATAAAATACATGTATGGGAAAAAATTCAACTTGATCCAACAAGGTTAAGTGCTCGATCCGAACGGTCAATCCGTTAAGTCAAACCCCTAAACGCACAGAAAATGTCGTTGGACCGTCTAAATTTCGTATTTTGGCCGGACCTTCAACTGAAAATAGTTTCAAACCGATGAGACGCAACAAGTCGTATAAAAATTTTACACAAAATAACCACCGAAGATACGGCTACTCATAAGGAGAAAGAATGAAAAATTTCATTGACCGCAACTATCGGCACCGACACTTTACCGGAATACTGTGATTTTTCAACTGTGGACTTATTTTACCATTCTAGTCATATCTTATTTCACGACTTTTTTGCGTTTGAAGGATTTACGTATAGTTAGTTTTTGAAACGCAACATTTACTTAACACTTGGTAAATAAGTTATACAACATTAGTAGGCACGTTGTGGTTATGATGATCAAACTTGAGAAACGGAAATCCGACGGTCAGATCTGACAATCATGATAAAATACATGTATGGGAAAAAATTCAACTTGATCCAACAAGGTTAAGTGCTCGATCCGAACGGTCAATCCGTTAAGTCAAACCTCTAAACGCACGGAAAAGGTCGTTGGACCGTCTAAATTTCGTATTTTGGCCGGACCTTCAACTGAAAATAGTTTCAAACCGATGAGACGCAACAAGTCGTATAAAAATTTTACGCAAAATAACCACCGAAGATACGGCTATAGTATGTAACAAAAAAAGTTTAGGGTTTAGCCGACGAATACCCTAATACATTCGTCGGCTTTAGTGTGTAATAAAAAAATTAAAAATTAATAAAGCCGACGAAATCTTAAGGTATTCGTCGGCTTAGATGGTTTGAGCCGACGATTTCTAGTATAATTCGTCGGCTTAGATGGTTTTAGCCGACGACTTCCATTTCAATTTGTCGGCTATAAGTCCTTTTAGCCGACGACTTCTAGTGTTCTTCGTCGGCTAAGACGGTTTAAGCCGACAACTTCTAATGTTCTTCATCGGCTAAGACGACGGTTTTAGCCGACGACATCTAATATAATTCGTCGGCTAAGATGGTTTAGGCCGACGAATTATTTTGTATTTCGTCGGCTTAAGTAAAAAGTACATACCCTAAAACAGAAGGTTTAAATCATACTAATTTCATGTTCATATATCACCAAAATTCATATAAAATAACAGAAATATGAATAATTTATATGTAAACTATAAATTAAGGTAATACAATCTTTTTTATTACAAATTAATGTATTACATCATCTAAATTAAAACTAATTAAGACTCGTAATCGGAATCATCCGATGAGTCTTCTTCGGTGTCAGAATTAATTTCTGGTAATCTATGCATTTCCTCATCGCCGGAGTCTTCGTTTGTTTCTTGATTTGGATCAACATCAATAAGCCTTGGCTCTTCATCACGAATTCGCATCGAACCACCCGCTTTAAAATTATTAAGGCGAACGGTAGAGCAGTTATGAATACCTATTGCGTTGGGCTCTTGATACGCAACATCTTCTTCCTCGTCTTCGGCCTCTCCAAGTGTAGCCGCCCGATAAATGTTTCGAGGGTGCGCAAGGTTGACTACTTTCCATGCGTCACCCTTAGCAAGGTCATCAAGATAAAACACTTGTTTTACCGATATGGTAAAAACGAACGGGTCATCTTCGTAAGAACTTGTAGCAGTGTTCACTGATAATATTCCGTACTGATCGGTCTTCATGCTCTGCGGGCTAGTATCAAACCATCTACACTTGAAGAGGTGCACTGTCATGCCTTCACCGTAAACGAGTTCCAGCACTGAATGGAGAACACCGTAATAGTCAACTCCATTCCGCCCACCATGCACCATCACCCCAGAATTCTGTGTTCTCCGTCTGCTGTCTCTCTGTTCACATATAAATTGCACGCCATTCACCTTGCACATCGGATAAATTCTTGACATTATCAGCTTCATCGCTAGAAGTCTTAGTTCATGCGACCAATTTAAGTGACCATCAAATTGAATATGGTTCATCTGCAACCAACCATTCAACTATAAATATGGATAATTATGCAATAAACATGAATACGTACAGAAATATTGAATTACGTACCCAGCCGCTAAAATAGCTTGCGAACTCCATGTTGTGGTACTCGAGATCACCTTGAATGTCTGGACAATATAGATGGATGTCTTTCCAGTATTCAACTTCTGGACAGTTAATCAATACCCATCAGTGGGCAATGACTAGCTCATGTGGTTGCAACTTGTAGGAGTCTGGCAAAATTCCATAAACTTCAACATCACTGGATAGTATGGAAAGATTGAACTTCGGTACATCTACCGGCATGGCTTCATCTGTTTCCTTCAACGCTCCTAAATACAACTTCATGTAAGTGACGCACTCGTGCGCAATATATGCTTCAGCTATAATTCCTTCAAGCGTGGATTTATTAGCTACATAATCTTTGTAGTCTCCAAGTTGCCTATAAATCAAGTTGCAAAGTGTTATGATTACTGAACATGTATATATATTGAGGAATTCAGGTGTAAAAAACGTACCTTTCCATGGGATACATCCAAGTGTAGTGTACTGGACCGGTAAGCAACAATTGCTCGGGAAGATGGATCATCAGGTGAGGCATGATGTCAAAAAAATTTGGAGGAAATATCCTCTCAAATTTATACATGATATAAATGATGTCCTCTTGCATTTCCCGGAGGTTAGATTTTTTCACTTCCCGTGTGCATAACTTCTAGAAGAATCTTGCCAACGCTACTAACGGCTCCACAACCTGACGGGGAAGGAACGGTCGAATGAAAACAGGGAAGAGACGTTGTAGCAGGATATGACAGTCATGACTCTTCAACCCGTACATCTTACTGTCCCGGAAGTTCACACACCGGGCTATATTTCCTGCATAGCCTGAAGGATACTTCACACAACTCATCCACCTGAAAATTACGTTCTTCTGGTCAGGCTTCACGGTGTAAGGAGCTTGAGGCATTTTTTTTTCCCTTCTTTCAACCACAGATGTCTTCTTAATTGTATTTTTTTTAGATCAATGCGTGCCTTAGGACCGTCTTTCGTCTTCCCCTCCAAGTTCAGCACTGTGCCCACCACACTGTCGCAAACATTCTTTTCTATGTGCATCACATCTAGGTAGTGTCTGATCAACAACTTACTCCAGTATGGGAGTTCCTAGAATATGCTCTTATGTGTCCAGAATTTGTACCTGTCGGGTCTTTCAAGTATTGCCGCAACAATATTGGGATGATTGCTGAGCTGCCCAAAATCGTATTCATTAAGCACTGCTAAAATTTCTTCTCCCATCCATCTTCTAGGAGGCACACCATGTTCTACGGTCCCATCAAATGCCTTGTCATCGAACCGCCATTCGTGATTATATGGAAGGAAAGCACGGTGACCCAATCTGCATATCTTGTTGCAATGACTGCTGCTCCCCTCATCGCTAAGGCACTCTGGACAAGCCTTGTATCCCCTAACAACGTTGCCCGACAACATCCCACGGGCAGGAAAATCACTGATGGTACCAACAACCATGACATGCATCTGGAACATCTCGTGCATGTACTTGTCATAAGTGGGATGACCAACTTCCCACAAAAACTGAAGCTCTTCAATCAAAGGTCTCAAATACACATCGAGACACTTCCCTAGATAACCGGGCCCCGGAATCAACAAACTCAACATATTGTATTCCTTCTTGATGCACATCCATGGAGGAAGGTTGTACGGTACCAAAATCACCGGCCATACACTGTATTGAAGACTCGTGTTGCCAAAAGGGTTGAACCCGTCGGATGAGAGCCCGAGCCTCACATTTCGGACCTCTGACGCAAAATGAGGAAACTCACTGTCTATATGCTTCCAAGCCTCTCCGTCAGCAGGGTGTATAAGGGTATCTTTGTCATGCAATTCCCTATCAGCATGCCATCTCATAGCTTTGGCCGTGTGTGAAGACATGTACAACCGCTCCAGCCTATCCCTCAACGGGAAATACCGAAGTACCTTCACAGGTTTCCTATTGCCTGCAGGAGTCAGCTTATGCCTGTCAGTGTGACATACCGGACATGCGTCAAGCTCACCAAGGTCATTTCCTTCTGGATCTTTACCCCAGAAGAGAACGTAGTCATATCTGCATGCATGGATCTTGATGTAGGAAAGCCCAAGATCTTTCAGGATACATCGGACCTTACGATGAGTGGTAGGAAGACGATAACCGTGGGGCAGCATCGAAGCAGTGTACTGTAGATAATTATCAACAGCCTTCACGGTCGATTTTGTCTCAACCTTAATCTTCATTACGTCCATCACACTTTCAAGAACGGTCTTCTGACAACCGGGGTACACAGGGGTCTGTTGGAAAGCAAGCAGTTTGTTGTATTTTTCAATACCAGCAGTGTTGATAGCTCTAGGGAAGAGCTGCACCTCAGGCATATACTGTCCTTGAGCGCATACACCGCTCTCATAAGGAAACATGTCGTTGATGAATGCCGTTGTTGGATCGTTGGATGTACTGCTTGTCTCATAAAATTGGCCATGATCATGCGGACCCCCTGATGATATTTCACCGTGATATAACCAACATGTGTATTTCTCCCAAAATCCGTTACTCCTCAGGTGCTGCCATACTTTGTCAATGAGAAATCGATATATATCGCTGCGACACTGACATTTCGTGCACGGGTAATAGAAAATTGTATTCTCGTTAACATTAGCCAGCGCATATTCCATAAAACTCATAACTCATGCACCATATATTTTGTCCCATTTTAGAAACGAAATCCAACTCTTATCCATATCCTGAAAATATAACAAAATATATATGTATAACGCTAGCTAATTATTAATGAAATTCCATGTCATATATAAAATTTCAATTCATTTAGTATATATATATTCTACGTACTACAACTAATTAATAACAAATTAATTAAGACACACACACATATATATATACTTAATAATTACATAACAATATATATATATATATATATCTACTACTTATAAACAACTTTCATATATATTATATCAAATCATCAACCAAATCTATCTATCAACATATATATATATATATATATATATATATATATATATATATACATCCAACATACTCAAAATCAATCAACTCATAACAATATTATATATCAACATCATCACAAAATCATCATCAACTCAAACAAATGCATCAACAACTTCATACCATATATATCAACATAATATTATAAATTAATTAACATATATATATATCTACTATTTATTAACAACAAATTAATTCATATATATTATCAATTCAAATCATCAACCAAATCGATCAACACATATATATATACATCCAACGTACTCAAAATCAATCAACTCAATCACACTCAAAATCAATCAACTCAATCACACTCAAAATATTGATCAACTCAAATAAAGCTCAATTAATCAACATATATATACATATACGTACCTGTATATATAGCTCCGCAAGCTAATTATGGACAGATTTCGACAACACCCAAACTTTTTCTCCCGTTTTTTCTTCTCATGTTTTTTTTCCCAGATGAGCTGGTGCTGTCCAGATCTGCAAATATAAAGCACTTTAGCCGACGACATATTAATTTCGTCGGCTAAATTTTTAAATATTTCGTCGGCTAAAGTTCACAGACTATGACCGACGAAATAAATTATTTAGCCGACGACGTTTTAATTTCATCGGCTAAACTTTTAAATATTTCGTCGGCTAAAGTTCACAGACTATGACCGACGAAATAAATTATTTAGCCGACGACGTTTTAATTTCGTCGGCTAAAGTTTACCATAGTCGAGGAAAATATAAATTAGCCGATGAAGAAAAATTTCATCGGCTAAAGTCTCGTCGGCCTGGTTTTTTAATTTTCGTCGGCTAAAGCCTTTCTTCTGGTAGTGAGCCAACTTTGTGGCATAAGCTTTTTTCTCACTTGCTTTTGAGCCAAGCAGGCTCTGATACCAACTATGGCGGATCTAACCGATGCTCAAAATATCAAGAGGTTTTTGATCTTGTTCAAAAGTTTCTTAAAGAACTTCAATTTCTTCTCTTGACTCGTATATCCTTCGTTGCAACTGGAAAATAATATCCCAATAATTTTTGATACTTCTAGGAAACTTATCTCTTCTTTCTTTTAGTTTTCTAAATTTTTTTTTTTCTTCTTGCAATTCTTTATATGATTGTTTAGGTTCTGCTAAATATTCTAATCTTGTAGCAATATATTCTCTAATGATGAAAAATTAACTGTTTACCTTTGAGTAAGAGGATATATTTAAATATTTACAAAATGTTAAATAAACAAATTCAAAATTTCAAGGCCCACCGTGCTCCGTCTATTTTCTTTTACAATAAAGAAAAACAGAATATTCTTTTCTAACAGAAGGACTTAACTAGATTAATAATTGTAAATCCAAGGACTAAACAGATTAGAATGAAATTTCAAGGACTAAAGGGATGACGAACCTAAACTATAAGGACTAAACAATATTTTACCTTTATTATTATTATTATTATTATTATTATTATTATAGGGGTAGGTGCGCCTGCCTTGAAGCTTTGTTTGATGAAATTGTAGAACATATGAGAGGGACGTAAGGCCTAAACCCTATACAGAGAACATCTTGGAATAATAACAAAATTCTCCACCAAGTCTATGTATTCAAACAAACACCAATTAGCAAAGACCGCATGAATGACTATTTTATTTGCTTTGACATATAGGCGGCATACCAGAAAGATAACTCTATCTTGAAGAAGCATTATTACAAATAGTGTAGCTTTCCCACTATGTTACTGCTTAGAAATAATTCCAACGACACTCAATTTCATCGGCCTCTAAGAGGTAGTGTCCATTTGATCAAACAAACAGCCTGCCGTCTCACTAGGCTAGCCAAGACAAGTAAAATGTGCATACCGAGCCACACCCACGTCGCCTTATTATAGAGTGATAGGGAATTATTGCCGGCATAAAGTCACTTCTTACTAAAAGTAAATGACAATAAAACAAAGCAGAAAAATAAACTAGCCGGTTAAGGGTCAAAGTCTAGGCCCATGTACCATTAAGCCCAAGTCGTGGAACACTGCAGATGTCACACCTCTCCCATCTCGCCTAGGCCACCCTTATAATCCCAATTTTGACGGCAACGTCAACAACTATTGCCGGACGCTGTACCACCACGCATCATCCCTCCATAATGCCTAACACGCCGGTAAGAGATGCTAAATCTCCCCCGATTAGGATCGACTTGCCCTGACCATATCGGATCCAATCGATCAACTCTGATCACAATGGACCCCATTGCTGCCACACTTGGACGACCGACCTTTGTTCTAAATAGAGTAGTCAAAATCCTAGTCGACCAGCTATTGAACCACCAATGCGCAACCCTTACAAAACCTCCAGTCGATATTGGATGTCGATGTTATCCTATCGCGGTGTTCCTTCCAACTGAGCCTCACATTGCTGCTCATTACGTCCCTTCTAGTCTGTCCGATGCCGCCACAAAAGACGCATCGTCGGACAAGCCGTTGTTCAAATAGTGTTCTCTCGATCTCTTTCTCTAAGATCTATTATATTTAGTTTACGTACGTCTTTGAATTAGATATTTATCTATCCACAATAAAATAGTTTTGAAAAAAAAGGTAATATTTAATTTCCTCATTTACTTTTTTTTTTATGAAAGACAATAATTTATTAAATGAATCAAGTATTACACATGTAGGATAGGAAGCCTTGAGCGGTGGCTGGGACAACACCATACCAACGACAACTAGTCTGATAAAAAGAGCAAACTTAGCTGCTTCATGAGCAACCAAACTGGCTTCCTTGTATACATGAACACAAAATGAACAAGAAAGAAGAGCCATATTATGTCTAATATATGCAACTGTTATCCCAAAACCAGCATCATCGTCACCCTTTGTTTGAGTAGCCTTAACCAATTTAAGGCAATCAGATTCCAAAACAATGGGAGATAAGCTAAACTCCCTTGCCAATTCAGTAACAACTTTGACTGCTGCAGCCTCCATTATGTCAGGCGAGTAAACATGCTCCGATCTCATACACAAACCACCCACAATAGTTGCCTCTGAATCCCGTATCACCACTCCAAATACCACAACAATGACTAGAAGAATCAAAAGCTCTATAAATAATTGCCTTGAGCCAACCTGGAGGAGGAGAGACCCACAGTTTAGGTTGTCTATATGAGAGCATGTCTCAAGTGTTCGTGCACATTTCAATATAGACACATAGGAGCGCTGATCTGATAAAACAACTGCTGCACTGAGATACCTTTATCATTCCGTAATCTCTAATTTCTCTCTTTTCGCACAAACCAAAGCACAATAATGAGAAGGGAAAAGCCCCTTTACTAAAATTTTCGGAACAACCAACCATCCAACTCATAAAGTCCGTAAGTTGCACAATACTATGAAAATCACAGATAAGCTCAGGAAATAATTTAACCAAATCCATGGTAAAAGAACAATCGCGGCCAACATATTTTACAGACTCATTATTATCATTGCATAAGAAGCAACCATTGTTGAAAAAAACCCTTTTCAAGCGTCAAGAGACTGTAGTTGGGAGAACGACAAAACATGCAAGTACACAACATATGGACTTTAACCTTACCAGACATACCAACAAACCATATTGTTTCCAAAACTCCACTGACGAAGAAGCACTAACCTAGAGCAGTTGCCGTGTTAGTTTATAAGCTGACTTGGTAGAAAACGAACCTTTAAATTATAATGCCATATCAGTTTATCATGAACGAATTGATAGCTAAGAGGGATAATCATAATCAGGCGCGGAGCCAGCTTGAGCCCAACCGAGATTTTGACAATAAAGAGTGTAGCGTGTGCATCATAGTAATAAAAGAAGCTTCAGTAGGCTCGGTTTGATGCAAGTATTCACAACAACCCACCTCGGTTCGATTCCCAGTCTCAGCATTCTTTGTTTTCCTTTTTTTTTTTTTTTACTTCTTTACTTTCTGGATTTCTTCTAAAATTTCATTTTTTCTTCTTTTTTCACTTCTTTACTTTATGGATTTCTTCTAAAATGCATTTTTTCACTAGGCTCAAAATTAAACAATGGGCCTCATAGTATTCTTTGGTAAGATGTTATATCTGTTTTGGTATTTGTTATGATTGAATTCTTATCTTAACCTCTATTTTATCATATGAATAGTTCCAAAAAAAAATTATTTTTAATGATTGCTTAAATGGTAGTTTTGGATGAGTTTTTATCATTGCATCTCAATAAATAAATAAATAAATTGTATATCTAATATATTAGTTAAATATTTTAGATTGCAAATTTTCTTATTGTTTCAATCAACCAAAAAAATAATAAATTCGAGTCCACCCGAGTGTTAAATCCTGGATTTGCCACTGATCATAATCAATTCCACATTAGTGGGTTCAAAATGCTCACTAAGGTTCTATGTCTGATTAGAATTTCCTTATTTACTTCAATCAAATAAAGAAATAAATCAATCGAAAAAACAAGTAAAAGAAATAGGCAAATACTTGTGTGCCTTAAGGTATGAATACCTTAACCACATGGTTGCTTATGATTGATCCAACTAGATTAATGATAACTTGCTACCTGCTTGACTGGTCATCTAATTTAAATCTCAAACTAACTCTCACTCTCTCACTAACAGGGTTAGTCTCTCTCTCCCCCTCTCTCTCTCTCTCTCTCTCTCTCTCTACCTCAAACAATTTGAACACCTTTGTCTCGTCGATCTCTCTCTCTTGTCTCATCGATATGTCATTTTCTTACTAAAATCGATCTCGTTGCAAGAAACTAACTCCTCTTGAACTCATTGAAGGCAAAAGTTGCAAAGTCTACATTTAACATAAGACACAACTATTATTTTCATGAAAAATGTCTATCATTTGGATGAGCAAAATCATAAAAAAGTAGACTTTCTGGAAATCAAAATTGTTTTTGAGATTGAATCAATAATTGAAAATGAAAGTTGCAAAGTTTACATATAATATAAGACACAACTACTATTTTCATGAGAAATGTCTACCATTTAGATAAACAAAATCACAAAAAAGTAGACTTTCTGGAAATCAAAATTGTTCTTGAGATTGAATCAATAATGGAAGGTGAAAGTTGCAAAGTCTACATTTAACATAAGACACAACTACTATTTTCATGAGAAATATCTACCATTTAGATGAGAAAAATCACATAAATGTAGACTTTTGGAAATAAAAATGGTTCTTAAGATTGAATCAATTATTGAAGGTAAAAGTTGCAAAGTCTACATTTAACATAAGACACAACTACTCTTTTCAAGAGAAATGTCTACCATTTAGATAAGCAAAATCACAAAAAAGTAGACTTTCTGGAAATCAAAATTGTTCTTGAGATTGAATCAATAATGGAAGGTGAAAGTTGCAAAGTCTATATTTAACATAAGACACAACTTCTATTTTCATAAGAAATATCTACCATTTAGATGAGAAAAATCACATAAATGTAGACTTTCTGGAAATAAAAATGGTTCTTAAGATTGAATCAATTATTGAAGGTGAAAGTTGCAAAGTCTACATTTAACATAAGACACAACTACTCTTTTCAAGAAAAATGTCTACCATTTAGATGAGCAAAATCACAAAAAAGTAGACTTTCTGGAAATCAAAATTGTTAGACTTTTTGGAAATCAAAATTGTTCTTGAGATTGAATCAATAATTAAAGGTGAAAGTTGCAAAGTCTACATTTAACATAAAACACAACTACTATTTTCATGAGAAATATCTACCATTTAGATGAGAAAAATCACATAAATGTAGACTTTCTGGAAATAAAAAATGGTTATTAAGATTGAACCAACCAAATGTAAAATTTGCAAGTCTACATTTAACATAAGACATAATTACTATTTTCATGAGAAATGTCTACCTTTTAGATGAGCAAAATCACAAAAAAGTAGACTTTCTGGAAATCAAAATTGTTCTTGAGATTGAATCAATAAATGAAGGTGAAAGTTGCAAAGTTTACATTTAACACAAGACACAACTACTATTTTCATGAGAAATGTCTACCATTTAGATAAGCAAAATCACAAAAAAGTAGACTTTCTGGAAATCAAAATGGTTTTTGATATTGAACTCATTAAAGGCAAAAGTTGCAAAGTCTACATTTAACATAAAACACAACTATTGTTTTCATGAGAAATGTCTACCATTTAGATGAGAAAAATCACAAAAAAGTAGACTTTCTGGAAATCAAAATTGTTCTTGAGATTGAATCAATAATGGAAGGTGAAAGTTGCAAAGTCTACATTTAACATAAGACACAACTACTATTTTCATGAGAAATGTCTACCATTTGGATGAGCAAAATCACAAAAAGTAGATTTTCGGGAAATCAAAATTGTTCTTGTGATTGAATCAATAATTGAAGATGAAAGTTACAAAGTCTACATTTAACATAAGACACAACTACTTTTTTCATGAGAAATGTCTACCATTTGGATGAGCAAAATCATATAAAAGTAGACTTTTTGGAAATTCGTTTTTGAGATTGTTCTTCAAAGTTGGATCAAGGACTCTAAGATGAAAAATCTACTATTAACATGAGTTAAATCTACTATTAACATGAGTTAGGTCTACTAATAACATGAGCTAACTTACATGCAAAAGTAGAATTTCTAAAAGTTACTATTTATGGAAATCAACTATAAAAAGAAGGGTAAGTTTCTATTTAGGGGGATAGTTATGCTCTAAAAACAAAAGTTACTATTTATGGAAATCAACTATAAAAGGAAGGGTAAGTTTCCATTTTGGGGAGATAGTTATGCTCTAAAAACGAAAGTTACTATTTATGGAAATCAACTATAAAAGGAAGGGTAAGTTTCTATTTTTGGGGGATAGTTATGCTTTAAAAACAAAAGTTACTATTTATGAAAATCTACTATAAAAGGAATGGTAAGTTTCCATTTCGGGGGATTCATTTTCTGAAAATTCAACACTAATTGCCACATGTCGCGACCTCATTCGTCCTAAGTCACTAATCTGTCCATGTCATTAAAGTTTTACTTTTTTTCCACCATTTCAAAACTTTAAAAATGCATAGAAAATAGCTCTAGTGTCGGAAAAATTCACCGAAAAATGTCACGGACTACTGGCGAGACCCACTTCACAACTGCGTCTGAATTTTAGTCATCGAAATCACAACGTACCTACTAATGTGGTATAACTTGTTTGGTAGGTTATATGCTAGTATATAACTTTGTGAATCAACTATATAGAGGAAGCAAAATTTTTAAAAATCTCATGAAATAGGATGTGATCGGTATAGTAAAATACGACCACGGTAGAAAAATCACTTTAATTCGCCAATGTTTAGGCCCCGATCGAAGCGGTCAACCCTATTTACGTTTATACTTCACTAAGGAGAGCCCTATCCTCTGGTAGTAAACGTCCCCAAAGTTTTACACGGGTGGTTATGTCTTATCTATATAAGACTTTATTGTGTTGAAGAATCCACCAAACTAGGTCACGAAGAGGTAGGCAAGATAGTTTGCGTGTGATAAGTGAAGATGAATTAGGGTTGACCGCTTTGATCGAGCCCCGAACATTGTTGAATCCAGTTGAAATTTATACCATAGCCATGTTTCACTATAATGATCATATCAGACGGTCAATTTTCATTTTGTGAATTTTAGTCATCGAAATCATAACGTGCCTACTAAACTAGGCCACGAAGAGGTAGGTAAGATAGTTTGCGTGTGACAAGTGAAGATGAATTAGGGTTGACCGCTTTGATCGAGCCCCGAACATTGTTGAATCCAGTTGAATTTTATACCAAAGCCATGTTTCACTATAATGATCACATCAGACGGTCAATTTTCATTTTGTGAATTTTAGTCATCGAAATCATAACGTGTTTACTAAAGTAGTATAACTTGTTTGGTAGGTTATATGCTAGTGTACAACTTTGTGAACCAACTATATAGGGGAAGCAAAATTTTCAAAAATCTCGTGAAATATGATGTGATCGGTATAGTAAAATACATCTACGGTAGGAAAATCACTTTAATTCGCCAATGTTTTGGCCCCGATCAAAGCGGTCAACCTTATTTACGCTTATGCTTCACTAAGGAGAGCCCTATCCTCGGGTGGTAAACGTCCCCAAAGTTTTACATGGGTGGTTATGTCTCATCTATGTGACACTTTATTGTGTTGAAGAATCAACCAAACTAGGTCACGAAAAGGTAGGTAAGATAGTTTTCGTGTGATAAGTGAAGATGAATTAGGGTTGACCGCTTTGATCGAGCCCCAAACATTGTTGAATCCAGTTGAATTTTATACCATAGTCATGTTTCACTATAATGATCACATCAGACGGCCAATTTTTATTTGGTGAATTTTAATCATCGGAATCATAACGTGCCTACTAATATGGTATAACTTGTTTGGTAAGTTATATGATAGTGTACAGCTTTGTGAACCAACTATATAGAGGAAGCAAAATTTTCAAAAATCTAATGAAATAGGATGTGATCGGTATAGTAAAATACGGCTACGGTAGGAAAATCACTTTAATTCGCCAATGTTTAGGCCCCGATCGAAGCGGTCAACCCTATTTACGTTTATGCTTCACTAAGGAGAGCCATATCCTCGGGTGGTAAACGTCCCCAAAGTTTTACACGGGTGGTTATGTCTTATCTATATGAGACTTTATTGTGTTGAAGAATCCACCAAACTAGGTCACGAAGAGGTAGGCAAGATAGTTTGCGTGTGATAAGTGAAGATGAATTAGGGTTGACCGCTTTGATCGAGCCCCGAACATTGTTGAATCCAGTTGAAATTTATACCATAGCCATGTTTCACTATAATGATCATATCAGACGGTCAATTTTCATTTTGTGAATTTTAGTCATCGAAATCATAACGTGCCTACTAAACTAGGCCACGAAGAGGTAGGTAAGACAGTTTGCGTGTGATAAGTGAAGATGAATTAGGGTTGACCGCTTTGATCGAGCCCCGAACATTGTTGAATCCAGTTGAATTTTATACCATAGCCATGTTTCACTATAATGATCACATCAGACGGTCAATTTTCATTTTGTGAATTTTAGTCATCGAAATCATAACGTGCCTACTAAAGTAGTATAACTTGTTTGGTAGGTTATATGCTAGTGTACAACTTTGTGAACCAACTATATAGAGGAAGCAAAATTTTCAAAAATCTCGTGAAATATGATGTGATCGGTATAGTAAAATACATCTACGGTAGGAAAATCACTTTAATTCGCCAATGTTTTGACCCCGATCGAAGTGGTCAACCCTATTTACGTTTATGCTTCAATAAGGAGAGCCATATCCTCAGGTGGTAAACATCCCCAAAGTTTTACATGGCTAGTTATGTCTCATCTATGTGAGACTTTATTGTGTTGAAGAATCCACCAAACTAGGTCACAAAGAGGTATGTAAGATAGTTTTCGTGTGATAAATGAAGATAAATTCGGGTTGACCGCTTTGATCGAGCCTCAAACATTGTTGAATCCAGTTGAATTTTATACCATAGCCATGTTTCACTATAATGATCACATCAGACGGTCAATTTTCATTTTATGAATTTTCATTGATTCAATCTCAAGAACAATTTTGATTTCCAAAATGTCTACTTTTTTGTGATTTTGCTCATCTAAATGGTAGACATTTCTCATGAAAATAGTAGTTGTGTCTTATGTTAAATGTAGACTTTGCAACTTTCACCTTTCATTATTGATTCAATCTCAAAAACAATTTAGATTTCCAGAAAGTCTACTTTTCTTTGATTTCTCTTATGTTAATGGTAGACATTTCTTATGAAAAAAGTAGTTGTGTTTTATGTTAAATGTAGACTTTGCATCTTTTACCTTAGGTTGCTTCAATCTCAAGAACAATTTAATTTTCTAGAAAGTCTACTTTTCTTTGATTTCTCTTATGTTGATGGTAGACGTTTCTTATGAAAGTAGTAGACGTGTCTTATGTTAAATGTAGACTTTGCAACTTTCACCTTCCATTATTGATTCAATCTCAAGAACAATTTAGATTTCCAGAAAGTCTATTTTTCTTTGATTTCTCTTATGTTAATGGTAGACATTTATTATGAAAAAAGTAGTTGTGTCTTATGTTAAATGTAGACTTTGCATCTTTTACCTTGGGTTGCTTCAATCTCAAGAACAATTTAGATTTCCAGAAAGTCTACTTTTCTTTGATTTCTCTTATGTTAATGGTAGACATTTCTTATGAAAATAGTATATGTGTCTTATGTTAAATGTAGACTTTGCAACGTTTGCCTTCGGTTGATTCAATCTCAAGAACAATTTTGATTTCTAGAAAGTCTACTTTTCTTTGATTTCTCTTATATTAATGGTAGACATTTCTAATGAAAAAAGTAGTTGTGTCTTATGTTAAATGTAGACTTTGCAACTTTCACCTTCAATTATTGATTCAATCTCAAGAACAATTTAAATATCTAGAAAGTCTACTTTTCTTTGATTTCTCTTATGTTGATGGTAGACATTTATTATGAAAAAAGTAGTTGTGTCTTATGTTAAATGTAGACTTTGCATATTTTTTCTTGGGTTGCTTCAATCTCAAGAACAATTTAGATTTTCAGAAAGTCTACTTTTCTTTGATTTCTCTTATGTTAATAGCAGACATTTCTCATGAAAATAATAGATGGGTCTTATGTTAAATGTAGACTTTGCATCTTTTACCTTAGGTTGCTTCAATCTCAAGAACAATTTAGATTTCCAGAAAGTCAACTTTTCTTTGATTTCTAGAAAGTCTACTTTTCTTTGATTTCTCTTATGTTAATGGTAGACATTTCTAGTGAAAAAAGTAGTTTTGTCTTATGTTAAATGTAGACTTGAAAATTTTACTTTCGGTTGGTTCAATCTCAATCACAATTTTGATTTCTAGAAAGTCTACTTTTCTTTGATTTCGTTTATGTTAATGGTAGAATTTGTAATAAAAACAGTAGACGTATCTTATGTTAAATGTAGAGTTGTAAATTTTACCTTGGGTTGATTCAATCTCATGAACAATTTTGATTTGTAGAAAGTCTACTATTCTAATGAAAACAGTAGATGTGTCTTATGTTAAATGTGTCTTTCGACTTGCAACATTTTTTGTGATATTTTTCATGACAGTAGTAGATGTTTCTTATGATAGTTGTAGACAGTCTCAAGAATTATTTTGATTTCCAGAAAGTCTACTTTTGTGTGATTTTGCTCATCTGAATGGTAGATATTTTTAATGAAAACTGTAGATATAGAGAGACTTAACGGAGAGTTAACGGTGTTAGTTTGCTTTAATCTGTTATAACAAGTCAAAACTGGTTGGGTATCCATACCTTAAGACACACAAGTGGAACCCAAAGAAATAAATGAATGAAAAGCTTAAAGTTATTGACAAATGGGGCCTTTCATAAATAAATTTTCTACTTAATTATCAAATCCCAGTTTGTAATACTATTTTGCCGATAATTGTAAAATAGATTATTTCATTTTTCATTTGAAGAATATAATACAAAAGTATCCCATCTCTTTCCCTTCGCTGCTTTCTCTGTTCCCCCATATTTTACTTCTCTCTGTTTTTCTCTCTCTCTCCTTCGCTCCAAAGTCTCAAACTTGAAGTGCAAAGCCGTTCTGGGATTCTCTCTCTGAGATCCAAAAGCACTCCTCTGTTCCAATCTCAAATCTTCGAAACCAAATAACAAAAACCCACTTCAACTCCACTTCCAAAACCCATTACTTTCTTCTCTCCAAGATTCTGTCTTTTCTCATTTTATATGTTTATATATATTTCCTAGGAAAACGTTTGAGATTACCGCCTTCTTAGATCCCCCAAAGTTTTGTTCTTTTCCTTTCGATTACTTTGAAGAAGTTATAGCTTTCTCTCTGTGATCTGTAAACTCTTCGTTTCCAGCTGAATTAGATTCCATTCCAATACAAGGAGTAGCCATTTTGGTCTCCCAAGAACTCAAAGACTCTGTTAGTTGTGTAAAGTTACTTGCTTTGTTTCACAAGTTGCAATTGGAATTCTTGGTTTGGATCATTGCTTGGTGATATTGAGCATCTGGGTACTTGAGTTTGTGTGAAATTTTGATACTTTGGTGTTTTTTGTGATCTGGGTCTGAGTGCAAACTCAGGGTGTTAGGTGGATTGTTGCTTTGAAAGTTTTTGGATGCTTTGTTACTGAGATGCAGCCTGATCAAAGAAAAAAGGTAATTTCGATTGATTCTGATCTCTTTTGATGCTTAAACATGGTCTATGTTTGCTGCCTTGTTGTTTATTTTGTAGGATGAATTGATTTGTATGTGTAACTTGTATTATGTTCTGATAATTAGAATCCGAATTCTCCTGCTTAGTGTATACTTTTATGTTCTCAATTCGATTTTGGTTCTCTGATGGTATTGTGTGGTGCATAATCAGTGGTTGTATCATGGTATTATTTCTATCTGTGGATGGGATTGAACAGTGTCTTGTTCATGTCTCAGTTTTATGCCATATGCTTTTGGAGTTTTGGGTATATTGCTGTCTGACAAGGGCCCACTTTAAACATTTTCATGTAAAGCTGTGGCTGTTTGCCTCTTGTTGAGTTCATGGACCAAAACTCTCTAGCTGAACTTATAGTCTTATATACATGACAATGCATACATTACCTTGATACTTCATATAGCATCACTATCTATAATAGATAATGTTCAGCATCATATAAGCCTTCTCTTATCCTTCAGTTCTACTTCTACCTTTTCTGCAGTTTACCTCCTTGATCATTAGAAGTTCTTCTAGTTGCGTTGGTAATCTTCAGTCAGAATTTGGGAAACTGTCCTGAAATATAATTAGTAGCATGGTGGTTTTGAAGATGCTCTTATTTGCCATGGCTTTGTTTTCTATCTTCCTCTGCTTAGTTTAGCAAAGTTTAGTTATTTAGTGTTCTTAAAGTAATAATAATGACAATAATAATAAACTACAATTACATGCTCTTTTAGTAATAGTAGCATTGCGGAAGGTACAGAACAGCCGTTGACACAAAATGTTGCATAATGACGTCAGACTTATGGTGTGTGTTCTTTCTTTTGGTCATGCAGTCTGTGGATGTGGACTTCTTCACTGAATATGGTGAGGGGAGTAGGTACAAAATAGAGGAAGTAATTGGTAAAGGAAGCTATGGAGTGGTTTGCTCTGCATTTGATACACATACTGGAGAAAAGGTCGCTATCAAGAAAATAAATGATATTTTTGAACATGTCTCAGATGCCACCCGCATCCTTCGTGAGATCAAACTGCTTAGGCTCCTACGTCATCCGGACATTGTGGAGATCAAGCACATTTTATTGCCTCCATCCAGAAGGGAATTCAAAGACATATATGTTGTTTTTGAACTCATGGAATCTGATTTACATCAGGTTATCAAAGCAAATGATGATTTGACACCAGAACATTATCAGTTCTTTCTTTATCAGCTTCTCCGAGGCATGAAGTACATACACACAGGTCATTATCTTAGACTTCCTGTGACTTATTCTCAACTTTTCAGTGCAATTATTACAATTAGTGTCGGTGCTGAATTTTTACTGCCTTATACTTACGGTAGATGACAGTAACGTTCTTTCTGATTTTCTTCATTTGTTGATCTTTTAGCAAATGTCTTTCACCGAGATCTAAAGCCCAAAAACATTTTGGCAAATGCTGACTGCAAACTCAAGATCTGTGACTTTGGTCTTGCCAGAGTAGCTTTCAATGATACTCCCACTGCTATATTTTGGACGGTGAGTTTCCTCTTGAGCAGCTAGTGAGTTTCATCCAGTATAGCAGTGCATATATCTTAACTAATGGAAGCTATAGTTCCATTCTCATAAATTTTTGATTCCATTTCGAGCAGGACTATGTTGCCACGAGATGGTACAGGGCTCCTGAGTTGTGTGGATCATTTTTCTCAAAGGTGCAAGAGTCATTATCCCTTTCATTGTCATAATTGTAGTTGATATGTCTGGTTTTGTAGTTTTCCATAATCATTATATGTTTCCAACTTTTTTCATGTTATACTGACTTATTACATTGTAATGTTTCTATCATCCTCCCTGTTCTCACCAAAGTATGCTGAAAATAATCTTGTGCTGAAATTTATATTTGTATGGTTATAAGTGGATTTAGAACACTGTTCCCATTTTTTTTTAACTCACTTTGATACTAGAACTATTGCCATGCTTCTAGCATATAAGGAACTCAGCTCCTACCAATTTATGTTGGCAAGTTTATATGGGTCAAAATGATTTCTCTCCGTTGCTACATTTGTAACTTTACATATATTGGTTGCTATTAAACAGCTTGTGCATTTATACAAGAGATAGTAAATGAGTTGTACCTTTCTACCGTCTGTGATAAGGACTACTTTGCCTTGCATTAATGCATTTTCTTAGGGGATGACCTTACCTACTGTGACATGATAAGATATACCTATACTTCCTCGTATGATATCAGACATTAACCCTTGCAAGTTTATGAAGTAAAATTCTCATACTACCCAGTAATAGTCATCATGTTCTACCCAGTAAAATTCTCAGACATTAACCCTTGCAATGAACATTGGCTGTTACTCTTTGTCTTTGTTATTTTCTTTTTTATGTTTTTTATTGTATTTTATTTTATGCCAGGTCATTCAGTCAATTGACATTTCTTTTTCTATTTTCAGTATACACCTGCTATAGATATATGGAGCATTGGGTGCATCTTTGCAGAGCTTCTAACTGGAAAGCCTCTTTTTCCTGGCAAAAATGTTGTCCATCAGTTGGACCTTATGACTGATCTATTGGGAACACCATCTGCTGAAGCAATTGCCAGGGTTAGTTTTCTGTAATTAGTTCAGAGATTTTATGATTTATCTCATATATACATGTACGTGTCTCTATTTACCCATTTCTAGTGCATTTTGTCATGTGAGAAGCTGTTGCCTAATTCGAATTTTTAAACAGGTACGCAATGAGAAGGCTCGCAGATACCTGAGCAGTATGAGAAAGAAGAGGCAGATTCCTCTTTCCCAGAAATTCCCAAATGCAGACCCACTTGCTCTACGTTTATTGGAAAGAATGTTAGCGTTTGAACCAAAGGATAGACCTACTGCTGAAGAGGTAAATGTTTAGGCAAGTTCAATTTAATTTCCAGTATGTACTGTTTTTAGTAGCTGGGCCTATTTCTCTTTTGATTTTTCTAAGGATATATATTGTTGCTTCTTTTAGGCTCTTGCTGATCCCTATTTTAAGGGTTTGGCGAAAGTGGAGAGAGAACCTTCGGCTCAACCAGTTACCAAGATGGAATTTGAGTTTGAGAGGCGAAGGATAACCAAAGAAGATGTCAGAGAGCTTATTTATCGTGAGACTCTTGAGTATCATCCAAAGATGTTGAAGGAGTACTTAGATGGATCAGAGCCAACAGGATTCATGTATCCAAGGTATAACAAACATTCCTCATATATGTCAGTCTTACAAATACCTTTTGCTTATTGATAGAAATCCCTCATAGACATGGTTGTAAATATTGCCTTGCCAACTGTCTTTATTTCTGAAATACAAATCCTGGTCAACCTTGTCAAGCCGGTTGTTGTTTGTGGACATCTTTTTGTCATACTACTGAGTTTTCAAACGTTGAAGTGATTATATCATTTTCGTTTAGATAGTTGAAAGTTTTCAGAAGTTGATGTCTTTGCTAATCCTCTTCTGAAATGTATAATCAAATAGCTAGATTCCATAACCTTAAGTATGAATTGTTTAGAGGTTAACCCAGTCAGTAGTTTATTTTCAAGCTAGGAGCTTTGTGAGGAATGAGGTGCAGGAATGTGGATACTAGTAAGGTTGATATGTGCTGGTTACTATAGTTTTTGAGGTACAGTATAGACCTACATTATTTCCTTCAGTTAAATGGCTTAAACATAAATAAATATAGACCTACAATAGGTCTCTTAGATATAACTATATTAGATCTGTAATACGGTATTTGCATTTGGAGTTTAAACTTTCTAACTCTAACATACTTCCCATGTATCCTGATTTTTCCTCTTAAAAAAACAGCTTTATCATAATTGCTAATGTACTTACTTTTGCATGATAGTGCTGTTGACCATTTCAAGAAGCAATTTGCTTATCTTGAGGAGCACTATGGAAATGGCACAGTTGGTGCCGCCCCTGAGAGACAACATGCATCACTACCCAGGTATACCTTGTAGCTGATGTTTTTTGAACATCATCTGTGATTTATAATGGTGTTTCTTGTCATGCTGCTGCAGTCGATTGGATTAACTTCATCTAACCTTGACCCTGGGTTTGACTGTACTTTGCGCATGCAGGGCATGTGTTTCATATACCAATAACTCAGTGCAGCAACCAACAGAAGTCACAGAAGACCTTGCGAAATGCTGCATCAAAGAAATTGAGAAGCCAGTGGACAGGAACTGCGGATTCCCTGCGACAAAGCTTCCAATTCAAGCTCCTCAGACCATGCAAGGTATGGATTTTACTTTTAGATTGTTTGTGCTTCCTTTGGTCCGAAATACACTGCACTTTCTCTACACTTTTTCACTTTGGTTTTCTTACATATGATTGTCCGGTTCTGAGTTGTTGTTACCGATTATGATGCAGGAGCTGCAAGGCCTGGTAAAGTTGTCGGCTCAGTATTACGTTTTAACAATTGTGGGGCATCAGCTGCAGCTGAGACTCTTGAGCAGCGAAGGATGGTTAGGAATCCAGCTGTTCCAACTCAATATACAGCTGTCGCAGGCTCTTCATATCCTAGAAGAAATGCATCCTGTAAAAATGAGAGGGAAGACAATGAAGTGGAAGGTTCAAATGGGTTGCTGCCAAAGCCCCCTCAATACATTCCAAGGAAAGTTGCTGCCACACAAGGTGGATCTGGAAGTCAATGGTATTGACTACATGATGGGTTCACATGGTGGAATCCACTGGCCACAACAAATGTTGGTTGGGACGGTCATGTACCACATGCTAACCAGGATTAATTCATCACTAATTGGAACTTCAACGGCTAAAGTGATACAGTTGCCGGTTCCAGGTATTGCATAGTCTCATCGATGGAAGAAATTTAGCTACTAAGTTCTACTTTCACTAATTTGAAGTGAAAGAGTGTGTGATCTGTCTCTCACATTACGTTCTCTGGTCAGAACTAAGAATATAGGGGCATGTGAAAATTTAACTGAAGTGTTCAAGTTATTCATTAGCTTATCAAGTTGTTTCTAGTCTGTCATTCTTTGCGAGCTAAGTTGAGTTCTTCTGTATGTTATCACTTCAGGCATAAAATCAGAGACTGTTATCACCTATGTTATCTTCTTAATGAAATAAAAGGATCTCTGCTTTTGTTCAAGTTACCAAACACTAAACATGAGAAAGGCAGCACATTTTTCATTTCTGAACTTCAAATTAATTGGTGGAACAGATGAGGGATTAGGGACTTGGAGTTTTTTTTTGGTTTGTAGGTTTAATCTAGTTCCATTGTTTCTCACGACTTTTATTGTTTTAGTTGTGGTGTTTAGTTTGTACGTTTCATCTATAAGCTAGTTCCAATGTTTCTAACGACTTGTATTATTTTAAATGTGGTGTATGTCCCTCTTTCTAGCTAGCAATTTGCCTCCGTACTATTTTCTTCAACTGGCGGGGTTCTAACAAGGACTTGTTAAATGAGGATCCTAATAAGACGATATTTAAAATCAATGGTAGGATTAATTGTGTCGAGGAAATAATATCTTTTTCATGTGCGTTGCCAGAGGTTCAGTACAGGTTTCAGTTAGGAGGTACCGCTCATAATTTCCATATGTTTAGTCAAGCAATGGCTGCATTTTACATATGCCTCCGGAGCTATCATTAGACCATTACATACATTTGAATCAGAACAAGAAAAATGCAAGGTTTCATTCAGATGTTCCTTAAATGATTTCTGTCCAACAGAACAGATGACATGGTGCAATTTCTTCATAAATGAGATTATGCGTCTTGCACAGCTTTAGGGTAACTGTAATGATAGAAGGTGAAACTGTCGAGGCAACAACCATCATAATCGGAATACACAGGAACTGTAAGATCGGTACCATGCATGGATCTAATCCTCAAGAAAAACTAAAAAGATTTAAATGTGTCGCCACCATGCAGAAAGACAGATCAAACTGCTGAAGCTCAAAGTAGGCACCTCAAAAGTCCGTTGTCAAGTGAGTGTTCCAAGATGTTCGGCCACTAAACATCCGAGCCTCGAGTTCAACATTGAACAGGGTTGCATCAACAGAAAAGAGGAACCTTGAGATATTTGGCAAGCAGTTTTCAAAACAAATCCAAAGAAAACCGAAAAGTTGAGCTCCATAACTTTCACTATATCCATTTCAATTCTTACATTAGCAGCATATCAGCATATTCTATGATTTTACTAATGCCTATCTAACTCGAAGCTAAACCTCTTTCTTCTACCCTCATAGATTGGTAAGGTAGGCTTTAATACCAGATTTTGGAAACAGAAGCATAACTCCCAGTTACTTACCATACTGCTTAATCCTGTATTCTTAAACTTCATTTGCAGTGACAAGCAGTCTCAACCAAGCTCAGTGGAAGAAGAATCAATCGAGGACAGCTCCGAAGAGCTAATGTAAACTCTTGGTTCATATCACAAATGTAATATATTTTTGTTTAAGCTACCTATTTTTGTAACCAAGCTCAGTGGTCAGAAAAGCCATTCTTGGAAAAAGAGTGTACACAGACAAGCCAGGTTAGAATACGACTTTTGCTATCCGTTTTTTGCTACATGTAAACATACGATAGTGTTTAAAAACACCAGCTTTTGGAAAATATAAATACTCGATGTTTAGCGACGAAAAAGATCCCAAAACCGCAGGCATTTTGCAATCACACACAACAGACCCAGGATTCACAATTACATGGTAGTAAAAATTATCATAAAACTTGCTTAAAAACTGCTTTTGCAAGACTAGAAAGAAACATAACAATACAAGACAATATGATATTCTTTCAGAATCAGTTATAACTGGGAAATACCCAAAAATTATAGCCATGCAATTTCCATAAGCACAAGTAGGTGTAGATAACCAAAACCTATAGAGCTTCTGCCACTCATTTCATCAACAGTCTTAAAAGTCTAACCCAACAAGTACGATAAACTCAAAACCTAGAAATCTGCAACAAATCAACCAAATTTACTTGCATTTTCAAGCGCAAATTAGTACTGTAACTACTGTTTTCATTTCAAGACAACAAAGTTGCCACCAAGTAATCAGTATGCATCAGACAGAACTCGTTCTATTGGAGGAATATTGGAGGTATGACTGTGGTATGCAAGAATGGTTGTATCCGAATGATACATGGTACGGTGTTGTGGTCTCCCATATCTGAGGATACATGGCTGTTGTGGTCTTCTTCCAGGCTTACCGTTTACTGTTTATATATGTAACTTGTATATGTTACCTTACTTGTATATGAGAGTTGTGTAAGAGATTAGTTTGAACTAATTTAGTTTAAGTTGATTTTAGAGGAGTGAGATTATGTAAGTGTGTGACAGCTACTTATGGGCTGTATACAGCTGTTGGTCTCCTCTTCTGCAGCAGCATGGTGGCTGTTGCTGGTCTCCTAAAGCAGCATGGCGGTCTCGGTTTTTGAGCCCTAACTGTGCTGCCTTGTTGCTTTTAGTTGGTCTTGTGTGTGTAAGAGATGTATGAGTGATGAAGTGTGTTTCTCACCCAACTTCTTCTATATATAATTTAGGTTTGTAATCTTGTTAATTACCAAGAAGAAATATCAGAAAAGGTTTCGCAAGATCTGTGTTTGGTTTTTCCACACGTTCAAGCAAAATTATGGAACACTTGACTTTTTAGCTAGTGATCTATAGCTTCTTTCATTATTAGGTTCTTCTATATATGAATGCTCTCTATTTACATGCTATGAAAAGAAGAATCAGCTGATCTATCTTCCATAATCTTAAACTATAAATGTCAAATTCTAAAACTTGAAGGAGATAAAGAAGATAAAATTTAAGATATGGATGATGCAAGTTATAAACGTATCTACTTGAAAGTAATAGATAGAAAGATACAATGAAAGTCTGATTTAGCAAACATTGTAATTAAATCTCTATTTTTCCGGTCCATTTAATTCCCAAAATGCAATTACGTAGACATTGCACAGAAGCGAAGCGAAAGGAGTTAGTACGAAAATCTTGAGTACATATGCAATATGCAACAATAGCAATTGACCCAACGCAAAAGCATATTAGATCAAGGACCCAAATAAACTAAGCCTTGAGAAAGATGTAGTATCAGCATAATGGTTGGACAATGATATATGCAGAATACTCAAACTTAAATGGTTTTAAACAACAGCAATATTTGCAAACAGAAATTGTTTAAAGGAGAGACATCAACAAATACTAGAAGTATAAATATCCAACATAAAGATCGATTTTGACTGCAGTTATGTAGATTGTGATGCAGAATTCAGTGATACATATGTACATATACACTAGGCATCCATAGAATGACTAGGCTCACTATTTGAATAGGCAATCTGGGATCTGGTGGCACAGATAAACCATCAAGCCCTCGTAATGAGTCACCAACTCTACAGCATCCTTGACCACAACAAGGTCTATAGTAGTACTATATAACAGTTTGCTCAGACTTCTGAGAGAAATTGCATTTTTCTGTCTTATGCAATAAAGCAGCATTTCTATTGCACATGCTTGCATTCAATAACGATATTCAGATAATTCCTATCAACCAATAATTGTCAATACCTAGACCCCTTAACTAGAAGCATAAGCACAAAAAAGAAACAAAGCTTTGCCAATATGAAGAGAGTGAAACCAGAAAAGGAAATTGAATTACTACTGATAAAACAGGCGTGTTTGCGTGTGTGTTTTTAATAGCAATTTCATGATTCTACAGGAAAAAGAAAAGAAAAGGAAGGAATGTAAGAGCTCAGCAGATCATACACTTGGGCTAAACATTTAAGATACAGTCCATTAGACCACAAAAAAATAACAAGATTTACTTTGCATAAACACCACTGAGAAATAAATAAACTCCTTACTAGAAAGGAGGCTGAATGTTAATTGCACACCAGCGTCATCATCAACGAGTTCGTCCTCTGTTCTGAAAAAATCGAAACATAAGAGTTGTATGTTCCTTAAAGAAATAAGGACATTCTTGTCGAAAAAAAGGAAAGAAAAAAGGATTTATAAAAGATACTTAGGAATAGGAAATGCTGTGTAAACATGACAGTGAAGAAAGAAACACCCTAATTCATTGATTGGTAACACATAACAATCACAACTCACATACAACCAGATCGATGAGCAACAAATATACAAATCTATAACTAAAATATAAATTACATTTATTATTCTTGTGGTAAGATGTTTGCTTCTGGTAAATCATTGATCCGTATGGACGGCAGGGTTTCCGCTGCCTGTATTGTGTTCTATCAACTCCTCCGGTTGGACTTCGTCCTTTTGGAAGGAGGGGCAGGCGGATATATATATATATAAACCCTATACCAAATCAGACAAGTCTTTAGTAATGAAACATGTCACATAAACTATGATTCTTTAACCTATGAAAATATAATTACAGTTATTCAAAAAGAAGGATTAAAAATGTGTGTAGATATGAAACTAAATGCTCAAATGAAATCAGATAAGAAAACAGCTAAATACGAATTAGGAAACTTTTGTGAACAATATGGCTTACCTTCTTTACCTCCTTCAAGGAGAAAAAAGGCAAGCAATAAATTTACTCCATACCATTCAAAAAGAAAATTCACACCTTACAAAAGTAATTTTGAGCCAAACAAATTTTATTCAAAAAATAAATTTCGCAAAAATTGGTCCAAAAAACCAACTCGTCAATAAAAGACTAAAACTTTTGATAAAAGTAAAACTAAATGTTTTAAATGCAACAAAACCGGTCACTTTGCAAATAATTGTCCAGTTAAAAATACTATCAATCAACTAAAAATCAGTCAGGAAGAAAAAGAAAAACTTATACAAACTTTAGAATTACGAAATACTGATTCAGAAAATGAAATAAGTGAAGAAGACATCCCGTTGATGGAATCTTCTTCCTCTGAATCCAATGAACATTCTTCCCCATATATTACTTTTGGGTGTAAGGATGCTTGTAATTGCAAAACAATAAATGTTCTTTCAAAATAGGAAGAACAAGAAGAATTATTAATTGATTTAATAAGTAAAATAGACAATCCTGAACTTAAGGCTGAATACCTTAAAAAATTAAAAAAATTAATTACCCAATAAAGCATAATTAATCCTCCCCCACAAAAAATTAGCCTTACTACAACTTTTGATAAGTTTTCTACTAGTAGAAAAGAAATAACAATCCAAGATTTGCAACATGAAGTCAAAACAATCAAGAGTCAAATACATACTTTACAACAAACGCATTTAGAACTTACAAATGACAATAAAGAAATTAAACAAGAGTTAAAATTACTAAAAATAAATAACCAATTTCTTAAATTACAAGATCCCCTTGAAAATCATTTTCTAGATCCTCTCCCCGACAATAATGAAGCTGAAACATCTGAAAACAAAACTATTAGTACCATACGACAAATCCAGCTTAAAAAATGGTACACTAATGTCCAACTTAAAATAAAAGATTTTCAAATAACAATAACAGCCCTTATTGATTCCGGAGCAGATCTTAACTGCATCCAAGAAGGCTTAATACCTTTAAAATATTTTGAAAAAAACAAAAGAGTCTTTACGATCCGCCAATGGAACAAAAATGGATATTAAATATGAAATTCCTAAAGCCCATATATGCCAAAATAATGTTTGTTTTAAAACTCCATTCGTCTTAGTAAAAAATTTAACTGATAAAGTAATTTTAGGACTCCCTTTCATTACTTTAATTTACCCCTTCAAAACCGAACATGATGGTATTGTTACCTACTCTTTTGATGAACCAGTAAAATTTACTTTTCTTTCTAACCCTGAAATTCATACCCTAAAAGCATTTCAAGAAAATAATATTTCAAAAACTCTTAATTCCATTCAAGCAAAGAATAAACAAATTACATTTCTTCAAGAAGAAATTAATTTCAAAATAATCGAAAATCAACTTCAAAACCCTTGTCTTCAGCAAAAATCAAAACTTTTGAAGAAAAAATCATCAAAGAAATATGTTCTGATATTCCTACTGCCTTTTGGCATAGGAAAAAGCATATTGTTTCTCTTCCCTACATTAAAGAATTTAATGAAAAAAATATCCCTACTAAAGCTCGTCCAATCCAAATGAGTCATGAGATTATGGACTTTTGTAAAAACGAAATCAATGATTTACTCAACAAAAATATCATTCGACATAGTAAATCCCCTTGGTCTTGCCCAGCTTTCTATGTTCAAAAAAATACCAAACTTGAAAGAGGAACTCCTCGGTTAGTCATCAACTATAAACCCCTTAACACAGTCTTGGAATGGATCATGTATCATATTCCCAATAAAAGAGATCTCATTAACAGATTAAACAAATTCGTTATCTTTAGTAAATTTGATATGAAGTCAGGATTTTGGCAAATCCAAATCAGTGAAGCTGACAAATACAAAACTGTATTTGTCACCCCTTTTGGTCACTACGAATGGAAAGTTATACCATTCGGATTAAAAAATGCCCCTAGTGAGTTTCAAAACATAATGAATGACATATTCAACCCTTATAGTCACTTCTCCATTGTCTACATTGACGATGTTTTAATCTTTTCACAATCAATTGATCAACACTGGAAACATCTACACCAATTCTTTTCATAATAAAAAATAATGGTCTAGTTATTTCTGCCTCAAAAATCAAATTATTCCAAACCAATATTCGTTTTCTTGGATTTAACATTCACCAACTCCAAATTAAACCTATTGATAGAGCAATACAATTTGCTGACAAATTTCCAGATGTTATTTTAGATAAAAATTAACTACAAAGATTCTTAGGATCTTTAAATTTCATAACAGATTTTTACAAAAATCTTAGGAAACACTGTAAACCTCTATTCGATAGACTACAAAAAAACCCTTCCTGTTGGACATCAGTTCATACATCTTTAGTCAAAGAAATTAAGAGTCATGTCAAAACACTACCATGCTTAGGAATCCCACTTTCTGATTCCTATAAAATAGTAGAAACTGATGCCTCTGAAATAGGTTATGGAGGTATCCTCAAACAACAAACTTCTCTCAATCATCCTGAGCAAATTGTTCGATTTCATTCTGGGATTTGGAATCCCGCCCAATCAAATTATAGCACTATTAAAAAAGAAATTTTATCCATTGTATTATGTATTATGTATTATGTATTAGTAAATTTTTAGTTCGAGTTGATTGCAAAAGTGCAAAAGATGTTTTGGAAAAAGATGTTCAAAACATTGCCAGCAAACAAATCTTTGCCCGTTGGCAAGCAATCTTAAGTATTTTTGATTTTGAAATTGCATTCATTAAAGGAAGTGACAACCACATCCCAGATTTCCTAACTCGTGAATTTCTACAGGGTACCAAACCATGAAGCCCAGCTCATCCAAAGGGAGAAATCCCGGAAAATCAATTAAGACACCACCCTCTCCAGTTAAGCCAGAATCACCCAAGTCAAAATCAAACATAGTTCCTTATACAGATCATTCTCCTGTTAATTTAGTTAACCAGTATAGTGCTCTTGGTAGCACCCCCTCGCTCCATATGCTGCCCTCGGAAGCACCTTCAGTCAAATGAAACCTAATTATCAGTCAGCCTTAGTAAACCAATACGACCGCTTATAAAACAGACCCCTCATCAAAACCCCCAGTCAATTATAAAAAATCATCCCCTTATTTTGACAGAGATGAGCATTTCCTATTTCATGTAAAACCTTCTATGAGTCATATAAAAAATCTCATTTCCCTAGTCAAAAATTACTTCGGTCCAAATTCTCATTACCTTCCAGGTAAACCTTTAGCATTCTATAAAGATATTTTGTACAAATCCGAGTCATTATCTATTAAACCAATCTATGACCCAAAAGATCCAACCAAAATATTATACCATTCCCTCTACATAATCCGTATCATTTCATTATCTCAATGGGGTGATTCCCCCTTTACTCCCCACAAATTAGACACTATCACATTCACTTATCATGATTACATTGCGGCATGGAGTAGAATTCTCCTCCACCAATCAGAAGATTTTAGCCATTCATGGTTTCTAAATTTTGATAGAAGATTCAATCGCCAATTTCCTATGTGGTTTGGTGATTGGTGGGAAAATCATGGTTGTCCTTATGACCTTCTCCCCTTTGATCTCCAAAATGCAGTCAAAAAATTTGATTCAGTCATGACCTTCTCAGACTATGAGAAAAGATTTCCAGTTACTCTCCAATTCATGGCCAAATATAAAATCCCTTGGATTTTCAAATGACAATATAAACTTGAAAATCACATAGTTCTACGACAACTCTTAGTCAAATGGTGGGACAAATTCAATACTGAAAGAGTCCTTACCTAATTCAGTGAAGAATTTTCAGTTACTCCTTCGACTTCAAAAACTCTGGCTTTCATTCAGCCAGTTTCTCAGTCACCTCAGATTCCTCAGTCACCATCTTCTTCTACGAAGAAAATTGAGTCACCATCTTCTTCTAAAAAGAAAAAAGCCTCCAGTCCATCATCATCTTCCAAAGCAGAAGAATTAAAAGAATTAGCCAAGCAATTACTACAACAGGCAGCCAGACTATCCACAGATGATGAAGAAGAACACTCTTCCTCAGAGTCATCATCAACTCACAGTCATCAAAGATCCCCCAGTCAACCACCAAAAAGATGGGCCGATTATGAAGATAGTCAGGATCCATATGCAGAATCAGATTAATTCCAGTCAAGACTGCCCCAGTCAGTATTTCCACCGAAAGTATCAGCAGTTTTTCAGTGGCAGATAAGCTCCTATTCACCAACAGTAAATCTGTGACATGTTTCATTACTACGGACTTGTTTGATTTTATGAGAAAATAATTTTAGAAGACCATTTATGAATTTTTCTTTCCAAAAAGGTTGGTTACTATTGTCTCTAAGCATGACTCAAGAGATAAAGACATTTTTGTACCATTTGAAATCACTTAAGGTAGGACACCTAAGGTTACTAAGTTGATCATGAATTCTGGATGTAATATGACTAGGAGTTCCTATGAAATGTTGGATGATTGTGTAAAATAAGGTGTTAACAGCATCAGAAATTCTCATTCCTGTGCGATCGTCAAAGATGGGAGTTCCATCTTCATCACATTTGATTGCATGTTTAATAGATGATCTAGAGTCAGGAGTGATGTGCTTTTCCCACCAGGAATGAAGCATTCCTGTAAATCCTGTGGAGAGTATGTCAATAATTTCAGGCTGGCTGAAATTATGATTAGTGACATAACTATTGGCTACCATAGACATGTGATATAATTTATTTAGGATTTCTTGTTCTGATAGATTATCAATGTTCCATTCGTAAGTTTTGTCCGAAGAAACGGAGAACTGATTATTAAGATGATTAGTGGGTTGTATATCTAAAGGGAGAGGACGTTCTGTCCAAGTTTTAAAAGGTTTTTTCTTTGGATGGATTATTCTGTCTATCTTTAGTGTTTGAAATATCTGGTCTAATTTTGGAATTTGGCTAGTGTTACTAGAATCACTATCAGAAGAATTGGATGAAGAATGTTGTTAGGTATGGATTACTACAATTCTACTAGGTTCTGCTGTTTCAGTTTTTAATTTTTCTAACATTTGTTCTATCTTTTGAATTGAAGTAGTAGGCTTTAAGGAAGGTTTATTTAATTCACTAAAATGAACTAAAGGAGTTTCTGTTTTAGGTTGTGGTAAAATGTTAACTTTAGAAGATATATTGTCAACTTTTGTTTCTATTTTATATAACTGGGCTCCTATGGTTACTAGACTTTGGTTTGTGTAATTATTCTGTTCAATAATTTTTTTTAGTTTCTGGGTTAATTTTCCTAGATTCTGAATCTTCTACAGCAATTTTGAAGGGTGAGGCTATGATTGGACTGTTAAGATGATCAATTATTATTGTTTTAACAGGAGGATGACTGGAAAGGACTGAATTATTGGAGGTTTTCCATCTTGCTTTTGTTAATGTTTGAATTTTCTAGTTGTTTAATTGATCTATAAAATCAAGAAAGAATATTTCAGATTTTGTTTCAAGCATAAACGCTTGCCAATCACGAAATAATTGCTTTCATTGATCCATGAAAGGGAACTTCATCCTATAAAGGTTTCTTTTAAGGATATTTTCTTCTAGTTCAAGGTGTTTATCTAATCTAGAATAGTTGATCACAAAAGGTTGGGTAAGTGTACTTAATTGAGGATTTAGTGGGGGAGTAACTAAAAAATCAGAAACAGTTGGAGAAGTTTGATCTTCATCCGTGGCTGAAATATTTTGGGATTCATTTTCTGTATAGTTTGGGTAACTAATTTGGGAAGTAGTTCTAATGTGTTTAATTTTGAGTTTTTGCAATTCTTCTTCTAATTCTCTAATTCTAATGTTTTTTATTTCTTTATCTAAGTCTTGTTCTTGTCTAGACATTGTTTCAACCGTAGTGGAGCCAGCAAATGAATGTCTAGCAGTGGCAAAAGAGTGTCTGGAGGAATTCCCTATTTCTTGGATTCTTGAATTTTGACTTATCCTAGAGTTTTGAAAATTAATTCTTACCGTGTCATCATTAAACTGTTGAATACAGTCTAAATCAGAAAGACTATGTTGCGCATTGGATGGCTGGTTTTCACTAGTGAGAGACCATTCAGAAGGAAGATGGACATCTGACTATCTGATTGTGTGTGGAACGCTAATATTAGCGTTTTCTTGACTGCTTTGAATTAAGAGAGTCTTGTTTTTGGGGCTTTTACTAATGGCTTGGAAATTCATGTTTGTGCCAGTGACTTTATAATGGATTCTATAAATTAAAGCTAATGGTTGGGTTCCCTCAAGAACATGATATTCTGAAGTTTTAACATTGAGGGTTAAAGTTTTTAGGATATGAGGGTCACTAAGACTAATGGTAAAATCTGGGAAACAATTGAAATGAACTGGACCATTAAACAAGCTTGACTCAATTAATCCAAGGGTACTGTCATTAAAATTAGTAAACCTTGCATCTCTTAAACATAAAAGAATGGAGGCATTAAGACCTTTTCTAATTAAAGGTTTAACACCGATCTGAACTAATCCAATATGGAAGAAATTATGACCATCTTTTTTATGTTTCTTAATTGACTCAGGACTGAAAAGTTGGCAAGTTTCATGTTGTTTACTAAGAGCATAAACTTGTTCTACGGATTTAATATGGTGTTCACTTTTGAAAGAAGAAAGACTCCATTTTTTCTTATAAATTTCATGACTAGGAACTCTGGGAATATTCCAGTCGTTCATATCTATGCTATCGTTTGACTGAAACTCTATTTGTTCTTCGTTAACTATATCTGAGATTCTATTGAGGGAGGACCTAGACGAACTAGAAGTGACTGAGCTTGATCTAAATAGTCGACTCATTTTGGGAAGAGAAGAGAAAACTAGACCGAAACTAAAAGGATAGTAAGATTTAAGATCCTTGGCTTATGATCTTAAAGACCACTATTCACTCGACTCCGCTCATGCCGCATCCGCTCATGCCTCACCTGAGACTTATTGTTTGGACCTGGACTTATTGTTTGGTTGGAGAAAATAACAGACTTAACAGAAAATAAGGAAAAGAAAAAAAATCTGTAAACCTTAAAATTCAGAGATAGTAAACAAAACACTTCACAAAATAAGTAAAGCAAAATAGATCAACTCAAGATCCACTCCTAAGCGGTAGTCCGCCACCTGGGGATTGAGAAGCTAATATGAAGTAAACTCCAGAACCACTCCTGGGCGGTAGTCCGCCTCCTGGGGTTGGAGGTTTTAATGATTAACTATATCAGGCTTTTGGCTCTGATACCATATATATATATATATATATATATATATATATATATATATATATATATATATATATACAGACACGATGTGGAGCGCACGTGCGCAAGTGTGCATGGAGCTTCGTTCGCCACCGGCGAGGGCGAGCCTCCCCCCCAGGGGACTCCAGCAGTGTCTCCGATCACTTTTCCTTCCCGGTGAGTCCGCCGAATTTCAGTTTTCTAGCAAGATCACCCAAAACTTCAAATAAAGTCGATCTCGCCGGAAACTGGAATTCGGCAGACTCGTCGGGGAGGAAAAGTGATCTGGGACGCTGCTGGAGTCCGCAAGGATGGAGGCGCGCCCTCGCCGGCGCCGGACGGTGGCGAATGAAGCTCCGTGCGCACTTGCGCTATATATATATAGCTCCGTGTTTTGGTATCAAAGCCAAAACGGCCTGATATAGTTAATCATAAAAACCTCCAACCCTAGGTGGCGGACTACCGCCCAGGAGTGGCTCTGGAGTTTATCTCCTGTCATTTATATTAACTTGTCAATCCCCAGGTGGCGGACTACTGCCTAGGAGTGGATCTTGAGTTGATCTATCTTCTTTACTTATTTTGAGAAGTGTTTTGATTCCTGTCCCTTAATTTTAAGGATTTCGGTTTTATTTTCTTTTCCTTATCTTCTTTTAAGCCTGGTATTCTCTTCAACCAAATAATAAGTCCAGGTCCAAACACTAAGTCCCAGGTGAGGCATGAGCGGTGTAGAGTGAGTAATAGTCTTTAGGATCTTAAGCCAAGGATCTTAAATCCTCCTATCCTTTTAGTTTCAGCCCAGTTTTCTCTTCTCTTCCCAAAATAAGTCGACTATTCAAATTTAACTCGGTCACTTCTAGTTCGTCAAGATCCTCCCTCAATAGAATCCCAGATATAGTCAACGAAGAACAAATAGAGTTTCAGTCAAACGATAACATAGATATGAATGACTAGAATATTCCCAGAGTCCCTAGTCATGAAATTTATAAGAAAAAATAGAGTATTTCTTCATTCAAAAGTGATTTAGAAATAGAAGAAGAATTACAAAAGCTCAAAATCAAAAACATCAGAACTACTTCCCAAGTTAGTTATCCAAATTATACAGAAAATGAATCTCAAAATTTTTCAATCACAGATGAAGATCAAACTTCTCCCACTGCTTCTGATTTTTTAGTTACTCTCCCGCTAAATCCTCAATTAAGCACACTTACCCAACCGTTTGTAATCAACAATTCTAAATTAGATAAACATCTTGAATCAAAAGAAAATATCCTTAGGAGAAACCTCTATAGGATGAAGTTTCATTTCATAGATCAACGAAAGCAATTATTTAGTGATTGGCAAACATTTATGCTTGAAACAAAATCTGAGATATTCTTCTTTGATTTTATAGATCAATTAAACAACCAAAAGATTATTCAAACATTAACAAAAGCAAGATGGAAAACCTCCACTAGCTCTATCGTTTCTAGTCATCCTCTTGTTGAAACAATAGTAATTGATCACCTTAACAGTCCAATCATAGCCTCACCTTTTAAAATCGCTATAGAAGATCTAGAGACTAAGAAAATTAACCCAGAAACTAAAAAAATTATTGAACAAAACAATTATACAAACCAGAGTCTAGTAACCATTGTAGCCCAGTTAGATAAAATAGAAACAAAGGTTGACAACATATCATCTAAAGTCAATATTCTACCACAACCTAAAACATAAACTCTTTTAGTTCATTTCAGTGAATTAAATAAACCTACCCTAAAGCCTACTTCTTCGATTCAAAAGATCGAACGGATGTTAGAAAAATTAAAAACTGAAACACCCGAACCTAGTAGAATTGCAGTAATTCATACCTAACAAACCTCTTCATCAATTTCATCCGATAGCGATTCTAGTAACACTAGCCAAATTACAGAATTAAACCAAATACTTCAAACTTTAAATATAGAACCCTTAAAACTAGATATAATAGTTCATCCAAAGAAGCAACCTTTTAAAACTTGGACAGAACGTCCTCTCCCTTTCGATATACAACCTAGTAATCATCTTAATAATCAATTCTCAGTTTCTTCTGATAAAACTTATGAATGGAACATTGATAATTTATCAGAATAAGAAATCTTAAATAAATTACATCACATGTCTATGACAGCCAATAGTTATGTCACTAATCATAATTTCAGCCAGCCTGAAATCATTGACATACTTTCCACAGGATTTACAAGAATGCTTCATTTCTAGTGGGAAAAACATTTCACTCCTGATTCTAGATCATTCATTAAACATGACATCAAACGTGATGAAGATGGGACTCACATCTTTGACGATAGCATAAGAATGGGGATTTTTGATGCTGTTAATACCTTATTTTACACAATTATCCAACATTTCATAGGGACTCCTAGTCATATTACATCAAAAATTCATGATCAACTCAGTAACCTTAGGTGTCCTACCTTAAGTGATTTCAAATGGTACAAAAATGTTTTTATTTCTCAAGTTATGGTTAGAGACGATAGTAACCAACCATTTTGGAAAGAAAAATTCATAAATAGTCTTCCAAAATTATTTGCTCATAAAATCAAACAATTCCTTAGTAATAAAACAAGTCACTACAACAAATTCCGGCAGTAGTGACCAACAGAGTGGTCACAAAAGCTAGTAGTTTTGGTCACTAATTGTGTTTAGTGACCAAAAAATGGTGGTCACTAAGTGGTCACTATAGACTCGTCACTAATTCTCAATAGTGACCACTTATTAGACTTGATCACTAAATTAGCGACCATTATAATCTGGACACTAATACCAATGGCATTTGTGACCACAAAATTGATCACTAAAAGGGTCAAATGTAGTCACTGAAAGTCATTATTTGGTCACTAAACCTCAACGCATGTATAAATTAGTGACCATGTCAACAGGCCACTAAAGAATTGGCCATAAACAAGAAAAATTTTATGTAAACAGAAAATAATAATAGCCTTTCTAAGCCTTTTAAATTTAGTCTCCATTACAGTAGAACATATGTCAATTAATGAATGTTGTCAAATACAGATTAACAGTCTTTAACAAAAAAGCAATATGTGCAGAACTCTTAATTATGATGTTGTTGTGCTGCACTTCTCAAATTTGACCATCCTAACATCATTCTGCAAATGAAAAACATAAAGCAACATGCGTCAGTCATAATCCATAAGGAGAATGTGACAAATGCAATAATGAAAAATGGGCATATATAAATCACTGTTGTAGTCTGCAATATTAAGTAAGTGGCTGAAAAAGAATCAGCCGCTAGAAAGACATTAATAAATTTATACATGAATAAGCATTTCACTCTTTTCTTTTAAGTAAATTTGTCATACAAAGAAGCAAACAAGGGGGTTATCAAAAGCATAAAAAGTGCGCACAACTACTACACAAACCCTCATTTAGAGCATGTTATTGATAGCAACCCTAATTCAGAAAAAAAAAATGCAAATCAATGGTTTATTGTATCCTACCCTATCATAGTATCTGATAGATATTCAAATCAAAATAACCATTCATAGCAATAGAATATCAGAAACAACGTTCACTTCAGAGAACATGCAAGTATTTGATTTACAAATAAGCGACATGTATGACCAAGAGCAAGTAATATAGAAATGTAAGGCTTTAAGTCAATTCTGATTCCGAAAAAAAAAATGCAAATCAATCGTTAATTGTTCCCTGCTCTATCATATTATCCCAAAGCTATGCAAATCAAAATCAAGACAACCATTCATAGAAACAGAATATCGAAAATAACATTCACTTCTGATAGCATGCAAGTATTTGAATTAGAAATAAGCAACAAGTATGGCAAAGAGCAAGTAATATAGAAATGTAAGGCAACAAATGCAAGTACTCATATGGCTTACTTATATAAAGTCAGTACTAACTGATTAGCATTACCTGCAATGTTAGGAATATTCGATTCGATGTGTCTGCATCATATATTGTTGATTGTATACATTTCTGGAGACATCAGACCAGAATCAGATGATGAAGGTAGACCGACTTTGTCATCTAATCTACATTAACTTTGTTGTACAAGCAAGTGAAGCAACCTCCAACACTTTGACCAATCGGTTCTTAGCTGCTCAAAAGTGTGCTTATATTAGAAACAAGTCAAATACATTGAGACATTAATTTGACATGTTTTAATTTTTATTTCAATGTCTAACAAAAACAACATCAACAAACTTCCTAACCCAAAACAATTAACAACTCAAACGACAATGGTAACAACACTTATCTCTATATGGACATGCAGTATGGTATAAACAACAATGAACAACCCAAACGCCTAAGGAAAACATGTCCCTAAGCAGATATGCAGCTTTCAGAATACATGGGAAAATGTCTTCCCAAAAGGGTATGTATGGCCATAACCTTTGTAAACAAATAAGCAAACTCACCTTTCTAAATATACTATAGATAATATAGATGACATCAAGTTGAAGATGAAAATTAACAGTGAATGCATACGTAGATACAGTCACTACAGATCTCCCCTTTGATTAGCTTGTTTGCAACAATGTGAAACATCCTTGATTTGCAGGCACAAAACGAGAAGCAAGTCAGAAAAAATGACATTAGAAAGGTCGCAAATTTCATGGTATAGTTCAAGGGCAAAATAACCATCAGTGGCATTTGAAGAACTATTTTCCTTTCCCTGACATGTTCTGCCATAGTTCCTCCCTGTTTTAGACCTTCCAGCAAGTGAACTAGAGTTGGACCACTTAGAGAAGCCTCCCCATCTGGAAAGTAGACAATTCTAACCTCTACACATTGAATTTGTGATACTACTCACAAATCTCTAAGCCTGGATTTGATACTTCCAACTTCAAATGTAATATAAGCAACCAGAACACCTGAATAAAAAAGCAAGTTTAAACAAAATGAAGAAAGGGAAAAAAATGCATATATGGGTATACTTTATACACATTATATATATAGAGAGGTAAAGCCATGAACTATCTGTATGATTAATAGCATCATCTCTCCTGCTATTATCAACTACGGTGGTTCACCCAAAACACAACGATATCAAGCATACGACACACATACAAGAAATAGGAAATTCTTAATTGGTTGATGGAAAATTTTACCCAAACAACCTAATACCAAAATTTAACTACTAAACACTTAATTGATTGATCGAAAACCCTTGAGTTCTCTCTTACCTAGTATAATTTTTCCAACTTCAATTAGTTCTGGAATCGCTCTCAAAATCAATTTGTTTCTGCAAAATAACGACATCGAAGCTAACGCTAATGAGCCTAATCCTAATCAAATTGAATAATACCCACAAAAAGAACTCAATCAACGAACATACTTACATAAAAAGAAAATTAACCCAAGCCTGCTTGTTGAGAGGGTGGTGGAAGTCAAGCCTCGAGGTTGTGGAAGAAAACAGAGGAACATCGATCTGCTACTCATGGCTAAGCTGGCCCGCTGGGCACGTCGGAGGTGTTGAATTGAGAGATAGGAGACGCAAACCTCAAAATGATTGACGGCGTGTAGCTGCAGATGAGAGGATTAGGGTTGCGCTATATTGAGAGAGAGAGAGAGAGAGAGAGAGAGAGAGAGAACGGAAGCAGAATATATGGTGGAGTCCAGATATGTCTAAAATATAGGTAACTGTTCACTCCAATTTTTTTCAGAAACCCGCGAATAATCCCGCGGCTGAGAATAAAGGTTTTAAATGTTCTTTGGTCACTAATGAATCGATGTGGTCACTAATTAAATAAAAATTGCTGACCAAGTTAACTTGGTCATTACTTGTCAAATGATAGGTCACTAAAAATTATCCAAAGGCGGCCTTACCATTTTTATTACCTCCAAATGTTTTAATGACCAATTGTGTTTGTTGGTCACTAAAACTATATTATTTGTGACTATTATGATTAGGTCACAGAGAATTTGGTCACTATATCCACATATTATTGTAGTGGGTCACATTAACTACAATTCTTTAACTTATAGAAATATAATTACAGTTATCCAAAAAGAAGGATTAAAAATATGCATAGATATGACACTAAATGCTCAAATGAAATCAGATAAGAAAACAGCTAATTACGAACTAGGAAATTTTTGTGAACAATATGGCTTACCTCATTTACCTCCTTCAAGGAGAAAAAAGGCAAGCAATAAATTTATTCCATATCATTCAAAAAAAAACATTAAACCTTATAAAAGTAACTTTGAGCCAAACAATTTTTATTCCAAAAACAAATTTCGCAAAAATTGGTCCAAAAAACCAAATCGTCAACAAAAGAGTAAATCTTTTGATAAAAATAAAACTAAATATTTTAAATGCAATAAGACCGGTCACTTTGCAAATAACTGTCCAGTTAAAAATACTATTAATCAACTAAAAATCAGTCAAGAAGAAAAAGAGAAACTTATACAAACTTTAGAATTACGAAATACTGATTCAGAAAATGAAATGAGTGAAGATGACATCACATTGATGGAATCTTCTTCCTCTGAATCCAATGAACATTCTTCCTCATATATTACTTTTGGGTGTAAGGATGCATGTAATTGTAAAACGATAAATGTTATTTCCAAACAAGAAGAACTATTAATTGATTTAATAGGTAAAATAGATAATCCTGAGCTTAAAGCTGAGTACCTTAAAAAATTAAAAAAATTAATTACCCAAGAAAATGTAGCTAGTTCTCCCCCACAAAAAATTGGCCTTACTACAACCTTTGATAAATTTTCTACTAGTAAAAAGGAAATAACAATCCAAGATTTGCAACATGAAGTTAAAACAATCAAAAGTCAAATACATATTTTACAACAAACGCATTTAGAACTTACAAATGACAATAAAGAAATTAAACAAGAACTAAACTTACTAAAAATAAAAATCAATTTCTTAAATTACAGAATCCCCCTGAAAATCCTTTTCCAGATCTTTTTTCCACAAATAATGAAGCTGAAATTTCTGAAAACAATACTATTAGTACCATACGCCAATCCAACTTAAAAAATGGTACACTACTGTCCAACTTAAAATAAAAGATTTCCAAATAGCAATAACCGCCCTTATTGATTCTGGTGCAGATCTTAACTGCATCCAAGAAGCCTTCAAAATATTTTGAAAAAAACAAAAGAGTCTTTGCGTTCAGCCAATGGAACAAAACTGGATATTAAATATGAAATCCATTAATAGAGCAATACAATTTGCTGATAAATTTTCAGATATCATTTTAGATAAAAATCAATTACAAAGATTCTTAGGATCTTTAAATTATGTAGCTGATTTTTATAAAAATCTTAGGAAACACTGCAAACCTCTATTTGATAGACTACAAAAAAACCTTGCTCCCTAGACATCAGTTCATACATTGTTAGTCAAAGAAATAAAGAGTCATGTTAAAACTCTCCCATGCTTAGGTATCCCTTTGTCTAATTCTTGTAAGATAGTAGAAACTGATGCCTCTGAAATAGGTTATGGAGGTATCCTCAAACAACAAGTTTTCCCCAATCATCCAGAACAAATTGTTCGATTTCATTCTAGAATCTGAAACCCAGCTCAATCAAATTATAGTACTATTAAGAAAGAAATTTTATCAATTGTATTATGTATAAGTAAATTTTAAGATGATTTATTAAATCAAAAATTTTTGTTCCGAGTTGATTGTAAAAGTGCAAAAGATGTTTTAGAAAAAGATGTTCAAAACATTGCTAGCAAACAAATCTTTGCCCGTTGGCAAGCAATCTTAAGTATTTTTGATTTTGAAATTGCATTCATTAAAGGAAGTGACAACCATATCTCAGATTTCCTAACTCGTGAATTTCTGCAGGGCACCAAAACATGAAGCACAGTTCATCCAAAAGGAGAAATCCCGGAAAATCAGTATCTACATCATCTTCTCTAGTTAAGAAAGAATCACCTAAGTCAAAACCCAGCATAGTTCCTTATGCATGTCATTCTCTCATTGTATTAGTCAATCAGTATAGTGCTCTTGGTAGCACCCTCAGTTTGATTAAACTCAATTACCAGTCAGCCTTAGTAAACCAATACGACCCCTACAAAGCAGATTCTTCATCCAACCTTTTAGTCAATTATAAAAAATCATATCCTTACTTTGACAGGGCTGAACATTTCATGTTTTATATTGAACCTTCTATGAGTAATTTAAAAAATCTCATTTCCTTAGTAAAAAGTTATTTTGGCCCAAATTCTTATTACCTTCCAGGTAAACCTTTAGCATTCTATAAAGACATTTTATATAAATCTCAGTCATTATCTATTAAACCAATCAATGACCCAAAAGACCTATGTAAAATATTATATCATTCCCTCTACATAATCCGAATCATTTCATTATCTCAATGGGGTGATTCCCCTTCTACTCCTCAGAAATTAGACACACTCACATTTAGTTATCATGATTACATTGAAGCATGGAGTAAAATATTCCTTCACCAAACAGAAGATTTTAGCCACATGGTTTCTCAATTTTGATAGAAAATTCAATCGCCAATTCCCTATGTGGTTCAGTGATTGGTGGAATAATCATGGATGCCCTTATGACCTTCTCTCCTCAAATCTCCAGAATGCAGTCACTAAATTTGCTTCAGTTATGACCTTCTCAGAATATGAGAAAATGTTTCCCCTACTCTCCGATTCATGGCTAAATATAAAATCCCTCGGATTTTCAAATGGCAGTATAAAATTGAATCTGACGATCACATGGTCTTAAGACAACTCTTAGTCAAATGGTGAGATAAATTCAATACTGAAAGAGTTTTATCCCAATTCAGTGAAGAATTTTCAATTATTCCATCCAGTTCAGGAGTCCCAGTTTCTATTCAGCCGACTTCTCCGATCCCTCAGTTAAAGTCCTAGACGATCCCTCAGTTAAAGTCTCAGACCCCTCAGTCACCATCCTCTTTCAAGAAAAAAGCATCCAGTTCATCATCATCCTCCAAAGCAGATGAATTAAAAGAATTGGCCAAACAATTACTACAACAGACGGTCAGTTTATTCACAGAGAAGGAGAACACTCTCCATCAGAATCATCATCAGCTCCAAGTCATCAAGGTTCTCCCAGTCATCCGACTAGGTGAGCCGATTATGAAGATAGTCAAGATCCATATGCTGAATTTGTTTAGTCAAGTCTGGCCCAAAAGCAAAATCAGGTCTATTAAAGTCCCAGTCAAAATTCCCACCGAAACTATCAGCAGTGAATCATTAACAGACAAGTTACTATTCACCAACAGTAAATCTGTGACCGACAAATTATTATTTATCAACAATAAATAGTCACTTTTTACTATTCATCACTTTGTAATTTCTATTTATAGTCGCCTCTGGCTGCATAGTGAAACAGACTTTATTTTTCTCTTCTCCTTTCTCTCTCTCTCTCATAAACATAAGTTAGACTATTCATGTAAAGAAAGCTCTTGCTCTTACTCATGCATTGATTTAAACCAGTAAGTTTTATTTTGTAAACTCTATTCAATTCAAGTTAATAATCAAATGTTTTATCTTATATTTGTTTCTGTAATTTGGTATCAAAGCAAATATAAGATAAAATATATATATATATATATATATATATATATACACACACACACGGGGCCGTTCGAGAGCATTCTGGCCAGAAAACTGGAATTCGACAGACTCGTCGGGAAGGGAAAATGGTCGGGAATGCAGAGTCTGTTAGGGTGGAGGCCGGTGCCGTACGGTGACACGTCTGGATTCCTCAGAAGAATTGGCTACATAACAGGATGTATCCATTCCATCAGATGTGGAAGAGCCCCCCCCCCCACACACACACAAAAGTTGTGGCTTCCTGATCTGTCAGAGCCTCCTGGCTTCCTGATCCTTTTCCTCATCAGGCACTAAAAAAAAAGTCACAAATATAAGACAAAAAGAATAGAAGATGATATTGGATGCAGAACGATTTGTATTTGGCCGTTATGCAATCTCTCGATCTCTCTCAAGACCTTGGCAACAAAGTATATATCACATAATTGAACAAAGATCCTAATCAGTAGAATGAATCATGAAAAACCAAGTTCATATATCCAAAAAGATTAGTTCAGATTCAGATATACCTCTGGTAAATCATAGATTCGATGCAGGAACCATCATCTTCATCATCATTTCCGCATTCGGCTTCTGATATGCCAGGACCAACATCCACCATAGGAGACTGGGCTCAGAAAGTGTGATGAGAGAAGGGACTGAAGGAGTGATTTTCTCGGTGTCTTCAATGGTCCTTTTATAAGGCAATTCTAAGGGTAAATCTGTCGGCTCAAATCTTGAATCCTGTGGGCGGCTGTGGTTTTTGGTCCTCCTACGTCTCTCGATTCGAGTGGTTTTCATAGATGCATGCACTAGAGTTATGCCCTAGAAAGCTTGGTTTTTTTTTTCTCTACTATTATTGTGTATAAGATATCTAGCTATACACATCACAATCTATACTGCTGCTGATAAGGTTAGTTTGCTCTTCCACTTCTCTGGCATATTTCTTACTTCTTAGAGAAGTAAAATACAAGTAATCAGTACATCTAACAGAACTTGTTCGATCAGAGTGACATGAGAATAAAACTCTGGGAGGATAAAAGAAAACAAAGCATACAAAATACTTTTGACTCTTCGAAACTAGAATTATTAGCAAGCTAGTGATGTATAACTCGTTTGATCATTAATTCATTATGTTGTTCTATATATTCAATCTCTACTTTTCAGTTTACATGCTTTGAAAAGACGAATCTGATCTCCCGTTCATATTCTCAAAGAAAATACAATTTAAGATATGCATGAGGCATCCCCCCGGATGGTACTAGACCTCGAAGACTTAAAGAGAGTAAGAGACGCAGAATATATCCATCAACATCACTGAACTGGTATGACATTCTAGTGATATATATTGATACTCTGTGCATACATAAATGGGGTTCATGCCCAAAACTATTATAAGTAAAGATGAGATCGAGAGATAGCTACTATTATACATAGCTACTCTTGTAAAGTTTTGGCATAAGTTGCAGTAGAAGGTTTGTAGGATCTACAAAGTGAGGATGTACCGAGTATCGACATCCATCCCAAAATATATAGATTCCTTCAACTTCAGCACTACCAACAGAAACCACAGACCTGTAATGAATACCGGTCTTAGTTGATCCATATATACACTGTATACCCACAAGATGCATATATACACTGTTGTCCATAGTGAAAATGATATTAATGCTAAATGCAGACTGATTTTCACCCTTCTTGCTTCACTGCGTATAGTATCATCTTCACATGGCTAGTTTAATTAACTATAAACTATATCCTAGCTATTCAGAATCTACTTCAAATTCTAATCGCCAGCACAGGGCTGGTCATTCTTTGTATTTTTAACTATAGAAATTCTATAACACACAAAAGTCTCATTGTTATAGTCTCGTTGTTTAGTAAATGATGATGTTCTTTGAGTTATAGTCTTTCCTTATATAGTTCAAGTCCTTCAATTTGTCTTGTTTTCTTCATTTGCTAGCTGCAGTAGAAAAAAGGTTCGTGGAAAACACAATAGAAACAAAATTCATTGCAAAATTTAAATATAGCATGCACATAAGAATAATATATACCTTGAGGAAAAACGAATAAGTAATGACAGCATGCAGCTCAGGTATAACAACGCATTCTGTAATCAGAAAACTGCAGAATATTTCACACCAAGAAAAAGAAGGAATATTTTTGCTTCACTTTCACTTGGACTAGCGCTGAATCGATATCTTTAATAATTCTACCTGGAAATGCTATTAGCTACATTAGTTATTCTTTCTTTCATGACCTGACTTGTATGATAGCATATAATAGCATCTACTAATATAAGCTGACAGGCTACAGACAGACATGTTGCTCAAATCAGAAGGGCGGTATGAGAAGTTCAAATTGTTGTTTGGCTCAGGACAATGCAGATGCTTTTCATGGAATAAAAAAAAAGTAGGCATACTACTCTAGTTCGATTAGAAGAGAAACGATATAACCACACACGCACCATGAAGGGACCTTTCAAAGCCCTGCAGTTGTGACATATGACCAGCAATGGGAGATGCCTGTGGCCGTCTGCTCCTCACATAATTAAGAGCTTCAGACTCATACCACGCTATTTCATCAGATAAGCAAGAACAATAGTCAAATGAGGGTTTGGTGCAGCTCAACTCTGATCCGTGTTCAACAAAACTGAGGTAAAACTACCTAATCATGACTTTGATCAAGGTCAGGTAAAAGTCAAATCAGAAATTGAAAATACTAAAATATGTTATGCTTTGTTTGATTTATTTTGAATTAGGGTGTTTTATTATCTGAAGAAGATATATCAAAGGTCAGGTAAAAGTTACAACCAGCTAACTGATTGAAACTACAGAATTAGAACTACTTTTGGAAACTGTTCACTGGTTATTGTTCTTAGTTGTTTTTATTACACTTCGACATGTATTAAGAAGAGTTTAAAGGAAATATATTTGGAAAAGCACTGAAACCAGCATGTTTCAGTCAAAATAAAAAAGCTAAACAATGTAACAGAGGGGAATGGAAAAAGAAATGGAAAAATAAACAATAGTAGTACAGCAAGTAATAACAGTAACATCAACCAACATACTAGCTAATGTATATATCATCTTAATAATGACTTAGTATTTGCAATAATAATACACACGTCAACTGCATGTTGAGACCTAAAAAGTGAAACAGAGGAACCTGATATATTGTCTGTCAAGACATTTCCTTATCTGTCAGCCGGAGTGTGTGTAACTGGTTGCTGCCTCATTCACTGGGGGAATGTCCCTGCAATTCACACTGCTGCAGATAAGCTTGATGTTGCTCTTCCACTTCTCTAGCACATCTCTCTGAAAGGTAAACTACAAGTAGTCAGACTACATCCAATTTAGAATCCAAGTGCATTAGAATAACAAGTACTCTGGGAGGAGAAAAAACAAAAAAACAAAGGTACACAACTAGTTTCGACTTGAAAACTAAAATTATGAGTAAGAGATCTATAGCTTGTTTCAATATTAGGTTGTTCTATTTGATCTAATTTTCAATATATATGCTTCGAAAAGAAGAATCTGATCTTGAAGAAGATAAAGAAAATAAACTTTAGGACATGCATGATGCATGTTGTAAAGATTTATAAATGTGTATATTGGAAAGTAAAACATAGAAAGATAAATGCAAGTTTCATTTAGCAAGTATTTTAATTAAATCTCTATTTTCTTGTCCATCTAACACCCAGAGTGGAATGGTTAATTCATGACATCCTATAAGGTTAACTGTGCTGTATCGAGAAATAAAGGGCACCATAGCAAATATGCATGATCATGAGACACGTTCTTAAAAGCACTTTCATTAATACAATTCCTTCGATACATTTGCGAGTTCATGAAATTTATAACCTAAAATCCAGCTGCTATGTTTACCGGCCAGAAGCACTTTCTTAGACATCACACACAAATTAAGCGAAAGGAGAAAGTACAACAATATATCTGGAGTACATATGCAACGGTAACAATAGACCCATTACAAAAGCATATTAGATTAAAAAGTAGAACTATGTACTTGAACAGATATACTAACCTTCACATCTGTCACATAGGTAGGATTTGCCTTTGAGATAGATGTAATCAGCAGCATGCATGATTAGATGATGATATTTGCAGCAATAAATGGATTTAAACTATAAAACAATAGTGTGCTTGCTTAAGTACGGGAGAGACATCAATAAGAATTAGCAGCATAATCATCCAACTTAATCAAAGATCGATATTGACAACATTTATATATGTAGATTGTGATGCCAGTTCAGTGATATAACCACACATAATATACTTGACTTCTATTATATGATGTGGAACCTAGAATCCGGTGACATAGATAAACCATCAAGCCCTCCTAATGAGTCACAGACACTACAGCATCCTTAACCACAACAAGGTCTACAGTAGTCCTATAGTATTTTTGCTCAGTACATATCAGAGAAATTGCATTTTTCTGTCTTAATCACTTTTTCAGGCTTAGCAGCATTTCTATTGCACATGCTTGCATTTGATAATGATATTCAGATAATTCCTATCAAGTGCATGTCAACCAATAAATGTCAATACCTATACCCCTTACCTAGAAGCATAAGCATAAAAAGAAAACAAAGCTTTGCCAATATGAAGGGAGTGAAACAGATAATGAAACATCATAGAACAGAAAAGGAAATGAAGTTATTACTGATAACAGATGTTATAGAAATCGTAGTTCTAGAATGAAGTTTGTCTTGTCACTAATAGTCATTAGCCAGTAATGAGCACTCATCATTTAATATAGATAAGAATCTCATGTATATTACGAAGAAATACATATTTGCTATCCAAGAAGGCACAGTGGCACAATGTAAAACAGGCTAGCTAGCTTAACTTTGGTCTATCCATTTTAATTGCAATTTCATGATTCTACAGCAAAACGAAAGGAATGTAAGAGCTCAGTAGATCATACAGTTGGGATTAAGTATTTAAGATACAATCCACTAGACCAAAAGTTAACAAAAATCAAAAAACAAAAAACATACAGTCCTTTGTAGAGATCACAATCCATATGGGTAGATAACATTACTTTGTATAAATACCACTAACCAAAAGAAAGATATATACTTCTTACTAGAGGAGGCAGTCTGTGAATGTGAAATGCACATGATGTCATCATCAACAAGTTCGTTCACCGCTCTGGGAAAAAAAACTATTAAACATAAGAGTTGTATGTTTCTTAAAGAAATAACGACACACAAAATATACTTAAGAGAAGGAAATGCTATATGTGAACATGATCGACAGCGAAGAAAGAACCATAATAATTTATTGATTGATTACACATAACAATCACTACTCCAATACAACCAAATGAGATCGAAACATACAACTCAACTATAACTAAAATCTAAATTAAATTTGTTTTCATCTGGTAAGAATAAGACGTTTGCTAGCTTCTGGTAAATCATTGATCCGTATGGATGGCTGTGTGTCCAGTGCTTCTATTAATTGTTCTATCAACTCCTCAAGTTCGACTTTATCCCTTGGTTGGAGAGGGTTGTACGTTTGTGAAGTTTCGGGTCGTTGTATATGGAATGAAGCAAGACAGGAGCGGGTTATTTGGCAAGCAGGATGATACAAATTAAGGATGTGGGAAGTGTTGATGGAAAGATGGTAAGAAGTGGTGCGTCAACATGAATTTGAAAAAAGACAAGCACAAGATCATTAACTGGAATCTCATATCCAAATTTCTGATCCAGCTCTATCAAGTAGCAATGATACAAAATGCTAGTACCAGCTGAACAAGGTTTTACCAATTGACTTGGGACATAACTGTAGTTGTTTTGAAAGATTCATCCACCCCTAGCAGAATGTCTCAGCAGCCGGCCTGTAATCACTTCAAAAGATTCATCCACCCCTAGCAGGATGTCTCAGCAGCCGGCCTGTAATCACTTCAAAAGATTCATCCACCCCTAGCAGGATGTCTCAGCAGCCTATAATGACTGCCGTGCAACAACTTCAGCAAAAACAGCTGATCAAAAGGTTAGCTTGAAAGGAGTTACAGGGACACCGCAACTACCACATCACTTCCAATGGTACACACAAGTTTCCACGGAGAACGCACTATTCTGTTCATCCGAAGGAACTAGAGTCAGATGCTTAGAGCTACAATGCACATCAGTTACACCCTGCTCGCTTCCTGATCTCTGTCCTCTTCCTCAGTCCAACCCGGAAACATGTACTCCGTGCAATCTCCTTTCCCACTGGATCCATAATTACAAACTGATCACAACAACAGCAAAAGAAGATTAGAAATCTAATAGAGATATATTGGATGCAGAACGATTTGTATTCGGTTATGCAATCTCTCGATCTATCTCAAGACGTTGGCAAAATAAATACTATATTACAAAATCAATAAAGAACGTAATCAATAACAATGAATCATGAACACCCTAGTTCATATATTCAATAGATCATTTGAGAAAGAGATATGCCTCTGGTAAATCATTGATTCGATGAATAAGGCTATCCTATACAGGAACCATCTTCTTCATCATCATGACCAATGCTTTCGGCTTCTGATATCTCATGACCAACTTTGACCATATTCGGAACACTCAAATCAAAGATGAGACGGGGCTCAGAAACAGAGATCGGAGGAGAGGGATTGAAGGTGTGATATTCTTGGCGTCTTCGTGGTTCTTTTATAGGGCAATTTCGAGGGTAAATCTGTCTGCTCAAATCTTGAATACTGTGGGCGACTGTGACTGTGGTTTCTCGCGCTTGGGAACGTTTTTCAATTTGGGTGGTTTTCGTGGAAGGAAATCACCTGTCCTCAATTTGCCCTGTGCCACATGTGTGCCATCAATAAAATTGTGACATGTGGAATTCCACTTTACAGCATCTAACGAAGTCTGACTCCGTTAACTCTCTTCCTTCTATTTCTTCTCCTCTTCTTCATTGTAATTTCAGAAACCCAACAAACAAAACAAATTGGCTAAATTAAAATGAAATTTGTGAGATGCTCTCGCGTTTGGGTTGAAACTCTTGGGGCCATGAATTACGGCCCGTGATTTCTTGTCATGTGATAAGGAATGCGTCATTTGGGGCCGACTCAATATGTCATTTAACATCGATTCTAAATTTTCCTCAAATTCTAGGGTTTAGTTTTTCTAGTTTCTCAATACATGTATCTGGATATTGATATAAACAAACCGTTATGACTCATGCATAACAAATTTTGGTTTGATATTAGATCTGAAATTCTTCAACATCATGCTGCATTAAGAGTTTCTACTGATGATGTTGACAGGAATTGGATATGGAAAAACTGTCATGGGTTTGATAACAGAGAAATAAAGAAAAATCTCCGTTGAATACATTGGGAAGCCATGACTGAACTTCACAAATCCTTTCGAAGGTGGAACAATGAGAACGAGGAACCCAGAAGCATTGAGTTGAATAACTTTTGTTTTCTGTATTGTTCTTGGATAAAATAACACAGGTTAACATTAATTTAACAGTATTAAACTGTTGTTTAAAAGAAGACACTGACAAAGTATTATTGGTGGCACATAGTTGACATAGGGTTAGTCGGTACAGGTGATTTACTTCCGGTTTTCGTAGATGCATGCACCAAAGATATGGTGTTTATTACGCCCTAGCTAGCTAGAGCATTTTTTTTTACACTACAATAACTAAACGATAAACCTACAACAATGATCAGGGATGTCAATAATCCCTAGCGGGTAGGGTACCCACGAGCATTCGACCATAACGGGAAAGATATAAGGGTACAAACGGGTAACGGGGATGTGGATCCCCAGTATTCGGATTCTTAAATTGGGTACGGGGCGGGTATGATATTTTGATATTCGTCTCCATCCCCACCCATTAAAGATGAAAATATTATTATATATAATTATATAATTTATTATTATATATATATTTATATATAATTTATAAATAAATATGTATGTAAAAAAATTTGTGATCCTCTTAATAAACATTTAATGGACCTTCTTTTTTATTATAAATTTTTATTCTCTTAATGAAATTTTACACCAAAAAGATTGTTTATCAAAGTAATATATAGCAAACCCAAACTCAAATCTCATAGTTTTATACTTTTGATTTTAATTTCATACTTTTATATAATTATATTTCGTATTTAAAAAAAATATTAATTTAATACATAATTGTTAATGGGTATGGGTACGGGTATGGAAATGTAATCCCCAAAAGGTACGGGTATGGGGAATCCCCATTATCTAATTACGGGGATAAGGACAGGTACGGGGATGAGAAATGTAAAAGGGTATGGGTATGGTATTTTGATCCCCTTACCCTACCCTACCCATTGCCACCCCTAACAATGATCAATCTTTTCTAATGTTCTTATCAAAAAAAATAAAAAATTATTTTCTAATGCCAATGTGTTGGTGTATAACTATTGTAAAATTTCTTTTAAAAAAAAAATTAAATAGAAAGATTCGGAGTCATGCAATATGTCGTGATTTACGTAAAACTCAAAAGTTAGGATTTTTATATGAAAGTAGCTAGATGCTACAAAAGGTAGTTTGTAATTAAGATACATATGCTAATTAAGTTATTTTATATTTTATTTTATTAAATAACTCACACACTTTAAATATATCAATGAGATTGGAACATATGACTTTAAAGTTATTAGTTAACATCTTAACTAATCACACCACGGCTCAACAATCCATCAATATTTTTTTTATCGAAATAGAAATTTTATTAATACTTGGGATATATTACATCCTAACTCCTAAGAGCTTAATGTGGCCTTAGAGTACCGCATCCCTTAAGTAACATAGACATATGATCGAAAATTACATCATGTAGCCATGGCCTGCTTCTTTCCAAAACTGAACCCCTTCAATCTTAAGGGCCTTCTTCTCCAGGCTGTGAGCTTCTAATCTCTATTATACTTTTTGGGAATCTTCCTCCAATGTAAATCATCAAAAGCTTGCTTCAGACACTTCACCTCTGCTGTGACTGCTCCAATTAATATCACCTGGTTTGCTCCAAAACTATCATATCAATTCAAATAAGTGCACAAGATATTCTCAACTGAAAGGAAAGCTTATGTTGTGTATATATGTTTTTGTACGGTTTAATCTATCTGATCGATCATAAATCCATACATTCATAAATTTAAAAGATATATGTCGACCCTTTTTTGCTCCACAGTCCTCAGTCCACACAACTGGTGTATGGTAAGGACTAAGGAAGCAATTCACATTACTACATCATTCTTTTTGAAATAAGAAACACAAACCTTCCTTTCAAAAAAAAAAAAAAAAAAAGAAACACAAACCTTTCTAAAAGAGCAAAGTGACCCTATTCCAACCTGTTAGAGCATCTCTAGTGGTGCTGTCATTTGACAGCTGGAGGCCCAACGGCTATGTTTTGACAGTAAACATTGGTTCCAACAGAAATGTTAAATCTTGCGTGACTGGGTCAATTCTTACATGTATTTGACATAGAGGTGAGGGTTGTCAAAATTGACAGTGAGAAATCAAACTGTCTTTTGTTGTTTAATCATTGTTAATTTCTCTCTCTTCTCTTTCTTCTTCCCCTCGTAAACCTTCTCTGCATCTTCTCCTTACAATTGACCCACAAAATTTAATGCCAAGAAAGTAATAAAATAATATAAATATTTGACAGTTTTATTTGACCTAATTTTGGTCAAAACATGTTCAATGTCACATTTTGAATTTGACAAAACTAAAAAACATCTCTATTGGAGATGCTCTTAGAGCCTCTAATCATCTACCAACATTGCTAAACTCTCTACATGCAATAGTTTTAATAGACTCAACAGAAGTTTTTAAGAAAGTAGTATATCTTACAAATTGCAACCTAGTCCGCAGGCCAAAGTGCTAAGGCGGCCTGGGATTTAACAAAAAAGATAGACTGACATGAATAAGGCCTTCTATTACATCAGATGGTCAATTCTCTGTCATATCAGCTCAAAATAGCATTCCCGCCACCCACCACACCCCCCCCCCCCCCCCCCCCCCGGAAACTGATACGCGTATATATTCACCCCTATGAGCTCCTACATAGACATTTCTATGTTTCTTATTCATCCTTATCAGATCCTATACCTCTTCTTCTTCCAGGGTTGAAGAATTGCTTTGCATCTTCTTTCCTCCCAACAGATGAAATAAGAGACGACATATTATATCACTAAGATCAGTACGAACTACAATTCATGTTTGATACTTGTCAATTTTAAGCAAGGTTATCACAGTCACTTATAATAATCATTCTCAACAGCATTTTGGTCCATATATGATACCAAAGACATGATTGTACTAAAAACAACGAATAAAAAGTTAAGTCCACTTTTTTTGTCTGACCAAAAATAGAGTCCACTGTTTTTATTATGTACATATGTGCAGTTCTATATGCATAAGAAGCACAGAACAGTTAACAGTTCATTATTGAAACCAGCACCAAAATGTTTCAAGTGAAAGATCAGCGTACCAGAACTGAAACTATTGGTAAATGACTAAAAGAGTAAATAATGAAACCATGTTACAACCTGCAACAATCATTCTCATTCCCATTTTGAAAGAAATATATCCATATTCAACCAACAAGGGTTCTTTTAATTCACATAAATATGTACTAGATTAATGAGGATTTTGGAATTGGTATATATGATCACTCGTATATGGTGTTAAACAGTACCAGAAAATTTCATTAGATTATAGAAACCGGCAAAAAGATATTAAACTCAACAGAATAAGAACTACTTTTAACTTTTTAGGAAACTGTTGACTGGTAATTTTTTTTTTATTCCATTTCGACATACATTAACAAGCTAGAGCTTAAAGGGAAAAATTGAAAAGCCACAGAATTCGCGCCGACACATTTCAGTTAAAATAAAAAAGCTAAAGAATGTAAACAAAGGGTTCATATATACATCTGAACTAACAGTAGCAATGGAAAAGAAATAATAGTAGTACAACAAGTAAAAACAATATTACCAGCCATTATAAACTAATATTGTATCATCTTAATTAATAATGACTTAGCATTTGCGAGCAATGTTTCAAAAGTCATAACTGCATCTGCATGTTGAAAGAGGAACCTGATTTATATTATTAGTCCTGATATCAGCATATTTCAAATCTGTCAGCCGGAACGTGTGTAGCTGGTTGCCTCATACACTGGAGGCATGTACCCGCAATCCACAGTTCCACACTGCTGCCGAAAACTTGATGTTGCTCTTCCATTTCTCTATGGCATTTCTCTGAAAAATAGAATACAATTGACCACTAAGTAGTCAGTATACATCCAACAGAACCTTTTTAAGCAAACTTATGAAACACTTGACTTAGAATCTAAAAGGTATACGAATATCTAGAAGCATAAGCACAAAAACAAAAAAAACAAAAAAGAACAAAAAACAAAGCTTCACCAATATGGGGAGTGGAACATATAGTACAGCACAAGAACAAAAAAGGAATTGAATTACTATAGATAACATATGTTAAAGAGCTTTTAAATTTATAATAACTATGAAGCTAGCTATTCTAGCTTGTCACTAATACACTATTATAAAAGCCAAATCATAATTCAATGAAAATAAGAATCTGATATTACGAAGTAGTATTCGTTCCTTTTTGCTTTTCAAGGAGGCACAGTGGTACACAGAGCTACATACCTAAAACCGGCTAGTTGTTTTTTTTTTTTGGTCGATCAATAGATGAAATTTAGTAGCCACAAGGGCAAGCAAACAAGAACAAGAACAAAGCTACATAAAGGGATTGAAAACAATCAAGGAAAGAAAGACAACAGAGCCTGCACACTGCTACAGCACACACCAAAAGCTCAAAAGAAGAGAAAACTAGGGAGGGCCAGGATGGCCGACGTCATTAATTCCTGAGAGCAAAGAGTACGTGCGCAGGCCAATGGCCCATTCCTGAGAGCACAAACTCATGATAGCAAGCATGGCCGCGGCATCTGCCATGCAGTTGGCTTCGCAAGGAACCATTACCTTGAAAAAGAAGCAGCAGGTGCATCACCTTGTTCTCATTCTAGCTAGGTATGCTAGCTAGCTTAACTTTGGTCTCAAGCATTTTGCAATTCCATGATTCTGAAGCAGAAAGGAAGGAATGCACTAAGAGATCGAGAGATTATAAACTTTGGAATAAGATACTATACATAGGTAGATATCACAATCCATGCGCATGCAGATAGATAACATGTTTGCATAAGTATCACTAACCAAAAACAAAAGATCGAGATGAATACTAGCTACTTACTAGAATGGAGGCCGTCTGTGAATGTATAATACTGCACACAAGAGTCAACATCATCAAGTTTATCCTGTTCTGGCAAACCTAAGTAAAAAAAGAGTTGTATGTTGCTTAAACAAATAACAGCACACGTACACAGAGAAACGTAAGAGAAGGAAAAATGCTGTGTGAACAATCATGGATTGGTAAACCTTATCGTTCATTGATTGGTAACACATAATAATCAAGAAAGAAACATTATAATTTATTGATTGGTAACACATAACAATCACAAACTCACATACAATCAAATGAGCCTTCAACAAACTACAGATTTATAGCTTAGCAGCCAGCACTAACTAACCAACTCAACTATGTATTACTATAATCTAATTTATATATGTTTTCCTCTAGCAATTAAGATGTTTGCTTCTGGTAAATCGTTGATCCGTATGGATGGCAGGGTTTCCACTGCTTCTTTTGATCACACAGTACTCCTTCATTGGGTTTCCAATGCTTCTATTAGTGATGAGGCAGTACTCCTTCATTGGTTATTTTCCTTGTGGAAGTCGTCCTTGCTGTTTGTCAAGCTCCAGGGCCCATAAAGAAACCAGACACCATGTAAGGGAAGGGTTCTCGAAAAGCTACACCGTGCAGGCTTCAGGTACTCCCTCTGCATCCACATTTACAACTGAACGGACAAAAAGAAGGAGGTTAGCTAGAAACCTGATAAAAGAAAGGGATAAAAGGTGATATTGCAATTGGATGCAGCACAATTTGTATTCGATTATGGGTTGTATATGCAATCTCGCAATCTCTCGGTCTCTCTCGAGACGTTGGCAACAAAGTAGTATAATTTCATAGAATTCAACAGAGAACGTAATCAATAACAATGAATCATGAAAAACCCTAGCAAAAACACAGTTCATGTATTCAGATTTCAGAAAGATTATTTCAGAAAGAGATCCAAGTACCTCTGGTAGATCATTGATTCGATGAGTTGAGGCTGTCCTTTACAAGAACCATCTTCATCGTCATCTCCGAGTTCGGCTTCTTAAAACTCATGACCAACTTTCACCATATTCTAGAGACTAAGAAGAGCCGCAGGCTTTGAAAATGAGATTGAAGATGTGATCTTCTCGGCGTCTCAGTGGTGCTTTTATAGGGCAACTTCGAGGGTAAATCTGTCTGATCCAGTCTTGAATACTGCTGGTTTCTGGCGCAGTGGTTTTCATAGATGCATGCACCGTTAAGTTATGCCCTAGACCACTCGTTTTTCTTGTTTTCCTTTTTGTTTTTGACAAAGACCTATTACCACTGTTTTTTTTTTCTTCCGTTTTCGACAAAAGAGCTCTATTCATACCTCTAAAAACGGCACTTTGACCTCTTCTTTTTTTTCAAATTATAGTTGATTTTGTCAACTTATGTAAAATTACCAACAAAGACATAGAGTAAAAAAAAAATGAATAAAAACCCCTCTTTTACCTCCACGACGGTAGTCTTCACCTAAGAGAAAAATTCTTCTCCAACATAAACCCTACCATCAAACTCCATGGAAGATAGTGGCAATTAATCGAGACAAACATCGATTTGGAGTCTATGCACAAGGTATGAGTTTCTTGTTTTTTTTTTTTTTTTTGTATGAATTCACATATGTATTATTGTGTTTGTTTCAATAAGATCGAAACTTGTTGTCGGCTAAGTTCTTATGAGGATCGATATAGCTAATAATAGGTTTGAACCAATTAGATGAATTTTAAAAGAAAAATATATTTTTTTTTTGTAAGCGTAGAGGGACTAACTCATCGTCCTCCCACGAACATTTATTGATAAAAAAAAAAAAAGATACAAGAAGCTGAAGGACTAGACCAATGCCAGCCATAAAGAACAAATAACCTCTTTTTTTTTTTTTTTTTTTAAAAAACAAACCTATAACTCACAACAAAACAACAAAAGTTAACAGAAACGAAAGGTGGGAAGCCCCAACCCATCGTTATTACAAAGAGAAATAACAAAATTTGGGGGCAAGTCCCACCACGTCAAACCTGTAGACTTTGTCCCTTCATTTACCAATGCATCTGCAACTCTGTTACCTTCTCGAAATATGTGAGAAGAGTGAAAGTTCATCTGAGAAATTCGGTACAAGCAATTGCTCCACTCTACACTTAGTTGCCAAGACACTAAAGTGGGAGAGCGAAGGAAACTAAGAACTAGCTCTGAGTCTACTTCCAACCAGATATGCTTCCACTCTCGTACCCAAGCTAATTCAATAGCTTTGATAACAGCCATAACTTCAGCAGCAACAGAGCTTGGAATGTCCAAGTTAGAGCAAAAAACACCCATAACTTTGCCACTGTAATCACGAAATACCCCGCCATAACCAGCTTTGTTCGAACTACTTTTCCATGCCCCATCAGTGTTCAACTTAATACACCCATACGGAGGAGGGTGCCAGTTAACTTCGATTACTCTTGGTGCACGCCGAGGCCGACATTGAACCCCAACTTTCTTCAAAACCACAAGCTCCTCAGTAGAATTAAACATGCATCCAGTGGCTAACTTACTTGATGAAATAACATGGCCTGAAATGAGGGAACATACACGTGTAGCATCCACCCTAAGACCTTCATATTTAATCTTGTTCCTTGAACTCCAAATAAACCATAGAGTAGTAACAAAACATGTTGACCATAATTCCCTTAATTGAGGACTCCGAGTAGAGCTTAGGCCAAGGTTCAACATAAGCAAAACTGAATTAGGAGAGCCACTGATGCCAAAATTAGAGGTCATGTAATGTCAAATCGTAGAAGCAAAAGGACAATAAAGAAATAAATGATCAATTGACTCACTTTGCTGCCGACAAAGAACACAACATGAAGCTAGTGACACCCCTCTTTTTTGTAGAAAATCATCAGAAATAACTCTACCCTTTAACACCTTCCAAGCCAACAGCGACATGCGGGGAGTTATGAACTTGGACCAAATTACTTTGCTCCATGCCAGAGGGGGGTGGTGAATACGTAAAAACGAATATGCAGCTCTTGCAGTGAGTATCCCAGAAGCTGAAGGCATCCATACCAAGCGATCAGGAGAATCAAATGCAATTGGAACACGACTAATGATCTCACATATATCTGGAAAGTGAAGTTGAAGTAAGGGAGGCAAGTTCCAATTACCATCATGAATGAAGTCTGAAACTTTATTCTCCAAGATGTTAACATTAGCTCCAAAGTACGCATTAAGTGGGCTGCCAATAAAATTATCTTTCCAGAAAGCAACTTGCGAGTTAGAACCAAGAAGCCAGCATCCATTGTCAATAACTTGTTGCCAAAATCTCTTAATACCTGGCCATATAGATGATGTTGCATAGGAGCGTCGTAAGGCACCATTCCTCCAAAAACGATTTCTCAAAAAATTACACCCTTCCGAGGTAGAAGAATAAATCTCCCACGCTTTCTTTAGGAGCAGGGAACGATTAAGAACACCAAGTTGTTTCAGACCCAGGCCTCCCTCATCCATTGGAGCACAACAAGTTTTCCAAGCCACCAAAGGAACTCCACGCTTATCTATTGAACCTGACCATAAGAAATTACGGCACCAAACTTCTAAGCGACGAAGCAAGGTGACTGGCCACTCATAAATTTGGAAACTATATACCACCATGCTTGCCATAACAGATTTAATTAGCTGGAGCCGACCGGCCATTGACAAAAGAGAACCTTTCCAACTTGAAAACCGTAACCGGATCTTGTCTACAATATATTGGAAATGAGAAGCCCTCGGTTTACCCCTGAAAATTGGGACTCCTAAGTAAGTAAATGGAGCTGTGCCTGCAGGAATTCCCAGAAGGTCTACAATAAGATGATGCCTATAAGATAGATGCTTGCTCATAAACACTTGTGACTTTGCCTTGTTTATAACTTGCCCTGAATTGACACCATACTCTCCCAAAAAATCCATTATCACTGCCAAACTTCGTCTATCACCTCGACAAAAGACAATGATATCATCAGCAAATAATGAATGAGAAGGTGCACGAGTACCTCTGGGAGAAGAAAAAGGATGTAACTGCCCCGAATTCATAAGATAAGATATTCCTTTACTAAGAGCTTCCTCTGCTAAGCAAAAGAGCAAAGGGGAAAGTGGATCGCCTTGACGAACTCCCCTATCACAGGAAAAGAAACCCACTGACCTTCCATTAATTTGAAGAGAAAGTTTTGCTGAATGCAAAAGGTTTCTCACCCAAGTCACAAAGACATGGTGAAAACCAAAAGCCTGCAACACGCGAGCTAAAAAATCCCAGGAAAGAGTGTCAAAAGCCTTGGTGATGTCAACCTTAATCGCCACATTACCTCCATAACATTTATTATCTAACAAATTGAAGCATTCTGATGTAGTCATAATGCAATCAGAAATATTCCGACCTTTAACGAAGGCATGTTGCTGTGGGGAGATGATCCTAGAGGCAATTTCTGTTAACCGCAAAGAAATAATCTTCGGAATGATCTTGAAGATAAAATTAGCAAGAGCAATTGGTCGAAAATTCTTGATACAATCTGCATGCTCCACTTTAGGAATTAAAATGATGAGGCTGAAGTTGAAAGAAGATGGTAAGTTACCAGTTCTAAAGAAGTATTGCACTGCAGAAACCACATCTTGGCCAACAATATCCCAACAAGAGACAAAGAAGTGACCGTTAAATCCATCTGGACCTGGTGCACTATCTGGATCCATAGACTTAATAGCTGACCAAATCTCATCTGACGAAGGCACTACAATTAAACGATTATTTTCTTCTTCAGTAACAAGGGAAGGAATGACTCGAGACACTAGGCCAGTGTCATGACAACCCTCGTCATTAGCAAAAATATTTGTATAATAATCAAGGATATGGTTTTGGATCGAAGCACAATCCTCAAACACCTGACTTCCTTCTCGTAGCAAAGTAATGGAAGATTGAGCCCTCCGAACTCTATACATAGCATGGAAAAAATATGACTGTTAGATGCTCAAAAATTGAAGGAGGTCTAAGTCTAATTGTCTAACTACTAAATATGGAGGTAAGAATAGAATTTTCCAAGAGAAAACGAATTTTATTGATTTTATTGGACTATGGGCGTTTTAGGAAAATTAGGGAGGTGTGAATAGCATTTTAGTATTTTGTAAAAGTAAATTGGAGGTCTGTTAAGCAAGGAGGTCCTAAGTGCCATTTTTGAGATATGAATGGAAACTCATTTTCGACAAAGGCCTAAAGTACAAGGTGATAAGCTACCACTACAAAAATCTGGCTAGAAGGCACCTTACCTTACGTATCAACATGCCGGCCTTTATCTAATGAGTGATAGATGCTACAGGCATCGAGACTATAAGCTTCGCCGATCGCACTGACGCTCCAAAAAGAGAGCAAAGAAAACAAACTTGTAATACCTAATTAATGAAAAAGAATACTATTTGTCTCGAACCTCAATTGTTGTACATCTAGTAGACTCAAAACTAAGTACGTACAACTCTATAAGAGCTTACTTCCATTGCCCAGGCTAGCCACGTCAAGGATTAATACACTTAGTCGTTGCGCCCTTGGCAAGAGGGCTAGCATTCTAACGCTAGAAAAAGGAGAGACTGAGAAAGCCCTCCTTTTAAGATATACAAACCAAAAGGTCGACACATAAGCTTTTTCAAGGAGAGAGAATCACCTTCAGATGATCCCTGATTCCTACAAACCAAGAGATTCGATCGACTTGGAGAGATGGATCGCTGCCACCCAAAATTGACCGTCTTAAATTTCGTGGGATGACTATGTAATACAATCCTCAATTCCTGATCACTTCTTCCCTTCTTCTAGCATATTGGTGTTACAGAAATGGTATCAAAGCGGTTTCCTCGGACTTTCTCGTTTTCAAATGTTTTCAAGTCTTAAGTACCACAAAAGTTTTACGTTGGCTCATGTTTTTCTAAACTTGTTTTGAAAGTGTTTTCTTGTTTTACGAACTTAATTTTCACACTTTCCGGTTTTTAAAAAGTTTTTACTTAGAGGATTCCAAGCCAATGAGAAACCGACATGTCTAAAAGGCGTGCCGACAACCCATTAACTCAAAATCCAAAGCAATTTTAGGAACTTAAAATAAAACTTTACAGACAACGTCAGCAATTTAAATCATATGTGCAAATCAGAGTTCATAACTCAAGCGGAAAGTGACATATATAAAGGGCCAAATGCTTGTTCATTGGAACAAGATGTTTTTTTTTCCTTTCCAACAGCTATTCCTATTTTTTTTTTTTTTTGAGAAAATAGACAATTTCATTAACTTGTCCACGACCAGAAGACGCTTACATCAATTTGCCTATTTGCGGCCAATAAGTCTAACTGACAACAAACACTAACAAAGAGACAGGTAGCCCTCATTAAATACAAATGCGCTTAGTTGAGCCTATCACACCTAACTTCCAACTATGTTTATCTAAATTCCATGTAGCGGTAATACTCGTTGTATACGGACCTTAATTGGTGTACAACAAAATAAACCGAAATCTAAATAAAAATAGTCTTCCATAAGATGTCTAGGTAAGAAATAAAGAAATTAAGCTATCTCCTTGCCCTTAATAGTAGGACTAGCCTCTTCCCGATCAGACCTCAAGGATGTCATGTGAGACGGAGTAGTTAATTTCTGAGCAAGCTTTAGCTCAAGTCCACCAAAAAGCCTACATAAAGGGGTAAACTCAAACCCAGGCTCAAATGCCCAGATCCAAGCCCATATCCTTTTCCTCTTCCAAGTTAGCAACGTTACCTTTGCCGGCCACCTTCTTCGAATCTCCGGCGGCCACAAGTTCCAGTCATCAATTGGTCCAAACGGCGCCATCGGACCCAGCCGAAGTCGCACAGTCGCCGCTATACAGCCACGTACCATGACCAATCGGCCCCCTTGGACAGAAGGAGCAGTCCTGTTGGTAGCCAAAGCCATCGAAACTTGTCGTAGCAGCATCAGCATAAGCCATGGAGGTTGTGAGATAAGTAGGCGGTGATGAAAGGTTGAAATCTGTGGAGAATTGACGCGAAACGGAGGTTGCGGCGCTAGGGTTTTGGAGGAAAGCTTGGTGAGTGAAAGCTCCTGGTTTCTCGGAGCTAAACCGAGACTAATGAGTTGTTTTTCAATCTAGGCAACTAGACACTTTCAACACCTATTCTTCAAGCTGCCATAGCAGCAGATATTTGTAACTTTCAATCAGATTTCTATGCTTGATAAAAGGATTTTTGTAGTTTTGACTAAAAAAAAATACATATTTGACTAAAACATTATAAGAATAGAACAAAACTACGAAAGGGTGCATGAATAGCACCATCTTTTCATAAAAAAAAAAAACAAAAAAAGGCACTGTCTTTTATAAATAGTTATATTGATTTTTAAAAATAACGTAATTTATTCCAACCAAATACGTTCAATGCTAGGAGATTAAGGGTTAGTTTGGTATTGCTGTGATTTTAAGAAAAAACTGTTGTTGCTATATTTTGAAAATAATCAGCTGTGAATTAAACAGTTTTATGTTCAGTAAATATTAGTTTTAAAAGTGCTGCCAAGATAAAATTTATCAATTTCTAATGTTTTTAGTGATAGCTCTTTTTAAAAGGAACCTTCAAGTTGCTTCTAAAAGCTGCTACCAGTAATCTGTAATTTTGAAAAAAAAGTTGGTTTTTTTTCATTTACCAAACACTATAAAATCTAAAATGTCGGATAGAAACTGATTTAAAAAAAAATAAAGTTGTACCAAACTAGGCCTAACATCCAGTTGATATTGATCAAGGATAAAGTATAAAAACAAAGAGATAGTAAGATAATCATCATCTTATTCATTGATAGGAGCCATTTATATAGGGAATTACATAATACCAATATGGTAAGGATATGAATACAAAGATCTAGTCTAACTACATATCCTATTGGCATAAGCCAAGACACACATAAAGAATATCTAGAAAGATACATAATATCCTAGAACACTCTCCATTGTGCTGCGCGCTGATATGTTGATGGTGTTGATCTGTTGCCTCGTCAAAAACCTCGTCAAGTCACAAACACCCTGTGGGAGAAAAACTGAACTTTGATCGTAGGAGAAAGAGTACAACGCACCCTTCACATTTGATATGTTGATCGTAGGAGAAAGAGTACAACGCACCCTTCACATTTGATAGTGACATGTATGTATGTGCTAGACTCCCTCTGAAGTTTGCACCTCCCCCTGATCTTTACATCAATCATAGGGCTCTTCTTGATTTTTACTAATCACGGAAGTTTCAACAACTTAGCACGTCAATGCACTTTAACATGTCTTCAAATATGGCATTGGGCAATGATTAACTAAATCATGCCGTATTGTACTCTTTTCTTTTATCTTATCAATAAATTTTCGGGTTAGGACGATGTTAGTCTTATACCCGCTTACCCAAAAAAAAAAAAAAAAAAAAAACTAAATCATGTCGTATTGTCCTCAAATGATCTTTTACACTTAGATTTTGAGGAGAAGGCCGCTTGTGAACTTAAAACATAAGTTCATGCAGGAAATCAGATTTATGCGTAGCATGATCTTCAGTTACTAGAATAGTCGTAACTTCCTCTAGGAAATACATATGAATGAACCGTAAACGGTTTTGAAAACTAGACTCATTTAGCTTTCCAACCGTATATTACACACGTTCTGGTTCGTTAGGAGCTATTCACAAAGTCCTCTCGAAGTTTATAGTTTTGCTAAAATCAGATTCTCGGACAGATTCGTCCTACTTTACGAAAACGGCCATAACTCACTCAATATGATATGTATGATCAAATGGTTTTATGTTCTTGGAAATTAGACACATAGACATTTCCAATGGTACCAATTTCACCATTTTCCAGTGAGTGAGATTTCCTATAGGTCTTATGGAAGTTGACCTACAAAACTTGGCAGATTCTGATTTCGCTTTTGATGTGTCTTTCTTATGTAGGGATAGAATAAGCCTTAACCTTTCATACCATTAAGTATTAAAAAAGGAGTTACTGCTATTACATTGGTGTTGCGTGGCGCATAGCGACACTTAGTTTTACAACTTTTCATAGCGAATGAGATGTCAAGTCTTTTGTATTGTATTGAGTACATTGATGCGTCTTATTGTACTTAGATGGGAACTTCATCTCTTAACACATATTTGTCATCTTGCTTTAGACAAAACAACGGATCTCTCTTTAGAGCAAAGACCTTGACTAATCATGGGAGTATATGTAGGTCTCACTAGTTATAGAGCGCCTAAGCCGATTGATAGAAAATCATCATCAATACAGTTATCGAGTGTCTTATCGAGACCGTTTCTTCCCAAGATCTTTTTCTTCGGATGTTGATACATATTGGCATCTCTTGATCCATCAAGAGTCCATGTAAATCTGGAATAAACATGCAAAAGCATAATTCACCATATCTCTTCCAAATCAAGTAGAGTTCATGTGCGTTCCAATACCTTTAGCAAACGCGTGCTCTTGTGGTCTAGAGCCACTTGATTCAGATGAATGAAGTTCGTTTAACATCTTCATGTATATCTCTGATCCCATAGAGATGTTATTATGACCACATTCATAGGCTGCATGTTCAGTTATTCGGAAACTACCAAACTGACAAAATAGTGGAGTTCAATAACATCTATTACGAGAGCATATCTCATCGTAGTCGATCCCAATGCGTGTTAGTGAGAGACCTTGCGCCATAAGGTGAGTCTAAGCTCTTGTTCTCACTACACTATCTAACAAAGGTATAGTTGATAGGGTTTAGCTTGTGGTGTCGGCATCACCTGCCCAATGACCTATCTCTTTGTTAATGTTGGATCGCATCTTTCCATTAGGCCAATCAACTAAATTGATATCCATCAACGAAAGGTGGTTCGATAGTAGACTCATTTTCCCACGTCCTCAAGTACACTAGTGTAATACTTGTAGAGATCTCTATATAGATTGGATTTGACATTGAGGCGTCCCCCAACGATAATCACAACTCAGACTTCATGAGACGGATTTGAGTATCACTGATCAATGGATCAGGTTGTCCCAAGCTCACTTTCTTCCTAGTACGAGAAAATATCGAACCTAAGGGCCTCCCTCGTTTTAGGGAGCCACACGGCCTTGTGACACCAATTTTGCCACTATATGGCGTCACCATATCACCATCCATGGTGATGGCGTCAAGACCAACACATTTTGGTCGCGCCATGTCCTTTTGTAGGACATCAATCCTTGCAGACATATTTGCAGCATGTGATCTCGTCACTTTAACACTTTAAGCATTTGGAAACAAGATGAGACTTAGTGGGGACAAACCACGACAATTCACGTCGTTCCACTTGAACACTTGTGTTCTTATCTCCCACTAACGACGGGAATATTATTTCATCAAAGTGACAATCCGCAATTTAGCGGTGAATGAGATCGTCTGATAAGGTTTCTACATATGTGGATTTATATGTGGAGTTTCATATCCAACCTAAACACTTCTTCATCTCAAATGACCCATCATTGAACGTAGTGACAATGCGATTTGGCACCTAGAAATAACATCTAGCCGAGCTCAAGGATTAGAGATCCGTTTCAATCCTGCCGAGCTCAAGGATTACAATTTCGTGTCAATCCTGGTACACAGTCACGAACTGTAGTACAATAATATTCAATGATGGTGGGTCGTAGATGAATAGTAAAGCTGCATGCAAATATTGCATAGCCCCAAGACGTAATAGAAAGATTAGTGCACATCAATAATGTTCGAGCGGCAAGCTAAAGTTGCTTGGTCGTAGCCTCGGTGAGACCATATTACGTGTAAACATGGGGTACAAGACACTTCAACTTACATCCTGATAAACTTCTTTAAAGAATGGGTAGTGAGCCCGTGGAAGTATAAGCAGTATAAGTAGTAGATAATAGTGTAACACGTGACCAGTGTGTTAACACTTCAACAAACACCATAAAACATAAAAAGGTGTCCGCAAGTTGATTGTATCTATGTACATAGTTTGTTGTAAGAATAGAATGTTCACTTTTGTGTTATTTAGCGTAAGAGGGTCCCACTCCTAATTTAGCTAAAGAATAGGCTTTTAAAATGAGTAATGAGCATTGCAGGGGGCCAATGCGACATCGAGGGAAGGCCGATGCATCTCAATTGCTTGATGAATTGATCGGACGACCTCCAGGAAGTTGGAGTCGTGTTCGGGTGACGTCAATGTCCCCCGGGTCACCACCATGCTTCATGGTGATGCTAGATCTTGAATGTCTTCGTTTTGAGCGGAAGAATGGATGTCCATGAGAATTTCTCAAAATTTGGACTATCGCTTCCAGGATGACTTAAATGGTCAAACCAAAGCCTATATGAGTTGGTGTCCCAAATATCTTGTTTGGCGACAACATGGGATTCGATACTTGAATCGTAGTGACATAAAATCCACTAAATTGACTCATGAACTTCTCCAAGATGCATTTCAGTCCGCATTCATGAGAAGGTATACACAAAAGAATTCTTGTTCATTCTCACAATGTGTTTTCAAATGAAAACTGTTAGCAGGAATGTCCTTAAAGCTCAATATGGTTTGATTGCCTCTCAATGCATAGAGGGTATCTGTAACATTGATCATGGTGCCATGAGGCATCAAGATTCAAGCTAAACCGCGTCCCTGAATGACCGGTATGATTCAATCATTATAGTCACATAAGATTTACAAAGACACAAAATCCAAAGATAGTTGCCGGTTCCTTAGAATGTTATGGATAGTTTCACTATCTGCGAAGCACTCAATGTCTCAATGAGACATATCTACAAGAAGAAGTAGATAGGCGAGTTAATAGTTCCACTTGAACCATTTAGAAGGATTGAAAGAAGCTACGAAAAGCTGCAATCCCAAGAGTGCATAAAAATTTTCGCGCAAAATGAGCTTTACGCACTAAAACAGCCATAACTTCTTCGTTAAAATAAATATGGACAAACCGTGAAATGTTTTGAAAACTAGACTTGTAGAGCTTTCTAATGATATAAAGCTCACTGTCTGGTTCATTCGGAGCTGTTCATAAAGCTCAAACGAAGTTGACTGTCCAGATGGGACAGATTGCTGTTTTTCGCAGAATTGGCATGTGCGAAGCTGTGAAGCTTGCAGGTGGCATGTAGGCTTTTGCCTTAGCCAAAAGTGACATGTGTATGATCAAAACCAAGTCCTTTCGGTCGTTCTAAGGTTGTAAACTCCATGACTAGTTAGCAAAAGCTCCCTGACATGAACATAAACTAACTCAGAGGACCTAGAGGATTTGATCATGATGATAATTTTCCGGTTTTGATAAGTCTTCAACGTCTTTTACAAGACGGCAATTGGTTTAATAGCGTAGGGGGATCCAAAATCAAAAGTTTTCGGTATCTCCAAGTCAGTATGACCAGACATGTCCGTGGAGGGTCGGTAGTGCAAGGCACACTTGAAACCACTATCTCCTTAATTTCGGATAATTCTAAGACATCACACTGAGCTTGGATGAGCCTAGTTGAACAATTGATGATGAAAAATCCGCTAAAGGGTAGAAGACTTAACCGGTAACACGTTAGTGATCCTTCTTGAGGATGCAAGGCCGTGCGTCATCTTCACTTGGAAGAGACCAAAACGGCACAATCTAACCATGTAGATTGTAAATATGCCATGCTTCTAAAGACGATGTAAAAATGTACATCTTATTTGTAAATCAATACGAACCGTAAGAGGAGAATAATTTCATAACTTCGAAAAAATTCTTAAGGCATTCGTTATTACTAATGTGAGTACATCGAGGTCTCAAATAGACGAAGGACGTCGATACAACGCCTTAGTACATATAGCTTGGAACAAAAATCAATGTCTAGCCGATGACGTCAAAGTCATGGTTAGCTAGAGCAAGATCCGAATCTTTGATATTCGCGATCATGAGGATGATGTTTTTGTCCTCATATTGATTTTTCGTGACACGACCCACCCCGAATTTCACCCTAAACCCGGAGTAAATCGTGCGGGGACCACCTCCAAGGAAAGATTTACCGCTAACTTCGGTACAACCTCCCTTGAAAATGGACAACCCTTCTAATAGAAACCTGCAAACACGTCTAAAGGTTCCAAATCCAACCTTATAGACTCCTGGAGCCTTCGTGCTCCCCACAAATCACAACCTCTCCCAATATAAATTTAACAAAGATCCTATAACCAACATATTCAGAGCAACTCTATTTGAGAGGAAATGAACTAGAAATAAATAGAAAAGAGCGGAAGCTATACTATTGATTATGCCTCTTCTCCATGTACGCCCGATCTCAACTATGCAATCCTGCAGACTGGGCATTTTAAAACGAAGGGCCCAGGGGAAGACATTTAATAACGTTAGAGTGAGTGGACATAAATAATTTAATAATAATCTATTTATGCATTCCCATTTTAATTTCATAGGAAAATATACTGCATGCGGCAGCTTAAAAGTGTTCAACTCATAAACTGATAATTTCACGACTAGCACTGGCTAGTCACAAACTCAAATAAAATGGAGCCTCTCAGGCTAAACCATATATATTCATATATTCGTATGTATCTACACTCGTCAGACTCCTTGTATGAATCCTAGAAACAATTCAGATAAATAGAAATTCATACAAGGCTACAACGCTGGCGTCTAACGCTCACGTTGCGCCATAATGGTATTTTTCCTCATTATGACCGAAAAGGGACAGTGTACATATACGTGTGGACTCCCTATATGAAAACCTAAATAAACTGAAAAAGAAAGAAGTTTTCATATAGGGCTATGACGCTTGTGTCTAACACGCACGACACGCCATAATGGTATTTACCTCATTATGACGGACCAAGCACGTATGGCTAGCTAGCATTTATATACATACTATTCTCATAAAATCCAAAAACATATATATCCACCGAAAATCTCATTTTCGGGATCTCTCCAAAGGAGGAAAAATTATCAAATAGGCGAGAAATCAATAATCTCATCAAAATAAACAAATGATTAATAAAATCATTCATCGCATGCTTTTTATTTAAAACAAAGGTCCACTCACAACTTTAGGCCTAAGCCTGACGTCGATCCGAGGTCTCTCCAATTGAGTCTCCTCACGTCCTGTTCCAAATGTATAATTAATTTACCAACTGAATTCCAGTATTTATAAAATAGGCAAAATTAATCGAGAGCCATAATTACGCTCATCATTGCTTAAGTTCGATATTCTTAAATCGAAACGATCCAAACTTTTATATCATAGTCGGCAGTCGTATAAATAATCTTTCCCCGAAATTGATTTAAACCTACAGTCGGATTTTACATTATTTAACCGCTTAAATACCAAACTTCGGAAATTCATAAACCTATTCAAAATTCGTCCGAAAATTCTAAAACTCATTCCATTAAATTCCTCATAAAAATCTCCACCTAAAACAGTTTTTCCAGCGCGGCGGCGGCGGCGGCGGCTCCGCCGGCAGCGGCGGCCGGCGACCAGCTCCGGCGACGTCCAATGTCCACCAAAATTTGACAGTACCTTCCTCTCAACCTCCTCTACAACATTCATAACTACCACAAACTCCAATTCTAAGCCTAACCATGTCAATCGAACGCAAACATACAATAAGCCCTAGAATTTCAAACACCGATTCCTCTTTACCTAGCTGACGACGGAGGGAGCCCTTTGGAGGGATTGAAGCACGGGAGGAGAGCTTTCTTTTGAGCCAAAGATCACCGGCTTTGGTGGCCGGAGGAGGGAGCTCCGGCGAAAGAAGCAATCGGCTGCTAGGGGGAGTTTCCTCCCCGTTCGGCGGCGCAACCGGCCGGTCACCGGCCCAGAAAGAGAGAGGGGACGGCGGGGGTCCGAACGGGACCAGTCCGGCGGTCGCTGGTGGCCGGACGGCGGCGGCTGGCGGAGAGAAAATTCTGGCAGCGGGAGAAGAGAGAGAGAAAGCGCGGGGGAGAAAAGAGAGAGAAGAGAGAGAAAGGGAGAAGGGAAAAGAGATGGGTTTGGGCCTCACACCAACCCGGCCCAACTCCATAAAAATACCCAACTTCAAAATTTAACACCCCAAAATAAAATACCCTAATAAAAATTACCTTTTACTAGTTAAAATTTACTATTTTACCGTCGTTACATTTTTCTCCTACGAATAACTCTCCGAAATAATCGTCCCTTAAAACCCCTCTAGGGACCAATTAAACTATATCTCAATGTCGGAGACGGTAAAATTCTTATTATAACCAAGCTAGCAAATAAGATAAAATTTACGGGTCGGGATGTGACATTTCGTACCTTTTTGTATGCATTCACAATTTGAAGGAGCTTGACAATCTTGAACCAGTGATCCGAAGATCCACAACAGTTGTATTGTTATAAGCTGACGTGAGTAGTTTTGACAAAATGGTGTCTAGACCGGGAGTGTCGCCATTAGGGCCGGTGACACCTCCCCCTCTTTTCTAGACATCGGCACGGTATTTTCTGCTGTTGCTGTGACCCATATTGTTGTCCTAACACTAGGGGATAAATCCATGTACGTAGGCCAATACGTTTATCTTATTAGCGTATATGCAATTCTCGTTTGTAATTGTATGATCAAAATCAAAAAAATTCCAAACCAACTTGGAGGACCTAAAGAACTTGATGATGATCGAATCCACTAAAGATTATGGATCAAGATGCAACTGAATATCATCGACGATATGTAGTCAAATAAGGTGGTAAGCAATCCACTTGACTTAATAATTCAACAAGTTAAGTTAGATGGATGTTTCAAGAAACACTCCATAAGTGCATTCCACAGTACTTTGTGGTCATTACTTTTTGCACAGATTACTATTGAAGGCCTTTGTCGATGTGGCGCGTCAAAGACTTTGAGCGCATGAGATGTGAAATCTCGGCATCTAGGCTTGTTAGCCTGGGGGTCAAAACATGTGGTTTAATCCTTTCCAATGAAAGGTTCCACAGATACCATGCGAAGATCCGCCTTAGACATCGAGTATGTCAAAACTCAAAGGAGCAGAATGTTACATTGCTCTTGCATACAAAACCAAGTTGTTATGAGACTCGATAGAGGTTACAAACAATGTTTTTAATGGTTTGTCTTTCGGATTGATCATACACAATCCGGAAAAGCCGCGAATTGATCAAACACAATTCGAAAAAGGCCTCGGATCAAACACAATCCGGAGAAAGGTCGGGGTTGATCATACACAACCTAGACAATGAAACAAGAGTGATCAAACACACTCCTGACCCGCGAATAAAATTCCAGGATTTTTGGTACCTGCACACACAAAATCCCAAGCATAGAATGGAGATGGAGAAGGGAGAAATGATTTTATCCCCCTGAGTTATTCCAAAGTAAATAACTATAATATTAAAGCTTACTTGCTAGTTTGCCAAATAAACTGCTTTTATAGGAGCTCTGATGAGTTTGAGTCGATTGCAGGCTTCGACCGAGGGTTGAGAACCTTTCTGGCTTTCCTTGGAAGACGAGCAATCTGATAGGAGCACAAAGTGTGACGTTCTTAATATGTTTATACCCTTTATTTACCTTTTGTTAACTCCTATTTAGTTGTTTTAGCTTTATATTTGTGTTTAGTGTAGAATAATTGCTTAATTTAGAAATATGTAGTTTTTAGTGTTAGAATACATAGTAATTTCGGAATTGAAGAATTTGGTGTTGAAATTGTGCTAAGTGTTGGAAATCCTTGTTTACTCAGGATTCCTGTCTTGATCAGGATTCCATCTTTCCTCTTTCCTAGTTTCTAATTTTCTTATTTCTATTTCAGGAAAGTCTAAACCCGTGTTGACTAGGAAATGTTTTCCTGACTCATGAGGGAAAGGTGGCCGGCAGCTAGGAGTTCCTGCTTGAGCTAGGAGAAGTACAATCCGAGATATGTATGGAGATGCCGTGAAGATTTCCCAAGAAGCCAAGGAGAGAGAATCCGTGCGGCATAAAGAGAGAAGGTTTTCCAAGTTCAAGATGGTTTTGTCATTCCTTAATGCATGAGGATTACTTGAAGAACAAGAGAAGAAATTAAATCAAACTTGGACTTGGTTTTGCCGATTCAATAGGATTCCTTGTGCTAGAAGAATTCTTGGAGATCAAGACTTGTTACTCTATAAATAGGACACGGCATGGCAGAAATAATCATCATCAACCCGTGCAAATAACACCAAAGCCTTTGCCGAAACTCCATCAACCTCCAAACACCACAATCCGATCCCACCTTCAGCATTTGTCCAAAGCAAGTAGCCTAGGATTCCGCTCACTCGAAGAATAGAACAAGTAGGGATATTCTGAGAGTGTATTTCATCTTCTATTTTCAGATTGCTATGTGTTTGTTCTTGTTAATGTTTGTTTTAGGTTTTTGCTTAAGTATGTTTCGATTCTTGTCTATGAGATAGAAGTACTTTTGAACCATGTTTTGAATTAAAGTTTTCAATTTTTAATCAATGAATTTAGGTTTTCTATGCCGTGAGTTTTATGTCTAAATACTTTAAGATTTTCGGTGCATTTTTCCATTATCATGTGTAGTTGATATAAGTAGTTGATATTGCATGTGTTAATCATCCAAGGTTCGACTTTGATACAAGTAGTTGATAAGTTGCATTGTCTTTGTTATTTCACCGATTTTCTACCTATGTTTGATTTGGACTTGTGCTTAAATACATCGATTCTTTATGTGATACATAATTGCATGATTAGCTTATGTGTGTGACCTATAAGTAGAGCACGTAGCCGAGCTTGTTTGTGTCACGATGTTGAATGAAACCCGTAGTCTAATTCAAAGTATGTCTATGTCATAGGAACCACGTAGGAACTTATGTGCATATCAAATTTAGGTTGTATATTTGCTCACGGTGTAGACTTAAATGAGATTAGAAATCGTCTTCTTTATTCTTGCATGGTTGTTTGGTTGAGTTTGCATGATTGTTGGTTGATCACATGTAAATATGTATAGAAGTAATTTAGGATTTATTTTCAATATTTGTTCCGAAATCATAAAACCTTTAAACCCTATATGCTTATTTCGACATTTTTAATAGATTAGATGGATCTACCCTGTAGTTGGATCTCCGGTTTAGAACGATCCCTGCTTGCTTTATACTACGATTGATTTATTGACAGGGTTAATTGATGCGTGTGCAAATACGTCTTATCACAATCTTGAAATCTTTGGTTTCTAGAGGCTGCCGAGAGGATAAACAACGTTTCGCCTACTTTCACTTCGAATTTGGGGTTGAAAATTTGACAGGAGGAGCATCTTTGGATGGGGAAGCTGCTGTCAAAAATTTAGGTTGATCGGAGCAAGGGAAGGTGGTGAACTGGTGGTCAGTAGAGGCGGCGGTCTAGAATCTTCCAACGGCCGATTCGGAGACTTTCCGGCCGGTTCTTAGGGTGAGGCCGGCCGCGTTGGATCCGGGATAGAGAGAGCTTTCTGGGGATATAAAACTCCGGCAAAGGGCAGTCGGAATTTTGGTCGGAAATCGGGAAAACATGGCTGCCCGATTTTAGGGTTTGGGAAAACAAATAGTGGGCTATTGGCTCTAGGGTTAGAACAAAGTGCATGATAATGTGATGAATGATAAAGTGTAAGGACAAAGAGATAGCAAGAGAATCATCATCTTATTCATTGATAGGAGCCCTTTATATAGGGAATTACATAATACCAATATGATAAGGATATGAATACATAGATCTAGTCTAACTACATATCCTATTGGCATAAGATCAAGACACACAAATAATATCTAGAAAAATACAAAATATCCTAGAACAGATACGTAATTATTACTCCAGTTGATGTAGTTCTTTTGTATCATTCGTTTTGATAAAAAAAAAAAAACGTTCGATGAGATTAACATCCCCTCGAAAAAATAATAATAATAAACTAGGTGATTAACAAAGAAAACTATCTCCCGGGACTAGCCGGACTAGTAGCCGCTGACATAATGTCGACACAATATGCCTGTTTATTTTTATACGGGAAGCTCAAATATTCCTCACAAAGGTATAACATTTTCATGCAACTCCTTTGCCGACAAAATTTTGCCAGCCATGGTTGTGTTGAACATGTTTGTAAGGTTTTACTCGAACACTCTGTTCAGTACTATTGATAATCCGATATTCATATTCCAGCAACATTTATACACTAGTGTGTCCTGAAACAGAAGGCAACGTACAATTAATAATGAGATTTTGGCAATGTAAATACACGGTTCATACACAGATTTACATTAGTAATACACTTAAGATGAAAACAGATTTGATATATTACCTTCAATCTTAAAATTGATGAATTCCTGCAATAAAAAAGAGTCAGGCTAACCAAACCACCAAATCCGTTAATCATTTAATTCAATCTCATTAGTATTCAACATGCTTCCATCTGAAGAACAAAGATAAAGATAAAGAAAAAGAAAAAAGAAAACGAAGATCAAAGGAACAAAATTTACCTGAGGAGAACTCGATTTGAAGATTGGGTTGTAGAATTAACGGCTACAATTGAGCAATGGAAGCCAACTGCAACTCGATCAAAAGAATCGGTCCAGTTCCGAGAGGAAGAAATATTGAGGGATGTAAAAGCTAGGAGAACGAAGAAAAGAGATGAGGTGAAGAGAGTTTCAGGGAGAGGAAGAAATCTTGGGTGGAGAAGAATCAGAGAGTTCTTGATAGAGGTTTCGAGAGAGAGTTCAAGAAAAAGAATTAGAAAACGGCGAGAAGACTTGAGCGAGAGACCAAGGAGGGAAGAATTTGTCGAGATCGAGAGAGCTAATAAAACGCACCACGTGGCCAAGCAGCAACAACACACACACCGTGGCAATAACGTAAATAAGCCTAAAAAGCTTAGCTACAGTAACTCAGCTTTAGTATATAGTAAATACAAGTGAACCCACTATCCAAACATGCCGAGTCCTTTCATTAACAAACATGAGTCCACACCAAGCAAAATTGCACACAAATATAGCCACCAGAGGTTTACAATACAAATTATCAAAACATAAAGCAAAGAATTCCATAAACAAAGTATTACAGGAAAAGGGTCAATAAACCACTAATTTTGACGTTATTTTCATATGAATTAGCAGTGTTAATACAATTATAAATGTATAAACCTAGCAAGCGCTCTCCTATGTTCTTGCATTTTGTTTCCAAATCAATACAACCTTGGCTTAACCCGTCTTCCGTTCATGTCACTGCCATCTAATAAGGTCCCTTTCCCAAATCCACCAGCAATAAAAGAATGCTCACCAATCCTTGCAACATATTGCAGTAATTCGGTGATTACAGAAGGGCAGCTTTCCGTCAAGTACTTGTAACCATCAGTCTCAATCACAGCTGAACACAATGTAGCAATTTCTAGTCAATATATAGTAATTTATTTCCCCACTAACGTTAAGAAAATGTACTACAACCAATTACTTGAATAAGATTCAACTAGGAAGTTAGAAAAGGAGCACATGCACAAGCAGTTCCCAACAACAAAATGAGTTTTCTTATGCACATTAGTTCACAAGTCTACTTAAAGCTACCAAGAAAACCTGGTTGCTCCAAACTTATCATATCAATTCAAATTAATGTACGAGATATTTTATCAAAGATGTACGAAACGTTCCCAACTGCAAAGGAGCTCACTTCATATGTTTATATATTTTAATTTATCTCATATATTATGGACATATATACGAAAGCTACATGACCCTTTCACTCCACAGTCCATACAACTGGTGTATGGTCAAAAACAATTCACCATATTGGACCTTTCTTTTTATATAAGAAACACAAGCTACTTTTCCTAAAAGAAAGAAAGAAAGAAGAGAACCATTCATTCTATACTGACTAAAAGGACTTATGTGAGCCTAGTTGATAAGGTTTAAGGCAGGCTTGATAGCTGGAAGTGCAAAACTTCGGACATGCCTGGCAAAATGAACCTATTCCAGACTGTTACAGCCTCTAATCCCCTGCATGCACTGCAGGCAGCTAAACTCCCTGCTCAAACTAGCAATAGTCTTAATAGAATCAATAGTACCGAAGGCAACCTCGAAATGTAAAAGCAAAATCCACTGACATGCATAAGGCTTGCTAGCCAAGGGAAGCTGGAGGACAACATGGAATGATACTTGTTTTTGGGATGCTATTATCAAAACAAAGTATTAAATCAATGCCTCTTTTTTAGACACTAATAGTCCAAAAGGGTGCTCTAGCACTTGGGAGTACTGTTGCACTTGGAGTTGATCTAAAGAGATAAGAACAAGTTTGGAGGATTGAAGACCAGTTGTACTGCTCACTTTTGCACTAACATCTAGCTAGTCTGTGGCATCCTAGTGACTAAGCTACTGATTTTAGATTTAGTGATGCTAAGCGGACTGTCAATACTTTTAAAACGGCCAAGTTCGGATATCCCTATGTTGAAGCCTGCCTCCCCAATAATGTCACTGAAAAGTTGGCAACCCTGCTGGTAGGTTGTGGTTCTGACAAACTAATATGGACTAGTACATCTGATGGTCAATTCTCTGTCAAATAAGCTCAGATTGCATTTTCCATGCTGAAACCTATCCTGCAGTTATATTTGCAGTCAGCTTTACTTTCAAAACTCAAGAGTTTCTATTTAGCTTCCTGTCTAAAGTAGATTGCTCACTAATTGTCAGAGGCTCAAATAAAACCTCATTTTTAGATAGTTTCACGCTTCTGTCCCGGCCTCGAGAGTCTATGTTTCATCTATTTCGAGATAGCAGTAAAGCCATACAGCTCGGAAGGTATTTGTTATTCAAGAAGTGGCAAATGGATCGTTAACTTTAATCGTCGTTCCAAGACGCAAAAGGGTATTGCCTGGTCTAGTCTGTTGGCTTTCACTTGCAGGCTTACTGTAAATAAAAAAACAAAGCCGTCGTGCTCTCTTCCACCTCCCACCCACCCCCCAAGATTTATATCTTCTGTTGATTCATCTTCACATTTTTAGTTGAATAGTAAAATTCGCCACAACTAGTCTCAGACACCATATCCAATTAAATGTATTTGGCATGAAATGATCAAGATATTGCAGTTATAAGCAAGCAACATTAAGGTTAACAACAGATGATTTTTTTAGTTTTTTGGAAACAGCTATGTACAAATAATAACAAAGAAGATCATACAGAAAATAATTACCTCTTAAGTTTTCCGGCACCGCAATGAATTTGAGACATACAGCTTTAAGTTGGAAACAGTGATGCTGCTCTGCCAAGGCCAATGTTGTTGCCACATTGTTTATGGCTACATTCTCACAAAGTTTAGCCTCACACAGCACTTTGAGCCTCTCGAGAGCATAACAATCTGCTGCTGCCATCAGATGTTGGGCCATAAGTGTAGTCTGTGCAGAAGCCCAATTTGAACTTAGCCCCAGAAGCTCTTCCATGTCTGGTAAAGCATCCCAGTAGATGAAGTGAAGTAACACCTGCACACATCCAAAGCAAACACGAAGAGCAGTTATTAACTTATTATCACTCGAGCTCGTCCTGATCCCCTTCACTTCAATATCAAAATAATCCAAGTTCTGGCAACTAAAACTTGAGCCGAAAGCATTGAGACAAAATAATCAGGTCAACATCAATACTAACACTAAAATGCTTTTACATAACTCATTATACTATATTTGTCCCCAGCTAGACTTGGATCCACCAAAACCATGAAGTTTCCTAAGTTCCATTTCAAATTATCCCTGACATCACGTCCAACAAAGAAATAATTTAACAGAAAACCATCATTGAAAAATTGAAGTAAGCGGAATAGACTTTAACAGAAACCATTATTTTCTTATTTATATAGCCAGTTGTTACAAACACCAACGACAAGAGATATACGGATGAAACCAAAAAAATGATAATGAACTACATGGAGATTGAATAGAAGCATTCTGAAAAACAATTGAAAGTAGTAAGCCTCAGCTGCAGCAACAAAGTGCCGAATATTAGGAGCAGCAAGCTACCTTTCCCAATTTTAAACATGAGGAAAATAGGCTTATACTGAATCTTGAAAAACTCCATGAACAGAGTGACATAGCTTTTTTAGTATTTAGTTTTTTTTCAATGACAGAAACACATAATAAAATAGTTGATAAAAATGAATATCCATTGAATACTTGAATAAATTTAAGCCACACATTTCATCCGTGCATACGCAATCAATCATTAACCAAGCTCTAAATTTCTAATGACCAACCCTGATACACAATTTAATGTTATAATCTATGAACTCCGAATCTGTGTCAGTAATTAAACAGACTTACATTTGTGGTCCAAACTTAAAGCTTCAAGCCTTCGAGGGGATGTCGCACTCGATCAATCAGAACCAAGTAATTCTTTTAAACATATTGGGAGTCTGTGGTTAAAATGTCTAGCTACAAAGGCAAGTATGTTTCTTTTATCGTCTGGTCACCGACTCTGGTGCTAATTTAAAATGGCAATTTGTAACAGAGATAGTATTCAGCCCGCCCACCCGTGCATATACAAACACCATACTTAAGTTTTCTCAAACAAGCATGAACAGCTTAATCAGACGATGAAGACACCTGCGCTTTCCATCCATTTGCAGGATGTCTTAAACATGCTAAAAAGCAAACTACACACAATTTTGCCAACCATGTCATTAACATATAAGATTCTAAGTTCTCAGCTGAGGCAAAGATTATAAGAATAATGATATATTCTATCAAAAAGTATATAGCATCATGTCCGTTATTGTAACTGTATACTTCTTTAAAAGTGAAATAGTATTTATGTACACACAAGCACAGAGAGAGAGAGAGAGAGAGAGAGAGAGAGAGAGAACCTTAAACACAGGAGCCTCGATGTCTTCAACCTTTACGCAACAAGAGTTTTTATCTTTCAATGGACCAAAAAGTTGTGCCCTGAACACAGGTGAGCGTGCAGCAAGCACCACTTTGTGGGCAGAAAATACTTCCTGATCAACTTCAAAACTCACATCCGTCCCCTTACCACTTTCTAAAAGCTTACCAAAATGCTGACCCATATTGGAAGGTGGTACTGCTATAGCGTATGTCTTGGGTCCCTCCGTATTTGTCCTAACAACACCTACACGGCACCTTATTATGAGGCAATCATCTTTAATGTGGTCTGATGTCTCTAAGAGACTTCTTCTGAAGAAACGTTTATAACCCCTGCACCGCACCGACAAGGAGCTTATTCAGTTACAATTATCACCCACAATATTCCAAGCAATAATATTCCAAGCAGTAATTCTACGTTACGTAGACCCTAACAAGATAAAGTACCAAACATTCCAAGACTTTGTTAAGCCACTAAAACAATCTGGTAGGATCCATTGCTAACATGAAAACGAAGCAGTTAGCAAGTTCCCCGACACGTTCTGTAGGTCAATTAAAAAGTGTAACAGACAACATAGAGAACAAAATTTACTCCGAATTCTTATATTTGAATTGCACTCACGTAAGCATTACAATTGTGATAGTCCTAAACACAAATTCACTCCCTACAACCAACCTTAATTAATTCAAAGTACTAGTGTCACAGACAACATTAGTGAACAAGCTCGTTCACATGCTTCCTCGAATTTCATCTATTAAACGGCCATCTTATATTTGAATGGCATTCAAGGAAACATTGGGATTGCGAGAACACAAATTCACACCCTACAACCAACATTAATTTGAATTGCATTCTAAAGTTAAAAAGCTATTACACCCAAATATACCAAAAGAAGAAGCCGAGAACACAAAGTTCATTCCCTATAACCAACCTTAGTTAACTCTTAACCTACGCAATCAACATCTCTAAAGCCATATCACCATTCACTAACAACTACTCAATCCGAAACCGGCAATCAAAATGGAATCCATAAACACATACAGCACATAGATAAACGAAAGCATTACACATACCACATGCTTCCTCGGTATTTAAGCGTGTAAGGACCACTCTCGAGCCTCCTGAGAAAATGGCTATGGACCTTGTGGCGTTGCCTCTCGCTCTGATCCAAAAGCGTCAGCTCAAACAAAGCCCTGACGTCAGTGCCTTCGCTGGCCAGCGCGATGAACAGCGACACGTAATTGGCGTTGTCCTCGACGCTTTTACCGTCGGGGTAGAAGTATATGGCCCACGTGTACCCGCCGACGTTGAACTGCTCCGACCCAATGTACTTACCGATCCCCATGCCCTTGGTGAGCGAGTAGCCGCTGATCTTGAACTCGTGGCAGCCATTGATGGTCTCGGTGCACGACGTCGAGCACGTGGTCGGCGTCGGCGACGGGGGCGAGGGTTTTGATTTGTCGCTGCGGACCTTGATTGTGCCCATCAATGGAGGAAAGGTTCGATTTTGAGGCTCTGGGTAGGATTAGGAGGGGCGATTGCGAATTGGGTCGGCGGGGATTGAGGGTTTGGGGATAGGATTGAGAATTAGGGTTTTTGATCGGAAGATGAACCGGGAGATTTGGGGGTTTTGGGCTGAATTGAATTGGGGGTCCAATAATTGGGGCGGTGGGTGATGGTGGATGACGGTTGTGATTTAAAATGGTTTGGTGTCTGAGATTTTGCGGGGTGGAGATGGTATTTATACGTGAAGGGCTTAACCTTTGGATAAAAGGTAGTGCTGGTTGTGGAGGTGAATGGTGTGAAATGTGGTTTGGCTTTTCAATATTTTTGTTTGGCTTAAACAGCTCACGAGCTCAATCTACGCCTAGGGAATTCGTATGAGGTGGGAGGACAATAATGCAAGAGTTTTGGGACTCTCATGGCCTCATGGGGGCTTCAATTATGGTGTGCAAAGTCGCAATCTTGAGATGGGGTTTCATATGTCACGGCACATAGGCACAAATCATAACATTCCTAACTTCAATTTGGTCTTGCACTCTTGATGCAACGTATCTTCTAATAGAGGATAGTCACCTTAAGTCAAAGATATAAAGATTCCTCAAACGATACATGAGAAAATAAAAATATGATATCATATGACAACGAGAATAGCAAACCACTTTTGTGTATCTTAACATGATGTTTGTTAAGATCAAGTTGTTGAAATATATCAAAAGGTTTTGAAGTATAGTTTTTGGATAAACTTTGTTACTTGTGCACAATGGTAGAGCAAATTATATGTGCACCTTGTTATGGTGGTAGGAATCTACATCTAAGGTATGGAACATATCCATAATAAATATATATGTGTGTGTATATATATATATATATATATATATATATATATATATATATATATTGTTTAAGGAAATTATATTCTGTAAATTATATTTTTGCCCTAATACACGTAAGATTAGTTAATCCGGTTTCCTTATTAGAATAGATTACAGTTGATAGATCTTCTAGATCCTTCGGGAGACTCTATGTAATGCCTATAAATAGGTCTTTCTATCAATGAATGAGTAGACTGTTATTCTTGTTATCTTTTCTCCTTCAACACGTTATCAGCACTGTGCTCTAACCCGAGCTTTATAACGAAACCCTTAAAAAAAAATTAAAAAAAAAACCCTAGATTTTTTTTCTACTACCGGGCTTCCTTGCTAGCTTTGTTCCTTTTTTTTCTGATCAACCTCCGGCATGCCCCAACCCACCTCGCCAGCGCACTCTACCATGTCGAGCCCTGAGCCGAGCCCCATCTCAGCCCGTCGCCGCCACGCTCTTGCAACCCAGTGCCCAGCCTTGCGGCGCTGCTACCCACAGACACGCGCGACCCCCATATCGGCCAGACCTGTGAGCACCCTAGCTTCTCAGCCCCGGTCAAGCAAGCCTTACCGCTCCAGTTCCGGCAGCCGTTATCGGCACAAACCCAGCGCGTCTCTCCAGTCGAGACCCGATCCGGCAACACAACCCAGAATTTTGATCTGGGCACCCACGGCGTGCTGGCACACACGACCACCACACCAGCTCCGGCCGAACAAGCTGGCCCGACCACCTCCGAACTCTGCACGCCGCCTCTCAGATGACCCGAACGAGGCTCAACTTGGATCTCCAGATCTGACCCGGATTCGAGGATCCGACCCGCTCCGTCTTTCCGAACTGAATGTACGAGGGGCAAAACGGTAAATTTTCCCCTCTAGGTAAAAAGTTTTTAAGTTTTTACTCCATGAGTAAAATCAGTTTATTTACTGAAGTAATTCTTTAATTAGTTTTACTGTTTATGGTGAATATGACTAAACATATGTTTTTATTTTTCATGAAATTTTTCGCGCGACGGATCGCGATAGAATTGTGAGAGTTATTTCGCAGCATGGAAATAAGCATGAAAATTACAAAGGCAAATTCTCTTACACGGCAAACTAGCACGTAAGTTTTTATAAAAGTTGCCGTTTTTGAATTTTAATTTCATAGCCGGGCTTCGTAACCTTCTTCTACCCCCACCTTTCTTATAACGTGGGTTGATGTGAGGAATTGAGACCCCTCATATCAAAGTTAAAATTTGTGACGGTTTGACAAGTCACGGTATTACGACAAAATATTGTCGTGGTTAATAAAAGGACAAACATCTATTTGTGACAGAAATTGTCGTAGTTAACATCGATTTGTGACGGAAATTGTCATGGTTAATATCGATTTGTGACGGAATTTGTCACAGTTTACATCAAATTGAGTTACCATAAACCTTGGTCCTGACCAAATTCAATACTTGGAATTAATTATCGTATATCGATAATAGCCAATCTTTCATCTTGTTTTTTGAAATAATTGACCGAAACATGAGCCCTGAATTTGACATTTAAAAAAAAAGTGACGAATTTCGTGTCACGAATTCTGAAAAGAGGGAGAGGCAACGTCTCGAACCCTATATGTCATAAAAAGATTGGGCCAGTAAATGAAAGAAAAATCATGTTATTGATGTGGTTTTACATCGGTTCATTAATTGCATAGAAAACAATATTCTGGTCAATGTATACAAAATATATGGAGTTCTTGCAACAAGAAACTCACTATATATATGGAAGAAGATGAGAATATTATTCTCACAGTTACGGATTTTAAAAGCAAAAGTTATATTGCGGAAGATATGAAGCATATGACTTCGGTTTATTAGTCTAAGTGACTACAAATCCGTTTATTTTTTTAAGTTTTGTGAAGGCTTACACCTCACATATTTGACTAAAGTTACTTAGTCGTTATATTTTGAATTAAATTAATGGTCAAGACCTCGTTATAATTGTTGGCATATATATTCAGATTTTGTCTAGCACATATGGTTCGATCTACATAAGCTATATGTTAATGCAATATATCGCATTACCACATGACACTACATTGGACTACAAAAGACCACCAGTTACTATAAGGTGGCGTTTATAAAGGCTAAAATCGCACTAAGTATGGCGCAATGCATATTTGGGCATCATAATTAAACCAAGTGTGGTGCAATGCACAGTTGGTATATCATGATGTTGTGCAATGCACATCGGTTTCGGATCAAAAGAGGATTTGTAATGTCAAGTGTGGCACAATGCACACTTACACAATTTTTATGCAAAGGCATTACAAACAAGAGTCGTTTTCTACACTCTTTAGTGGATTCATACAATTGCAAAAAGAAAATTGCGTTACGCTAAATGTCATCCAAAATTGGATGTTGAAAAATCCTCTTCTTTCTCTACAAGATCCAACAGTGGGCCGTTGGCGGCGGCGCCGCCTTATATAGTGCTCACGACCAATTTTGCCAAGTTTTGACATGTTTTAAGCCTTATTTTGTCCATCTTAGTAGTATTACACGTCATATAATACACTCTAAAAGATTCCAATACCTTTTTTTAATCTCTATCGAAATTATTAACATATTTCGGTTTCTATGTCTTGACATAAGACTGTTGTCTCTACATTCTGGTATATGAATGTGTTGTAGCGAGATTGAGTGCTTAGCTTATTGCAAGGAATAGACAACTATTCATGGATTTAGTTCTTTATAAATCACTATCAGGACAATCACTTTAGCCGATGAAACAATCACTTTAGCCGACGAAAAAGTTTCGTCGGCCTGTTAGCTTAATTCGTCGGCTAAGTCTTAGCCGACGAGCCTTCGTCGGCTATAGTTTCGTCGGGAAAGGGTCGTCGGCGATGATTTTAGCCGACGAACCTAGAGACCGTCGTCGGCTATTGTACCAGTATTTAGCCGACGAACTCTTTTGTAGTCGGCTTTTGTTCATGTATTAAGCCGACGAAACAGACTCGATCTTTCGTCGGCTAATGTTCTAGTATTTAGCCGACGACACAGGAAGTCGTCGGCTATACTCCCAGAATTGAGCCGACAAAAAAGACGTCGTCGGCTATTGTCTGAGATTTTAGCCGACGAATATCTTAAATGTTTCGTCGGCTAAAATATGTAATAAAAAATTAAAAAAATAACTATAGCCGACGAAATAGAGTCTATTTCGTCGGCTTTAGTAGGGTTTAACCGACGAAACATGCCATAATTCGTCGGCTAAACCTTGTGAAAAAAAAAAATTAAAAATACTATAGCCGACGAATTGTGGCATGTTTCGTCGGCTATAAGTCCATTCCAATAAAAAAAAATACGCGAAATTTCTAAATTACCATTTCAAGCAAGCTGCAAAATACACCAATAAATTCCATATATATAACCAATAAGAAGCACATAAAACTACATAATTTATCAACTACACAAAATCTAGATTGTCTAAATCAATATCCGATTCTGGGGCCTGCTGCTGAGGAGATTGCGGTGGCTGAGGTAGCGCTATAGGCGTAGGCATGGGCGGAGCTGGAAGTCCCTGACGCTGGACAGCTATAAACTCCTGCATGTACTGGAACATCTACTGGGCGGCATATACCGCGACATTATAGGCTCTCTGGTCGGCGATCTGGGCGGCATGAGCGGCAGCTTGAGCAGCATGAGCAGCTTGCTATTCCCGTAGTCTCTCAACTTCCGACTCTAGCTGAGTCGTCCTGCTGCTGGTTGAGGCTGCCTTTCGTTGAAATCCTGGAGTGGTCTTCAGGACCCCCTGGCCCTTCTTTCTTAGACCCCGGCAGTAAAAGTTGTTTTCTCGTGGTGGGAAGGCTGTGCCCATGATCCTCGCCCCAACCCTCGGATCCGAAGTGTCGATCCGGGACATGGCTTCAGACATCTCTTCCTCCTGCGTGTCTGGCCATGTCTCCCTCACTATAGCACTCATCACCTCGTCACTAGCCTCCCTCACCTTCGCCTAATTGGATAGGAAAAAAATGATTAATTAACATTTTGACATATATATAAGTAAAATTAAAAATTTAAAAACGTAAGATGACTTACAATATGATCCTGGGAGTCAGGATATGCCTTCTCGTATGTATAGACGTACCGGTTGACTTCTGGATGTTCCCTGGCCGCCTCGTCCATGAAGACAGCGAACGGTCTAGAACCGGCATGATAGTTCCTTGTGTTGCGTTGCCGGTTCTGAGCGTTCGCCCGGAAAACGGCCTTCAAAGAAAAAAATAAACTATTAGTAAAATATTTAAAAACAGACGTACTTAATGACAAATTAACTAATTAATTTTTTTAAATACATGTTTACGAGGGTTGTTGAATTCTGATGTCAGAAGCCAACGCCACTCGTACTCCCTGTACTGGAACTCAGCAGGGGTACCAGAACGTGCGTTCTCGTGCGTAGTCCAGTGGGTCCGCAACTCGTTCTTCCACTCCTTGTACCTACAGATACAACAAAAATATTAGAAATATTATTAATATCACATACAATTTTGTTTTTTCATTAACTTCCTAACGTACCTTCCCCCATGCACAACGTCCGCCCAACTGTTCTTCAGGTGCTCGGGAACGTCAAACCACACCTGCATTTAACCGTTTATTAGTTTAGTTTTTCGAGAAATCAACAATGTAATACATAATATTATTGAGGCATTTTGTAAACTCACCGACATCGCGTTGTGGACCATGTCCTTAACCTCCTGCGGGACCTCGCCCCAGTCTGACCACAACATAGGGACTCTATCCCTAATGAGCGCTCCCACGTGGCCGGAGTACGTCCTCGACTTCCCGCCCGATACTATGTGGTCATCCCCGTCAGTATCGATGACGATTCTCCCTGAGGTAGTGACGGTCTTCTCTAGAGCCTTCCCTATGACAGGGCCTCTCTTCTTCTTTGTCGGCTTCGCTTCGACGGTACCTATCACATGATAAACCAAATTGATTATTTAAATCAGAGACCTTTTATTATTAATTATAAGAAAACAAATCATTCATCTTTCATTACCTGAGGGCGATACGGCGGACGCGACGGATTCCGTCTCTGTTGCCGATGATGATACCCTTACGGAAATAAGAGGCGTATCAAAAAGCACGAACCAGTACGCCGCTGATGGAGCCACTAGTGGGGGCAATGGATAAATCGGTGTCCCTGAGCCATCGACTGCAGGTAAGGCCGGTATCATCCGCGGAAGGAATAGATGAGGCGGCGGCATCTGTACCCCAGATGACCTACCATCCGAAGCAGTAGGACCCGGAGTACGCGGCCAATGTATCTCAGGCATATGGGGTGCAGACACCTCCGTCTGGGTCTGAGGCCACAACTCTCTCGAGGAATGAGGGACGCCCCGCTGCCTCGATAAAGTGTTAAATTTCACAGATTTTGGTTATCTTTTGGTGTGACAAATAGCTTGCCAAAAACAGTAGCAAACTTAGCAAAACTGAATTTTCTGGATTCAGATTTTGTTCCAACTTTGCAAGACCGTAACTTTCTATCCAGGGCTTTGTTTTCAAAACTTAAGTTATGTATTTAAAGCCTGTAGTACCATCTTTAAAATAGGCTTAGGTTCAGTAATTTTGGTTGGAGTTGAGTGGGTAGAAATTAAAGTCAAAGACGGCATCTTGCACACTGTTTTTAACACAAGCTGAAATAGAAACTTAGTGTCAGTCTCTCTAACAGCTGGTGTGTGATGCTATATGGGTGTCCATAGTAGTTTTTGAGTGGTGTGGTTTTGGAATTAATGTTGCTGCTATGTACGTGAGGGCCTTAATATGGTTTTTGTTTGCTTATATTATATGCTAGACCTATTTGTGGTATGATTCTAAGGTTGCATGTGAGGCCTTGAAATGGCCGTATGGACATGTTTGATTAAATGTGTGTTAAGTAGTAAGCATCCAAAAGATGGAATGTTTTATGAGTTATGATTGGTCAATATTAAGTTCATTTAGTTAATGATATGATTGTGTCAGGATATTAGGGACTCCAGTGACCCGAGGAGCGGAATGCACGAGATTCAACCGAGAGATAGGCATTTGACCGAGAGTGGCATTCGACCAAGAGATAGGCAATCGACCGAGAAAGACATAAGTCATTAAAATCCCGAGTAATATCAAGCGGGATAGGCATTCGACCGAGAGGCATAAGTGATCGACCGAAAGGCATAAGTTTTATATCATCCCTTTAAAAATAGAGCAAGTGGCTTGATAAACCACAGACGGCGTTAACACCCCGTCACTCGAGTAGTAATATAGGATATGGAAAGGGCTCGCTACCTTTGTCCATGGGAAAGTGTAACACCCGGATGGCCGTAGAAGGAGAACCAACGGTACCTTGCCATTGGAAACGTGAAAACACCTCGCCCGGTCGAGTAAGTTCTGAGGCCGAGGGTCGAGAGGGACATTTTTTTGTCTTGTTGGCTGACTTAAAAGGTTACGATGCATATCAAGAAAAGTAAGACCCGGAATAAGCAAGTAAAGACAAGACCCGAGTAACACCCATGTGTAAAAAGAAGCAAGACAGATACGTCAAAGTAGAGAATATCAACAAGAAAGACCCGAGAATCACATTGAGCACTACCCGCCCAATACCAAATTCATCGGCAATTTAGCAAAAAGAAAGCAACACCGGGGATAACACCTATGTGCCAACAAGGGCAAAACACCCGAGAAAGACTTGGGAGGACATAGTGAATCTTGTCACTCCCTTCAAAAAAAAAAAAGAGAGGAAAATCGTGAGAAAGGGGGGAGAGGGAAGTAATTCCGAGTAAGAGAACCTTCTTTCTTAGAGAGTTGGGGGGACATGAGGTGTATGCCGTTACTAGGTCGTTACTTATGCTTGGCGGCATACAATTTATTTGTAACTCTCCAAGTAAGATGGTCCTCTTACTCGGGAGTTGGGGGGACATTTTATTAGTATATATACCGCAAGCATAAGCAACGACCTCGTAAACCGTTTTCCGGCCACGAAGGGCCCCGCCCCCGACATACTTCCGATAGACCGACATTCGGGCTACCTCGCCATGGTGAAAGATCATCAGTACCACATCGGGAATGTGCTCTCCCAAGCTCCACAAGAAGGCATCATGAGAAGATATATATGTAGTTAGTCCCACATCAGAAACATAATATGTGAGGGAACTTTCCTTAGCTATAAAAGGAAGGCTTCCCATATGTAGAAAGGATGATAGATTGATAGGTGAGAGAGGAAAGATAGATCATGGATGGATGATCTCTCTCCCGATCCCAAGGGCCTATTTGGCCATGATAGTTGATTGTGAAATGGATGTAGCCATGTCCTCCGATGGCATGGTGAACCACTATACGTCCTTACCTCTTGTCCGTGATTGTATATTGTTCTTGTTCCACCATGATTCTCCATGATCCCAGGCCATGATAGTTGATTGTGAAGTGGATGTAGCCATGTCCTCCGATGGCATGGTGAACCACTATACGTCCTTACCTCTTGTCCGTGATTGTATATTGTTCTTGTTTCACCATGATTCTCCATGATCCCAGTCTCCGGGATTATGCAGAAACACTTTCTAACTTCCAAGATTATATCTTCTAGTGTATAAAAGAAAGGTTAACTGAAAAAGTTCAAGAGTTGGGAAGGAAAGCTCCTAGTGGAGCTGGGAAAGACATTTGATATGTGTGGCTTGTGAGGAAGAAATTTTTTTTTTTTTTTGATGATCTTGAGCAGTTTTGCGCTAGATTTTGGTGGGGTAGTACTGAGGATCACTGCAAAATCCACTGGAGGGCATGGAATGATTGTCATCCTAAGGAGGCTAATGGTTTAGGTTTCAGAAGCCTTTTGGTTGACTATTAGGTGAAACAAAGGACTGCACATTCTCACAGACACCCAAAGAGCCGGGACAATGTGCCATAGTTACTATTTAAGTTTGCATTTCAAATCTTGTTGAGACTTCAAATTATCTGATTCTTGTTAGTCTGATTTTCAGATCGATATTCATCTAAGAAGTAATTGAAATTCTAAGTTGTGACCAAAGAGTAAAGACAACGAAATTTTCAGTAGATAGAATTTCAAGCTCATTGTGCTGACTGCTGATTAACATACAGTGAAGAACAATCTTTCTTCACAATGAATAAAGAATTTAGTTACACATTATAACTTAAAAAGAAAAAGAATTTGTTCAACTTTTAGGCCAAACATATATACATGATCACTTCATCTCCACCATGTTACTGATAAATCCATGAAGGTCTAGCTTTCCCATCATTCAGCACTTAATAACTCTAAAGCAGTTTCTACCAATGAATGAATTGTAGTGTTATGCCTGCTCATTCCCACAGTACCAGAGAAAATGTTGAAACTTTCTATCTCGGCTGTGGTCTCCAGCACATGTTCGAGCTCCTTTTCCATCCCCAATTCCTTGAATATTTGAAGATTTTTATGTTTGTCTTTCATCATCCAAATTGCCAGCTCTATGGCAAACCTCCTCATTCTTGGAACTTTAATTCGCGGGTGTCTATACTTCCTCAGACTCTCAACTAATTCTAAAGCTACTTCTGCCTCCGTAACTCCAGCTCTCTCAAACACAAGGCTTGATTCTTCAGGAGACAAGAATGATAAAACATGTGGAGCTAGTCCAACCATTACTTCCTTTAGTTTGTGCTCTTCCGACATGATTTTTTTGAGCACCTGCATTGTGAATCAAAGAATGCATCATAAATTATCAACATATACATTATTCATGCCAACATTTGTCACATACAACAAGTATGACATTTCATAAAAGACTAACAATCTGAATCATTGACTAACTGCAAGATTTTCTTCTGATCGACCCATAATTCAGATTGACGTAGAACGCCATAATATATTAAACAGTCAGTAATGAATAGGAGTAGTTAATGTAGCAAGAAGTACTTACTGTAGGTGCTCCATTTGCAATTCCCTTAAGCTGGTTGAAACAGTTTGTGCCACTGTATGTGCACAAGTTCCTCAAGATTCTAGCAGCATTGATGCGAATCAATGGAGAATCAAGAGCTACTACAAGGCTATCTACTACTCGCAACTTCAAGATACGATGACAGTTGTTCTTGCTTTCCAGTACCAGCATTGCTAGAGCTTCTCCAGCTCTATTTATAACCTCTTTATTAGTGACTACAATTTCCTCCCTTTCCCTTTCCCTCTTAAGGAAAATGTTGAACAACTCCTTAAGCACTCCACCTGTTCCCCCTATTTTCTCTGTTGCTTCCTGCTCCAGTGCTAAACTAGATAAGATCTCAATGCCCAATAATTGCAGGTTTGGATGCTTCTCACCATGCCTCAAGATATCTCTGATATTGCTGATTGTGAAAATTATCTCCGAAATCTCTCTCCGGAGATTCTTTCCTGTGTTGCCTGTTGTGCTCACAAGCCTCTTCACCAATTGCAATGATCGCTTCAGCGTCAGTAGCTTAGTTGGTGTAACATTTTCTGCCTGGAGCAACACCTCCTCAGCATGTGTGAAGTCTATGATCTTTGGCAGGAGGCCTCTTGTGTTTCCAATCTTGCCTGAGTTATCGTGATCACGCGCAAGTTTCTTCAAAATAAGCAGGCCTAAATGGTTGAATGTCCACAAACCATAGTTAGCATGATCGGAATGAGTTTCCTTTTCACTAATTTCATCACATGCACCACTGGAGCTTCGGCTGGTTTGAAGCAGAGATGAAATTGATTCCATTGCACCAGGAATTCCAGCAACTCGGATAGAGTTCTGCTTCTTGCCAGCCAGTTTTGACAGTATTTCCGCAGCCGATTGTCTAATCACTTCTTCATCTGGATCAGTCCAATTCAGTATCTCAACCAATCTCTCTATAACTGATAAATTTATTCCTATCTTCTGTAAGGTGTCATCTGAATACCGGGGGCTCATAGCGAATTGGCAAAGAATTTTAGCCCCAATGAGCTGCTCATCTGTGGAATTTGAACCCAATAGGTCCATGCCAAAAGACACCATATCCATCTTTAAGCCATCAAAAATGCTTCCATTGACACATCTTGAATAGGCATCATAGAAGAACCTCCTAATCGAAACCAAACCTGAAGGGCCTAACTCACACTCCTTGTTCACCTCTTCCAAAAGTTTACAGTAGCTCACCTTGTACTCACAGTAAGACTTCTCCAGCAGAAACAGCAAAGCTTCTGCCAAGGCCAAGGAGTAGAAAACACTCAGAGCAGCTTGCCGGTTCCTCTTGTCAGTGTCTCCTTTCTCCACATCACCATAATTGTGCTTGATGAGCTTCATCAATGAAAGAGAAATACAAGCTGAAGCTGATAAAAGCTGAAGCCAATAGAGCAATTTGCTGATGTGTCTCGCCCGAAAAACCCATTGAGCATATGGAAGGAGAGGGACTTCTGAGCTTGTCCAAGTCCTAGTAGTCTTTCCTTGAACATTGAAACCTGTCAAGTTTCTTGCAGCATTAATCACTGCAGTCTGACTGCTGCTTTGACTTTTTTTCCTGACTGGAAGAACAGGCTTGAAAAACTCCTTGATGCTCCCAAATATGAAGCTCGAGCTCATTCTCATTGCTCGAAAGCTGTTGATTCCAGATTCAGTGATGGACCATGTGGCTTGATGCTGCCACTCAAGCTCATGACTCCTGCTGAAAATCCGGGTCCCTTCAATCAACAAAATGATGGTAATGAACCAAAAGTCAGTTTTGTCTAATGTAATGGCAAAACCACCTAGAAGAACAACTGTGGCCCATATGAATCCGAGAGTTCCAAGGCCGGTTGCTGTTTTCTCGAGAACTGCTAGCCGGAGAGCGAATAGGGTCAGCTTCTTTTCAGGTGCACGAACTGTTGGCTTTGTTAATGGACCAACAGAAGCTGAAGTGTTGCTCTCTCTTTTCTCAATACTAGTTTGTGGCTGAAACATTGTGTTGCCTACACTGCCGGTCTCACTGAGCCTCTGAAGGTCAGAAATCTGCAGCCGAATGCTTCCTTCTTCCCCTTCTGCAGAATTATGCAGAACCATGGTGCTAAATCTCTCTCTCTCTCTCTCTCTCTCTCTCTCTCTCTCTCTCTCTCTCAAATTAAATATGAGTTGATTGTGGAAGTAGATGTAAGATTTGGGTACGTGTGTTTGTAGTTGGTGTTTTTGGACAGTGCAGATAATGATTGAGGAATTGGCCTTATAAGCTAGGAGGAAAAGTAGCTTGGGGAGCAAGTTTCTTATGAGGAAATGAGGAAGAAAGAAAGAGTAAAAGCCATATTGCTTTTGTTTTTGGCTCACTTTCCTTTTAGGATTGTTATGTGTTTTGTTTGGAAATGATTTGCTCCTTCTGTCTTGCTTCTACTTAGTAGTTACTTGATGAATCAGCTAAAGACAGATAAAAGCCTACATCATTTTCTAACCAAAAGTGAAGAATCTTTTGTTTTGTTGTTCATATTGTTATCTCCCACTTCATCTTGCTTTACACTTTATATGAAAGAAACCAATGTAGAAGGTTTTAGTTCTCATCAATTCAACTTTTTTACAATGTATTGTTGCCTGGAGACATTGACTTCTGTCCAGTTTTTCCTTGCAAGACTTTGACTTCTGCCTTATATAAGTTGGTGTTAATAACTTAATATCAATAATATCATCCTGGTTTTTCTCCTAATAGGATCATTAGAACAGATATGAATGACCAGGATTGGATTTCATTAGATTATCAAATTAAACCACTTGTACATTGCTAATTATATTACTTATTGATTAGGGAATTGATTAATCAAAATCCAAGTCATGTCAGTTCAGAACTCTTATTAAATTTATAAGTTAAGGCTTGAATAATCTCAATGCTTTCAAAATTAGCATATTCTTTGTGATTTTGGCAAATTAGATGGTTGTAGCTTGCAGAAATGGATAGTAGGAGGAATTCCATTTGTGTGGTGTTCATTTGTGTCAAGCTAAAGGCTCATCTGGGTTCCTTCCTACTTCTATCCCTTCAAAGACTTGAGCTTTCCTTGAGACTTTGAGTGTACGATTGGTGTTTATCCAATCCCTATCGGAGAATATATTGTAATGCAACTAAAAGCCAGTGTCTTTTAGTTAATTACTGGTTCAGAACAAGTATGATTAAGAAATAGGAAGCTCCCCTGAGTTTGGGAATCGAATTTCCGCGTAAAGTGTTTCAGTAAGGTTTCTGTTCTTCACTGGGTCTTTGAACCACGCTCAAAGTTAGTGAGTAAGGAATGAATGGTATCTTATAATTCCCTTCCGTGTAAAGATACAGTGTGAATTCGAAGAAAACAAGAACTCACAACAGGAAAAGAAAAATAGAGATCAGATTATCAGATTATATGCCATAGAGTGCGGTGAGACTAAAGTTATGAACACTTGATTTCAGGGTTGATGGAAAAGAGTGGAGGCAACATTTTGGTGCTGGGTTTTGAAAGAGTCAATTGGTTTAGGTGGGTTTAGGGTTTAAGGTTTAGGTGGTGTACATTGATAAACAAGGGTAGGTGAGTGGGTAGAGTAAGAGAATTAAGCTGTGTATAGGGAGGTAAAGTTCCTAAGCAAGCTGAAAATTGTAAATCAACTCCTGATCTGTAATCAACTAAACTCAAAAATGAATCTTTCTTTCAGATTGACCATTCTATCTAGCAGTATCTTATCATAAATTCAACAAATTGCAACTATAAACAAATTTATCTTCATTCAAAAGCTCATAGAATACAAAAATTTTGAACAGACCTAGATGGACCAAAGAATAGTTCTCCTCTTTGCTACTCTACTTTATATCTTGAGTGCGGAACTTGCAGACAAAACTTTGAAGCAGGCAGCTGTTGATCATGCTTCAATCACCGCTGGTGTGCTGCGTGTTGCTTGCCCCAACACACTTCAAACACGCAATGAGTTACAAATGCAGCTGGATTACATTCTCCACCTCTTGCCAACTGTTATCAGGTAGAAGAGATGTAATAGTTGCCAATATGCGCTAGTTGATAACATTTTCTAAGTGTAGAGATGCAGCACATACAGATTGAAGTGCCAGTTCATTTGACAAAGGTCTTGAAATATATATAATAGCAGAATACCAGCAAAACCATTGCTAAATTCCTAGAAGATCTTTTTTACAATGTACAATCTCCCATCACTAGATTAGCTAACAGACTTCACATAATCACTACAGCAACTTTTTGCATCCTCCAAGTGACAGGCAAATCGAACGACCATTTAGCTAGAGAACTAAGATATCAGAGGTTTTATCAAAGGCAGATCTTTTTTACAATGTAAAATCTCCCATCACAAGGTTAGCTAACGGACTTCACATAATCACTACAGAAAATTTTAGCTTCCTCCAATTGACAAGCAAATCAAATGACCATTTAACTAGAGAACTAAGATAACAAAGGTTTTATCATCATAGGCAGGCTGACAGAAACTGATATGATCTAATCTTTAGAGCATGACTGAAATTTGAGTAAAAAGTTCAAACCAGATTTCCTTGAGAGCGTACGCAAAAGCTATTAGATTGGCTTCCCCAGTTCAGGCTAATAAATCTCTGGTAAACATTTTTTGGCACAAGCAAACACATCACTTCCGCACACAAGGATTAACAGAAAAGTCAGATGTTGCAAAGGTATTTTAAGGCAACAAGGGCAGGTCAGCTTTGATTATAGCATGAAAATAAGAATGTCATGTATCCAAGTGCAAGAGCCACTTTTGTACTAATCAAATTGCAAACTCAACTTGCTAAAATGTCATCCCATAAACAACTCCAGTTCACCTTATTTTTCAATCAACAGGATACCTTGTACTAGTTAGTAGATCAAGTCTACCCATATCTAAGTAATCTAACACTCTATCCCCATGAAAGGCCATTTAGTCCTCTTCATTTCCAACTAAAATATAATCTCAACAAATGTAACAGCTTGATCCCAATCTATTCAAAGACGACATTTGATTAATCAAGTTTAAAATAACCGTGAAGCAAATGTACCATAACTGATTCAAAATATCTAGACGAAACCATCACCCTACAACACACATACCTCTAACTAACCAAAATTCACACTCACCTCCGCGAGCTAAATCACACTTCTCCTCTGCTGGACCCTAGCCTTCTCGGAGCGAATAATGGACTCCACCAGCTGCACCGCACTGTCCAACCTCCCCTCGGCATTAACCACCACATAATCAAAGCTCTTCACATGCTTAACCTCCTCCCTGGCCGTCGCAATCCTCACAAGCAAGCTCTCCTTGGTCTCGGTCTTCCTATCCACCAGCCTCTCCACCAGTTTCGCCTCACTCTCCGCCACCAGGAATATAAACACAGCGGAATCCCCAAGTATCCTCCTCAAAGTCTGAGCCCCCTGAATGTCGACTCTCAGCACAATGTCGTGCCCTTTCCCCATGTAATCCCTAATCTGCTGCTTCGGAATCCCCTTATAGTCGCCGTAGACCAATGCGTACTCGAGAAGCTCGTCTTTGTTGACCATGTTGAGAAACTCCTCCTTGCTGACGAAGTAGTAGTCCTTGCCGTGGACCTCGCCAGGGCGGATGGGGCGGCTGGTGGCGGTGACGACGAAATGGAGGTTGGGGTTGACGTTACGGAGCTTCTTGATGACGGCGTCCTTGCCGACGCCGCTGGGGCCGGAGATGACGATGATGAGGGGGGAGGGAGAGGGGGAGAGGGGCGAGGAGGAGAAGGCGGAGCCGAGGGAGGACTCGAGGGCGCGGAGAAGGTCGGAGCGGGAGGATTTGTCGAGGTCGGGGATGGGGGCGGCGGCGGGGCGGCGGGCGTCAGACATTTGGGAGAGGAAGCGAGGGAATTGGGGGTTATTACGGTTTGGGATGAGGAGAGAATTGGGGGTTTTGGGGAGGAGTGGCTTTGGGGTGAGGAGGAGAGGAGGAGGGTTGGTGCGGGAGAGAGATGTGGTGAGGAATCGGCGGAGCATTGAGGAGGAGGAGAAGGAGAGGGTGCACTATATGAGGTTGGAGAAGCAAAGCATGGGATTGTGGGCTCTTTTGGTTTTGTACAAGTTCAATGCAACGGTGGTAGACAGTGTTGTATCAAAGTATTTTAGAATACGTAAAAGGTAAATCTTTACTTTACCCGAAACAAAACCGCGTGTCTAGCTAACAAATACGCTTACTGATTACATTTCATAAGAATACAAAATTACAAATTATTAAAAAAAAAAAGTAAAACATAGACTTCACCTCTTCAAGTAAAACACTCTTACAAGACAGACTAATCGCCTCTTTATTGATATCTGAAACTACGTATATAGTATCCGACTCGAGAATGATATTGGAGGATTGTAAACCAGCTTGTATTAAAGTTTGAAGCCTAATAACTGGGGTATGTCTGTTGTGCGGTGCTGTATGGGATGCAGACTGCTTTTATGGTTTTTAAAAGGTAAGTGGTCCAAGGTGACCTGCTAGTGACCTGTTTTCTAGGGGTTGCTACCACAATATTACAATTTACCTGCAAACAACTAAAAACCTTCTTAAAAAGGACTAGCCTTCAACATGCCGAAAAGATTCACTTAAAGACCCATGGTCTACCTGGTTACTAAGTACGGCGGAATCACTGCTGCCTTGAAAAAAAAGGTTCTAATTGTGAAGCAGTAAATTAACCAAGACACGGTACAAAAATTAACAGACTAATATATATATATAAGTAAATTATTTTTGTGACGGGATTTTGAGCATCAAGATGAATTTATTCAACCATAGATACAAACATAGAACCTAGAGCCTCGCTCTTAGGTAAACAGCTAAAAGTTATTTAGCTACTCATATCTGCAAGATAAAAACTTACTTGTATTTTACAGTCCTTCACACCAGATGACTCACATACACTCTTACTCACACTACTATATTACAAAGACTGTTTATTGGCTAAAACTTCTTGAGAGAAGTTGGAGAGTGGAACAACTTCTGTCTTTCTTGTTTTCTTTCTTTCTTCTCTCCCTGCCTTCCTTCTGAAGTTTGAGAGTCTTATATAGGGATGGAACTCAAGCTAAAAATAAAACGCCACTGTGCAGAGTGGAGGACAAGAGGAATCTACACCAGATAACTTTACTTTAGAAAAAGTAAAGTCGCTTGACATCTTGTGCTGGTGGCTCCTTTTCTTTTAGTAAAAGAAAAGTAGTTTGGCGCCAAGCGTCGGCTAAAGCTCATTTATCCAACATGTTTACTATGTTGTGATATGTTTCTGGATCCTCAGAATATCCCACTGAAGAGTTGGGACCACTATTTTCCCCATCTTGTGCTATGCCTTCATTTCCATCGTCGAGGTCTGAATCATAGGGATAAGAAATCTTATATTTTTCTTCAGTCTCAACCTTTTCTAGCCACTTGGTGGTAGCTAGCGTGCAATCCACTTCATTTCTCATAAGAGCTGTGAAAAAATCACAGTTCTCAGGAGGAGGATGATTATAGCAAGTGACCATTATTTTTTCTCCACTTGCCAGGAGACTTGAATCATAGTCCCTTAGAACTATGTCTTTGATAGTTGTTATGGCCATAGCTTTCATCCATGGAATGCTCTGATTTGGTCTTCCATTGCCACTAGTAATGGCTGGCTTTTGAACCAGACTTTGGATTAATCTGACATGATGATATGGAGAGATATAATTTATCTGTCCATTTTCCATGGTCCATTCTGGTGGAGTTGAAATGAATTTTATCCTTAAAATACATCCATCAGGTCTGATATTCTTGACAGCTTCGGCTATTATTTCTGGAAAACCTTTAAGATCTTCATTGGTTTTTGTCCACAAATTATGAACAAAACCATTTTCTATAAGCCATAGCTTGTGCTTCTGAGGATGCTCTGCTTGAACATCAACCAGGTATCTCCCATAATATGGGCCAGGGTTTATTGATAATGTCTCTGGAAGAACATCTTTTTCTTCACCTAAGAGGTTATGGAAATTATACCATTCAGATTCTTTTAAGGCTTGCATAGGAATTTTAGCACTTTCAGGACTTGTAAGAAAAATAATCTTAGGTGGTTCTGCTAGGATTCCTTTGTCTTTTGTATGGACTCCATACATTTCTTCAGTTAAAGCCGTAAGGGTTTGAAGTAAATGGGCTTCATTTCCTTCATAGAAAGAATACATAATATTATCAATAATAATTTTCTGTTTAAAGGCCAATAGCCTTTCTGTTCTAAAAACTGGTCTCTGGAAAATCTTTAGTGGTTGATCGTGAATGACTTTTCTTCCTGTGACTATCGGTAGCTTGTTTGCCTTAAGAGGGTCTCTTCTGCTTTTTGGTAAAGCAGCAGCCGTCAACGGTCTTGATATGCCTTTACCGTCTGCCGTTTGAGACGGGCTAGCCAGTCTTTTCCCCTGAGACTGATCAGTTAAGGCTGATCCTTTCGGACACAGCAAGAACTCATCTAAGAGTTTTTCTTCATTAGTACCATCGGAATGACTAGAACGACCATCTTTTTCAAAATCTGGTTTAGGCTTGATTCTTGAAGCTTGACTGGTTTCAGCAGTTCCATAGGAGACTAAGTATTGATATCCTGGTCCGTCATGGAGCGGTCCTACGGTCTTATCGCCTTCTTTAAATCTTTCCCAGAGCTTCTTTTCCTCTGTTTCTGGTTTTCTACTTTTGGGATTACGACCTTCTCTTTCGAACATCGCCATTTCTCTTGTGAGTGCGTCAGGCAAAAAGTTCTTGTTTCCTACAACCATTTCAACATCATATTCATATTGGGTTAAAAACATTTGCCATCTCAAAACTCTTCCTCTATCTGCAGCATCAGTTAATTTGTAGTTTTTGAAGTTTTTAACTCTTTTGTTATCAGTTCTTACTACAAATTTGTTTCCTAGGTATGCCTCGGCACCCTTGATGTTTTTTATTAAGGCAAGGACTTCCTTGTCTCCAGTAGAATAGTTTAACTCAGCAGCGTTAAACTTTCCAGATAGAAATTTACAAATCTTTTCATGATTTGTATCTGTGGCAGCAGCTAAAACAACTCCTGCCCAGTAATAATCATTTGCATCTGTCTACAAAATGATCAGATCTCCTTCTTCAGGTAATTGTAAAGGGGGAAGGCTTTTTGCTAATTCCTTAATTTTTTTACAGTATTACTGTCATCAATTGTGAAAGACCATTTTTTCTTGGAACTTGTTTTTGGAGAGAGGAGAGCAGTTAGCCCACTGACTTGAGGAATAAAATCTCTTGCAAAATTGACAACTCCTAAAAACCTTTGTAAAGATTTTGCATCAGGAATATTGTCTGGAAATTGGCTAATTTTCTTAACAATATGCTCTTGGAGACGAATCTCTCCATCCTTAACATGAATGCCAAGGAAATCTATTTTCCTTTAATAAGATGAATCTTCTTTTGTCCGAGGATAATTCCTCTTTAGACAATAAGCTTACACACATGTTCAAGATGCTTTAAATGCTCATTCATAGTTTTGGAGAAGACAAGAATGTCGTCTATATGAACTATGCAAAAATCTGAGTAAGGCTTGAAGATATTATCCATTTTTCTTTGAAAAATAGATGGGGCTTGCTTAAGACCAAATGACATAACTAACCATTCATAATGCCCTTGAGGAGTTCCAAAAGCTGTTAAGGCAATGGAATCAGGATGCATTCTGACCTGCCAAAAACCTGATTTCGCATCAAATTTGGAGAAGATTTTTGCTCCTTTAAGCCTATTGATGAGAACTCTTACTTGAGCTGTCTGATAACCGTCTTCAACGGTCTTTTTGTTTACATCTCTGTAATCAATTACCATTCTTGCTTTTCCTCTTAATTGTTCAGCATGGTTTCTTACCAGAAAAGCTGGAGCATGATGAGGATTGTTTGAAGGCCTTATTAACTTCTTTTCAAGAAGTTCTTGGATTTGACTTTCCATCTCTTTTCGGTCTTCTTCCCTATAGTGAGGGATGGCTTTAACATGGCAAATAGTATTTGCGTCGTGCATCTTTAACTGGCAATATATTGGATCTTTTTCCCAATACAGCTGAGGATTTTCACTGATAACTGGTTTCAGTAAAGCCTCTATTTCTGAGAGAGTTGGTATCTTTTTTTGCTCTATTTTCTTAGCATACACCTTTAGGTTATGCTCTCTGATGTATTCTTCTTCTCCATCAGAACTCTCATTGTCAGATGTTTGATATTCAGAATTTTTCTCTGATTCAGAGTCTTCTGAACTTGTTGTTTCGTTTACCAATATTTCTTTATACCCTTTTAGCTGTTCTTGGAGCAACAAAACAGGTTTAAAAATTGGCTTATAGTCACCACTCTTCGCTAGCGACTTCTGATATTGAGTTGTAAACCCTGGACGGGTAATACTAACTGCGTCTAGCAGACGTGATTCCCAATAGAATTTCTGATCTTTCTCAAATCCAATCATCGCTGGAGTTTGAGTTATTGTCTGTTGAAGTAGGAAATCATTTCCAATCAACAAATCAGCGCTTTGACCTTCACACTGCCAAAGGATTTTGATAGTAAAATTTCCTCCTCCTAAGGAAACTTTAACATTGCGTGCCATAGTATTCATAACAATCTTGTTGTCTTCCATGGCCACTCTAGTAACCGTTCTTGGAGATTTTTCCCAATATTCTTCAGGGATTGCATATCTTTTGGCAAGGGAGTACCCGGAGCCAGTGTCTACAAATGCATGTAGATGATACTTATTAAAGTTGGGAAACTTCAGACCAATAGTAATGTAGTTACTATATATGCTTGTCTGAATTTTCATCACTTGTTCTAATTTTTTAGGAGTATCAAGCAATTCCGTAAGAGGATTGATCTTTCTTTTCTCGTTTATGGAGTTTGGAGGATTAATACCAAGAATTGGATTGGCACTTGTCCATCAGTCGTGGGATCAAGAGATTCAAGAGATTCTTTTATCTCTTTATTTTGGCTTAATGAAGTTACAAACTTCATCGTTTTCATATCTTCTCTGAGATTTTCTGTTTGTTCTTTTTTATGGAATACATTATATTCCTCTTCTACCAAGATATGGGCATCTTTAGCCTTGGTTTTTCTCCTGGTTCTGCAATAAAGCACTCGCGATGATAAGTTTCTCCTGTATTTTCACAGTACATGGGGATAGTACTATCATCATCGCACCCGCAATAATCACATATAAATCTTCCCGGATTGGGATGAAAGATGCTGATAATATCAGCATTTTCTTCTTTCCAATTTTGTATTTGTAATACAAATATAGGACGATATCTTTCATCTTCTTCAGAGCCTTCTGAATACTTTCTGTTTCACTATCTGATGGGTATTCAAGAGAATATACTGATTCATTCTCTTCATCAGAATAAACAACTTCAAAGCCTTTTAGATTAGCATAATCTATGGCTTCTTCATATTCGGCTAATAAGACTTTTGAAGTCCTTTTATCCTTTTTTGGGCACTCATTCGCATAATGTCCTTCTGCCTTGCAGAGCCAACATCTGCACTTCTTTGTTTCTTTAGAACCAGAATCTGGTTTTCTTTTAAAGAATTTCTTTTTTGGAGAAGTCGGAGAAGATTGTCTTTTATGATATCCAGAACTTTTCCTGAATTTATACTTCTTTCTAGAAGCGAAATTGCTCTTTTGCTTGCTATCCTGAAATTTTCTTCTGTATCTCTTTTCCTGAATATGACATCCCCATTGTGTCGGGGTATCTAAAATCTTTGGACACATGTTTTCAACTCCTCTGAGTTGTTTCTTGGCATACTTAGATTTTTTATTCTCTGTACATTGTTTTCTTAGGAGATCCCTAACTCTTTCTGCTATTCCTCCAACAGTGAAATACTGAAGAGGGTTTTCTTCCAATGATTGTGCTACTGCATCATTCCAGGGTTCTGGTAATTTTCTGTAATATGTTCTGATGAGATCATTATTTTCGATGTCTCCGATGGTGCAGTAGTAGTTTTGAAACTCAATGGTATATTCTTCGAAATACCTCATATTACAAATACTCAATTTTTGAATATTTGCTTTGGCTCTTTCTTTTGATTGTTCACTATGCCCAGTGATATCCCGCAAAATTGTGCATATATGGGGACTGCAAAATCTAAAGGGCTATTAGTTTGTGCCATTTTTGTTGCCCAATCAGTCCATTGGGAACTTCTCTTGAAGGACTGGTACCATTTCTGGACTATTCCAGTTAAGGTAGACTCATAGTAGGCATGAGCTTCCTCGTAGGCATATTTAGATAACACAAGAGCCTGAGTTAGCTTTAAACTAGCAACCCAGTTATCTATTGCTTTTCTTTTATCTCCTACCTGATCTAGATCCAGATAAACTCCTCTTTCAGACACTGATTGTCCCCATTTGGGTTCTGTAGGGATATATTTCTGAGAACTTCTTTCTCCATATCTTCCTGTAGAAGCCTGACCTTTAGGAAGCTTAATATTCTTTTCCGAATGATCTTTGTAGGATTGTTGGTGATGTTTTGTATTACAGTATGACCACCTTCTGGGGGCGTCTGTCTTTCACCATCTGTATCCATTGTTGCTCCAGAGTGTTCTGGTTCATCCTTTGCTGCTTGATAAGGAAGAATCTTCCTCTTTTTCTTTCCAAGTTGAACTTGAGAAATTTCTTAACGATATTCTCTAGTTCTTCTGGGGAATCACAAGTTAGCTTGTGCGTATAATTCTCTTAATTCTCTAACTTGGAACATTCTCATAGGTCTTTTAGTATCCTCTTTCTCCAGAGATTCTTCATTATAAACTATTTTAGTTTCAGAGGTACTAGCTTCTTCATAGTTTGCAAAAGAATGCCTATGGAATTGTAATCTGATTTTTCCTCCTGTATCTTCATAAACTGAAGCATTGGAGCTCTCAAGCTGTTTGATCGGAGGGGTCAGATTCCATTCTCTTGGGAATGTTACTTCATGCCATTTTGTGACATGTTTTTGCTGAGAATTATTTTTTGGGTTGGTGAGAACAGATGTGGTAATTCCAGGGCTATTTAGAAACCTGGTATTAGGAGTCACATTTGTGCTCATCAATTTATAATAAATACGATAATCTATCGCCAGTTCCATCATTCCTTTTTTCATAGAAATCTCATCTGTCTGATTCTCAATCTTAGACAGTGAGCAGCATCTTTGAGATGTGTTGTGAAGTTTGGAAAAACATTGAAATATGCAACCTGGTTGCACAAAGAAGCTTCTACTGTTCCTAACAAACTTTTCTTGAAATCTGTTATTCTATCGTCTTGTAAGACACATAGAACAGAACAATCAATACCATCTCTGGCTAAGAGTTTTATTCCTACTTGAACTGCACCAATATGCATATAGGAATATTTTCTTTGGAATGCTTCACTTACTTCTTTTGGAGTTATCAGCCTGATATTTGTTTCTCCTCCTGTGGCTGGAACGGTTAATTCAAGAATCTTGAATCTATGTGAATCCATAAGGAAAGATCTTTTCTTATAGATTTCATTAAATCTAAATCTAGGGGCAGATGCTTCTCGCACGCTAGACTCGATTTCATTATACTCAAACTCTTGAGCATTTATCAGCTGTACTGGAGCTGTGTTTCCTTTGCTGAGAATTCTACTTAACATCTTCATGTCTCTCTTGGTAGTTGGTTTTGAAGATTTCCATTCAAGTAGCTTAGGTTCACTAAACCTTAGTCTACTTTCTCCCATTGGCAGGGGTGGAGAATTTATGATGATTTTACTAGCTACACCTTGAGCTAGTGATTCTTCATCTATTTTTTCATAATTCTCTCCGTCCTTCATTTTCTCTATAATCTTTTGTAGATTAGAGATTTTATTATTTAACTCTCGAAATCGAATTTCGAGGATCAATACCTATCTCTTGAAGATAAGCGATATTATAATTTTGCTGCAGAATTATTGCTTCTACATTCTCGGCAAGTTTTTCCGTTGGTTGATGAAAGCCAATAGCTTTAACACCTTCCTGTTTTACTTTTAGATCTACTTTCTGAATCATCATATTCTGGAAATAAGAGATTCTAAAAGTGTCTTCAAGCTTTCTTGAGTATTGCTTAGTTCTACTGCTTGTTGATGGATATTGTTAGCAAGCTTTTCAATACGAACTAATTTCTTTTCAATATCTGTTAGATATTGCTTTTCTTTGAGGTAATCTAGCTTGATTTCAAGCTTAGAAATTTTTGAATTTATTTCCTCAAGTTGATTTATCCGTAGATTAAATCTCTCGAGTTGCTCTATAACCTTTTTAGAGGTCTTATTTTTAGATAAATGATCTAAAAACTCGATTAAGCTTGGTCTTGAGGGATCAAGCTCTTCTACTCCGATCTCCTGTTGGAGATGAATATGTTCGTCGTATATAGTGTTTAGTACTCTACAGATGTATTCAATGGAGTATTGACTTTCTTGTATGTGCCTTGAATGAAAGCACACTTCCCACTTATCAGTTCCTTTTGTAGTACAAAAAGACTGAAAGGTTTTCTGTTTGGATTCTCTTTTGTTGGTTGAGAGAAGCCAACTTTGTGGCATAAGCCTTTTTTGGTTACCTGCTTTTGAGCCAAGCAGGCTTTGATACCAGTTATGGCGGATCTAACCGATACTCAAAATATCAAGAGGTTTTTGATCTTCTTCAAAAGTTTCTTGAAGAACTTCAATTTCTTCTCTTGACTCGTATATTCTTTGTTGTAATTGAAAGATAATATCCCAATAATTTTTGGTACTTCTAGGAAGCTTGTCTCGGTGTTCTTTTAATTTTCTCAGATTTCTTCTTTCTTCTTGTAGTTCTTTATAAGATAATTTGGCTTCTGCTAAAAATTCTAATCTGGTAGCAATATATTCTCCAATTGTAAAAAATTAACTGTCTACCTTTGAGCAAAAGAGGATAGATCTATATTTGTATTTAGGTAAAACAAATTCAAACTTTAAAGGCCTACCATGCTCCGTCAAATTTTGATTTTTACTGAAAGTAAAAAAGGTAAAAAAAAAAAAAAAAAAACTTGCTAGAGACGTTTCCCGGTTGAGTTTTCTTGTAAAAGTTCTAAGTGACCTCATCTATCTTGTCTTCTAGTGCAAACTGCATAGTATGCAGTGCTGCATACTAGAATTTCCCTAATAACTGCTGCATATAACACAATACCTTCCCACCATAGCTACTACTGATGACATCTATGATTGGCATGAATTGAGTTTAACTCATAAAATAACATACATTAATACAGAATGTGACATGTTTCAATTGTAAAAGGTGTAACATGCATTACATAATTGGAGAAATCAAATATGTTACATTCATATCAAATGAAATGAGCTATCCGATTTCTAGTCAATAAAATGGTCAATCCTATATATATATATATATATATATATATATATATATAGAGGACCCTTCCACTAAGAGATCCTTTTTTTTGACATATATGAGGGATGAGAGATTACACCAACTTTTCGATTATATTTTTGAATCTCCACCATTCAGTTTGTTGGTCCTTATATATAGATCAATTCTGCAAATTTTCAGCCAATTTGGTGATCGTTAAGGTGTCGAACAAGATTAAATCAATGAACGAACCAAATCTGCCAAACCTGAACCGTTCATGCTTATAATTATAAATCGTAGTTTTGAATGCCTTAACGATCACCAAAATTTCTGAAAATTTACAGAAATGATCTACTCATATAGAACTACATATAGAACGGTGGAGATGTGATTTTGTGATCGAAAAGTTGGTGTAATCCCCCATCCCTCATATATGTCAAAAAAAGGATCCCTTAGTGGAAGGGCCCTATATATATATATATATGTTGAAGGAGAAAAGATAACAAGAATAATGGTCTACTCATTCATTGATAGAAAGACCTATTTATAGGCATTACATAGAGTCTCCCGAATGATCTAGAAGATCTATCAACTGTAATCTATTCTAATAAGGAAACCGGATTAACTAATCCTACGTGTATTAGGGCAAGACACATAATAGAAGGACGGAAATATAATTTCCTTAAACACTCCTCCTTCTGTTGCATCCCTAATACGTTATGGTGCTTATGGTGTTGCCTCGGTAAAAACCTTGTCAAGTAAAACAAAAACCTCATGGGTAAAACAAAAGACTTGGTTGAAGGGAAAAAGACCACAACGCACCAACTACAATTGAAGATAACATGTGATGCATGTAGACTCCCCCTGATGTCTACACAATGACTCCCCTTGATTGGTAACTCAATCTCGGAGTACAGATAAACAGTGCAAGCCAATGCACTTCACATACTTCAAAAGAGTCATTAAATCCAGCCACATTATCCTTAGATCAGACCTGCTATACCTAGCATTATTTTAATCTTGAAGGAGAAGGTTGTCAAACAACTCAAAATATAAGTTTGCGTTGAAAATTAGATTCACGCGTGGCATGACCTTCGTGTACTTAAATAGTCATAACCTCTTCGAAACAATAGGTATGGACGAACCGTATAAAGTTCTGGAAACTAGACACACTTAGCTTTCCAACAGTACAAGATCCATAACCTAGTTCATCCTGAGCTGATCACAAAGCTTTGTCGAAATTGACTGTTTTGCAAAAGCGATTTCTCAGACATATCCGTCCTACTTTACGAAAATAGTCATAACTCACTGAATATGATAAGTGTGATCAAATGGTTGGTGTCCTTGGAAGTAGACACATAGACATTTCCAAGGGTACCAATTTCACCATTTTCCAACGAGTGGGCTATCATGTAGGTCCCGTGGAAGTTGACTTATGAAACTGGGCAGATTCTAATTTCGTATTTGATGTGTCTTTCTGTAGGGATGAATAAACCTGAACCTTTCATAGAAGGAATCACTTTCATTATATTGGCGTTGCGTGCGTGCATCCGGCCACTACCTTAATGTTCCTTCACACTCATCTAAGAGGGAGCGAAGATGCTCGACCACTAGGAAGAGAGTTGAAAGACTAAGGAGAACTTGGCCTTACAAGTTTATAGTGAATGAGATGTCGAGTCGAGCATATTGTAACAAGTACATGAATGTGCTACCGTACTTAGATGGAAAATTTCTCCAAGGACTTCTTCGTCATACAGACAAAATGAGTCTTCTCAACACTTCGACCGATCAAGAGATACATATAGGCATAACTTCATCGTCCTTTAGATTGCCTTAAGCCGACATATGAATAAGCATCGTCAATAACGGTCCTCACTTTCGTGACCAAGTATTCCCAAGATCCTTTCATTCTTAATTTTGGATCAGTGACATCTCTTTGTTTAACAAGAGTTCATCACGATTCATCCATAATTTACACGCAAATAAACATAATTCTTCATATCCCTTCCCTAATCAAGTAGATACTTAACAAATATCTTGCAAATGCGCTATGTGGTCAGGAGCCACTTGATTTGGGTGAAAACCGATCTATTCAAGATCTTTATATACATCTCTTAGTTCCCAACAGAGATAAGTTATGACCACAAGCTACTTATTCAGTTTTTCAAAAACTACCAAACTGACAAGGTAGTGGAGTGCAATGACATCCATTACGAGAGTATATCTCATCGTAGTCTATTCTAGGGCGTTTGTGAGAGACCTTGCGCCATAAGGTGAGTCTAAATTCTTTTTCTCACTACGCGTTCTAATAAAGACATAACTGATAGAGTTTACACTTGGGGTGTCGGCGTCACCTAACCAAAGCAGTATCTCTTTGTTTAAACTAGATCGCATCTTTCCATTTAGGCCAATCTACAACGTTTGTATTTTCTCAACGAAGTATGGTTCGATATCAAACTCATTAAACCACATCACCATGTACACTGGTGTAATTTCTCAGTGTAGAGATCTCTATACGGATTGGTATTGACATTGAGACGTCCCCTAATGATGACCATAATCCAGAAATAACAGACGAATGAGTATCATCGATCAAATGATCAAGTTGTGCCAAACTCGCATTCTTTCTTGGCGAGTATGTATCGAACCAAGTGGTCTCCCCCTAAACTGTGGGAGCCACAGCCTAGCGACACCATCTACCACATTTGTGGTGTCACCATGCCACCATCTATGGGTGACGACATTTCCTCTTATCCGGACATCAACATGTTCTCTCATCTGAACATCAACATGCCCTCTTATCCGGACATCAATCCATGCAGGCATGTTTGCAGCATGTATATGTGATCTCGTCACTTTAGAAAACTTAATGAGACATAGTAGGGACAAACCACGACAATTCCAAGTCGTTCTACTTGAACATTCTTGTTCCTATCTCCCCCTAACGACGGGAAGACTGTCTCATTAAAGTGACATAAAAGAGATCGCCTGTCAAGGTTTCTATAGAAGCAGACTATAGTCGGAAGCTCATGTCTTATTCAAAGACAATATTCATCAAATAACCCATCATTATGCTCTTGTGGAGGCGCAATTTGACACATACAACATGTGGACGATATATATTGCAGACGTTAACTTAATCTGTTAACAAATATGCATACCGTTACAACCGTAACATAAAGATTTGAATGATAGTGGGTAAAGATGAATAAGTAAAACTATGACCCTGCTACAATCTGTAGTCGTTGGTCTTACAAGTCTAAAAACAAACTGCTGGCCTCACCGCCAGGACCGGTCAAAAAGAAACCGGTTGAACCGACCGCCAGCATGACCGGACCTCTGTTTTACGTTTCCTTTAACGGTTCACTATGTTTTAGAGCTCCAAACGCTACCAAATTTTGTAATCAAGTAGATATGAGAGTTAGAATTCGGAAACCATCAGCCCTGATGACAGAACCGGCCGAAAAAGTACCGAACCGGCTGTCGGAGTCGCCGGACATTCGTGAACACTTATATTGAGCGATTCACCACCATCCTGGTCTTCAAATGCCACCAAATTTTGTGAAAAGGTAGGATCGGATGTTAGGAATCAGTGATCACAAACAATACCTCAAGAACCGGTCTAAAAGTTATTGAACCGGTCCTCACAATGACTGGTCTGCAGGCTGAAAAACTGGAAATTCTAGGTTTTTTCAACTTTTCAATCATTGTTAAGGTTCCCCATAACATCTAATTGTTATGGCTTGAGTTAAACCATTGTGAACATCACCATAGCATTATTATGCCTCAAAGTGAACAATGAGAAGCCATTTGGGCCAACATCTTATGTATCATTCTTGTATAATCACTCACAGACATTGCAATTAATGTCTTGCTTAGTGAACAACGACTGAGCATCTTGTGTATGTTAGTCTGTTTATTTCATTGTCTTTAGCGTGAGAGAGTGTCGCTCCTAATCTTTACTAAAGAATAGACTTTACAAAACAAGTAACAAGCATAGCCAATGTGAGATCATAGGGGGTTCTTTTGCGTCATATTTGCTTATGAAAGCATGAGTAGTGCCTCCATTGTATAGGAGGATGACACGAATGACTTTAATGTCATCTATAGGCCGTGAGCATTGCTCATAGCTCCACCAAGTTGTATTTTGGTGATCTTTGATCTCAATGGTTACTTTGCTCAAAAGAAAAGGATGTTCGTGAGAGTCTTTACTCTTTAGTATACGGATCATTAAAACACGTCTAAAATTGTCCCGGACAATTTATGTTAAAGCATACATGAGTCGATGTCTCCATTCTCATCATTGATGACAATAACCAATTCAATTAACCGAATCTTAGTGACTTATGAATGTTGCGCATTCATTATAGTGATACATAAGAAATTCTCATCAATTCTCACAATGTGTTTCCAGGTGATAAACGTTGACGTGAATATCATTAAGTCATAGCACGATTCGATTGCTTCTTTATACATAAAGAACATGTGTGACTTGAATCATAACGCCATTAGGCATTGAAACTTGAGCATTAATCCGCTCTTTGGTTATTTCTGATGATCTAGTCATTGTAGTCACAACGGATTCACTACCAGAAGAAAGGCTTTAGCCGACGAAAATAAAAACATCATGCCGACGAACTATTTTTTCGTCGGCTAAAGTACTATTTTTTCGTCGGCTAACGTGGACTTTAGCCGACGAAATTTTCCTTCGTCGGCTAATTTAAATTTTCGTCGGCCAAAAAATTCTTTAGCCGACGAAATTAAAATTTTGTCGGCTAAAGAATTTATTTCGTCAGCTATAGTCTGTGAACTTTAGCCGACGAATTTTTAAAAGTTTAGCCGACGAAATTTTAATTTCGTCGGCTAAAGTGACTTATATCTGCAAATCTTGACAGCAGCTCATCTGGGAAAAAAAACGGGAGAAAACGTTTGGGTGTTGTCGAAATCTGTCCATAATTCGTTTGTGGAGCCATATATATATGTTGATTTTGAGTTTTATTCGAGTTGATCGATTTTGAGTACGTTGGATGCATATATATATGTGTTGATCGATTTGGTTAATGATTTGATGATATATATGAAGTTGTTGTTAATATATAAGTAGTAGATATATATATATATATACTAATTAATTTATAATATTGTGTTGATGGTATAAAGTTGTTGATGATATGAGTTGATGATGATTTTGTGATAATGTTGATATATAATATTATTATGAGTTGATCGATTTTGAGTACGTTAGATGTATATATATATATATATATGTTGATCGATTTATTGGTTAATGATTTGATAATATATATGAAGTTGTTGTTAATATATAAGTAGTAGATATATATATATATATATATGTTAATTAATTTATAATATTGTGTTGATGGTATGAAGTTGTTGATGTGATGAGTTGATGATGATTTTGTGATGATGTTGATATATATAATATTGTTATGTAATCTTAAGTATATATCTATATATATGTTAATTCCTTTGTTATTAATTCGTTGTAGTACGTAGAATATATACTAAATGAATTAAGATTTTATATATGGAATTTAATTAATTAGAGTTATACATATATATTTTGTTATATTTTCAGGATATGGATAAGAGTTGAATTTCGTTTCCAAAATGGGATAAAAGATATGGTAAATGAGTTATAAGTTTTCTGGAATATGCGTTGGCTAATGCTAACGGGAATATAATTTTCTATTGCCCGTGCACGAAATGTCAGTGTCGCAGCGATATGCATCGATTTGCGATTGACAAAATATGGCAGCACCTGAAGAGTAACGGGTTTTGGGAGAAGTACACATGTTGGTTATATCACGGTGAAACATCATCAGGGGGTCCGCATGATCATGGGCAATTTTCTGAGACGGGCAGTACATCCAACGATCCAACAACGGCCTTCATCAACGACATGTTTCCTTATGAGAGCGGTGTATGCGCTCAAGGACAGTATATGCCTGAGCCGGTGCAGCCCTTCCCTAGAGTTGTCAACACTGCTGGTATTGACAAGTACAACAAACTGCTTTCGAACAGACCCATGTGTACCCCGGTTGTCAGAAGACCGTTCTTGAAAGTGTGATGGACGTAATGAAGATTAAAGTTGAGACAAAATCGACCGTGAAGGCTGTTGATGATTATCTACAATGCACTGTTTCGATGCTGTCCCACGGTCATCGTCTTCCTACCACTCATCATGAGGTCCGATGTATCCTGAAAGATCTTGGGCTTTCCTACATCAAGATCCATGCATGTAGATATGACTGCGTTCTCTTCTAGGGTAAAGATCAAGAAGGGAATGACCTTGGTGGCCTTGACGCATGTCCGGTATGTCACATTGACAGGTATAAGCTGACTCTTGCAGACAATAGGAAACCTGTGAAGGTACTTCGGTATTTCCTGTTGAGGGATAGGCTAGAGCTGTTGTACATGTCTTCACACACGGCCAAAGTTATGAGATGGCACGCTGATAGGGAATTGCATGACGAAGATACCCTTCTACACCCTGCTGACGGGGAGGCTTGGAAGCATATAGACAAGGAGTTTTCTCATTTTGCATCAGAGGTCCGAAATGTGAGGCTCGGGCTCTCATCCGACGGGTTAACCCTTTTGGCAACATGAGTCTTCAATACAGAGTATGACCGGTGATTTTGGTACCGTACAACCTTCCTCCATAAATGTGCATGAAGAAGGAACACAATATGTTGAGTTTGTTGATTCTGGGGCCCGGTTATCCAGGGAAGTGTCTGGATGTGTATTTGAGACCTTTGATTGAAGAGCTTAAGTTTTTGTGGGACGTTGGTCATCCCACTTATGACAAGTACATGCACGAGATGTTCCAGATGCATGTCATGGTTGTTGGTACCATCAGTGATTTTTCTGCCCGTGGGATGTTGTCGGGCAACGTTGTTAGGGGATACAAGGCTTGTCCAGAGTGCCTTAGCGATGAAGAGAGCAGCAGTCATTGCAACAAGATATGCAGATTGGGTCACCGTACTTTCCTTCCATATAATCACGAATGGCGGTTCGATGACAAGGCATTTGATGGGACCGTAGAACACGGTGTGCCTCCCAGAAGATGGACGGGGGAAGAAATTTTAGCAGTGCTTAATGAGTACGATTTTGGCCAGCTCAGCAATCATCCTAATATTGTGACGACAATACCTGAAAGACCCGACAGGTACAAATTCTGGACACATAAGAGCATATTCTGGGAACTCCCATACTGGAGTAAGTTGTTGATCAGGCACTACCTAGATGTGATGCACATAGAAAAGAATGTTTGCGACAGTGTGGTGGGCACAGTGCTGAACTTGGAGGGGAAGACGAAAGACGGTTCTAAGGCACTCATTGATCTAAAAAAAATGCAATTAAGAAGACATCTGTGGTTGAAAGAAGGAAAGAAAAAAATGCCTCAAGCTCCTTACACCGTGAAGCCTGATCAGAAGAACGTAATTTTCAGGTGGATGAGTTGTGTGAAGTATCCTTCAGGCTATGCAAGAAATATAGCCCGGTGTATGAACTTCCGGGACAATAAGATGTACGGGTTGAAGAGTCATGACTGTCATATCCTGCTTCAACTTCTCTTCCCTGTCTTCATTCGACTGTTCCTTCCCCGTTAGGTGGTGGAGCCGTTAGTAGCGTTGGCAAGATTCTTCCAGATGTTATGCACACAGGAAGTGAAAAAATCTAACCTCCGGGAAATGCAAGAGGACATCATTTATATCATGTGTAAATTTGAGAGGATATTTCCTCTAAATATTTTTGACATCATGCCTCACCTAATGATCCATCTTCTCGATCAATTGTTGCTTACCGGTCCAGTACACTACACTTGGATGTATCCCATGGAAAGGTACTTTTTTACACCTGAATTCCTCAATATATATACATGTTCAATAATCATAACACTTTGCAACTTGATTTATAGGCAACTTAGAGACTACAAAGATTATGTGGCTAATAAATCCACGCCTGAAGGATGTATAGCTAAAGCATATATTGCGCACGAGTGCGTCACCTACATGAAGTTGTATTTAGGAGCGTTGAAGGAAACTCCGCAAACCATACCGGTAGATGTACTGAAGTTCAATCTTTCCATACTCTCCAATGATGTTGAAGTTTATGGAATTTTGCCAGACTCCTACAAGTTGCAACCACATGAGCTAGTCATTGCCCACTGGTGGGTATTGATTAACTGTCCAGAAGTTGAATACTGGAAAGACATCCATCTATATTGTCCAAACATTCAAGGTGATCTTGAGTACCACAACAGGGAGTTCGCAAACTATTTTGGCGGCTAGGTATTTAATTCAATATTTCTGTACGTATTTATGATTATTGCATAATTATCCATATTTATAGTTAAATGGTTGGTTGCAGATGAACCATATTCAATTTGATGGTCACCTAAATTGGTCGCACGAACTAAGACTTCTAGCGATGAAGCCGATAATGTCAAGAGTTTATCCGATGTGCAAGGTGAATGGCGTGCAATTTATATGTGAACAGAGAGACAACAGACGGAGAACACAGAATTCTGAGGTGATGGCGCATGGTGGGCGAAATGGAGTTGACTATTACGGTGTTCTCCATTCAGTGGTGGAACTCGTTTATGAGCAAGGCATGACAGTGCACCTCTTCAAGTGTAGATGGTTTGATACTAGCCCGCAGAGCATGAAGACTGATTAGTACGGAATATTATCGGTGAACACTGCCACAAGTTGTTACGAAGATGACCCGTTCGTTTTTGCCACATCGGTAAAACAAGTGTTTTATCTTGATGACCTTGCTAAGGGTGACGCGTGAAAAGTAGTTAACCTTGTGCACCCTCGAAACATTTACCGGGCGGCTACACTTGGAGAGGCCGAAGACGAGGAATAAGATGTTGCGTATCAAGAGCCCAACGCAATAGGTATTCCTAACTCCTCTACCGTTCGCCTTAATAATTTTAAAGCGGGTCGTTCGGTGCGAATTCGTGATGAAGAGCCAAGGCTTATTGATGTTGATCCAAATCAAGAAACAGACGAAGACTCTGGCGATGAGAAAATGAATAGATTACCAGAAATTAATTCTGACACCGAAGAAGACTCATCGGATGATTCCGATTACGAGCCTTAGTTTTAATTTAGATGACGTAATCCATTAATTTGTAATAAAAAAGAATATATTACTTTTATAGTTTACATATGTTGAATTCATATTTCAGTTATTTTATATGAATTTTGGTGATATATGAACAGGAAGTTAGTATGGTTTACATTAAACCTTCTGTTTTTTTAATGTATTTTTTATACTTTAGCCGACGAAATATACCATAATTCGTCGGCTAAGATGCGGTTAACCGACGAATACACTAAATATTTCGTCGGCTAAACCCTAAAACCTTAGCCGACGAATACCCTAATATTTCGTCGGCTAAACCCTAAACCCTAAACCCTAAAATTTTTATACGACTTGTTGCATCTCATCGGTTTGAAACTATTTTCAGTTGAAGGTCAGGCCAAAATACGTAATTTAGACGGTCCAATGGCCTTTTCCGTGCGTTTAGGGGTTTGACTTAACGGATTGACCGTCCGGATCGAGCCCTTAACCTTGTCGGATCAAGTTGAATTTTTTCCCATACATATATTTTATCATGATGGTCAGATCTGATGGTCGGATTTTTGGTTCTCAAGTTTGATCATCACAATCACAACATGCCTACTAATGTTGTATTACTTGTTTACTAAGTGTTGAGTAAATGTTCCATTTCAAAAACAAACTATACGTAGAACCTTCAAACGCAAAAAATTCATGAAATAAGATATGACCAGAATGGTGAAATACGTCCATGATTGAAAAATCAAGGTATTCCGGTAAAGTCTCGGTGCCGAAAGTTGCGGTCAATGCAATTTTCCATTCTTTCTCCCTATCGGTAGCCCTATCTTCGGTGGTTATTTTCCGTAAAATTTTTATACGACTTGTTGCGTATCATCGGTTTGAAACTATATTCAGTTGAAGGTCCGGCCAAAATACGTAATTTAGACGGTCCAATGGCCTTTTCCGTGCGTTTAGGGGTTTGACTTAACAGATTGACCGTCCGGATCGAGCCCTTAACATTGTCGGATCAAGTTGAATTTTTTCCCATACATGTATTTTATCATGATGGTCAGATGTGACGGTCGGATTTTTGGTTCTCAAGTTTGATCATCATAATCACATTGTGCCGAATGTATAAAAAGTACTTTAGCCGACGATATTCACAGGTTTAGCCGACGAAGTTCAAAGGTTAGCCGACGAATTTTGAAGGTTCAGCCGACGAATTTAAATGGTTTAGCTAACGAATTTCAATGGTTTAGCCGATGAATTTAAAGGTTTAGCCGGCGAAGTAAAAACTTCGTCGGCTAAAGGTATAGGGTATACGGCTAAACCCAGCGCTCGACAGCCTCCACAGCGCGAGAAAAAACAAAAAAACCCTAAATCCCGGTTAGCCTCCTCCGCCACCTCCGCCTCCGCGAGCCCTCCCTCTCCCGGCCGCCCTCTCCCTCTCCCTCTCCACCGGCTCCGCCTCCTCCGCCTCCGGTCCGCCTACTCGCCTGCTCGTCGCTCGCCAGGTGGTGTAATCATCTGATTTTTATTTCGATATGTCATTCTAGGGTTTCGAATTTGAGAATTTAGGGTTTTTATGCAGTATTGATATTGTGAATTGGTTTATGATGAATATATGGTTGATTGTGGATTGGATTATGCAAGTTTTAATATATGATTGCTGAAATATTATGGATATTTTCGATGCCTATTGATTTTGTGTATGATTTACGTGTGGTGTGTCGTTATTAAGTTTTATGATTTTCTTCTTCATTCTTAATTCAAATTAATATTTTAAACAGGATGAGCGGTAATTTTATATCGACGAAGGGTTCGAAGGGCCAAAGGTCCAAATCGTCTGAGGGAACCTCAAGCAACCCTCAAACGTCGTTTCGGGGCCACATGACAGCCAGACATGCAACCCTTCTGGAGACGGCGCAGAGGCAGCCGTCGACCGTTTCCCATTCCTCGAGGCAGCCTTTGGTGTCACACACAATGATGGATATATGAGCTTTACAAAGGTATTTTCAAATTGCAAAACAAAGGCCTGAGCTAAAAGATGTCATGCCTCAAAGTAGGCAAGAAAATCAACTTTTCTGCAGAATTCTGGAAATTTGCAGCAAGAATAAGACTTGGCTTTTGGAAACTTTAGTTCGACTTTTGAATCAACAAAACAAGTTCTAAAGCTTCAGAACAGAAAGGAACAGACTTCCAGAACACGAAATCATCTTAAACATAACAAACAAGGAATTAAAAAGACCCAAAATTTACTCTGGACACCCAAACTCAAGAACAAGGTTCTTGAGCAGCATCCTAAAACGATTCTATCACCCTACCACATCACAGCAAAACAACAAAGTTCTTACTCGAATAACCAAATCTAATCCACTCCCGAGTACCAATACTCTCTCTTTCCTACCCACATTTCTCAGCTCAGTACTTCCCAATTTACTTGCATGCCTTTACATGATTCCTTCATCTTCTTACCATGACAACCCAAATAGGGAAATTTCAGCATATATACTATAGCAAAGAATTCTTGCAAGAAAAAATAGATCATCTATGAACTTGTATTACTTCTCACTCATTCTGCACTTCAAAATAACAGCAGGAACACCACTTTCACAATCAACCGACCCATGAATTTCATAAATTTTCTTCTTATGGCAGAGATGCATTTTCCAATTTGATGTAGACTATCAGCTAAATTACATGCAATCAATAAGAAAGCAGAGCCCCTGTAATCAATAATGGCTTATGAACTGATGCCCTCAGTTATATCTACACAAGTGTTTGATTGATCACAACTACAAAACCAATACTCGTACGCACAGAAATGTTGTAAGATACATAAATCATCTATGAACTCGCATAAAACCATGCCCTGCCATCAACTCAGTGAAAGCACCAACACTACTGCATAAATACTAGTTTCACAATCAGCTAGCCCATGAATATCACAAAATTGCTTCCACTACAGAGAGATGCATACTGCCCAGTTCTATAAAGACTATCAGTGGAATTATTTGTAACTTATAACCCCAATAAGACAGAACACTTGCAAATCTAACATTGAGGTATATAACTGAAACCATATGCATATATGAGAGACTGACTGTTCGAACAGACCAATGATAGCACAAAGATTGAATTGAATCCCGAATACAAGCACGAAGGCTTGCACAAAATCACCCAATAATTCAACAGAATGATATAACACACTATCCCACTCGCATATGAATCACCAAATTCCTCCACAGTAATCCAAAATCAATGAACCATCGATAGTTTAAAGAGGTGGAGTAAGAGGACTTAGCTTGTTTTACTGGTATGCCCGCCCGAGAAATAACTGTGAATCATGAAAGGACCAGAAGATGATTCCAGAGGCCATGCCACCCGCTGGCGCTATCGATCCGGAGATCTTTTTGTTTTATTTTTTTTTATTTTAGAACTCGATGTGTTGAGGTCCTGAGTGCTTCTCTTTTGATTTGCACATCATATATCCCGCATAGGGAAGCTGTATGGCCGATGATTGATGAAGGCAGCGGGATCACTTTTTGATTTCGGATCTGGGAGTGCTCATCACCTCATGATCGGCATGCGTACCAGATGTTTAATTGATCGAGACTGATCTTTGTCCATCGATTGGCGAGGTCGAATTGATCGAGCCTGATCCAAACTCGTACGAGAACTCTCTCTTGATGAGCTCCACCATCCCGGAACTCGCTTTCAACCCGCCCAGAGCATACTCATCGTATTTCTGCCAACGGCATAATCCCGGAGGGTACCTGCGCCGAGTAGAGCTACTAGCGAGATCGAATGAACCGGAGTCACCGGGAGAGGAGTCACCGGGATTCATTGAACACAACTCCCTTGATTGATTGAACTCGCGTAGGATGGCTGACCCGATAACTGTTGGAACTGGCAAGGCACTTGCTGGGCTTGGGATGACCCGGTGGACCTATAAAGTGAGAGCTGGTCCCGGTGAAGATATCAATTTGATCGTGACTGATCCTGACTTCCACATGGACTCCCTCTCCCGACCAACCGGGAACATGAGCTTAGCCTGAACTCGGATTCCGCCATCTCAGAGGCAAAGAGACTGCCGGTGATTTACCAACGGGACCCCGAATATGCCAGGCAGATCCCCTCACTATTTCTGACGAATTCTCATCCCGGCCGGGGAATGACGAGTACTGTTGAAGTCATTAAGGTAATAAAATGGTCGGGCAGCGGGAGGAGTGGGTCGTCACCGGCGAACTCCCGACCGACATGACTGAACTCTGACACCGGAGACTCATCTCCGAGTGATGGTTGGAGGCGTCAGTCACAGGCCAGTTGGCCTCTTGGTGATGACCCGGTGATAAAGGGCACCCGGGTGGGTCATGCTATGCCACCTGATGGCTTGGGCCCGATGAAGATGATCCAAATTGTTGAAGATGATCAAGGATGAAGATGATCCAAATTGTTGAAGATAATAGATGCCTAGTTGAAGATGATCCAAATTGTTGATTGTTTGTAGCTCTCATCTCTAACAAGTTGCTAGCATCCTCTCGACTTTTTTCCATCAAAGATCCTCCAGCCGCCGAATCCAAAAATTGCCTCTCCATAGGACGAAGTCCTTCATAAAAGTATTGAAGCAGAAGCCCCTCACGTATCCCATGATTTGGACATGATGCAACTAAGGCCTTATACCTTTCATAGTAAACATCAAAAGGCTCATCAACATCTTGCTTGATCGATGTTATCTCCTTCCTTATTTGCGTCACCCTGGACGATGAAAAGTACTTTAAGAGAAACTCGCTCATCATTGTTTCCCATGATGTGATACGACCGGCCGGAACCGCAAAGAACCATCCCCTAGCTCGATCCTCAAGTGAAAACGGAAATGCCTTCATCTTCACAAGTTGTAAATCCGCTCCTCTAGGACACATGGTGTCACAACAGAACTCAAATTGTTGTAAATGTCGGTTCGGATCTTCTCCACTAAGTCCATGAAACTTTGGCAATTGGTGGAAGAAACCACCTCTCATCTCAAAATCAGCCGACTTTCCCTCCGCAGCAGTTGGATAGGTGATATTGGTCGGCCTTGGTGTCCCTTGTGTTCCATTGACTTGTCCATTCTCTTCTCTAAGTGAAGGCATCCTTACTTCTTGAATTGGTGGAGTGATAAGATCAAAATATAAAGTTGCAAACTCAGGATTCTCGTGAACCAAAGGCGAAGATTCACAAGAAGAAGTAATTAATGAAGGTGAACTCGGTGGTGAAGAACTTGGTAAGCTTGGTAATGAAACTGATTGTAAGCGCGGATGAGATGTTAATGGAACCTCAAGATCGTACTCTTCTCCAACACGCTTCAATCGGTTTTTACTATCTCTTGTCCACTTGTCAGAACTGGTCATTCATGGGAACCTGCAAAACCAATCTGACACATTTGAACAAGATCAAGTTAGCATCATCGTAACAATAAAAATATTTCAAGCTTTACAAAATCATACAATCGGTTATACAAGAGTTAGACACGAAATCCCCAGATTTTTATACAAGTATGTAAACAACTTTCAAGCATCGAAATTAACAATATGTTCAAATACATGGCGTCACAACCTAGTTCTTTCTAGTTGATTTTATTCAAATTGGTTTGAAGAAAATAGATCACATATACCAAGTTATTTTCTAGCGGTTAAAGTGAGGTGATGCTTCGGCCCAAGCTCTTGGCTAGTTCGAGCGTGTTCCGTGTTTTCAGAAGGCAGTGTCGTTAAGATTCACGGAGGGTGGACCCCCTACAGGAACCAGGCAGGACTCGTTTAGTGGTCACGGAGAGCGAACTCCCTATCGACCCCTTCACTAAGAAGAGATATCAGTCTATGACCTTGAGATCCAGTTAAACAAACCTGAGAACCATATCTATGAAAATAACTTGCCCCTTACTCAGTTGAGAACAAACTCGGGTCACTAGACCGGTCTACAAGTGTTAATCAAAGCCGCCCTCAACCTCATGAGATCATAAGATAACATGAAGGGTTAAGGCTAAGATTAACAAAAGTGGCTTCCCCCTACATGTTTCACTTTAGAAACTACAATAAACTCAAGCATACATAAAACTATAAACTTCCTAGAAATTAAACCAAGTTATTACAACATGCATTCAAGCACACAATTCAAAACCAAAACTTCTAAAAATTAAAAATACAAATCGGCCAAAATTAATTACAAGCCGAGAACCAATAAATGAATAAAAACTTTATAACATCTTCTTCGATTCTTCTTGGCATCCCCGGCAACGGCGCCAAAAATTGACGTGTCGCGTAACCGGGGTCAAACAACTTCAATTTAATTACCCTGCAATCGTAGTAATATGGACAAGTAGGGATCGTTCTAGCCGGGGAAACCAAAGGGCGATCTAAAGAAGAGAAACAAAACAACTTATAAACAAGTATTCACATATATACATCGAAATATTGGGGATTTAAGATTGATTAATTCTAACAAATAACCTACTGAAAATTAAACCTAAGATTATTATATACAAGTGATCAACATACTCATGCAACACCTAACACGAAAAACCATTAAGAACACATAACAACTTCATGCAAGGCCGGGCAGCAACGTTCAAATTGTCCTAGACTCTAACCGATTCTGATTCTAATTAGAGCCTTTGCGGTTATCTAATTGTTAAGACTCCTCAAGTATTTAGAACCATCTTTGTGCTTGATCCTAAACATGAATGATAACTCATTTAAAGACACGTTGCGTAGAGATTAAGCAAGAAAACACTTTAGCACACGAGTCAATCGGAACATGATCTAAGGCATGGCGTCACTCATCCTATTAGCATGCAAATTATCAGAATTATATCCGCCCTAAGTTAATAACAAAGACCAAGACAACTTTGCGTATGAATCGATCCAAAATTATTATGGTAGATGAAACCGCACCTTAAGGACAACCATGGCCAAGGCAGCCTCAATGATTGATTTAGATACACGAATTCATGACAATTAATCAATTAGAAATCAAAAACACATAAGAACATGCTACTGCCCCAAAACCTAAATCACGAAATCATCATATATTCAAGAAGTTACAAATCAAAACATAGAACAATCAAAGATCACAAAGAAATCCGAAAACCATGTTTAATAAATAAAATCAAAATCGAAAAGTATATTACAATAGAGTTCGAAACTATACAGAAAATAATACAAGAAGCCATGAGAAAATCACACTTTTACAACCTTGAAAGATTCGGCAAGTGTGGGGAAAATCGGTGGAAGGATGGAATGATTCATATGGTTTGTGGTGGATGAATCGGCTAAGTAATTTTCTGTATAGGGTTTGGTAGAGTTTCGGCTATGCAATTGCAAGGGTAGTGATGATGATTTTCTATACTTGAAGTCGTGCTTTATATAGAGGAAAAACCCTAGAGAAGTCGGCCACAAAGCCTAAACCAAGTCGGTTTAGGTTTCCTAGTTCTTCTCAATTTCGGCAGAATGACCTCCGTCTGATGATTATGTCATAAATCCCTCTAGAAAATAGATATTGAGGTGATTCCAATTGATTTGGAAACTAGACTCCCGTAGCTCTCTATCCATATCTAGCACGTTTTCTGATTCATTGTGAGCTGTCTTGGAGAGTCCGTTGAAGTTGACAGACGTGCACAGGAATTCTCCCGATTTAATCCGGATTTGCAAGGCTTGGATATTCTTTGAAATTCTGCCGAGTTTAGATCTTCTTCTCCATATTGGACTTGGTTTGGACCTCTCCTTAATGGACTATGCTTCGTAGATCAGCTGCTTTGCTTCTCTAGATCCATCAGGAACACTTCTCTCGGCAGTCTTCTACATGTCACCTAAGTATCAGAGAAGTTAAATCAATTTGTGACAATTTTCTACATCATTCATTTATGTTTAACACGTTTTAAACATAACTCTACCAAAAACTTTTGACTCTACATTATGACTCTATTCTACGACAATAAGAGATAATCAAAGTACAAATGGAGGTAATAACACATTAAAAATGTCGCATTTTATGCTCCTATCAAGACTCATCTCCGAGTGATGGTTGGAGGCGTCAGTCACAGGCCAGTTGGCCTCTTGGTGATGACCCGGTGATAAAGGGCACCCGGGCGGGTCATGCTATGCCACCTGATGGCTTGGGCCCGATGCCTTGGGCCTATATAGCGAACACCATGGGCTGACCTTCCTTCATGAGTTTGCTGGTTGGTCTGCCTCCATATGTTGGTGGAATGCCTCTCAGTGGAATGTATATCTCTCTCTAGCTTATGCCTCTTGGTGGTAGAACAACGTGACTTTTTGTAATGATTCACACAGACGGCGCCAAATGTTTTTGCATAATCCCGGAGACTGGGATTATGGAGAATCATGGTGGAACAAGAACAATATACAATCACGGACAAGAGGCAAGGACGTATAGTGGTTCACCATGCCATCGGAGGACATAGCTACATTCACTTCACAATCAACTATCATGGCCAATAGGCCCTTGGGATCGGGAGATAGATCATCCATCCATGATCTATCTTTCCTCTCTCACCTTTCCATCTATCATCCTTTCTACATATGGGAAGCCTTCCTTTTATAACTAAGGAAGGTTCCCTCACATATTATGTTTCCGATGTGGGACTAACTACATATATATCTTCTCATGATGTCTTCTTGTGGAGCTTGGGAGAGCACATTCCTGATGTGGTACCGATGATCTTTCACCATGGCGAGATAGCCCGAATGTCGGTCTATCAGAAGCATGTCGGGGATGGGCCCTTCGTGGCCGGAAAACGGTTTACGAGGTTGTTGCTTATGCTTGCGGTATATATACCAACAACAGAAAGAAATCACCTTCAATCGATTAGCAATAACTTTGGTTAACATTTGGAAATGAATACCTGCAGCTCGATCAAAAATAATGAGGCCATCTATTAAGTGTTATATATGCCTGTGGACATCTTCTCCATCTATTAAAAAGTGAATAACCCCGAGTGAGGAAATCTCCTTCCGATTACTTCCGACTAATATGACTGATATGAGTACTGAAACAACTGATATAGAACCGCAGCAGTATGGTTTAAATAGTTAAATCATGTAGGATGTTGGTCATTCGACTTGATGAATATAACTTTAGCAATGGTGAATCAATGGCCTCACAGAGTATGGAAAGTAGAATGATAATATAAATCAACATAATACTAATTAGTAATTACCAATAAGATGAGCAAGCATAACTACAGCTTCTCTTCCATTCTGTTAGATCGAATAGCTACTGTAATCCAGGATCCATGATCTCACAGGGAGTTTGTGTTTTGTCCTAGTCTTGTACTCTTGTTATTCCTGTTGGTTGCTAGGGATCTCTTTTCTGCCATCTAGCTATGAGCATCTTGTCCACTCATCTCTGTTTGTATCTTTGTTTTTTCTATACTAATTTTTGTTCTATTCTAAACAGTTGATACTTGTTCCCAGCCACAACATAAAGAGCTAGCACAGACCAATTACAAAGATGATTAATTAATAAAGACTCCTACTCAAGCAGCTACAGTTGCAAAGTGTCTAGGCCAGAGTAAACTTTGCCGACTTGCATAACTAAAGGCAGCTTCATAAGAAAATTATGTTTATGTACATACACACATATAAGAAGAACTGTCCACCCATTGAATTTCCTCATTCACACGGTAATATTTTCTATTGAGTTCTAGAAATTCAAGAAAAGTGCATAATATCCTGCGATCACCGTGATATCTACTACTATGAAAAGGAACTACATACTGAGTAACTAATAGTCCTGCTACACACAAGTAGAATCTTACTTAAAAATAATAATTATAGTAATAGTAACAATAATTTGCGAATAGCAGCAAATAGGTCTCAGAAGTCCTTCCTTGAGGACAATATAATAATGTGCATGCTAAATCTTATTCAAATCTTCAACAGAAGCTCCTCAGTTTCATCGAAATTGCAGAACCGGTTTGCAGGCCGGACTCGATGCACGAGTACAATTTGACCCCGCATTCGCTGTATGCGGCGGTGTCTGTTGGTCTGGAGACGCAGACTATCATTTCGGAGGGCAAGACACATTGTCCATCGGAGGATAACGAATTACAAGACCATACAAACACTAAGCGTTTGAATGTCATGTTTAAGTGGTACAAAACCTGACATGCTCATAGAAAATTGGGTTTTCATTATTTTACCATTGTAGAATCGAAATACCACGTATATAACAGAGCACAAAGGCACAAAGCATATACAAATTCAAATAGGTAGATCGACTCTATCAACATATACTATTGTGTTGGCTACTCTTTAATAGCGCCAAATAATGTACCATATTATAATTTTCTCCAATACGTTAGCAATTCGTGTTATGGCATGTTCAGGTTTTAAATTCGATTGGTATTGCACATACTTTTACTCTGTTATCACACGACGACTGCAGACCCCTTTTTCAATAAAATCGTTTGGTATTGTTTGGTATTGTTTCATGAATCTTGGGAATCCAAGCAAGAATCTGAGCTCAGAAGAGGGTCCTCTCCCGACGGGTAAAATGTTGACACTAGAAAAACATTAAAGTCTATCCTCAATTTCCTCATCACATACGCACCAACTACATACTGTCAACGAGGAAGAAAGGCACCCTTTATTCCTCACACCAAAGCCTGAAAAAGAAAAAAATATATTCGTTCTCTGATTTGAACACAGAATTTAAAGAATTCGTAACAAAGAAATCACCAAGCACCCTTTCTACTCTTTTCTTTTTGGTTTCGGTTTCGCTTTCAAGTCGAGCAATTTACAAATGACCCTGACGCTAGTTACAAGTAACAACTTGCAAAACAATACACCAATGAAATCTAAATTGAAAACAATAAAGAAAAGAATAATTTAGAAAAAAAAAGTCTTCATCCTATCGACTGTGGTTGTTTCTAAAGAAATTGAAATCCCACCGACGCATCAAACCATCCATGACATGGCTAGAAGGGTTTTTTACCACAGTCACTGTGGCTGTCGTGTTAGCTGACATGTCAGTGTCCAATGTGCTTTGGATTTTATCTGGCGCGTCCTTTTGAGTAGATGACCCAGCGCTTCCCGAGTCCCGTCTGGATGTAGAAGTTCCGAATGCAGGTTTCATAGATGGTACAGCTGCATCAGGAATTTGCTGCTCAGGTCTTGAATCATTGACCTTAACAGCTGCATTGGAAATAGACTCTGTTTTCGAGGACCCACATTGTGCATTTGATGTGGAAGTTGATGTTGTCTCTACAGATTCTAGCTGTTCTAATGGAGATACAGCATCATGATAGTCATCTTTGTCTGATAACTTTGAAGAATCGGGGGTATTCCCTGGTGGTTGCTCTTCTGCCTGCGGGTTTGGGTGTCTCATCTCTAAGTCTTTTAGCGACAAGAGCACCGCTTCCATGAACATCTGATATCAGGGACGAAGATGGCATCACGCATGTCAAAAATTCAGGAAAAAAAAGAAGGATAATTTTAATACTGAATCTAGAACTCAGCTAGGGCAATCATATGACCCACCCTTTCTTCCTCCTCCACATCACTTGGAAAACCTGCCAAGTCCTCGAGTTGGTATTCCACATATTGATCATCGTCCATTGAGGCTGGAACTTGGGGATGGCCGTTTGAGAATTCAAAGCTAATCATGTCAGAAGATGATGGACAAGGATCATGATCTGCTTTTCCATCCTGCACCACATGCAGCGTTATTACTTTAAATTACATTACCTTCCAAGTAAGAATTCAAATTATCAACAACAAACAACAAACATTTGAGATACACCAAGTTCCTCATAAGTCACAAGATTCACCCTTTTTATTTTCATCTGAGCAAATTATCTCAGGAGTCAGGACACTAATGAAGCATATGCCACGGGACAACCTCATCTTATGAGGAGAAAAAAATTGGGATTTGGAAAACAACCAAACACAAGAAAAATGGCAAGTACCTTAGAATGAGATTCGTCATCTTGAGATGATATACCAGAAGGAACCTATAGGAAAAGGCAAAACTAAATTAGTCAGTACATCTGAGACTTTAATCCAACCTCAATACGTAAATAGTTTTACATGGTGTGTGTGAATCTGCCATACATTTACACATCCTTCAACACATAATTTCCCCTCTTAACAAAGTAAAATAGGTGGCAACATAACCCCTTTTTCTTTAATATTGTTCGACAGTTGAGAAGCCAAAATAACAGGCAACCAGTTTTGAACACATCTAACAAAATTGTTGAACTGGCAACCCACTTTCACACTGTACAAAATCTCTAACAAATATTTAAGTGGATGTCTACTTTCATAGTGTAATGTTTGACATGTGAGCAACCAAAATTGAAGCAAGCAGTTACTAACATCTGTTCGACTCATGGGTCTTCTTGAACGGAGTTGGCTAATGGCATCCAGTGTGCTGCCACTTGTTGTCGGTTCTGCAGGTAAGTAATCAATTGAAGATTGAATAAGAAAGGTTGCTAAATAAGGATCCAGTCAAAATTGGCACTTGACAAAGAAACAATGAGGACTTTAGCCATGCCTTTAGAAGTAGTTACACGCCCGTGGTCATAAGCAACCTCATGCACAGTTCTCCAACCACTCTGCAGGTATACCAGTCAACATCTGGGAGGTGTTCCAAACATAAAATCCAGTAGTTTAAATGCAATAGAAACTTACAACTACAATTTGATTTACCTTGCCAAAGTTATCATGCATGGTGTCAAAAAATGTACCCGCAACCTCATCCTCTGGGGGTTGCAAAACATTGTGGAAAAATATATTTATAGAATCAAAATAGAACTGAGGACGTGGAGAATTGTGATCTCCTTCAAACTTGATGATATTTTTATCTCCCTGAAAAAGTTCACATTACAAGACAAGCCAAATATAACATTAGACTCCTGTAAAGCCAGACAACAGACAAAGAAAAACAGAAAGATATCATCTCAATGTGTGCAAGTTTCACATACTAGTTGTGAAAGAGAACTGAGATTTTAAGTTTATTCAAATTTTCATTTAAAATTATTTCAAACACAAAGGGCAGCCATAATATGACTGCTAACAAGCATATCATTTCCAATTTCCATAATATGACTGCTAACAAGCATATCATTTCCAATTACCATATAAGCTTCAAATATACGATCCGAATGATGGGGTTGTATAAAATCATCATCAATGGCATGTCCAAACAAAGCTGGAACAAAACAGAAGCTTGCCACCTACAGGAAAAGGAAAAGAGTTAAATATTGAATTAGTAACACAGTTGGTGAAAATAGAGTTTAGCAGGTCCAACATCAAACTAATCATGCTGTCTTTGACCAAACTGCTTGAAATCCATGAATACAGCTGATGGATCAATAAAAGAACTGTATTAACTAGTATCCTTAGGCAACTAGTGTGAATGCTGACCTGTTTCGAAAGGGTTTGTATATTTCAATATATTAAATTGAACTAGTATCAGAGTGAACTTTTCAACATCAAAATCTAGCATCTCTCATCACTAACGAGTACAAAAAATATTGACAAATATATGTCAGCCAGAAACTTTACTGTATGAGACGAGTTTCCATTGCATGAGAAGAAATAAATATGATGAGAAACGGTCATAAATTTTTTGTTCCAGTCCATTCTAATCATCGACAGATTCAACAGAATAAGATAAAAACTTCAGAAGGGTTCATCAATAGAGTACCTTAATTGTATTCAGATTCCCTATGTCAAATTTCGCCTTTTTCTGGATAGCTCTTCGCATGTATTGGATAGCAAACTTCACCTAAACCAAAAGGAAAAAAAGGGGTAAAGGTGAAGATCTTATAACAGTCATGGCTGTGGGGTTTGGGGTTTATTCTTTTAATACAAAGATTGTTCAGTATGTCTGAACCCAACAGATTAACAACAGCATTGCCAGCACACGAACAATTGTTAACATTGAAAGGGTCTGATTTACAGGAATTTACGGCAAAATAAGCACAATATCCCTCTATTAGCATCTACTTACAGTGAACTTTGGTAAACGAATTTTGTAGGTGTCCACAAGTTCCATCATCAAATCAACCAAATCTGAAAATGGACTGTCAAGAACAACTCCAGCAATTGAAGGGTCCTCAGCTGCATACAAGAGACTGCCAAATTGTATAAAGTTAATGACAGATTAACCAGGCCTAAAAAGTACAGGATGCTAATTTTTGAGAAAATCAAAAGTGAAGATACATTATATTAACACTATACTAACTAAATCTACCAAGAGAATATTCCACCAATTTCTACAGCATACCAGATAGCAACTAAACACTCACTAGTCACACCAAACATGAGCATATGTCTGCTAGGAAGATATATAGGCTGATCATATATACTCAGAGTAATATTTTGGTTACCAAGATCCAATTATTCAAGCGGAGCATGAATTTAGTTATATTGTTTATGTCAATATCTTCTACCCACTATCATAATCTCTTCAGCTGAGTTTGCTATGATTCCCACATAACACTATTATTATGGGACTCATGCATACCAGGGTATCACAAATGGCATATCAGATTTTCACATCATATAATGTGTTGCATAAGACATGGTGTTGAAGACCCATGTGTAGTTAGACAAATAGTTGCCTCTTTCCTCTGGTTCAATACAATTTTGCAGGTAAGAAAATACATTCTCAAAATCCAACTTCTCAGACTCTTAGTCATAGAAATGAGAAGCATAAAATTACATATGCTGTCATATTTAAGCCTTCAACCAAAAGCTTCAGAACCTACTACTTGAGGGCTAGCTATAATATGGAGTACTCAGACATCAAGTCATATACTTTGGCTCTAGAAAAAGATAAACTATTTTAACTACTCCACCAAATTTTCTCTTTAAAAACTTCAAAAAAAAAAAAAAAAAAAAAAAAAAAAAAGAGAGAGAGAGAGAGTTCCCAGAAAACAAATTTCAAAAACTATAGGACTAGACAATATGAAACAAGGACTAAAGAATAAGACAACAATTCACAGTCACATTAGGTTCAAAAGAAAAACTTCAAAACATATTTGTTGCACTTTTAGTTATATAGTAATTGTTAGGTACAATATCCTCAAGACCTAACATTTCCCCACCCTACTTGCCAGCAACTGCCAAGAGTTAAGTTCATTTGGCAACACTTCTTAACCGTCAGAACTTGTTATACTTGAACGCAAATGCTTTCTCAGACTCTCAGAGTACAAACACACATCACAAAAAGGGATGGATCTTACATGTTCTATAATTGGGAGTACCAATTATACTCCAATTTTGCAATTGCAATTTTCTTTCTTTTCTCTTCTTCTTTCTTATCTTCTTTTTTTTTTTTTAAAAAAGAAACATAGATTTGATAGCTGAAAAGAGGACAACAATTATTTTTTGTGTGAGGCTTGCAACTATCTACTCATGTCTTTATGATTCAGTCATAATTTTAGCAGCAATTCAGATTTCATAACATGATCAAAAGAAATGATGAACTAAATTACTCATAACTTATTACAATCCACTAGAACCATTGATTAACAATTCCAAAGCAAACAATTCTGAAAGATTCATATAGGGTTTATTTAATGTATGCAAGATAATAGAAACAATGAATATATGAATCATGTACCTTGTGACAGCACCCATTGAACGGCCCCACAGGCCAATCAAAGAGACATTTCCATCTGCTCGCAAATAGTCAACTACAGTCCTCAAGTCGTCCTTCTGAAAAAGTAGTTAAGAATAAGAACGTCAGAGACCAGTGCCATGATCCAGCATAGAAGTGCATGTAAATCAAAATGTCATGACTTTTATTGACACAAAAAACTCCATTTCTCTTCACATAAATGGTTATGATAACTCAATGTCTTTAAAAAATACAAGAAAATAAAAAGACCTACTAAACACTTACTTCATTCCACCCCAATGTGACGTGCTCTCCACCAGAGAGCCCAGATCCTGAGAAATCAAGAGCAAAAACTGTAATATTTGAGGGCAGCAAAATAATGGCCGCTTCACTTGCATCAGCCCTGCACCCACTGTCAACAGAATATGTCGCGTCAGTTATTTAGATTCATTAAATCAATGACATCAGCACAGATAGTAAACTGTCAGTTTCATATGTAATAATGTAGCTATTAACCCATGAATTACGCTTTGAAGTTTAAATACTGGTTAATATTTATTGGTTTGCAATGGATACAGGTAGCACACAACAAAACATAATATTTCATGGCAGTCAAATGACCAAAAATTTAAGCTTTAATTCTTTAGGCAGCTAATATCAATATGGATATGTTTTGGTCGATCGTTTAAAGACAACTGGCTTTTGTATGCAACACCTTTAAAACCAGCCACACTTTTTTTTTTTTTAAAAAAAAGATGTATTTTTCCGTAGTATATCATTGCGGAAGTAAAACTGTGGTTGCATGATTCACTCAAGCCCTATATGACATGACATTTGAGGCCATTGAAGAGCAAGGTTGCTACAGTTGCAATTAAGGATAAAGATTACTCCTATATCATAGGGTCAAAAGGAAGCAAACGCATCTTCATGTTATTGATCCACCACTAACAGTCAAGCCAGCCAGATTTCTTATTGAAGGTTAAGGCCATTAATAGATACCTAAATCCAACCATTGAAGCAGTTGATAATTTGATTACTGAATTGTAATAATAAATCACACTCCTTCTGGTTCTAAAGTGAGAATGAATGAAAGTTATGCACAAAAAAATATCGAAACTACCAAGTCTAATTATGGATATAATCACCTGTTTCCATGACAATATATTACACAGGGCAAAGGTTTTCCTTCAGGACTAACAATGGGCATGTAATGACTACACTTGAGGACATCTCCCCGACTGTTTTTAACCTGCAAGAGTGCCCTTCATATTTAAGTATGATAACCACATGGCATCATCAAGTTACAAGCACACAGAAAATAATGCAGATAAAACTTTCCGAGACAAACAGTCACCATATTTGCATTGAAGTGACTGAACTAATAGTATAGTTAAAACACCTTCGTCATATACACATTACATGGAAACTTACCTCCAAATCCTTCCTTTGGTACCATTTCCCCTTGAGTATGAACTCATCGTCCAATAAATCATTTTTCGGGTCATATTCAGCCCTGAAAACAGGAAACTTAATTTAATTTCTAATTCTAAAGGGCAAAGCAATAGCATAAATTTAACATATTTAAAGCTCAACAAATCTTCTGCCAAACACATGAATTAGAAATTGAAGTTTCAAGCTCTCATTTATATATATAGACTAGGAAGCACATGATTGGTAGTTGACATCAATGTTCATACTACCAAAAAAAAAAATACAAAACAGTTGATTTCTACTCAAGCAAAACAGTTGAATTAGGCTCAGCTAAATAAAGGGTATCATTTCCAATAGACCCAAAGGTAAAAGCAACTAAAGATTCAAAACTCCAAATCCCAATTCATCTCTTTTACTCAGAATCCCAATTCATCAAACAAAAAAAAACCATCAAGAATTACACACAGAGCAACAAAGGGTATGTCCTGATTCACCTGGGAGGCCGAATAATGAAGTTGACAAGCGGCTCCATGGATTCAAAACGATCTCTCTCTATATGAACTGGTCTTCTACAACAAAATTCAACTCCTTTTAGCAAAATTCCAAAACAAAGAAAGCAGCAAGAAAACAAAAACATGTACAATTCTCAAAACAAAAAACCCAGAAAAAAATGAAAAAGGAGAACCCACCTCAAATTGGGCAAGAAAAACAACGAGAAACAAAGAAGAAGAAGAAGAAAAGAAAGAAGGGGGTTTGTGTGTTGGGTACACACAGTGGTGTGTTGGTTTCGTCGAAAACAAAAGAAAGAGGAAGCGAAAGGTGTTTGTATAGTATTAAATATTTGGGTTGCTTGCTTTGCTCCTTCCCACACCCGACGGATGTCTCTCTCTTTGCCTCTCTGGCTCTTCCCCCTCGCTTTTGGCCAACCTGTTCCCACGTGTTTGTAACACAGTTCGCTGTTGGCTTGTGATGGAGCCGGGTCGGGTTGGGATGACGTGACGGGTCTGTTTCCTGTTCCGTTTAGGTTCCGATAAGAAAGATTCGAATTCTAATCTTGAGAATATAGAAGCTCATAATTGATGTACGTAGTCACGTAAACATGACCCATCTCGTATCACTAGAATTAAAACTTATGTACCGATTAGCTAAACATGTTTTAGATATATAAAACTAATACGTCACATGTTGTTTGATGATTAGGACTAGTATGTATTAATTCTAACATAAACTTAAAGAGCTCAGTTGGTAAAAGTTTTGCAAGACTAGTAGTGGTTGCATTTTTGTTTAAAGTTCGAAGTTTTACGATTGTAAGTGACTACGAGATTCTATCAATTGAAAAATGAGAAACAAAGTAACATTTAGAAGAAATGTAGTCTCAATTTAATATGGTATGAATCCCAAATTTCTTGCAAGAAACAAATGCAAATACTGCCTTTGGGAAATCTATCAAGATAAAATTTAGAAGATCTAATAAGGTGAAGATTTATGTTCTAAAATCGGTAAGGTGTGAACCTCTATTTCCTTCATCTTTAAGAAGTAAACCAAACCAATGCAGATAGCAAAGGCATCTAGATTCTAGAAGAATTGGTAAAAAGATCCAAGTGAGTGGGATTCAATGACAGCCTCTCACTATGTATCAAAGGATGATGAAAGTAAACTGTGTTATGATAATGACCACTACGAAGTTGCAACACTCATGATGTGAGGCATCACCCACCATACCAATTTGTTGCGCACCAAAATATTAGGTTTGTGTCAGCAAGCAACACAAGTGTCATTTATTTTCCTTGAAGTAATAATAGACCACTACCCTAATTCAAAGGCATTCCCATTTCCAAGCTAAAACGACCTCTTCCCATACTCACAAGTAAACAATGACTTGTCTCACCCAAAATAAGGGGTTTAAAAGCATTTCTAATACATGTTCAAAAATGAAATAAACCCTAAAAGCATTTCCAATAATGTGTCAATCATATGTGCTAGGTTTAAATTTAGTAACATTTGTATATGTATTATAGATGTGTGTGTGATTGGGACTCAACACATTCCAGGCTAATTGTATGAAATAAATCAAATTTCATCTCTATCTCATTTTTTCTTTAATTTCCTTTTAAACAATCACAATATCTTTTTTGTTCATGTCTTTCTGACACTGTTAATTTTGGACTAACTAGAATAACTAACCGTTGAGAAATTGTGGAACATGTACACCATAGAAGTTTGGTGTGTACTTTATTTTTCAGGTATGAATATGACATGACAAAAGGTACATCTTACCACCCAGAGTGAATGAGAGACCTCATAGACTCAGCTTTACTTGTATTGATTATTGAAAGATGAAGCAGTTTACTAATTTGTCACTGGCCTTCAAATCAATAATGTTCCACTGAAGTCCATGATGGCATGTGAACAGAGCAATTACTCTGGCTTAGCTAACACCCCATTTGACCTGGTTATTCTGTTCAATTCTAGGACCTCTGGTTTTGGTAGAAGAAGCAGAAGTTGGATATAAAATGAGGCACACAAGGTTGCAGAGAGCTAAAGAGGCGGAGATTCTTCGGTCCACAGAGTGACCCATCACCAGTGTGCTAATGGTAGTCAACGAATACCAGGAAATACAAGGCCAGTAAAATCTAATCATTCACTCATCGAGCCGAATCTATTACTACCAATCTGGCCAGCAGTCAGAGTCGGAAAATCCGACCGGAAACCACCAAGCCCAGAAGAAACCCATAATCGCAAAACTATATATGTTTCTAGGTTTTTCTCCAAATTTATTGGGTTTGCATCTCTACGAGAAACTTTTCTGGGAGAGAACAAGAAATCTAGGGTTTCTAGACTTGAACAGGGACAATCGTGGCATGTGGATCACCATTATACCGATATTGTCTCAACGTAACCACCTTTAAGGTGTTGAGTTTTAATCATAAAAAGTCTCGGTACAATTAGGTATGATTCATCCACTTATAAGTTGTATTTTATTTATCCCTTTTCTAATGTGAGATCTTTCCTCTCCAACATCCGGTTTCAATTTCAAGCTAATAGATAATTGGGTGATGATTTTCTGGGAGATGATTTGTTGTGTCGGGTTAATTTCAGACACTTGGGTGTGTTTCATATTATGTGCTTATGAGTTTTCATGCTAGAATGGATCTAATCTTCTGGGTTTTGGTTCATTACATTAATTCCCATAAACAGAAAAAGATTCAATCTTGATTTTGCATTTTGTTCTTTGCTGGGGTTTTTCAATGAAGAGTTTGGTCTGCTACTCTGCTCGAAGCCTTTTCAAACAAAACGTTAACAGAAAAATCAGGGTTAGTCAAAGATAGGGTTAGTCAAAGATAGTTGTTGACCAAAACATGTAGCTACCTTGATGACACGTCATGGTGGTGAAGACTCACTCTGCGAATCGAAGAATTTTCGCTAGATACGTTGTTTCTTTTAAGTCATCTTTCTTTTCTAAGGACCTGTCTATGATGTCATGGAAACTTAAGAAAAACATCATTTTATTTATGTGTATTTCGGGTCTTTAATGAAGTTCGGAAAAAACTTCTGTGACCAAACCAACACTAAAGAAGAAATGGCACGTGTTCTGTTTCCTGTTAGAGAGTTTTTGTTTGACTTTAAGGACACTGCAGAGAGTTATTGGTAATTGATATTTATATTTAAGAAAAAAAATTAAATATAAATGTCAATTACCAATAACTCCCTACAGTATCTTTAAAGTCAAACAAAAACTCTTTAACGGAACACATGTCTCTTCCTTATTGGTATTAGTCACTTGCAAATGACCAAACCTGATCAGAGTCGAGTCCATGAAGTTTAACCCCAAAGGCATAGTACCAATAAGGACCCAAAAAAGGAAACCCAGAGAAACATAGGAGAAAGGATACACAACCACTAGCCCAAAACAGATTTGTTATAGTTTGGACTTTGGACACGGTTTTGAATGCTTCTTTTGTTCAAATTATGGTGTGTTTTCATGGTTGTGTTGTTAGAAGCACATGAAGATTTATGCAGGTAAGGTATATACTTTTTTTTAATATTTTTTTTTTAAAGACAAGGGCTAGAAATGCTGTCCTCACACCGTTGCCATTAAGCCTAAACCTTATATTATAAGAATATCCTAAAACATTATCAAGAGATCCTACATCACCTAAATATTCTAACAAAAACCAGTTAGCAAATAGCGCATAATTGAGCTAAGACATATGCTTGTTGAAGGAAGTATATGTGAACGACCAAAAAAAAAGTATATATGTCTTAAGGTTTAGGATTTCGCCAGTAAGTATTTAACAACACAATCAACCTTGTCAAAACTACTCTGGATTACACTTCAGTGCCGTCTTATCTCTATAAAAAAGAAAAGAAAAGAAAAGAAAAGAAGAAGCAGCTGTTAAAGAATGTCGACGGAACCTTAGGTGTGATGATAAATGCATAACAAGCGATGATCAAGTAATGTAGTTCAAAAGAAATGCCCTAGTTTTATATGCATCCCAGTTAGAGGAGTTCTCTGTGGACAATGGCAGTTCATTATGTGATGATTTATATTCTGAGCTAGCCAGCAACCAGATAGAGAAGTAGTGACTATTGGATGATCAAACATTTTCAATGTATGGCATTTGAAATGTGGATCTCTGATCTTCTGTGCATATGACACCTTATCTCTACTGGTCCCAAAAGCGCCACAAATATGTCCTTTTCTCCAACAACCATTCCCAGGCATTCATTGGAGGACTGGAAAAGGATTCAAGGGGAAGAAAAAAGATGGCTTTAGTATCAAACATGCATCATCCAACCCAATTAAAGTCCATGCAACTGAAATACCAGCTTAACATCTATGTCATCCCCCAGAAGTTTACCTTCATATGTTTTAATTTACTTTGTTTTTTTTAGTGGTATTTAGGGCAAAATTAGGGGAGTGCATTAGTCAACTTCATTTTTAAATTTCCTTTGCTAAGCAAGAACTGAAGATGGCTTATTTGACTTTTCTTCTACCAGTTTCTTGTGATTATGAATTCAATAATATGTCTAGATTAAAATCTTCATGTTTGCTAATGCTATTTGGGTATTTTAGTCTATACTCTCATTGTCGAAAAGCAATCAACCCAAACCAATTAGTAATGGGAAAAATGGAGACATAAATGTAAATAGATCATAATATGAAATATGAGTAAAGCGAAACATTCTTGACAAATTCACACATTTGGAATCCATATGTTAGAGCACAAGAAGCTTTGATACTCTTGATTGATAACTAAAAGTTTTTACCACAAATATGATTTGCTATATACTATTTCAGTTTTAGAGCTTTGATGTAAGATTCTTAAATGTCAAATAATAACCAAGTGATGAGTTCCTCATCGAGAAAAACCAAGTGATGAGTTTCCTTGTCTATATGGAGCTGGGGGAGAAAGAATATAAAAGAACTTGCCAACCTTATCTGTAATATACTAACCCAAGCTTCTCTTGGAGCCTCTTAAGGGTCCAAAAACTATTTTCCTCCACTCATCCACACCCCTATCTGCTAAGGAAAAGGCAACAAATTTGTTGCCCATCAACCACTATTTTATATAAAACCCCACACAAGACACCCCATCTAGTTTCTCTCTCACTCTAAAAAGCAGCTCCAAAGTCTCCAACTTGAGTTGCAGAACCCAGTTCCAGCCTTCCTGAAGCAGCCATTTTGCACCATCCTTCAGGTCAGTTTTTGTTTTTGTCCCAACTCTATATGAATTGCATCTGTTTCCTTGTATGGGAGAAGCATGGGGAATATTTACTAGACTGTAAATAAACAGTGAATAAATGCTGGGTTAGTCAAGAGTTCAGTTACAAGTAACAATGTCTGAACCAATTAGCCACATTCTTGCCTGAATCTGATAATGGTGCTAAAATTTTGAGTCTTGGACACATGGTAGATTGCTACTAGTAACTACTGTATTTCCTTTTTCTGTGTTTGCTTGTTCTTTCTCTGAAATGCTAAAAGTGGGAGCTTTTTTTTTTTGGGAGAAACTATTAGCTTCTGTTTAGACTGTTTTCGGGGGTCAACCACCTTGTTTGGTACAATCCAATCACTCATTTTTATGTCTCTTGTAAAGGTTTTTTTTTTTTTTTTTTTTTTTTTTTTTTGCAAGTACAAAATTTAATTGTCAGCGTGAGGGTCATTTTTAAGCTACCATGTCAACTTTGCCTTATTTTCTTCCTTATCACCCTTCCCACTTTCCTTCAACAATTTGATTACCAAATATGCTGCTAAACTGCTCCTAAAGATCACCAAAATGCGTATTTATATGTGTGTGTTTGCTAAGCCATGATTCATCCAACCACAAGACTACAAAATAGAGCTCAACAAGAGCTTCATTTTAATTTCTAAAGGTTAATAAAGGCAAAATGATATGGTGGTTAGGATAAGAAGCCATGTATACAAACAAGATCTCAACATTGGGTTGAGATTAGCAAAGAATAGGTGATGTAGACTATGCAGTCCTGCCCAAATAAAAAGATTAAAAAAAGATATCTAGTAATCGATGAAATCAATTTCATACAATTGTATATAGAAAACTCTCGTGATTTACATAAATGAAAGAGTAGTGTAGAGGCAGGGATTGAAAAACCAATCAATCAGTGGTGTAGGCTGTAGCTGAAGTTTTAGTAAGTGACCATATCCTTCGATTTTAAGCTTATCATTTACTGTCTTAATTTTGTTTGATTATTGATCTGATTTCTGATGTTCGATGTTGAACTTGCTGTGAATCTGGATGATGAGATTCCCTCCACTTTCGAAGTCTTTGGTAGTAGTTGTAACTCCTATGGCGAGTTATTCTACGTTTGACAGACACCTGGAATATGGCTCATTTCTAACTCCTATACTATGTTTTTCAGTGAGGTGTAGGCCAAAATGGCACAGATTTTGGCACCAACTTCACAATGGCAGATGAGAATTACAAAGAGCTCAATCCCTTCTAGTCCTATGACAGGAAAGATGTGGAGTTCTCTGGTGTTGAAACAGAACAAGAAAGGAGCTATTAAAAGCTCTAAGTTCAGAGTTTTTGCATCCAAGTATGAAGACTATACCATAAACAGGGTGGAGGATTTACTAAATTTGGACATTACTCCATACACGGACAAGATTATTGCCGAGTACATTTGGTATATCTCATCTTCTCTGTTAACATCTGATACCATTGATAAATTTTTCAGCTATTTTCTCACTCGATTGAAACTGGAATCCAAATTTCAAACATGAAAGTTAGCTAAGTTAGGCACTCATTTTTTTTAAGTTGGATATCATGGTAATAAGAGAAACTTGCAATTAGTTCCTATAAGTCTACCACCAAAAAGTTATCTTGATGTCATATCATATTGAAACAGGATCGGAGGGTCTGGTATTGATGTGCGTAGCAAGTCAAGGGTATGATGAATTGTGATACCTTCTACAGCATTTTGAAACAATTTCTGTCTACTCTTGTTCTGATGTATGTTTTTGTTTACAAATTTTCAGACTATATCAAAGCCTGTTGAACATCCGTCTGAGCTTCCAAAGTGGAACTATGATGGATCAAGTACCGGACAGGCACCTGGTGATGACAGTGAAGTGATCTTATAGTAAGATCTTGATTAAAAATGTACATAGTTGATTGTATCTCCCCATTGTTTCATGAACTTGATTTTTAAATTCTATTTCCAGCCCTCAAGCGATATTCAAGGACCCTTTTCGTGGTGGCAACAATATATTGGTATGCATCATATTTATTTATATACTAGGATACTTTATAAGAAGAAAGCTTAAGATGTAGGAGCACTATTACAGCACATCGATCAAAACTGATTTAATATCATCCTATGTGTTTTACATAGGTAATTTGTGACTCATACACGCCCCAAGGTGAGCCTATCCCAACAAACAAACGGCACAAGGCCGCTCAGGTTTTTAGCAACCAGAAGGTTATAGATGAAGTTCCATGGTAATTCCTTCAAAATTTTGTCTTACTTCCAAGTTCCATAGTAATTTTAGACTGGTAGCTGACATGAACTGGAAATAGCCTCTGTGTATTGATAGTGTCTGCAAATTTCATACTTGAATTGAGAAAATGCTGATCATGACTATGCTTCTCAGGTATGGGATAGAGCAAGAGTACACATTACTTCAATCTAGTGTGAAATGGCCTTTAGGTTGGCCAGTCGGAGGTTATCCTGGTCCTCAGGTTGTTATTCTTTTCAATGTTATGCCAGTTCAGCCCACTATGTTCGTGTTTATAGTTATTGCTTGGTTCCAATATAAAGTAGTTAACATGCATATGCACTGACTAACAATGCAATTTTTATTTATCTTAGGGTCCCTATTACTGTGGTGCTGGTGCAGACAAGTCGTTTGGCCGTGACATTTCAGATGCTCATTACAAGGCTTGCCTATATGCTGGAATTAACATCAGTGGAACCAATGGGGAAGTTATGCCTGGCCAGGTTTTCCTCTTGACATCTCTCTTTTGGTTTCTGAATTCACCTACCATAGCTTGGTTCATCAGTAATACTCGATATTATCATGCAGTGGGAGTATCAAGTTGGTCCTAGCGTGGGAATTGAAGCTGGAGATCATATCTGGGCATCGAGATACATTCTCGAGGTAACTCATCATTCCCATCTATTATTGGCATGTAAAGACGTAAAAGGTCACTTCAATGAAGAGAAAGAAAGCCAACAATAGCCAATAATGAACTCCACCAGATTCAGTCTGGTGATTTCTTTTTAGTTGTCCTGAAACGTGATACAGTATTGGCTGTATTGCAACTGAATAGTATCATTCAACTGGTATTGCTTGGGTGCGTTGTATGATTTACTCAGCTATTGTGCGTGTTGTTTTTTCCTTTTTCTTGTTGCCTTGTCTTCACAGAGGATCACTGAACAAGCGGGTGTTGTTCTCAGTCTTGATCCAAAACCAATAGAGGTAATATAGTTTTTGAGTTCTCCTCTGTACCTAAGTTTCTATAAATATGCGGGGATGAATGACCTAACCTCCCATTTTCATTGATAGGGTGACTGGAATGGTGCTGGATGCCACACCAATTATAGGTACTTAATCAACACAACATCATGAAAGTATGTACAATTGAAAAATATCCTTCAGAATGTCTAATTATAATTGCATTTACAGTACAAAGAGCATGAGGGAAGAAGGAGGCTTTGAAGTTATTAAGAAGGCAATTTTGAATCTGTCTCTTCGCCACAAAGAGCATATTAGTGCCTATGGAGAAGGAAATGAGAGAAGATTGACAGGACTGCATGAAACACAGAACATTAATAAATTCTCTTGGGTATGCATTAAATTTGGTGGTTTTATGTACTGACCTTTTGATTAAAGAGCAGAAATGTTTTCCTTTTTAGCTTGCTTATAAGTACCTCTCACTTAAATTGATAGGGAGTGGCTAATCGCGGTGCCTCAATCCGTGTTGGTCGTGACACTGAGAAAGAAGGAAAAGGTACCACTTTCAGCAATATTTTTAAACATTTTCAAAGAGCTCCGATTTATCATGTCAACTATTCTCAAAAATTTCTGGAATTATCTTTCGGTGTTTGCTTCCAAGACATTCAGTATTTTATTGCTCCAAATTTGAGATTTTCCATAAGGGAGGAATACTTTCCAATTCTTTCAGCAATGCCATACATCACAGCGATGCATGATCTTGGATACTCTGCATTAATTTTGGGTGCATGAAAATGTGCTTGCTTGGATCAATCCTGGTTCTTCATTACAAATCCAATAGAGGTGGTAGATGGTTCTGCATCTCACAGAACAACTAGTACGTGTATGAATGCACTTTCCATTTTCCCTTGCACCCTTTGGATTTGTAATGAAGGACTCAGGGTTAATCCAAGCACATCCAAGTTTCATGAAAACCAAAGCATATATCATATCTATGCGTGTGAAAGTTGAGGTTAACATATGGCATTTACTGGCTCTAAAGATAAACAAGTTCAACCGGACTTTGTACATGACTGGATCGCTGAATATATTGATATTGCGTTGTATTTTAGGTTATCTGGAGGACCGCCGTCCAGCCTCAAACATGGACCCTTACACTGTGACCGCACTGCTGGCAGAGACTACAATTTTGTGGGAGCCAACACTCGAGGCTGAAGCTCTTGCTGCTCAAAAAGTGGCATTGAATGTCTGAGAGACCAAAGTTGAAAATAATTCACTGGGCTCAAGATGCTGCTACAATTGAAATAATGCTGGGTGATGTGAAGCGTTTTCTCTCTACTTTTAAATGCTTTGAGAAGATCATTTGTAAATAAATGTCTCATGTTAATGGTCCATTCATGCTTAGAATGGTTTTCTCATATTGAGGAAACCTTGTAGATTGACCGGAAAGTCGAAATGACTTCATGTGACAGTTTATCGGAAATTTCACTTGGCATATGCACTCTGTATTGCAAATGTTGACAGACAAATTTTGACATGTTGTTGGCTGTTCTTCCTTATGAGGTTTCACTTTGATAGTTTGATCTATCACTAAGACTAGAGAGAAATGGGGAAGAAACTAGAATCAAGTTGTTCTAAAACAGGAGGAATGGGAAAAAGAGGTTTCAAATTTTCACTACTCATTTGGTTTGTGCATGGCAAGGAATTTCCAATATAAAAATAAAGGGAAACTTTATTCTTTGTTTAGTGTGCATAGCAGGGAAACTTTATTCCAGTAGAGTTCTTGCCTTGCATAACTGATGTGAGGAAACTCAAGAAAGGAGCCAAATTTCTTGAATGAATTATAATTATTCAAGTAAACAACAAGGATTCTTTGCCCTTCTATGAGGCAATCCCAATGCTGGAAAGGAATGTAAAGCCATTTATTTGAATAAAATAGAACGCTTTAAAATAAGCAAGAAACCATTCAGTAAACTGCTTGGTTGTATATATTTTCTCTCCTCTGGAAGACTGAGTATTAAGTTTTCTTCTACCAATTTCCAAGCTTAATCTAAAGTCATGGCTACTGGTGGAGGGGCAAAATCAGCAGCCTATGTTCTCTTACTTGTTAATCTTGTTCTCTTCTTCATTGTGACTGTCATAGCTGCATGGGCAATGAACCATGGGATCGAAAGGTCTCGTGAAACAGGTAATCATTTTCGGTACATTTGGCAAGATAACCAATTGTATATAATTGTTCTAACCCTCTTGGCCTATTTGTTGCATAATGCAGCATCTGTTTTGTCCATACCATTGCGCATTTTTCCAATATATTTCCCAATGGGAAATATGGCAACTGGTTTCTTTGTAATCTTCTCCCTCATTGCCGGTGTTGTTGGAATCGCCACCTCACTTACCGGACTTCATAACGTTTTTCAATGGGATGCCCCCAGTTTACACACAGCTGCTGCCTCTTCTCTTGTATCTTGGTCCCTCACTCTTCTTTCAATGGGGTGATGAAACTTTGTACTTTTTCTTTCTTCTTTTTTCTTTGGTTGTTTGAAAACCTTGACTACATCCTAAATCAGTATGCTACTTCTACAATGTTCTTATTTCAGATTGGCTTGTAAAGAGATTGAACTTGGTTGGACAACTGGGAACTTGGTAAGATCTTGTTCTATATATTTTCTCGTTTTACTATTCATTTCACCATGAAACTTTGAATGAGAACTTCATATCTTGAACCTTCAACCACTTGCAGACCAAGACTTGTAACCTCAAATTAAGGCCACAAAAAAAAGGACTACATATTCAAATCAAAACATACAAGTTAACAAAGTATACAATGCATTAAATTTTGCCGTTTGCAACAATGTGCATACGACATAGATATGAAGTGTCAAACTCCATTGCTACAGTTGGAACTATTGAAGTGTTAACTCTGATTGCTAACACAAACTACACATTATTTGCACATAGTACAGTGATTAACTAATTATGGTTGTATTGTATTGATACACAGCGCACTTTGGAGACCATAACAATAATTGTGAGTGCAACTCAGTTGTTTTCTACTTGTGCCATCCAAGCTGGAGTTGAAGAGGCTATTGCAGAAAAAATGGATCGGGCTGGAAGATATTAATCCCATGCATGTTGATGTTGTTCAGTTGTTGTTATATTCATCTGCACTTATATAATTCGTAACATTTTATCACCACAACAATTAGGGGCAACAGCTACATTTGACATTGCTACAAACTTGAGCAAATGTGGAGATTGGGGCAGGTGGTGTCCGTTTCTCTCACGGACCACATTTTCTTACACCAAAGTGTGGCAATGCAATAATTTACTGTTTTTCTTTATACAAATGTAATATTTTATAGTTATTCAAATTGTATTCCTAAAACCACGTACATAAAAGGGTTAGGCTTCAATTAAATATGTATTTTTTTTCTTGTCAATAAATACTTTTACCTTTTTTATTCATGAGTGGGTATTTATTTTAGGGTTTTATATTGATGTTTGATAAAAATTGGTCTGACTCGTTTCTTCTTCTCTCATCTCTCCTCTCTCTTCTCTCTCTTCTCTCCTTTCTTTTATCTTATCTTCGAGCTCTGATCTCACTCTAACCATCCATTTATCATCCAATGAATCATCCATGAAGGGGAAAGAGGGCAATCTCAACTATCTGACGTTGCTTGAGCGTCACTGATTGGGTGGTGATAGCCTCTGTGAGGTTTGGAAAACCAGATGTGAGGAAAGAAGTGTTGCCGGTCATTCTTGAATCCTTGACTTAATATAGGTACAAGGATTTTTTTTGTTTTCAATTATGGATTTAAATGCTGGAAATTAAATGTGTTTCTTCGATCTTTTCTCTTGATTTGGTTGTTATGGATGAAGTGGGTGGATTCAACGTGATGGACTCATGGTAGCTATGTATTCTCCACCTCCTAGATCTGTGACCAAAACTATTGTTCTTCGCTGTATGATATCAGGTTTGGGTTATGTTGTAAATTTTTTTTGCTTTGCTAGCTATATCTATTCATTTTGCTTCAATGTTAACTGAACCTATTTGATTTCGACAGATTTGATAACTTGAGAAGTCTCTGCTCTGAGTTAACACACTCATTGTTCTATGTATGCAAGGATGGTTGTCATGATGCACACCAAGTAAAATCGAAAGAATCTCATAATGTTGACCTTATCTGAATGTTGCTTAGCGTTTCAATGATGGGAGTCTATGCATATCATCGATCTCAAAATTCGTCACTAGCAGATACTATGACAGTGACTCAACTAAAGATCATCCCTGAACCCATCCATCCCCAGAGAGATGAAATCAAATATTCAGATCGATATGAACCATATCCCCAGAAAAGACTGGAAAATGGACCAGAAACAATTGAAAAAAGGAAAAAAAAAATATAATAATGATTTCTACCCACCATTGACATTACTGGGCCCACAAATGGTCAGAATCCATTGTCACCCACATTCTAGTTTAAGTGTGGTTGTTCTCTCATCGCTACGGCTCTATACACCACATACCCAAAATATGTGGCTGTAGTGTGGCAAATGGGGTTTTGACACGAACATGTGTGGCTTTTGATCATATGTACCATATTTGTTGTATGTGGCCTTTGGTGAGAATTGTTGTAGTGTATCATCTATATTGTTTTCATTTTTATGATACCATCTTGCCGTTTTCATCATCTATGTTGTTGGTTTTTCACAGTTTCACTTTTGATCTAGCTACACGGCCGTACTATTATAGTACCATCTTAATTATTTGTCGAACATGTCAATATTTATCTCAAAATGTCTGTGTATTATATACAATTCTTCTTAGACTAGCTTAGTTCTTTACTTTGTAATTTGACTTTTCTCATTCTTAGTCTGTATATATCTAGGTATTAGACAAAATATCACCCTCAAGTATAAGAGTCAAGTTATAGTGTAGGGATTATGAGTAATTGATATCGTACCCGAGAGATTGGTAAACCCACTATAGCTAGGAAAACCTAAAAGATGCTAAAAGATTATGCAAATGTACAAGTCACAAACAAAGGCTCATAAGTGAACCAAAGTTCATGGTGATTATATGCAATATGGAGTAGATTTGATTTTTTGTTTGGAGATGATTCAACTTGAAACTTGCTAAATGGAAACTTGAAAACCGAAAAGCCTGACAGTACATAGGTGTCATCTAATAATAGGTAAATATTTGCGACCCAACCTTACTAGTCTAGAAATGACCACATTAGATAATTGCAGAAATAAAATCTAAACTTGTAATTTGAGAGCCCCAATTCAACTCGGTTTCTCTTTCGTTTCTACTAACTCTGTCAAGCAGCCTCGATCTCCAAAATCCTAAACATAGTCGAGCAGCCTTCATTGGAGACTCGAAATCATCGACCATAGGTTAGAGTGAGGCTTTGTTTATGGCTTTATGAGTTTGTTTATTGTCTCTTCAGTCTTCACCGTTTGAATTGATGTCTCATCCAAGTCACCAACTGAGTCAAGGTCACCAACGCTTCGACCAACACAGATAGTAACGAAGGTGTCAATTTCGACCCCGATGCGAAAGGACCAACACGGTTAGTAATGAAGGTGTCAATTTCGGTCCCGATGCGAAAGGTGAGAACTGAGAAGGGCGTTGCCGAAACCACGAGGCGCGAGAGCCGAATTCTAGGGGGCCAGATCCTCATACAGAGTGGCCGAGGTTAATGGAAGATGAGAGAGAGAGCCCAAATGAAAACGGAGTTGAGAGAGATGGAGTAATTGGTTGAGACTAGTGAAATTGAGGTGATCGAGGAGGCCTAGATTATGTGAGCAGAGTTTGTAGTGTTCAAGAATGAGGGTGAGCCTTAGAATTTTAATTTTTTTGGTGGAACTTCCTCTGACGTATGACAAGAGTGCAAAGAGTATATGAGAAGAGTAGGTATTTTGGGATTCGATTTAAGGTGACCTAGCTTGATCATATGCTTTGAATTAGAGGGCACCAAATAGATGGATGAACTGGTGGTGGCGACCGGGACATTTCGAGCGAAATCAAATTTGAAAATTGGTGATTAAAATGGGATTGTTCATCAATTCAAACATGACAGAAGGCCCGAAGGACCAACCGGTTTTTAATCGATTCGAGATCTTCTGCTTGTTCAAGTTTTATTTAAAACCATTAAATTATACACGTACGAACTTTTAACACATAATTCACATACCGTTTTACTAACTAAGAATGGGAGATGCTCTAACACCATTGTCAAAATTGTTAAAAATATGAGCTTTCCCTTGGCTCAATTCTTTCAATAATATCAAATGAAGAATTTTGCCAAAAAACAAAACAAAAGAAGAAAAAAGAAAATAAGACTTTGCTGCAAATGAGATAAACTATATATATGAGTTTGTGATACATATGGTCACGGTTCCCGCCAGTTTGGAGAGAGTGAAGCAAAGAGCAGAGAGGAGAGGAAGGTGAGGTATGAGCTTCACGCATCGGTCCATCGCAACGGTAACATTTCCCTATTTCCCACTAAACCCTACTCCCAAAACCCCAACCTTCTTCACTCCCCTACCTTCCCTCCACAACCACAAAACCCTTGTTTCTGTAAACCCTAAATCAAGCTTCCGCTTCCGAATTAGAGCCTCCGCCGCCGGCGAGAGTAGTAGCCAAACACCGTGGTGGGTGAACCTGGTGCCGACCCAAGGTTTGGGAGCTGATAAAGTTCTCAGATTGATTTCGGGGGCCACCGCTAGCCCCATTGGGCAGTACGTGTCCGAACCCGTCACCTTTCTTCATTCTCTCGACCCCAGAATCAAATTGGTATGCTCTATTTTTATGGGTACTCGTTATATTTTTTGTGGGCTTTGCTCTAATTTTGGTTTTGGTTGCTCAAGAAAAGATTTTGAATTTGGTTCTGTGGGTTTTGGGTGTTTTGATGGTGGAATGTTGATGAACCAAGATTGGTTGAAGTTTTTGTTGTTTTGATTTTTGAGTTTTCGTATGTGTAGAAAGATGTCTCAAGTTTTAGACTTTTCTCTGAGATCTCAGAATTAGTAAGGTGACTTTTGTAACAAGGTGCAACTTGGGTCTTCTGAACTTTACACGTTTTTTAGAAAGAAATGAAAGGAGAGAATGCAAAGTTATTGTTTTCGTGTTCTGTTGAAGCAAAGAGAGAGTTGCTGAACTTTTAATGGCTTCCTTAGTTTTCGTTTGAATGGTGAACTTGATGAAGTTTAGTGAGATGTGTTTAGCATGTTGCAAGTGTCGCCTGAAATTTGAGATGATAGTGTTGAACCGGTTGCATTCTATACACTTCTGATCACCAAAGATAAGTTATTTGTTGAATTTGCTGACTCTCAGACCTTGTGATCCTTCTCTTTTTAACTATACAGTAATTTATTACTGGGTGACTAAGAAAATTGTCAGTTGAGCAAAATTTAGTTATTGATTATGAACTTAAACAATCCATTGATAATGTTAAGGTTGTGCATGCTGGAAAATTATCTGTTCTCAGATGCCTATCTGTTGTGACTTATCTTTTTCCGTAAACTTGCTTGACAAGCATTTTATTGAAATTGTACACCTTTATTTTTGTATATTCTGTTGAATTACATTTTTAGATAAAATATTGATATAATGTGGTCTTGATCATGAAGGTTTGGCTTTTGGCTCTTGTTGTATTACCAGCGAGGTCACACATAATACTGCACTTTGGATTAGTCTTTTACTTGGCCATTTTGTCAATATGGGTTCTGCCGAGACATGCGTGGATGGTAAGAAGCTAAGCACCATAGTTGAATCAGGATCTAGTTCTGATTTGGTCTAAGTTTCTTTTGAATTATATTAACAAGACCGTTATGATGAATCTCGTATCTCTTTTTACTTTGTAGTTAAATAAATAGTCTTGTTTCTTAAAAAAAAAATATAAAAAAATAAATAGTCTTGTTCTAATGCAGGTAGTCTTTCTTGGTTGCAGGATCAATTGGGGAGAGTATCTTTAATTTCTGGACTTTTATTCATTATGCTTGGGCTGGGTGCAGATGGTGCACCAGCCCTTGTTCAGTTGAGAACCCCTCCTCCTGCAATGACGGGATTATCAAATCTTCCTGCATCTCTGGCAGGCTACTCATATCTAATTTTTAAGCTAGGACCGGTACAATTTACACGGAAGGGCTTGTCTGTAGCAAGCACAGCTGCTTGCTTAACCTTTACTGTAAGTTTGTTTCTATCTGGCATACCTTTTGCCTTTCATTTAATAAGGACATGCTTAGATGCTGGTTGATATAACAACATACGACTTTCTCTATGTAGCAGGTAGGGTAACAAATCAAATGGAGTGGTAAAACTTAGAACAAGAGTGGCATTTATATAGTTATTTCAATCATTCAATTCATAAGAAGCAAAGTTGTTACCAGATAGATATGTAATCATTCAAATAGAATAATATATTTTCATTATTCTGAGAACTAGGGCTCATTTTTTGTGAAAGGTCTTCCAAAGTGCGAGCCTTTGCCTAACAACCACAACCCCTGAAGAACTTGCATTTGCCTTGCGGTGGTTTATGCTCCCTTTGGCAAATATTGGAGTTCCAGTGGCTGAAATTATTCTTACACTCATGCTTTCATTGAGGTTCATCAGTCTAGTGTTTGATGAGGTATGATAGTTTGTAAACAGTCTTTATTTTAATTTAAATATGATTTGAATTTGTTTTGTTTTCTTATAGACTGATATTGATTTAGTTCTAGAATACACTCAAATTGATATGTTATAACAATTTGTTGGTAGGTCCGTAATGTTGCACTGGGAATTGTATCTCGTAGGGTAGACTGGCAACAGTTGACAATGGTGGAGACAATAGATGGTAAGCTTCTGCAGCATTTCTATAGGAAGATTTTATATTACATTTTTCTTACTAGTTCTCTTCTCATCAATTTTAGCAATTAAAATCAAATCTGAGTTAGGGTCCTCCAAACCTGGAATAGTTTTCGCCGGGTAAATTTCATCATTGAATTTGTATGCTATTTGGATGGTACATCAAATAATGCTTTCTCTTCTAAATTTTTTGAATTTCAACAAGCGTTATATATCAATTTTTTTTAATGTCAGATATCAAATTTTGTTTTAGCTCCTCAGTCTGACAGCTTGAATTTCATGAACTATATGCTATGTAAAGATGTGTCATTTTGTTAGAGTATGAATGCATGCTTGTCAAAAATAATTTCTTGCCTGCACTCAAAATGTTTGAAAGGCTCTTTTCTTCGTTTGGTCAACCGTCATCAATAGTAGATATTTTATATAGCCTCTCTGTGGCTAGTGCTAAGCACTAACCAACTTTAGCTAAGGCCACATCTGAACACCGTCGTAGGCATGAATGAAATGAATGGGGTGCTAGCTGTAGTTTGGGTGGTGATGGAAAGAAATATAAGATTATTTGAAACCTACGCTGGGGTGGAGAAGGAAGACCTTTGGGAGAGAGTTAAGTTTTGGGCATCGTTATGGGCTTTGACTTCTAAGATTTTAGGGATTATACTCTTTTTTACATAATTCTTAACTGGCAAGCAGTTGTAATATTCCCCAAAGCCCTAAGTTTTGAGTTAGCATTATCAGATGGGCTGCTAAGCATCTGTCCCTAGATGTCCTCCTTAGCTATCTAAAGCGGACTCCTTGTACATTGCTTTTTGTTTAGTAAAAAGCTATTTCTTTTCATAAACAAAAAGAATGAATGGAGCTTTATGGCCCTAAGCTTTGAGTTAGCATTATCAGATGGGCTGCTAATCCTCTGTCCCTAGATGCCTGCGTTAGCTATCTAAAGCGGACTCCTTGTCCAACTCCTTGTACGGGCTTTTTGTTCAACTAGAATTTTCTTATACTTATTCCATGTTCATCCATAACTTGCAAGAAAGTTCCACCTATGAGCTCCCATTGATCGTGAGTAGTACGGTTCATGAAGAACAATGCACAATACTCATCAGCTTCTAGTTATGTTCTGCCATCCAAATATCCTGATCTATTTTCACCTACTCCTTTTCTCTCCTTCTCTGATTATGTCTCCATGTTCCGGAGAACCCAACCTAGATCACGAATAGGAAATCCAACCATTACGGCTACACCATCTCCAAATCCTTAGCTGGATAGTTCCACAGTGGCTAGTGTAGCCAAACTTGGACCTTAAATTATGAATTTTGGCAATCAAGTTACCTCCTGATAAAGAGTTTTGAGAAGATGGTATAATATTGACTGGAAAATTCACTGGAATGCAATTCTTAGTTACCCAAAATTGAGGTTCCACTCACCACCGAGCTCGAGGAGAAGGATGCTATCTCACAATTATGGAGCCCTGCAGATTTTTTTTGAATGACACTGAGTAGACAACTGTGCTTGCAGATCAGATGCTTGAAGAAAATGGGAAGACCAGTGATTTTAGGATGGTCCAGCTTGACACAGGGTAATATAGCTGCAATAATTATGGTTGTTGGTCCATGATTCTCAATGAAATTCCAGAAGGGGCAACAGTATGTAAAGAATGGACTAGGAAAGCCCCTGTAAGTAACACTTTTGATTTCCTCACTGGGAGATGCACATTGATCTTGAGGTTTGATGTGCCTCCACTGACTGGAACTGCTAATGGCCGACTCCTACAAGAGCGGAGGGATGTCTCAGGAGCTGGCTATTAAGTTGGAAGTTTCCGTGTTAGAATCAAAACATTTGTTTGTAGGAGATTTTGAAAATAAAAAAAAATGATCGGAAAGCTTTACAATGTTGAAAGGGAGGAGTTTGAACACAGTGCTTGCAAAGAATGTATTTGAGAAAATGCATAAGCTGCTGGAAGAATGTAATGCAGGTAAACAGTTGCAACTTCGGAGACTGAGTGGTTAACTGGTGGCTTTTTGTTTTCAGTCATAGCTTGTGCCCAACTAGTTATTCTTTCTCTGGTAAGTGGTTCCATTATTATGTTTTAAGTAAGGACTAGAAGATGGAATTTCATTTTTCGTGTCATGCTTGACATGAGCAACAAGTGTGGTGCACAAGAGCATCTGCATAATATTGGGTTGGTATTTTGAATAAAGTGCTGTCATGAATTCTTTAGTCAAACATTTTCTTGGAGTTTGTATTGAGAAGTCAAATTGGAATCAAGGAGCTTCAAGGAAGTGGTCCTCTGTTGGTACTTTGCTCCAAGACGGCATGTTTGAGGAAGCAATTGTTATTTTCTTGGATACTGCAGGCTTAGGAAATAAAAGGGGACAGAATGACCTGCAGTGGCATCTGCTTACTGTTGTTTAGGATATCTTGTTTTGCAAGCATCAGTTAGCACCTAATAATCTTTGATCATTGGAAAGACTTTCATGCTCTAGCTTTAAAACATGGGAATCTCATGGGCCATACTTTTGACAAGATGCTAGAGAAAGACTTCATATCTTGGACAGTCATTATGTTCTTCACAATTGTCCGATAAAGATTTTACCTTTGTACCATAATGTTCTGAACTTCAGATGGTAGAAATTCCTGTTGCTCCACCGATTGCTGAAAGATCTGTTTTGATTGTTCTTCCATTATGTGCGGCATTAAAATCAGTGAGTATCTCCAGGTTGTTTGTACTTGTTGAAAATTTTTGTGGAAATATTACGGTTCTGTTGGTTTATCCATGCTGCTATCGGATCCTGTATTGAAGGTGTATGTTAATTTGGTATGAAAGTTTTTCTGCAAGTTCATTGTGTAGATGGTGCCATCTATTTTATGAAGCATGATATGGGAGTGTGTTCGGGGTTAGAGTCACAGGATTTTGAGCCTATGGACCTTTTAGTATCAGGCTGGTAGAAATGCTTATACCAACTTGAGCTATGGTCGTCAGATGTTCCATACAGTTTCCATCTTCCTTGACATAAATAGCAGAGGAAAACCATTATAAAGGCAGTATATGAATCGAGTCTTTTCGTAGCATAACTACATACGCTAAAGCAGTTCAACTTAGTTTATGAGTTGTGGTTAGAGATATCTAATCTTTATATATGAACTGAAATGAATTGTGTCATTAGTTATTTAATTTCCTTTAATCTTTCAGTTTTGTTTCTTTTTTTATGTGCTTGCGTCCTATCATAATTGTTTTCTCTCTCTGTCATGGATGTAAAATTACTTCATATGCTAAAGCCCTTCAACTTGGTTGATGAGTGATGAACAGATAAATATGTATCTGTATTATACAGATTATCAATTTTTCATTGGCTGAAATTCTTTATGATAGTCTTCTGTTCTTATTTTGCAGTTTTCTTTGCCTACTTTCGTAGGATCTTCAAAATATTTTTAGCCACGCAGAGCAGATTTCACAGGTTTGTACATCATTTAATACCTTTTCTCTCTTCCAATAATCTGATGCTGCATTTTGTATATGTAGTTTGAACTTTGAAGTCTCCCCAACCGCCCACATATAGAGCATTAGGTTTGATATGTATGCTACATGCTTAGCTAGTATGCAAATATTTTGGGAAGAGCAGATCATAGTGTGGTCCTATTGTATAAAGAGAAGTGTTGAGCATGGTTGTTTTGACAAGTGTCATACTAACTCGCAAAGACAAAGTGACTCAAGCTTAACACCTTTACCACCAATTTTTATGGCTTTTATAGGCAATGATTGCAAGAGGTTTCAGAGGGGACTGCAACACGCATAAAATGTACCTGTTATCCGATCCTTCCATTGGTATAGCAGATGTTGTTTCACTGTTATGCCTGGTTGGTATTATAGGTGCTGCGGTTTGGTCGGACTACTTTCTTATTTGATGTGCAGTGCAAATTCCTTGGTAATACTTTTAATCCCTCTTATTTGTATGCTGACAGTTTTTTTGCTTGGGAATTTTGTCTCTGGCTGATCAAGTATATTGACAGGGATACAACAACTGTTCATAATACGGTACTATAAACCTGTTCAAGTCATCTGTTAGTTGTGGAAGCTCTGTAGTAAAGGCTGTCACTTTGCGATATATGGAAGATGCTTACCAGTCATTGATCAGCCAGTCCTGCAGAGAAGTATGAGAGGTGTAGTGAAAGCCAAGAATGCTGCACCAGAAACATTGGTGGTGTAACTGTATTCTAGAGTTCAGGCTATGCTGGCTAATCCAAAACAGGCATCCAATTACAGAGCGGTGGATAGTTGAAGCAATTACTTTACTTGTTGTAGGAAAATAAACATTTGTAACTTTAGTCGCAACCTTAGAAGACTAAAACTCTCCATCTCTCTCTTCTCTTCCTTTTTGGCAAACGGGCAAACCCCAAATGGTTTGTCTGTCAACCATAATGTGAAACCCCCAAAAACAAAATTGGGAAAAAAGAATATAACCCTCAAAACAATTTGGTAGGCATATTACGACCCATCCATGGCGTTTGGATATTGATCATCAGTGTTTCCATCTGTTACGAATATAGCATCTAGAAATAACACTAGCTTGAAGTAGTCCTATTATCTCTCGCGCACAAAGAGATTGGAGGCACTGATATGTCCGAGTCCTAGCTTTAGTCTCCCTTAGAAATCAGTATGTCAGTAAGTAATGCAAGGTCGTGTAACCAAGCATAGTTGAAGCGAAAGAAGATGCAGGCATAAAGGAATAGGATGAGCTGTTCCTTTGTGTTCCTCTTCCTCCAGCCCCAGCTAAAGCGGCTAGAGGTATTACTCCACCACCACCACCACCGCTTGCACGTCGTCCACCAGTGCCGCGTCCTTTAAAGCCTCCGCCTTTTGCAGCCGCTGAGGTGACAATCATGTTCAACAAAAACAGAACTTTCCAAAGCATCATTGCCAGAAGTTGAGGCCTGAAACATATGAAAGAGTAGTTAAACTGTACTGTTTAACAAAATGAAAACTATATTATGAAGTGGCTTTGGATTGTTGAACCTAAGTTACACACACGGATCTCTAGCTAATTCTTAACACAGCTAGAACTCCTAGAAGTAACAGTTAAATTAAACTAAAAAAAGCTTTCAAACTCTTTTTATTGATCTAAAGAAAAACACTTCGCTATGTTTCCAATTTTCCATCATTCGGAAACATAGCGAAGTTACATCTTCCTGAGCTATTTCACAATGTACAAGAGACCGAAACTTCTAGGTTGATTATATCTCGTTACCTTGAACACAGTCTCAAATGGATTTTCAAATTTACAGATGAGTATCTGCCATTGTTAACACTAGAAATTAGATCATGAATGACTACGTTACTCGGATGGATCCAACTTGAGATATCGATCTATATATTAGCTAGGTAGTGTAAGTGATATTTGTTTTGCAATGAATGTAACTAATATGAGACCATATCAAGCCGAAAACAAAATGCAACAAATCCAAAGACTAAAGCATAGTCAGAAAACGAGGGCACCTAAAATCCAGATGCAATAAAGAAAATGTAAAGAAACGAATGCTCATACCTAATTCAAAAATGGGCGGAGAACTAAATCAGTAGGAGAGAATAATAGTGACCTTAATAAGGTTTGTTTCTACCTCTCCCGAGATCACGGGACGGGAGGTCGAATCCTTAGCTCCGGGTCCTGTAACTGCACAAGTAACAGCACGTCAGGAGTCGGGACTGGGGTGGCCCAGTCTTCGACTCTCCGATGCTTAAGTCAGCGTTCGATTGCTACTTTTGTATAGTACGGGAGTATGGGAGGAATAGTGAACTTACCTCTTTTGGGAATTCGTGTCTGTTTTATAGGCTAGTACTAGAGGTTCTGTCGTTAGCTTTCGATGTGGGACTGTTTTCATGGTGTTGTTCAGTCTTCCTCCTTTCGGGGGTGTTTAGCAGCTATGAAGTGGGTTTGGCATGTGCATTGTTGTTATGCCTCCGCTCTTTGGGTGTCCATAGAGGTCTCGTTGGTGGTGTTTTGGTCGGAATGATCTCCGGTGACTGGGTAATAACGTCACATTCTCGGCATGGCCAAGTGTTTTGGCTATGTATTACCAAGTCTCCAAGTCCCCAGTCCGAGAGAGCTCTTGGGTGGGGAGTTATTCTCCAGTTGTGCCGAGAATGTGTTTTACCCGGGAGTTGGAGGCATGGTGTCGAGTCCCCAAGTCCCTACGCGAGGATCGCGAGGTGGCTAGGGTTGCGTTTCGAGAACTCGATACAATCCTTTCGTCATATCTCACTTGTATCATAAATGGCTAGTTTATGAGGGACACATGGTCATTTTATGACGTCATTAAGGCTGTAACGGCTCGTGCATTTAACGCGCATACGTGAGATCGTGGGGCGCGTTGTAGCGCACGTTTGGGTCGTGGTTGACGTGGCTTCTCCCTGACTGTCGAGGTGGGGAAGATCTGGACGGTTGTGGTTGATTTGAGTGCCTATAAATAGACTTGGAGAAAACAGAGGAGGGAGTTCGCATTTTGAAAAGAGGGGTTAGGGCTTGAAAGGTGCTTCGATGAAATGTGAAGATTGAACATGGGGAACGTTCAATTTCATCCTCGATTAGTTGGGTGCGAGCGCTCGGCTGTTTGCAACCAGCTTCACTGCCACTACTCATATCCGCGTTTTAAAGGAGGTATGAACTTGTCGATTCCCATTCTGGGTTGTGTTTTTGTTTTGTTTCGAATCGGTAGGGGTGGGGTTTTGTTTATGGTTTTCGCATTGCATGGGTTTTTTTCCTTTTGTTGGTTGATTCTGGGTTGAGGGATTGGGTTTTGACTATCAGGCTAGTTAGGGTTAAGATAGCGAGAGTTTAACTCGTGAGGATGTAGGGTATGATAGACCCGGTGTGGGTGTCCAGCGAGGAGATTGTAGTCGTCTCTAGCTCGCCTGATCCTGATTCGGACACCTTGTACTTGATTTAGGAGAGGGCATTCCCGTTATGGATGCTGGGTCTCACGTGTCCTCGTCTGACCCTCTCTTGTAGGAGGTAGAAGAGTTTAGTATGGCGAGATCTCGGAAGGCCGACAATTCGTTCTGGGATCCTCCTGGCGAGAGTATGACATCGTCAGAGCTAAAGACACTTAGGCAAAATTAGAGTATTCCCAATGAGGTCTTGTTGCGGCCTCTTTCCAAGGGAAGTTTTGGGATCCTCCGGACAACTTTACGTTGGTATATGAGTACCAGTTGAGATGCGGGTTAATCTTCCCGCTACCCCCTTTTGTGCAGTACACCTTGGTGTGTCTGCATGTCGCTCCGAGGTAAGTCACCCCGAATATGTTGAGGCAGATTTTGGGGACGGGGGTACTATTATGTTTATTGGGACAAGAGTTCCCCAATTTTGAGGAGTTCAACGCTTGCTGACACATGGCGTATTGTGCTAAGAAGGGCAGTCGGGGTTGCGTGACGTTGAAGTCCCGGGGTAAGTTCAAGATCTTGGTGGAAGATTTGCCCACCTCCACGAACGAGAGCTGGCGACGGAAGTGTTTCCTCGTTGGGGGGCAATGACAAGAGTGGCATGGACATCCCTTCCGAGTTCTCGGGACCTACCAAAAAATAGGTACCATGCTTTGTGTCTCATGTTTTCTTATTGTTAAACCTGTTTTTCCCCTGCTGACTGCTGACCTTGTGTAGTGCCCCAAGAGTATAAGTTAACCGAGCTGATGGAGCGTTAGATACGCCGGGTGCTGTGGGCATTCGAGTTTAGGAGTTCGTACCGGATATGCCGCCTTGGCATATATAGTCATTTCAGTTATGCTCGGGTCCCGGGTCTGTATTTTTGTTTTGAATGTCTTTCTATTTTATGTTTTCTGGTCTCTGCTTGACCCTCATCTTTTGTTTGGTGCAGTGACGATGCCTCGAGATGGTGGGTCGCGGAAGAAGGAAGGTCCTTATGACAAGGTGTCAGATGAGGACGTTTTAGATGGGTTGCATGCCGAGGCTGACCACGCCAAGCAGTACGACATTGACCTGGAGACCGGCGAAGGGAAAGAAGTGGAGCTTGAGGACGATTTCTTAAGGTTGAAGCTAGCGGATGAGGATTATGCCTACTTGCCTCCCTTGGTGGCAGAAGCGATAGGCTTGGGTGACCAAGAGATTGAAGACATTGAAACCGAGGGTGGCGACCACTAGGGAAACCAGGATCAAGTCCCTGTGGGGGAGGAGTTAGTTTCAGAGCCAGTGGGAATGGAGGATGCATCTTTGGGGAATGTGGGTGGCCCTCAAACTGGCAGTGAAGACTTGGTGATTGAGGAGGTGGACCTTATTGTGCAAGGGTCAGAAGAGGCTGTTGTGACAAGGACTCGGAAGAGGAAAGAAAGGGTCGAGTCGTCTCGTGAGGGTCAACCAAAGAGGTCCCGAAAAGAAGGGCGTTCCGGGAGCTCCGGAAGCTTGGCTGAGATCACCCAGGCATTAGAGGGGACAAGGGAGATGCAGCCTTACTTGGCTCAAATGGCGTACGACATGCGTCACCACTCTCGCGACATCCACGCGCTGGAGGAGGTTGATCCCTTGGCTGGCGTGGCTCTTGCCAAGGAGAAGTTAACTCGGGTAAGTGTACATAATGTTCAATTTGCTCCTCTTCGTTCCCTGGTTTTGCGCTTATGCTTTGGCTTTTATCTGCCGGCGACACTGCTTATTTATGCTGCAAGTGAGAGGGCTGTTACCCCCTTGCAGGAGGGTGCTGAGGCCAAATGCCAGCAGTTAAGGGAGGCAGAAGAGAACAACCGCGCCCTCTCGCAGTGTCTTGAGTAGCTAGAGCAGGATGTTGCTGTCTTCCGAGACTAGGCTACTGAATCTGGGAAGGAGGCTGCTGAGCTGAAGGAGGCTATGCAAGAGAAGGAGAAGCAAGTGGAAGCTGGGGAGGTGGCTGCTGCCAAGGCGGTTTCTCTTGAGGCTGAGGTGGCGAGGTTGACCCATGCTTTGGTGGAGCAAGAGAGGGTTTGGAAGCTGAAGTGTGCAAGGGCTGCTGGGGCTAGGGAGAGGGTGTTCCGGGAGAGTGAGGTATATAAGCAGCAGCTGAGGAGTGCTTATAACCGGGGACAGGATGAGATGAGCAAGACTGGTTGCCAAGCTTGCTAGATAAATGAAGCCGCCATGCGCAAGTATTATGCCGAGAGGGATGTTGCGAAGAAGGCTTGGGAGCAGATGACGCCAGAGCAGAGGAAGCAAGCCGAGATCTCACGGTAGCTGGCTAAGCAGCACGAGGTTTGGCGTGCTACATCCTCTGCTGCACCAAAGGAAGTTCTTGCTGTGGGCACGCCTCGGCCACTTGCAGTGGTTTCTTCTCCACTAAGGGCTCCGCATCCCGAGGGGTCCCCTTCTACTCAAGTGGTGGTGTCTTAGGTTGCGTCTTCTGTGATGAACCCCCTAACCCTCGAGCGCTTGGACTTGTGGCGTCGTCGCGTACTGAAGTGCAGAAGATTCCAGCGAGTAAGTCCCCTATCACAGAAGTGCAACAAGTGAGCTCCCTGGTGCGTCCTAATGTTTTCGTGAGGCCTCCCCAGGCATCTCGTGACTGCTCTAAGCATGCTTATGGGTAGAGGGTTTTAGTAAATATCAGCCAGAGCCGTGGGCGTGGTAGCGGTTCAAAGAGTGGCAGGAACGTGAATAAGTCAAGTGGCGCGTCCTCCAGGGAGAAATGATTATGTTATGTAATTTGTTGTTTTTGTTATGTTTAGTTGTTTGTTTTGCTTGCTTGTGAAACAATGATGGTGGCGTGGTTAGTCATTTGAACAATTTGTTATTTATGGATTGCCTGGGAGTCCAAGTTGATAGCTGTTTATGTTAAAGAATGCTCTTGTTTGTGGACCATTGTTTGCTTTGGTGTTTCGTGTCCTTTATACGGTATGTTATTAAAAATTGGAGAGAAAACATAGCATCTTCATTTAGGATAGGCCGCTAATGGGCAAGGTGTACATTTGATTTGGGCCGTTGATAAACGCACAAAGTGTTATGAAATTAACGTATTTCCTACCCTATTTAGTTATGTTATTTCCTTAATAATACTATCTCTAACATGTTTTGTGAGTGTGAAGGCAAAAAGAGCCTAAAAACAGAAAAGGAAGCTAAAACTGGCAATTTAAGAGAAATCCTAGTCAAACTAGGAAACAAGTCCGACTCGAGCAAGGAATCTCTCTAATTCGCGGGAATGAGTAAATCAAAAGGATAAGTCGTTTAGGAAACTTTTCTGTTTTAAAATGGGAAACTTACCTATTTCATTTTAGGAAACTTTCTTATTTTGATTTAGGAAACTTACTACTTTTGAATCTTTCCTATTCTGACTTTCCTAAAATATTTAGGAAACTTTCTTTTCTAATGAGACAGGGAAACCATTTGAAGTCAGAAAACCTAATCCAACTTGGAATAGGAATCTGTGAATGTCTATAAAAGGGGGAGAACGAATTCTGCAGCAATCAAGGATTTTATATGTGCTAATCAGAGAATTAAGGGAGATACTTTCCTTTAAATTCGTCATTTGTTGTTATTCCCCTACCATATCTATCTGATTTTATTTCCCTTGCAGGAACCCTAATTGCGCACAAATAAAGAGAGGGAATTTTCGTCAAAAGCCTGATTGATAGCAGAGAAGGAAAGTTCTTAATCGCTGGGATTTACTTTGGAGAACAAGGAGTGTACCTGGTCCATATTCAAGCCTTATGCAATGGATTACTACACAAGACATTCCAGAGAATTCTGGGAATGTCTAAATCAGGATTTAAAGCAGTAATTCTGCACCGTTAGATCACAATTCAATCAAAGGCTAGGAGCACAGCTAGGGTTTGGCATGTTCACTATAAATAGAGGCTGTCTACTTCACAATTATCATCATTCATTCACGTAAAAACCAGAGAGATACGAAAGCAGCAGCAAGCCTTCTTTTCCTCCCCTGCCGAGTTCATCCTCTCTTGCCAGACCTTGAAGGACTTCTCCACGAAGGTAGCAGAGTTGGAGACTTGAAGGACGAAGCCAAACATCCTTTTGACGTTGCCAAGCTTCCTTGGAAACTGAAAAAGTGCAAACACTGCCTTTACTTTGTTTTGATTTTCTTTACAATTTGAAAGCATGTTTCGAATGTTAAACTCTGGATTTGTAAGCATGTTTTGCTTGTTTTTGTATTCAATAGATTCAGAATTTTAGTAAAGCATGTTGAAGTTTCGTTCATGATATTCTTAGCAATCTAATCTTGTTAATTCATTGTTTAGGAAGTATGCGTTTTTGTTTTATTACTATGTTAGAATGCATGATAACTAGTGCCATTATTTATACTAAGTCTCGTAGGTAAGTATGGATCTCCAGTGGGGGAAGCTATGTCAAAATGGCTGAAAACGTATACTATGCAGTTCCCTGTTGTGACATTCATAATATAATTGTGTTCAATCTCGTTCTATAGATTCTAACGACTCATGTTAAGTGTAGACAGATACACTAAGTATTGAAAGCAACCTTGCATGAGATGTCCTAGTTCTAGACGTTCTGTGTTAGGGACAAGTAAGTAGAACTATAAAATGCATGACCTCGTAGGCTTGTATTTTGAGATTGTTTCTAGTTCTTTGAATTGGCATGTTATCGGATTGCTAAGGTTGAAACGTGAACTTTGATGCGTGGTCAGAATCTGAGTCTTCTCTGATGGATATGTTGAATGAATCAATCACTTGTATATATTAGTTTAGTTGTTATCTTTATCTTTTAGTAGGAATTTTAGAACAAACCTTCAATCCCCCCCCTTTTTGCCTTGTATCATATGTATATTTGTAAATAATTACTTGTATTGATAATTACTAACTCTTTTGACCATTGTTCGCAGGAGAGCCCTTAGTCCTCGGCTGTAACGATACCCAGCTTATTCTATACTATAATGCTGGGGTTTTTTTAATTGAGAACGTCCCGGTCACGGAACGCGCATCAATTTTGGCGCCGTTGCCGGGGACTATAAAGTCTCTTGTTCATAATGCATCATTTTAATTAATTTTGTTTTTAGTTGGATAATTTTGACTAACGGTTGTTTGTTTTTATCTATTTTCAAATTTATATTTTGGGTTCTAAACCATTGGAACAGAGTAAGGTCACTTTAGTTAATTGGGACCTTAACCCTTCATTAGTGCCTTGTCAGAGGTCTCTTGAGGTTGAGGGCGGTTCTTATTAACTCTTGTAGAGCCGTCTAACACATGAGTGCTTCCTAGTTGAGTAAGGGGCACATTGGGTGGTGTCGAGGCCAAGTTAAGTGACTGGGACCAAAATTGGATCTCCAAGGACTATAGACTGTGCGTAAGCGCGACAGGGGTTACGACCTCCATAGTCCACTAAAACGAGTCCTACCAGCTTCATCTTGACCTGGTCATCCAAGCCTTCTGAAACCACGGAATGTATTTATGTCTAGACGTAATACCTAGGTCGTACGCCACTATGGTTTACTTCTTAAGATGTGATTTTGAGAGTAAATAAAATTTTTACCTTTTAACTTTTAACTTTAAGAAAATATTGTTTTTACACTAAGGTATATTAGATCAAACATGACTTTGGAAAAGGGTAGCTGTTTCAGTCCCATTGCACATCGAGGTCCTCTGTTCCCGTACCTAAGTGTTAAAGAGATAATTAACTTTGATTTAGGACTAAATTGTTGTAAATGTCGAGTTCCTTCATCAACATAGTTGCATTCTTATTCAATTTCCATTTCATTCACTTTTCATCTAGTAACCCTCCCTCCCTTTCCCTTTGAATTCCAGGAAATATCATATGGCTAATGGAACTTAGTCGATCAAGGACCTCATGTCCTTCACATGCATGGTAGTTCCCACTTTCACTAACGATTTCCCTAGAGATGCTACATAGCTTGATGTGAAGTGACCAGCAATGAGTTGACGATGATTGGCCATCATTTTTAAACTCCGGTGTTTAAGGTGAATGGCCACCAGTTGAAGCCTAACATTGAGGCATTTAAGGAACACATTGTGGAGGAAGTACCCCTCCAAGATACGCCATTCACATAGAGCTAAAATGGAGGTACAAGTCTCGGCTGAAAGACTATAAACGTTAAGCGCTGCTTGCGAGGCAACCCAATTCAACCGAAGATATGGAGGAGCCATCAATGCAGGTTTGTTATCCATTCCTCTCTTCTCTTTTACTTTTCGTTATATTTATTTGTTTTTAGTTCCTATTCCATGCTTTGATTCTACACATTATTTTGTGAACATTGAGGACAATGTAGAGTTTAAGTGTGGGGGAAGGATTTACATGTTTATTGAGTCATTTATTGAAATACTTACAAAATGAAAAATAAAAATTTTCCTTTGCTTTTTGAGTATTTTGTTTGTTTTTGAGTCTTAGGAGCCTTTAACTGTCTATGATGATTTTAATCTCTGAAATTATGGATAAGATCACAAGATGATTTCTAACTGATATTCTGAAGTTAATTGAAATGAATGGAAATCATGTGAAACGTAGTGGATATGATTTGAATCTCTGGTACAGAAATGAGCATGCTAAGACAAGTTTTTGATTCATATGAACCTTTAATGTGAGCTTTTGAGCCTTGATATGTGCTATTCTTTCTAAGTGATTATTGAAATATTCTGATTCGTTTTCTTGGCTATAAATGTTGAAAACCTCATTATTCTTTCAATTTGATTGATTGCTCACCATAGCTTTTAATGAACTAGAGATGACTAGAACTCACTCTTGTGAACTTTCGAAACTTTTAATTATAAAACGCTCTGATTTTAGAAGGGATAAATGGAACTTTTTAGGATGATCACCATTGCCAAATAAACTTGTGTCCCTAATTGTGTGCACTGCACACCCCTTAGTTTGAGCCCATTTGATCCTACATTAAGCCCTTTCTTTCATCACCTATGTAATTTTTACCTGAGCTTAGTACAACATATCTCTACCCTTGTCCTTTGGGCATAGTAGAGCATTTTGTGTGAAGACTACTGAAGGTGACGATGAAGAGCAAGTGTGGGGGAAGAAGCTTTTGTAATGTCCTTGTTATATAAGAAGAAAAAATTTTTCCTTGAAAAGAATAAAAAGAAAATATAAAATAAAATTTCGGCAGAAAAATAAAATCTGGACATTGTCTTTATGTTGTGAAATGAGAATTTTTGTTGTAAATGGAAGGCCTAAAAACGAAATTATTTGGCCTTTGTTCTGCTTCATGATGTTGTAAGGTGGTTAGAATGACGAAGGGCCCAACAAGTGGTATCTGGCCCTTGATTTGGCGACGAAAGGCATGTTTGATGCTCTGCTAGGTCCTTAAGAATTTTGCAACACTTGCTCTTAAATTCATACCCCTAGCCTGACCCCATTAACACCTTTTAAAGTTCCTTTTGATCTTAAAGATGAGAAAAATTTGATCTGTAGAGTTTGTTCCAAGAGTTGAGCCTATGGTATGGTTCATTTGTGTGAGTAATTGAATTCTTTCATGAGGTTTATATATGTTCTATTGTGCTATTGTTCATATAAATGCAAGCTTTTTGATTCTATCTTGCATACTTTTCGAGTGATTTAGCCAGAAAATCTGAGTGAAGAATGAGTGCATACCTTGTGAGAATGAATCCTACTTGTTTGAAACATGCTGAGCTTAAATATCACCATTGTTCTATCAGGTCCTACGTGTAAATATGTGATCTATGCATGGCAATTAGCTTCTGAAATTTCATGGAATGATTCTTGATTACATCCTAATTTTGATGCCATGAGAGTAGAGATTGTGAGACAATAGTTATGGGCATTAGAGTTTGAGTGTTTGTTACGTTGTTATTTTTCAAGTCTGTTTGTTTTTGTGTTAGAGTCTATTTGTTAGTTTGGTTTTGCTAAGGGACTAGCAAAAGCTAAGTGTGGGGGAATTTGATAAACGCACAAAGTGTTATGATATTAACGTATTTCCTACCCTATTTAGTGATGTTATTTCCTTAATAATATCACTCAGGACCTCCATTTGTATAGGAATCACTGCCTCGGTGCCATAAGACAAGAGGTATGGAGATTCACCTGTGACTGTTGTTGGGGTGGTACGAAGTGTCCAGAGGACTTTCGAGAGCTTGGCAGCCCACAACCCTTTGACATTTTCCAAGCATTTCCTCAAGTTCTGCTTGATGAGCTTGTTTATGGCTTCCACTTGGCCATTGGTTTGAGGGTGTGCTAGGGAGGCATAGAAGATTGCGGTGCCTTGCTCGGAGAGGAATTCTCTGAATGTGTCATTGTCAAATTGTGTGCCATTGTCTGTGATGATGGCCTGTGGTACCCCAAACCGACAGTATAAATTACGTCATAGGAAGTTTATCACCTTTTCAGTTATGATTGTGGCAAGGGGTTTTGCCTTTATCCACTTCGTGTTATAGTCTATAATGACAATTGCAAATTTGAGTTGGCCGGGGTTGTAGGTAGCCGTCCCACGAAATCAAGTCCCCACTGACTGAAAGGTACTAGGGAAATGATGACAGACAGTGGCACTGGAGGGTGATGGGCAAAATTGGCAAATTTGTGGCATTGAAGACATGCTTGGACAACCCGCCTTTGCATCCTGCTGTAATGTTGGCCAATAATATCCTGCTCTGAGGGCCTTGAACATGAGGTTTCGAGGACCCGCATGGTTTCCACACACCCCACTATGAAGTGACTTCAACACTTTATGGCCCTCTTCCGTGGGCAAGCACTTTAGGAAGGGACATGACTGACTACGACGGTATAGCTTACCGTCTCCGAATAGGTAGAGTGAAGCCTTGTGGCGCAGCCGCTGTGCTTCTCTTTTGTCTTGGGGTAGGGTACCGTTAAAGAGGACAGTCACATATGGGTCCATCCATGAGGGCTGGTTGGTTGTCTCGAGGGCAAAGATTTCTGAATAAGCTTTCGAGATGCTGGGCTTATCCAAGATTTCTATGTGCACATCTGGTGACGTGGACTTGGGTGGAGTTGTGGCGCGTCTCGCGAGAGCGTCTGCCTTCGAGTTCTTGGCCCTCGGGTTTTGTGTCAGTTTGTAAGATATGAAGTGCTGCAAGAGGGCCCCTGCTAGATACTCTTGTAGGATCCTAGGTTATTCTGGTTGGCCTTGAAGTCTCCTGCCACTTGATTGACCACAAGCTGAGAATCACTGAATATGTAGATGTACAAGGCTCCGAGTTCTCGATAGAGCTGAATGCCAGCTATGAGAGCCTCGTATTCAGTTATGTTGTTGGATGCTTTGAATTTGAACCGGAGAGCGCACTCATAAGAATGTCCCTCTGGATCTGTGATGATTATTCCTGCCCCACTTAACCTATTGTTTGAGGATCCATCGACATGGAGTTCTCAGATTGCGCCCGGGGGGGGGGAGCGTCTGTACTTGGGTTGTCGTGGTCCAGGAGGATGATCTCAGCAATGAAATCTGCAACTGCCTGTCTTTTTATAGTTGTTCTCGGTTTGAAATGGAGGTCAAACTCTCCCAGTTCAATTGTCCATTTCACCATGCGCCTTGAAGTTTCAGGTTTTTGGAGTATTTGCCGCAAGGGATGATTGGTTAGGACATGAATTGTGTGAGCTTGGAAATATTGCCTGAGTTTTCTTGCTGCAGTGATGAGGGCTAGGGCTAGTTTCTCAATATCAGGGTAGCGGGTCTCGGGATCTGCAAAACCTCTACCACAGTAATATACTGGGAGCTCATTGTCATGTTCATAGCGCGTGAGAGCAGCGCTAATGGCCGTGGCGGAAAAAGCCAAATACAAGTAAAGCACTTCTCCCGGGACAGACTTGGAAAGGAGAGGGACTGCTGCAAGGTAAGTTTTGATATTGTTGAAAGCATCGTGATGTTCCGGGCCCCATGCCACATTCTCCTTATACTAGGTTTTTAGCAGTTGAAAGAATGGGTTGCATTTGTCTGTGAGGCGGGAGATGAATCAAGTTAGAGCGACCAAGCGTCCCGTGAGGCATTGGACCTCGTTCCGGGTACTTGGAACAATCATGTCAAGTATGGCTTGTATCTTTTCTGGGTTAGCTTCAATCCCTCTTTCGCTGACCATGAAACCTAAAAATTTTCCTCCGCCAACAGCCAAAATACACTTTTGTAGGTTGAAGCGCATCTCGTGAGCCAAGAGTTTAGTGAAGACTTTGTCTAGGTTGGCGATGTGGCCATCATTCGTTTTGCTTTTGACTAGCATGTCATCCACATATACCTCCATGAGCTCACCAATTTCTTCCTCAAACATGGCATTAACTAGCCTTTGATAGGTTGCCCCTACGTTCTTGAGTCCAAAAGGCATGACTGCGTAATAGTATAGCCCTTTGTTCGTAACAAAAGTAGTGTGTTCCTGATCTGTGGGGTGCATTTTAATTTGGTTTTATCCTGAATAAGCATCCAGAAAACTAAGCATCTTGTAACCAGCTGTGGAATCAACCAGCTGGTCAATCCGTGACAAGGGGAAGCTATCTGTGAGACATGCATTGTTGAGGTTAGTGTAGTCGACACACATTTGCCACTTGCCATTAGGCTTCGGGACCATGACCACATTGGAGACCCATGTTGGGTAGGAAACCTCACGTATGAACTTAATTTCCTGGGAAAATTTTAAGAACAATACACCACTTATGACCCACTCCTAAGATTGGTACATCAAGTTTCAAATAAATCAGAAAGGTACATGGAGTTGTAATCCCAACCCAAAATCGATATATGCTGTTAGTTTCTCCGTTACTTTGTATTCATTCCGTCAAACACTAAGAGGCAAGTTTGTCCATTCCAAATCAATTACAAAAAAACACAAAAACACTCTTTGATCTCTCTCTCATTCTTCCTTCTTTGAAACCAACAAAATATTAAAACCTACAGTGTTTGGGGAGGACAATGGAGTCTAATAATTGGGTTTCACCTTCGTCCTTGTTTGTTTGGTTGATCCATAAGACAAAAATTGGAATTGATTAATTACATTAACACAGATTAGTTGGGATTGGGACTTTGTTTTTTTTTTTTTTTTTCTTTTTTAAAACTTCAATTCAAAGACCTGCGTCAATTATGATTCTAACTTGTAAATTTTTTTTCTCAGCAAAATGCTCAGATCTTCATGTCAATTATGGGGTAGACCAGTGATGAGGATTAAACCAAAACAAAAAGACCAGTATATATATATATATATATATATATATATATATATATATATATATATAGAGAGAGAGAGAGGAAATCTCAAAATCACCCTTCAAAAATGAATAATTACATAATATTAACGGTGTTATTAACATCATGTATCAAAACTGGGTTGGGTTTTGAAAGTCATGTACCAATTTGATTTTTCTAAAACTTGATGTACCAATCTTAAGAGTGAGCCATAGTTGGTGTACTGCTCTTAAAATTTTCCCTAATTTCCTTTACCCGCTGGACCTTGGCTTGGATAGCTCGATACTTCTCCGGGTTAAAGGCACGCCTCTTTTGCTTGACAAGGGGATAGTCTTTGAGGATATTGAGCTTATGCGTAATGATGTCAGGGGAGATGCCTGACATGTCGGCATAGGACCAAGCAAAGACTGCTTGTTTATCCTAGAGGAAAGTAATGAGCTTTTGGCAGAGTTCCGGGTCAAGGTTCGTGCCTATGCGGACTTTCCTTTTGAGAGTACTGGGCGACAGGGAGACCCATTCTGTTTCTTCTGCTGGGTTAGGTCTCGGGACTTGCTTCCTCTTTTCTTTCCCATCAGGGTTGTCCCTAGGTTCATCAATGGGTTCCGAGTGGCAACATCTCATAGGCGCCACGCCCCTGCTGAATGACATTAAGGTGACAGTGTTCAATAGCTGCCCTATCCCCTTGGATTTTGAGTATGCCTCCCGAGGTAGGCACCTTCATGAGTAACATGTGACCTGCTGATAGGTACATTTTATGCAACGTTCTTAATGTATTTCTGACCCTACTTAGTTATGTAATTCCTTTAACAATATTCATTTTAACTTAGTTTGTGTTTTTAGGTTGCAAATAAAGCCAAAGAGCACAAAAGAAGCAAAAGAGGATTGTGATAAGCTCGCAATAATCCAAGAGATGAACTTTATATCAACGAAAAGCTAGAAGAGTCTAATTTCCAGAACTTTTTGCGGATCATCAATAGCTATTTTGGAGAAGAAGTTATGGTCGTTTGAGTGACCAAATATCAGTCTGCCCGAAATTTTGATTTGGACCGAAACTTCAATTTCAAGGCCCAGACCACAACAGCGAGCCGATGGATGAAAATTGAGGTCTCTAACCCTAACAGGAGCTGTTCATACGTTCCCTATATATAGAAGGAGTTGGAGACATGAAAAGAGGTCGCTCTTTACTGCAGAGAATAACGTCTTTCATTTCCTTCAGAAATTCCTCTCCGAACTCAAGCCCTAGTTTTAGGACTTCTCTTGACGTGCCTTCTCCTTTGTAATCCTCGGCGTAGTTCCTTGTTTCAATATTCAAAGTGTAATCTAAACTCAGACCTCATGTTTTCTTTTACTATCTATTCAATTACTTTAGTTTGTTTCCATCTCTCTTATTCGTTTGTGTTCATGAGTTGGATTTTTGATTGATGAGTTTGTTCTATGATCATGAAAATCAGATTTGTACACTTGAGTTGTTTGTGTAATTGTTGATGCTTTTGATGATCTAAATTGTGTTTATGTGTGATTGACAACTTATGACTTGTTTTTAATCAATATGTGCCATTGTTTGTGTTAAGTCCACGGTGGTAAACATGAACTAGAATGGTAGAGTCATAAGAAGCATGCTAGGATAGTCCCCGACAACGGCGCAATTTTGACTGGTGTAAAACCTGCATCAAATAAACCCTTTTTATCGTTAGTAGCAGAAGGTAAATAAGGGTATCGTATAGAGCTGGGGATTGAGGGTACCTAGGAAAATAAAGCGTTAGTAAAACACAACAAATATTAACAAGTAATAAAACCTTTAAACAATTTACAAAAGTAGCTATTATTCCTAACAAATAGCAGTCGAAAACTTAATTAAAAACGTAACCTAAACTACTTAGAAAAATATGATAATTTACAGAGATCTACTAGACACACATATGAACAGTTGTACAAATTTTCAGAGGGTGCAGAGATCGTTGGGTACATAAATAAAATAAAAGAAAATAGGGAACAAAAGAATGGCGAAAATCCTAAACTATAAGGAAAACAAAAACCTAAGCTACTATATACATGTGATCGTCTCTTTGCACACAAGAAAACACTAAATCATATTCATATAATCAAGTAGCTATGCAATTTCAATCCTAACAACCTAAATGCATATAGAGAAACAAATCAAATTCCATGTTTCAAGTAATTTACCGACGCGGACTTAACTACTTAAAACCCTTCTAACTTCTCATAGATATGTACCGACGGGGACTTCATATCTAAAATAGATCAGAGGAAGAACTTGAACATGTTAGAATATAATTCACCGACGCAGACTTCAAAAACATCCTAGCATGCAACCTATAACTCCTTACTATTCTAGTTCGTGTTTACTGACGCGGACTTAACACAAACAATGACACATATTGATTAAGAACAAGTCATAAGTTGTCAATCACACATAAACACAATTTAGATCATCAAAAGCATCAACAATTACACAAAAAACTCAAGTGTACAAATATGATTTTCATGATCATAAGAACAAACTCAATCAAAAATCCAACTCATGAACACAAACGAATAAGAGAGATGGAAACAAACTAAAGTAATTGAATATATAGTAAAAGTTTGGGGGAGTGATTAAGAGAGTGATTTTAGTACTTCCGGGCTATTATTTTTTAGTGGGCTTGGCCGGGTCACTTCCCTCCTCCTCATCATTCTCAATCTCTGCTTCGCCAACCGGGACCTAACCCGACACGACAATATAGCTGACCTTGAGGTTGAGTATAAAAAGCACGACCATGCCTGAGAAAATGACCGTAGTAATAGCCACAAACACACTACTAATCAATTCTAACACTTTGTTGAAATCCACATCCACCGGGAGTTTCATGCAGCCGCCGACAAAGAAATTTGGGCGGCGGTGGATCGTCGTTGATTGCACCAAGTAAACGACAAGAGACGGGGACTCGAAGATCTCACGTCCCACTATCACCGAACTTCCATTTAGAACCGGTGTTCCTTGACCGTCCCACTATCACACTCCCCCTCTTTTCTCTCTCTATTCTCCACCATGTCCACCACAAATCCTCCATCACCACCACCTTCATATCATGTCCTCCATCACCACCACCACCACCACCAAATCCATCACAATTTCCATCTACCCATCTCATTCCATATACACAAAGCTTCATCATTTTGCCATCCGTCCATTCCACCTTCCATCATCAAGTAAGGAGAATGAAGAGGAGTCTAGCATCATTTGAGGATATCATCATCATCACCTCCATCATCCCATGACAAGGATTCCATGAGTTCATCCACTTCATCCTCAACTTGAGCATAGTCACCTTTCTTCCCTTACTCTTTACTTTGATGTCCATGAACATTTTGAAGCTTGTATATTTGACTACATATGAGTGAGTAGTTAGTTTGTTGGGGCGAGGGTTGAAAGCCCTAGCCAATCTTGTATGACATTGATGTATATTGTGTTTGATGCACTTTTCATTAGCACCTTAATATGCTAGATCAAGAGTTGAACTTTCATGTTTGAACTTAATTAATCAATTTAGGTATGTTTGTTTGCCATGACATGAGAAATAATTAAGGCTTGATTAACCTTAGTTGTTCGAAGCATGATAGCATATCACATGTGCATATTAGGGTTATGAGCTACATAAAAATTCAATTTTGAGAGTGCGATAACTCAAAAACAAAATCAACATTACAACATTATAGTTTTACAACTTGTGCATATAATTTGAACAATGTAAAACCTCACTCAATACTCATAACAATCTAGAAAGTAAACAAAATGATTAATGCCTAACTGCCGCAACCTCAACTCTGCTAATCCTAACCTGGAAAATCAATCTCTACACCATGGTTTGGTACACCAGGTTGTAAATAACAAACCCGGTAAACTTTAAAAGCTCGTATGAGTAAATCTAAATTAAAAAACTCAACATAAAATCACATAAGGTAAAATCGGTAATTCCTGCATTAGAAACTTAGTTCAGGAAAACACCTAAAAACAAGAGAATTCAAAAGAAAGTAAATAAGAAAACACGACGTACAATTCAAAATCAATCAAAATCATAAACGAATCCTGCAAAAAGTGTAGTTCAAGAATTCTGCTAAAATCACACAATTAAGATTAAAGAGTCCCTTGCGGAAAAACATATATAGTTAAGAAGATACTCAAAGCAAGGAATTTAAATGACAACACGTAAGAACATCATACAATCATTTCTTCACCCTTAGTTATGAGTTCGGCAACACTTAGTCATTTCTCATAAGTAACTAGACAAACACGTACTTATGAGTTCGTCAACACTTAGTCATCCCTCATGAAGTACCAACAGACAGACTAGAGCTGCTCTAAACTAACCGTAACCAATTACTAGGCTTAGTTCTCGGTTTATTGTCATCACCACTAAGGCACCTAATCACCACTAAGGCACATAACCGCAACTAATGCATACAATCACCACTAAGACACAATTCCACCATTCAAGCATAAGTCCTTTGACTTAGAACATCTAATGAGTCACAATTAGCTCAACATAGACATCACAACAATTACTCTTCCAAAATGAGATATCTCAACACAACAAGTTATCACATATTCACATGAAGTGTAATGTATCAACATCAATAAAACTAACACAAGCAACACCTCATTTACAATATCTTATCACAATGCATATATTTTAACATAGAATAGTTATTCACATCTACAGACAGACGCTTTGAATAACCTCTAATATCAATTATATATAGTCCATATTCGCAAAACCCTTTAAAAATCATTTTCATATCAAAAACCATATTTTACTTACCCATGGACCGTAGTTGATCAAGTCCATATGTTTTTTAAAACAAAACTTCATTTTCAAGAAAACGATTTCACAATTTTACGATAAATGAACTATAAGGCAAATACAGTTCCATTATGAACTAAGTGAGATTTACTCATCTTTAACTACCGCTGTGTCTTCACACACTACAAGAACAAGCACAAACTCCAACTTCATCAATCACCTAGCCCAATTCAACTTAGTGACCAACAAAACAAGTGATTACCATTTACACCAACTAGTTATAACTTAACCCGGAGATTTGCCACATCGAGGCAATCCTCTTACGAGACCTCCTAAGATCACCGGAACCCTATGAACAACCTATGGTAACCAATAAATGATCACCTTTACATTCAGATTCCATAAACCGAAAATGAAAGGAAACGAATTCCGAAAAAGCCTTAACATGCTCAAGCAACTCTGAAAACTACAATCTACATGTTCACTTGCTCGTATCGATGAGTAGAAGCTAACAATCATTACAAACCTCACAACCTTTGCCGGACGCGCCGCCATGTGCCACAACAGACGGCGGCGAGTGGGCCCCACACACCATCCGTACAACCTCAAAATCTAGGCAATCTCCCAACAACAAACTTGTAGATCACATCAAATAGGACACTTTTCATACATGTGGCCAAAGCCAATTCAGCCGGAAAGAGGCTGGAAATGTCGCCGGGAAATTAGAATCCACCACAACAACTCTACACCGTGACTCAAGCTTCCAGACCACCAAGGATCGAACGTGGGCACCTAGACCTTCCTATCTTGATCGGTTTCAGGCCTCGTCACCGCCGCCAGAGGTGGAAATCCCGATCGAGTTGGAAACCAGGTCGCCACCCTCATTGTGGCGCTCGATTTGCATAGACCAGCTCGAGTCAACCTCACTCACCAACACAGGGAGGATTGTGTTGAGGAGAGGAAGAATTTTTGACCGGTGCTGCCGTCTGAGTCCGTCGAAGTCAGCTGGAAAAGCCGGGTCAGGTCGGCCGGGTTCGGGTTAGGTCGGACACCAATCTTTGATTCTGAAGGTGAGGCGTGCAAGAGAAAAAGAGAGGAAGAGAAAGTGAATGAAAAATGGAAGCCCTAGGATCTTTTCTTATTTATACTGAAAATTCCCGGAAAGCCACAACACTTCCGCTGACCATAACTTCCACATATGAAGTCTGTTTAATGCGTGCCACATGTCTACGAACTTGTATCGTCGTGCTTTACAACTTTTATGAAGGAAGTTTCTCAAGAAACTTAATGAAGAAAAAGTCAACTCTATGACCCTTAAATCAGAACCGTTTCGGGTAATTTATGCGTCCGAACACTTTCGCTCTTCCTTTGAATCTCAAAAACACATTAACTTCTAACTCAAAAATTTCCAAATAATAACTAATATCGAATATCCGGGGTATTACAGAGATAAGCTTGGTTGGTTTACATAATTTCTTCATCTCCAAGCTTTATGCACTTAGGGTAATGCATTAGATTCCTAATCGGATTGAAATATATGACTTATGTAGTTAAGTATTACACCCGAGAGGGGTTGCTTGATATCAACAAATGAGAATATCCTTTGTCATACCTGAGAGGGATGCAAGGAGAGAAATTGGCTAATTAAAATGACATTATTTACTTTAGAAGCATCATTGTTTGCAAAGGAGGCTAGAGGTGAAAACCTTAAGTTCCAACTTCCATCCATTTCATCACATCTAATTTAGTTTAACCTAGTTTACATTTCAAGTTTACATTGAGCAAGTTCCGAATTGAATCATCATCTCCAAAACCAAAAATCAAATCCACCCCATCTTGCATATAATCACCATGAACTTTGGTTCACTTGTGAGCCTTTGTTTGTGACTTGTACATTTGCATAATCTTTTAGCATCGTTTAGGTTTTCCTAGCTAAAGTGAGTTTATCAACCCCTTAGGTACGATATCATTTACTCATAATCCGTACACTATAACTTGGACCTTATACTTGAGAGTGATTTTTTGGCTAACATGTAACAAAGAACAGTTGAAGTGAGAGTAGATGCAAACATCACGGTATTGGATGAGCTGCTCTTGCTTCCACCTCGGCGGCCTCCTCGTCCTCGAAAGCCCCCTTTTCCCCCAAAGCCTCCTCCACCTTTGGCAGCTGCTGAGGTAATGGTCAAGAACAACACGAACACAACTATCCTCAGCATCCTTACCAACATTTCAGGACCTACTGCTATATAAAAGAGGACAATTTGTACAAATCAATTAAGAAAGTTGAGTGAACAACAAACGAAAAGTAAAGACATATATATATATATATATATATTGCCTGAGAATTCAAAACTAGCTATTGTGAAAACAAGAATTCAGCTATGGATTGTCGGACCTGATTAAGCTGATAGTTTTCTTACCGAGGCTTACAACTGTACAAGTCACAACTAGATGTGGTGCAGTACTTCGATCTGTCCCTTCAACGTACTAATTAATTATTATTACTAGCTCCTTCACCTTGTTAACATATGAATTATAGTGTTTTAGGAATAAATCATCTCGTCAATTACAAGATCGGATTTGATTAATACTTCTTCTTTTTTTGGGCTACCTTGGTAATATATATGCTAACCTAATTTTAATCTCTGTCTCAATTGATGTTCCAGTGGCCAGGGTAGCTAGTAGTACTAGAAGTAATCAGATAAGGGTAGGTTGAGATGCTGATCTCGATCTTCATGTAGATTTGCAGAAAAGTACGTACTTGGGCATGAAAATTTAGGTAGGTTCTATACTCACTCTGAGCAACTTACACCTTCTTGTATGACTAGCTAGCTTAAATTTATTCTCAAGAACTCGAAAACTCTCCGCTAAAGAAGTTATAATAAACAGCTAGGATTTTGCCCACATATATATAATTGGGAAATAAAAGTATATAGATATATAATTGTGATAGTATAGTTAGCATGATAATACGAAAGTACTTACTGATTCAAAATGTGATCGATGAGCCTGAGAGTGCTGGTGTGGGTGGAGTGAGAATAGTTTTCACTTTTTAGAGAGCTGAAAACTGTGCGATTAAAAGAGAGAAGGGTGTGTGCATATATACAGATAGTACGTTGTTCTGGTTTGAGAGCTAGGTTTCATCATATATATTTGGTCTTGGGATAGTTGGAAGGTAATAAAGCCACACTAATTTACATGGGTCCTTCTCTCAGTTGTTTCACATCTACTTCTTACATCTTTCATCCTATAATGAAATAATTGGTTGCTGTTTTTTGCAAAAGTCTGATATATGGATCAATTTTGCGTTCTTAGGGTTCTGCATTGCATTTCCCATGGTTTGTGCAATCCACCAAGCTAGCTAGGAGTCTAGGACATTGACTATCGTGTACATAGTACTATAAAGTGCTTGGATCTTCTGATCATTACTGGGTTTATTTTCATCAAAATGTTAGTTGGTACGTGTATCATAATTTATGCAATGGTAATAATTTGTTCCAAAAAAGGAAATAATAATTGGCAATGGTATTATGGAAACAATTTTTTCAAGTTTGAATATTTCATGTCCACATGCATTGTTTTTCTTGAAGAGTGCTTTGATCATTACTTCTAAGTTATTAGGATTGAGTCATTTGATGGTTCACACTATGCTAATGTTATCACCAGTGATCTAGTAATCTACTAGTTTCACCGATGGTCACGGAAAATTATTAGTATTATCCTTTGTCGTCGTTTATGTCTATTGGTAAGTGTCTAGTTAATTTTATCAACCGATCGGTATATATACTGAAATTTGCCATATCTATAGACTTACCCCATAATGTAAGTAATGTAAGGTCATGTAACCAAACACAGCTGAAGTCAGAGTTGTACATGTAGAAGACATCATAATATTGGATGAGCTGCTCTGGTATCCACTTCCATGTCCAACATTGTCATTGCCACTCGCACCTCGATCCCTCCATCGTCTCCATCAGATCCAGGTCCTACATAGCCACGTCCTCCACCACCGCCTCCATGTCCTCCACCTCCACTTCCACCCTTACCACTGTTGGAAAACAATATTGGACTACGCATTTATCCTTGTATGTCTTAATGAAATAGTTTTTGATTAACTTGAGTAGGGCAAGTCCAACGGTGGACCTAAAAATAGGTCTTGGTCTCATTTCGAGACTTTTCATCTCCAACGGGCCAAAATTGGAGGTGTTGGTTTTGGAATTATAGGACCAAGTCCTATCTTCAGTCTTAGGACAAGTCCAACGGTGGACCTAAAAATGTGTCTTGGTCTCATTTTGAGACTTTTCATCTCCAACGGGCCAAAATTTGAGGTGTCGGTTTTGGAATTATAGGACCAAGTCCTATTTTCAGTCTTATATTTGATACATTTCCAGGACCAAGACTCAGGGCCCACAAAAATTGGGCGGGGTCCATCCAGAGAAGTTGTCACGCGAAAGAGACGCGCATGGAGGAAACACGTGTTGAAGAAGAGGCAAAGTAGTGACACGCGCGGGCCAGCGAAGTTGATGGAAATCAACTGAATTTTCTACGCATGGGTCATTTATCAATGGCCCAAATTTGTCTTGTTAGAAAAATCAACGGCAAATATTTAAAGACCACCAACAGTCTCAAAAGGTGTTAAGTTGAAACAACGGCCTAGATTCATCTTAATTAAAAGATCAATGGCCTATATTAAATACATTATGAGTAATTCTATTTTTACATAAAAAAGAAATGGAAAAAATTACCATATATTATCAGGTTTGTAAAATTAAATGATAAGATTAATTTAAAATATTAATGTAAAATTAAAATGATGATGTTTATTTATTTATTAAGGTTTACATATTGAGAATTTTTAAATACACATCCTTAATATCTTAATACACACCCTTTACTTGATACACCACCTATCAAGTTTTTTCATTTCAATAGTATACTTAATACACATCCCAAACTGCCTAAAATGCCCTTAATTTATGAAATATTCTATTATTTAATATAATTAATATATATTTACTATTTGGTACCTCTTTTTACATATTATTTCGTTTAATTTTTGATAGAAATTTTTGGTTATCATCGTTCAATTTATAATCAAATGATTATTGTTATATCCAAACTCCAAATCATTAATACTAGTTTTTAAAATTCACAAGTTAGTAGAACTGTAGAAGTATAGTAGCTATTAAACATAGATAGCTAGTTATTTGATAAAACATGTCATGATAAAGATGCAGTACTTGACAACATGATCTGCAAGATCAAACTAAAGCTGATACAGATAAAAAAAATAAAAAAAATAAGAAGAAAAAAGATGTTAATACATCATATGTGAGAGATAGAACATCGGTCATACTCACCTAAGAAGACACATATTGCCACATAAAATAGGCTTGGGCCTTAACTAAGCCCAAAAGTCCTACACTCTTCCTTGAAGGCACAATAGTAATACACTCTCCAATAAGGGTAAAACGGTACTTTTAGGGTGCAGTCACCCTATCTCTATAAATACATGTTTCCACCCCTCATTTGGGTAAGTCTCCATCTCCACCCTATTCATATCATATTTCTACTCTCATGTGGCTGACTTAGGCATCGGAGGGTTGAAGGCCGACAAACCCGGTCTTCCCTCTCACACCGTTTGCTCATGATTGACAGGTTATGGGTCTTGAAGATGGAGTTCTTCCCGCATTCTGTGTGATTCATCCCCTCTAAAATCACGCCGAAACAATTGGCGCTAGAAGGAGGGCCCTCAAGTGGAAACCCTCACATAACGCACCATGAGCATATTCATCATCTGGCCATAATTCCCTTTTTCTGGAATTTTTTCTTTTTCCGGCAACACTGTTTCTCTCCCCCCTCTCAGCTCCCCCTCTCCTCAAACATAAGGAGCTCGTCTACTTTGTAAATCCTCCCAACATCACATCTCAATTACATGAAAATCAAGTTTTTCAGGCTTCTGGGTTTCGAACACAGTAAGTTTTGAGGAGAGAGAAAATAGATCTGGATTTTCTCTCTCTCGTCCACCATTGATCTATGAGCGCCACCGTGCCTCACCTCCATCACCATAAGACTCACTGTCCTCCGATGAGCCAAACCTAGCCTCCATGTCGCTTGGCGACGCCGGAAAACCGGCTCACGCGCCACCACTGTGGACACCTAGAAAATGCTATGGACACCCAGCTTCCCTTCTCTTCTTCGTTCAAACCATCACTGGAGCAACATCACCACATACTCTCTCCTCCGAGTATTCACATTGACAAAAATCCAAAGTCTTAAAGGAGAGAACATCAAAATCTCAAAGTCCTCTCTTCACTTGTGAGACCCATTTTCGGTAAGAGAATATGAAGGTGAGAAGGATGGGGTTCTTGTTTCTCTCCCTGGTCCGACCCGCAACAAACTTGGTGGATTGCTTAACAACAAACTATCAACTCCTTTAAGCGTCACGGCAGCAACGTCGCCTACGGTGCACCAGAAATGGTCACTAGTATAATCTTATATGGACACCCATTCCGGCAGCAACACCAATTTCCAAGGCTCCCGTGTCCCAGCAACTCCTTGGTCGTGACACCAAGTCAAAACCATGGCAGCAACACTGTCCCGGTAGTAGTAGCCTCCCGGTAGCGATACGCTCTCGCGACCCCAATCCCAGCACCACTCCATCCTATAGCCTGGCATCTCCCGGGTTCGTGGCACCCATCCATCCCTGGGTTTTCGAAAACCCATTCATGAGCTCCACCGCCCCTCACTTACACCACCACATGGCTCATTACCCTCCAGCGAACCACCGACAGCCACCCCAACCTCTGGCACTAACCCACGCGCCGGCATGGCCAAACCTAGAATTACTCTGGGCACCCAAATCCTCTCTCTCCACGAGGCTACTCTCCCGGCAGCCCCTCCTTCCCGGTGAGTTTGTTAACCTCGGCACCCTCCCTTCCCCGTACCTGCTCCCGGCACCTCTCTCCCGTGATCCCGGCACCTAAACCCCACACTCCTCTTCGGGGCCCATCCCTTGCAACCCGGCACACTCGGTCACGCAACCTCACTCCCGGCCACCCCTCCCCGACCTCCCGAGATCCCGGAACCTCTTTCCCGAGCTCCTGGCACGCTCTCGGTCTCGCAACCTCACTACCGACCACCCCTCCCTGGCCTTTCGAGCTCCCGGTACGCTCTCGCCCTCGCAACCTCACTCCCGGCCACCCCTCCCCGGCCTCCCGTGCTCCCGGCACTTCTTTCCCGCCTTCCCAGGACGCAGCAAATCCTCACCTCTTGGTGTCGGGAAGAAGAAGCATGGAAGAGACTGGGACCTGGTCTTCTTGCTCTTATCTTCCTCCCTCATGCAGAAAGGAAAGACATAGCCTCATGACCTGGATCACTCTCGGCACCTCCCATTCCTGAAAAAAAAAAAAAAGAGTTTAGCCTCGGCTCCCAGCAGCTTGCTCTCGGCACCTATAATTTGAGACTTAAGTTCAACGTCCTCATTCAATAGTCAACCAAGTGTTGGATGCATAGCTCACAAGCAGACATCTCACACTATACTTCCACTATTTCTCTGAAGCTGAATACTTCTCTTCGAGACCACGTGACTACATGCATTGTCCATCATTTGGTTATATGCCAAATCCAATCCAGCTCGCTACCTTGATGGCATCTCAACTCTCTAGTCCTCGATCAATTGCCACTCCACCATGCCCCCTCGGCACTATATAATTATATTGGGTCATGCCCAACAGGGAGTTGTCGATAATAATTCACATATAATGCTACATATTTCTTCTATGATCTATTTTTGGACAGCATGAATTCTTATGCCCTTATCTACTCATCTACTTGCCAAATATGATCGGGACACGCTACAGGGACAATTATACTATTACACATTACTCCTTGGCAAGGCAATACTAGTATCTTTATCGGTGAGCTCAATGATCGAGTCTTATCATCGGTAAAACTACCTTATCAGCATCCTTACACCAATAAGCTCAATGAGTACGTCATATCATCGGTTCGACTACTCCATGGGGATTCTTATACCAAGCTCTTTGACTGACACATGGGGTCTCATATCAACAACTCCAATTCTTTTACAATATTTATAGCGGCTCTACACGGCTCCAGATAAGTTTTACTTTACACTATTTAATTGAGCTATCATCATACAAATAACATCCCTCATACATCATAATATTCTTAAGCATGCTTATAGATGTCATAGAGTTAGCAAACACTCTTTATCACGTACACATGTTACATATATTCTCATGTACATGCTAAACACACATACTTGCAAACCATATACAAATCATAAGACACTTGCTTCACATAAGTGCAAGTCATACATGCTCTATATTTATGATCTTATTCCCTCGAATAAGAGCATTGATCATGGAATGGCACCCCACCAGCTGGGAGCCATGCAACTTACGCCAACAAGACATCTTGGGTCGGAACTAAACATTGGTAATATCCTGGGCCCACTTGAGATACCAATCATACCCCAAATATTATACCAAGGGTTGATTACAAGTTCTACACCTAAACGACTGTATTCGGTAACTATAACTCGTAACTATACTTCTCGCTACAAACTCTTGGTAGCAACACTTCACTTGCAAGCCCCCCCAATGGTTACAACGTTTGGTCGCGACAACTTTTCATATTATACATGGTGAAGTTTCATGCACACTTCATTATACATGACACACAGCCAGCGCCCTAGCGTGCAATCTCAGGTTATACACACAACATGTGTAAATAGCCAGCACTCAAACATGCAATCTCAGGCTACACACACCACGAGTGTACACAGCCAGCACCCTAGCGTGCAATCAGGTTATACACAGCAGGTGTAAACAACCAGCACTCAAACGTACAATCTCAGGCTATACACACCACGAGTGTACACAGCCAGTATACAAACATGTAATCTCAAATTATACACGCCACGAGCGTATACAACAACCTCACCTCGAGGAAAGGTACCTCATCATGATCTTTCATGGCACCACTCCGGCCATGATAACTTCTCATGGCACATCGCCATCCGATTCATATAGTACCACCATGATGTTCTCAAAGTTATACCTGTTAGTCACTCCCTGCAGCGACTCTCTACGATTTCTCTCCATGACAAACGACTCTACTCTCTATGGTCTTCCCACGGTCTCCTTATGGTTTCTCTTTGGTTCTTTTTTGTTTTGTTTTGTTTTATTTTATTTTATTTTTTCTCTATATATAGCATGATCTCTATGATCTCTCCACCGCTACTCCCTATGGTTACATGTCGGTTACACACATATGGATAGTCACCATGGCCGTTTCCCATGGTTCTTCCATCCTCGTGACTTTGTGCTCTTTTGGTTACGTTAGGATCTTTGATTACTCCGCCATCATCCTCCATGGTGACAATTTACGGTCACGCCACACGGTCACGCCTCATAGCCTAATGGCTAAACCTACTAGCTATAACTAATGGCTAAACCTCATAGCCATACCTCTCGCTACACTATTTGTGCTCAACCCCTTTGTGATTGCTCTCTAGAATATCTAACCACGAGTTCCTACACCAAAATAATAATAAATAAATAAATAAAAAATAAACAATAATAATAAAACATAAAAATAAAAATCGTTTCTCCAAGTGTGAGGTTCCGACACCTCGTTACTCCCAGTGCACAAGGTTGCAACGCTCATCAACATAATATCACCATAGATAAGCCAACTGTGGCGAGTACGCTCCCCGGCACATGGCGTCACTTCGCCAACCGTCCCAGCACACTCCCCGAGCACACGGCATCTATCATCTATCAGCCACCCGGGACGAGTCTACAAACACTCCCCGGCGCGTGACGCCTACAAGTCACCAAAGTGCTTAAGGCACTTCCCGACACATGACATTCCTCACCTCTCAAGCACTCCATAAGGCATTCCCCATGCCAACTCAGTCCTCATTTTGGTGCCCAGCCACCATAATCTCTCCTGACACTGGAGGACTCGGGCAACAACCTTATATGCCGACATTTACCGCGCCGCCATGATACTCACCATGCCTACTCGGAACCCTCGCCATAACGACACTCACCACGACTCGGCGAAACTCTCCCTGCCTCATCAGGCACCCTTACCACGTCTCATGGCATGATCTCGGTACACTTTGACAACACCTGCCTTGCCCCATCGACATCTTGGCTACGCTCCCTAGCGTGCTCTCGCTATATTCCTAGCGTGTTCTCACCATGCCATAGCGATAGTCACCCCTTCCTTGACAACTCTTTACATGCCCTATCGGCACCATCATTATGCCCTAGTGGCACCTCTTGCCATACCTCAGCGGCACTTCCTCCTTGCCTCAACGGCACCCTGGCCATGCCTAGCAGCACCAGCGCCATGCCCCATCGACACTCATTGCCACACCTTGATGGCACACTTGCCTCAATGGCGAAATGGTGAACTACGTTTGGTTTGATCCCATTAACGGGTACGTAGGCACTCTAGCACTCACCTAGAGGCAACCACAAAATATGTCACCACAATCTCTCCTTGGAACACATACATGCTGGAATAACTCAGCTAGCTAGAGCATATAGCTGATACAAATCAAAGGCTACTAAACGCCTAAGGCATGCAAATATGCCGGTACCCGCTACCCACGCGAGATGCTCACCAGTTTCCATAGCTGGCACTGAGCGGTACCTAAACTTCGACACCCGATCGCCCTGCAATCTCCAGACACTACACGGGAGCAATGGTCCCGGTGTCTCACATTCATGTGCCTATCTCTTGGCAAGATATCATGACATCACGATTTCTCATAACATGACAGAGCTATAGCAGCGCACGACATACCCCACTTAGAGGGAACCGGTCCATCCTCTCCCTTGCATAGGGACTTGGGGGACTGGGGACTGGTTATGTCGCCACTAGTAAGGCTCGTACTCCCGATACTCTATCAGATAAAGTCCCCACCCAAGAGAGTCTCTTGACCGCGGACTTAGGGACTTGTTAATACATCATATGTGAGAGATAGAACATCGGTCATACTCACCTAAGAAGACACATATTGCCACATAAAATAGGCTTGGGCCTTAACTAAGCCCAAGAGTCCTACACTCTCCCTTGAGGGCACAATAGTAATACACTCTCCAGTAAGGGCAAAACGGTACTTTTAGGGTGCAATCACCCTATCTCTATAAATACATGTTTCCACCCTTCATTTGGGTAAGTCTCCACCTCCACCCTATTCATATCATATTTCTACTCTCATGTGGCTGACTTAGGCATCGGAGGATCGAAGTCCGGCAAACCCGGTCTTCCCTCTCACACCATTTGCTCATGATTGATAGGTTATGGGTCTTGAAGATGGAGTTCTTCCCGCATTCTGTGTGATTCATCCCCTCTAAAATCACGCCAAAACAAAAGACAACCCAAATGAATTGTGGAGAAGAGTTGGGGTTAGAGGAGAATGCGTGCTTTCGACGATTTTAGGGTAGAAGATGTTGAAAAGAATATTTCTAGCGCGATTTTTGTTTTAATAATAGATGTTCGTTTTGGTCATTTAGCTTACCTATAAAATCTCAATAGAAACATAAAATAATAGAGGTGTATATTAAGATATTAGGTGTGTATTTAAAATTTCTCTAACATATTATTTACTATGATATTCACAAACATTGTACTGGATCAAAACTTATTTTAATTAAGTAAGTACGTCACTACTGGATTATGGATCTTAGCCGACGGAAAAATTAAATTCTGTCGGCTAAGATTTTCTTAGCCAACGAACCTTCTTTCGTAGGAAAGGTGAACCGATCCGTCGGCTGATTTTCTTATCCGATGGAAAAATTTCGACGGGAATTTCCGTCGGCTAAGTGGATCTTAGTCGACGGATAATTCATGTCGGTAAATAATCGTCGGCTAGGATGTTTTTAGTCGACGGAAACACTTTCCGTCAACTAAGAAAAATAGTCCGTCGACTAAGGCTTACTTAGTCGACGGAAAAATCCGTCGGTTAAGAAGATAAAGTTGAATTATTCTCTGACAACGCGCAGAAGGAATCTTCCGCTCGGCTAAGTGCCAATTTTCAACCCCCGCTCAGCACAGAATGCATCATTCCCCTGCAAAAACCTCATCCTCGATCACCTCTAAAACACCTCGATCCCCGACGTCGCCGAAACACCTCTCGCCATGAATTGAAGTTCAAGCAACTAATCTAGCTAGCATTTTGGTCATTGGTACATATTCTTCAACCTTTGTTATACATTTTCGATGGAATTCGGTTCACCGGTCATATTTTCCGGCGAACTCTCCGGCTATATTCGTTATTGTGTGTGTGTGTATATATACATATATACGATTAATTATATATGGTTTGATTAATATATTCTATATATATATATTTAGTGTGTGTATCATTGATTATATATATATATATATGCATGTATACGTATATTGTATATATACATACAGTTCCTATCCAGAGCGAACTATCCAGAGCGAAGCTTCGCTCTGAAATTAAAATGTGAAGTTCCTTGTTTGACTCACTTTTCGGTCGTATTTTCACATCTCCACCATTCAATTTATTGATATTAATGCATAGATCATTCATGTAAAATTTTATTCAAATTGATGATCGTTCAGGTACCGAATTAGGTTAAATCAATGAACGGACCATAAACCTATCTAACCAGAACTGTTTGTGTAAATCACGATTATGAACACTCAAATAATCATCAAATTCGATGAAATTTTACAGGAATGATCTATGCATTAGGATCAATAAACTGAATGGTGGAGATGTGGAAATATGACCGAAAAGTGAGTCAAACAAGGAACTTCACATTTTAATTTCAGAGGGAAGCTTCGCTCTGGATAGGAACTATATATATATATATATATATATATATATATATGGATGTATATATATGTGTGTGAATTTTTAATTTGTTGATTGTATATATTAATTTTGTTTATGCAAATCATATATGTATATATAGATTATATTATATATGTTGTAGAAAATGATGATGTTTATTAAATCAATGTATGTATAGGTATATATATATATATATATATATATATATATATATATATATTATGTATGTGATTAATGTATTCGTTATCTTTTTTTATGTAAATCATGATGTGTATTAAATGATCGATATTTTGAAGATGATATTTTTGTCGTGATATATTAAAACAATATTTATTTTCGTGATAATATTTTTGTTTATGATCGATTATATTAAATTTGTGTTTGAGATCATATATATATATTTCATTTTGTTTATGCTTACATTAAATTTTTTATTTTCAGTTTGTGCTTAGATATATTTAATCATTTATTTTCGTGATGATATCGATATTTTCATGTATATATATATGGTCTTAAATCAAGAATTTGATTTGATGATGTTTTTGTTTAAATCAGTTATTTTCGTCACATTATGTTTTCGTGGTGAATACGTACCGTTGTTTACGCGAGTAGTACGTTTATAGTTAGATTTTTCATTTCTCCTTTTATTACAGGTTACAACATGGCCGACAAGAGCTAGATGCAGTTACATAGAGGGCATCCGCGATACATGAGAGGAATTTTTGAATTTATTGAGTTTGTCCGTGGTAAGACTTCTCCTGGACAACTTTTCCACATTTGTCCCTGCGGAAAATGTCGCAACAGATCTGCCAATTCTGTAACTTTTGAGGACACGTATGTTCACCTGTCACAATACGGTATTTGTCCCAGTTATACCACTTGGACATGGCACGGCGAAGCAAGTGAACATATGTCCACACTTGTAGATATTCAAGCACAACGTAACCAGGGCGAGTGTGCCAATTTCGGGGACCCTGGTGTGATGAATTTCCTAAACGATGCATTTTCGTTCGCCTCAGCATACGATGAAAGTGTTCCATAGGACAACAGCAATACAACCTTCTCTGATGTCTCCCAGGTCGGCAGTAGTGACTATAATAGTTATAACAGGCTTATGCGGCAAGCACAGACACTGTTGTACCCCGGAAGTGAGCATACTGTGTTGAAAACTGTCATGAAGCAGATGAGTATCAAAAAGAAGAGGAACAAGACCGTTGCTTGTTTTAACGATGACATTGCACTTCTGAAGGAGTTGCTTCCTGCTGACAACAACTGTCCGGAAAATTATGACAAGGTCAAAAGCATCTTGAGTGAGTTCGGTCTTAAGTACATCAAGATAGATGCATGCGTCAATAACTGCATCATGTATTACAAAGGTTATAAGGACGCATTCGAGTGCCCACACTGCTATGAGCAGAGGTATGAACCACACGCTCGTTCTAGACAGACAGGCCCCATTCCTAGGAAGGCTCTTCGCTATTTCCCATTAGGTCCTCGTCTACAACGTCTCTACATGTCTTCACATACGTCCAAACATATGAGATGGCACCACGAAAGGCACCAGCAGGGGTCGGATAGGCCTAGGGTAGATCCGGATAATCTCATACACCCCGCAGACGGGGAGGCTTGGAATCACTTTGACCGTTCATTTCCTGATTTTGCCTCTGAATGTCGAAATGTCAGACTTAGACTAGCAACATACGGATTCAATCTTACTGGAGACATGAATAACTCTTACAGTATATGGCTTGTGATAGCATTTTCGCTCAACTTGCCTCCAAACATGTGCATGAGGACGGAGTATAATTTTCTTACTGTGTTAGTTCCGGGCAAGTATTCTCCAGGAAAGTGGTTGGACATGTACATGAGGCCATTAATCGATGAGCTCCTACAGTTATATGAAAATGGAATCCATACTTTTGACAGGTACAGTAAGACTTACTTCTTCATGAGAGCAACGGTTCTTTTTACCGTCAATGATTTTCCTGCTTACGGGATGATGTCTGGTCAAACTACCCATGGATACAAGGCGTGCCCTGTACGTATAGACGAGGTCAATTCCAGTCATCATGCCCACAAAGTTGATTACTTAGGATCCCGTAGATGGCTTCCACCGGATCACCCGTGGCGGTACGATGCACAAGCATTTGATGGGACTGTTGAGCATGGCCCGAAACCCGAAGGGAGGTCTGGTCAATGGATTCTGGATATGCTGAACCAGCACTGGTTTGGAATTTTGAGCAGTGCTAGGTATGTAAATGACCAGAATCCTCCCACCCCTGAAGAGTTTAAGTATTGGATGCACATGAGTTCATTCTTTGAGTTACCTTACTGGTCGACGTTGAAGATCAGACACAACTTAGACGTCATGCACATAGAGAAGAATGTTTGTGACAGCATCCATGGAACAATTCGAGACATCAAAGACAAGACCAAAGACACCACCAAAGCTCATGTTGACCTTCAAAAGATGGGTATACATCAAAAGCTATGGATAAAGCTGAACAAAAAGACAAGCAAACATGTAATGCCTCAAGCAGGCTACACGGTGGTTCCTAATAAGAGGTCGGAGATATTTAAGTGGCTTCGTGAGGTTAAGTATCCTAGTGGGTATGCCTGAAATATAGCTCAATGTATTAAGATGGAGGAAAATAAGATTATCGGGTTGAAGACCCATGACTGTCATGTTCTGCTGCAACGTCTTCTTCCTATGGTCATTCGCCCGTATTTACAGAGTGATGTGGTTGACACGTTGGTGGCTTTGTCCAACTTCTTTCAGAGGTTATGTGCTAAAGAGCTAAAAAAGTCAGAGGTCCGATCATTGCAAGACAATATTGCGTACATCATGTGCAAGCTGGAGAGGATCCTCCCCCTACTTTCTTTAGCATCATGGTCCACCTCATGCTCCACCTTCCTGAACAAGTGTTGCTTACGGGTCTGGTATATTATACCTGGTGCTATCCAAACGAGAGGTATGTATGTAGTCTATACTTTTGCCAATAAAGTCTCACATAACATGAATTTTTGCAATAACTCTTTATTTTGTAGGCAACTTGGAGATTACAAGAAGACGAACAAGAACAAACGTTTCCCTGAAGGTTTGATCACGGCGACTTACATTTCTAGTGAGTGTGTAACCTTCTACAACACATATCTTAGTGATGAACACACGAGAGGGGAATCTTCAGGAGGGGGAAATCAATTCCATTTATCAGTTGTTTCCGACGAAGTAAAACCGTATGGCAGGCTAGGTAGGGAATACAGATTGAGTCACGAAGAATTGAAGGAGGCTCATTGGTGCGTCCTTCAACATTGCGATGAATTAGAGGACTATCTGGAGAAACATTTGAGCAGGCAAAATGGGAATGAAGCCATTCACAAGAGAGATTTTCCTGACTACTTCCCGATTTGGGTACGTTCTTCTCAATTTACTTATAATTTTAATTTATTTCTCATCATTTTGTTTGACTAAATTGCGTTATTTTGCAGATGATGCATATTCAACAGAACCAACGTGAATTTTACAACCCCGAGCTGCACTGTTTGGCTGGCGGACCGCTAAAGCACAGAGCACATGCATGATGTTTTGTTAACAGGGTTAAGTTTGTGACATCAGAACGAGATGATGGTCGCATCACCCAAAACAATGGAGTCATGGTTGAGGGCAAGTCTCACAACTACTACGAGGTGCTTATCAGCGTTATCAAACTAATCTACGGGAACCGTATGCCGGTCTTGTTGTTTAAGTGCAAATGGTTCAATACTGACCCAAATGTTTGCAGGAGTACGATTACAGACCATGGTTTGTTATTAGTGAACACAAACACTTCATGGTATGAGAATGAGCCGTTTGTTATTGCCGCCATGGCACAACAAGTCTTTTATCTTGATGATCCGGCTATGGGTGAGGGTTGGAAAGTGGTGCAGGTAATGTCACATAGGAATATATGGAGTGCAGCTACATTGGGAGTGGATGAGGGTACGGAACCGAGCTCTCTACCGAACGAACCATATCAAGAGGAAACTCCACCTGTAATTCCCAATGACGTGGACATTAACGTCAATGACCAACACGTTCCGGCCATTATAGGTTACATTGAAGTTACTGTGTCCGAACCCGAAGAAGATGAGGATTCAAAGGAATTCGAGGAGGATGATGATCCCGAAGACCAAGATTATGAAGACAAGTATGATTAAATCTTAATTTGGGGATGTATTATATTCTTTCATCGGTTTATTATGAAGTTGCATAACTTCGGAGATCGATGTATTAACAATTCTATTTTCATATTTCGATCGATCGGAACACTTTGCGTCAAATGTTCACGGCCTTTATTATTATTACTTTTCTTGTTGCAGATTTGGTCATGAATTTTAATTAGGAATTATAGATTGGGAAGTCATAGCAAATAAGAAAGAATTTGACAAGAATTTATTTTCCTAGCCGACGGAAACTGCACTTTCCGTCGACTAGGACCATCTTAGCCGAAGGATTACATATTTCCAGTTGACTAAGATGTTTTGACGGTTTTAGATTTCTTGAATTTTTTCCCTAGCCGACGGAATATTCGTTTTCCGTCGACTAGGACTTTCTTAACCGACGAATTATTTATTTTCCGTTGACTAAGATGCCGAAAAATTTGGCGGTTTATTTTTGCGCTTTTTTTTTTTGCGGAAATTGAAATTTTCTTAGCCGACGAATCAGTTCCGTCGCCTAAGTTAGTATTGACTAACTATAAAAGCCTATCTCGTTGACGTTTTTTCTCTTTACTCTGTTCAATCTCACCTCCACTCCGCCGGCAACGAGCTCCGATCCTCCACCCGACTACCACCGTCAATGCCACCTCGTCCGACCCCCTACCTCCACCTCAAGCATCCCTCTTCGACACCCATCACCTCGTTTAACTCCACCACCTAATCCGAGCCTCCTCCACCGCCTCCTACACCCATAACCGCCTCCTAGACACCACCACCCCAGCCGACCTAAACCCTAAGCGAACCTGTCCGACCGCCTCTCTCTCTGTCCCTGTCTCTCTCGATCTCTCTCTCTCTCTCTCTCTCTCTCTCTCTCTCGCCCTCACCCTCACCAGTTCCTCCACCCAAACCGATAGTCCAGAACGTCGTCCTCCGTTGTGTTTGGCAGGTTAGTCTCTTAAACTCTCCGATTTTCTTACTCTGTGAATTGATGAATTCATCTCTGTGAGCTTCCTCTTCTGTTCATTTGTTCTTCAGATCAATTGATGAATTGATGAATTCATATCTCTGTTTGTTTAGTAATATATGTGTTTGATTTGTGGAGAAATGTTGTGAATTGTTTAGAAAGTGTGCATGAATGCCCTTAATTGATAGTTTGTCTAAGATCATATTTCAACTTGGTTTTCAATTTGGTAAATTACAAGAGATTAGAAGTTAGTGGAAGTATTAGTGTGGAACAGTAGGGATTTGCTGACGTTGAAGCCTATGCAGGGCAAGCATTACCCCAGGAACTGTGTTGATCACTCTGGCTGGAAGGTTCAAGGGCAACAAGGTTGTTTTCTTGAAGCAGCTTTCCTCTGGCTTGCTTTTGGTCCTAGGTAAGGAGCTGTTTTTGTGTTTTTCTTAACCGAGTGTGAAACTGATTTTGCTTTTGGTTACAAAGTAGTGTCTTTTGTGTTGGTGACCTTGTGATCAATGTGCATTTAACTGGTTATGTTTGTGTCATTGTGCTGCCGGTTGATTTTGTTTTGAGGCAGTATGTTTCAGGAGTATATCCAAGGTCACTGTTTAACCTGTGGATTAAAGTGATTAGTTTTTGCTAGAGTGCTTGATATTAAGTTCAATAGACCTATTCAGCCATGCGTATCTGGGATATATCTGCACATACGTGTGTTTACTTGAAAAGGTTGAAGGATATATGTTTTTGATTACAAGTGTGTAATGTGTGTAAGATGTGTAAGATGTGGCTCTGATTTTATAAATTGTTGAAGGATATTAGTTTTTGATTACAAGTGTGTAATGTGGCTCTGATTTTAGAAAATGTAGAGAATGAAATTATTGACTGGCAGAAAGTGTATAGATAGGTAAAGACATAGGAATGTGATATATCATGTAGGTACAACTTGTTAATCATAGAAGCCTTGATTTAGTTGGTAATCTGTCCAGCTTAGCAAAGTGCGGGTGATCTATCTAGTATATGTTAAATGTGATTGCAAGAAAGATGCTCAACAAACTCCTATTTCAAGAGACCAACTCATCTATCTTTTGTGTATATATATATGCTGGTAGAGCACACCTAGCAAGCTATATATATATATAAATCTTCTACATGCATGAAGTTTTTAGAGGCCTAGTTAGGACAACCTTGAGATATATACGATAGATTCTTACATGAATTGAGGTATGCAATCTATACCTTGTTATGTTTAATTAGCTTGTTATGTTTAAAGATGCTGATCATTGGGAAGAGGAAGCAACGTTCGGAGAGGGCTGAACAGATGATGGAGGCCTTACGTAACCAGGCTACTGCCGGCCAGCCCACACCTTTGCCGGCCAGAAGAGTATCACCAGGGGCTCCTCCTTTGCTCATCAGGCCGCCCTTTATACCATCCGATACGACTCCCATTGCTGGGGCGACGACCGAAACCACTGAAGCGTCGTCCACATCGGCTTCCGAAACCAGCAGACCCATTCTTAGTGCCCGCTGTAAAGCAAAGGCCCCCACTACAAGTAATGATGTTTCTTCTTCTTGGCATATATCGGGGTTAAGTTTCCGTAAAAATAAAATTTTAAAAAATCTTTTAATTTTTTAAATAAAAAAATTATATTTTTTAAATAAAAGAATAAAATAATTAAAAAATCGTTTTTTTTTTAATTTTCTTGGCATGATTAAAAGGTTTATTTTTTTTGTAGTTTTATTTATTTATTTAAAATAATAAATAAATAAAATAAAAAAATTAAAATAATTATTATTCTTTTACTTATATTAACTTGAATCTTTTTTGCAAATGATACATAATATTTTGTTTTATTTATTGTAGGTCCCCCACCGAAAAAGAAACGGAGTTTTATGTGTGAAAAGACGACCGATGCGTTATGCAAGAAGGTAGGGAGGAAGATACCGATAGAGTATTGCCCTCGTATGAAAGGGCCCAAGGTTCAAGGGGTCAACAGTCTTTTGGTCAAGGACATTGGGTCAGCCATACGTAGCATGGTTGGAATGAGGGTTAGGACGTTCCACGACCTTGAGCAATCGGAACAGTGGAAGGTGTGGAACGCATTGTCGGTAAGTATATAAAAATTAATTTACTTAGTTTGGTTTATTTGAACAATTTTCAATTAATACTTTTGTTCATGTATTAATTTATTTTTATTTCTTAGCCATGGTACATGTGGGACAACAATGACATTGTGACGGTGAGGTGGATCATGGACACGACACAGACTAGGTACAAGGAGTGGAAGTGCCAGTGTCACAATGTCTACCAGGAGCATGGACCAGAAGGGATGCCGACGGAGTTCTATGGAAGGGAGGATGAGTGGGCCTTTCTCTGCACGTATTTTGAGAGCGACGCGTTCAAGGTATGTGTATATTGCTTTTTTTTTTGTAATAATGTTGACCACTATATTTTAGAGTGATATATTATTAATTTTGTTACAATAATATATTTTTTCAGGCATTTTTAGAATAATATATTATTAAATTTGTTCTTATTAAAAAAAATAAAATTGTAAAACTTAACATTGCCGATGATTATGCATGATTATTTTGTGGCTTCGGTTATGCTATTTATTGCCATGTTTTAGGTTTATAGAATAAAATATTATTATTTATTTTTTTAATTAATAAAAAATATAATTAATGATATGTTATTTATATCGCGTATTAGAAACTCTCGAACGCAAACAAGAAGAACTGTGGTTAGAAGACGATGCACCACCACAGCGGGTCTTCTCCTATCGTCTACATCATGGAGGATCTGAGGAACAAAGGTGAGCCCTTGCCGATCATCAAGGGATTCGAGCATAGCTATTTGAGACCCGGTGACGAAGTGGCCACCAAGAAATACGTAAGTGTATTTCCTTTAATTATTTATTTAATTATGTCTCTTTGATTTGGATACTTAGTATTAATTAAGAATTATGTTGGTGTTGGTGTAATTTTTGTTGAATTATGTGGTTGGTGTATGCCTTGGTTTAAATAATAACTATTGCATTATTTTGTTTATGCAGGAGAAGATGCTTGCGGAGGTCGAAAGCTGAAAGACAGACTTCAAGAAGATAAATTCGGAAGCTACAGAGGAGGAAATGATGGAGATCATTCAATCACAACAAATTGATGTGTTGGATGCTGTGTTGGACAAGCGCAAAGGGAAGGAGATACGAGGAGGTGGGCGAGACTTGAGCCAGTCCTTGTCCGGTTCGACCTTGCGGAGTCGTGCTCCTCCAAATCAAGACAGGGAAAGGATTGAACGCCTTGAACGAGAGGTCTGTGAGTATAAGGAGCAGACTGAGCTGGCTAAGGCCGAGTCTGCGTGGTACCTTCATCAGTACACTAGTGTTAACTCACGGATGGACCAGCTCTTCTCTTGCCTAGGTCTGGAACCTAAAGGTCCGGCTCCTCCTCCCCCGCCTTTTACAGCTCCTCCTCATTCTTCTCCGGGTCCTCCTTCTCCTCCTAAGTCATCTCTGATTCCTCCTCCTACTTAGTTGTCTCCGCCTCCTCTTCCTACTCAGTCATCTCCGGCATTTGTTGATAACGATCAGTTTTTGAACTTCTATTAGTCGAATTTTAGTTTGTATGAACAAAATTTTAATTATTAATGCATAATTTTTATATTATTAATGATTCGATCTATATATTTAGTTTTAATATAATTATTTCTAGAACAACCGAAACAAATATCTATTTTATCGGTAAAAAAATTAAAAACCAAAACAAATAATAATTTGTGAAAAAAAAAAATCCCGATCACCTTATACGACGGAAAATTGAAAATCCGTTGGTAAGGGTATAAACCTTACCGACGAAGAATAAACTTTTCCGTCGGCTGAGAGTGCATAACGACCGACCGCTGACCTTCTTAGTCGACGGAAAAGTCTCATTTCCGTCGGTATGAGACAACCATTACCGACGGAAAAGTATATTTTCCGTCGGGTAAGAAGGAACAGAACCAGGACCCTATCGTCGGCTAGATCTTAACCGACGGTAATTTTTCGTCGTCTACGAAACTGACATCCTAGCCGACGGAATATTTTATCTGTAAAGAAGCCAGTTTTTTGTCGTTTAGGTAAATGTTAGTAGATGGAAGTATAGCCGACGGATTTTTTCTGTCGTTTAGGAAACAATCACTTAGTCAACGGAATAGTCGTCGACTAAGATCCGTTGACTAAGATATCACTTAGTCAACGGAAATATATGTTTCCGTCAGCTATTGTCTTAGTAGACGACGGTTAGCCGACGGATCTTAGTCGACGGATTTTCCGTCGGCTAAGAGCCATAATCCACTAGTGAGTGAATATAAGACTTTAAAATAGAACTCGTTGTTGGAGATGAGAATATGAGTTTTATATGAATAGTGCAATAAGAAGTCCTATAATGGATGTATGACTCAATTTATAAGACTGAAATGAGAGAATGTATCAAGTTAACTGTCCTGAAACACAAAAGCTTAACGAGCTCACCATAAATTCCACATGAAATCAACCACATTATATCACCGGTCAGTTAAGTAGCTAATATCCATCAAGGGGAGTAGAACAAGCTAGGTCAAGCAAAACAAAACTGAACTGAAAGAACTGAAAGATATTCAAGAAACACTTGAACATTATTAAGAGACATTAATTGGGTTCCTTGCTATCTAGCTAGGTTACCATATAAATCAAGGGGTTGTGATCAACAAGTAATGAAAGGTCATGTAACCAAACACAGCTGAAGTCAAAGTTGTACATGTAGAAGACATCATAAGATTGGATGAGCTGCTCTGGTATCCACCTCCATGTCCTACATTGCCACTGAGACTCGCACCGCTCCCTCCATTGTCTCCATCAGATCCAGGTCCTACATAGCCACGTCCTCCACCACCGCCTCCACATCCTCCACCTCCACTTCCATCCTTACCACTGTTGGAAAACAATATTGGACTCTGCATTTATCCTTGTACGTCTTAATGAAATAGTTTTTGATTAACTTGAGTATAATCAGTAGAAACTACCCCACACTTATCCTTTGCTAGTCCCTTAGCAAACTAAATACAAAACTCTACTACAAACACTACTAATGCCCATAAACAATTGTCTCAGAATCTTTATCATGCATAGCTTCCAAATTTGAACATTCGAGTGTAAACACGTAAATTCCAAGTTTCATAAAACATGTATCATGGCATGAATAAGTAAGAAGTGAGAACAAATAGCATAAACACACAAGGTCAACTGATCCTCCTCACAATGGCATACTCTATTCTTTTCATTCGATCATGGTATTCACTCATAAGTATATGCAAGAGAACAGATTGTAAGACAAGAAATAGCTTGCATATTTCATCAAATAAAAGCACTTTGTGAATAAAATTTTATGAAAAAACCTCATTTAACAACTAAGTGTAAGAATAGACCAAAACCATATGCTTAACTCATGAGAAAATCTCCACAAATCAAAGTTAGTCATCTTAAGAATCATGAATCAATCTCAATAATGGTTGTAATGGGGCTCGGCTGCATAGGGTAGGAATTTTCTTAGGATAAGTGGTGCTTTAAGGCATCACCAAGACTTAAGCAAAGCTCGATCCTCCTTATGTCTTCACTCCAAGGCCCGAATTTCATCTTGTTGGACCCATACGTCATTCTTAACTCCTCAAAGCATCATGAACATGAACAAAGGTCACATATTACAACTTTAGACCTTCAAATACACACAAACTCCAAATTCAAAACACTTTCTTTTGTAGTGTGCCGTCCCTTTCTTTTCTTTTGTTTTGATCTGATTTTCATAAATTTTTTTTCCTTCTTTTGTTTTCGGATCAAAGAATTTTTTTAATTTTTTTAATTTTTTTTTTGGATAGGTTTCGGCACACACAATTTTTACATCAGTTCACCCCACATTTGTTCCTTAACATCACACAAACATAACTCCACATTGAATGTAAGCTTTGCCAAGTCTTGATAACAAGGTAAAAGATATAACTATTCTAAGCAAGGGAATTTTATGAAGGTGATGAAAGAAAAGGCTCAATGTAGGCTCAAAGGGGTTAAAACTAAGGAGTCCCACTACGGGCACAAATAGACACATTTTTATTTGGCAATGGTGGTAATCCTAAAGAGTTCAATTCAATCCTTTTCAAAATCAAGACATGTTATGATTATAGAGTTTCGATAATCACATGAGTGAGTTCTAGTACATTCTAGAGTCCATTAAAAATCTATAGCACATAGTCATTGAATATGCAAAGAATGATGAGGTTTATGATAGTGAATTTCGAAAAATTTTGCATATTATCACTCAAGAAGAAAGTATTTAGGCTCAATAGCTCACATGGGTTGTTATGGAAACAAATTAACCAAACATGCATGCTTCACAATCAATCAAATCTCAAATGTTCATACCAGTCCACAATATCCATGAAACTCACAATTTCTTTAAGTAAATGTCAAACCATCATCTATGCATTCAAAGACATAATCATCATTGACTTTAAGGGCATTCTAAGACTCAAAATAAAACAAAACACTCATCTTTTTGTTGGATCCGATTTTCTGTTTTTCCGAATTTTATCTTTGGTTTTCTTCTTATGACTCAAAAACTATAATTAAATGACTCAAACAAACATGTTACTATGTAAACCTCTACCCCACACTTAGAAAATTACATTGTCCTCAATGTAACACCCGAAATCATGTCATAATTTCCTAAACATGCGTCTAAGTCACATAATAAACACATATACAATTCAACCATAAGAAGTGAAGGGATAAGAATGATGCAAACTCTCGGTGATGGCTCCTCCACTGCTACGGTTGAAATAAGTTGCCTCTCATGCAGCGCTTAATTTTTAAAGTCCTTTAGCCTAGACTCTTCATCTCTATAGTGACGTCACTCTCCATGCCGTGGGTCTTTAATGTTTTGGTCCTCAACGTTGTACTCTTTGAATGCCTCGTAATAAGGCTTAAGTCGATGACCATTCACCTTGAACGTATTTCCTGATGTACTACTTTGAATCTCAACGACACCATGAGCAAACACATTAGTAATAACAAATGGACCTTGCCAACGTGAACGAAGCTTACCTGGAAAAAGTTTAAGTCTTGTGTTAAATAAAAGGACTTGCTGCCCTATTTTGAAACTCTTTCCTCTTATCATCTTGTCATGACAAACCTTTGTTTTCTCCTTATAAATCATAGCCGAATCGTAAGCTTCGTTCCTAATCTCCTCAAGCTCACAAAGTTGTAGCTTCCTATGCAAACCGGCGGAATCTAGGTCCATGTTGAATTGCTTCACTGCCCACCATGCTCTATGTTCAAGCTCAACCGGCAAATGACATGGTTTCCCATAGATGAGCCGAAAATGGGACATCCCAATAGGCGTCTTGTATGCTGTCCTATAGGCCCACAATGCGTCGTCTAAACGATCGCTCCAATCCTTCCTTGTTGGACCTACAGTTTTCTCCAAAATCTGCTTGATCTCTCGGTTTGATACTTCGGCCATTCCACTAGTCTGAGGATGATATGGCGTTGATATCTTGTGAGTGACTCCATACTTCTTGAGCAAAGCCTCTATGGTGCGGTTGCAAAAGTGAGAACCTCCATCACTTATCAAAACTCTTGGAACTCCAAACCTAGAATATATGTTAGTTCTCAAAAATTCTGCAACAACTTTAGAATCATTAGTTCTGGTGGCTTTTGCCTCCACCCACTTAGAAACATAATTAACAGCCAATAAAATGTAAAGGAATCCCTTAGAAGAAGGAAAAGCTCCCATGAAATCAATTCCCCAAACATCAAAAATTTCAACAACAATGATAGGGTGTAGGGGCATTTGATCTCGCTTACCTAAATTACCTGTTCGTTGGCAACGATCACACGTCAAGCAAGTTGTATATGCATCTTTGAAAATCGTTGGCCAAAACAAACCAGCCTCAAGTACCTTCATGGCTGTCTTCTTTGGTCCAAAATGTCCTCCACACGCCTCCTTGTGACAAAAATCAAGGATGGACTTATGCTCGTCTTCAGGAACACATCGTCGAATGACTTGGTCCCCACATTGTTTCCATAAGTATGGTGCGTCCCATATGTAATGTCGAGCCTCCTTCTTGAGCCGAACCTTGGTTGCATACGGCATGGTGCTAGGAAGCTTCCTAGACACAAGATAATTCACTACATCGGCATACCAAGGCTCCTTCACATCCAACCGAAACAATTGCTCATCCGGAAATGTATCCAATAATGGAATCGGCTCCTCCTCTTGCACAATTCGGCTCAAGTGATCCGCCACCATGTTTTCGGTTTCCTTCTTATCCTTGATCTCGATATCAAACTCTTGAAGCAAAAGAATCCATCGAATGAGCCTCGGCTTCGCATCTTTCTTTGTCATCAAGTACCTTAATGCTGCATGATCACTATACACAACAACTTTAGAATTCAAAAGATAAGATCGAAATTTTTCTAAAGCAAAAATAACCGCTAAGAGTTCTTTTTCCGTTGTCGAGTAATTCAATTGAGCATCATTCAATGTTCGCGAAGCATAATAAATGGCGCATGGTTTCTTCTCCTTTCTTTGGCCGAGCACTGCTCCAACCGCATAGTCCGAGGCGTCACACATGAGCTCAAATGGCAAGCTCCAATCGGGCGGAATCATGATCGGTGCCGACGTCAACAAGTCCTTAAGTCGCACAAACGCATCCTCACACTCCTTGGTCCATTCGAACGGCACATCCTTTTGTAGAAGGGAAGTAAGTGGTTTTGCCACCAACGAAAAATCCTTGATGAACCTCCTATAGAATCCTGCATGGCCAAGAAACGAACGAACCTCTCTCACCGTTGAAGGTGAGGTTAAGTGATGCATAATATCAATCTTAGCTCTATCAACTTCTATTCCCTTTGCCGAAACAATATGTCCCAAAACTATCCCTTGATTAACCATGAAATGATACTTCTCCCAATTAAGTACAAGGTTAGTTTCTACACACCGTTCTAAAATCAATTCTAAATTCCTTAAACATGTATCAAAGTCTTTACCATAGACACTAAAGTCATCCATAAAAACCTCAATGATATTCTCAATATAATCAGAGAAAATAGAATACATACAACGTTGAAACGTACCTGGCGCATTGCACAAACCGAATGGCATATGTCTATATGCAAACGTGCCAAAAGGGCACGTGAACGTTGTCTTCTCTTGATCGTCCGGGTGTATCATGATCTGATTGTAGCCGCTATACCCATCAAGAAAGCAGTAGAATGCGTGGCCGGCTAACCTCTCGAGCATTTGGTCCATGAATGGTAACGGCATGTGATCTTTCCTCGTTGTTGCATTGAGTCTTCAATAGTCGATGCACATCCGAAACCCCGTCACTAACCTTTGTGGTACAAGCTCGTTCTTCTCATTCTCTACGACAGTGACTCCACTCTTCTTTGGTACCACTTGGACGGGTGAAATCCATTGGCTATCCGAGATTGGATATATCACTCCACAATCTAACAACTTGATCACCTCGTCCTTCACAACTTTCATCATCGGAGGATGCAGTCGTCGTTGTCCCTCTCTTGTTGGTTTCACACCTTCCTCCAATAGTATCCTATGAACACACTTAGTAGGGCTTATTCCCTTGATGTCTGCCAAAGTCCAACCTATGGCAGCCGTGTTCCTCTTCAAAACGTCAACTAGCTTGATCTCTTGTTGCTCACTCAACGATGAAGACACAATAACAGGTAAAGTGTCCTCGTCTCCTAGAAATACATACTTCAAGTGCTTGGGAAGAGCTTTTAGCTCTAACTTTGGGGCCTGCTCCACAGATGGTAAAATTTTGTTAGTGGTAATGGGAATTGACAAAGGAGAATCATACCTCTTGGTGTAAGGTTGTGCCTCTAGCTCGGCAACAACCTCACGTATTCTTGGCTCAAGATTTTGCCGAGCCTCCTCATCCCATTCTCCATTTTTGTCAAATCCGGCCCCTTGCTCGATAGCTAGTTGCTATGCTTGAAATGGAGACGTCACACATTGCGCAACGACCTCCACAATATCTTCAATTTCTCCCTCCTTGAAATCGGCAATGGGGTATCTCATAGCATCAAAAATGTTGAACTTAATCACCTCACCATCGAACTCCATTGTCAAGTTGCCGTCGGCAACATCGATCCGTGTTCTTGCTGTCCTCATGAAGGGTCGTCCTAACAATAGTTGTGTTGAATTTCCGCTTGACTCCTCCATCTCTAGCACATAGAAATCTGCAGGAAATATTAGTTGATTCACCTGCACAAGAACATCTTCAACATATCCCTTAGGATACTTGTTAGAATGATCCGCCAATTGGATCACAACATTGTCAGTTTTAAGAGGTCCTAAACCAAGGGATTGATAAACATTGTAAGGCATAACATTAATAGAAGCTCCTAAGTCTAGCATAACTTTCTCAAACCGTGTAGAACCAATAACACATGGGATGTTGAAGCTTCCCGAATCCTTCATCTTTGGCGGCATCTTCCTTTGGAGTACGGCCGAAACTGTCTCACTCATCTTAACAACTTGAGTCTCCCTTGTATGCCTCCTTGTTGTGCAAAGCTCTTTCAAGAACTTAGCATACTTTAGAATTTGTCGAATGCACTCCAACAAGGGCAAGTTCACGTTTACCTTTCTGAAAATCTTCAACACTTCCTCGTCGGATTTTTCTTTCTTACTCTTGGCAAACCTTGAAGGAAAAGGTAAACACGAAGAATGATTAGTTGTAATTAATTCATTAGAATTCGAATTTTTACCTTTGTGTGCTTCAAAGATCGGCACATTCTCCTTCTTTAAAGTAGCGGGATCTTTTTCTAAGTCTCTTTTTATCATTGCCTCCAAGTCTCCCTTGCTTGGCTCGGGTCCTTTGTTTTCCTTAGAAACATGCTCCGCTCCATCTTGATCAACATTATGCTCGGCATCACCATGACTCTTGGTAGCAGCCCTAGGCTCGGCGGCCTTGCTTCCGACGTTACCAAAGTACACATCATTGTCCTCCAAGTCAAGAACTCCAAGGCCCTTTATCTTCTTTCCTTTAGGGGATGTCGGTGGCACAAGTGTCTTCCCACTCCTTGTAACGATAGCTTGAACTTGTTCGTTCTTTGGATTCCTTATAACTCCACCTGGCAACTTCCCTTGCTCGTTGAATTTTCCCATGAAGTCCACAACTTGCCCCATTTGAGTTTTTAACTCGGTAATGTCCTTTGACATCAAAGCAATATCCTTCGTGTTAGTTTGAGTTGTGGCCAACAAAGATTGAGTCGAAGTGGCAATGTTCTTAAAAATCTCATCATAATTGCTAGGTCCATTCGGCTGCCCTCCTTGTTGATTGTAGGGTACATATGGCCTTGGCACAAATTGCCCTTGTGGCCGAGCTGCATATTGTCCTCCATTCGGCTGCTGCCCTTGTGGTGTACTTTGTTGAGGGTTAAGCACATTATTGTTGCTCCAACGAAAGTTTGGATCGTTGAACCTTGGATTGAAGTTTTGAAAACGTTGTTGCCCTCCTTGTCCTTGAAATCCACCTTGCTGTCCACCAAAACCGATGGCATTAACTTCCTCAAAGCCGCCACCGATCACTTGGTTGCATTGATCAGTGGGGTGCCCTTCCATGCTACACACTCCACAAACTTGAGCTCCTTTGCCCTTTGCCAGGTTTGACACCATAAGAGTCAACTTTCCCAAATCTTCCTTAAGTTCCGAAATAATACTCGACTCTCCAAGGATACTCGTCTCATTAACACGCCTAGTTGAAGATGATCCAAATTGTTGATTGTTTGTAGCTCTCATCTCTAACAAGTTGCTAGCATCCTCTCGACTCTTTTCCATCAAAGATCCTCCAGCCGCCGAATCCAAAAATTGCCTCTCCATAGGACGAAGTCCTTCATAAAAGTATTGAAGCAGAAGCCCCTCACGTATCCCATGATTTGGACATGATGCAACTAAGGCCTTATACCTTTCATAGTAAACATCAAAAGGCTCATCAACATCTTGCTTGATCGATGTTATCTCCTTCCTTATTTGCGTCACCCTGGACGATGGAAAGTACTTTAAGAGAAACTCGCTCATCATTGTTTCCCATGATGTGATACGACCGGCCGGAACCGCAAAGAACCATCCCCTAGCTCGATCCTCAAGTGAAAACGGAAATGCCTTCATCTTCACAAGTTGTAAATCCGCTCCTCTAGGACACATGGTGTCACAACAGAACTCAAATTGTTGTAAATGTCGGTTCGGATCTTCTCCACTAAGTCCATGAAACTTTGGCAATTGGTGGAAGAAACCACCTCTCATCTCAAAATCAGCCGACTTTCCCTCCGCAGCAGTTGGATAGGTGATATTGGTCGGCCTTGGTGTCCCTTGTGTTCCATTGACTTGTCCATTCTCTTCTCTAAGTGAAGGCATCCTTACTTCTTGAATTGGTGGAGTGATAAGATCGAAATATAAAGTTGCAAACTCAGGATTCTCGTGAACCAAAGGTGAAGATTCACAAGAAGAAGTAATTAATGAAGGTGAACTCGGAGGTGAAGAACTTGGTGAGCTTGGTAATGAAACTGATTGTAAGCGCGGATGAGATGTTGATGGAACCTCAAGATCGTACTCTTCTCCAACACGCTTCAATCGGTTTTTACTATCTCTTGTCCACTTGGTCAGAACTGGTCATTCATGGGAACCTGCAAAACCAATCTGACACATTTGAACAAGATCAAGTTAGCATCATCGTAACAATAAAAATATTTCAAGCTTTACAAAATCATACAATCGGTTATACAAGAGTTAGACACGAAATCTCCAGATTTTTATACAAGTATGTAAACAACTTTCAAGCATCGAAATTAACAATATGTTCAAATACATGGCGTCACAACCTAGTTCTTTCTAGTTGATTTTATTCAAATTGGTTTGAAGAAAATAGATCACATATACCAAGTTATTTTCTAGTGTCTAAAGTGAGGTGATGCTTCGGCCCAAGCTCTTGGCTAGTTTGAGCGTGTTCCGTGTTTTCAGAAGGCAGTGTCGTTAAGATTCACGGAGGGTGGACCCCCTACAAGAACCAGGCAGGACTCGGAGAGCGAACTCCCTATCGACCCCTTCACTAAGAAGAGATATCAGTCTATGACCTTGAGATCCAGTTAAACAAACCTGAGAACCATATCTATGAAAATAACTTGCCCCTTACTCAGTTGAGAACAAACTCGGGTCACTAGACCGGTCTACAAGTGTTAATCAAAGCCGCCCTCAACCTCATGAGATCATAAGATAACATGAAGGGTTAAGGCTAAGATTAACAAAAGTGGCTTCCCCCTACATGTTTCACTTTAGAAACTACAATAAACTCAAGCATACATAAAACTATAAACTTCCTAGAAATTAAACCAAGTTATTACAACATGCATTCAAGCACACAATTCAAAACCAAAACTTCTAAAAATTAAAAATACAAATCGGCCAAAATTAATTACAAGCCGAGAACCAATAAATGAATAAAAACTTTATAACATCTTCTTCGATTCTTCTTGGCATCCCCGGCAACGGCGCCAAAAATTGACGTGTCGCGTAACCGGGGTCAAACAACTTCAATTTAATTACCCTGCAATCGTAGTAATATGGACAAGTAGGGATCGTTCTAGCCGGGGAAACCAAAGGGCGATCGAAAGAAGAGAAACAAAACAACTTATAAACAAGTATTCACATATATACATCGAAATATTGGGGATTTAAGATTGATTAATTCTAACAAATAACCTACTGAAAATTAAACCTAAGATTATTATATACAAGTGATCAACATACTCATGCAACACCTAACACGAAAAACTATCAAGAACACATAACAACTTCATGCAAGGCCGGGCAGCAACGTTCAAATTGTCCTAGACTCTAACCAATTCCGATTCTAATTAGAGCCTTTGCGGTTATCTAATTGTTAAGACTCCTCAAGTATTTAGAACCATCTTTGCGCTTGATCCTAAACATGAATGCTAACTCATTTAAAGACACGTTGCGTAGAGATTAAACAAGAAAACACTTTAGCACACGAGTCAATCAGAAACATGATCTAAGGCATGGCGTCACTCATCCTATTAGCATGCAAATTATCAGAATTATATCCGCCCTAAGTTAATAACAAAGACCAAGACAACTTTGCGTATGAATCGATCCAAAATTATTATGGTAGATGAAACCGCACCTTAAGGACAACCATGGCCAAGGCAACCTCAAGGATTGATTTAGATGCACGAATTCATGACAATTAATCAATTAGAAATCAAAAACACATAAGAACATGCTACTGCCCCAAAACCTAAATCACGAAATCATCATATATTCAAGAAGTTACAAATCAAAACATAGAACAATCAAAGATCACAAAGAAATCCGAAAACCATGTTTGATAAATAAAACCAAAATCGAAAAGTATATTACAATAGAGTTCGAAACTATACAGAAAATAATATAAGAAGCCATGAGAAAATCACACTTTTGCAACCTTGAAAGATTCGGCAAGTGTGGGGAAAATCGGTGGAAGGATGGAATGATTCTTATGGTTTGTGGTGGATGAATCGGCTAAGTAATTTTCTGTATAGAGTTTCGTAGAGTTTCGGCTATGCAATTGCAAGGGTAGTGATGATGATTTTCTATACTTGAAGTCGTGCTTTATATAGAGGAAAAACCCTAGAGAAGTCGACCACAAAGCCTCAACCAAGTCGGTTTAGGTTTCCTAGTTCTTCTCAATTTCGGCAGAATGACCTCCGTCTGATGATTACGTCATAACTCCCTCTAGAAAATAGATATTGAGGTGATTCCAATTGATTTGGAAACTAGACTCCTGTAGCTCTCTATCCATATCTAGCACGTTTTCTGATTCATTGTGAGCTGTCCTGGAGAGTCCGTTGAAGTTGACAGACGTGCACAGGAATTCTCCCGATTTAATCCGGATTTGCAAGGCTTGGATATTCTTTGAAATTCTGCCGAGTTTAGATCTTCTTCTCCATATTGGACTTGGTTTGGACCTCTCCTTAATGGACTATGCTTCGTAGATCAGCTGCTTTGCTTCTCTAGATCCATCAGGAACACTTCTCTCGGCAGTCTTCTACATGTCACCTAAGTATCAGAGAAGTTAAATCAATTTGTGACAATTTTCTACATCATTCATTTATGTTTAACACGTTTTACACATAACTCTACCAAAAACTTTCGACTCTACATTATGACTCTATTCTACGACAATAAGAGATAATCAAAGTACAAATGGAGGTAATAACACATTAAAAATGTCGCATTTTATGCTCCTATCAGAAACATTAGAAGTTGTTTTCTAATGAGGTATATGTCTCTCATTAGAAGTTGGAGACTTATTAGTCGATTAACCTAATTGACATTGAGTATTTGAGATAAACCTTGAGACTGGTATGTGATAAACATGAAGTAAGACTTGGACTCTTTATGGGAAGAGTACAAGTAGTGTTTATAGGTCTATATATATCAGTAGAATGTTCATATGTTAACTACGCTTTTCATTGAGATTAAACAGTCTCATTCTGTTAGAAAGAAGTAGTATAGCATAGAAGATATTCTCTGCTTCTGTGTTTATGTGTTTGCAGGTTGTGTCGCTGTTGATATTGTGTTGCTGCTGGTATCCTACTGACGAGGATGACAACCATATCAATGGTATCCCAATGGATGCTGGTCCTTGTTGTAATACGCTAGTGCAACTAGGAAAAGCTTTGTTTACTGGTTTTGTAATTCCGTTGTATAGTGTTTATGTGTATTGTGGATAGATCATGATCTTAAGTTATGTTATGAAATTCAAATTAAGATGCCACAACAACCACCACCTCCACCTCTACCTCCTCCACCTCCACTACCACCGCTTCCACTTCCTCCACCTCCACCCCTTCCACCACCTCCACGTACTCCACCTCCACCTCCTCCTCCTCCACTGCCTCCAGTACTTCCACCTCCACCTCCACTCCTTCCACCGCCTCCACTTCCTCCACCTCCACCTCCACCTACGGCAGCTGCTGAGGTAATAATGATCAAGAACATCACGAACATAACTTTCCCAAGCATCCTTATTACCAAAGTTTCAGGACTGAAACATAAAAGAGAGCAATTCTTACAAATCAATTACGAATATGATTGAAGTACAACAAAAAAAATATGGAAATGTAAAGAAAAGTATTGGCTGAGAATTAAAGAATATTCTGAAAACAAGGATTCTGCTATGAACAAGGCTTACAAGGTGAAGTGAAACACGTGAGTCCCTCAAACTAATTATTATTAGTCTGTCACCTTGTGCTAGCTAGTAATATTCATCTATCCCTCGCTACTATTCTCAAAAAAAGAAAAATGAAATCTATCAAGGGGCTGAGACCACACCAAGCAAATACTGCAAGGTCAAGCAAAGCACAACTGAACCAAGAGAGTATGATGACATCAAGTTATCAGATGAACTGCTATAGTAGTAATCATGATCATGATGATGAGGATAACCAAAAATATAAGGAAAACCACCTCCGCCATAGCCGCCACGTCGACCATAGCCACCACGTCCTCCACCTAGTCCAGCTGCTAAAGTGACGATCATGATCATGGTCATCACAAATACAACTTTGCCGAGCTTCATAGCGATGACAGTTGAGGAAATACGGAGATTCTTAAAGAATATTGAATTTGTGTGTGCCTTCTACCCGGCCAACTGAGATTACTTATTAATAGGAGAACATGAGAAGATAGTATGTATATGACCATGCTTTGAGAGAAAAGGAGAATGGGTGTGTGCATATGTAGCTTGTTGTAGTGTGAGAGATCGACTTGATCAATTATTTGGTCCTTAACTGTAGTAACCCGAATTTTTTATATCAATTTTCTTCTAATATTTCTGAAATTAATGAAGGGTTATTTTGTGGAAATTCTTTTTCGTATGTGCGAAGTTGAAGTTTCGGGAGTCAAATATTTTAAAGTGCTTTGTTTTTAAGTGACCAAAAGTTGACTTTCTTATCCGTAAGATATTTTTGAAAACTTTCTTCATGAAAGTTGTAGAGTTTGGCGATACGAATCCGTAGATACACGGCATGCGTAAAACGGATGTCGTACGAAAAAGATACGGTCAGAGGAAGTTAGTTGTCGATTTAGAAGGGGGTATAAATAGAAAAGGGGAACCTAGAAACCCTAAAAGTTCCCAAAAAAGTCAAAGAGTTTCTCTCTCTTCCTCCCCGAGCCGCACGCACAGCCTCTCCTTTGTCGGAGCAGAAGTCCGCCGTCCGACCATGAAAACAGACGTCGTCGGTCCCTATAGGTTTGCATGGACCTCCCCTACACAACCGTGCTAGTCTTCAAGGCCGACGACCAACGTAGGTAGCGCAGCCAGACCTGAAGCCAATGTCGCTATGTCATCGATCAAAATCGCTGTTTACGACGACGATGAGGTGCAGCATTAGATGAGTTTTGCTCGCCTTTTTCGTCTGTGTGTCGCTGTGCAAACCAAACAACTCAATTTTAAGTTTTTGAAACCTTGAATCTCAGATTTGAAGCTCAAGCTTGTGGCGGCTGTTTGGGGCAATATAAGACTGAATCAAGCTTAGTCTCAAGTATAAAAAGTGTTCCTTTTGTTGTGATCTACAAGTTCGCTTAAACCCCCTCATATATTACAATATGTGAGGATTCTCAATTTCCTCATAAATTGGTAATTGCGAGGAATATAAATTCCTTGCTGATTATTAATTGCAAGGAATGACAATTCCTCACTAATTTACAATTGTGATGAATACGATTCCTCATAGATTAACTAATGTGAGGAATACATTTTCCTCATAAATTAGCCATTGCAAGGAATGTGTATTCCTTGTAGATACAATTATGTGAGGAATTTGATTTCCTCATAGAACACAAATAGGAAGCTTTTTCTGTTTTTGCCACCTACTTTTTTCATATGAATTTCTTCAAGATAGACATACAAGTTATTTGAGGTAAAAGAGGAAGAAATTGAGTTACTAAACATGCCAATTGATATTAGAAAAGTTAAGCTTACATACATGCATAAAAGTGTTCAGCAATTGCAATTCCAAAAGGTTTCAAACTAAAACATAGGTAATCCGGAATAAATAGTTCCTTAACTACACATGAAATTGAAGAAAAGTCCTAAATACATACTTAATTGTAACCCAAGGCTCTCTAGAGCCTTAGAGATCATTGATTCCATCAGAGAAGTCATCTCTACCTTCAATATCATTTGCTTGTGTAACAACATCATCATTTATGTTGTCACTCCCATTCAATAATACTGCCCGCAACATGGATTTCAACTCCGCATTCTCAGATTCCAATGTAGTTACAGTTGATGACAGTTTTTGTATAGTACCTTTCATCTCATTCCATTCATAATTTATTGGCATTGAGGATGAAGTAGACCGGATATCCAACCGAGGGAAAGAACCTACACCTTGAACCTTTCCACCTTTTCTCCCACAATCCTTGGCCATAATAGCAATCTCGTCATTCAGAGACACTTCTATTGATTCAATAGAAGTACCTTCGACTGCCTCTTCTATGAGCTTTGCCCTCCTGTCTTCTCTACTCTGCTTCATTTTTTCTTGTAAACAAAAGAATGATCATTGTGTATATATAACTAACATATCTATTACATGAGGAAGACAAAACACATGCTGAGTATAATGCATTGTACCTAACATGCATATGCACAATGACATAATAATGTACATAAAATTCAATTAGTTTGTGGGCATAAGAATTATGTACACATGAGGATACAAATCAGACTATAAGTAAGACCTAGCTAAATTATAGTTGTACACAGTTGCCATGAAAGTGTTAGGCCTCCTTAAACTCACCTAAAACGGGAGTCTAGAGATAATGCAATGCAACTTGGATTGTGGGGATTAATCTTACCATGTAGATGGTCATTTCTTAACTCCAAAGATGCCAAGCTAAATAACAAAACAATTCAATTTTCAACCTTGCAAGGTTGATGTACCAAGGTTTCTTTCAATTTTCAACCTTGCAAGGTTGATGTACCAAGGTTTCACACAAACTTGCAAAAGCAAAATGATTCTTTCTAGACTCTTTCCAATTGAGTTTCTTCCAGTCATTCTGGCTAAAGTCACATTACCACAATGAAAGATTGAAAGACTCTCTAGACTCTCAGCTTCAAAACCACATCTAAAACAGCAGGGGTTGTTTGTCTCTCTGATGAAGATTATAGGTACTAGGTGATATGAACTGCTTTCCACAGAAAAAACTTGATCTATTCAGGAATTTGTAGTCCCCGAATAACTGACAATACATACTGACCTAGATAAACTATATATCTTATTTGGTTATATTATAGACTTGATAATTAAGGTATTGATTGATAACTTACATGTCTCTCTCTTTTAGCCTCACTCACCCAAGTATGCTCTGCATCCTGATGCATGATCTCATAGTTGTCTATAAATGATATAGGCCTCCCACTTTCCTGCATTTGTAAAAGCATATAGTTAAACTCAAGTTTGAAATAACAGAATACCTTATGAAGGATATTAACATTTAATTACTTTTGCTGCCCGCAAAGCATGCTGAATAAATGGCATTGCACTTCCCCTATGGGTACTTTCTTGTTCATCCCGGTTTCGAGCAGTAATTAGTAGCACAAATCTCCTTTATAATGAAATAAAGTTATGAAACACTAAATTATCACCAGCTTACCATACTAAATTACCTTTACATAAATTGTAAAATTCATGAATGTATAATGACGCACAAAATACATACCATATACTCCTCATTGCTGTAAACTTTATCGCATAACCAATGCCAATGTTGTAGAGGTCTACTATTCCAGAGGTATGGGTGAGGCAACCTAACTCTTGCTTGTTCATGTTACTCCAATGTATCTCCCTGTTCTCCATGATATGTCCATTTTAGATACCCAATTGACATTCCATGATGCAAAAAATGGACACGAGTAACATGAAGGGGCTGCCAACGTTTATTCAAACAGTCCATGCACGGACATATTGTCTCATTCCTCTCGTTCACATGGTGCTTAGCAACCTCCATAAACGACCTAACCCCCTCTTTATACTCTTTACTAAATATGTTCTGCTTAAGTATCCACTCCCTATTCATTTCAACTTGATTCCAATCTCAACATGATTGTAAGAATCCATATGGATGCATGTATCAGCTAACTTACAATTTATTATATGCATTTATAAGATGTTAATTGAGAACAAATGCAAGACTAGCAACTGACATGTAAAATTGAATCAGCATATTATATTTACATGCATAATAAACCATATATGTTCCACCTACCAAATAAGCTTTCAAATTCACTTAGTAGACAATAGTTAATTAGTTATATAAGTTTCCAAATATTACAGGCATTACTTTCTTTTCTTTACAGACACAATTGCCCAAGTGTTTTGGTTCATGTTACAAGATAAAGAAAACATGATTCATTTTCATTACCGCACAGTGGAAAAAAACTACCAAACTTCTCAGATACAACTCATGGAGACAAAATCTATGAAAATGAATATATAGAAAATACAAAGCCTCTGTACTACGGTAGCAGTTTATAATTAATGATTAAGTATAAGATAACTAACCTTAAAAAACCAAGCACACACAATAAGTTCTTTGGACTGAAATTGTTGTATGCCGTCAATGTCCTAGATATAAGAACAATAAAAAATTGTTAGATATACAAGCCATAATAATACATGCTTTCAAATATAGACATATCGTAATCAATTCAAGATCTTAATATCATCCACGTTTAATTTAAATAGTGTCATACAATTCAATGTCAAACAATTCAATATCAAACAATCCAATATCAAACAACTCAAACAATAACCACACAATTTATACAATAACACAATAAAAGAAAACACCCCATCAAACCTTACCTCGATTTGCATAGCACAAACTCGAGCTCAACTTCACTTCTTAGATTGGTGGATTGCCAAGATCGTCTCCGAAACCTTACCCAAAAGGTAAAGTACATACAACAATGAAAAACTAGATTTAGTACTATGTTACAAGTAACAATTGTCATATAAAGAACTCTACTATTCTATACTTTAAAACAGATACCACACAATACTCAAAAGTTGTATAAAGAGTTACTGGAAAATATAGGAATCAACTGTTAAAGAAGAGACTGAGTTAGAACAAGGCATCTGTCAGCCTTGTGTCAAAACAGTGTGTAAAATGTTGTTTTTGGCTTCACTTTCCACTCACTCAAATCCAACAAAAGTTTATGAACCAAAGCCTATTGTAAAGATGATATTATAGGCTTAAATACATAGCTTAAGTTTTGAAAACAAAGCCCTGGATAGAAAGTTACGGTCTTGCAAAATTGGAGTAAAAATCTGAAAACCCAGAAATTCCAGTTTTTGCTGAGTCTGCTACTGTTTTTGGCAAGTTATTTATCATACCAAATGGTAACCAAAACCTGTGAAATTTAACACACACAATGATGGATATACAAGGTTTACAAACCTACTTTCGGATTTCAAAACAAAGGCCTGAGCTTAAAGATATCATGCCTCAAAGTAGGCAAGAAAATCAGCTTTTCTGCATAATTATGGAAAGTTACAGCAAGAATAAAACTTGATTCTTGGAGTATTAATTCGACTTTTGAAGCAGCAAAACAAATTCTAAAAGCTTCAAAACAGAAAGGAACAGATTTCCAGAACATTAGAACAATTTTAAACATAACTAACGGTTGAAACAAAAGGATCCAAAATTTGATTTGGACACCCAAACTCAAGAACCATGTTCTTGAGCTTCAACCACAACGGTTCCAAACAATAACATCCTTTTCAAATTCAATTTTGCTGTCTAAACAAGTCTGAGAGTTTGAAATTACCAACTATAAACAAACAAAAGAATCATACTAAACTCAAAACAAGAAAACAAGAATCAAAACAAACCATAAACAAAACTGTGAAACTGAAATTGAAATTGCTAGAAGATGAAATGGGTTTTACCTTAGAAAAATGAATTGAAAATGTTGCCTCTCTCACTCCAAAACTCTCCCAAAATCTGTCCTCTCCAGAAACTTTGTACTAGTTTTGTTGAAGGTTTTAGCCGACTCTCCCAATCCATTCTAATCTACTACAGCCTAGACTCTTAGACCTCCAGCTAGCCCCTACTCCTATAAGCATAGGCTTGTACTCTTGAGACACCTCCTGCTTGCTAAGACGGTGAAGCAAAGGATAGCAAAAAGAGAAGGAAGAGAGAGCCTGCTGTGTAAGATCTTGGAACATTCGATCAAATTTTCTTTATATTGGCAAAACAAAACGTCCCTAAACATGACCATAGGATACACTAAGGATTACACTAACTCAGGGGAGTCAATTGGCAAACCAAACATGATACCACACAGAAGTAAATTGACAAAACAGAATTTTCCTAAAGTAAATCGACAACTTAAGTACCCAAATCAGTGAACAAGACTCTCGATTATCAAGAGAAAAACATAAGAGGTTTACCCGTCAATATGATTGCTTCAATTGCTCGCTGATTGCACCTAGCTCGTTTCAATAACAGCAAACAACAATGCTAGTCCAGAGTCATCATTCACCAATAGAAAGACCGAAAAGAAGATTTCAATTTTTTTGTATATGAATCAACGAATGAACTGAATAGAGGATGAAATCCTTACCCAATTTGTTCTGCAAAAGTTTGTAATTGCAGGCAATTGTGGTGGTTGACACAAGAAATAGCTAGAATTTGAAAAGATGAGTCTTCAAATTGGATTGATGCAGAAGGTCAATTGTTGCGAGCAATAATTAAATGTGGTAGTGGGTGATCGAAGTGGGTCGTCGGGCCTCGAAAGTGGTGGTTGATGATCAGACAAAGTACTACAAAAAATAATTGTTTTAGCTACCATAGATTGCGACGGCGCGCAAATGCCGTCGCTAATAGTTCTTGTTTTGCGACGGCAAACGTGGGGTAGCAGAAAAAAAAAATTATTTGGCGACGGCAACGACATGCCGTGGCAAATGATGAAATTATTTGCTACGGCTATATCATGCCGTGGCATGGAAACAAAAAATTTGTGACGGTATTCAATGCCGTCGTACAAATTTTCTACGGTTTTTAATCCCGCCGTACTAAAATTTTTCTAAGTCCCAAATTTTTATCTGAGCACCAAAAAAAGAAGAAGGAGCCTATCTCTAATCCAAAAAAAAACCCTATCTCATTTAACCCTTACAACTCTATTACAACTTATCCCTCTCCTATTATTACAACTCCATCTTCAACTCAACCCGTACTTTACAGCTCCATCTTCAAAACTCTGAGCCAAACTCCATCTTCACTCTTGAATTTGATCTTCGATACCTAAGCCAATTCATTGTTGAACTCGATCTTCGGTACTCTCTCTCTCTCTCCTTTTTTTTCAATTTCTGAAGGAAAACCTATTTCGATTTTACAATTTTTGATTGGGTATTTCAATTTGTGCTTGTTAAAGTTCTATTGTTTATGAATTTAGTGTTTGGGTATGTCAAATTTTGAGATTCGTTTTACTATGAGGCAGCTTCTGGGAATAGGGAGAGGACAGACAATTTAGAGGAGAACTGAAGTCTTGCGTTTGGGAGCAGTATTAGGTGATCAAGTAAAACTTCTGAAATTTCTTAGTTCAATGATTACAGTTGTTCTTCTTTCCCTCTTTCATTGTTTCTGATAATCCTTTGAGTTGTTGTTTTGCCATTGAGGATTTCACATTCTTTGAGAGGAACTTGAATTTTAGGGATGCTTGGTTGTATGATACCTGGGTTCAGTTGAATTTCTCTTCTCTATGGTTTGGTTCGAATTTACTGTAATTGGTCAGTTTAGCATCTTTGTTTGTCTTTAAATCATGATTTGATTGCACATATTCGTTGGGCATTTTGAGTAGTATAAAATCGATATACTATTTGCCCAAATTGATTGAGAAATAAGGAAGTTATGGTGGTGTGAAGTTATTCTTGTTTGTTTCTCTTCTATATTAATCCAGATGAGTTCAAGGACTCTTTTGGTTCATTGAATTTCTTGATTAAGTATGAAGCACACACAACATTGTAGAAGTTTCCTTCACGATTCAATAGGATCAAGAATCACCTCAAACGAAGAAGAACTGAAACTTGTAGAGAACTTTAAAATAGGAAGGTTGCATCAAATTTTCTAGTATGAACAGCTGAAAGAAATCTGAGTTCTTTTTGGAGTCAGTTGAGAATGCTTTTATGAAATCCACAAATGCTTAACACTTTGTCTTCTTAATATCATACTTTAGTTATGTTTTGTACTTGCAAAATAAAGTAGTCTATGGTTTCATACAAATTGGATTATACTTTGAGATCACGTTCTATTTTCAGCCTAGCAGCTGGAACTATTGATATGTGCATTTTTATTAGTCTCTGTGTTGTAGATTCATTTTCGTTGGATTATCTTTTCTTTGATTTGAATACTAGACATAGGGGTGTTGTAATGAATCGTTAATGGAAATTCAAAGTTGTTATCAATATATGATTTCAGGGGTCCACCTTTTCGTTAGACTATTGAGTATGAATGTTGGTCTGTAATTTCTATTCTGATAGATAGAGTTACAAGCAATATGCATTGGTATGCATGTATCTGCTATGTGTTGTAAGTCTTGTCGATTGGGTCCAGTTAGGGTTCTTGTGCACTACGTATTCCTCAAGTAGCCTAGCTAAGCTACTTGCTACTTCATAATACAGTTTTATGTGTCGACTATTGATCAGTGAACAATGAATTAAGATCAAGTTCTGGTTTTGGGTAAAAAAAAAAAAAAAAAAAAAAACCAAGTGTGGTGGTGTTGCTATTGTTTTGCATGATTGGATCTAATTGGTATTCCTAAATGTTTTCGTGACACCCCAATTTCGGGTTATTGTCTTTTAATTCGGGTCAAGGTGTTACAAGATGTAGGATGATCTGTTTTGAGCTATACAAAACAGAGAGTCTTTTGAATTTTAGATGGATTTTGGATTGTGTTTCATTATCTGGTTTGTGGATTTGATTAGTTCTATGTGACTCATTCCATTGCAATAGGACAAGTTGTAGCTACTGCGGCAGCTGTAACCTTGCTTCAAATTTGGAAGAGCTGGTTTTGAAAGTGCATATTGTATTTCAGTTACCCTTGTTGTTCCTATTACAGGTATATAATAGTATAATACAAATTCATTTTCCTTCTTTTATTATCTTGGCATGTTTTAGTTCTTTTTAATCTCTACAAGTGATTACAAAGGCACATTTTATTGGTTTTGGGCCATATGACATTGCCATGGATAGTGTAGTAGAGATGAATATTTAGAACAAAAGTGAATATACACACACTAGAGTATATATTCTTCATAATTATGTTCTCTTCATAACTTATAAATTTATGTTAACTCAATGTCTATGTTATTGTTTTGTACATGACATATGATATTGTCATGCACAGTATAGTAGAGATGAATATTTAGAACAAATGTGAATACACACACTAGACTATATATTCTTCATAATTATATTCTCTTCATAACTTATAACTTTATGTTAAATGAATGTCTATGCTATTGTTTTGTATATGATGTCCCAAAATTGATGTTATGAAATTACAGTCGTATGTGTTATACTTTGATGGTATTACTTTCTAGGAAAATGCTAGCTTGTTAATTGATAAAATTCATTAGATTGCTTGGTAGTTTCTGGTCATATTAATTTAATAAACTATTCTTTTCTTGAATATTTGTAGTAGATATCTGACAAGATTGTTAAAGATAAATATGGACAAGTCGTGGATAGACCTAGCAAATAGGCATTCAAGCATATATTATGATGGGATAGATAAATTCTTGACATTTGCATACAACAATAGGGATTTGGGTTCAAGGATTTACTGCCCTTGTAAAAAATGCGAAAATGTATCCTATAGAAAGGTACTTACTAACCTTGAAGCAATATGTGCGAAATCGAGCTTGTCCTGAAGCATCAAAAGCTAATGGCTACTTGATGGAAGAGTGCATGAACTTTTGTGTTCAATATCTCAATGATGTGCAAAGCAAGTTTAATAGACCATTGAGGAAAAAAAATGATGATGATGATCCAAAAAAGGGAAAAGACATTGTTCTTTAGGAAACTACTCGGACACAAGCTCATCGTTGGGTCTTATTCCATACAGAAGCAATCTCACCATTCCTTGAGTATGTTTTTAAGCTTACTTAGTTGATTATATTATTAGTTTATGGCCAGAAATGTATTAAGCTGCTTTTTAATCTTGTGCAGGGAACATCTTGTTGCCATTCGACGACAATATCTTTCTGCTGATGAACACTTTGTTAAGAGAGTTCATTTTCGTGAATTTGCAACATGGTTCAAAAAACATGTATGTTATTAGGTCTGTTTTGATAAAATAAGTTGATGTTTTGTTGTCTTAATTGTAAGTTTTTAAATGCAGTTTATTTATATCAGGTTCTGAGTTTGCAACGACGTGATGTAATGTTATCTGAAGAAATTATTACTTTATCTAGTTTTCCTGCACCATCAGCAAAGAGGTTCAAGTCTTATAAAACCAATGGCTTTCTGTTTCACGTGAAGAGTATTGATAACCATCGCTTTACACAAAATAGTGGTGTAACGTTATTGCGAGCTGATCATAGTGAGGAGTCTTCAATATGTACTGAATGGCCAGTAAACTTGTTAATGTTGGATTTCTTGTTAATGTTGAATTGATACTTTTCTTATGGGTAGTAAACTTAATGACATTGTTATGTATTAAACTTGATTACATTGTTATGTACTAAACTTGATTGCTTTGTTGAATTGGTACTTTTCTTGATTACTGTTGATATTGTTGAATGTTGCTAGTATAATAAAGATTATGTGGATAATTGCAGGTTTTGTGAAAAGAAAAAAAAAATTACTGTTAGATTTTAGCTACGGCATCATGCCGTCGCAAATAAAATTTAAATTTAGTAAAAAATGGTAGGAACCAAATTTGGCGGGAAGTAAAATGGTAGTTAAATATGCAACGGTATTTTGCCATCACAAAAGTTTATGCCACAGTATTTTGCCGTCGCAAATAGTATTGGCGACGCCACTATTTGCGACCGACGCTTTGCCGTCGCAGCGCCGTCGCGAATATTGTTTTGCCACGACAAAAGGGCTTTTGGCGACGGTTTTGCGTCGTGGCCAAACTACTTTTTTTTTGTAGTGAAGGAGTCGGTGGTGATGAAGAGAGTTAGAGCTTAAGAGAAGAGCTTTGAGCTTTGAGTTTCGGTGGTGATGATCAGAGAAAGGGTTTTGTTTTGTTTTGTTTTTTTAATATTTTAATATATATACTTATGGGCTTTCTAGCAAGGAATGTGTATGCTTCCTTGTTAATCAATAAAAGAGATGGCGGCATCTCGACCAGCCAACAAAATTGCATGAGTTTTTACTCAAAAAGTTATGCGGCCAATTCCCGCCTCATAATGACCGAGAAATTTTATAATTCCTTGCGGAACGTAATAATTTGTGAGGAATACTTTCTCGCTTATGTTTAAACAAGCGATGACTATATATTCTTTCTAAATTCTAACTTTTTGTAAGAAATTTTCAACCGTCACAAATAATTTCCTCATTGATTGCCATATTTCTTGTAGTGAATAGTTCGAATAGTACTAAGTTTAATAATTGTATTGTTTAAGTGACTTATGAAGTGTGGTTTTGAGCTTGGTGCTTGTGTGTGAAGACGCAGCGAAATTCTTAGGTGAGTAAATCTCATCAAGGTTCACACTGGGACCAAATTTATTTATGGTCATTTTGATGATGATGATGATGATTTAAAAGAGAATGCTTATGTTGTTTTAAAATATATGAGTTTGATCGCCAACGGCTCATAGGTAAGATAAAACAAGTTTTCGTAGTCACTATAGGAAATATCCACTTAGCCGACGAAATCTTATTAATTCCGTCGGCTAACAGACTCTTCACCGACGGAATAAGAACCGTCGCATAGGGCACCACATCCGTCGCCTAAGATTTCTTAGGCGACGGAAAATAACTGTCGACGTTTTCCGTCGACTAAGCTATTCATAATCAACGAAACACTATTCGTCGTCCAGGTTCCGTCGACTTAGTAAATTCTAGGCGACGGATATCTTCCATCGGTATGGTTTCGTCGGCTTAGATCTTCTTAGTCGACGGAAATTGACTGTCGACATAGTCCGTCGTCTAAGCTTGTCTAGGGCGACGAATAATGTTCCGTCGGTATAACCAGTCTCAGACGACGAATAATGTTCCGTCGTCTGAAATTTTCTTGGGCGACGAAGTCGATTCCGTCAGGTAAGAATGGCTTGGGCGACGAATATTCCTTTCTTAACCGACAAACTTTTCCGTCGACTAAGAATTTGAATTATTGCCTGACACAAAGCAGAACGAATATTTTTTCCGACGCCTTTTGTCCTAGGCGACGGAATATTCCGTCCTCTAAGTTTACACATCATCCATTTATACACCTTTTGCCCAAAAGAGAACGCAGAAGAAAGGCATGGTCTAGCTCCCCCCCCCCTTCATCGGAATATTCATTCGATCCAAATGTAGTTTTGGAAGTTTTTCTTCATGAATTTGATCGATCTTTAAGAGCTGCGCGCTTCGATCTCGATCTCATAATTGGTATATATGTAACTACTTTAATTAATTAATCTACTTTCTTCTTTTAGGCATATTTTCCAGCTAACTTTCGGCGACTTGCCGGTCCAATTGTGATGGATTATTGTTGCTTACTTGTATGCTTAATATAATTACTGGAATGTGTGTATAATATGTTTGTACATACGTATAATATTATATATGCATGAAAACTATATAATATTATGTTTGTATATATATCTAACTTTTGTGTGTATAATTTTTAAAGATATATATATATATATCTTTAGCTTTTGTATGTATGATTAATAATTATGTGAATAATATGTTTATCAAATTTTTGTTTTCATTCAAATTGATTTGTGTGTTCGATCATATGATAAAAAATAAAATGATGAATCATGTAATTAAGAATTATAATATTCTTATACATTCATCAATATATATTGTTACCCTTAGAATTCCCGTTTGAGAACCATTATGTTACAACTGTGTCTAACAAAATGGTTTTCGAATTGTCTCATATTTGGACAGTTTGGGAGCATATGACATTGAGATTCCGTTTTTGTTGGTGCGTTTCGTTTTCGGTTGTGGGTATATATATTTCGACAAGATGTTCCTTTATTGTTCCTCAAGTGCATTCTAGGTATAGATATTAGTGCACTTGAGGAATTGTAGGGAGAAGCTGACGAAATTTTCTCACATATGCGAATTCGAAACCCCCCAACAACAAACGAAATCACAATGTCATATGCTCTCAAACGGGATTAGGGCCCTAATCGGAGGTATAAGGTGAAGAATATTATTGGGGTAGTAATTAAACTCTCAAGTATGGAAAATGATTGGAAAATTATGCTCATCTAAAGTGTGGAAAATTATTGGGGGTCAGTAATTTTCTGTATTTCTTGATACAACACATCCGCCTTCCTTTATTTTCTTCCAGTTTGATACTTGAATGTTTGTTTTACTCTTTTCCAGGTCTTTTCTTTAATCTGGAATGCTTCCAGTTTTTGTTATGCTCATATGTTCAAGTGTGGAAAATTATTGAGGGTCAGTAATTTTCCTGACCAAAGCAACCAAAGTTTCTAGATGATTGTTATTACTTAGATTCCTTTCAACCATCCTCTAATAACATAATGGGGTAGTAAACTCTCAAGTAGGGAAAATTATTGGGGGTCAGTAATTTTCCTGAACAGAGCAACCAAAGTTTACTGACCCCCAATAACCACCCTGTAACAAAAAAAAACTGAAACTGACAACCAAAGATAAATGGAACTGACAGAAAGATCAAAGGAATAGACAAAAATTACTAAAAGAACAAGTTCTGGCATTGAAATTCAAGATCATTCATATGTTCTTGCAACACTGACAAAATACTACATATTTTCACATTTTGAAGATCCTACATCTAAAGTGGCACTAATATTTTTTCTATATTTATGTCCATGAACTTTAACAAGATCTTCTTCCTCATTTTATTACCACCATCTTCTGTCGGTTTTTTCCCATAACATATGCTCTCTATAAAGTGGAGCAAAAATGGTTCACAGTCTGACCTGTAATGTATTAAGAAACAGTGTTACTAAATTTTTCACCCCAATAAAACAGATAAATAATTTCTGACCCCAATAAAACTCTTTAAAGGAAGTTTAAAGGTACTTATGATGTTTTCTTTTGCTGTGGGCAGGATAAGATATCAATCAGCTTGTATCTTGCTTGATAAATGTTTTGATCCAGCATGCATCTTCTTGTTCTTTTCTCTTCAGCACTCATCATCGAGTAACCATCAACCACTATTCCTTGGCTGTCCTGCTTGTCATAGTTTTCCCTCTATTCCTCAGGGTCCATGCCTTGGCTGAGGGGGTATTTGGTGGAATCATATACACGCTTGATGAACACCATAATGTGCTTCACCTGTTGGTTCCAACACACAAGTAAATTACAACTCAAACAAACTAAGAGAACAGGCAACAAACAAAAACCAGTAGAAGTTTACTGCCCCCCAGTAAACTTCTTACCCTAATAAATCAGTTACAACTCACCATTGCCATTGCATTCTGAAAGTGGTTGTTGGTGTCGGTAGAGTAATCTTTCCTTGGCGGTAGCATTGAGTTCAGGTGATAGAAGTATCGAGCTTTGTTGTCAATCAGGACCAAGGTATAGTGTGGCTGACCCTGTGATGTACCGGAATAAAAACCAGGTCCTTACTAAAGATGGACCACAGAGGATTAATAATGGAAAACTCTATATCCAATTCATTACATTTCAATTCCCCCTGTTTTCCTCCTCCAACTAGGAACTCCTTCAGTTTTTGTTCATGTACCACCGCCACACGCTGTATTTATAAAAACAAGTAGTAAGATTGTGTTAATTGAAAAAAATTAACAGAGGAGACCGTGGTGCTGCGGCACGCTGCTATTTCAGGTTAGACTACTTACCGCTGCCTCTATGTCTAGGAATCCGACCGAGACCTTCTTTTTTTCCATTTCCTCCTTCAACATTGCCAGGTACACCCTGATGGTATGCATGCACAACAATTATAAGTCACAAATAATTACAATAAAGAATACATCTTAGGTTACTCAAACATAAACTTTATTGCGGTTAGTAAGACCAGTAATTTTTTCTCACATTAGATGTAATCTCTCCTTCTTGAATTATTTTCTTCAAGTCATATTTGGTAATGTCAATGATACCATCACAACACTCCCAATACCGGAAACTGTGCAGACACAAATAAGTCATAAGCAAGTCAAACCAGGGAACTAATTGTAATGTTATATATATATATATACTAGGAAAGAATAAACTTACTCATCATTCTCGTCCTTGTTCAAATCAAACCAGCTCTTATAGTGATTCGCCACCTTTTCATCCAAGAGCTTCCATGTTGGAGTGTTGCAGTTCACTCCATCAATAACAATACGATTTTGGACTTTATGCTCCACCTCCTTTGTTCTTTTTGCTAGCTTTAGCCCTTCAGGGGTGTTATACTCCCATTCTTCTTCTTTCCTCTTTTGTGCCCCACGCTTCTTCAGGTTGACGTCTCTTTCAATCGAACCAGTCTTCACAGTTTGTTTTGAGCCCTTCTACTTGACATATTTCTTGAGCTCTCCTGCTTGCTGTTCTTTATTCTTCAAGCTGGTTTCTTCATTCATTTTTTTTTCGGCCATTTCCACAGCTTGAGCAACAAGTTTGTCTAGTTTAGACAAGTTGACATCGGTCGTCATAGGTTCATCTTCTAGAAATATCTTTCGCAACGGAACTGGTTCTGCTACTTGTTCAAAAAACTACACAAAAGAAAACACACAAGTTATTCTAAAAAAAATGAAGAAAACACAATATTTATTGGGGGTCAGTAAACTGATTTCTACTCTTACCTCTTCAGTTCCTAGTTGCTCCTCTCTGCAGTTATATTCTTCCTCTTCAACCGGCTTTGACCTATCCTCCTCCTCCTCCTTCTCCTCAGTTACACATATTATCTGCTTTGTCTGAGCATGTTTTGCCCCCTTGTGCAACTGTTTCTTGAGAGCGTTTATTTCATTTTTGTCTACCCTCCTTTCTTTCTCTAGCTCAATGATTTGGTTGTCCGCTTTATTTAACTTGCCGAGCAATTCAGTGTTTTTATTCACCAGTTCTTCATTTGCTTTGGCAAGTTCTGTCAGCTTCTTCTTCATATCTTCCATCGGCAGCTCATGTACACGTTATAACAACGAAATCATTACTGTTAAACAATTATATACAAATAACTAAGTTTACTGCCCCCTAGTAAACTTCTACTGGGGGTCAGTAAACAACAATACATTATCTCCCTTTCAATTTCATGACAACTACACACTTAATATACCCTAATAAATAACCCTAGTAAAACCAGTAGAAGTTTACTGTCCCCAGTAAACTTCTACTAGGGGTCAGTAAACTTCAATACATTATCTCCCTTTCAATTTCATGACAATTACACACTTAATATACTCTAGTAAACAACTTTATAGCCCCCTAGTAAACTCAGTATAAGTTTACTGCCCCCTAGTAAACTTCTACTGGGGGGTCAGTAAACTTCAATACATTATCTCCCTTTCAATTTCATGACAATTACACACTAAATATACCCTAATAAACAACTTTATTGCCCCCTAGTAAACCCAGTATAAGTTTACTGCCCCCTAGTAAATTTCTACTGGGGGTCAGTAAACTTGCAATTGAAGTTCCATTTTCATTGGCAATAGTTTTACTAGGTGTTAGTAACCATTCAAACTTACCCAATCAATTGTCCTTGATGTTCCATTGTCATCTTGATGCTGCTCAAGTTTGCCGGAACTCGTTTCCTCCTCATCCATCCATGGACCTTCTATTATGAGTTCTTGTTTTTACATTTATAAGACACAAATCAGTTTAATTTAGTTTTTCAAAAAACAAAAAATACAATGCAATATTTTTTTTTAAAATGGCTATATAAATAAAATATCATTACCTCTAGTAATTCAGGTCTTCTCAAATACTCATTTTCTTTTATGATCTCTTTTATTGACCATCTTATAAATCTGGGAGTCTCCTTCTCTTTCCCGATAATCCGTTTCTTTAGTTTTGTTTTCTCAAGGAACCAGTATAGAACCAGAAGGAGGCATCCGTTCAAAACTCTTGGCTCTCCCCTTACGTGCTTGTGAAGTCCTTGGTGTAAGAATTCTAATACCTTATGTGACCAGTTGTATTTGTCGATGCTTTCAAGGTCTTCACACTTGAGTATCAGTTTTCATTCAATGTGGTTCCCGCTTCTGCTGAAAAATAAAGCTCCCATAAGGTACATTATGACCAAAGAGGCTATCTTCTTTGGATCCCCCTTCTTCTTCTGAATCTTCCTAAGCTCTTCCATTAATGTGTCATCAATAACCTTTCTGGTGATTGTTCTTCTTGTTTGCTTTCCAAAGACAGCAGAATCTGCCACATTCTTCTTACTGCCATTGCAGTATTTCTGGTCTATTGTGATATCCACATCCGAGCCTTCTTTGGTTATTCCAAAAATTGAATGCACGTCATGCTCCGTAATTTCAATCTCTGTGTTCCCAAATATGAAGTTTTTATTGTCACTATTGTAGTGCCTCATTAGGATCTCAATATCAGATTCAAGCTTCTTCACTTGATCCTCCTCAACCTTGTCCAATCTGAATGCTTCAATTATTCCCCGAAAACAAGTGTTGTTTATCAACTCCTATGATTCTTCTGGGATGCTCTCCTTGTATCTATATATTAACATATAAAATGATGTCTTTTGCTGCACGTGTTTGATCTTGGTCAAGTCACATTCTCCTCTTTTTTCCTTCTTCTTTCTTTTTTTCTTCCTCCTCCTCCTCCTCCCCTGAATCTGTCTCCGCTTATTTTCTTTTTCTGCCTGTTGATCTTCTCTGAAAAAGATACTTTTCTGTTTCCCCCTCTTCATCTTCAGTGTAATCATCATCTTCTTCTTCTTCAGCAGCGGCACCCTTCTGGACCTCTTTTCTCTTTTTCTTCGACTTCATCTTCTGTAAAACTTCTCCTATATTTTGTTCTGTCCTCATAGAAGCTACAGATTCTTGAACCGAATCCTCTTCGGTATCAGAATTCACAACTAAAGGCCTTGAACTTCTTCTCATCCTACATATAAGTAGTAAAAACTTGCATTTATAAATTGCATATGTAAAAAATAAAGTTTACTGCCCCCTAGTAAACTTCAACTAGGGATCAGTAAACTTGTAAAATGAACACCCTTTCAATTTCAGGGGCACAACACACAATAGATACTCATTATTACCCTAATAAACAAATTCATTGCCTCATAGTGAACCCAGTGAAAGTTTACTATGCCCCCCAGTAAACTTCTACTGGGGGTCAGTAAACTTCAATACAGTATCTCCCTTTCATAATCATGCCAATTATACACAAGATATACCCATTCTTACCTTAATAAACAACTTCATTGCCCCCTAGTGAACAAATGTTTCCCTGAAGGGTTGATCATGGCGGCATACATTCAGGCTGATTGCGTAACTTACTGCAGCGCATATCTCAATGATGAAGACACAATGGGGGAATCATCTGGAGCGGGTAGTAGCCAGCAATTCAAGCTATCAGTTGTTTCAAATGATGTTGAACCGTACGGCAGGTTAAGTAATTCTGAAAGATTAAGTAATGATGAGATCAAAGAGGCTCATTGGTCTATCCTTCAACATTGCGAAGAAGCCGAACGATACTTCAAGAGGGATTTGGAAATGCAGTATGGTAATGAAGTCATACACAAGAGAGATTTTCCTGATTACTTCCCTATTTGGGTACGTACCTTCGATCTCTATATATATATGATGTTACATAAATTAAATATATATTGCTTTTTGATGTTACATAATGTAACAACGTTGCTCTTAAAATTGTTACAGATGATGCACATTCAACAGGAGTTTCCTGCTTCTTACTACCCGAAGTTGCACTTGTTGGCTAGAGGACCCCAAAGCCACAGAGTTCGTGCTGGATGTTTTGTGAACGGTGTTAAGTTTGTGACGTCAGAACGAGATGAAGGCCATGTCACCCAAAACAATGGAGTCATGGTTGAGGGTCTGGGTTTCAACTACTATGGGGTTCTTGTTAGTATCATCGAACTAATCTACGGTAACCGTATGCCAGTCGTGTTGTTCAAGTGCAAACGGTTCAATACTGACCCAACTAGACGGAGGAGTACAATTCTTGATCGTGGCTTGTTATCAGTAGACTCAAACAGTGTATGGTATGATAATGAGCCGTTTATTCTTGCCACCATGGCGAAACAAGTGTTTTATCTTGATGATCCGGCTATGGGTGAGGGTTGGAAAGTGGTGCAGGTGATGTCACATAGGAATATTTGGAGTACAGCTACACTGGGAGGGGATGATGAGAGTGGGCCTAGTGAACCAATAACAACTGATCAACCGAATGAACCATATCAAGAGGATTCTCCACATGTAGTCCCTGATATTGAGGATATTCGTATCAACAACCAACATGTTCCGGCTATCATAGATTACCTTCCAATTACACCATCTGAACTGATCTCACTACAACGTCGCAACCCCAGTCATGATGACAACGGCTTCATAGATGACGAATACATAGAGAATGATGAGTATTTTGACCAAACTGAGGAGGATGATGATTCAGACGACTCAGATTATCATGAGTACGATTAGTATATATATATTACGATTATTTTACGATTAGTATATATTACGATTATTTGGACGACTCTGAATATCATATGTATTTTTAAATTTATAATTAACCACGTACGTACGTCAAACCATTAATTATATAATATTCATGCAAATTTCCATTGTACGTAATTTTTAAAATGCATATATATATATATGTATGCTTTTTTAAGTACGAATACTTACGTGGAGTTATATAATTGGGTTTAGTTTGAAAAGTTATACGAAAATGCTCGGATGCTAATATAATAAAATTCTGGAAATTTTTAAAAATATACATAGTCGACGGAATTTGAATAATTCGTCGCCTCAATACTCTTACGGCGACAGAAAGTGGACTTTCCGTCGCTTAGGATACCAGAAATATTAGTCACATTTTAAAAATTTTATGTTACTTAGGCGACGGAAATTGTATAATTCGTTGACTTAATTAACTAATATGACGGAAAATGTATTTTCCGTCGTGTAGGATCCCGAAATATTAGGTGGGTGAATTTTGCGCCTTTTTTTCTCCCCTAAATTTCGTATTACTTAGGACACGAATATTTGTCTTAGGCCTAATTTAAAACCTATACTAACTCCCTCGCGCAATCCACAATCCCTAATTCACACCCACAATTCCCAAATCCCACCAGAGTCGCGCCACCAGACCCCATCCACGCATCGGCAACCAATTAAAGTGCGCGCATCCACCCACTTCCTCCACTCATCGCCACCGCATCCACCCGCCGCTCCGATCTCTCTGCTCTCACCTTCTCACCGCCGCTACGATCTCTCTGCTCTCACCTTCTCACCGCCGCTCCTTTTGTAGGTCCGTATTCTCTCTCTTCTCATATTGATCTTGTTGTTACTTCTGAATCGTAAACGAATTCGTTGATCGTGTTTCATTATTATTATTATTATTATTTTTTAATTATCCAAAAAAATAAAAAATCAATATCACATTGTATCTTCTACTTAAATGGCTCACAGCTTTTGTTAGTGTTTTTTGTATCACCAATGCATCAAGTCTAAAAAAAAATAAAAAAAAGTAAAGAAATACAAGTGGTTTGATCAACCTGTATGCTTTTCTATGGACTATTTTTCATAATCTTCATCTATTACTCACTCATTTACTAACAATTGTGTGTTATTCATGTGCAAGATATGGTGATCATGGGGAAGAGGAAGGGCCGAGCCACTCAGGCCAGTGCTTTGATGGAGTCAATAATGCAGAGCGTCAGTTCAGCTAGCAGTAGCAGCCATCCTAACCCCATGTCGGCTGAGACAGTACCACCAAGGGCTCCCCCTTGATTGTGCGACGCCCTACAGTTGACAGTTGTTCAATGGGATCTCAATCGGCGTCTGTAACCGCACCCGAGACTGCAACCGCACCCGAATCTGCAAGACGCATCGTCGGCAACGCTCGAATCAAAGTTAGAAGCCCAACAGGTAAGTGTATTAATTTACTGCCCCCCAGTAAACTTCTACTGGGGGTCAGTAAACTTCAACTGCCCCTAGTAAACTTCTACTGGGGGTCAGTAAACTTTCAGTACAATATGTCTCTTTCATTTTCATGTCACTTACACACAACAGATATCCTCTTGTATATTAAGTATATATCATAATGTATTTTCATATGTTAATTGTAGCTCCGGCTCCGAAAAAGAAGCGGGGTTTTTTTTCTGGAAAGAAGGCGGAGGATATCATAATGTATTTTCAGTACAATATGTCTCTTTCATTTTCATGTCACTTACACACAACAGATATCCTCTTGTATATTAAGTATATATCATAATGTATTTTCATATGTTAATTGTAGCTCCGGCCCCGAAAAAGAAGCGGGGTTTTTGTTCTGGAAAGAAGGCGGAGGATATCATTCAACAAAAAGGGCAGAAGATCAAGCTGGAGTATTGCCCCCGTGTAAAAGGCCCTAGCGTGAGGGGGATAAACAGTTTGGTGGCACATGATATCGGTTGTGTCATACGGAGTCTGGTGGGAATGAGGGCAAGCACGTTCTACGACCTTGATTAGACTGAGAAGTGGAAGGTGTGGAATGCAATGTCGGTAAGTAACTGAAAAGTATATGAAAAGTAAATTTACTTAATTACATTTTTTTGATAACATATATATGATTGCTTATAATTGGAAGGCATGAACTGACTGAATTGACATCTCTCTGTTGATAAAATTTCATGTCCAAGGATATGTTTGCATAAGACTGAGTTTTTTATAAAGTGAAAATGTTATGGATATGTGTAAAGTATGATTGAATGTGTGTAAAGTATTGTGTGTTGATATGAATTGAAAGATGTGTTTTGTCATAGTAATTGGGTGTATTAATATATTTTATTTTATTTTTCAGTGCTTAACATGGGAATTTTTTTTTATTTCTTACTTAGCCGAAGTACGAGTGGGATGAAAATGATGAGCCAATGTTCAATTGGATACTGAAGAGGGCACATGAGAGGTACAAGGACTGGAAGTACCAGTGTCACAAAGCTTATCTGAAGGAATGGCCCTCTGGCATGCCAGTAGATTTCATTGGGAGAGAGGACCGGTGGGAGTTTCTATGCGAGACTTCGAGTCAGATGCTTTCAAGGTGATTTTTTTTAATTACCTTCATTGTTTCCCTTGTATTTTATTATTAGCACTTACATTTGTATAGTTATGTATTTATAACTTGAAATGTGAAATGTGCAAGATGTTAGAACTAATCTATTTAATATTTTTTCGTGTATATATTAGAGACTCTCCTTGGCAAACAAGCGGAACCGTGGGGAGAAGACTATGCACCACCACACAGGGTCTTCTCCTATCATCTACATAATGGAGGAACTCAGAATACAAGACGAGTAGCTTCCAATTATCAAAGGTTTTGAGAAGACCTATGTCAGGGCCGGTGATGAAGATACAACCAAGAAATATGTAAGTGTCTTTCCTTTTACTAGAATGTAAGCTTAGCAAATGGTTCAAGCATGTGTAAATCCGGCTATTGGTATATATATGAGACCATTAAGTTGAATGTAGGCACTGTCCAATTAGAATGTCAAGTTTTCCTGCTTCTTCCAAAACAAACAAAAAAGTGTTATTATCATTGTCATTAATTAAGATGTATAGTTTTAGGGAGCAATAAAGTTGTTTACTAAGGAGCAATAAAGTTGTTTATTAGGGTATCTGTTATGCAACTGAATTGCAAGTTTACTGACCCTAGTAGAAGTTTACTGGGGGGCAGTAAACTTCTACATGGTAAACCTGTAGAAGTTTACTGACCCCCAGTAGAAGTTTATTAGGGGCAGTAAACTTCTACAAGTTTACTAGGAAGCAATAAAGTTGTTTATTAGGGTATCTGTTGTGTGTTGTGGCCATGAAACTGAAAGGGAGATAATGAATTGCAAGTTTAGTGACCCCAGTATAAGATTTTACTGGGGGGTAGTAAACTTATACTTGGTTTACTAGGGAGCAGTAAAATTGTTTATTAAGGTATCTGTTTTGTGTTCTGGCCATGAAACTGAAAGGGAGATAATGAATTGCAAGTTTACTGACCCCTAGTAGAAGTTTATTGGGGGCCAGTAAACTTCTACTGGGTTTACGAGGGAGCACTAAAGTTGTTTATTAGGGTATCTGTTGTGTGTTGTGGCCATGAAATTGAAAGGGATATAATGAATTGCAAGTTTACTGACCTCCAGTACAAGTTTACTGGGGGACAGTAAACTTCTACTTAGCTTAATGAGTTTACTGACCCCTAGTAGCTTATTCCCTGTTTATTATGCAACCAATAAACTTTATTATGGAAATGTTCAGCTGCATGTTTTGTTTATTAATTGATGTATTTTAAATGCAGAATGACATGGTTGATGAGGTCAATAAACGAAATGATGCATTTAAGGAACAACATCCTGACGCGACGGAGGAGGAGATTATGGAAAGTGTTCAGTCCCAACAAATTGAGGTGTTGGGTAAGGTGCTCAAAACTTGGAAAGGAAAGGAGATCAGAGGGATGGGACGAGAAGGCGAGCGAGACTTGAGCCTTTCTTCAAATGGTTCCACTTCACGTAGTCGTCCTTCTAGAGTTGATGAGCAGCAACTCCAAGAGGTGCAGGAGCGCTATGAGCAGAGACTAAAGGAATCAGAGGAGCGTGCCCAGCAGCAGTTCCAAGAGGTCCAGCAGCGTGCCCTGCGTGCCGAGTCTATGTATAGTGTTGTGCAGTCCCAAGTTGCAGCCATATATGCGCACCTAGGTATGCCACCTCCTCCTCCTCAATCTTCTCCTCCTCGAAAAGTTTCCCCACAAAACAGTGATGATAGAGGCGACAACGTGTAGGATTGGACAACAGTGCCCTTTGGCATTATTCATAGTTTAACTAGATTGTATAAACAATTTTCTACCTAGTTAATTCATTAATTATTTTGTACGTATATATGAATAATATTTGTCCATCTATCATCAATATATGAAAAATGGTCCAAACCCATTGCTCCGGTATATATTGTTACTGTATAATGATCAATATATCTGTATGTATGTGTTTGATTATTGTTACTAATTTGTAATTTTTAGAAACAGTTAATAAGGTAAGAAAAAAAGAAAAAAAAATTCAGTGTCTTTTCACCATAAATAAAATAACTTAGTCGACGGAAATAGTTACCTTCGTCGCCCAAGGCAAATATCTTGTGCGACGGAAAAAGCAATATTCGTCGCAAAATATATTTTTCTTCAGCGACGGAACTGAAACCTTCGTCGCGTAAGATAAACGACCCAAGCGACGGAAATAGTAACATTCGTCTACCAAGATGAAATACCTAGGCGACGAAAATAGTAACTTTCGTCGCTTAAGAACAACAACATATCCGACGAATACAAAGATCAATCATCGACTAAGAACTGTTTGGTATTCGTCGAATTACAACTTTACCGACGACTTTTCCGTCGCCTAAGAATGATGCAGTATTCGTCGGCAAACATATATACCGACGTAGTTCCGGCGGTTAAGAAGAATTTCGTATTCGTCGGGTAAGAATATTTCCGACAAACATTTTTCGTCGACAAAGAGATTTATCGACGAATGAGTTTGTCGACAAGGCATGTCAGAGTTCGTCGGGTTGGATGGTTCTTAGTCGACGAAAAATTTCAGTTCCGTCGTGTAAGTGTCTACCTCACGACACTTACGCGACGGAACTTAAACGACGGATAATTCGTCTATTAGGATCTGAGGCGACGAATATTTCTTCTTAAGCGACGGGTTTATTCCGTCGCCTAGGACGAGATTTCCTGTAGTGAGTGACCATAACATTGTTAGTTCTTAGTAGATTATTCTTGTAAGAATATCTATGTGAAAGGGTATATTATTATGATGTCTTTATTGGGTTATGTTGATGTTACTACCCTATTGTGAATTGTTGTTTAGATAGTCAAACTAGGAACCAAGTCTTTGGCCGGGTGATTGGTTACGGTTAGGATAGAGCTTTAGTCCGTCTATCGATGTATGTCATAGGAGGTACCTTATATGGATACATGTGTTTTGTTGTAGGTCATGGGAGATACTTATAGGTATCTAGGACTCATGGATATATGTGTTTTGTTGTAGGTCATGAGAGATACTTATAGGTATCTGGGACTCATGGGTACATGTGTTTGTTGTAGGTCATTGGAGATACCTTATAGGTATCTGAGACTCATGGATACATGTTTATTTGTAAGAGTGTTGGATATGTGTTTCATTTTGGGGTGAGTGTGTGGACAACCTTCATGTGGAATTATCGATTATTTTTCTATGGCTTCATGTGTTAATAATGGTTGATGTCAAAGTGTTGAGTTAGTATTTTAGGAATTACTCATACGAGTTTTTTAGCTTACCGGGTTTGTTGTTTTACAACCCGGTGCACCAATTCATAGTGTAGGGGTTAGATCTGCAGGTGATGATCAACACGGGTGAGGTGAAGGCATAATGACAGAGTTTTTAGTTGTCGAACTTTTTATTATTATATTTTGTCAGACTGTATTAAGCTGATCATGGTGAGCGTTTTCATTTTAGTTGACATTTCAAGTTGATGTAAACAAGGAGATGTAATAATTGATTCAGCATTGAGCTTATATTGCAATTTATATTTCCAGCCTTTGAGTTTAGTATTTGAAGTTAATAAACAAGTTTTGGGTTATTTTTGAGATTTGTCATATCCAAATTTTTGAAAATTATTTTTTCAAAAAATTGGGGTGTGACATTAATTATGATAGTTAGAAGGTCATAACAAAGCCACCAGGCCCGCTCACCTGCAGACTACAAATAAAGGGACAAACTTCCCTTAGCCGTCAGATTTTAAATGAGTAGATCAAACGGAAAGAAAAGGCAGACCTGTAAAACCCGAATCATGTTAACCCAACACCCAATCTCGCCTGTTTACTCTTGCAAATACGACTCCCAAGCACGCTTAATCTCTTAATCTTCCTTCTCTCTCTTCTCTGAATAAATCTCTTAGTTCACAATCTCTCTGAGCCTCCCCCATATCAGTATTGATTCATCCTCATCGTCATAAGGCTCCCGATCTATATCGTTGAAGGTATTTATCTTAGATTTTACTCCCTCTCTCGATTTTTTTTTTCTCCCTTCTTCTTCAGCTTGGTGAACGATGAAGCTATCGTATTTTGTTTGATGACTAAGGGAAGTTCGTCCCTTTCTGTCCCTTTCAGTTGCATGGATATATGCTTCTCTCAGTTGTTAAGATCACACGCACTTCTCTAATTATAACATCGTTTACGTTTCTCTTCCTTCATTGCTGTTTTTGCAATCTGATATCAAAATTACAAGTTTTAGGTTTGCATTAATTCATTCAATGGGCGGTTCTGCATTTCCAAGTTTGTGCTAGCTAGGAGATCGAGTATATATCGTGTACATAAAATCAAGCTCTTCTTGCTATCAATAAAAACTACCTTTCGATTGAAAAGAAAGAATACCATAACTAAAGTAATTCTTGAATTCTGGCCAATTTATAATTAAGAAACATTTATTTCATATTAGAAATGTTTCAAGTTCACATTTTTCTTGGATGAGAGTGAATGGGTGATACTTCACACTACACTGCAAACTGGATATTTGTTCTAAGGATTAGTTCCTTTGATAGTCACTGAAGATTTGTTACCTTCAGCTAGCTAGTCGCGATTAATCATGCCTATAGGTAGTCTAATTATGAAAATGATGTCTCTAAATTTGCCAGAATCAAACCTAAAATTTATTGCCGGCAGAGTTGAAGAAGAAAACAAAAATCACTAAATTGAAATTGCATGTAATTTGAGTACATATATATCAGAAAAACTTAACCATGTCCACAGGCAACAAGCAAACAAATTTTATAACTAGGTAATATTCATCTATATATCCCTCGCTACTATTCTCAAGAAAAAAAAAAAAAATTCTCCTTGGCTACTATTAGAAAACCAAGGGGCTGCGACTCAGACCAAAACACCAAGCAAATACTGCAAGGTCAAGCAAAGCACAACCGAACCAAGAGAGTACGATGACATCAAGCTACCAGATGAACTGCTATTGTGGTGGTGATGAAAATAATGAGGATGATGATGATGATGATAATGGCTATGACCATAGGCTCCATAGCGAACAGTACCTCTGCTTGAACGTCCTCCACCTCGTCCAGCAGCCGCGAAAGTGACGATCATGATAATGGTCATCACAAATACAACTTTGCCGAGCTTCATAGCGATGATAGTTGAGGCCTGAATAGAAAGACAAAGAAAAAAAAAGTTTGCCAAAGAGTGAAAGTTAATTCGGAGATCGATCGTTGAAGAATGTGCACGTGTGCCTTGTACCAAACTGAGATTACTTATATATAATATAATGGGTAATAAGAGAAAATTACTATAGATTAGGATTACATGTACTCAAAGGATTGTATTTGTATTTTGTATCCAGTATGTATAGGCTAGGGACTCCTACATCTTCTCGAATTCGAATTGTGCATGTAAATCCTGTCAAATTTCAGAGAAATACTAGGTAGTCTGCAGCTCTCATCGACTCAACGTTAGACTCTTCATATAGCTACGATGTCGATAATATCGTTCAACAGAATGGAAATTATATCATATTGCCAGAAATGAAACTCACAATTTTGATACAACAATGAAACTAGGGAAGAAAATCACCTGTGCCCAATGTACCCTATGCCAACCCTATGCCGCGAACATGCCGCGAACAAGAATCTGACACCTAATTACTAACCTAACACTCCCTACTAACCCTGTTAACTATTGCTGAAATAAAAAAAAATGAAGTATTATTTCCCATAGCTTGAGACCAGACAAAAGAAGAAGATTCACATCTAGCCACCATCAAATCTCCTGCTCCATTTCTTCTTCTTCATCTTCTTTTGTTTTTCTCTGCCGGACTTGGCCGACTCCAACATCCACCTTCGATTCGAAAACCTCATCAGATCAAACATAAAATCCAATCGGCTTAGCGAACACGACGACGGGGATTCGACACTTGGTTTGGATTGAATTAAGTTGGGGGTGAGTTATAGGCTTATAGCCCCTTAGGTAATCTTTTTCATCTGAGATTCCAATTAATGGGAATAAGGAAAGTAATCAGATATTCTAGGTTTTCTCGGTTCTTCAATGGCACATCAAGTTATTAGTATCCAGGTATATAAAGAAATAATTTGTTATAATTTTTGTCATAGTAGTATGGGTTTGGAACTTTGAATCCATCTCTTTTGATTTCTCGTACAAAAATTATGCCATATTGACAATAATCTGCTATCAATTGATATTGTCATTGAAAACTTAGATTCTGCTTCAATAATAATCTGCGATCTAAGTTCTGATATTCTTAATCAAACAAAGAGACTTGAACACAATATATGATTTGAGTTTTTATGAGATAGAAGGAATGAAATTACATTTATATTCTTTGAATACCATGGCTGAATTGTGAAGGATTTCCAGAAAGGAAGTGAAGTGTGTAGATAAATAATTTTTTTTCTTCTCAATATTACGAATAAAATGACTTAATGGAAGTTAGGTCGTCGTCAATGAAAACACAGGTGGCGACGTGTTATTCGTGGCACAGGGTTGGTACTGGAGAAAATGGAAACAAGTGATTTACTTCCTGAAACTCGTAATGAAAACATATATGCCAAGAGTTCAGCCATAACCTAAATAACAGAAAAGTGAACCCCAAAATATTTCAGTCCTTAATCTCTCTAGCTAATATATGTTTGATTCTTTGAGCCAGTTCGTGTGTTTGCTAAATCAATAAATGGTTTTCTGTTTGCATTATGAAGTGAACCTAATCAATTCATTTAACTATGATCGAACTGAATATATGCGGTAGAGTTATTTAGCCATTTATTTGACATCTGATCTGATCACATCGCCTTTACGACAACTTCAATCTCACTGCAATGCACAGAGTATTATCAACATGATAACTGCGCAAACATGAAACATGAGAAGTCTTTCCTGTCCCAAATTCAAAAGGAAGGGCACGTCGATGGAATACATACATGAAATTATATTCAAATATAAGATATTGGAAGATATTAAAACTTTGAAGCTAAATCATTGACAAGCATATACTCCTATGATTTCAGAGGGATAATGTTAATTACAAAAAAAGAAAAAGAATATTCGATCAGGAATGAAGTTTTCAATGACAGAAAAATGGAGTTCGTACGTACGTAGTATGAAAATTCCCAAGAGAACAAAAGTAAAATTAAAATGAAATTTAGAACATTTATACTACTCTAGCTAGCTAAGAAGTGATATAAGCCAACGAGATCACTTTGTATACATACTGTCGGGAAGTTTTCTTCCATCCATATACTAAATGTAGCGATCAGTATCAAATACTTAATGAAACATGCACCCTGATTCACCTTTGTTCTACCAATTGCAATCTAGCTAGCTAAACAAGAAACTCGACTTTAGGAGTGTCAACTCGAGATGAAAACATGCAATCTATTAAGAAAGTTATAGGCATGAGTATAAGCACGAGACCAAGAAATTGATTGATGAAACTCATATGTTGTAAAATATCTAAGCTAAATTAGGTCACCCATTTTCACGAGTAAAAGGACACTAAGCATAACACATCAATCCACTGTCATAATTGTTATTTCTCTCTGCATCCCTCGATGAACTTATACATGAAAGCTGCTAAAACCCTAAAACTGAAGATGCTAAGCAGGTCCTGTACATGCAGCAAAGCTTAAAAGAATGGAACGAAACCCATTTTGTGATATCTATGGTAAAGCAGTAAAAGCACAGCAGCCAATTATATATACTTTACCCCTTGTAGCAAAATCCAAGCTGCAACAATCACTTAATTTGTTTTTTCGAACAAAACAAAAGAACAACAATTACAACTCAAAACCTCTAAAGCACCCTAGCTACACCTAATAAATCATAGAGGCAAGCTTTCCTAGCTGCAACAGGAATATCTGACGCCAAACTTGATCGAGCTTCAGTAACTAGTATGAGGATGCTTCGAGAGAAAAGGAGAGATGGGTGGTGTGCGTATGTAGCTTGCTGTGGTGTGAGAGATTGACTTGATCAATTATTTGGTCCTTATTTTTCGGTGCGGTTCGAGTCGGTAACCGCATATGGTATTTTAGTTAGTTACTTTTTTTTTTAAAAGGGGAAAACCCCTATATTTTTATTTAATAAAATTTTAGTTAGTTACTTGATATGGATGTTTTACCGACATTATTAGGTAAAAATAAGCATTACTTTTGGTAACCATTTATTGCTTAAATAAATAAATTGGTTTCACACCGAAACCAACCTGCACCGCACCGAAAAATGGTGTAACTGAAATAATCGGTTCAACCTTTTTGAAATGCGATTTCAGTTTGAAATATTGTAAAACCGAAAAAAACGGTTTGGTTGTGGTTTGAGCCTTAAACCGATCCGAACCGAACCGCGCCCACCCCTAATTCTCAAAAAAGAAAAAGAAAAATCTATCCCTAGCTACTATGAGCAAACCAGGCATCAAGGGGCCGTGACCAGACCAAGCAAATACGGCAAGGTCAAGCAAAGTACAACTGAACCAAGAGAGTATGATGACATCAAGCTATAGATGAACTGCTATTGTGGTGATGATGATAATGAGGATAATGATGATGATGATGATAGCCAAAAATATGAGGAAAACCACTTCCACCATAGACACCACGTCGACCATAGCCACCACCTATGTATGAACGTCCTCCACCTCGTCCAGCTGCCGCTAAAGTGACCATCATGATCATCGTCATCACAAATACAACTTTGCCGAGCTTCATAGCCATGATAGTTGAGCCTGAATAGAAAGACAAAGAAGAAGAAGTTTCCAAAGAGTGAAAGTTCGGAGATTGTTTAAGAATGTGTGCCTTATACCAAACTGAGATTACTTATATATTGAGAGTAACAAGAAAAATTACTGTCGATTAGGATTACTTGTACTCAGAGGATTGTATTTTGTATCCAGTATGTATAGGGACTCCCACATTTTCTCAAATTCGAATTGTGTAAATCCTGTTCAATTTCCTATAGATTACAGAAACATATCAAAGAAATGCCCTCTGCTCTCAGCCAAGTCCTTGCAAATTGACCACTAAATATAGTAGTCATCGACTCAAAGTTAGTCGACGCTTCATATTGCTACAATGCAAAAAATTGCAAAGATGTCGATGACATCGTTTAACAGAAAGGAAATTATATCATATTGCCAAAAACACAGTTTGGTATGTCGTACTTAATTTGGAGAGGACATGAGCCTCACGCTCAAACGACCTTGTTTTAAATCTCATTCTGCCTATCATTTTCACTACAACTATTTTCCTATCTATCTCTGCTCTAAAAACACTAGAAAAACCCCATGTTCCTAAACGATTCTCTCGGCACGCCTCTATCAACATAAATGCTAGTTAATCATATCCGTAGCTGAAACATCAATATCGTCAGGTTCAGTAAACCGAGTGTCAAAAGCCTCAAGTTAGACAACACAGACTTTTCTCTAAAAGAAAAAACAACTAGTCGTAGTATAAGCAGTACTACTTCAATTGTAGCTCCAATCAGAACAACAACATCCTAGCAGTCTAGCAGTCATGTTTCTAGTGGAACTCGATGAAATGACAGACTTACCCTCTATTCTTACAGTAATTTTTGCCTATACTCGAGTATTATATTAGGATCTGAGGAAATGTAGGAGTCTATGTACACAAAGGATACAAATACAATCCTTTTTTTTATTTTTGAATTAAAAGAATTTCATTCTCATATAAAAGATACAATCGATCTACTGCCTTACGTACAGTGAGTAAATAAGATCAAATGACTCATGTGCAGGTAGCACCCTCACTACACATTTCAGCTCTCATATCACCACAAATCAGCCTATATCCTAGGCAATCACTAAAACAAAAACAAAAACAAAGGCAAAACAAAAGAAAAAACAATCCTATAATCTATGAGAATATAGTTTATAGGCAATTATTCTAAAAATAAAACAAAGAAAAGAAAATAAAAGCATGAACCCAGGCCCATCTGCTAAGGACACCCATGCCTTGAGCTCCCCTCAGCCGCCGTCTCCATTTCCGGTGACCATCCCTGCCACCAGAACAGCACCATTCTTAGACTATGTTGCCTCAAAACCAACAGAGATCCGAAACCGGATTCCTCCTTGATCAGCTAGATCTCTTTCAACCCGGTTTGATTACGCCCCCTGACGATTGACAAAGATCAAAAGCTCTACTGCCAATCTAGAAAAACTAGACCACCGCCGCAGCCATAGTCCACCACAAAACATCGTCGCTACACACAGATCCAATCCAAAGTAGATCAGATCCTATACCATCAAAACTAGATTCGACTTTGATCCTTACAAAACCGTCTCTGCCGCCGTCTCCAATCTCAAAGATCGGAGCCGTTAACCAAGCCGACGTCGTCCAGGCCGCCGTTAAACCCAAATCAAATCACGATCTAGGGCCTACCTCCACGCCGCCGAAATTGCCTGGAAGCTTGCCCACGCCACCCAAACGTGATCTGGGCCACCCACCACCAGCCAAGGAGCCAGAGTGAATCGCCGCCGCCGCTTGCTCGATCGTCTCCTCTCCTAGGAAAACCCTAGCAGAGAGAGCCGACTTTTACTAAGTTTCTTTTTCTTCACATACATGAAAAGACTTTATTAAGGATATACAAATACAATCCTTTGAATACAAGTAATCCTAGGGCATGTTTACTAACCTGGAATAGAATTGAGAGTTGTGTAATTGATTCCGGAATGGATGAATTTCGGCGTTTACTGACATGTCAAGGTATTAGAATGGATGTGGGTCCCACTTGCTTATCAGGAATCGATTCCTGACAAAACCCCTTATTCGATACTTAAGGGGGGAGGTGGGTATCAGAATCAAGGTAATGGAATCAACTTTTTCTCCCCAAAATATCCTCACATAATTATAATATTTCTAAATGACCCAACCCTAGATATATATATATATATATATAAGAGAAGACGACAAAATATTGTTAGATTAGAAAACAATGACGACAAAATAGAAAAGAAGACGGCGCACTCAAAGGTCTGTTTCTCTCTTCCATGGTGATCGATAAGCTTCTTTGTTTTGTTTATCGTCTCCTCTCTGTTTCGTTCGGTTCTATTTCATTCATGAGTGTTCATATCTGTGCTGCAAAACTTTGAACACACGCATTTGAGTTAACCAATATATATAGTTTAGGTGGTCTGATGAATATATCATCCAAGAATATTTACATCTTTGAAAAGAAGAACAATAAAATTGCAAACATCTAGTTTCCTTTCTTGTAAGGGTATTTTAGTAATCAAACTAGTTTTAATTCCGATTCTATATGGTAAGTACACAACATCAATCGTAATTTAGGTTTATTCCTGTTTTGATTCCTTATAGTAAGTAAACAGTATAATAGATTGAAATATTCTGATACCGATTCTTGTTGATACCGATTCATAATAAGTTTCATTCCAAGTTAGTAAACGTGCCCCTAATTTATTGTAATCTTCTCTTATTAATAGCAGTGATCCTTCTCTTAAAAAAAAAAAAAAGAATAGCAATGGTAATTATATGTAATCTCTGTTTGGTATAAAGCGCACACAAAATGAAAAGGTTTCTTTTCCAGAGATGCTTGGTCCTAATCGGAGCATTTTTTTTTCTTTTTTGTCAAGAAAATGGATCCCCACAAATAATGGGCGATCATATCCTTCACCAATTATTGTCTTCTGTATGGATTTCTTCTCATCGATAAGTGAAGAGTTACAATAAGTCGAGTAGGGGTTTGATCTTTTTTCAAGAAACTCTAATAACCAAACAGAATGAGAGGACAACGAATGTCCAAGAGAAGCTACGAAATTTGCTTCTTTTACGTCGATATTTTTGAGTAGATATTTAAATACTGTACAATAGTACGGATTCATAACGCTCTGGTCGGCCGGTTATGACTGAATGATTCGATAATTAATTACCATTGCATCTGGAACAAATTAGTACCATTGCGTAGAATAGGCAACTACAACCCCTAAAATGATCATCAGATTCTCACATTAATACTACGTACAAAATAGTCAGGGTCGTCTCAGCTAGCTAGACTGCACAAATAAAGGGATGTTAGCTATAATAAGAGAAGTTCATTTGATCGAAACATGCAACTGGTCGAGAGGAGCAATTTACTACCAACATCACGACTAAATAAATATTAGTGTGCTCTCACACCAGCACAGTTAGCTGTATGCACACACGTACCCTTCTCCATCGATCTCTTTTTCTTCTCTTCAAGCTTATAGCTATCTATCTGATCGATAACTCTTCGCACTGCAGTCACCAGTATCGATCACATTTTGAATCAGTTAGCACAATGATTATCGATCTTTAGGTATTTTCATGCGTACTTTATAATTATATCATATATACAATTATCTCTATACTTCTATTTTCCAATCTGGAGGTGTTAATCGGTTTCCCTTTAGTTTTTAGTTTGCATTCTAGTAGTGCTTTGTCAGGTGTTTTGTTTCTATGTTTTTGGTCCCAGTTTGTATTGCATGGTTCTTTCTATATGAAATTATCTTTACCAGAAAGAAAAGTCTGTGTATTCTAGATAAATTTTGTAAATTAAGAGCTCTATCTTTCAAGTTGCTGAGATCGAGTAAACTTAAGCTAGCTAGATTCATAGATCGAAGAAGGTTTAGTTGCTCAGAAACCTGGCCTAAATTTTCATGCCAAGTACTTTTCTGCAAATCAACATATATGAAGATCAGCATCTCAAACAAGTACACCCTTAATTACCTGCTAGAGGTGATTCATATACATTGTATAGAGGTAATTTATATAAGTATATATACAACATACACTCACCCATTGACATACCTTTACCTGAACTTGGAATTTTAATTTGTTGATATTGTAATCTCTTTTCTGCTGTGGTTGTACGTGGGAATTGGTGATGATGTGTAAGTTGCACAAGGTGACGATACGATTTCTTTCCTTGGAGAATATATGGAGCTGTGATTCATAGGTGCACAAGGTTAAGGAGTACGTAGGCTAGTAGTAATTAGTTGTGAGAAGTGTGTGTAAAGCCTCGGAAGAAATATTATTAGCTTGATCAAGTTTTCTTTGCGAATATTAGCTCAATTAAGTTCGACGTCATAGCTGAATCCTCGTTTCCATATGTTTTTATTTTCAGTTCTCAGGCAAAATATTTTACTGTATATATATTTCCAAATTTGTTTTGTTGTTCAAATATAATCGTAATTGATTACTACGAATTGCTCGCTTTTATATATTTCAGTCCAGAAACTTTGGTAACGATGCTTGGGAAAGTTCTGGTAGCGCTATTCTTGATCTTTAGCTCAACCACAGATGGAGGTGGAGGAAGTGGAGGTGCTCGAAGGGTTGCACGCAGAGGCAGATTTATGAATTCTTCTCAGCTGAGGCAAGTCTCAAACTAAGTAATAAGATATATATATAATGGGTCAAAAAAGAAATTAAAAGTTCAATGATTTAATCACTCTTTAATTACAAGTCTATTCCTTGTAACATAAATCTTTTAGTAAACTACATATTAGTTACTAGTTAAATTTCATTTTACAAATACATCACTTACATATTTTCTTATACAGTTAATGACAACAAATAACAAATTAGAACAATTTAATATGCACATGTCATCTGTCACTACAATTTTACTAAAATACTCTTCAATACATATTCTATTGCTACTGTCGACAGAAATGTGCAATGTGCTACTATCAACAAAACTGTGCTACTGTCGATCAACAGGTGTTACTGCCGATCAAAAGGTGCTACTGCTGGTGCTATTGCAATTTTTTCTGGAAATTCTCCAAAACCAAACAAACATGCTACTATCTATTTAGAATCTGCTACTGTCTATTTTTGTAGACTCCAAAGCTGCTACTGTCTATTAATGTCGACTCCACAACTGCTACTGTTGAATTTTACTACTCATCTGTAAATTTACCCTTCCAACAGTAGCAGAAAATTACCCTTCCAACAAATCTCAACACCAACAATAACAACTTACCGTTCCAATATACCTCAGTAGCAGCAAATTATCCTTCACTACCAGGACAAGCACTTTAGCCGACGAAAAAGTTTCGTCAGCCTGTTAGCTTAATTCATCGGCTAAGATCTTAGCCGATGAGCCTTCGTTGGCTATGGTTTCGTCGGGAAAAAGTCGTCGGCGATTACTTTAGCCGACGAAACTAGAAGACGTCGTCGGCTATTGTCCTAGTATTTAGCCGACGAAACAAGAAGACGTCGTCGGCTATTGTCCCAGAATTTAGCCGACGAATATCTTAAATGTTTCGTCGACCATAGTCTGAGACTTTAGCCGATGAAACATTTGAGATATTCGTCGGCTAAAGTATGTAATAAAAAATTAAAAAAATAATTATAGCCGACGAAATATAGTCTGTCTCGTCGGCTTTAGAAGGGTTTAGCCAACGAAACATGCCATAATTCGTCAGCTAAACCTTATTAAAAAAATTAAAAATACTATAGCCGACGAATATCTTACATGTTTCGTCGGCTATAAGTCCATTCCAGTAAAAAAAAAAAACCCAAAACTTCTAAATTACCATTCCAAGCAACGTGCAAAATACACCAAAACAATTCCATATAACCAACAACAAGCACATAAAACTATATAATTGATCAACTACACAAAATCTAGATTCTCTAAATCAATATCCGATTCTGGGGGCTGCTGCGGAGGAGGTTGCGGCGGCTGAGGTAGCGATATAAGCGTAGGCATGGGCGAAGCCGAAAGTCCCTGAAGCTGGGCAGCTGTAAACTCCTGCAAGTACTGAAACATCTGCTGCTGCTGGGCCTGCTGGGTGGCATATATCGCGGCAGTATAGGCTGTCTGGGCGGCGATCTAGGCGGCATGAGCGGCAGCCTGAACAGCTTGTTGTTCCCGTAGTCTCTCAACTTCCGACTCTAGCTGAGTCGTCCTGCTGCTGGTCAAGGCTGCCTTTCGTTGAAATCCTGGAGTGGTCTTCAGGACCCCCTCACCCTTCTTTCCTAGACCCCGGCAGTAGAAGTTATTTCCTCGCGGTGGGAAGGCTGTGCCCATGATCCTCGCCCCAACCCTCGGATCCGAAGTGTCAATCCGAGACATGGCTTCAGACATCTCTTCCTCCTGCGTGTCCGGCCATGCCTCCCTCGCTATAGCACTCATCAACTCGTCACTAGCCTCCCTCACCTTCGCCTAATTGGATAGGAAAAAAATGATTAATTAACATTTTGACATATGTATAAGTAAAATTATAAATTTAAAAACGTAAGATGACTTACAATATCCTCCTGGGCGTCAGGATATGTCTTCTCGTACGTATAGACGTACCGGTTGACTTCTGGATGTTCCCTGGCCGCCTTGTCCATGAAGACAGCGAACGGTCTAGAACCGGCATGATGGTTCCTTGTGTTGCGTTTCCGCCGGTTCTGAGCGTTCGCCCGGAAAACGGCCTTCAAAGAAAAAAATAAACTATTAGTAAAATATTTAAAAACAGACGTACTTAATGACAAATTAACTAATTAATTTTTTAAATACCTGTTTATGAGGGTTGTTGAATTCTGATGTCAGAAGCCAACGCCACTCGTACTCCCTGTACTGGAACTCAGCAGGGGTACCAGAACGTGCGTTCCCGTGCATAGTCCAATGGGTCCACAACTCGTTCTTCCACTCCTTGTACCTACAGATACAACAAAAATATTAGAAATATTATTAATATCACATACAATTTTGTTTTTTCATTAACTTCCCAACGTACCTTCCCCTATGCACAACGTCCACCCAGCTGTTCTTCAGGTGCTCGGGAACGTCAAACCATACCTGCATTTAACCGTTTATTAGTTTAGTTTTTCAAGAAATCAACAATGTAATACATAATATTATTGAGGCATTTTGTAAATTCACCGACATCACGTTGTGGACCATGTCCTTAACCTCATGCGGGACCTCGCCCCAGTCTGACCACAATATAAGGACTCTATCCCTAATGAGCGCTCCCACGCGGCCGGAGTACGTCATCGACTTTCCGCCCGATACTATGTGGCCATCCCCGTCAGTATCGATGACAATCCTCCCTGAGGTATTGACGGTCTTCTCTAGAGTCTTCCCTGTGACGGGGCCTCTCTTCTTCTTTGTCGGCTTCGCTACGACTGTGCCTACCACATGATAAACTAAATTGATTATTAATTATAAGAAAACAAATCATTCATCTTTCATTACCTGAGGGCGATACGGTGGACGCGACGGATTCCGTCTCTGTCGCCGATGATGATACCCTCGCAGAAATAAGAAGCGTATTAAAAGGCACGAACCGGTACGCCGCTGATGGAGCCATTGGCGGGGGCAGTGGATAAATCGGCGTCCCTAAGCCATCGACTGCAGGTAAGGCCGGTATCATCCGCAGAAGGAACAGATGAGGTGGCGGCATCTGTACCTCAGATGACCCACCATCCGAAGCAATAGGACCCGGAGTCGGCGCCTGGTGTATTTCAGGCATACGGGGTGCAGAGACCTTCGTCTGGGTCTAAGGCCACAGTTGCCTCGATGAAGGAGGCACCTCCGGCTGCCTCGAGGAATGAGAAACGCTCGGCTGCCTCTGCGTTGTCTCTAGAAGGGTCGCACGTCTGGCTGTCATGGGGCCCCGAAACGACGTTTAAGGGTTGTTTGAGGTTCCCTCAGACGATTCGGACCTTTGGCCCTTCGAACCCTTCGTCGATCTAAAATTACCGCTCATCCTGGAAGTGAAAATGAAAATGAGGAAGATAGTGAGGACCAGTGGCGGATCCAAGATGAAAATCTCACATGGGCTAAATGCAACGCATAAAAAATTTAACCAACAGTGCGAGAAATTTTGGTTCATTAAAAAAGAACACACATACATAAGGGGACGTAGCAAGTTTTACCCTCAAACGCATTTACATGAACAAAAATTAGACACAATAAAATACAAGAAACACAATTAAAAACTAACTAAACTGTACTCTTTTGATCTAGGCTTTTTGACACGATTAATTTGTTCATCTGACATTTTGTAATTCCAATTAAAATTTCCAGCAATTCAGTAATTCATTACTTAACAAGACAATAATTCAATTGAATAAGCATACTAGCAGCCTAGTTCATTCAATTGACTTCAAATTCTTTTTTTTTTTTTCGATTTCATACTTCAAATTCAAATTTTATACCCAGAAGGAACACAAATACAATGGTCTCAGTGAACACAAATACCCAAAATTCACAACAAGTAATAAGAAATAAGAATACACACCTGGACCTGGTCTCAGTGGTCTGCAGCCGAGCAGGAGCAGAGCAGCAGACGACGAGCAGCATGCGGAGCAGCCGAGCAGCCGACGGCGATGGGCGAGGAGACGAGCCGACGACAGCGAGCAGCAGCAGGCGACGGCGTCACGGTTGAGCAGACTGCAGAGTGCAGACGAGTGAGTCATATGGCTGTTTGGCGAGCAGGCGACGGCGACTCGAGGACGGATCGAGGAGAGGGAGAGGGAGATCGGGAGAGGGAGAGGGCGGAAGGAGGCAGATTGGTCCAAACCTAGGAGGCGGTGGAGGCTGTGGAGCGCGATGAGGACTTGAGGAGGCGGTGGTGGGCTCGAGGAGGCGGAGGAGGCGGTGGTGGGTTTTTTAGGGTTTTTTGGAGCGCTGTGGAGGCTGTCGAGCGTTGGGTTTAATTATATACCCTATACCTATAGCTGACAAAATTTTTATTTCGTCGGCTAAACCTTTGAAATTCGTCGGCTAAACCTGTGAATCTCATCGGCTAAAGTAATGAAATTCGTTGGCTATAGTACTTTTTATACATTCGGCACATTGTGATTGTGATGATCAAACTTGAGAAACGAAAATCCGACCGTTAGATCTGACCATCATGATAAAATACATGTATGGGAAAAATTCAACTTGATCCGACAAGGTTAAGGGCTCGATCCGACAAGGTTAAGGGCTCGATCCGGACGGTCAATTTCGTAAGTCAAACCCCTAAACGCACGAAAAAAGTCATTAGACCATCTAAATTACGTATTTTGGCCGGACCTTATACTGAAAATAGTTTCAAATCGATGAGACGCAACAAGTCGTATAAAAATTTTACGAAAAATAACCACCGAAGATAGGCTACCCATAGGGAGAAAGAATGGAAAATTACATTGACCCCAACTATCGGCACCGAGACTTTACCGGAATACCGTGATTTTTCAACCATACACGTATTTCACCATTCTAGTCATATCTTATTTCACAAATTTTTTGCGTTTGAAGGTTCTACGTATAGTTTGTTTTTGAAACGGAACATTTACTTTACACTCGGTAAACAAGTTATACTACATTAGTAGGCATGTTGTGATTGTGATGATCAAACTTGAGAAACAAAAATCCGACCGTCAGATCTGACCATTATGATAAAATACATGTATGGGAAAAAATTCAACTTGATCCAACAAGGTTAAGAGCTCGATCCAGATGGTCAATCCCGTAAGTCAAACCCCTAAACGCATGGAAAAGGTCATTGGACCGTCTAAATTACGTATTTTGGCCAGACCTTCAACAGAAAATAGTTTCAAATCGATGTGACGCAATAAGTCGTATAAAAATTTTACAGAAAATAACCACCGAAGATAGGGCTACCCATAGGGAGAAAGAATGGAAAATTAAATTGACCACAAGTATAGGCACCGAGACTTTACCGGAATACCGTGATTTTCCAACCGTAGACGTATTTCACTATTCTGGTCATATCTTATTTCACAACTTTTTGCGTTTGAAGATTCTACGTATAGTTTGTTTTTGAAACCGAACATTTACTTGGTAAACAAGTTATACAACATTAGTAGGCATGTTGTGATTGTGATGATCAAACTTGAGAAACAAAAATCCGACCGTCAGATCTGACCATCATAAAAAAATACATGTATGAGAAAAAATTTAACTTGATCCGACAAGGTTAAGGGCTCGATCCGGACGGTCAATCCCGTAGGTCAAACCTCTAAACGCATGGAAAAGGTCATTGGACCGTCTAAATTACGTATTTTGGCTGGACCTTCAACTGAAAATAGTTTCAAATTGATGAGACGCAACAAATCGTATATTAGGAAATTCGTCGGCTAAGGTTTAAGGTTTAGGGTTTAGGGTTTATGACTTATTTCTTTCAAATAAGATGGTTTTAGCCGACAAAATATACTATAATTCGTCGGCTAAGATGGTTTAAGCCGACGAATTATGGTATATTTTGTCGGCTAAAGTATAAAAAATACATTAAAAAAACAGAAGGTCTAATGTAAACCATACTAACTTCATGTTCATATATCACCAAAATTCATATAAAATAACAGAAATATGAATTCAACATATGTAAACTATAAAGGTAAAAGATTCTTTTTTATTACAAATTAATGGATTACGTCCTCTAAATTAAAACTAGGCTCGTAATCGGAATCATCTGATGAGTCTTCTTCGGTGTCAGAATTAATTTCTGGTAATCTATGCCTTTCCTCATCGCCAGAGTGTTCGTTTGTTTCTTAATTTGGATCAACATCAATAAGCCTTGGCTCTTCATCACGAATTCGCACCGAATGACCCGCTTTAAAATTATTCAGGCGAACGGTAGAGGAGTTAGGAATACCTATTGCGTTGGGCTCTTGATACGCAACATCTTCTTCCTGGTCTTCGGCCTCTCCAAGTGTAGCCGCCCGGTAAATGTTTCGAGGGTGCACAAGGTTGACTACTTTTCGCGCGTCACCCTTAGCAAGGTCACCAAGATAAAACACTTGTTTTACCGATGTGAAAAAAATGAACGGGTCATCTTCGTAACAACTTGTAGTAGTGTTCACCGAGAATATTCCGTACTGATCGGTCTTCATGCTATGCGGCCTAGTATCAAACCATCTACACTTGAAGAGGTGCACTGTCATGCCTTGCCCATAAACGAGTTCCACCACTCAATAGAGAACACCGTAATAGTCAACTCCATTCCGCCCACCATGCGCCATCACCCCAGAATTCTGTGTTCTTCGTCTGCTGTCTCTATGTTCACATATAAATTGCACGCCATTCACCTTGCACATCGGATAAACTCTTGACATTATCGGCTTCATCGCTAGAAGTCTTAGTTCGTGCGACCAATTTGGGTGATCATCAAATTGAATATGGTTCATCTGTAACCAACCATTCAACTGTAAATATGGATAATTATGCAATAAACATAAATACGTACATAAATATTGAATTACGTACCCAGCCGCCAAAATAGTTTGCGAACTCATTGTTGTGGTACTCGAGATCACCTTGAATGTCTGGACAATATAGATGGATGTCTTTCCAGTATTCAACTTCTGGACAGTTAATCAATACCCACCAGTGGGCAATGACTAGCTCATGTGGTTGCAACTTGTAGGAGTCTGGCAAAATTCCATAAACTTCAACATCACTGGAGAGTATGGAAATATTGAACTTCGGTACATCTACCGGTATGATTTGTGGAGTTTCCTTCAACGCCCCTAAATACAACTTCATGTAGGTGACGCACTCGTGCGCAATATATGCTTCAACTATACATCCTTCAGGCACGGATTTATTAGCCACATAGTCTTTGTAGTCTCCAAGTTGCCTATAAATCAAGTTGCAAAGTGTTATGATTATTGAACATGTATATTAAGGAATTCAGGTGTAAAAAACGTACCTTTCCATGGGATACATCCAAGTGTAGTGTATTGGACCGGTAAGCAACAATTGCTCGAAAAGATGGATCATCAGTTGAGGCATGATGTCAAAAAAATTTGGAGGAAATATCCTCTCAAATTTACACATGATATAAATGATGTCCTCTTGCATTTTCCGGAGGTTAGATTATTTCACTTCCCGTGTGCATAACTTCTGGAAGAATCTTGCCAACGCTACTAACGGCTCCACCACCTGACGGGGAAGGAACGGTCGAATGAAAACAGGGAAGAGACGTTGTAACAGGATATGACAGTCATGACTCTTCAACCCGTACATCTTATTGTCCCGGAAGTTCACACACCGAGCTATATTTCCTCCATAGCCTGAATGATACTTCACACAACTCATCCACTTGAAAATTACGTTCTTCTAGTCAGGCTTCACGGTGTAAGGAGCTTGAGGCATTTTTTTCTTCCCCTCTTTCAACCACAAATGTCTTCTTATAAGCATTTTTTTAGATCAATGCGTGCCTTAGGACCATCTTTCGTCTTCCCCTCCAAGTTCAGCACTGTGCCCACCACACTGTCGCAAACATTCTTTTCTATGTGCATCACATCTAGACAGTGCATGATCAACAACTTACTCCAGTATGGGAGTTCCCAGAATATGCTCTTATGTGTCCAGAATTTGTACATGTCGGGTCTTTCAGGTATTGCCGCCACAATATTGGGATGATTGCTGAGCTGCCCAAAATCGTACTCATTAAGCATTGCTAAAATTTCTTCCCCCGTCCATCTTCTGGGAGGCACACCGTTTTGTACGGTCCTATCAAATGCCTTGTCATCGAACCGCCATTCGTGATTATATAGAAGGAGAGTACGGTGACCCAATTTGCATATCTTGTTCCATTGACTGTTGCTCCCGTCATCGCTAAGGCACTCTGGACAAGCTTTGTATCCCCTAACAACGTTGCTCGACAGCATCCCACGGGCAAGAAAATCACTGATGGTACCAACAACCATGACATGCATCTGGAACATCTTGTGCATGTACTTGTCATAAGTGGGATGACCAACATCCCAAAAAAAACTTAACCTCTTCAATCAAAGGTCTCAAATACACATCGAGACACTTCCTTGGATAACCGGGCCCCGGAATCAACAAACTCAACATATTGTATTCTTTCTTCATGCACATCCATGGAAGAAGGTTGTACGGTACCAAAATCACCAGCCATATACTGTATTGAAGACTCATGTTGCCAAAAGGGTTGAACTCGTCGGATGAGAGCCCGAGCCTCACATTTCGGACCTCTGACGCAAAATGAGGAAACTCCCTGTCTATATGCTTCCAAGCCTCCCCGTCAACAGGGTGTATAAGGGTATCTTCGTCATGCAATTCCCTATCAGCGTGCCATCTCATAGCTTTGGCCATTTGTGAAGATATGTACAACCGCTCCAGCCTATCCCTCAACGGGAAATACCGAGTACCTTCACAGGTTTCCTATTGCCTACAAGAGTCAGCTTATACCTGTCAATGTGACATACCGGACATGCGTCAAGGCCACCAAGGTCATTCCCTTCTAGATGTTTACCCCAGAAGAGAACGCAGTCATATCTGCATGCATGGATCATGATGTAGGAAAACCCAAGATCTTTTAGGATACATCAGACCTTATGATGAGTGGTAGGAAGACGATGACCGTGGGGCAGCATCGAAACAGTGTACTGTAGATAATCATCAACAGCCTTCACGGTCGATTTTGTCTCAACTTTAATCTTCATTATGTCCATCACACTTTTAAGAACGATCTTCTGACAACCGGGGTACACAGGGGTCTGTTGGAAAGCAAGCAGTTTGTTGTACTTGTCAATACCAGCAGTGTTGACAACTCTAGGGAAGGGCTGCACCGGCTCAGGCATATACTTTCCTTAAGCGCATACACCGCTCTTATAAGGAAACATGTCGTTGATGAAGACCGTTGTTGGATCGTTGGATGTACTGCCCGTCTTAGAAAATTGCCTATGATCATGTGGACCCCCTGATGATGTTTCATCGTGATATAACTAACATGTGTACTTCTCCCAAAACCCGTTACTCTTCAGGTGCTGCCACACTTTGTCAATCGTAATCGATGCATATCGCTGCAACACTGACATTTCGTGCACGGGCAATAAAAAATTGTATTCCCGTTAGCATTAGCCAGCGCATATTCCAGAAAACTCATAACTTCTTTACCATATCTTTTGTCCCATTTTGGAAGCGAAATCCAACTCTTATCCATATCCTGAAAATATAACAAAATATATATGTATAACTCTAATTAATTAAATTCCATATATAAAATCTCAATTCATTTAGTATTCTACGTACTACAACTAATTAATAACAAATTAATTAACACACATATATATATACTTAATAATTACATAATAATATTATATATCAACATCATCACAAAATCGTCATCAACTCATATCATCAACAACTTCATACCATCAACACAATATTATAAATTAATTAACATATATATATATATATATATACAGTCTCTATCCAGAGCGAAGCTTCGCTCTGGAATTAACGTGCGAAGGTCCTTATTTGACTCACTTTTCGGTCATATTTTTTTATCATACCTGGTCAGTGTCTAGATACATATCGTATGATCATCCTTACAAAGTTTCATTCAGTTTGGTGATCGTTTGCACACCAAATCAGATAAAATAAATCAATAGAACAAAATCTGTCCAAGTAGAACCGTTGGAGTAAATCATGATTATGGAGGCTTAAACGGTCACCAAATTGGATGAAACTTTGTAAGAATGATCATACGATATGTATCTAGACACTGACCAGGTATGATCGAAAAATATGACCGAAAAGTGAGTCAAATAAGGACCTTCACACGTTAATTCCAGAGCGAAGCTTCGCTCTGGATAGGGACTATATATATATATATGTACTACTACTTATTAACAACAACTTCATATATATTATCAAATCATCAACCAAATCGATCAACACATATATATATATACATCCAACGTACTCAAAATCGATTAACTCAAATAAAACTCAAAATCAACATATATACACATATACGTACCTATATATAGCTCCACAAACTAATTATGGACAGATTTTGATAACACCCAAACTTTTTCTCCCGTTTTTTTTTCCTAGATGAGCTGCTGTCCAGATCTGCAAATATAAGGCACTTTAGCCGACGAAATTTTAGTTTCGTCGGCTAAAGTTTTTAAAGATGTCGGCTAAAGTTCACATACTATAGCCGACGAAAAAAATTCTTTAGCTGACGAAGGAAAATTTTGTCGGCTAAAGTCTACGTTAGCCGACGAAAAATAATTTGTCGGCCTGGTTTTTTATTTTTGTCGGCTAAAGCCTTTCTTCTGGTTGTGCTTCTAATCTCAACAGTAGTAGAAAAGGACAAACACACATATACAAACAAGCTTTGATCACCATCATCACCATCATCCCTTTTTCTTCCCGACTGAAATTCTAACCCTAACCTGACCCGCCGCCGACCCGTTGACCCGACACGATTTTTGCGACCAACTTCGACGGACCTAGTCGACGGCGACGGTCGGATTATTTTCCTCTCTTTGATGCGACCCTCCCTCTGTCAATGGATAGTACCAATTCGAGTCGGGTAGTGAGTTGGAGCGTCGGCAGTGGGATGACGGCGTCGTTGCCTTGGAGAGTCCTCCTTTCTCCTCGATCTAATCTACGGGATCTGCCCCTCTGCCTACCATAGACGCTACCAGAACAAACTGCATCCTCTGAATCCACCGTCCAAGGCGGCCGTGGAGTTGTGGCATAGATCGGTGAGCTTTGCTCGCTGCTACTCTAACAAAGTCTTCGGCCAATTCTAGAACGTCCTTTAGGCACTGGCATAGGCGACGCCGGTGTCGAGTTTTGATCTGGAGTTGGCATCGAGCTCTGATCTAGAGGGGGAGAGAGAGAGAGAGAGAGAGCTGCTACTCTGGCGAAGTCTCCGGCCAGTTCCGGAACGTCTTTTAGGCACCGGCATAGGCGACGCCGGTGTCGAGCTTTGATCTGGAGTTGGCATCGAGCTCTGATCTAGAGGGGGGAGAGAGAGAGAGAGAGAGAGAGAGAGAGAGAGAGAGAGAGAGATAGAGAGAGAGAGAGAGAGAGAGAGAGAGAGATCAGATCGGGTTTAGGGTTGGGAAGAGAGAAGTGGCATGCGCGTAATTTAGATGTGAAAGTGAGGTCATTTTGGTCATTTCAGGGATAGAATCTGGGTCGGGCCTGATACTGCTGGTTTTGGGTCTATGCTTGTGTCCTAATTTGTAAAAAAATTGTTGAAAGTGAGTTTTTTGTGTTTTTAAATTTAGTTATATGCTACTATGTAATTTACTCTAAATCTTTTTAAAATAAAAATAAGGGATAATACCCACTAGTCCTAATTTCAAAGAATTTATTCCCACTAACAAAATCAGATTTTAAAATTCTCAAGAGTCAACTTAAACAACAGAAAGACAATTACACTATTAATAAATTAAATAAACTACAATATACCATTATAAAAGTCTATTATAAAATAAAGTTTTTATAACCGGATTCCCATGACAAATGACGTTGGCCGGACTCCGTCGACTGTTGACTGGGCTCTGAGGACCGTTGACCGGACTCCAGGGGTCGTTGACCGGGCTTCGAGGACCGTTGACCTCCTTAGTATAACCTCCTACTAAGGGCAGTAGGACCTCTTGGGGGCAGTAGGACCTCCTGGGGGTAATAGGACCTCCTAAGGGCAGTATGACCACCTATTGGGGTCAGTGTGACCTTCTATGTACTGGAGCCGGTATACCTCTTACTGGGGGCAGTATACCTCCTACTAGGGGCAGTAGGATCCTAACAAATCCCTATTGGACGCAATATAACCACCTATTGGGGTCAGTATGATCTCCTGCTGGGGGCAGTATGATCTCTTGCTGGGGGCAGTATGACCATCTAGTAGGGGCAGTATGACCACCTACTGACCCTAGTAGGTGATCCTACTACCCCCACCCTAGTAGGAGGTCCTGCTGGGGGCAGTAGGACCATCTAATAGGGTCAGTATGACCTCCTACTGGGGGCAATATACCTCATACTGGGGGCAGTAGGACCACCTATTGGGGTCAGTATGACCATCTATTGATATATATGACAAGAACAACATAAGAAAGCTCAAGATGAGGAATGGACGACCATCTCTGATTCATACCTGCTCACGAACATCATCACTTGGAGAATTCACTAGTTTGAAAAATGAATCTATTTATATAGGGTTGTGTTATTAACATACTCATTTCCTCTATTCACACACCCTATTTTATTTTTTATTACTTTAATTCAATTTCATTGATAGACTACCCAAACTACCCTCTCAAACTTTTGTCTTTCTCCTCTCTAAACTGATTGATGGACATGACTCAATGAACCGTGCTTGTATTCAGCTGCCGCCTCCTTCTACACCGCACCGGAAAATGCAAATCTAGAATTCGGGTTGACACTGATCGCCTATGATCCAAGTTGCGCTTATCGAATGCGTCTTTGCTACCCTAAAAATCGAGCCGGTGAGCTCTTACACATTACTAAACCCATTCTAACTCACCCTTCTCTCTCCTCCGTCCACAATCTTTGCCTACCAAAACACAAAACCACTAACCCCTCTCAACTCTAATTTGCTTGCTATTGTCGTCAGGAGTGCCAGCGACACGCTCAAGTAGCTTTTGTGGAATGCCCACCAAGTGTTTGATGTTTTTCTTATGAAAGAAAGGCTTTCGATTGGGTTCTTTGGGCACCCGGACCAATAGCAGCCAATATTGCTCCATTACGTAGCCTCCTTGAAGCAATTGGCTCGAATCGTCTTGACTAATCTCCAATGGCGGATAGGTTAGCTGAGAGCTGGGTTTTGTGACGAAGGAATGGTCGCTGTGATTAGCCGGAGTTTAAGGAATGTTAGGGTGGCGAGGTTTGGCGGTGGAGATGGAAGAAGAAAAGCAGGTGAGAGAAAGAGGGCGAGTTGGTTGGAGGCTGGTTTGGAATCGTTTGGAGGGGAGAGAGGGAGAGAACGACAACACTTCTAAAGGGTAGTCTAAAATCAAAACTGAGTAAATATAATAAAATTACAAATAGGGTGTGTGAATAGAGGAAATGGGTGTGTTAATAACACAATCTTTTATATATGTTCATTCTTTCAGCACTTATTTCTCTTCATCAATATTAAACATTCCTGAAACTTATGTAAACTTAGGAGCAAACTCTATTAATTTCTCAATGTGTATAAACCTTGGGTATATTTACATTCTCTACTGCATCTACAATTCTAGATGATAGATGACTATTATAACTTCTCTTAAAAAAAACATAAATATATATGAAACTAAATAAAAACCACTGAATGATCCATTTGACCTTCAAAAGAAATGTATGATATGCAGAAAGCTTATTAACCTCATAAAGTTCAGAAACTTGGTTCTGCATGCAGAATGAGATCCACGTTTTGTGGAAGAAACATAAAAATACAAGACATTTTATGGAGTATCACTACCAGAAGAAAAGCTTTAGCCGACGAAAATAAAAAAACCAGGCCGACGAATTATTTTTTTGTCGGCTAAATTCCACGTTAGCCGACGAAATTTTCTTTCGTCGGTTAATTTAAATTTTCGTCGGCTATGGTCAACTGTAGCCGACGAAAAAACAATTTCGTCGGCTAAACAAATTTTTTTGTCGGCTAAAGTATAGTATAGCCGATGAAATTTTTACTCATCGGTCAAAGTTTTTACTCGTCGGCCAAAGTTTTCCTTCGTCGGCTAAAGTATTTTAATAGACGAAAAAAAATCTCGTCGGTTATTATCGAAAAAAGTCGTCGACTATTATTTCGTCAGCTAAAAGAAAAACAATAAAATGTTGTATAACTTGCAACTCTACATAGAAGCAAAATTAACAAAAATCTCGTGAAACAAGATCTGTTCAGAATGGTGAAATACGGCTGTGGTTCAAAAATCACGTAAATCAGGTAACGTCTCTGATGTAGAACAGTCGAAACCCGATATGTTGTAGATTTGGCATTCGGTGTCCGATTGACTATTGTGAAACCTTTCCGGAAGCGTAACAGCGCTACGAGTCAAACTCTTCGCTTTGCCATGACATATGAGCCTTTTTGGCCATCCGAGTCCGTTTAGGGCTTCAAAATGCAGTTTTCTTATTTCCGATTAGAGTTGACCGTTTCGATCAAGCCCTTAACGTTGTCGAATCCAGTTGAATTTTTTACCATAGACATCTTTCGTTATAATGATCATCTCTGATGGTCGAAATTTGGTTTGTGAATTTTAGTCATTAGAATCAAAACGTGTCTACTAATGTCGTATAACTTGTTTAGTAGGTTAAACAACTTGTGAAACAAAATTATCAAAAATCTTGTGAAATAAGATGTGTTCAGAATGGTGAAAAACGACTATGGTTCAAAAATTACATAAACTGAGTAACGTCTCGATGCCGATAGTAGCGGTCAACCCTATTTACTGTTATTATTCCCTATAGGGAGCCCTATTGTCGGAAGGTAAATGTCTCAAAATTTTTATATGGGCCGTTGTGTCTCATCTACATAAGAGTTTTTCGTGTGGAAGGTTTGACCAAACTATGTAATATAGAGGGAGATATGAGCGTTTTTGTGTGATAAGTGACGATGGATTAGGGTTGACCGTTTCGATCGAGTCCTTAACGTTGTCGGATCCAGTTGAATTTTTTACCATAGACATCTTTCGTCATAATGATCATATCTGACGGTCAAATTTTGGTTTGTGAATTTTAGTCATCGGAATCACAACGTGTCTACTAATGTTGTATAACTTATTTAGTAGGTTATACAACTTTGTGAACCAACTCTACATAGGAAGCAAAATTATCAAAAATCTCATGAAATAAGATGTGTTCAGAATGGTGAAATACGGCTATGGTTCAAAAATCACTTAAACCAAGTAACGTCTCGGTGCCGATAGTAGCGGTCAGCCCTATTTACCGTTATTATTCCCTACGGGAAGCCCTATTGTCGGAAGGTAAATGTCTCAAAATTTTTATATAGGCAGTTGCGTCTCATCTACGTGAAAGTTTTTTGTGTGGAAGGTTTGACAAAACTACGTAATATAGAGGGAGATACGAGCATTTTCGTAAATTTATAGACTTTAGCCGATGAGATATTAAAAAAGTCGTCGGCTAAGGTCAAAAATTGTTTGGCGGTAAACCAAATTTGGAGGAAAATTTTCATATGACTTTAGCCGACGGAAATATATGAAAAGTCGTCGGCTAAAGTCGAAAAAAAATTTGGCGGCAAACCAAATTTGGGGGAAAATTTTCAAAATTTTCATTACTTGAGCCGACGAGTTTCATTACTTTAACCGACGAATTTCACAGGTTTCGTCGGCTAAAGTCTGGTTTTGACTTTGGAGGATAAATTGTTTCTGCCAAAAATTTCAGAAAATTTCAAACTTCCTTTTAAATTTTTAGCTCTCTCTTTAACCTACTCCCCTCTTCCTCAAACATCTTATCTTCTTCTTTCTCTCACCAAGAACTTCACCCAATAACTTTTTCTTTCTCTTCCCCACCGAAACAAACCCACTCCCTCTCTTTTCCTCTCCCTCTTCTCCTCCTCCTCTCCCCCTCCCCTCCCTCTTCTAACTCCTTAGATCGATCTGGTTCATCCACTCCCCGACTCACCACCTCCTCCTCTCCCCCACTTCCCTCCTCCTCCGTCCCCGGCGGAGCAGCACCCCCACTCGCAAAATTCGTCAACAGCTGCTTCGAGAAGAAGCCGCTCTTTCTCACATTCGTAATGCTCGTCTGGAACCTCCCTCCTTACTACCAGACCCTCCTCTCTTCCTCCTCCTGCTCCGCCTCCCTCACCGCCGCAACCACCTCCGTGTCCAACATTACCAGCCTCCCCCTCACCGCTTCCCCATTGCCTCTTAAGCAGCAGAAGCTCTCCACCAGTCCCAAGCCCGACCCCAACAAGCGGGTCTTCCAGTCCTACGTCGAAAATAAATAATTAATAAAAATAAATTAATATTTGTTCCAAAAAAAAAATAAAAAACTTTTAATTTTTTTTTATTACATACTTTAGCCGACGAATAAATGTTTCGTCGGCTAAAGTCTCAGACTATGGTCGATGAAACATTTAAGATATTCGTCAGCTAAAGTCTTGGACAATAGCCGACGACGTATTCTAGATTCGTCGGCTAAAGTCATCGCCGACGGCCCTTTCCCGACGAAACCATAGCTGACGAGCCTTCGTCGGCTAAGATATTAGCCGACAAATTAAGCTAACAGGCCAACGAAACTTTTTCGTCAGCTAAAGTGCTTGTCCTGGTAATGTATACAAGTTACAGTGGAAGCACATGTTTTCTCTTTGAACATTTTCTTTCAGTAGAGCAGATAAATCATATAGACAAAGATGAAAACTAGTCTAAAGACCTGGTGTCATTGGCTTTCCTGATCGAGACGACGGCGAAGATCTCAACTTGGATCCTGATCTCCGGCGACTCCAAATCCAATCGCCTCTACACCAAAGGCAGATCCATTATCATCATGAACCTCGACAACCCTCTCGATGTCGCCGTCTACGCCGAGCACGCCTACTCGGCCATCATCGCCAGATTCTCCCCCAACGGCAACTGGATCGCCTCCGCCAACATCTTCGGCACCGTTCGGATCTGGGGGAACCATAACGATTTCATCTTGAAGAACGAGTTCAAGGTCCTCTCCGATGGTCTCAAGATCGTAGATAAAGATGAAGCTACTTACCAAACCCAACACAATGAAATTGAATCAGATGCAGACTAAGAAATTGAAGGAGAGGCCTTGGCGTTCTCATCGTCATCAACGATAGCGGTGGCGTTTCCTCTGATGAGAGAGAGAGAGAGAGAGAGGAAAGGGGATCGGAGAAAGTGAGAGAAGATACAGTGGATATATAGGAGAAAGAGATAAGAGGGACGGTTAATTTAGTCAGGAAAAAAACATAAATAATTAAAAATTTTGTTAGTGGGAATAGATCTTAAAAGTTTATAGGATTGATGGGTATTTTAAAATCTTATTTTGTTAATGAGAAAAATTTCACTGAATTCTATTGTGTCATTTTAACTTTTATTTGTCTATTCTAGCTGTGCAAAAAAAAAAAAAAAAAAAAAAAAAAAACTCAAGATAAATTGTTTCAATAATTTAATTAGATTTATAATTGCTAGCTCAATTTTTAGCAAATATAATTTTTCACCTTGTATATTTGTTCAACGTGTATGATGACAGATAATTGTATGTGATATATACGACCCATCTTAATCATAGTTCTATACAAGCTTAGTTGTAAGTTGTAATTAATTTTAAGAGCAGAAGGGTAATTTGTCATCAACAACAATTTTGATTTGTTAGCATCTTTTAAGATCTTTATAATTTGAATTAATATATTGTTTGTTTGTTAAAAATGATATTGTGACTGTGTTTGTGATTGCTATACTATTATTACATGTTATTTAAACTTACTACGTACCTACCTTAGTATGAAGAGTGCAAAAAAATTGTGAAGGGAGCCCCATTTTAGATTTTTCCTAAAGGCCTGAAACACTCAGGACGGCCCTTATCTACGCCTCTACCAAAAATCAAACAAACTCATCGAAATTGTAATAGTAGCTGACACGACTCACCCTGAATTTCACCCTAAACCCGGAGTAAATCGTGCGGGGACCACCTCCAAGGAAAAATTTACCGCAAAATTCGGTACAACCTTCCTTGGAAATGGACAACCCTTCCAAACCAAAACCTGCAAACACTCCTAAAGGTTCCAACTCCAACCTTATAGACTCCTGGAGCCTTCGTGCTCCTCACAAATCACAACCTCTCCCAATATAGATTTATTAATCTAACAAAGATCATATATGACAATCACATAATCAAAGCAACTCTATTTGAGAGGAAATGAACTATAAATAAATAGAAAAGAGCGGAAGCTATACTATTGACTATGCCTCTTCTCCATGTACGCCCGATCTCAACTATGCAATCCTGCAGACTGGGCATTTTAAAACGAAGGGCCCAAGGGAAGACATTTAATAACGTTAGAGTGAGTGGACATAAATAATTTAATAACAAAATATTATGCATTCCCATTTTGATTTCATAGAAAATATACTGCATGCGGCAGCTCAAAACCGCTCAATTCATAATCTGACAATTTCACGACTAGCACTGGCTAGTCACAAACTCAAATAAAATGGAGCCTCTCAGGCTAAACTATATATAAACATATATTCGTATGTATCTACACTCGTCAGACTCCTTGTATGAATCCTAGAAACAATTTAGAAAAATATAAATTCATACAACGCTACAACGCTGGCGTCTAACGCTCACGTTGCGCCATAATGGTAATTTTCCTCAGTATGACTGAAAAAGACGGTGTATAGATACGTGTGGACTCCCTATATGAAAACCTAAATAAACCGAAAAAAAAAGTAGTTTTCATATAGGGCTATGACGCTTGTGTCTAACACTCACGACACGCCATAGTGGTATTTTACCTTATTATGACGGACAAAGCACGTATGGCTAGCTAGCATTTATATACATACTAAATTCATAATATCCAAAATATATATATCCACCGAAAATCTCATTTTCGGGATCTCTCCAAAGGAGGAAAAATTGTCAAATAGGCGAGAAATCAATAAATCTCATCAGAAGAAATAAATGATTAATAAAATCATTCATCGCATGCTTTTTATTTAAAACAAAGGTCCACTCACAACTTTAGGCCTAAGCCTGACGTCGATCCAAGGTCTCTCCAATTTGAGTCTCCTCACGTCCTGTTCCAAATATATAATTAATTTCCCAACTAAAATCCAATTTTATTCAAAATAGGCAAAATAACTGAGAGCCATAAACACGCTCATCATTGCCTAACTTCGATATTCTTAAATCAAAACGACCCAAACTTTAATATCATACTCGGCAGCCGTAAATACAACCTTTCCCAGAAATTGACTTAAATCCTACGGTTGGATTTTACATTATTTAACCGCCAAAATACCAAACTTCAGAAATTCACCAACCTATTCAAAACTCATCCGAAAATTCCACAATTCACTTCATTAAACTCCTCTAATTATTACATATTTAAAATTATACAAAACTCCAAAACGGCGGCGGCGGCGGCGGCGGCTGGAGGCCGATTCCGGCGACGTCCAAATTCTACCAAATTTTAACAGAATCTTCCTCTCAACATCCCAAACAACTTTCATAACTATCACTAAGTCCAATTTCAAGCCTAACTAGGTCAATCGAACAAAAACATCTTAAAATCCCTAGAATTTCCTCCTTGAATTTTTCCTTACCTAGCTCAAGAGGGAGTGAGCCTTTTGGAGAGGTTGTTGCACGGGAGGAGAGCTACAAAACCGTACCAAGCTTGCCCGGATTGGTGACCAGAGGAGGGAGTTCCGGCGACGGAGGCAACACGGCAGCTAGGGGAGTTTCCTCCCCGTTCGGTAGCGTAACCGGCCCGGTCACAGTCCAGGCGAGGAGAGGAGGCGGCGGCAGTCCGAACGAGACCGATGCAGCAGCTTGGCTTGGCCGGACGGCGGCTGGAGTCCGGCGGGGAGAGAGAGCTCGGGAGGAAGAGAGAAAGAAGAGAGAGTGACGGGTGAGGGAGAGAGAGAGAGAGAGAAAATGAGGGATGGGTTTGGGCCTCACACCAACCCGGCCCAACATCATAAAAATACCCAATTTCACCAATTTAACACCCCAAATAAAATACCTTATTAAAAATTACCTTTTACTAGCTAAAATTTACCATTTCTACCGTCGTTACATTTTTCTCCTACGAATAACTTTCCGAAATAATCGTCTCTCAAAACCCCTTTAGGGACCAATTAAACTGTAACTAAATGTCGGAGATGGTAAAAATTCTTATTATAATCAAGCTAGTAAATAAGATAAAATCTTTACGGGTCGGGATGTGACAGTAGCCCTAATCACGACGTCTCTATAAAGAAAATAATAAAGCGTACAGTTTGTTTTTTAATCTTTAGAATGAATGCAGTCTATTAATTAAAAAGTCTAAAGAAAATAAATAAAAATACTGTAGGACATTAATAGGACATTTGGTAAGATGATATGTATGTTATAATAAAGTTACAATATAAAAAGCTAAGAGATCGACCAACTAAATATACCCTAGCTAACTAAAAACTAAAAACCGCCTAACATCGGAAAACCAACTATCTCATGCAACAGTCAGTTTTCTTATTAAGTTTTATAACAAATCTTGGTCCAAGACTCAAAAGTTTTTATTTTTATTTTTTATCGTGGGTGAGGTAGCAAGAGACTGAAAAACTTAGTTACAATGTTTTCTTAATTGTAATCAAAATATTTTTTGTTTCCTTAACTATATGCATGTGTTTGAACATTTAGAAAAAAAAAACATATAATGACATTTATCCATATTATGTAGGGTATCTTTTGATATAGGTCATGATCTCGTTGCTATGGAGGCTCTGCGGAATAGTTTAGGTCTTAACTCTTTAGGATGGTCCGGCTCCAATTATTGTAATTGGACCGGAGTAGCTTGCAATGAGGATGATAGAGCTAAATTAATTAGCATCCGCAACAAGAACCTCACCGGTTCAATCCCAGCTTCTATGAGAGACATCAAGTATCTCGAGGAACTTGATGTTTCTGATAATCAATTAACCGGGCCCCTTCCGGGACTTGGTGGTCTGAGATTATTGGAGTGGCTTTTAGCCAACAACAATAATTTCACTTCAATCTCGGTAGATCTCTTCTCATCTGATCTACCCACCTTGAAATCTATTGATATTAGTCACAATCCTTTTGCATCCTGGCGTATTTTTGACGCTGCTAGGGAGCTAAAATACTTTTTGGCTGCTAACGTCAATATTGTAGGAAACCTAAATGTTTTTAGCCGAGTTAACTTTCCTAGTTTGATAAAATTAGTCATTTCATACAACTATCTCAATGGCACAATACCATATGAATTCACACAATTGCCTCAACTTAAGTACCACTACCAGAAGAAAGGCTTTAACCGACGAAAATAAAAAAACCAGGCCGACGAATTATTTTTTCATCGGCTATAGTCCATGTTAGCCGACGAAATTTTTCTTCGTTGGCTAATTTAAATTTTCGTCGGCTATGGTCAACTGCAGCCGACGAAAAAAAAATTTCGTCGGCTAAAGAAATTTTTCGTCGGCTATACTATACTTTAGCCAACGAAAAAAATTTCGTTGGCCAAAGTTTTTACTCATCGGCTATTATCGAAAAAAGTCGTCGACTATTATTTCGTCAGCTAAAAGAAAAACAATAAACTATTATTTCGTTGCTTAGTAGGTTTTAAACAAACACACAACTTTGTGAACTAACTCTATATAGAAGCAAAATTAACAAAAATCTCGTGAAATAAGATGTGTTTAGAATGGTGAAATACGGCTATGGTTCAAAAATCACGTAAATCGGGTAACGTCTCTGATGTAGTACAGTCGAAACCCGATATGTTGGAGATTTGGCGTTCGGTGTCCGATGGACTATTGTGATACCTTTCCGGAAGCGTAATAGCCCTACGAGTCAAACTCATCACTTTGTCATGACATATGGGCCTTTTTGGCCATCCGAGTCCGTTTAGGGCTTCAAAATGCAGTTTTCTTATTTCCGATTTGAGTTGACCGTTTCAATCGAGCCCTTAACGTTGTCGAATCCAGTTGAATTTTTTTACCATAGACATCTTTCGTCATAATGATCATATCTGACGGTCGAATTTTGGTTTGTGAATTTTAGTCATCGGTATCACAACGTGTCTACTAATGTTGTATAACTTGTTTAGTAGGTTATATAACTTTGTGAACCAACTCTACATAGAAAGCAAAATTATCAAAAATCTCGTGAAATAAGATGTGTTTACAATGGTGAAATACAGCTATGGTTCAAAAATCACTTAAACCGGGTAACGTCTCGGTGCCGATAGTAGCGGTCAACCCTATTTACTATTATGATTCCCTATGGGGAGCCCTATCGTCGGAAGGTAAATGTCTCAAAATTTTTATATAGGCGGTTGCGTCTCATCTACATGAAATTTTTTTGTGTGGAAGGTTTGACCAAACTACGTAATATAGAGAGAGTTACGAGTGTTTTTGTGAATTTATAGACTTTAGCCGACGAGATATTAAAAAGGTCGTCGGCTAAGGTCAAAATTGTTTGGCGGTAAACCAAATTTGGAAGAAAATTTTCAAATGACTTTAGCCGACGAAAATATTTGAAAAGTCGTCGGCTAAAGTCGAAAAAAATTTGGCGGCAAACCAAATTTGGGGGAAAATTTTCAAAGGACTTAAATCGACGAAAATATATGATTTCGTCGGCTATTGTCAAAAATTTTTGGCGGTCAACCAATATTTTCAAAATTTTCAAAAGAGTTTAGTCGACGACTTTTCAAATATTTTCGTCAAGTAAAGTTCTTTATATAGGAGTTTTACAGGAGGTGAATTTTCAAGAAGTTAGAAAATCAGAAAAAGTTACTGTTTCGCCTGCCGGATTTTCTTCTCGGCCTAGCTCGGCCGTCAAGCCACCGGAGACCGCCACACTTGTCTCAAAAGCTTCGCCGTCGTCTCTACTTCATTGCTGGATAGGTGGTGCATCGAGTGGCGCCGCCGTGAGGGATAAATCGAGCTCCAAAACTCCGCCGGTTCGGATTCAGTGTCGATCAAATTTCTCCTTCCTCAGGTCACCATTTGGTGAGTTCTATATATGGATAAGTTGAGTTTGATTAGTGCTACATTCTCCTAGAATTTGGTAGCTCGATTCGGTGTGTGTGAGGAGAATCAAAGATTTGAAGTTTTTAGGGTTTAAAATTGGGGATTTTTATATTTTGATTAAATTGACCTGTTTAGGCTTAGAATTGGGCTTGGACTTCTTCTAGAAAGTTGTTCGAAATGTTGAGAGGAAGATTCTGTCAAATTTTGGTGGTGATTGGAGGTGGCCGAAAGTTTCTGCAGTTTTTTTTTTCAAAAACCAGCAATTTTAGCCGACGATATTTAAATACTTTAGCCGAAGATATTCGTCGGCTATAGTATTTTTAATTTTTTTTATAAGGTTTAGCCGACGAATTATGGCATGTTTCGTCGGCTATATTTATTTTTTAAATTTTTTATTACATACTTTAGCCGACGAATATCTTAAAATGTTTCGTCCGCTATAGTCTATGATTTTAGCCGACGATGTGTTTTTTGTCGGCTTAATTCTGGAACAACAGCCGACCACGTCTTCTGTCGTCGGCTCGTCGGCTAAATACTGAGACAATAGCCGACCACGGTTTCTAGTTTCGTCGGCTAAAGTCATCGCCGACGACCTTTTCCCGATGAAATTATAGCCGACGAAGGCTCGTCGGCTAAGATCTTAGCCGACAAATTTAGCTAGCTAATAGGCCGACGAAACTTTTTCGTCGGCTAAAGTGCTTGTCCTGTTAGTGTACTTAAATTTGTCAAACAATTCACTCAGTGGTATAGTAATACCCAAGTTTAGGGCAAGTGTGACTTTGCGATTAGAGGGTAACCATTTCGTATCACCGAGTTTCACTAGAAAGATGAGTGCTAGGGTGCTTGTTGTGGTTCTGATTGGAGCCACGATTGGACTAGTGCTTGTACTAGGGCTTGCCTTTTTCCTCTATAAGAGGAAACTTGAGGCTTCTAACATTGAATCTAATGCACACGGTGATATTAATGTTCCTGATACAGATAGGACTAGAATTTCGGTTGATGTAGTGAGGCATGCAACCAACAATTTCAGCCAGGATAATTTAATAGGAACAGGGGGGTTTTCTAGTGTTTTTAGAGCAGAGATAGATAGGAAAATAGTTGCAGTAAAAATATAGGCCGAATGAGATTTGGTAGGACAGTTGATGAGGCAATAAGGTCGTTTGAGCGTGAGGTTGACGTCCCTCACCAAACTGCGACATGCTAACTTGGTAGCACTAGTAGGATACTGTTGGGATGCAGAAACCATGATACTTGTCTACGAGTACATGGCTCAAGGGAATCTGGCGAACCATCTTTTTAACTGGATAGAAAAAGGACTACGACCCCTTGCTTGGATCACAAGACTCCATATTGCGCTAGATGTTGCAAGAGGGGTCGAATATCTCCACCAGTTTGCTAACCAGAATTTTGTACATAGAGACCTAAAGCCTTCCAACATTTTACTCACTCACAGTTTGCAGGCCAAATAGCTGACTTTGGTCTGATTCGCCCTCTCAGTGGCTATAATGCCACATCTGATACCCAGCCAGCAGGAACTGCCGGATACAAGGCTCCGGAATATGCATTATATAAACAAATATCTGTTAAGGCAGATGTGTTTAGTTTCGGAGTCATCTTACTGGAGTTGATCACCGGTAAGAAGGCAGTTGATCAAAGCTTGACTGAGTCGCATCCACACCTCCCAAATTGGTTCTGCAACAAAGTAATTAACTTCTGCAACAAAGTAATTAACAAGGGCGGGGGCGGCATTGTTTGGGATGAACTCGAAAAGGTTATTGACGCCACAATGGCAGTTTATACGGATCCGAACACTGTTTACTCCTTTTTAGAAATTGCCAAGCTAGCCATTAGCTGCTGCAACAAGGATCCCGACTTGAGGCCCGAAATGACACATGTTGTCAACATAATTGGGCCGCTGGTGAAGCCATGGAAGCCATCAGAATCCCTTCCTGAAAATTTGGAGCAGGCAGCCGATGGAATGGATTGGATCAACATTCCTCTCCCTGATATGGTGAAGCGTTGGGAGCGTGGTGAACCTTGTGGTCAAGCCAGTTCGTCCGAGTAGGTACGTTTCATCAAATATTACAGTTTACATATTACAGCGCATTTGATTAGATCATTTTGTTAGTTGAATGAATTTCTTTGCCATTTTCAGAGTTGATCTTAGTTGACATATGTCTCTTGGAGCTGGGCTTGGCTATGTGAGTAATGTGATCTCGAGGTAATGAAAATACTCCATATATATATATATATATATATATAGTTTCTATCGAGAGCGAAGCTTCATTTTGAAATTAAAGTGTGAAGTTCTTTATTTTACTCACTTTTCGGTCATATTTTCATATCTCTACCTTTCAGTTTGTAGAACCTAATGCATAGATCACTCTTGCCAAGTTTCATCCAAATTAGTAATCGTTAAGGTACCGAATTAGATTAAATCAACGAACGGACCATAAATCTATCTACTCAGAACTGTTTGTGTAAATAACGATTATGAAAACTCAAACGATCATCAAATTCAATGAAACTTGGCAGAAGTGATCTATGTATTAGGCTCTACAAATTGAATGGTGGAGATGTGGAAATATGACCGCAAAGTGAGTCAAATAAGGAACTTCACACTTTAATTTCAAAGTGAAGCTTTGCTCTGGATATGAACTGTATATATATATATATATCTTTTTTTTGAAAAGCTATATATTGTTCTAGGATATTCTGTATCTTTCTAGATATTTTTTATGTGTGTCTTGGCCTTATGCCAATATGATATGTAGTTAGACTAGATCTATGTATTCATATCCTTACCATATTGGTATTGTGTAATTCCCTATATAAAAGGCTCCTATCAATGAATAAGATGATGATTCTCTTGCTATCTCTCTTTGTCTCTACACTTTATCCTACATTACGTTATGATGCACTTTGTTCTAACCCTAGAGCCAATAGCCCACCATTTGTTTTCCAAAATCCTAAAATCGGGCAACCTTGTTTTTCCCGATTTCCGACCAAAATTCCGACTACCCTCCGCCGGAATTTTATATCCCTAGAAAGCTCTCTCCGTCCCAGATCCAACGCCGCCGGCCTCACCCTAAGAACCGGCCGAAAAGTCTCTGAACCGGCCGTCGGAAGATTCCAGACCGCCGCCGCTACCGACCACCGGTTCACCACCTTCCCTTGCTCCGATCAACCTAAATTTTTGATAGTAGCTTCCCCATCCAGAGCTGCTCCTTATGTCAAATTTTCAGCCTTAAATTCGGAGTAGAAGTAGGCGAAACGTTGTTTCTTCTCTCGGGAGCCTCTAGAAACTAAAGATTTCAAGATTGCTCGTCTTCCAAGGAAAGCCAGAAAGGTTCCCAACCCTCGGTCCAAGCCTGCAATCGACTCAAACTTATCAGAGCTCCTATAAACGCAGTTTATTTGACAAACTAGTAAGAAACTTTAATATTACAGTTATTTACTTTGGAATAACTCGGGGGGATAAAATCTTTTCTCCTTTCTCCATCTCCTTTCTATGCTTGGGATTTTGTGTGTGCAGGTACCAAAAATCCCGGAATTTTATTTGCGGGTCAAGAGTGTGTTTGATCACTCTTGTTTCCTTGTCTGGGTTGTGTATGATCAACCCTGACCTTTTTTCGGATTGTGTTTGATCAATCCGAGACCTTTTTCGAATTGTGTTTGATCAATTCACGGCTTTTCCGGATTGTGTATGATCAATCCGAAGGACAAACCATTAAAAGCATTGTTTGTGACCTCTATCGAGTCTCATAACAGCTTGGTTTTGTATGCAAGAGCAATGTAACATTCTGCTCTTTTGAGTTTTGACATACTCGATGCCTAAGGTGGATCTTTGCTTGGTATTTGTGGAACCTTTCATTGGAAAGAATTAAACCACATGTTTTGACCCCCAGGCTAACAAGCCTAGATGCCGAGATTTCACATCTCATGCGCTCAAAGTCTTTGAAGCGTCACATCGACGAAAGCCTTCAATGGCAATCTGTGCAAAAATTAATGACCACAAAGTATTGTGGGATGCACTCATGGAACGTTTCTCAAAACATTCATATAACTCTACTTGTTGAGTTATTAGTCAAGTGGATTGCTTACCACCTTAATTGACTACATATTGTCGATGATTTTTTGTGGCATCATGATCCATAATCTTTAGCGGATTCGATCATCATCAAGTTCTATAGGTCCTCCAAGTTGGTTTGGAATTGCCAACGAGACTTGATTTTGATCATACAAACGGGAATTGTATATACGCTAATGTGATAAACTTATTTGAGATTATCCCATAATGTGGGGATAATAATATGGGTCATGGCAACGGCAGAAAATGTTGTGCCGATGTCTAGAAAAGAGGGGGAGGTGTCGCCGGCTCTAATAGCGACACTCCCGGTCTAGACATCATTTTGTCAAAACTACTCACGTTAGCTTATGACAATGCAACCGTTGTGGATCTTCGGATCACTGGTTCAAGATTGTCAAGCTCCTTCAAATTGTGAATGCATACAAAAAGGTACGGAAAATCAATATGAGGACAAGAACGTCATCCTCATGATCGCGAATATCAAAGATTCGGATCCTGCTCTAGCTACCCATGACTTTGACCACATCGGCTAGACATTGATTTTCATTACAAGCTATATGTATTAAGGCGTTGTATCGACGTCATTGGTCTATTTGAGACCTCGACGTACTCACATTAGCAATAATGAATGCCTTGAGAATTTTTTCGAAGTTATGAAATTATTCTCCTCTTATGGTTCGTATTGATTTACAAACAATATGTATGTTTTTACATCGTCTTTAGAAACATGACATATTTACAATCTACATGGTTAGATTGTGCCGTTTTGGTCTCTTCCAAGTGAAGATGGCGCACGGCCTTGCATCCTCAAGAAGGATCGCTAACGTGTTTTCGGTTAAGTCTTCTACCTTTTAGCGGATTTTTCATCATCAATTGTTCGACTAGGCTCATCCAAGCTCAGTGTGATGTCTTAGAATTGTCCGAAATTAAGGAGATAGTGGTTTCAAGTGTGCCTCGCACTACCGACCCTCCACGGACATGCCTGGTCGTACTGACTTGGAGTTACCGAAAACTTTTAATTTTGGATCCCCCTACGCTATTAAACTAATTGCCGTCTTGCAAAAGACGTTGAAAACTTATCAAATCCGGAAAATTATCATCATGATCGAATCCTCTAGGTCCTCTGAGTTAGTTTATGTTCATGTCAAGAAGGTTTTGCTAACTAGTCATGGAGTTTACGACCTTAGAACGACCGAAAGGACTTGGTTTTGATCATACACATGTCACTTTTGGCTAAGACAAAAGCCTACATGCCACCTGCAAGCTTCACAGCTTCGCACATGCCAATTCTGCGAAAAACAGCAATCTGTCCCTTCTGGACAATCAAATTCGTTTGAGCTTTGTGAACAGCTCCTGACGAACCAGACAGTGAGCTTTATGTCATTAGAAAGCTCTACAAGTCTAGTTTTCAGAACTTTTCGCGGTTCATACATATCTATTTTAACGAAGAAGTTATGGTTGTTTTAGTACGCAAAGGTCATTCTGCGCAGAAATTTTTATGTACTCTCGGGATTGCAACTTTTTGTAGCTTCTTTCAATCCTTCTAAATGGTTCAAGTGGAACTATTAACTCGCCTATCTACTCCTTCTTGTAGATATGTCTCATCGAGACATTGAGTGCTTCGCATATAGTGGAACTATCCATAACATTCTAAAGAACCGGCAACTATCTTTGGATTTTGTGCCTTTGTAAATTTTCTGTGACTACAATGATCGAATCATACCGGTCATTCAAGGACGCGGTTTAGCTTGAATCTTGATGCCTTATGGCACCATGATCAATGTCACAGATACCCTCTATGCATTGAGAGGCAATCGAACCATATTGAGCTTTAAAGACATTCCTACTAATAGTTTTCATTTGAAAATACATTGTGAGAATGAAAAAGAATTCTTTTGTGTATACCTTCTCATGAATGTGGATTGAAATGCATCTTAGAGAAGTTTATGAGTCAATTTAGTAGATTGTATGTCACTACAATTCGAGTATCGAATCCCATGTTGTCGCCAAACATGATATTTGGGACACCGACTCATATAGGCTTTGGTTTGACCAAATCGGTCATCTTGGAAGAGATATAATGGTCCAAATTTTGACAAATTCTCATGGACATCCATTCTTCCGCTCAAAACGAAGACATTCGAGATCTAGCATCACCATGAAGCATGGTGGTGACCCGGGGGACATTGACGTCACCCGAACATGACTCCAACTTTCTGGAGGTCGTTCGGTCAATCTCTCAAGCAATTGAGGTACAACGGCCTTCCCTCGATGTCGCATTGGCCCCCTTCAATGCTCATTGTTCGTTTTGAAATCATATTCTTTAGCTAAATTAGGAGTGAGACCCTCCTACGCTAAATAACACAAAAGTGAACATTATATTCTTACATCAAACTATGTAGATAGATACAACCAACTTGCGGACACCTTTTTATGTTTTATGGTGTTGGTTGAAGTGTTAATACACTGGTCACGTGTTACAATATTATCTACTGTTTATGTTGTTTATACTTCTACGGGCTCACTACCCATTCTTTAAAGAAGTTTATCGGGATGTAACTTGAAGTGTCATGTACCCCATGTTCACACGTAATACGGTCTCACCGAGGCTACGACCAAGCAACTTTAGCTTATCGCTCGAACATTATTGATGCGCACCAATCTTTCTATTGCATCTTGGGGCTCTGCAATATTTACAAACAAGTTTACTATTCATCTACGACCCACCATCATTAAATATTTTTTTACTACAGCTCGTGACTGTGTACCAGGATTGCAATCCTTGAGCTTAAACAAGATTGAAACAGATCTCAAATCCTTGAGCTCGGCTAGATGTTATTTCTAAGTGCCAAATCGCATTGTCACTGCGTACAATGATGAGTCATTTGAGATGAAGAAGTATTTAGGTTGGATATGAACCTCCACCTATAATCCGCATATGTAGAAACCTTGTCAGGCGATCTCATTTACCGCTAAATTACGGATTGTCACTTTGATAAGACAATATTCCCGCCGTTAGGGGGAGATAAGAACACAAGTGTTCAAGTGGAACAACGTGAATTGTCGCAGTTTGTCCCCACTAAGTCTCATCTTGATCCCAAATACTTAAAGTGTTAAAGTGACGAGATCACATGCTGCAAATATGTCTACAAGGATTGATGTCCTACAAAAGGACATGGCGCGACCAAAAGGTGTTGGTCTTGACGCCATCACCATGGGTGGTGATATGGTGACGCCATATAGTGGCAAAATTGGTGTCACAAGGCCGTGTGGCTCCCTAAAAGGAGGGAGGCCCTTAGGTTCGATATTTTCTCGCACTAGGAAGAAAGCGAGCTTGGCACAACCTGATCCATTGATCAGTGATACTCAAATCCGTCTCATGAAGTCTGAGTTGTGATTATCATTGGGGGACGTCTTAATGTCAAATCCAATCCATATAGAGATCTCTACAAGTATTACACTAGTGTACATGAGGACGTGGGAAAATGAGTCTACTATCGAACCACATTTCGTTGATGGATATCAACTTAATTAGTTGATTGGAGCCTATATTATCTATACTAAGTATTGAATCAGCCTATATATACTATGTATACTAAGAATTAATTGAACCATATCTAAGTTTAAAACAGACTAACAAATAGTCACAACACTTATCTCTATACCTATAAATAAAACTTATAGATAAAACTTATAGACCTATCAAATAAAACTTATAAATAAAACTATAATACCTATCAAATAAAACTATAATACAAGCTTAAGCTTAAGCTTCATTGATTGAGTGTTTATTTGTTTGGTGTTTTATTTAATTGGCAGCTCTAAATGCTTGTTATTAGGATGTTACTAGAGTTATTGTTGCTGTTTTAATTTGATTTGTGTTTTGCGCATCCGTATAACATGTAGCTGTTTGGATAATCTGATTATAATCTGTTTGGATTTGTAAATTTTAGTAGGTGTAATGCAATTATAATTTAGCATGAATAAGAGCTGGATATCTTGGGATCCAAATAGTTCCCAGTACCAAGAAAAGGTTAAAGATTTTATTGAAAACTCTAAGAAGTTTGCAAGGAATCCTGACAGGGTCATCTGTCCTTGCTTAATTTGTCGAAACCGTAGTCCACAAAAAGATGAAACGATATTGTTTCATTTGACCAAATATGGATTTGATCCGACATATAAGGTCTGGGTCGTTCATGGTGAGCCAAATTTATTAAGAAGATGTGCAAAAGTTGATGAGTTTGCAAAATCAGCTGATATTTATGAGGATACTAAAATGCTTGAAGTGCATCAGATGTATGAAGATGTTTGTTTTCGGTTACCAGTTGAAGGTGAATCCCCTAGTTTAATGAATGTAGATGACAGGTATCAGAAAAAGATTTCAAACGCTGAAGTTCCTCTATACCCTGGTTGTACAAAGTGCTCAAAACTTTCAGCCACCTTAATTATGTATACATTGAAAGCTGAATGTGGTCTATCTAATGCTGGCTTTGATAAGTTCATGAGTGTGTTTGAAGATATGCTACCAGAGGCAAATACTTTCCCCGAGTCACTGTCCACAGTCAAGAAAACACTTAAAGATTTTGATTTAGGGTATGAGAAGATAGATGCATGTGTCAATGATTGTATGGCGAACTCCGTCGGCGTGGGGAAGACGGAAACGACTTTTGCTACGTGTATGGGAACGAAGCTAAACGTATCATGCGCGAAGTACATTGTGGGGTTTGCGGTTCGCACCAGGCAGGGCCAAAAATGCGTTGGTTAGTCCGCCGCCATGGATACTACTGGCCGACCATTTTAAAAGACTGCATTGCCTTTGTCAAAGGTTGCCAAGATTGCCAGGCCCACGGACCAGTGCAACACATTCCCAACATTCCGTTGCAGCCTATCATTAAACCTTGGCCGGGTCGCGGATGGGCGATAGACTTCGTTGGCATTATTCATCCACATTCTTCTGAGCAGCATAAGTTCATTATCGTCGCCACCGATTTCTTTATCAAATGGGTCGAGGTCGAACCACTTAAGGTTGCCTCAGCTAACTCAGTCCGCAACTTCATTTTCCGCAATATCATTTCCCGCTTTGGTATCCCGGAGTGCATCGTTACGGATAGGGGGCAGCTTTCATGGCTGATTCAGTCGTTAAATATTTAAACGACTATGGTATCAAGCTCCTTCACTCTACGCCATATTATGCACAGTCCAACGGCCAGGCCGAGGCCAGTAATAAGGTCATCCTTGGCATTCTCCGGAAGATGCTGGAGTTGAACCCCCGCGTCTGGCATGAGGAACTTTACCACACATTGTGGGCTTACCGCACTTCAAAGCGCTGCCCGACGGACACTACCCCGTATGCTCTTATGTATGGTCATGATGCCGTCCTTCCCCTTGAGATCAATATAGCTTTGCTCCGCGTTCAGGAACAACACCAACTACTTGGCGAAGATTACGTCCAGGTTATGTGGCAAGAGCTTGAAGATCTCGATGAACACCGCGTCACCGCTTTCTAATAGAAAGATGCGATCCAGCATTAACAAAGAGATAGGTCCTTGGGTAGGTGATGCCGATATCGCAAGCTAAACCCTATCAACTATACCTTTGTTAGATAGCGTAGTGAGAACAAGAGCTTAGACTCACCTTATGGCGCAAGGTCTCTCACTAACACGCACTGGGATTGACTACGATGAGATATGCTCTCGTAATAGATGTCATTGAACTCCACTACTTTGTCAGTTTGGTAGTGAATAACTAAACATGCAGCCTATGAATGTGGTCATAATAACATCTCTATGGGATCAGAGATATACATGAAGATCTTAAACGAACTTCATTCATCTGAATCAAGTGGCTCCAGACCACAAGAGCACGCGTTTGCTAAAGGTATTGGAACGCACATGAACTCTACTTGATTTGAAAGGGATATGGTGAATTATGCCTTTGCGTGTTCATTCCGGATTTACATGGATTCTTGATGGATCAAGACATGCCAATATGTATCAACATCCGAAGAAAAAGATCTTGGGAAGAAACGGTCTCGATAAGACACTCGATGACTGTATTGATGATGAGCAAAATAGTCAACTTCGACGGGACTTTGTGAAGAGCTACTGATGAACCAAGACGTGTGTAATATACGGTTGGAAAGCTAAACGAGTCTAGTTTCTAAAACCATTTACGGTTCGTTCATATGTATTTCCTAGAGTAAGTTAAGACTGTTCTAGTAACTGAAGGTCATGCTGCGCGGAAATTTGATTTCTTGCACGAACTTATGTTTTGAGTTCACAAGCGGCCTTCTCCTCAAGATCTAAGTGTAAAAGATCATTTGAGGACAATACGGCATGATTTAGTTAATCATTGCCCGATGCCACATTTGAAGACATGTCAAAGAGCATTGACATGCTAAGTTGTTGAAACTTCCATGATTAGTAAAAATCAGGAAGAGCCCTATGATTGATGTAAAGATCAAGGGGATGTGCGAACTTCAGGGGGAGTCTAGCACATGCATACATGTCACTATCAGATGTGAAGGGTGCGTTGTACTCTTTTTCTCCTACGATGAAAGTTTAGTTTTTCTCCCACAGGGTTTTTGTGACTTGACGAGGTTTTTGACGATGCAACAGATCAGCACCATTGACATATCAGTGCGCGGCACAAGGGGGAGTGTTCTTGGATATTATGTATCTTTTTAGATATTTTTTATGTGTGTCTTGGCCTTATGCCAATAGGATATGTAGTTAGACTAGATCTTTGTATTCATATCCTTATTATATTGGTATTGTGTAATTCCCTATATAAATGGCTCCTATCAATGAATAAGATGATAATTCTCTTGCTATCTCTTTGTCTCTGCACTTTATCCTAGATATATATATATATATATATATATATATATATATATATATATATATATCTTATTAATAAGCCAAATGTTGTCTAAATAGTTAAAATTTTGAATTGCCAAAAAAGCCTAGGATTTATACTAGTCAAACAACACAGTTGGATATAGTAAGCAAAGGGCAAAAGAGTAAACTGGGAGGACGTGACATCTAACTAATGCTTAAATGTTTAAACCGTTAAAAATGAACCCATGTTTATTCAACCATGAGGATCTGCAAATTAATGTATAAAGGTCATAATAGCAACTTCATAAATAAGAGCAGTTTTTTCCAATGTGAGGTAAGACTTATCTGAAAAATAAAAATAAATAACAAAATCTATATTTTGAAAATATATTATTTTACAAAATAATAAGTAAAAATGCAAATTGACAAAAGCTATAGCTGAAATTACAAAATATTTTGTTAAGAGTCTAGTTTGCTGAAATCAGAAACTCAATTGCAGTTCCACTTCTCCCCACTCAAGGCAAAAGACGTTTTCTTCTTTACAAGTGGAATTGTCCAACACTTGGTAAGCACGTAGATTATGAATCTATTTCAGTATTTAATTTTCAAATTCTTTTATGGTTTGAGTTTCTTCATACTTGTCATGCATAGGCATTTGTTTTGATTGTAGTAATTCGATACTGAATTCCTCATACAATTTATTTTGATTTGTTTTCAGCTTCCAATGGTTTGCTTCAAAACTAAAAATAGGTATGTTGTCATGTGTGATTTGTAATTAGGATGATGATGAACTTTCGGTACTGTTTTTGATATTTTTCAGTGATTTGATAGAAAACGAGCAAGACGGTTCACTTTGTGAGGGAACCTGATCAGTGAAGTTGATGGGTTTGCACCATGTGAGAAGAGGATCACTGAGCTTTTGAAGGTCGGCAAGGACAAGCGCGTGTTTTAAGGTCACCAAGAGGAAGTTGGGTACCCACAAGAGTGCGAACGAGAAGGGAGAAGAGATGTCCAATGTTTTTCGCAAGATGAGGTCAGAATGGTTAAGGTCAGATCATTCAGACATAGAGAAGGGAGAAGAGATGTCCAATGTTTTTCGCAAGATGAGGTCAGAAATTCTTGTACTCTATGTCTGAATGATCTGACCTTAACCATCTGTGTTTTCAGTTGGTTGTAATTTGCTATTAGTCATTTCTAGGTTGTTCATGTTTGGTTCATCTGTGTAAGGTTGCTTCGTATACTGAGATTTTATTTTACTTGAGCTGTATTGATAGTACAGAGACCAAGTTTATTGAGCATTAAGAGTTTAGCGTCCTTAGACATGGCCACACATTCTGATTTCACATATTCACCACTCAAATTTGGAATACTGGATACTCTATATACTTCTTAAATCACACCACAAGTCAAACCAAAGTGACATAGACTTTTGATAGGTATACACTGACAGTGCTGATTTAACACCTTTTGATATTTGACCCTTATTCTAATTTGTTTCTCTTCGACCTGTATTTCACCGTAACCTAAGTCTATTTGCTGTAACCTCTACACAGGAGGCGTTTGTGATCCCTAAAGAGTGTAGGAAACTTGTGATTACCTCTGCTGCTAATAAATGGAGGGATTTCAATTCCAAATTGACTGCCAATACTTCATCCCTTACTTGGGAGACCGTGAAAAGCTAGAAAACCCTCCAGAAGTCCAGATGATTATCGATTTATTAAGAAACCTGCATGGGAGATCTTTGTTGGAACTAGGATGACCAAAGATTTTCAGGTATGACCACGGTGTCCATATTGGGTATCAGTTTTCTTTTTACTAAATATACGGAATGCCTTACAGGTTACACTTGATAGGTATCAGAACCGTAAGGATTGGTCTTTAAAGGTGAGTGATGCATGTTGGGCATATAGGATAGCCTTTAAAACTCCTTTGAACGTGTCTCCTTATCGACTTGTCTTTAGGAAAGCTTTTCATCTTCCAGTGGAGCTGTAGCATCGAGCATATTGGGCTTTAAATTAATAAAGCTAGAACTTTGAGGAAGCTTCAGTTAAATGAGTTGGATCAGCTGAGGAATGAAGCTTATGAGAATGCAAGAATTTACAAGGAGAAGACAAAGATAGCTCATGACAAAGGTTTGCAGCCAAAGCACTTTGAGCCAAACCAAAAGGTTTTATTGTTCAACTCCAGTCTTCGCTTGTTTCCTGGCAAGCTGCGTTCAAGGTGGTCTGGACCTTTCCTAGTTTTCAAGGCATATCCTCATGGTGTGGTGGAGATACAAAACTTGAAAGATGGAACTATTTTTAAGGTGAATGGTCATCGACTAAAACCTTACTTGGAGCTACCTGAGGCTGCGAATAAGAATGAGATACCAACAGAGTTGTCTACTAAAAATCAAGAAGTTTCTGCTGTGACTCTTCCAACGAATCATGTTGAGGTTGTGTACCTCATGGACCCTATGTACCAGTGAGAGTTTCTAAGTCTGGCTGAAGACTTAAAACTTAGCCTAATGGGAGGCAACCCACGGTTTTGGAGGATGACGTGTTGATGCAGCAGCTCAGCTGGAGTGTACTGAATATGCTAACCTGTGGCAGAAGTGTCCGATTCTGACATATAATATGTCGATTTTATGTGCTTCAACGAGAGCTACAAGACTCATTGCTTTGCAATGAGCCCCAGCAAATTTTGGCCAAATAACATTGTCTTCAGTGTCCGATTCGGGAGTTAAGCCCTGGAGATTTTTACTTAGAGCATGTCTTGGTCTTTCTTCCTCTTCAACTACATTCAGGGACCTCAAAACTCTATCTTTGCACTTCGATTTTCTTTCTTTTTGTGCTTCCTCCCTTACTTGTTTGATGCGTTGCTGTTAGTTAATATTCTTGACATTGAGGACACTATTTTTATTTTTTTTTCAATGTTTAGGTTCACATGTGGTAGAACAGCTTGGTAAAAAATACTAAAAATCAGCTCTGAAAAAAAAAAAAATTGTTCTGTTTATGTGTGTCTTTTGTTTTAGTTTCTTCCAACACCTGGGATGAGAACATGAATTGGATTTCTATAACAGCTGATGATAATGATGAGCATTGATTTTGGTCTGGACATCAATCTTCTGTTAACATGAATTGGGTTCTCTTCCTCTTGCATTTTCTTCTGACCCGTTTTGTTCTATGAACCAATAGGGCGTCTTCTCTTCTTTTTAGGAGGAGCAAAGACACGATCTAAGAGTTCGATAACCTTCGAGTTAGCGAAGGCCAAGGAGGCAGCAGATCCTTGAATAGGGTTTGGGTTTTTGCCAATAGATGGCGATGGAGTGATGGAAAACTTGCTTTTCGATCCTGTCGAAGAGGGTGAGAGATCAATGTTTGGGTGCGAAGAGGTCATGAGAATGATTAAAAACAAGGAGATCTGAAGTAAGACGAAGCTTTTTGGGTTTGGAGGCCGTGCTCTGGGAGAGAAAGAACGGCCTAGGGTTTTAGGGTTTAGGTGCAAGAGTTGGCTGGGTCATTGAACTTGATACACAGTTGAATGATCCTTCCATAGATGTATAGATAATAGCGAGTTTTTTCTTCTTCTATATTACTGGATCAGAGTGTCCAAGGAGAACAGGGCCGCCAGAGTATTGGATAATTTCGATGAGGGAGAAAAGTATCATGAAAATATGCTAAGAAAATTTGTCCGCAACAAGTCCCCGGAAATCAGGCCAGGAATCAACAGCTGTTTCATTGACCCAGCTAAACGATTGAAATCATAATGAAAAGGGGGAATCATCAGAGATGGTGATTTCAAAATTGCTTTTGGCAACTGGAACTGTAGTGGTTATGTTAAAATTAACCTCGTTGTCTGGGGTGAACAATGGAAATTAATTCAGTGGATGATATATATGTAACCTGAATTTGGATTTTAATGGTGGATATTTCCTTAACCATTACTTCATGTTGTTTTTGGTTGCTGACAGACTTCGGATGTTCTTTACCTATGCTTGTGACCTTTTTTAACAAATCAAGATAAAACTTGGTACTCCTATGCATTACTTGTCCTATGTAAATTTATTTTAGTGTCACCAAATTGTTACTAAGCAACATATGAAGTTCATGACTAAAATATGTACCACACAGAAGATAAGCAAATAATGATCATAATAACACTTTCCCTTCTAACTGATGGGAAATTCTATAGTACCTACCCATATGTGATACCTACATTTACAACTGTGACAACATATTTGTAGTCAAAATAGTAATGCTGAGTCGTATTGTTTGTAATTTTGTTTTCATAATTGTAATTACAAAATGTACAACCATTTTACAACTTTTTGAACAAATTGTTCTCATAGTTGTAATTTTGTTTAATTTCATGTAAATTTGTGTAAATAAATTTGATAAATTTGTTCTCAATATTGTAATTTGATTCAAACATTGTAATTTTTGTTCAAGTACATGTAAAATAAAAGTATGATATACATCCCAGTATCTTAGCTTGTCTCTTTTCTGATTACAATTCAGTCTGCTTGTAAAATCAGCACAAGGCAAGAATAACACAACTGGGAGTAGGGAATACTTTTCAGATTATAGTTTTAACATACAGTAGAAGACTAGACAAGACTAGAGTGCTAGAGTTGGATTGAACTTTTTGCAACAATCACACCGCTAAACCTTAAACTTAGCAGTTACTAAAGAGACTAAAATATTCTGCAGCAACGACAAAACCCAAGCTATGCTCAATTGCAACTCCCATCTCTTCTGAAGTTGATCCATGTAATATATCTTGACAAGAAATAAAGGAAAAATTAAAGTGCTCAATATAGATGGAAGGAGAACCAGTTTGTTCCATTTTGATTCCGCAGAGTAAACTTCTCGCTCTTTCTTTTTCCTGCAGTGATGGACAAAGAAATATCAATTACTTACGACTGACTCATAATTTTGAAAGTTATATTCGGGTTAAATATATTTTGGTTAAGCATATCAGAGAAAGATATAACAATCACCAGATCGGTATAATTCATAAGATGGGTACAGTTGACCTCAGCTTCTTCAAACTTTTTCTGCTCTCTAAAGTATTTAGCAAGAAAGAAGATAGTTTCAACCATATTGGGTCATTCCCTCTCTTAATCTTCCATCCTCTCTAGATCCTTGTAGTAAAAAAACTGCCACTTCCATACGTCCTTCATCAGCATATAGCTTAGCTAGCGCGTTCAGGGATTCCCTGTCATTACAATCTGCTGCCCTTTTGTAACACTTCTTTGCTTCATCAATCATATTCAGCTGACCAGCTTGATAACAATGAGCCATGGCAATCCATAACCAAGAAGGCAAGAATCATTTGGCTAGAAAAATACTGATTTCCGGAAGTAATGAAGAGCATAAAAGAGCATACCCTGATACCCATCATATCATAAGCCTGTCTTAATCCATACTAAGCGCGATAATCACTTAAAATTTATATCTACTGCATGCGGATATGCGTCAACAGTAGCTGGTGTGCTTCTCATCTCAATAAATTCATGACACATAAGGGTCCAAGCAGATAAATAATTTCTATCTAGTTTGAGTGCTCCTAAAGTACATAACTGCTTTCTCATGCAGCCCTTTTAAGCTGTAATAATTCCCAATAATGCAACAAGATTTAGGTATGTATTTATCAATCATAAATACTCTATGGGCAAGGTAACCCGATCCCGATGAACATTCCTTTGCCTATAACACATTGTGATCCATATCCATGTCCTCCACACGACAAGGGTTATTATAATTTGACAAAAGCTCATAGCTCGAATTAAAGGTCAAGAACGTTACAATGCTGTAATCCGGTTTGATCAATCTAGCTACTACATGGTAATTTGTGACCTGAACAGACAAAGGATTGGCCGCTTTAGTATTAGGAAAGTAGAAGATCATTACAATATACGTGCTTATCTGGAAGAGGGTGCATCTAACTAGATATATCAAACCTAGACCAAAATTTGTTACACATCCCTAAAAGAATGTAGATGCACATGTATGTAAAAACTACTAGAACATTGTTGTAAGTACAACACAGATGAACAATGAAACTTTTCTGGTATTGAAGTCAACCAAAAGCCACTAAAGTTCATTCCTAACACAAGGCACCTTGCACCTCTAAACATAACAATCAAATTTCTTTATCAGGCATCCCTATATCATCTTGAATTCGCTAGTAAATGTTAGAGGAGCTTTGGTAACACTGAACTTCTAACGGAAAAACAATTTGGACCATTCCTTTCACAAAGCACAATGCCCTCAAATAGAAGCTATTGATTTATGAAATAAAAAATTTCATATATCAGACTTGTAGTCATCTGATAAAGCATCATGATATGGTGATCAGTGTAAATCTACAGCAAGCAAGCAAAGTGCAGTATGGTGAGCATGTACAGAAGCATGTGAAGCATGGGGCTACTGTTGTGAATGACAGTATGGCCTAAAACTGCGGCAGCTACTAATGATTTTACTATATCAATGTAAATGATTTCTTTTCATACACTACCAGGACAAGCAATTTAGCCGACGAAAACTTTTTGTCGGCCTGTTAGCTTAATTCGTCGGGAAAGGGTCGTCGGCATTGACTTTAGCCGACGAAACTATAGACCGTCGTCGGCTATTTTCCCATAAATAGCCGACGACAGAAAACGTCGTCGGCTAGTCCCTCAGACTTTAGCCGACGAAACATCTCGTCGGCTATCTCTTACCTATAGCCGACGAAACATCTCGTCAGCTAGTCTCTTAACTTAAGCCGACGAAGCAACTCGTCGGCGAGTCTCTTACCTAAAGCCGACAAAAAAACTCGTCGGCTAGTCTATCAGCTTTAGCCGACGAAACGCTTAATATATTCGTCGGCTATAAAAATAAAAATAACTAAAGCCGACGAAACAACCCGTATTTCGTCGGCTTTAGAGGGTTTAGCCGACGACACATTCCATATTTCGTCGGCTAAACATTATTATAGCCGACGAATTATGGCGTATTTCGTCGGCTATAAGTCCATTCCAGTATAAAAAAAACCCGAAATTTCTAAATTTCCATTCCAAGCAAGCTGCAAAAAACACCAAAATAATTCCATATAACCAACAACAAGCACATAAAACTACATAATTCATCAACTACACAAACTCTAGATCGTCTAAATTAATATCCGCTTCTAAGGGCTGCTGCGGAGCTTACGACGGCTGGGGTAGCAGTATGGGCGGAGGCATGGGCGGAGCCGGAAGTCCCTAGAGCTGGGCAGTTGTAAAGTCTTGCATGTACTGGAACATCTGCCGCTGCTGGGCCTGCTGGATGGCATGTACCTCGGCATATGGGCTGCTTGCGCGGCATTATAGGCAACATGAGCAGCTTGCTGTTCCCATAGTCTCTAAAGTCCTGACTGTAGCAGCTGAGTCGTCCTGGTGGTCGTGGTCCTGCTGCTGGTCGAGGCTGCCTTTCGTTGAAATCCTGAAGTGGTCTTCAGGACCCCCTCGCCCTTCTTTCCTAGACCCCGGCAGTAGAAGTTTTTTGCTCACGGTGGGAAGGCTGTGCCCACGATCCTTGCCCCAACCGTCGGATCCGAAGTGTCGATCTGGGACATGGCTTCGGACATCTCTTCCTCCTGCGTGTCCGGCCATGTCTCCCTCACTATAGCACTCATCACCTCGTCACTAGCCTCCCTCACCTTCGCCTAATTGGATAGGAAAAAAATTATTAATTAACATTTTGACATATATATAAGTAAAATTAAAAATTTAAAAACGTAAGATGACTTACAATATCCTCCTAGGCGTCAGGATATGCCTTCTCGTACGTATAGACGTACGGGTTGACCTCTGGATGTTCCCTGACCGCCTCGTCCATGAAGACAGCGAACGGTCTAGAACCGGCATGATGGTTCCTTGTGTTGCGTTGCCGGTTCTGAGCGTTCGCCCGGGAAATTGCCTTGAAAGAAAAAACTAAACTATTAGTAAAATATTTAAAAACACACGTACTTAATGACAAATTAACTAATTAATTTATTTAAATACCTGTTTACGAGGGTTGTTAAATTCTGATGTCAGAAGCCAACGCCACTCGTACTCTTTGTACTAGAACTCAGCAGGGGTACCAGAACGTGCGTTCCCGTACGTAGTCCAATGGGTTCGCAACTCGTTCTTCCACTCCTTGTACATACAGATACAACAAAAATATTAGAAATATTATTAATATCACATACAATTTTTTTTTTCATTAACTTCCCAACGTACCTTCCCCCATGCACAATGTCCGCCCAGCCGCTCTTCAAGGGCTCGGGAACCTCAAACCACACTTGCATTTAACCGTTTATTAGTTTAGTTTTTTGAGAAATCTACAATGTAATACATAATATTATTGAGGCATTTTGTAAACTCACCGACATCGCGTTGTGGACCATGTCCTTAACCTCCTGCGGGACCTTGCCCCAGTCTGACCACAACATAGAGACTCTATCCCTAATGAGCGCTCCCACGCGGCCGGAGTACGTCCTCGACTTCCCGCCCGATACTATGTCGCCATCCCCTTCAGTACCGATGACAATCCTCCCTGAGGTACCGACGATCTTCTCGAGAGCCTTCCCTGTGACAGGGCCTCTCTTCTTTTTTGCCGGCTTCGCTCCGACGGTGCCTATCACATGATAAACCAAATTGATTATTAAAATCGGAGAATTATAAGAAAAAAAATCATTCATCTTTCATTACTTGAGGGCGATGCGGCCGACGCGACGGATTCCGTCTCCGATGATGATACCCTTGCGGAAATAAGAGGCGTATCAAAAGGCACGAACCGGTACGCCGCTGATGGAGCCACTGGCGGGGGCAGTGGATAAATCGGCGTCCCTAAGTCATCGACTGCAGGTAAGGCCGGTATCATCCGCGAAAGGAACAGATGAGGCAGCGGCATCTGTACCCCAGATGACCCACCATCCGAAGCAGTAGGACTCGGAGTGGGCGCCCGGTGTATCTCAGGCATACGGGGTGCAGAGACCTCCGTCTGGGTCTGAGACCACAGCTGCCTCGAGAAACGAGGGACGCCCGGCTGCCTCGATGAAGGAGGCACCTCCGGCTGCCTCTGCGCCGTCTCCAGAAGGGCTGCACGTCTGGCTGTCATGAGGCCCCGAAACGACGTCTGAGGGTTGCTAGAGGTTCCCTCAGACGATTCGGACCTTTGGCCCTTCGAACCATTCGTCGATCTAATATTACCGTTCATCCTGTTTAAAATATTAATTTGAATCAAGGCCACAAAATAAAAAAATGTAAACCCATTCAATTAGTCAACAAAAAAAATATATACACTTCCTAAATTACAAATTTACACTTCCTAAATACAAATATACACTTTCTAAATAAAAATATACACTTCCTAACAACACCACAACATTGCAATTGACCTGAAAATCAAAGCAAACACAAAATACTAAATACAAATATACACTTCCTAAATACAAAATACAAATATACACTTCCTAAATACAAATATACACTTCCTAACAACAAATATACACTTCCTAACAACACCACAACATTGCAATTGACCGGAAAATAAAAGCAAACACAAAATGAGCCTTGGGAAACAGAAATGTACTCGAGGAGGAGGGAGGGCTCGAGGCTGGAGCAGCAGGAGGAGGAGGGAGGACCGAACAAGCAAGAGGAGGGAGGGAGGGCCAGAGCAGGCGAGCAGCAGGAGGAGGAGGGAGGACCGGAGCAGCAAGAAGAGGAGGGAGGGCTGAAGCAGGTGAGCAGCAGAGGGTGACCGGGAGAGGGAGAGGGAGCGGAGGCGGAGACCGGGAGAGGGAGAGGAGGCAGAGGAGGGGAAAGAGGAGGCTAGAGCATTTCTGCTGTCGAGCGCTGGGTTATACCCGACAACTTTAGCCGACGAACTTATTATTTCGTCGGCTAAAGATAATAATATCGTCGGCTAAGATAATAATCTCGTCGGTTAAGATAAAATTCGTCAGCTAAACATTTGAAATTCGCCGGCTAAACCTATGAATTTCGTCGGCTAAACAATAAATTTGTCGGCTAAACCTTTGAAATTCGTCGGCTTAACCTATGAAATTCGTCGGCTAAACCTTTGAAATTCGTCGGCTTTAGTACTTTTTATACATTCGGCAAACTGTGATTGTGATTCTGATGATCAAACTTGAGAAACAAAAATCCGACCGTCAGATCTGACCATCATGATAAAATACATGTATGGGAAAAAATTCAGGTTGATCCGACAAGGTTAAGGGCTCGATCCGGACGGTCAATCCGTTAAGTAAAACCACCTAAACGCACGGAAAAGGTTATTGGACTGTCTAAATTACGTATTTTGGCCGGACCTTCAACTAAAAATAGTTTCAAACCGATGAGACGCAACAATTCGTATAAAAATTTTACGCAAAATAACCACCGAAGATAGGGCTACTCATAGGGAGAAAGAATGAAAAATTGCATTGACCGCAACTATCGGCACCGAAAATTTACCGGAATACTGTGTAACCTTTCAACCGTGGACGTATTTCACCATTCTGGTCATATCTTATTTCACGACTTTTTTGCGTTTGAAGGTTTTATGTATAGTTTGTTTTTGAAATGGAACATTTACTTAACACTTGGTAAACAAGTTACACAACATTAGTAGGCATCAAGATGATTGTGATGATCAAACTTGAGAAACGGAAATCCGACCGTCAGATCTGACCATCATGACAAAATACATGTATGGGCAAAAATTCAACTTGATCCGACAAGGTTAATGCTCGATCCGGACGGTCAATCCCGTAAGTCAAACCCCTAAATGCACGGAAAAGGTCGTTGGACAGTCTAAATTTCGTATTTTGGCCGGACCTTCAACTGAAAATAGTTTCAAATCGATGAGACGCAACAAGTCATATAAAAATTTTACGCAAAATAACCACCGAAGATAGGGCTATAGTATGTAACAGAAAAATTTTAGGGTTTAGCCGACGAGTACCCTAATATTTCGTCGGCTATAGTATGTAATAAAGAAATAAAAAAATAAATAAAGCCGACGAAATATTAGGGTATTCGTCGGCTAAACTGATCTTAACCGACGACTTATAAAATAATTCGTCGGCTAAGATGGTTTTAGCCGACGAAATATACTATAATTCGTCGGCTAAGATGATTTAGGCCGACGAATTATGGTGTATTTCGTCGGCTAAAGTATAAAAAATACATTAAAAAAACTGAAAGTAAAACATGTAAACCATACTCACTTCCTGTTCATATATCACCAAAATTCATATAAAATAACAGAAATATGAATTCAACATATGTAAGCTATAAAGGTAATACATTCTTTTTTATTACAAATTAATGTATTACGTCCTCTAAATTAAAACTAAGGCTCGTAATCGGAATCATCCGATGAGTCTTCTTCGGTGTCAGAATTAATTTCTGGTAATCTATGCCTTTCCTCATCGCCAGAGTCTTCGTCTGTTTCTTGATTTGGATCAACATCAATAAGCCTTGGCTCTTCATCACGAATTCGCACCGAACGACCCGCTTTAAAATTATTAAGGCGAACGGTAGAGGAGTTTGGAATACCTATTGCGTTGGGCTCTTGATACGCAACATCTTCTTCCTGGTCTTCGGCCTCTCCAAGTGTAGCTGCCCGGTAAATGTTTCGAGGGTGCACAAGGTTGACTACTTTCCACGCGTCACCCTTAGCAAGGTCATCAAGATAAAACACTTGTTTTACCGATGTGGCAAAAACGAACGGGTCATCTTCGTAAGAACTTGTAGCAGTATTCACTGATAATATTCCGTACTGATCGGTTTTCATGCTCTGCGGGCTAGTATCAAACCATCTACACTTGAAGAGGTGCACTGTCATGCCTTCACCGTAAACGAGTTCCACCATTGAATGGAGAACACCGTAATAGTTAACTCCATTCCGCCCACCATGCGCCATCACCCCAGAATTCTGTGTTCTACGTCTGCTGTCTCTCTGTTCACATATAAATTGTACGCCATTCACCTTGCACATCGGATAAACTCTTGACATTATCGGCTTCATCGCTAGAAGTCTTAGTTCATGCGACCAATTTGGGTGACCATCAAATTGAATATGGTTCATCTGCAACCAACCATTCAACTGTAAATATGGATAATTATGCAATAAACATAAATACGTACAGAAATATTGAATTACGTACCCAGCCGCTAAAATAGTTTGCAAACTCCATGTTGTGGCACTCGAGATCACCTTGAATGTCTGGACAATATAGATGGATGTCTTTCCAGTATTCAACTTCTGGACAGTTAATCAATACCCACCAGTGTGCAATGACTAGCTCATGTGGTTGCAACTTGTAGGAGTCTGGCAAAATTCCATAAACTTCAACATCACTGGAGAGTATGGAAAGATTGAACTTCGGTACATCTACCGGCATGGCTTCGTCTGTTTCCTTCAACGCTCCTAAATACAACTTCATGTAGGTGACGCATTCGTGCGCAATATATGCTTCAGCTATACATCCTTCAGGCACGGATTTATTAGCCACATAATCTTTGTAGTCTCCAAGTTGCCTATAAATCAAGTTGCAAAATGTTATGATTATTGAACATGTATATATATTGAGGAATTCAGGTGTAAAAAACGTACCTTTCCATGAGATAAATCCAAGTGTAGTGTACTAGACCGGTAAGCAACAATTGCTCGGGAAGATGGATCATCAGGTGAGGCATGATGTCAAAAAAATTTGGAGGAAATATCCTCTCAAATTTACACATTATATAAATGATGTCCTCTTGCATTTCCCAGAAGTTAGTTTTTTTCACTTCCCGTGTGCATAACTTCTAGAAGAATCTTGCCAATGCTACTAACGGGTCCACCACCTGACGGGGAAGGAACGGTGGAATGAAAACAGGGAAGAGACGTTGTAGCAGGATATGACAGTCATGACTCTTCAACCCGTACATCTTATTGTCCCGAAAGTTCACACACCGGGCTATATTTCCTTCATAGCCTGAAGGATACTTCACACAACTCATCCACCTGAAAATTACGTTCTTCTGGTCAGGCTTCACGGTGTAAGGAGCTTGAGGCATTTTTTTCTTCCCTTCTTTCAACCACAGATGTCTTCTTAATTGCATTTTTTTAGATCAATGTGTCCGTCTTTCGTCTTCCCCTCCAAGTTCAACACTGTGCCCACCACACTGTCGCAAACTTTCTTTTCTATGTGCATCACATCTAGGTAGTGTCTGATCAACAACTTACTGCAGTATGGGAGTTCCCAGAATATGCTCTTATGTGTCCAAAATTTGTACCTGTCAGGTCTTTCAAGTATTGCCGTCAAAATATTGGGATGATTGCTGAGCTGCCCAAAATCGTACTCATTAAGCACTGCTAAAATTTCTTCTCCCGTCCATCTTCTGGGAGGCACACCGTGTTCTACGGTCCCATCAAATGCCTTGTCATTGAACCGCCATTCGTGATTATATGGAAGGAAAGCACGGTGACCCAATCTGCATATCTTGTTGCAATGACTGCTGCTCCCCTCATCGCTAAGGCACTCTGGACAAGCCTTGTATCCCCTAACAACGTTGCCCGACAACATCTCACGGGCAGGAAAATTACTGATGGTACCAACAACCATGACATGCTTCTGGAACATCTCGTGCATGTACTTGTCATAAGTGGGATGACCAACGTCCCACAAAAACTGAAGCTCTTCAATCAAAGGTCTCAAATACACATCGAGACACTTCCCTAGATAACCGGGCCGCGGAATCAACAAACTCAACATATTGTATTCCTTCTTCATGCACATCCATGGAGGAAGGTTGTACGGTACCAAAATCACCGACCATACACTGTATTGAAGACTCATGTTGCCAAAAGGGTTGAACCCGTCGGATGAGAGCCCGAGCCTCACATTTCGGACCTCTGACGCAAAATGAGGAAACTCCCTGTCTATATGCTTCCAAGCCTCCCCGTCAACAGGGTGTATAAGGGTATCTTCGTCATGCAATTCCCTATCAGCGTGCCATCTCATAACTTTGGCCATGTGTGAAGACATGTACAACCAGTTCAGCCTATCCCTCAACGGGAAATACCGAAGTACCTTCACAAGTTTCCTATTGCCTGCAAGAGTCAGCTTATACCTGTCAGTGTGACATACCGGACATGCGTCAAGGCCACCAAGGTCATTCCCTTCTAGATGTTTACCCTAGAAGAGAACGGAGTCATATCTGCATGCATGGTGATAAGAGCATAAAATGCGATGATTTTATAGTTTAACCTTTGCATTTAACTTAGCTATTTTCTTTTAAAAAGATTGTTTTAACTTTGTTATTTTCTTAGGTACTTCGTGGAGTAAGATAATGCAAATATGTGTTCAAGTGATGCGAGCAAGGCTTCCAATACGAAGTAGAGATGTCAAGGATGGAGTTTGATCATTCACATGGTCAAAAATATCAAGGAAAGGCGATGGAACCACTTCACCAAAATAGAAGCTGTAAACACAAAAAGCTGAAAACTGGTTTATGCTTATTTTCTCCGGTTTTCAAGGCCTATTTCCATGAGGTTCCAAGAATGTTTCACTGAGATTACTGCCCAGATTTGTAGAGGTGCGTTTGTAGATCAATTTGGACTCAAGAATCATCCAAATCGGTGATGAAATCATGGAGTTATGAAGCGTTGAAGTTGGACAGAAAATCAGCAGTTCCGGAAAAGCTGTGCAGCAGTCAAGTTCGAGGCAGTGTTTGGGCTGGATTCTGAGAAGATTTCTTGGGGGTTTTTGCATGATTTTGAAGAGTGACATCATTAATATAATTTGCCCAAAAGCCAAGCCCAGATTATATATGGAAGACATTCAAAAGATAGCCCAAACATGGATTCTAATCAAAGAAGGAAACATAGTTTGAAAAGGAAGCTTTGAAGACTTGGAGACTATTTAAGGCAAAACCCTAATACCATAATGTTTTTCTAAGCCATCATATGGGAAGAGGGAGCCATCAAGAACTCAAGGAGAAGAAGTAAAGTTCAGAGCCCAGAAGAGATCGATCTCTCGACTCAGAAAATCGATCTTTTCCCTTGTTTTTCATCTTTCGTATTTTGTTTTCTTCCCGAATCTTATGAAATTCTCTGGTGTGTTTTCAAAGATGATGAATAACTAATTTTCCCTTAGTTAGGGGCTGCTTCCAAGCCCTAGACATGGTGTAACTATGAAGTTGGCGTTTATTTAATTTGTTCCATGGATTTCGGATATTCATTGGTTTATCGTTATATCATTGATCAACTTTGTATGTTTATTGATGGTGGCCAACATTAGTATGCATGCTAGGTTGTAAAGCTATGAATGTTTTGTATGATCATCATGTCTACTTGCATTCTAGAGTAGCGAGTGAGTGACTTGAGCCCATTCATATAAATCAATGTCTAGGTAGATTAGGACAACATCAGTACCGACATTGTCTAGCCTTATTCATAATCTTTTAGACCTTAATTACTTCTAGGTGAGAGCTGTGCGAGAACATCACTCTAGGCTCCATTCTAGATGCTAAGTTAAGTTGAAAACATCATTCTCTTAACATACAAGTAAGAAAGATTGATAAGTTAAGTTCAACACATCATTGGCTTAGCTTGAGTAAGGATATCCGAATGAATTGAACATGCTAGTAAACACATCATAGGTGTAATCATTGTCTAGTGGTGAGGAGTAGTTCCTAACTAGTTTTTGTTATTTGATTTCCAAAACCAAAATCCCTAAATTTAGTTTTCTGTTTTTGAGCATTCTGTCCGTCATATTTCTGAATTTTGTTAGCATAGCAAAACTACACAGTTTTCCACCAAATTTTGTGTGTGTCTTCGTCAGTGTGTCTAGTTTCTCCAGATTTAATTTCGTAATTTTTCGTTGGGCCTAGCTATAGGTTTTATTTTCGTCTTTTTCTGGTGTCTGTTCAGTTTTTCAGAGTCATATTTGCAATTGTTAAGTCACAATCCTCTGCGGGAGACACCCTACTTTTCTATACTACCATCGATAACTTGATTGTGATTGCAGGGTTATTTATAAGTCTATTTTAGGCTTATCACATGGATCTTGATGTAGGAAAGCCCAAGATCTTTCAGGATACATCGGACCTTACGATGAGTGGTAGGAAGACGATGACCGTGGGGCAGCATCGAAGCAGTGTACTGCAGATAATTATCAACAGCCTTCACGGTCGATTTTGTCTCAACTTTAATCTTCATTACATCCATCACACTTTCAAGAACGGTCTTCTGACAACCGGGGTACACAGGGGTCTGTTGGAAAGCAAGCAGTTTGTTGTATTTTTCAATACCAGCAGTGTTGACAGCTCTAGGGAAGGGCTGCACCAGGTCAGACATATACTGTCCTTGAGCGCATACACCGCTCTCATAAGGAAACATGTCGTTGATGAATGCCGTTGTTGGATCGTTGGATGTACGGCCCGTCTCATAAAATTGGCCATGATCATGCAGACCCCCTGATGATGTTTCACCGTGATATAACCAACATGTGTACTTCTCCCAAAACTCGTTACTCCTCAGGTGCTGCCATATTTTATCAATGGGAAATCGATACATATCGCTGCGACACTGACATTTCGTGCACGGGCAATAGAAAATTGTATTCCCGTTAGCATTAGCCAGTGCATATTTCATAAAACTCATAACTCCTGCACCATATCTTTTGTCCTATTTTGGAAGCGAAATCAAACTCTTATCCATATCCTAAAAATATAACAAAATATATATGTATAACGTTAGCTAATTATTAATGAAATTCCATGCCATATATAAAATCTCAATTCATTTAGTATATATTCTACGTACTACAACTAATTAATAACAAATTAATTAACACACACACATATATATATATATACACTTAATAATTAGATAAAAATATTATATATATATATATATCTACATCATCACAAAATCATCATTGACATATATACCATCAACACAATATTATAAATTAATTAACATATATATATATATCTACTACTTATGAACAACTTCATATATATTATATCAAATCATCAATCAAATCGATCAACATATATATATATATATATAGACACACACACACACACATCTAACGTACTTAAAACCAATCAACTCATAACAATATTATATATCAACATCATCACAAAATCATCATCAACTCATATATATCATCAACAACTTCATACCATATCAACACAATATTATAAATTAATTAACATATATATATCCACTATTTATTGACAACAAATTAATTCATATATATTATCAATTCAAATCATCAACCAAATCGATCAACACATATATATATATATATATATACATCCAACGTACTCAAAATCAATAAACTCAATCACACTCAAAATCGATCAACTCAAATAAAACTCAACTAATCAACATATATATATATATATATATATATATATATACGTACCTATATATAGCTCCACAAACTAATTATGGATAGATTTCGACAACACCCAAACTTTTTCTCCCGTTTTTTCTTCTTCCGTTTTTTTTCCCAGATGAGCTGCTGCTGTGCAAATCTGCAAATATAAAGCACTTTAGCCGACGACAGTTTAATTTCGTCGGCTAAAGTTCACAGACTTTAGCCGACGAAATAAATTTTTTAGCCGACGACGTTTTCATTTCGTCAGCTAAAGTTTACCATAGACGACGAAGAAAAATTTCGTCGGCAAAAGTCCACTTTAGCCGACGAAAAAATGATTCGTCGGCCTGGTTTTTTAATTTTCGTCGGCTAAAAGCCTTTCTTCTGGTAGTGATAGTGAAATTGTCAAATGCACATATATATAGACATGCAATGCTGCGACCAAATAAGCAACCCAATTTAATGATCATATTAGATAATCTGATATATATTGTTGATCTGCTACTTGACATATCAATTATATATGTGGTCAGCTAGAGAGCATGACTCCAAGTAGTATAATCCAAACTGAGGCAAGTAGATTTTCTCTTTAGGAAACCTTGAATAGCATGTAAAGATTAAGCGGATCGATGGAAAAGATCAAGGTATTTGCTTAGAATGTGATCCCAAATGTTTGCAAGACTGCGTTAGGAGAACCTTTGAGGCTTTTGTCTATCTCAATGTCTTCGTGCACATTGGTGAAAAGTGGACTGAGTTTCGTATCTACTCTCTCTGGGTTTTTGATTCCAAATCCAGACTATATCTTCGAATAAAATACCCTTCTGCTAACGACTCCGGACTACAGTACGATGCGCATAGTGCATCTTTTGCCCTGTTTAGCACCGTATAAGTAATCTATTAATCAAAATGCTCCTTGACCTGGTTTCCAATTCCTCTATAATTCTGCATGATGATGTTTCCTTGCTACGTTGAGGCTGCACGATGACACTTTTGTGGCGTTGTAGCAGGACTACACATTTCTTATTTAAATGTTAGGGTTTTATTATTATACTAAAAAACCAAATACATATACCCTAATCAAACACAAAAGACCGCCAACACCTGAAAACCGACTATTTATCTCACCGTCGGTATTTCTTTGATTCAAACCAAATAAACCAAGTAAATATTACCTAATTAAAATTAAAAAATGGCCAAGACTGACCTCAACTGTAATTATTTTTTGTTTTGTTTCCTTCAATATATAGATGGAAAAATTTTAAGAACAATACTAGCTGGTAGAGCCAATCGACTCCAGAGAGTTTAAACAAGAGAAAAGGGAGAGAAAAGGAGAGAGAGTTTAAAGATGCATAATTCATTCATAACTGCCTTAAGGGTTGTTGAGTTGAGAAAGAAGCTGATCACGGCTGCGAAGAGCAACATCCACCTTGTGGACGGCAGTGGAGTCTGGTAAGTAGCGAGCAACTGACGGAGGAGGTTTGCCATACATGGCCTCAAATGGTGTCATCCGAATAGAGGAGTGGAAAGTGGTATTATACCACCATTCCGCCCAATATAAAAGCTTAGACCAAGAAGAGGGTTTATCAGCAACATAACAGTGTAAGTAGTGTTCCAAGGACCGATTTACTACCTCCGTTTGTCCGTCGGATTGAGGATGGTAAGCGGAGCTGTGACACAGCTTAGTCCCTTGTAGCTGATGAAATGCCTTCCAAAATTAGCTAATGAAAACCGGATCTTTGTCACTAACAATCCTCTTAGGCATCCCATGTAGGCGAAACACCTCCATGGTGAACACTGATGCAATGTTAGCTACTGTATAAGGGTGAGAGATCGGTATAAAGTGTGCATATTTGGAAAGTCGGTCGACAACCACCATGATGGCATTGTGATTATGAGATTGTGGCAAACCATCAATAAAGTCCATCGAAATGTCAGTGAAGATCTCATCAGGGACCGGTAATGGTTGGAGGAGTTCGGGAGGACGAATGGTCTCATAGGATTGTCTCTGACATAAATCTCACGCAGCTATGTAATCCTTAATGTGGCGACGCATTCCAGGCCAAGCGAAACTACGATAAATACAAGTGTAAGTGCGCAAGTAGCCAGAATGACCTGCTTGAGGAGAAGCATGAAACTCAAACAACAATTTGGCCCTCCACTCCGACAAAGTGGGCACAAAGATTCGACCTTTGTAAAGCAGCCGGTTGGTGCCTATAGAGAATCTGACCTTTGTGGGTAGTCTAGCACGCAATGCTTCTACAATTGATTGAGCTTTGAGATCTCGGAGACATGCCTGATCAATTTGGTGAACATAATCCAACACAGGGGCTGAGACTGTCTAGATGGAGCATACCTCATATTGGCGCGACAATGCATCTGGAACCAAGTTTTGGGCACCCATTTGATACTGAATCTCATAATCATAGCCCATGAGTTTAGAGAGCCACTTGTGTTGGGATGGGATCGTGATGCGTTGGTTAAGGAGATGGTGCAAGGTTTGGTGATCCATAATGATGGTGAATCGGTGACCCAAGAGGTAGTGGCGCCATTTACCCACTGCAAACAAGATCGCCATCATCTCCTTATCATAAGTTGAAAGAAGCTGATGGGAAGGTGAGAGAGCTTTGCTGAGGAAGACGATGGGATGCTTCTCTTGAGATAGAACGGCGTCGACGCCGGTATCGGAAGCGTCCGTCTCTGTTTCTACCTCTCCCGAGATCACGGGACGGGAGGTCGAATCCTTACCTCCGGGTCCTATAACTGCACAAGTAACAGCGCGTCAGGAGTCGGGAATTGGGTGGCCCAGTCTTTGACTCTCCAATGCTTAAGTTAGCGTTGAGTTGCTACTTGTATAATACGGGAGTATGGGAAGAATAGTGAACTTACCTCTTTTGGGAATACGTGCCTGTTTTATAGGCTAGTACTAGAGGTCCTGTCGTTGGTTTTCGATGTGGGACTATTTTCATGGTGTTGTTCAGTCCTCCCCCTTTTGTTGTGTATTAACAAGTCCCCAAGTCCTCAGTCCGAGAGAGCTCTAGGGTGGGGAGTTATTCTCAAGTTGTGTCGAGAATGTGTTTTACCCGGGAGCTGGAGGCATGGTCGAGTCCCCAAGTCCCTAAGTCCCCACACGAGGGTCGCGAGGTGGCTGGGGTGGAGTTCCGAGAACTCGGTACGAACCTTTGCATCATATCGCACGTGTGTCATAAATGGCTGGTTTATGAGGAATACGTGGTCATTTATAGCGAGTTTTAAGGTCGTAACGATTCTGTCGCTTGGGTGTTTTTTCTTTTTTCTTTTTTCTTTTTTTGATAGGCGCGTATTTGATGTGCCTGCGTAGGATCGTGGGGCGCGTCTTTAATGGCTTGCACGATCGTGGTCGATGTGGCAGTTCCCTGACCGTTTAGATTGGTAGGATCTGGCGGTCGTGGTTGAGTTGGATATCTATAAATAGAGCTGTGGTACTTAGGGGAGGGAGTTTGTGTTTTGAAATCAGAGGGGCTAGGGCTAAAGAGTGTGTGTTCGTTGCTTGAAGAGAGGCTTTGGCGAACTGTGGAATCGAATCTGGGGAACATCCAGTTTCATCCTCGATTGATTGGGTGAGAGCGCTTGGCTGTTTGCAACCAGCTTCATTGCCACTACACAAATCTGATTTTTCAAGGTATGAACTTGTCTGTGCTTATTCTGGGTTCTTGTTTTGTTTGTTTCAGATTAGTGGGGTTTGTGTTGTGGTTTTCGTTTTTGTTTGGGATTTTGCTGGGAGAGGCTAGAGTAAAGGATTGGTTGATCTACTGTCGGGCTAGTTAGGGTTAAGGTAGCGAGAGTCTAACTATGTGAGGATGTAGGGTATGACAGATTTGGTGTGGGTGTCTAGCGAGGAGATTATGGTTGTCTCTAACTCGACTGATCCTGATTCGGACACCTGGCACCGGTGGGAGGAGGAAATGAATTATCTTATGGCGGAGGTTGCCCTTTACTTAGGGGAGGGCATTCCTGTTACGGATGCTGGGTCTCACGTGTCCTCGTCTGACCCTCTGTTGCAGGAGGTAGAAGAGTTTAGCATGGCGAGATCTCGGGAGGATGACGATTCGTTCTGGGATCCTCCTGGTGAGAGTATGACGTCAGCAGAGCTAAAAGCTCTTAGGCAGAATTGGAGTATTCCCAATGAGGTGTTGTTGCGGCCTCTTAGTAAGGGAATTGTTGCGGCCTCTTTGTGCAGTACACTTTGGTGTGTCTGCATGTCGTCCCGGGGCAAGTCACCCCGAATATGCTAAAGCAAATTTTGGGGACAAGGGTATTATTTTGTTTATTGGGACAAGAGTTCCTAAATTTTGAGGAGTTCAACACCTGTTGGCATATGGCGTATTGCGCGAAGAAGGGTAGCCGGGGTTATGTGACGTTAAAGTCCCGGGGCAAGTTCAAGATTTTGGTAGAAGACTTGCCCACCTCTACGAACGAGAGTTGGCGGTGAAAGTGCTTCCTTGTTGTGGGGCAGTGGCACGGACATCCCTTCCGAGTACCCGGGGCCTTTCAGAAAATAGGTACCGTGTTTTGTGTCTCGTGTTTTCTTACTGTTTGAACTGTGCTGCTCCTGCTGACTGCTAATTTTGTGTAGTGCCCCAAAAGTATAAATTAACCGAGCTGATGGAGTGTCGGATATGCCGGGTGTTGTGGGCATTCGAGTCTAGGAGCTCGTATCGGATATGTCGGCTTGGCGTATATAGTCATTTCGGCTATACCCGAGTCCCGGGTTTGTATTTTTGTTTTGAATGTTCTTCTATATTTTTACTTTTTTTGGGTAGTGCTTGACTCTCATCTTTTGTGTGGTGCAGTGACGATGCCTCGGGACGGCGGCTCGCCGAAGAAAGAAGGGCCGTATGACAAGGTGTTGTATGAAGATGTTCTGGAGGGGTTGTGGGCTGAGGCTGACCATACGAAGCGGTACGACATCGACTTGGAAACTGGGGAAGGGAAGGAGGCGGAGCTAGAAGAGTGCGAGGATGACTTTTTGAGGTTGAACCTAGCAGATGAGGACTATGCTTGTGTGCCTCCCTTGGTGGCAGAGGCCATGGGCTTGGGTGACCAAGAGGTCAATGACGAGGTCACCGAGATGGAGGGTGGCGACCCTGAGGGCTACCATGAGCAAGTTCCAGTGGGGGAGCCTGTCGTAGAGCCAGTAGAGGTGGAGGATGTGGAAGAGCCTCAAAGTGGCGGTGAGGACTTGAGGATTGAGGAGGCGGAACCCACTGTGCAAGTGTTAGAGGAGGTGGTTGTGACGAGGACTCAGAAGAGGAAAGAGAGGGTTGAGTCATCTCGCGAGGGCCAACCAAAGAAGTACCAGAAGGAAGGGCATTCCGAGAGTCTAGCTGAGATCACCCAACCTTTAGAGGGGACAGGGGAGGCGCAGCCGTACTTGGCGCAAATGGCGTTCGACATGTGCCACCGCTCTCAGGACATCAATGCCTTGGAGGAGGTTGATCCCTTAGCTGGCGTGGCTCTCGCTAAGGAAAAGTTGACCCGGGTAAGTGTTCATAATGTTCAGGTTTCCTCCTTTCTTTTCTTTTTATTTTTTATTTTTATGCTTTGGCTCTTATGTGCAGGCAACATTGCTTATGTATGCTGCAAGTGAGAGGGTTGTCACTCACTTGCAAGAGGATGCCGAGGTTAAATGCCAACAGCTACGGGAGGCAGAAGAGAACAACCGTGCCCTCTCGCAACGTCTGGAGCAGTTGGAGCAGGATGTTGCTGTTTTTCGGGATTAGGCTGTTGCCTCTGGAAAAGAGGTAGCCGAGCTGAAGGAGGCGATGCAAGAGAAAGATAAGCAGGTTGAGGCTGGGGAGGTGGCTGTTGCCAAGGTAGGTTCGCTGAAGGCTGAGGTGGCGAGGTTGAACCATGCCATGGCGGAGCAAAGAGGGTGTGCAAGCTGAAGTGCGCTAAGGCTGCCGGGGTTGGGGAGAGGGTGTTCCGAGAGAGTGACTTGTACAAGCTGTCACATCCCGACCCATAAAATTTTATCTTATTTACTAGCTTGATTATAATAAGAATTTTTACCGTCTCCGACATTGAGTTATAGTTTAATTGGTCCCTAGAGGGGTTTTGAGGGACGATTATTTCGGAGAGTTATTCGTAGGAGAAAAATGTAACAACGGTAAAAATGGTAAATTTTAGCTAGTAAAAGGTAATTTTTATTAGGGTATTATTTTTTGGGGGTGTTAAATTTTGGATTGGGTATATGTGGGTTGGAACCGGTTAGGCCAAGCCCAAAAAATTTCTCTCTCCCTCCCGATTCTCTCTATCATCTCCCGCTCCTGCACCCGAGCCACTCCCTGCCAGAATTCCGACCGCCCGACCGCCGTCGTCTGGCCGCCCCAGACCGCCGCACCGGTCCCAATCGATCGGTCTCCAACCCAGCTACCGTTCTAGACCGGTGGCAGCCTCTCTAGCGCCGCCGTGAGGGAGAGACGCCGCCCGGAAGTCCCGACTGCCGAATCGGTTTTCTCGCAGGAACTCCTTCCTCCGGCCGCCATAGCTAGCGAGCCTTGGCTCAAAAGGAAGCCCTCCTCCCGTGCTTCAATCCCTCCAAAAGGCTCCCTCCATCTTCAGCTAGGTAAGGAGAAATCGGTATTTAAAATTCTAGGGCTTTATTGTGTGTTTGCGTTCGATTGACATGGTTAGGCTTAGAATTGGAGTTTGTGGTGGTTAGGAATGTTGTAGAGGAGGTTGAGAGGAAGATGCTGTCAAATTTTGGTGGGCATTGGAGGTCGCCGGAGCTGGTCGCCGGCTGCCGCTGAAAAATTGTTTTTGGTGGAGATTTTTATGAAGAGTTTAATGGAATGAGTTTTAAAATTTTCGGACGAGTTTTGAATAGGTTTGTGAATTTCCGAAGTTTGGTATTTTAGCGGTTAAATAATGTAAAATCCAACCGTAGGATTTAAATCAATTTCTGGAAAATGTTGTATTTACGACTGCCTGTGTTTTCTTACTTCCGCTAATGTCTAGTAGCTCTGAATACTTGGGTTTAATGTATATATTTTTGGTTGTGGGTGAAGGCTTGTTGATATTTTAGAATATTTTCGGATGATGTATATTATCTTAGATAATGTTTATTATCCTGTTGGTGGTGACTGTTTTTAGGGAGCACGAAGGCTTCAGAAGTTAAGGTTGAATTTGGAACCTTTAGACGTGTTTGCAGGTTTCTATTGGAAGGGTTGTCCATTTTCAAGGGAGGTTGTACCGAATTTTGCGGTAAATATTTCCTTGGAGGTGGTCCCCGCATGATTTACTCCGGGTTCAGGGTGAAATTCGGGCGGCTCGTGTCAATTGGTATCAGAGTTTTAGGTTTCCTTTTCCTGCTTCCTTGTCACTATCATATTTGCCTAAGTACCACGTAGTGTCTATAGAGTGATGATCCGTCCGCGGCGGATTTATTGGCATTTTATGCTTTTGGTGCTATGTGTTATTGGGTATGTGTGATAGTTGAGTTAGTCTTGTTTATGGACTGCTAAATATTTTCTTCCTCAGGTACTATGCCTCCTAGGCACCCACGGCAAACCCGTGTGGCTACTTCGACCAATGCCAATGAGGGCCATGAGGTCAGGGGATTGGTTGCTGATATTGGAAATTTACTGAGGGATGTCATGGATCGAGCTCCACAACCTCATGCGGTGAAAAGGAGAGAAGTTTATGAGGCTGGAGCCAAAGAGTTCAAGGGTGCCAAGGGACCCCTTGATGCTCATAATTGGGTGGACAAGATGGAAAATGCTTTTACGATCACTGAGTTACCACAAGAAAGAAAGGTGAAGATGGCAGTGACTTTTCTGGACGATTCAGCACATCACTGGTGGTCGTTTGCCAGCAGGAATGTTGAAGATGCTCCGAGTATGTCGTGGAAGTAGTTTAAGACTCTTCTTGGGGCAGTATTTCAATCATGCCCACCGCAGCAGAATTCAGTCGGATTTCCTGCATATGACGAAGAGGGATAATGAGGGGATCATAGAGTTCCAAGAAAGATTCACTTCCCTGAGCTACCATGTGTCATATCTGGTTTCTGATGAGAAGACCAGGATTGAGATGTTCATTGGAGCACTTGGTGGAGTGTATGCAGACAAGATGACGGGGGTAATTTACCCGACTTTTATGGATGCAGTTGGTGCAGCCATGGCCATTGAGTCCAAGGGAACATATGGTGTTCGGCCTCGTGATTACAGTGGCCCCAGTCAGGGTCCATCCAAGAAGGCTGCTTCATCATCCGCTTCTGGGTCTTCTGCTGATAGTGGTAGTAGTGGGGGATTGAGCTCTGGTGCTCGGAACAGAAATAGAGGACGTTTCAGGACACCTTCTCGGAGTTATTTGGGTAGGCAGCAGTCTAGACGGTATGGTTCTAGTGGCAGTTTCCAGGGTGGATCATCCGGTAACCAGACTTATTCTTATGGGCAGCAGCAATTTTCTAGGTGCTATGAGTGTGGTAGTCTGGATCACTTCAGGAGAGATTGTCCATTATTGGCTCAGAGGACCACCCCTACCCCTACTCAGTCAGTTGGGCAGTCTTCAGCTAGAGGTTCTAGTAGTAGTGCCAAGGGCAGTGCTACGGTCAGAGGTGGCTCTCAGCGGGGCAGTGGTCAGCGTGGACGTCCCATGACTCACGCTAGATTGCATACTATGACCCAGCAGGAAGGACGTACTTCTCCAGATGTCATCATTGGTACGTTATTAATTTTTGGTCAGCCTGCATGTACTTTAATTGATCCTGGAGCCACGCATTCATTAATGTCTAGTAGATTTGCTCTTCATGCCAATGTGTCATCATCGTCTCTTCCAGGCGAGTGGCATGTGTCTCTACCCTCCGGTGAAGTGATGAGAATTAATTGGGTATTTAGTGGATGTGAAGTTTTAGTTGAGGGATTTAATTTCAAGGCCGATTTAATTCCTTTAGAGATAGTGGAGTTTGATGTGATCTTGGGGATGGACTTTTTGGAAGAATATAGAGCTTTGATAGATTGTTTTCAGAAAGAAGTGGTGCTTCGAAGTCCAAGTGGATTTGAGGTTGCTTTTCAAGGGGAAAGAGATGTTATTTCGAGTCGCCTAATTTCCGCTGTTGCTGCAAGGAAATTATTAAATAAAGGTTGTCAGGCGTATTTAGCTCATGTGGTGGATACAAGTATGAGAGTTTTGGGAGTAGAAGATATTCCTATAGTAAGAGAGTTTCCGGATGTTTTTCCTGAGGAGTTGCCTGGTTTGCCTCCTGCAAGGGAGATAGACTTCTCTATAGAATTACTTCCCGGAACTATGCCTATCTCTCAGGCACCTTACATAATGGCTCCAGCGGAGTTGAAAAAGTTGAAGACTCAATTGCAAGAGTTGGTAGATAAGGATTTTGTTCGGCCTAGCATGTCTCCATGGGGTGCTCCGGTATTGTTTGTTAAGAAGAAAGATGGCACCATGAGACTATGCAATGACTATAGGAAGTTGAATCAGATCACAGTGAAGAATAAATATCCGTTGCCTCGGATCGATGATTTATTTGATCAGTTGAGGGGTGCTTCTGTTTTCTCCAAGATTGACTTGAGATCTGGGTATCATCAATTACGGATCAAGGAGAGTGACATAGTCAAGACCGCCTTTCGATCATGTTATGGTCATTATGAATTTATGGTGATGCCATTTGGACTTACTAACGCACCTGCTGCTTTTATGGATCTCATGAATAGAGTGTTTAGTCCATATCTTGATCATTTTGTGATCGTATTCATAGATGATATTTTGGTTTACTCAAAAAGTGAGAAGGAGCATGCCAAACATCTAAGAATAATATTGCGGACTTTGAGGAATTCCCAGTTATATGCTAAGTTAAGCAAGTGTGAGTTTTAGCTAGATAAAGTGGGATTTTTGGGCCATGTGGTTTCGGCAGAAGGAGTTAGTGTAGATTCCCAAAAGGTGGAAGCCGTATCAAATTGGAGAAGACCTACCACTGTGACGGAGATCCGTAGTTTCTTGGGATTAGCAGGTTATTATCGGCGCTTTATGCAAGATTTTTCAAGGATTGCTGCTCCTCTTACAAGGTTGACCAAGAAGAGTGTTAAATTTGAATGGTCTGATGAGTGTGAGCAAAGTTTTCAAGAATTGAAGAATCGTTTGATTAGTGCTCCTGTTTTGGCACTTCCGGATGATAATGGGTAGTATGTGGTATTTTGTGATGCTTTTGGACATGGTCTACGTGGGGTATTGGTGCAGCATGAACGAGTTATTGCCTATGCTTTCAGGCAATTAAAGCCGCACGAGGGGAATTATCCTACTCATGATTTGGAGCTTGCAGCGGTAGTTTTTGCTCTCAAGTTGTGGAGACATTATCTTTATGGAGCCAAGTGTCAGATTTTTACCGATCACAAGAGTCTTCGGTATGTATTCACTCAAAGAGAGCTAAACTTGAGACAGAGAAGGTGGATGGAGTTGATTAGTGATTATGATTGCACTATCGAGTATCATCTTGGAAAAGCTAATGTGGTAGCTGATGCTCTTAGTCGAAATCCCTCCATATCCTTGTCTCACTTGAGGACGGTTCGTGTTCCACTTCTTAGTGAGTTGCGAGCTACAGGAGTAGATTTAGCAGTAGATGAGGTTGGTGCCTTGGTAGCTAGTTTTCGTGTGAGGCCAGTTTTGGTTGATAAAGTACGGGAAGCACAGAATAATGATCCTTCCATAGTTCGATTGATAGAAAGAGCTTTGAACGGAGCCGCAGCCGATCATTTTTCAGTAAAAAGGGATGAGACTTTATTGTTTAAGAATCGGCTTTGTGTTCCAAAAAGAAATGAAGAGTTGAAGAGTGAGATTTTAGAGGAAGCTCATAGTTCCGCTTATGCAGCTCATCCGGGTAGCACAAAAATGTATCGGATTTTGAAGGATTATTATTGGTGGCCAAACATGAAGAGGGAAATTGCAGCTTATGTGAGTAGATGTCTGATTTGCCAGCAAGTAAAAGCTGAAAGGCAGAAGCCTTATGGATTGCTTGAGCCGTTGCCTATTCCAGTGTGGAAGTGGGACCACATCACCATGTATTTTGTTTTCAGTTTACCTCGTACCCGTGAAAGGCATGACGGTATTTGGGTGATTGTGGATAGACTCACCAAGTCTGCACATTTCTTGCCAGTGGGAAAGAAGCATAAATTGGATAAATTGGCGGAACTTTATGTGAATGAAATTGTGAGGCTTCATGGTGTGCCTGAATCAATAGTGTCAGATCGGGACCCTAGATTTGTTTCTAAATTCTGGGGAGCTCTTCAAGCAGCTTTAGGTACCCGATTACATTTCAGTACTGCTTTTCATCCTCAGACTGATGGGCAGTCCGAGAGGACTATTCAAACTTTGGAGGATATGTTGAGAGCTTGTGCCTTGCAGTTCAGAGGGAGTTGGGATAAAAATCTATCCTTGATGGAATTTGCTTATAATAATAGCTATCATTCTAGCATTGGTATGGCTCCTTTTGAGGCGCTATATAGGAAACAGTGTCGTACGCCTCTATGTTGGAATGAAGTGGGGGAAAAAGAGCTTTGTGGCCCAGAGTTAATCCATGAGACAAATGAGAAGATTAAAGTGGTTAGAGATAGACTCAATGCCGCTCAAAGTAGGCAGAAAAGTTATGCAGATGTCCGGAGAAAAGATCTTGAGTTTCAAGTGGGTGATTGGGTGTTCTTGAAATTATCTCCTTGGAAAGGGGTTGTACGTTTCGGTAAGCGTGGGAAGCTTAGTCCGAGGTATATTGGCCCTTATTAGATTATAGAGCGAGTTGGCTCACTTGCTTATCGGTTAGCTTTGCCTCCAGAATTAGCCAGGATACATAATGTGTTTCATGTATCCATGCTTCGCAAGTATATTGCCGATCCTTCTCATGTGCTGCAAGAGCAACCGATCAGTTTGACGAGAGATTTGTCATATGAAGAGGATCCGGTTCAGATTCTCGACCGAAAGGAGCAAGTACTTAGGAACAAGAAAATCCCACTTGTCAAGGTGCTTTGGAGAAGTCATCAAGTAGAAGAAGCTACTTGGGAATTAGAGGAGCAAATGATGCAGTAGTATCCCTACCTCTAATGACAGGTATGTAAATTTCGAGGACGAAATTTTTATGAGGGGAGAATTGTCACATCCCGACCCGTAAAATTTTATCTTATTTACTAGCTTGATTATAATAAGAATTTTTACCGTCTCCGACATTGAGTTATAGTTTAATTGGTCCCTAGAGGGGTTTTGAGGGACGATTATTTCGGAGAGTTATTCGTAGGAGAAAAATGTAACGACGGTAAAAATGGTAAATTTTAGCTAGTAAAAGGTAATTTTTATCAGGGTATTATTTTTTGGGGGTGTTAAATTTTGGATTGGGTATATGTGGGTTGGAACCGGTTGGGCCAAGCCCAAAAAATTTCTCTCTCCCTCCCGATTCTCTCTCTCCTCTCCCGCCCCCGCACTTGAGCCACTCCCTGCCGGAATTCTGACCGCCCGACCATCGCCGTCCGGCCGCCCCAGACCGTCGCACCGGTCCCAATCGATCGGTCTCCAACCCAGCTACCGTTCTAGACCGGTGGCAGCCTCTCTAGCATCGCCGTGAGGGAGAGACACCGCCCGGAAGTCCCGACTGCCGAATCGGTTTTCTCGCCGGAACTCCTTCCTCCGGCCGCCATAGCTGGTGAGCCTTGGCTCAAAAGGAAGCCCTCCTCCCGTGCTTCAATCCCTCCAAAGGGCTCCCTCCATCTTCAGCTAGGTAAGGAGAAATCGGTATTTGAAATTCTAGGGCTTTATTGTGTGTTTGCGTTCGATTGACATGGTTAGGCTTAGAATTGGAGTTTGTGGTAGTTAGGAATGTTGTAGAGGAGGTTGAGAGGAAGATGCTGTCAAATTTTGGTGGGCATTGGAGGACGCCGGAGCTGGTCACCAGCCGCCGGCGCCGCCGCTGAAAAATTGTTTTTGGTGGAGATTTTTATGAGGAGTATAATGGAATGAGTTTTAGAATTTTCGGATGAGTTTTGAATAGGTTTGTGAATTTCCGAAGTTTGGTATTTTGGCGGTTAAATAATGTAAAATCCGACCGTAGGATTTAAATCAATTTCTGGAAAAGGTTGTATTTACAACAGCCGAGTATGATATAAAATTTGGATCGTTTCGATTTAAGAATATCGAAGTTAGGCAATGATGAGCGTATTTATAGCTCACGATTAATTTTGCCTATTTTATCAATACTGGATTTTAGTGGAAAATTAATTATATATATTTGGAACAGGACGTGAGGAGTCCCGAGCAGAAGAAGCCTCGGAGCGTCATAAGGTTTAGGCCTAATTTGTGAGTCGACCTTTTTTTTAAATAAAAAGCATGCGATGAATGATTTTATTAATCATTTATTTCTTCTGATGAGATTTATTGATTTCTCGCCTATTTGACAATTTTTTCTCCTTTGGAGAGATCCCGAAAATGAGATTTTCAGTGGATATATATATTTTGGATATTATAAATTTAGTATGTATATAAATGCTAGCTAGCCATACGTGCTTGGTCCGTCATAATGAGGTAAAATACCATTATGGCGTGTCGTGATTGTTAGACACAAGCGTCATAGCCCTATATGAAAACTTCTTTCTTTTTCGGTTTATTTAGGTTTTCATATAGGGAGTCCACACGTATATATACACCGTCCTTTTCGGTCATAATGAGGAAAAATATCATTATGGCGCAACGTGAGCGTTAGACGCCAGCGTTGTAGCCTTGTATGAATTTCTATTTTTCTAAATTGTTTCTAGGATTCATACAAAGAGTCTGACGAGTGTAGATACATACGAATATATGTTTATATATAGTTCAGCCAGAGAGGCTCCATTTTATTTGAGTTTGTGACTAGCCAGTGCTAGTCGTGAAATTGTCAGATTATGAATTGAGCGCTTTTGAGCTGCCGCATGCAGTATATTTTTCTATGAAATTAAAATGGGAATGCATAAATATTTTGTTATTAAATTATTTTTGTCAACTCACTCTAATGTTATTAAATGTCTTCCCCTGAGCCCTTCGTTTTAAGATGCCCAGTCTGCAGAGTTCGGATTGGATCTAGTAGGAGACGAGGCATAGTCACCTGTATTTCCACCACCTTTCACCAGTAGGTTACCTGTTTAGCCTACCTGTGTTTTCTTACTTCCGCTACTGTCTAGTAGCTCTGAATACTTGGGTTTAATGTATATATTTTTGGTTGTGGGTGAAGGCTTGTTGATATTTTAGAATATTTCGGATGATGTATATTATCTTAGATAATGTTTATTATCCTGTTGGTGGTGATTGTTTTTGGGGAGCACGAAGGCTCCAAAAGTTAAGGTTGGATTTGGAACCTTTAGACGTGTTTGCAGGTTTCTATTGGAAAGGTTGTCCATTTTCAAGGGAGGTTGTACCGAATTTTGCGGTAAATCTTTCCTTGGAGGTGGTCCTCGCACGATTTACTCCGGGTTCAGGGTGAAATTCGGGGCGGGTCGTGTCACAAGCAGCAGCTGAAAAGCGCCTACAACCGGGGACAAGATGAATTGAGCAAGACTGGCTGCCAAGCTGGCTGAATTAATGAGGTGGCCATGCGCAAGTGGTACGCCGAGAGGGATGCAGCGAGGAAGGCCTGGGAGCAGATGACGCCAGAGCAGAGAAAGCAAGCCGAGATCTCGCGGTCCCTAGCTAAGCAGCACAAGGCCTGGCGTGCTACTTCCTCTGCCGCGCCGAAGGAAGGTCTTGCTGTGGGCACACCTCAGTCCTTTGTAGCGGTTGCAGCGCCGTCGCTGAGATCTCCTCGTCCTAAAGGGTCCCTTGCCACTCAAGTGGTGGTGTCTCAGGTTCAATCTTCTGTTATTGAACCCCCAAACTCTCGAGCCCCCGGACTCATGTCATCCCCACACGCTGAAGTGCCAAAGGTTCCAGCGAGCAAGTCCCCTGTCATTGGAGTGCAACAAGTGAGCTCCCTGGCGCGCCCTAATGTTTCTATGAGGCCTCCACCAGTATCACGTGACCCTGCTAAGCATACTTATGGGCAGAGGGTTTCTGTGAACATCAGCTTGTCAGGTAAAATTAACATGCACAGATTGAAGCCCCATAATACAAGCACCCCAAATCAAATAACTTACATAGAGAACTTTTATTTCTTTGAAGGGATTAAGGTTCTAGATTTCTTTGCCTAATCTATGTAGAACTATGTAGAACTATCTGATTTACATAGACAACTACAAGTCATGAACTACACAGTAGGTCAGATTCTTAATTATAGACAATCACCATGAGATGAAACTACTGCTAGCTACTCCCAGAAATTATATCTAAAATACAATAGTAAAAGTTACCCATCCCTCTCAAGCAAATGTGCTTCAACCCCAATCCATGCTTGCCGCGAACGTAGCCATCCCTAAGGTGGCCTCCATTAATTTTTAAGAGATTTATGTTCTTTCATAAATGAATGAAATTATAATTAAAATATGAAGGTGTAATGATTAATATAATGAATAGAAAATGACATACTACTACCATAAACATTAACAAAACACAAAAAACCTAGCTTTTAAAAGATTTAGACAAAAAATGACATAGGGCCCAGACCCAAAACACATAGAGGAGGTCTGACCCGAATTTAAACTAGAAAATGACCAAAATACTCAACTTAACAACAAAATTAACGCATATGCCACTCTCATATATATATATATATATATATATATATATATATATATATATATATATATATATCTCCATGAACAAAATGGACCTCCATCTCTGACAAACTCGCCCGGACTCGAATTAGACCTTTGCACTCGCCGAATTAGAACTAGATCTTTGGAGATTTCTAGTGGACTTCGGGTGCTCGTATGGCGGCGTCTTGCCGGTTGGGTTCGCCACCGAGGAGCTTTTGGTTGAGGCAGTGGACGTGCCGAGGTCAACCTAGGGATAGTAGCAGCTCATAAAGCTCCTGCCTCTTGGGTTCTTGGCACTCGAGAGGGTTGTTTTTGCAGAATCACATGGATGTTGCCCAAGAAATTGAACGAGATTGAGATTGGGATAGCCGTTTATGGAGATGCAGGAAAATTGATATACGAATCTTGGGTATTGCCCAAGAAATTGAATGAAATTGAACGAGCTTTCAATCCTCGTTGATCTGCACTGCGCGTGTGACTATTCATAGTGCTCAACTCTACAGGGTCACCAAGAAGAAGATGTGATTCACCATCTATGAAGATTGGGCCATGCATGCATTGGGTTAGTGCTCCTAATTAAGGTCATGGGCTAGAGCCTTTTGGACTTGTTGGTGGGTGGTGGGTAAGAGAGGAGTATGGGTTTGTCTAATGTGTTTCTATCAAAAAATAGAGTTCAAGCACTTGAGGGTTTTGAGGTAGCAAAAGCAGTAGCAAGATTCAATGAGTATGAGTACAGTAAGTACATTTGCATAATCAATTTAGTGACAACAGTAGCATAGGTTACCTTCAGCAAGTGTAGTAGCAACTAAGTTTCCAGCAAGTGCAGTAGCAGCTAAATTTCCAGCAAGTGCAGCAGCAGCTAAATTTCCAGCAAGTGCAGCAGCAGCTACCTCCAGCAAGTGCAGCAACAACAATTTTTCTGTCAATACTGCATTTACTGAAGCTGCTACTACACTAGCTAGCTGAACCAATAAAAACTTACTACTACAACACGCACTGAAAATAGCTACTACTACACTAGCTGAACCATTAAAACTCGGCTACTACATTTGTTGGAAGTGTGTGTCGTTGCTACTACAACACTAACTGAACCATTGAAAATAGTTGCTACTACATTTACTGAGCCACTAGAAACATATATGCTACTGCACTTACTGAACCTGCTATTACACTAACTGAATCATTAAAACTCTGCTACTACATTTGCTGAAAAACCTGCTACTACACTTACTGAAGTTGCTATTACACTAGCTGAACCATTAAAACCCTACTACTACATTTGTCGGAAGTGTGTGTTGCTACTATAACACGCACTGAAAATAGCTGCTACTATATTTGCTGAGCCACTAAAAACCTGTTACTACACTTACTGAAGTTGCTACTACACTAGTTGAACCATTAAAACTCTGCTACTACATTTGTTGGAAGTGCATGTTGCTACTACAACACGCATTGAAAATAGTTATTACTACATTTGTTGAGCCACTAAAAATCTACTACTACACTTATTGAAGCTGCTACTACACTAGTTGAACCATTAAAACCATGCTACTACATTTGTTGGAAGTGTACTAGCAGCTAACTCTCTAGTAAAATATGCTACTACATTAGTTGAGTCACTAAAAACCTGTTACTGTAGTTACTGAAGCTGCTACTGCATTTATTAGAAGTGTAGTAGCAGCAACATTCCAGCAAGTACAGTAGCAGCTAAAACAATACATGGTGGTATCTGATTTAATTTGATTTATTTTATAAAAGGTCAATTTAGTAAATTAAACCATGACATATGGCAAACAGAAAAGAATTTTTCCTTATTTGTTAAAACTTATCTTTATTTGTTTAACAACAACACAAGTAGATTTATTTGTGTTTCAAATCATTTTGAAGGATGTATATGTGATTTTTTTTATAATGAAATATATGTGAATAATATAAACAAGGTTATTTGAGAAATTTGATGGAGGTTTAGTGAGCAAATATATGTATTTAAAAGTAAAATAGAGGTGTGGAAAACATGAGAGGTACACTGAGTAAATTTGGAGGTCCCAATAATCGCACTCTTTAAGAAATCAAATCTTGTCAACCGTACCTAACTTTTCTTTTTTTCTTTTTTTTTTTAAGAAAAACTGAATGGGTTATTATATGGACACGTTTAGAATACGCTGGCGTATACGCACGCCTAAGACATGCATTAACGATAGGACATTCAGGTCAATTTCAAATCCATGGTAATTAGGTTAAAGTTGAGCCACCTCCCTCTCACGTGTTATTCAATTGTCAAAACGAAGTCAATTACAAATCCATGGTAACTAGGTTAAAGCTGAGCCACCTCCCTCTCACATGCTATTCAATTGTCAAAACGATTGTGAGCAAAATCAAGAAGAGCATGCTTGCTCGGAGAAAGACCAGGAACATAATATTATGTTGTCATTAAGGCTGCGTTTACTCACCGAGAAAGGGAATGAATCATTAGGGAGTCATTCTCATTCTTTTCTAAATGTGTGTTTACTTACACCATAAGGAAATCAATTTTGTGCGGGTCTCACGACAAAATCTGGAATCATTTCCTTTTTTTCATTTCTTAAGGGGGAGTTGGTATTGAAATTCATTCATAGGTGAATCAACTTTTTTTTTTCAAAAATAACCTCTTAGGTGAATCAACATTTTTACATACTAAGAGGGTTTTTTTTGTAAACAAATTTATTTATATTATGATTCCTTATTTCTCATTCCTTGAACAAGTAAACGTGCAAAAAGAATGACTCCTTATCTCCCCCATTCCTTCTATCCCCCATTCCTTATCTCTCTCATTCCTTCTCAATCCCATTCAAGTTTAGTGTAGAACTATGCTTACTGAGTCAATTAACATATACAACACATGAGTAAATAAAAATAAGTCATTGATGTTTCTAGGAAAGTATGCAGTGCCAAGTCTGCAAGCTATCTCATCCATTATTGGGGTACAGTTGGGTTCTCTACCACTCAATTATCTAGGCGTCCTCATCTTCACCGGGGCGCCTAACAGTGAGTGGTTAAGGCCAATTGCAGATAAGGTGTGTGATAAGCTAAGTTCATGCAAAGGAAATCTACTTTCTCAAGGGCAAGGTTGCAACTTATTGAGTCTGTGATTCAAAGTCAATTGATCTACAGCTTTCAGGTTTATTCTTGGCCACTGTCTCTTCTAAAACAAGTTCAAAAATGGATTCAGAATTTTTTTTGGAGTGGAGATCCTTTAAAGGGAGGGGAGCGTTAGTTTCTTGGGATAAGGTTTGTGTGCCTAAGGAGTGTCGAGGTCTTAATTTGAAGAATCTGTCAATTCTAAATGACGTGCTGCTTCTAAAGCGTGGGTGGGAGGTAGTGACCAAAGCTTCCCCAACTACTTTCCTTCATGATCGGTTTCTTCTGCCGGGTTTGGTTCCTTGTTCATATTATAAAAAATAAAAAAATAAAAAAATCCTCAATTTCGTTAGGATTGAGAAGAGTTTGGCGCTTACTTTTAGCTAAGTTAAGATGGATAATAGGGGATGACAAGCAAATTAGACTATGGTGTGATAATTGGATGGGAGATGTGTTGGGTGAGGCTTTTAATTTGGATGCACAAACTTGGGAGAATCTCGATAGTAATCTGAGTGAATTCATTTCGCATGGGACATGGGACTTGCCAGCTTTATTTGTGCAGATTTTCCCAAACGCTGCTACTGCTCTTACATCTTTTACTCTTCCTTTGGAACCGACTGCTGACCAGGTTGTTTGGGCTGATTCTTCTTCCGGCAAATTAACGGCAAACGTATATGAGCATATGACAATGAGTGCTCATGCCCCAAAGGTGGATCGGGGCTCACAAATTTGGATGTCTGCAATTCAGCCCCGCAAGAGCCTTTGTAGTTGGAAGGTGTTGCATGGAAGAATTCTGACAGATGATAGGCTATAGAGAAGAGGGGTCATGTTATGGGAGAATTCTAGTATACTGACCTGCATACCTGCATGATATGCAGATCCTACTAGATGCCAAATTAGCTTAGATCATCAAGGGCTTTAGCATAATACTCAACCGGCAAACCTTCCCAATAGTTTTTTTTTTATTTGTTTGTTTTACTTTTAGTAAAGTCAAAAATTTTGACAGAGCATGGTGGGTATAAAACTTTGAATTTGTTTATCATAATTCAAATATACAAACTTATCCTCTTACTCAAAGGTAAATAGTTAAGCTTTCCATCAGAAAATCAATTGCTACAGCTACAAGATTAGAATATTTAGCAGAAACTAAGTTATCTTACAAAGAACTACATGAAGAAAAAAAAAAGTTAAGAAAATTAAAAGAGCAAAGAGACAATCTTCCTAGAAGTATCAAAAATTACTAGGATATTATTTTTCAGTTACAGAGAAGAATTTACGAGTCAAGAGAAGAAATTGAAGTTCTTCAAGAAGCTTTTGAAGAAGATCAAAAATCTCTTGATATTTTGAGCATCGGTTAGATCCGCCCTAGTTGGTATCAGAGCCTGCTTGGCTCAAAAGCAGGTGAGAAAAAGACTTATGCCATAAAGTTGGCTTCTCTTGACTAACAAGAGAGAATCCAAACTGAAAAATTATCAGTCTTTCTGTACTACAAAAGGAACTGATAAGTGGGAAGTGTGCTTTCATTCAAGGCACATACAAGAAAATCAATACTCCATTGAATACGTTTGTAGAGTATTAAATACTCTATACGACAAACATATTCACCTCTAAAGGGAGATAGGAGTAGAAGAGCTTGATCCTTCAAGACTAAGCTTAATCGAGTTCTTAGAAGAGCTTGATCCTCTAAAGGAAGATGTTAAAGCTATTGGCTTTCATCGTCCTATTGAGAAACTTGCAGAAAATGTAGAAGCAATAATTCATCAACAGAATTATAATATCGCTTATCTCCAAGAGATAAGTATTGACCTTGAAATACAATTTCGAGAGTTACATAACAAAATCTCCGGTCTACAAAAAATGGTAGAAAAAATGAAGGAAGGAGAAAGGTACAAGAAAATTGATGAAGAAACACTAGCTCAAAATGTGGCTAGTAAAATCATCATACCCCTAGTATCCTCACCAACAGGACAAAGTAGGCTAAGGTTTAGTGAACCAAAGCTACTTGAATGGAAATCTTCAAAAATATCAAAGTCTTCAACGAAGAGAGATATGAAGATGCTGAGTAGAATTCTCAGTAAAATGAACACTGTTCCGGTACAATTGATAAACGCTCAAGATTTTGAGTATAATGAAATCGAAACTAGTGTGCGAGAAGCATCTGCTCCTAGATTTAAATTCAATGAGATCTATAAAAAAAGGATCTTTTATCATGGACTCTCACAAATTCAAAATACTTGAATTAATTGTTCCAGCCACAGGTGCAGAAACAGATATCAGGTTGATAACTCCTAAAGAAGTAAGTGAAGCCTTCCAGAGAAAATATTCCTACATGCATATTGGAGCAGTCCAAGTAGGAATAAAACTCTTAGCCAGAGATGGTATTGACTGTTCTGTTCTATGTGTCTTACAAGACGATAGAATAACAGATTTTAAGAAAAGTCTATTAGGAACAGTAGAAGCTTCTTTGTGCAACCAAGTTGCATATTTCAATGTGTTTCCAAACTTCACAACACATCTCAGAGATGCTGCTCACTGTCTAAGATTGAGAATTAAGACATATGGCATTTCCATGAAAAAAGGGATGATGGAACTAGCGATAGATTATCGAATCTATTATAAGTTGATGAGCTCAAATGTAACTCCTAATACCAGGTTTCTAAATAGCCCTGGGATTACTACATCTGTTCTCACCAACCCAAAAAATAATGCCCAACAAAAACATGTCACAAAATGGCATGAAGTAACGTTCCCAAGAGAATGGAATTTAACTCCACAAGCTGAGACTTGTGAATCTGTAGAAGAATTAGAAGAAATCATGACTAAGATTTCCCAAATTCAACTTGGAAAAAACAAAAGGAAGATTCTTCCTTATCAAGCAGCAAAAGAAGAACCAGAACCATCTGGGGCTTCTATGGAAACAGATGGAGAAAGGCAAGCTCCTCCAGGAGGTGGTCATACCATAGTTCAGAATACTACGAACAATCCGACCAAAATCATTTGAGAAAAAAATATCAAGCTTCCAAAAGGACAAGCTCCTACAGGGAAGTATGGAGAATGAAGTTCTCAGAAGTATATTCCTACAGAACCCAAATGGGGACAATCAGTGTCCAAAAGAGGGGTTTATCTGGATTTAGACCAAGTAGGAGATAAAAGAAAGGCAATAGACAACTGGGTTGCTAGTTTAAAGCTAACTCAGGCTCTAGTACTATCCAAATATGCCTATGAGAAAACTCATGCATATTATGAGTCAACCTTAACAGGAATAGTCCAGAAATGGTACCAGTCCTTTAAGAGAAGTTCTAAATGGGCTGATTGGGTAGTTAAAATAGCTCAGACTAATAGTCCTTTAGACTTTGCAGTACCCATTTATGCACAATTTTGTGGAGATATCACTGGGCACAGTGAACAATCCAAAGAAAGAGCCAAAGCAAATATTCAAAAATTGAGTATTTGTAACATGAGGTATTTTAAGGAATATACCAATGAATTCCAAAACTACTACTGCACTATTGGAAATATTGAAAATGACGATCTTGTCAGAACATATTATAGAAAATTACCAAAACCCTGGAACGACGCAGTAGCACAGTCATTGGAAGAAAACCCTCTTCAGTATTTTACTGTAAGAGGGATAGCAGAAAGAGTTAGGGATCTCCTAAGAAAACTATGCACAGAAAACAAAAAGTCTAAAACTGCCAAGAAACAACTCAGAGGAGTTGAGAATATGTGTCCAAAGATATTGGATACTCCAACTCAATGGGGATGTTATATTTCTAAAGAAAAAAAGTACAAGAAGAGGTTCTTTGGCACCAAGCATGATAGAAATTTTGCTTCTAAAAAGAAGTATAGATTTAGGAAAAAACCTGAATACAAAAAAGAACAGTCTTCTCAAACTTCTCCTAGGAAAAGATTCTTCAAAAGGAAGAAGAAGACAAATTCTTTCTCAAGAGAAGTAAAGAAGTGCAGGTGTTGGCTTTGCAAAGCAGAAGGGCATTATGCAAATGAGTGTCCTAAAAAAGATAAGAGATCTTCTAAAGCCTTAATAGCTAAATACGATGAAGCAATAGAATATGCTAATCTAAAAGGCTTTGAAGTTGCATATTCTGATGAAGAGAATGAATCAATATATTCCTTTGAGTACCCATCAGACAGCGAAACAAAAAGTGCTTCAGAAAGTTCTGAAAGTTCTGAAGAAGAAGAAGAAAAAGATATAGGACATCGTTCTATATTTTTATTACAGATACAAAATTGGAAGGAAGAAGCCTATGATATTATCAGTACCTTCTATTCCAATCCAGGAAGTTTTAATTGTGACTATTGCAAATGCGATGATAATAATACAATTCCCATGTACTGTGAGAGTACAGGAGAAACTTATCATCAAGAATGTTTTATTGCAGAACTCAGAAGGAAAACCAAGGATAGTGAACCATATATCCTGGTACAAGAGGAATAAAGAAATATATTCCACAAGAGAGAACAAGAGAAAAACCTTCAAGAAGAGATAAAAACGATGAAGTTTGTAACTTCATTAAGTCAGAACAAAGAAATAGGAGAGTCTCTTGAGTCTCTTAATTCCACAAATGGTGTAACAAGCACCAATCCTATAATTGGTATCAATTTGCCTGTTTCAAAAACTACTGAAAGGAAAATCAATCCTTTCGCAGAATTACTTGATGCTCCTAGCCAGCAAGAAAAAGTAATGCCAGTCCAGACCAGTATATATATTACTATAGGTTTGAAGTTTCCTGACTACAAGAAGTATCATCTCCATGCATTTGTAGATACTGGTTCAGGCTACTCTCTTGCTAAGAAACATGCAATTCCCAGAGAATATTGGGAAAAGTCTCCAAGAAAAGTTACTGAAATTGCAATGGAGGAAAATAAGATAGTTATGGATACAATGGCTAGAAATGTTAAAGTTTCCTTAGGAGGAGGAAATTTTATCATCAAAATTCTCTGGCAATGTGAAGGCCAGACCGCTGATTTGTTGATTGGAAATGACTTCCTTCTTCAACAAAAAGTAATTCAAACCCTAGAAATGATTGAGTTTGAAAAAAATAAAAGGTTCTATTGGGAATCTCGATTCACAGACCAATATCAGAAGTCGCCAGCGAAGAGTGGTGATTATTAGGCAATTATAAAGCCAGTTTTGTTGCTATAAGAGCAACTTAAAGGTCATACTGAGATAATAATAAATGATTCGACAAGTTCAGAAGACTCTGAATCAGAGAAGAATTCTGAATATCAAATTTATGACAACGAGAGTTCTGATGGAGAGGAAGAATATATCAGAGAGCATAACTTAAAGGTATATACTAAGAAGGTAGAGCAAAAAAAAATACCGACTCTTACAGAAATAGAAAATTTCCTGAAACCAGTAATCAGTGAAGATCCTCAATTGTATTGGGACAGAGACCCAATATATTGTCAGCTAAAAATGCATGACGCAAATGCTATTTGTCATTGTAAGGCCATCCCTCATTATAGAGAAGAAGATAGGAAGGAAATGGAAAGCCAGATTCAAGAGCTTCTTGAAAAGAAGTTAATCAGGCCTTCAAATAGTCCGCATCATGCTCCAGCTTTCTTGGTAAAAAATCATGCAGAACAACTAAGAGGAAAAGCTAGAATGGTGATCGATTATAGAGATGTGAATAAGAAGACCGTTAAAGATGGTTGTCAGATAGCTCAGGTGAGAGTTCTCATCAATAGGCTTAACGGAGCAAAAATCTTCTCCAAGTTCGATGCAAAATTTGGCTTTTGGCAGGTTAAAATGCATCCTGAGTCAATAGCTTTAACAGCTTTTGGAACTCCTCAAGGATATTATGAATGGTTAGTTATGCCATTTGGTCTTAAGCAAGCCCCGTCTATTTTCCAAAGGAAAATGGATAATATTTTCAAACCATTATCAGATTTCTGCATAGTTTATATAGATGACATATTTGTCTTCTCCAAAACTATGAATGAGCATTTAAAGCATCTTGAACAGGTGTGTAAGCTTATTGTTCAGAAAGGAATCATTCTTGGACAAAAGAAAATTCATCTCATCAAAGGGGAAATTGATTTCCTTGGCATTCATGTTAAGGATGGAGAGATTCGTCTCCAAGAACATATTGTTAAGAAAATTAGCCAATTTCCAGACTATATCCCAGATGCCAAGTTTCTACAAAGATTTTTAGGAGTTGTTAACTTTGCAAGAGACTTTATTCCTCAAGTCAGTGGTCTCACTGCACTTCTCTCTCCAAAAACAAGTTCTAAAAAGAAATGGTCTTTCATAGTAGACGATCATAATACTGTCAGAAAAATTAAAGAATTAACAAAAAACCTTCCTCCTTTAAAATTACCTGAAGAAGGAGATTTGATTATTTTGCAAACTAATGCAAATGATTATTACTGGGCAGGAGTTGTTCTAGCTGTTGCTCCAGATACAAATCATGAAAAGATTTGTAAATTCTTATTAGGAAAGTTTAATGCCTCAGAGTTAAACTATTCTACTGGAGACAAGGAAGTCCTTGCCTTAATTAAGAGTATAAAGGGTGCTGAGGCATTCTTAGGAAATAAATTTGTAGTAAGAACTAATAACAAAAGAGTTAAAAATTTCAAAAACTACAAATTAACTGATGCTGCTGATAGGGGAAGAGTTCTAAGATGACAAATGTTTTTGACTCAATATGAATATGATGTTGAAATAGTTGCAGGTGACAAGAACTATTTGACTGACGCGCTTACAAGAGAAATGGCGATGTTTGGAAGAGAAGGTCGCAATTCCAGAAGCCGGAAACCGGTATCAAAGGAAAAGAAGCTTTGGGAAAGATACAAGAGCGGAGACAAATCCGTAGGACCTCTTCATGATGGACCAGATTATCAATATATGGTTTCTTATGGAGCTGCTGAGTCAAGCCAGCCCTCAGAAAGAATTAAACCAAATCTTGCTAAGAAAGATACAGGTCAATCTGATAATACTGATGAAGAAAAGCTTGCAAATGAATTTTGCTGTGTCCGAAAGGATCGGCCTCAACTGATCGGTCTCAAGGGAAAAGACCGGCTAGCCCGTCTCAAACGGCAGACGGAAAAGGCATATCAAGTCCGTTTATGACTGCTGTTTTGCCAAAAAACATAAGAGACCCTTTTAGGGCAAACAAGCTACCTTTAGTTACTGGAAAGAAGGTCATTCATGATCAGTCTTTGAAGATTTTTCAGAAGCCAGTTTTCATGACAGAAAGGCTATTGGCCTTTAAACAGAAAATTATTATTGATAATATTCCACATGCGTTCTATGAAGAAAATGAAGCTCACTTGCTCCAGACACTTAAAGCTTTAACAGAAGAATTGTATGGATTCAAGACAAAGGAATACAAGCAGAAAAACGAGCAGAAGATTCTAAGGCTGTTTACCTTGAAAATCCTGAAAGTGCTAAAATTCCAATGTTAGCACTAAAAGAATCTGAATGGTATAGCTTTCACAATCTCTTAGGTGAAGGTAAAGATGTTTTTCCAGGAACATTATCTATAGTCCCCGGCCCATATTATGGGAGATATCTAGTTGATGTTCAAGCAGAACACCCCCAGAAACACAAATTATGGTTGATAGAAAATGGTTTTGTTCATAATCTGTGGACAAAAACCAATGAAGATTTGAAAGGTTTTCCTGAAATAATATCTGAAGCAGTCAAGAATATTAGACCTGATGGATGTATCCTAAGGCTAAAATTCATTTCTACTCCTCTAGAATGGACTGTGGTAAATGGTCAGATGAATTATATCTCTCCATATTATCATGTTAGATTAATCCAAAGTCCAGTCCAAAAATCAGTTATTGCAGGTGGCAATGGTAGACCAAATCAAAGCATCTCATGGATGAAGGCTATGACTATAGCTACTATCAAAGAAGTAGTTCTAAGAGACTATGATTCAAGTCTTTTAGCAAGTGGAGAAAAAATAATGGTCACTTGCTATAATCACCCTCCACCAGAGAACTGTGATTTTTTCACAGCTCTTATGAGAAATGAAGTTGAAGCCACCACTACATGGTTAGAGAAAGTAGAGAAAGATGATAAGTACAAGATTTCTTATCCTTTTGATTCAGATCTTGATAATGAAGAAGATAATACTGCACGTGAATGGGAATATAGCGGTCCCAACTCTTCAGCAGGATATGAAGAAAGTCTAGAAGAATATCACAACATAGTAAATATGTTGGAAACATGAGCGGTTGCCGACGCGTCAAAACAAACAACTTTTCTTTTTAAAAAAAGAAATAATTGGCTGCTAACGCATGAATACAGTCGACTTTACTTTTTCAAATGTAAAGTTATCAAGATAAGGTGTCCTTGGGTCCTCCTTTATGTTTTGAGTGTGTTGCCTTTTTCTTTGGTGTTTTGAGTCCGCTCCCTATATAAGGAGCCTTAGGCGTCATTAAGAAGGCAGAGATCAAAAACTGGAGATAGAAGTTGGTAGCTCTCTTAACCTTCCTCAAGAAGTAAGATAGCCAGAATAAATTTGATAAGACGTATTTTTACACGCATCAATTAACCCTATCAACAAATCAATCATAGTATAAAGCAAGCAGGGATCGTTCTAGACCGGGGATCCAACTACAGGGTTGATCCATCTAACCTAATATAAATGTCGAAATATGCATATAGGGTTTAAGAGTTTGATGATTTCGGAATAGACATTGGAAATAAATCCTAAATTACCTCTATACATATTTACATGTGATCAACCAACAATCATGCAAACACAACCAAACAACCATGCAAGAACAAAGAAGACAATCTCTAATCTTATTTAAGTCTACACCGTGAGCAAATACACAACCTAAGTTCGATATGCACATAAGTTCCTACGTGGTTCCTATGACATAGACATACTTTGAATTAGACTACGGGTTTCATTCAACATCGTGACACAAACAAGCTCGGCTACGTGCTCTACTTATAGGTCACACACATAAACTAATCATGTAATTATGTATCACATAAAGAATCGAAGTGTTTAAGCACAAGTCCAAATCAAACATAGGTAGAAAATCGGTGAAATAACAAAAACAATGCAACTTATCAACTACTTGTATCAAAGTCCTTGTCGCTGGGTGTCAAGATTTCCTCCTGTTGTAAGGTTGGCCATTAATTTTGACCTGAGCCGGGTGCTCGCGAGGTTTTGTTTTGTAATCAGTCTTTTAGCATCAAAAAAAAAATTGTTAGAGTTCTAAATTCCATCATTTCAAAATTTCTCAAGAAGTTTAAAAAGAATCATCTAAGCACAACGTTAGTGACCAGGTGAACATGACTGTATTAAACGATACCGGACAATCAACGTGGGCTAGTGCATCAACGGAAAATTTGATTTGATTTGATTATATTCATTCAATAAGACACATTGATTATTTTTCCTTTTTTCTTTTGTAAAGATATTGATTATTTTCAAATTCAAAGGATATTTAGGAAAACAAATCCAGCCATATTTACTGTCATAATTGTTGTGATATAAATACCGTTCATACAAGATTAAATCAGCTTTATAAAGAGAAAGAATATTAAAACACATCCAACCATATTTATTCTCATAATTACTGTCATAATTGTCAACGTTCATACAAGATTGAATCAACTATATAAAGAGAAGAGATTCACCTTTGTTGAATCAGTTTTCTCATGACCTCAAGCCTTGAAAATATGATGAGTTTAATATTTCTAACAAAGCTCATCATGATACTTGTGTGTCAAATTGTGTTTCTTCCAATGGGTCAATGTAGCATAGATTTTTGGCCAATGGATGCTAAACTCATTGACGAAACATGTCAAAAAACACCAAACCCCAATCTCTGTGTCTCATCTCTCAAATCAGATCCTCGAAGTTCTAGTGCTGATGTCAAAGGCTTGGGCATAATAATGGTGGATGTGGTTAAGGCCAAAGCAATTATTGGTCAAAACAAAGTAAGTGGATTACTTAAGCAGAGCCCAGGAGATCTACGCTTGAAAGTTTGTTCAGGTGACTATGATACAATTTCAAACCATAATGTCCCAAATGCTTCATTGGCATTTAGTAGAGATATCCCTCATATTGCTGAAGAAGACATGAGTGAAGCTGCTGACGAGGCAAGGGCATGCGAGTTTAGCTTTTCAGGGAGGTCTCCTCTAACAGATGTAAATAATGCTGTGGCAGATGTCGCGGCTATTACTGCAGCTATAGCAAAGCAATTAGGTGGTTGACGTATATCATGTTGTCTCATTGTCGGGAGAAAATCTGTTGTCTCAATTTCCCTGTGCCCTTGTCTGTCCCCCATTAAAATTTTGACATCTGTCATTTTAGTCCAACTCATCTAAACTAAACTCAACTCCGTTAACCTCAAATTTTAAAAATAAAATATATGCAAAAGATAATGAAAGAGCAGTATGTATGTTGGAGTACGACTTAACCTCGAGGGCTTCTCAACGTTGAATGCACAACAGCACACCAAGGTTTTAGTTGGGATTCAATGTGATCTTCTTTAGGATTCAATTGTATTTAACATCAGATTGGAGATCTTCAAAAAATTGGTTGTGGTTTCAATTCAATTTTGTCTCCCACTGGGTTCCAATCTTCCTTTCTAGAATTGAATTTTCTTATTTGAATTTCACGGTCATTTTTATCTGATTATGATTGGGTTCATGAGTAGGATCATTATGATTTGGGCTTTTGAGTAAGTTCTGGGTTCATGAGTAGATTTTGATATGGGTTCATGAATTTCAAGTTTTAGGTTCACTCTCAATATCAAGAATTATAATATGAAAATCACTTGATCATATGCAAGTCAAGTAGTTTTTTTTACCTTTTCTGGAAGTGGAAGGATAGGTGAACTTCCTCTCTAATTCTTATCAGCAAGTGATATTGGTTTTCATGCACAACCTTTCGTATGAAGAACAGAAGCCTTCAATTCAGCTTGATCTTCAGCAATGTGCTTGCGATGTCGTCTTTACTTCCTTTTTTTTTTTTTCAAGAAATAATTTGGGTTTAATTACTTTTGGCTTTTATTTACTTAGAGAAAATAATTTTCTATAACTCTGTTAAGTGGATGTTAAAGTTGCTGATGTGCAAGACAAGTGTCAAAAATTTAGTGGGAGACAGAGAAGGAGACAGGGAAATGGAGACAGCAGATTTTCTCCCCTCATTGTCGACCATGTCATAGTATTCGAATAAGTTGAAAAGATTGAATACAATAAAATTTGGGTGGTGCTATTCTTGGCTTCAAATCCTTTGTCACTTTACCCACAAAAATATTGACATGTGTTCTGCTATGTCACCAAATTTAGAGTCTTGCTATATGCACCAAAAAGTTATACCAAAATTTCTCTAAAATCTGATACCACATTATGTGACATCTCAGGTGGCATCTACCCAGGGCCGACCCTGTGTGTCCGGAGGCTATAGGTGAATATTTTTTTGAGGCCCCATAATAAATGTTCGGTAAAAAAAATTAACATAATATATAAGGACCATTTTCATTAACTCGATCATTATATATATATATATATATTATATATATATTAAATGATATGAAAATAGTTATTACTTGATTTGAAAGAAAAATAGCTTGATGAACTACGTTACGGTAAAGGATATAATCAAAATATATAAATTTAAGGTGCTAAACATATAAAATCTAAGAAAGAAATAGGGTGTCAAATAATACTGAAATTAGTGAAACACCCAAAAAAAATTAAAGTGCAAAAGGTATGAAATAGTAAATAAAAGTCTACAATGAAAATGTAAAAATATATGAATGACAATAAAAGAAAGACAAAAAAAAAACTAAGAAACTGAAAATGAAAAAAAGAACTTGACCTACGTGATTCGACCCAAGTAATGGGGGACATGTTCACACTACTTACCACTGAACCAAATCTATCCACATGTCATATATTTACACCGTATAATATATATTGAAGCTCCCTTAAATTTGGAGGCCCTAGACCTGGGCCTTGCTCGTCTTGGCCCAAGGCCGGCCCTTCATTTACCACGTCATCACCTTCAATTGAAAATTTTCAACATACTTAGTTTTTTTTCTTTTAAATTACCCTAATAATAATAAGGGATAATGACCATTTGCATAAAAATAGAAAAGTCAAACCCTAATTCCAATGATAATAAGATTTTTGACCCCAATTGAATGAGAGAGGGAGGGAGAGAGACTTATTTGTGCTCAAATACACAAATCTTTATTAAATTAATAATAAAATAATATTTTTGAGACATTTTTACCCTTGGTCCTTATATATGCTTAGAGAGAGATAGTGTAAGAGAGAGAGGAAAGACTTTGCCGGCAGCTCGCTGGATCTCCAGACACTGGCCGCCAGACTCCGGTCGTTGAAATTTTTTCGGTCACTGGTAACTCAGTTACTGATCCCCAGTAACTCGGTTACTCCGGCGACCGATCGCTGGAACTCAGTTTCTGACCCTAGAAACTCAGTTACTGACCCCCAGTAACTTGGTTACTCCGGCGACCGATCGCCGGAACTCAGTTTCTAACCCCAGAAACTCAGTTACTGACCTTAGAAATTCAGTTACTAACCCAAAAAAACTCAATTACTGACCCCTAGTAACATGGTTACTCCGGCGACCGATCGCCGGAACTCAGTTTTTAACCCCAGAAACTCAATTACTGACCCCAAAAATTCAGTTACTAACCTAAAAAACTCAGTTACTGACCCCTAGTGACTCGGTTACTCCGACAATCGATCACCGGAACTCAGTTTCTGACCCTAGAAACTCAGTTACTGACCCCATAAATTCAGTTACTGACCCAAAACTGACCTCCAGTAACTCAGTTACTGACCCCCAGTAATCCCCACTAACTCAGTTACTGATCCCCAGTAATCGACTTATTGGCTCCAAATATTGTAGAAACTCGTTTTCTAACCCTTAAAAACTAACTATCTGACCCTAGAAACCCCGTTACTACCCCCCAAATGCATAAAAGCCCACCGACAAACATCATACTTCTATTTCATCTTTGCAACTGCCGACATTCAATATTCAACATAATATAACTATCACAATAATAATTCTTCTCAGTAATACAAAAAAAATTGCCACAGTAACCAATACATTCAACAAGTAAAATGCACAAATCCAACCAAAATTCACAATAACAGAAAAAACAAAAAAAAGAGAAAAGTGAAGAGAGAGAGAGAGAGAGAATTCAAAGCTGGAGCCGATCGTCGGTGAACTACGCCACCACCTCCAAGTTGTTCCCGATCAACAATAAGACCTTCTCTTCGTACTCAAGCCCTAAGGTCTTGCAGATCTTGGCGAGGCGGTTGAAATGAACGGAAACAGATTAATCAACCGACGACTGTTGTGGTACTCGCCGTCGACGAACTCAAGCAGGTTCAGTTGGAGGCCGATCAGATCTACCACTTAGCCTGCAGACGACGTCGTGCTATTAGGAGAGTTGGACCCGACTAACCTGCTTCTCAACTAAATGACGTCGTCGGTAGATCGGCAGTTGTATTACTGGCCGAAGGAGTCGATCAGCGGTGGGACTGCTTCAAGGATCCAAGGAGATCTTTCTCCTTCTTCTCCTAGTGCAGATCGTCGAGGACCACGACGACGACGTAGATCTAGGCGGACTCTGTGGCCGGATTGGAGAAGAAGCAGAACGACAGAGCTTGAGAGAGAGAGAGAGAGAGAGAGAGAGAGAGAAATAGATAGATCTGATCGGTGGGTGAGAGGAGATAGATGAGATGGTTATTAACAGGGTTAAGGATATTTTAGTCTTTTTCTTAAAATTTGTGTAATTGGGCACAGTAAACATATTTTCATTGGAATGGGCAATTAGTCCCTATAATTAGTATTAAATAGTCATTTTCCTTAATAATAATAATAATATTAATCATAATAATAAGTAGTTTCCTTATCTAAATGAACGACTTGATGAGAATTAACCTAGCGTAAACGTCTAATCACCAAATGTATTGCAGACCAACTAATTTTCTCACCAATCTAGATTAATTATCATGTTACTGAGATTCTTCCAAACTGTAAAAATCAAACCCTTCATTGAAGAAGTGGTCTGCATCGTTCAACATGGATCCAGGCATATCTAATTTAATCATTAAAAAATCCATAGTATTGTTATAGGAAAAGATGGTAGTAATAAGCATAATTTTCCTTTTGGCAATATCTGGAAAAAGATGGTAGTGATAAGCATGCTCAGAATTTAATTGAATATGCATGATCCTTAACAAGCCCTTAGGTACCCTTTTCATCATCGATGACTATGCCCAGAAAATTGAAAGGCAACACAACACGTTACAAGATCATAAGGTATTGACCATGAAGAAAATAAATTTAGTGATTTTTATTTTTGATTTCCTATTCAAAATTGAAAAATGCTAAAGGCACTAAAAAATTATACAAAAACTCTATACCAAATGTGCCACATCATCATCTTAAACCTAATACTTCCCAACATGTATTCTTCTTATTAGACTATTATATTTTAAATAGAATCCAAAAATAAAAATCACAAAATTTATTTTCATATATTGTTTACTAGAAATCTAATCTGAAGATGATTACAGAGATTTGACGACAACCTCCTTAGTTTATGAACCTCCCTAGTTTGTTTTTGTGCTCTCCAGAGATCGTCTGCCATGTCCTCTAGCTAATAGATTTGAAGCTTTGTCAAGCTGATTGGAATGCCTCATTCCAGTTTTCTTTTATTCTTTGTCTTAACTAATTAATATGGAGGCCTGGCTTGATAATCGGTTCCTCTCGAAAACAAATTGGGGTTCCAAGAAAGAAAGAAACCCTAGCTATCCAACCCAACGGGATTTAAAAGATACAAATGATATTAGCCATGCATGTCTCATGAATCAGTCTCAATATTAGGTTTTCAATCTATACAATTAACAATGGATATTGATCAAAGTGAATGAACTTGAATTAATTGGACTTTGACATAAACAGTGATATAGCCAATGACATTAGAATTGCAACAATGAAAATTATGATCATGATGAACGTATCCCAAGATTACAAAGTGTTTCCTTTCGAGTGTTTCATTCAGATAAAGAAACTAATTATTATTACTATCATTATTAGATTTTTACGTTTATTTATTAATTAAAAAAACTAAATACGCGGAATGTGATGATGTGGTAGATGCCATCTAAGATAACAAATAAGATGCCACATAATTTGGTATTAGATTTTGGTTCAATTTTTTGGTGCATGTAGCACTGCTCTTCAAAATTAAACAATTAATAAGAGGAAAATGACCAAATGCACAAAATTTCTTAAAGTAAAGCCCACATCAATGAAATTCTTTTTCCAATGCCCAATCCAATTAATCTTAATACAATAACATTTATACCCTTACTCCAATTTCAACCACTAAACTTTCTTATCTCTACCTCTTATCTCTAGTTCTCTACCGATCTGAATTTTTCACTCTCTCTCTCTCTCTCTCTCTCTCTCTCTCTCTCTCTCTCTCTCGTCTGCTTCCCACCGTCGTCAGAATCAACACCACCACTATCTCAGTCTATCTCCTTTGTCGACAAGGGTTTCCACCGTCAGTGACTCGCCGGTGGTGTGTTAGGAGCAGTCGATTCGTCAAGAACATCGACAACCATTGATTGTAGCAGATGATCGACTTCATGTTGGTGCACGGGTTTAAGATCCTCCACCTCCGCCTCGTCTTCCCCTCTGTCACCGCCCTCATCGGTTAGTACTCTAGATCCTCCTCCACAATTGAGATACGCCGCTCGGTGCTCTCTCTCTCTCTCTCTCATCCACAGTCAAGGTTGCAGTCGGTGAAGGCCGGGTCAGATCCAAAGGAGGGAAGCGATTCGGTGGAAGACCATTGTTGATTGCAGATTGGGTCCATGGTAAGGTTGTCCATGATGAAGGCCATCTGCAGATCGATGTTGAAGAGGAAAATGGTGTTTTGGTTTGAAAGACAAGGTAATTAGGTGATAATGTTTTGATTATTGAGGGTAATAAACTTTTTAAGAGCAGTAAAAATGTTATTAGGGGCAGTAAAGTTTTTAGTATAATGTTTTGCTGGTATTCAATAACTAATTACTGAGGGTCGGTAACTAACTATTAGGGATTACTGGGGTCAGTAACTCGATTACTAGGGATCAGTAACAAATTATTGAGACCGATAAGTGATTACTAGTGGTTAGTAACTGATTATTAGGGGTTAATAACTAATTATTGGGGGTTAGTAACCAAGATTATTAGGGGTCAGTAACCGAAATCCGGCGACCGAAATCCGGCGACCAGAGAAAATCTCCTTATACATGTTGAAGTGGTGAGGTTCCGGCAAAGTTTTTCACTTTCTCTCTCCTTATACATGTTGAAGTGGTGAGGGTAAAACTGTCTTAAAAATATACAAAAATTATTATTTTGTTATGACTTTAATATAGATTTGTGTATTTGGACACAAATAAGAACACATTATATTAAAATGGGTTTATGTCTATTAAATTCATTAGAATGAGCAATAAGAGATTTAAATTAGTACTAAATAGGCATTTTTCCTTAAATACATGTTTGGAAACTAATTAGGTTTAAGTTGATGATATGCCACATCATTTGGTATAGAATTTTTGTAAAACATTTTGGTGTCTTTAGCATTTTTCCTCAATATAACCCCTATTTGACAGTACTTCAAAAAAAAACCCCTACTTGACAGAGTTAGAGTCAAATAGGTTAATGAGAAAATTTATTATTTTGATAAGAATTAATATAATTATAAGCCAACATCAACACTTTCAAAACGTGCTCTTGCTTGCATCACTGTAACCCAGATTTATCAAAGATGATAATTGATCTTTAGAAAGTTGTTTTTAACTACCCAACAAGAACTTTCAACATCTTTCTCTTCCCTCATTATAATGAGTAGTAGCATGACCAAACCTAGATCAAATCCTGCTTCTCTTTGTTTTTCTATGTTCCTCGATTTGTCTTTTTGTCTGATAAGTTCAAACTCCAAATTGATCTAAAAATTCCAGCGTTTTCACCATTCTACGATCCCCAAATCAAAAACCCACAAAATCTTCTGCCGTTTTCTCTCTAATCTCAACTGGGATTTGGTGAAAAACCAGAAGGAATAAAGCTTTTCAACAATGGAGGCTAGGATATGAAATTCCTGAGAGGGGCACAAACTGTGGACTGAGAACTAATCTCAGGTTCTTGTGGTTTATGCCGGCGACAAACAAAGAAAATTATAGTTGGGTAATTTGAGTTCTTTCGAGTTTCGAACAAGAATGGAGGACTTGATCGATATCATCATGATCTTTCATCTTTGTTTTCATCCCGATATGGGTTCGTCTCGATCTGGGTTCGTTCTATTTAGCTAATATTCTTATTAAAGATATGAGTAACAGGAAATAAATTTTGTTGTTGCCTTGATTTTTTTTATTTAGTTACTACAGGGACCTAAAGAGAAATTTTATGGTGCGTCTATTGCTATCACACAAATTATTTTGTTCAACTCACATTATTTTCACACCTCATTTATATATTTGTAAATCTACTTTGTTCACCAGTTAACAATACCTAAAATACTATTTTCTCATTTTTGTTTTGTGCACCCTACATATATTTTTTTCAATTTCAATTTTTTTTGTTCGTCATACATTCGATCTCTTCTCACCTCGTCTATATATTTTTTAATTTTAAATTTACTTTATTCATCGATTTACAATACATACAATATCAGCCTTTTGCAATAGTCATTGAACTCCAAAAACAAAGTGAAATTGAAGAAAACCATAAGATTACTATCATTTGGGTAAGTGGAATCACAAACTGAAAAATAAAAATCACATTGAAGTATAAATCTCAATTAAAGAACAAGAAAAACTTTCAAACTTAACAACTCAATGATATCCGTCTATATCAAGATGCACAATGTCTGTAAACTCTACTTGGAAAAAGCTTTGACGCCGATGAAAAAAAAAACAAATCGAATATATATATATATATAAGTGAGAGACTAGACATGAAAATTTACATATAAAATCGATTTGAGAAATAATGAGTAAAAGGATAGACAAAACATCAACAAAGAAAAAAAAATACAAAACAGTTCACCTCATCTTTAGTTGAATGTTAATGTCTTTTTTAAACTTCATAGAAATATCGAATATAATAAATTCAGGGTAAGCTTTATGAAGTACGTGTTTATCTAAAAAAATAAAAAAATTTGGAACAACTTATTATCCCTTACTGTAATTTTACATTAGGGTATATTAGTTATGGCTGGGCACGGAACGGGATGGGTCGGGATTTGGTGAATCCCGTCCCGTCTTGAAAATAAAAGAACGGGACGGGACGGGAAGACGTTTTTAGAAATCTGTCTCATACGTCCCGATCCCGATCGGGACTAGGACGAGATCGGGATCCTGACAAATTAACCCTCAAACAACATTAATGAAATTAATGGAAAAAAAAATATCCAAAATCACACAAGTAAAAAAAAAGAACATTAATGAAATTAAAAGTACTAAAATCAACAAGAACATAGGTGCATAGGTGCTAAATTACATCCCACTTTAAAAGTACTAAACATCCCACATTCAAAATTAACCTTCAAACAACAACTGAAAATATCCTATTTGGTTGAGAGGCTGGAGGGAGTGGAGGCATATCATTTGGTTGAGAGTGAGATCGAATTTTCTAGTGTTTATGTTTTACTCTTTTAGACCAAATTGAGTGTGGTTGAGTGCATTGTAACAACATGCAACCTAAAAAATCAAATATAAAATGATTAAAATCAGGTATTTTAATATTACGGGAGAAGACGGGATTTTTCAGGATAGTCCCGATCCCGTCCCGTCCCGTTTCAACATTACAAAACGGGACGGGATTGCCATTTTCAAAACCTATCCCGTCCTGTTCCACTAACTTTTGGGACGAGATCGGTACGGAATCGGGATTCCGGTACTAAGTGCCCAGCCCTAATATTAGTCATTCAATAAATTAAAAAAACGTATTGGGTGAGTAAAGTGGTTTGTGGGGTGGCAATAGACGCACCTAAATTTTAACACACCTCTGATCTCTTAATACACACCCTTATTATTTTATATTTCACATCAGATTTTATATGTACGTTTACTTACAAAAACATCCATCAATTATTAGGGAAAAAAAAAAACTTCCTCTTCCTAAAACTCAACTCTTCTCCACTATTACTACGCATAAAAAGAAAACAAATAAAAACATTTTCTCCAAAATACATCCCCTGAATTTCGACTACTGTCGTAATCACATGTACAATTTACCGATTCATTTGGTTTTTTTAATTTTTTTATCAACTTTAGTTTATATTTTGCAGACCAAAAATAGTTTTTAAGCTATTATACTTTTACTAGTTTCTTAACTTGAAAAAAATTATGTATGTTCAATATTTTTTTTTTCTTCAAATTCTAGCCGATTGATGTCATATTAGAGAATTGATGTTCGAATATAATATTACTTTTTAACTATAAAGTGAAAAATATCAAGAAAAAATTTATAACCCGATCAAAAAAATCTAACAGAAAATAAAAGAGAATACGTAAAGAGAGTTAGGAAGTAGTAAATATATAATAATTATATTAAATAACAGATTATTATTAGTTTTAAATATTGAGGGTATTTTAGGCAGTTTGGGATGTGTATTTAATATAATATTAAAATGAAAAACTAGATGAGTAGTGTATTAAGTAAATGATGTGTATTAAGAGATTAAGACTGTATATTTAAAATTACTCGGACCTAAAAGGCCCCCAAAAGAAAAAAAACAAAGGAAACTAAACTCTGGTTTTCCTGTCTCTAACAACATCAATAAGATCATCTAAGTAAGCTTGAGCAGCATGCACAGGGTCCTCAAAGGTGATAAAGCCAAAGTCATGTGTGATGCTGTTTTTTGCTAAAGAATCAGCAAACTAGCGCCTTGATTTTCTATTCAAACACTCCATCATTATATAATAAATCAACTGTTTAACCTATAAATTAAGGAAAAATAATATAGGAGGAACACCCATGGCAGTTGAGTGTGCATTAGTTGCTCTAGCTGGAATGCTGGATATTGTGCCACATTTCCCTGAGACCATTAGAGGCCGGCATGTCCCTGCAGTCCAGCGAAGTACACGACCTCCATCACTAAGTAACCACTTCCACCGTAAAAGCTCAGTTCTGAAAAATCAATTGCATGTGGTCTTAAATCATGATCATACATCCTACAGGTTACAACTTACAAGAGAACTTGTTAATACAATTAGGCATATAGATATATGTAAGAAAGACACCAAGGAAATAATAATCAGATTTACGAAACGCAACTAACAGTGAGGGTCTGGGATATTAAGAAAAGTATACAAGTAATATTGTCCTTGGCCTATATTTTCTGTTTTTCAATTGGAGTCATTAATGCAAAAACAGTGATTAATTAGAAGAAAATTGTCCAGAAATTGTGAAAGATGTTGCATTAGAAATTTTCTTGCAAGCTGAAGGAGACAAAGATGATAGGTTCTGAAAAAGGCAGAAGCATGCAGCAACTTTTTAACTAAAAGAGAGATCGAGTAAGTAGTTTATCTGCATATGATAGGTTTATTTTCATGCATACATACTGAAAAAGTGAAAAGTATAAGGTAGAAAAAGAAAAGCCAGCTTGATACAAGAGAAAAGTAATTAAATCTCGACATAAATGTCTACAGTTTGCTGCATGGATCGATTTTCACTACTTACTCTATAGTCTATATAGTGATTGTTATGCACAACTAGATAGAATAAATGAGAGAGAGAGAGTGAGAGAGAGAGAGAGCTTTGCTTAGATAAAATCGCATAGAGCACTATTTGAATTGAAAATGTGAAACTCCAGGACACAGATCAACATTCAACCATCCTACTACAGCATCTATAACCGTAGCAAAGGTCAAAGTGGTCCAGTCATCACTGAAATCACTTTCGACTTCAGCGAAATTGCAGTGGTCTGGGATATTAAGAAAAGCATCTGCCACACAAGCTTGGACTTGGAGAACTTGTAAGGTTATGGCAATCATATTCAACCTAAGAGCAAAGAAGAATCTGGAAAGCTCAAGTTTCCTAGCTCAACCAGGAGAGGTCTTGCTCGACTGGTTTTTGACTGCAGTATCTTTCTGCAGTAACTCTGATCTCGATCTATGAGGTAAATGCATTTCATGCATATCATGCTTTATAACTAATTGTGAGAAGATTGAGTTTATATTTGGTATAGATCTGTCTAAATTATCTGTGAGATGTTTTAGGCAGATAAATGTTTATCTGTTAGGAAAGTATACGAAATGCATATCTGTTATAACTGATTTGATTCTTGTTTCCTTGTTTATCTCAATCAGGAATCAAAGGTGATTCAGTTGAGGGGGAGTCCTTCCCCTTATATATATGATTGAGTTGTATCTTGGAACGTAGGGTTTTTGATATTTTGATAAACACAATTGTGTTCTTATTGCAGCACTGCTGCATATTTTGTTTTGATAAAAACTCTCATTCCTTTGTTATTGCTTCATTGCATCTGTCATTTCATTGTGATCGAGATCAGTGTATTGGCGAACAAGGAGTGCTCGGTTCATCTGTTGAAGGCTAGATCCATTGCTTGTAGAATAAGAAGATAAGTTGTAAAAGATCAAGCTAGTTTGTATGCTAGTAAACATGAAGATCTTGTACTTCACTGCTTGATAGGAACTGTAACTCTATTTGCTATTAGTGGATTGTTTTAAGTGTAGACTACTATAAAGTCTCGCAGTGAGGTTTCCTTGTGGAAGGTTTACACTGTAGTCAAATCTGATGTTCTTGTTCTTTTCTTGTTATTCTTGCAAACTGTTTTTTTTTCTGAAACAGAAGAAAACCAGTAATTAGGTCCTAAACATACTTTCAGAACTGAAGCAAATTCAGATAGGAATTATCAACAAATGAATTTCAATACCCAGACCTGAGTTTATTGGAGGATTTACATGAACAGTATAATAAGGGATGAAAATGAGTAGATAAAAAAGCAAATAAGCAGAGGATTCACAACACTCTAGGTTAAGGAATTTAAAAACTCTCTAGAGTATTCTTCAGAAAGAAACTAATCAAACATAACTTTAAAATCATCATTTACAAAACAATTTTCAGCTCTCCTCTCTCCATTAATACACATTTTATATTCAGCTTCAGAATAGACGCCAAGCTAGTGTGTCCATAAATACACAACAACAAAAAGTAGCTTATTGTTCCATACACGGTCCTAATCTTAATTTTGTTCTTACCTTAACAAATATTAGATGATTCTATCATTCTAAAGCAAAACCAAGTATACAGGAAGAAATTCATTAAGAGCTTGAGAGATTCTTCACTTGATAATCCAAATTGATATATATATATATATATAGAGGGCCATTCCATTAAGAGATCCTTTATTATGACTTATATGAGGGATTGAGTATTAGACTAACTTTTCGATCACATTTTTCAATCTTAATCATTTAGTTTTTAGGTCCTAATATGTAGATCACTTCTGCAAAATTTCTGCGACAAGTTTTCCGGCCGGATTGAAGCTCTAGACGGAAAACACCATGATTGATCAAGGTTGGCCGGAAAACTTGTCGCCGGCCAGTCCTGGAAGGAGAGAAGCCGTCTTGGAAACCTGTGCTGTCGTCCGGGAAGGAGAGAAGCTGTCGCCGACGTGAGACGGTGGAGAATGGACGACGTCCGCACTTTAAGCCGGAGTGCAGACGTCCGCTTCACATCCTCTCTGTATATGTGTGTGTGTCTATATATATATATATACATATATATATATATATATAAGGGATCCCTTTTTTTGACATATATAAGGGATGGGGGATTACACCAACTTTTCGATTCTATTTTTGAATCTCCACCATATAAGTTTGTTAGTTCTTATATATAGATCAATTCTGCAAATTTTCAGTCAATTTGATGATCGTTAAAGTGTCGAACAAAATTAAATCAATAAAAGAACCAAATCTGCCAAACCTGAACCGTTCATGCTTATAATTATAAATTGTAGTTTTGAATGCCTTAACGATCACTAAAATTTCTAAAAATTTACAAAAATGATCTACTCATATAGAACTACATATTGAACGGTGGAGATGTGATTTTGTGATTGAAAAGTTGGTGTAATCTCTCATCCCTCATATATGTCAAAAAAAGGGATCCCTTAGTGGAAGGGCCCTGTATATTCCAATTTTCCGGCCAGATCATCATACAAAGTCGATTTGGCCGGAAAACTGAAATTCGACGGACTCGCCGGGGATGGAAAGTGGTCGGGGACGCTGCTGCAGCCGACTGGGGTGGAGGCGTGCCCTCGCTGGCGCCGTATGGTGACGAACGGAGGGACGTCCGCACTTTAAGGGCCGTGCGGACGTCCGCTCTCGAACGGCCCCGTATATATATAAATATATATATATAGACCCTTCCACTAAGGGATCCCTTTTTTTGATATATATGAGGGATGGTGGATTACATCAACTTTTCGATCACAAAATCACATCTCCACCGTTCAGTATGTAGTTTTATATGAGTAGATCACTTCTGCAAATTTTCAGAAATTTTGGTGAACGCTATTAAATTCAAAATTACGATTTATAATTATATGCATGAACGGTTTAGGTTTGGCAGATTTGGTTCGTTCATTGATTTAATATTATTTGACACTTCAACGATCATCAAATTGGCTGAAAATTTGCAAAATTGATCTATATATAAGAACCAACAAACTGAACAGTGGAGATTCAAAAATATAATCGAAAAGTTGGTGTAATCCCCCATCCCTCATATATGTCAAAAAAAAGGATCCCTTAGTGAAAAATCCTGTATATATATATATATATATATATATATATATATACAGTTCTTATCTAGAGTGAAGCTTCACTTTGAAATTAAAGTGTGAAGTTTCTTATTTGACTCACTTTTCGGTTATATTTCCACATCTCTACCGTTCAGCTTGTAGAACCTAATGCATAGATCACTCCTGCCAAGTTTCATTGAATTCGATGATCATTTGGGTTTTCATAACCGTTATTTATACAAACAGTTCTGAATAGACACATTTATGGTCCGTTCGTTGATTTAATCTAATTCGGTACCTTAACGATCATTAAATTCAATGAAACTTGGTATGAGTGATCTATGCATTAGGTTCTAGAAACTAAACGGTGGAGATGTGGAAATATGACCGAAAAGTGAGTCAAATAAGGAACTTCACATTTTAATTTCAAAGTGAAGCTTCGCTCTGGATATGAACTATATATATATATATATATATATATATATACAGTCCCCTTCCAGAGAGGGATCCCTCTTTGAAATTAAAGTGAGAGACTTCTTATTTCGCTCACTTTCAAGTCGTATTTCCACATCTCAGCCGTACAATGTCTAAAACACAGTGTGTAGATCATTCATGCAAAGTTTCATCAAATTTGAAGATCATTTGAGCTTCCGTAATCGTAATTTACACGAACGGTTCTGTTTGGACAACTTTTGTTCTGTTGATTTATTTAATCTAATTCGGTACCCAAATGATCTTCAAATTTGATGAAACTTTGCAGGAATGATCTACACACTGTGTTTTAGACATTGTACGATTGAGATGTGGAAATACGACTTGAAAGTGAGCGAAATAAGGAGTCCCTCACTATATATATATGTATATATATATATATATATATAGATCATGGTCGTTTTGGTGTGGACGTTCGCGCTCAGCTTAAAGTACGGACGTTCCTCTGTTCTCCTCCGTCCGGGGCCGACGACGTCGCGCCTCCACCCCAGCGGACTCCAGCTGCATCCCTGATCACTTTCTCTCCCCGGTAAGTCCGTCGAATTCCAATTTTCCGGCGAGATCACCCAAAACTTCAAACAAAATCGATCTCGCCAGAAAACTGGAATTCGACGAACTCACCGAGGAGGGAAAGTGGTCGAGGACGCTGCAGAGTCCGCTAAGGTGGAGGCGTGCCGTCGTCGGCGCTGTCCGGTAGCGAACGGAGGGACTTCCGCACTTTAAGCCGAGTGCGGACGTCCGCTTTGGAACGTTTCTATATATATATACATGGCCCTTTCACTAAGGGATCCCTTATTATGACTTATATGAGGGATTGAGCATTAACCCAACTTTTTGATCACATATCAACATCTCCACCATTCAAACTCTAGGTATATAGTAGATCATTTCTGGAAATTTTCAACCAAATCAATAGAATTTAAGGCTTTGAACTAGCTTAAATCAATGAACGGTTCAAATCTGCCAATCCTGAACCGTTCATGAAAATTGCAATTTTGAGCACCTTAACGATCACCAATTTAGATGAAATTTTGCAGAAGTGATCTATATATTAAGACCTAAAAACTAAATGGTTAAGATTCAAAAATGTGATCAAAAAATTAGTCTAACGCTCAATCCCTCATATAAGTCATAATAAGGGATCCCTTAGTGGAAGAGTCTTTTGTGTGTGTGTGTATATATATAAACGTTCCAAAGCGGACATCCGCACTTGGCTTAAAGTGCGGACGGCGCCGACGACGGTGCACCTCCACCCCAGTGGATTCCAGCAGCGTCCCTGACCACTTTCCCTCCCCGGCGAGTCCGCCGAATTCCAGTTTTCCGGCAAGATCGATCTTGTTTGAAGGTTTAGTAATCTCGCCGGGAAACTGGAATTCGGCGGACTCGCCGGGGAGGGAAAGTGATTGGGGATGCTGCTGGAGTCCGCTAGGGTGGAGGCGCGCCGTCGTACTTTAAGCCGAGTGCGGACGTAGACACCAGAATGGCCCTATATATATATATCACATTTTCGAATACACTTGTCATTAAGAACAGTTACTAAAAGCAGGAAAGATATAATACTTGGTCACCCAGCACAGAATTAAAATTAGAACATGCCAGGGTACTACTGTAATGTGTATGACAACAAGCAATGAGGGCACATCGAACCATAACAAACAAACATCACTGTAAATTTGACTCTTAGTCAGAGAAATAGTAGTTTATTTTATTGCTGAAACTTAAGATTGGACTTGATAGAAATATGTACTTGCTTGGATGAAATCCTGTATCCCGCATCTCCTTGCAAATGATCCTGGCCCGGCCAAAATTTCCACTCTTACAAAACTTATGAATCATGGTATTATAAATGTGCTCGCTTGGATGAAATCCCTTAGCAGCCATCTTCTTGCACAAGAACCAGGCCTGTTCTAAATTTCCACTCTTACAAAACCCATGAATCATGGAATCTTAAGTGTACTTGCTTGGGCGAAATCCCTTATCCCACATCTCCTTGCAAATGATCCGGGCCTGGTCCATATTTCCACTCTTACAAAACGCTTGAATCATGGTATTGTAAATGTCCTCACTCAGATGAAATCCCTTAGCAGCCATCTTCTTGCACAAGATCCAGGCCTGTTCTAAATTTCCACTCTTACAAAACCCATGAATCACAGAATTATAAGTGCAGTTGCTCGGAGAAAATCCCTTATCCCACATCTCCTTGCAAATGATCCTGGCCTGGTCCATATTTCCACTCTTGCAAAACGCTTGAATCATGGTATTGTAAATGTACTCACTCAGATGAAATCCCTTATCACCCATCTTCTTGCACAACATCCAGGCCTGTTCCAAATTTCCACTCACAACAAGCTCATAAATCATGGTATCGTAAATGTACTTTTGTGGATGAAATCCCTTAGCAGCCATCTTCTTGCACAAGATCCAGGCCTGTTCTAAATTTCCACTCTTACAAAACCCATGAATCACGGAATCATAAGTGCACTTGCTTGGACGAAATCCCTTATCCCACATCTCCTTGCAAATGATCCTGGCCTGGTCCATATTTCCACTCTTACAAAACGCTTGAATCATGGTATTGTAAATGTACTCACTCAGATGAAATCCCTTATCACCCATCTTCTTGCACAACATCCAGGCCTGTTCCAAATTTCCACTCACAACAAGCCCATAAATCATGGTATCGTAATTGTACTTTTGTGGACGAAATCCCTTACCACCCATCTCCTTGCACAAGATCCAGGCCTGTTCTAAATCTCCACTCTGATTAAACCCATGAATCATGGTATTGTAAGTGTACTCGTTTGGACAAAATCCCTTATCTATCATCTCAAACCATAGCTTCCTAGCTTCTCCTATTGAACCCATGGTACAAAGACCATGAATCATGGTTGTGTACATGACAAAATCAGGAGCATAGCCTCTATCCTTAAGGTCATTAAAAATCCGAAAACCCTCAGCTGGCTTTTCATTCTTGCACAACCAATTGATTACCCCCAGATAAGTATGATTATCGGGGGCACATTTCACCTCTATCATTGCATGGAGGAGTTCGGACACTTTATCATATTCCTTCTCTTTACACAACTCAGATATCAACCTATCGAAAACAGCTTTTCCAGGGACTACTCCATCTCCAAGAACCTGACGAAGAAGTCCATAACCTTTCAATACATCGTTATCATCACAATATCCTCGAACCAGACACTCAACAGTCTCAACATCAGCTGCAACACCATACTCCATCATTTCTTGGTACAACTTCCAAACCATATCCGTCCTCCTAGCCTTAATGCACCCCGACAAAGCCGCATTCCAAGTACCAATCCCCGGGCACACTCCAGCCTCTTTTAACCTCTTAAACACACTACTAGCTTCCTCAACCCTCCCAGCCTCCCAAAGACACCGAGCATAACTCTCTAACAAAACCGGCTCGGGGCTAAAACCCGTATGCTTAATAAAAGACTTGGCTGCACTGCAGGCATTGCCCTCCACAAGAGCACCGAAAACCGCATTACACGAAATGGGGTCAGGCGAAAAACCTTCTCGAGTTCCCAACCACAAGAAGAACCGAACCGATAGGAAGACATTGCTCTGCTGCTTCACAACCTCACGGATAAACAGAGGATCAGAGAAATTCAAAGATGGGTATTCGGAGGACAGAGTGTTCTCCCATCTGGGTTTGGTTCTAATAACATGACAAATCTGTTGGGCAACTTGTGTGAGATCAGAACAATCCTTGGTTTCTACGGAAAGGTGTCGGATTTGGGTGTTGGGTTTTTGGCGAGCATGTGGGTTTTGGCGGAGGAATGTTAAGATTGAAGATGAGGCTCTGGCCATTTGAACTAATGGTCAAGTCTAGCTATAGCTCAGAGTTATTGAATACACGGTGGAAAGAAAGAGGTTAGAGTTTGAAGTTTACTCACAGTTATTTGGGGTGTGAGCTCTGGCGAGAATCGAATCGGAAAGTGAGTTCTGAATCGGGCTTCTCTGCTCCTCCGACGACACTGACATTTTGGATTGAGTTTGGGTTTGAGTTGGGTTCAGTGGTCGTTTCGGCGAGTTGTTGTTGTTGTTTGACACTTTACGGCGAGGACGGCGAGGACGGCGAGGGTGTGTTTATGTTTTTCCATGGGTCTTTTCCATTTTCTTTTCAGGTTGTTTCGGATTATTTCGCAAAATTACCTTCTTTTCTTCTCTATGATCCTAAAAACAAAAAACCTAATGGAGTTGGTATGGTAGAAGCAAGTTAGGCTCCAAGCAAGGGATGCAAGTGTTATCCTGGTAGTAAAAAATATTTGTGAAAATATCTCTTGCTTAAAATTATTCCTGATATCGAAATAATAGCTCAATCAATGTAATAAATACTTACAATCGTTCACGTAGATTATATGAAAATTATTAAAATTTAATAACATCTTATAATTTCCATATATACAAGCCAGAACAATCAATATTCACTATTACAGAGATTAATTTTCACACATAATCTAACTGAAGAAAAAAATGACTAACAAGAAACAATCTAGATACACAAATTTTATCGATATAAATACTTGTAATTTTCTAATAAAAAAAAATACTTGTAATTTTCATTAGCCTAAATATCCTAGGAGGATATATCTCTACATTTTCAACATTTTCTCATTATTTTTGAGTTTTGATAAAATCATTTTCTCATATTTAAGGAAATGAAAACTGATAGATCCACATTTTATCTTTTTTTTCATATATAAAATAGAATAATTAATATTTATTGATAAAAAAAGAAAAGAATAATTATATCTAAAATGAGAGAATGGACGGCAACAAAAAACTCACAAACAACAAAACAGATTATAAAAAAAAATTGATGATGATGATGTCAGTGTGTACCCTAATGGGATCAAATTACAATCAATATGGGTCAACCTCAAATTGAACAGCAGCATAAAGAAGAGAGCAAAGCCAAATAGGAAACACAGTGGTGATACAAGATAGCAGCATCCAAAATCAAATCTTTTTGATTTCATCATTCTCAGTAGTCAGATCAGATTTCTATCCCCAGTGATTTCCCGCCAAAAATGTAATCGAAATCCCCCAAATTGGGCCGTGTAAGCTTCTGAATCATCACCAGCAGCCGCCATGGAATCCAGCTCCACCCACTTCACAGATATGAGAAGGTGAATTAAGAATACCCACCAAGTTAAATTGATTGTTGAGTTTTAATTTGTTAGTTTTCAATCAATTATCAATCTTTGTAAGCTTTGGTTGAGCATTTTGTGAATTCTGCTTTCTGGGTTTTGTTCTATATTTAATACTATGCTGCTATGCCATGGTGTTTGGTTGCTGAGAAAATGGAGGAACAATATGACAGATTGATATGGAGGAACAATATCACTGTTGTTAGTTGTTAAGTTTGCTTTGCATGAGTTGCGAATGTTGTCTCGGATTGTTAACTAGATGGTTGTTATGGTTGAAGTGATTTCATGTCATTTTTGTTTTGTGTGGACACAGCTCGGATACTGACTCTAAGATTGAAGAATGTGTGAACAACGCATACCCTCTAAGAATGTTGATGCCTGTGATGAACAATGCTAGCACAAATGATGAAGGAGAGTCGATTCTTGAACCATATGTGGGGTTAGCATTTGATTCAGCAGACGGTGCGCGCGAATTTTATACTCTTTATGCAGCAAGAATGGGATTTAAAGTTCGGATTGGTCAGTTGTATCGGTCAAGAACTGATGGTTCAGTATCTGCTCGGAGATTTGTTTGCTCCAAGGAGGGATTTCAGACCAGTACACGGACAGGCTGTGCAGCATTGATAAGGGTGCAGAGACGGGATTCTGGGAAGTGGGTTATAGACCTTTTCCTGAAGAATCATAATCATGATCTTGGACCTACAGAGGGAAACCATTCTCTAATTTTGCAACAGAAGATTCTAACTGCTAAACCTGTTGAAGTGGTCCATAGGCCAAAATGCAAGTTGATTGAGGAAGTTGAGGATGGGCGACCTTGCCCATCTGGTGTAATTACTGCCAAACGTTCTAAACCGAATGGGGATGAAATGCAGTGTGAAGTTGAACCATCTTCAGGTCTAGAGTTCAATTCAGCCAACGAAGCATATCAATATTATCATGGATATGCAGAAAGAACCGGATTTAGGATCAGGATTGGTCAACTGTTTCGTTCAAAGCATGATGGTTCAATTACTTCCCGACGTTTTGTATGCTCAAGGGAAGGTTTTCAGCACCCATCAAGAGTTGGATGTGGAGCTTTTATGAGGATTAAGAGACAAGAATCTGGAAGGTGGGTAGTGGATCGTCTTGAAAAACATCATAACCATGAGCTTGAGTCTCAACAGGAAGTTCAAAAGAAAAATCTTTCTGTTTCAAAAAAGTTCATAGAGGAGGAGAATGGTGGGCTGGATGATGAAGATATTGTTGACATAAACATTGGGAACCTTGTCAAAAAACGTCGAGAAAACCACAAGACGATCCATGAGCTTGAGTCTCAACAGGAAGTTCAAAAGAAAAATCTTTCTGTTTCAAAAAAGTTCATTTGGGAGGAGAATGGTGGGCTGGATGATGAAGATATTGTTGAAATAAACAGTGGGAACCTTGGCAAAAAATGTCGAGAAAACCACATTGGAAGTGATTGGTACAGTGTGCTTTTTGACTATTTTCAAACTAGACAGGCTGAAGATACAGGATTCTTTTATGCAGTAGAAGTTGATTATGGTACCTGCATGAGTATTTTCTGGGCTGATGGGAGGTCTAGGTTTTCATGCTCTCAATTTGGGGATGCCATAATTTTTGACACCTCATATCGTAAAGGTATGTATCTGGTTCCATTTGCCACTTTCATTGGAATCAACCACAATAGGCAACCAGTGCTTCTTGGCTGTGCCCTACTTGCTGATGAATCTGAAAAGTCTTTTACTTGGTTGTTTCAAACATGGCTTAGAGCAATGTCAGGACGCCATCCTCGGTCAATAATAGCTGATCAAGATGATATTATCCAGCAAGCCATCATCAACGTGTTTCCAGGAACCCATCATCGATTTTCCATGTGGCAGATGAAGGCAAAAGAATATGAGCATCTAAGTTCGGTGCACAGTTCTTTTCAATTTGAATATGAAAAATGCGTCAATCAGTCTCAAACAACTGATGAATTTGATACGGCATGGAATTCACTCCTCTGCAGGTATGGGCTGAAGGATAATACTTGGCTGAAAGCCATGTACGAAAAGCGCCAATGTTGGGTCCCATTATACTTAAGAGCTACATTCTTTGCTGGCATCCCCTTGAGTGGAAATATAGAATCATTCTTTGGTACACTTGTGAATGGCCAAACACCACTTGTGGAGTTTGTTCCACTTTATGAAAAGGGTCTTGAACGACGTCGTGAAGAAGAATTAAAAGAGAATTTTAACTGTTCCATCTTGAATGCCTACTTGCAGACAAAAGAACCAGTAGAAGAACAATGCAGAAGGCTGTATACACTGAACATCTTCAGGATATTTCAGAAAGAACTTCTACAATCCTATAGTTATCTAGGATTTAAGGTTTATGAAGAAGCGGCTATCGTAAGGTATTTGGTCCGCAAATGTGGGAATGACGATGATGACAAATCCACAGTCACCATTAGTACATCCAATCACAATGTGCGGTGCAGCTGTCAAATGTTTGAATTCGAAGGTGTACTCTGTCGACATGTGCTGAGAGTTTTCCAAATATTAGAGATAAAGGAAGTTCCATCTCGCTATATCTTACACCGCTGGAAGAAAAATGCTGAATATGGTCTGCCTCTTTATTCTGAATCAGGTGGCAGCCCTCAAGAAGTTAATGCCTCAATGGTATGGAGTTTGAGGGAAGAAGCCTATAAATACATAGACGCTGGGACGACATCTCTTGAGAAGCACAAAGTTGCCTATGAAATTTTGCATGAAGGTAGATTAAGGCTTGGTGGCCCCCCAAGGTAGGTGTTTGAAAACAAAGGTCAGTCAGTCCTATTGATAAATTTTGTAGTGCTTCTTTGATTTATTATTTTATTCAGTTGGTCTCTGTTGTGTGATGAAAGACTGTTGAGCCTTGGGTAATCTTACATGATATCAGAACTATGTAAATATTGTATTATGCAAATCACTTTTTTTCTTTTTTGCCAAGTAATCTAATCCTATAACAGTCATTGTGAATGGCTGGAGACAGTAATTTTGCAATTGCGAAGTTGGATTATGTATCTTGTTTTGGTGCTTAGTTTTTAGTTTTCTTCAAACAAAGTTTAACATTGTATAAACTTCTTTATCAGCAAGAGAGTGAGGAAAAGGGAGAAGAAAAAGAAAAAACAAAAATAGGATAGGAGATAGAGAGAAAGGAGAATGAAAATGAAAGGCCATTGCTACAAGTTTGGCCAATTGAAGATAAAACACTGACAAAAAGATCTTGCAATGTTTCTAATTAAGAATAGAAGCTTGGGAAGTTAGGGCTTTGAAGAAAGTAATAGTTTACATGAATAGAGAAGAAGAGGCTTGCATTTGAGGAGTGAAGATGGTGACAAGTAATGCTCAGAGGGAGAAGTGATATATGTTGGGCTGTGGTTTTGCGGTTTCTGCTTGGATGACTGCAAAAGTATCGTCCAGGTGGATACTCTATGACACAACTCCAGACATGAGTGCTCACTTGTATATTGATTTCATAAACTCTGATACTGCTTTACTTCTTTCTAGTAGGTTTCATATCTGTGCCACTTCTGATGCTTGTGCTTATTTATGGATTGTACTGCATGTGCTTTATTTAGAATTGTTAACACTGATTAAAATGTTGAGATTTCTTTTTATTGAAATTTTTATATTTAGATGCGAATTCTATCAAAAAACAAACTATCGTGCACACTAGTGTGAATGTGTGATGAAATCGATCTTAGAATCTCTTTCTTTCTTTATCTGTTATCTTTCTCTTGTGCTTGTTTGAATTGAACCGACAGTCCTTATATTAAGTTTAATGTTGGGTTTCATGAACTTTAGATAACCCTTCCTTTATGCAACCCTGTATGCAGCTGACTCGTGTATCAAGTCTCAACAATCTCAATGATCAAGTACTTCATGAGGATTGATGTGTCTTGCTGTTCTACTCAGGTTTTGATTTAAGTACTTTTGGTATATTATACAACTATGAATCTAATATGGAACCAGGGCGTTATCAGGTTCCACATCTTGCACTGTCAGCTTCTCATTCTCTGAAGACATGATAATGCAATCCAGCAAAAGAAAAAGTTATATTTGATCTTCCTTGACTCAGAAATCAAATTTACCAGGGGGATATAGCAGACATACTTTCTTTTGCTTATTTGCATTATCCATATTGACCAGACAATGAGAAACCTGAAATTCAAAGATGTGGGCAGCTTATTTTGGTTTTCTTTAATAGAAGTTTATACTATTGCTGTTCAGTGACCTAGAGATCAGTTTATTGTCTTTTCATGACTATAGACTAGCAAATCTAGTAGAAGCTACCACCCAAAACCATTAAATTGTTGTCAAGCATATGTTGCTTTCTCTTTGTGAATTTGTTTCTATTTAGAAACGGACAGAACTTCAGAGTATTACAGACCCAAGTAAAACATCTGTAGTAATGGACACTGAAAGGCATCCTTTCAAAGCTTGAAATTTTTAGCCGGCTTCTTAACAAGCTCATATTCTTCTGAGTCTGATCATGTAAATGTAGTGCTAGTAATTTTAAATAACTAACAAGGCAGTCTCATCCTAACTTCCTAAGTTCAAATTTGTGTCATATGTCATTATGAGGTGACACTGCAATTCACTGTTTTAGCTCTTGTCCTTTCACCTATTGATCTCTATGCTTAACTGACCTTGGATATAGCCCTTTAGGTAAACAAAGTCACGCTCAAACGATGATAAGTTGTTCACTGGGTTTGGTTTTATGAGAACATACCTTCAATTCTAAACCAAATGAACTTGTTTTTCTCTTTAGGTCCGAGTGATGAACAATCTCGGCTTTGAAGACATTCTCTTATGGTGTTTCGGTATTTGTTCCCCTCCCTCCATACTTTCGATTTTCAAAGCTTTGTTTTAATTTTTTGCACTTTTGCTTCTAGTTACTTAATATAGGCCCTTAAATTAGGCTCTAGGTATTGGTAATTGTTGCCTTATTGCTTGATAGGAAATCATGAATATGCATATCGAGTGTCAAGCATGTGCAATAGATTCTGTCATAGTGGTTAGTATAGGAAAAGGCAACTTCGCAGAAATCCTGGGCGAAATTGCTGAAGACCACTTTTGAACCTAGCTTATTGCGTTTATGGATGCTGCAAAGTTTACTGGTTCATCTGTGTCACCAGATTCCAGATTGCCTGACATAAGTGCTCACTTGTATATTGATTTCATATACTCTTATACTGCTTTACTTCTTTCTATTTGGCTTCGTATCTGTTCCTTTTTCTGATGCTTGTGCTTAATTATGAATTTAGTTGGATATGCTTTCTTTAGAAGTGTTAAAATGACAAAAACATTCAGATTTCCTTATATTTCAACTTCTTTATATTTAGAAGTGGGTTCTATTTAAAAACAAAAGAGGAAATATTATGTGCGCTGAGATGCATATGACTACCTTGCTGCACACTAGTGTGAATGTGTGATGAAATTAGTCTTAGTCTCTTTCTTTCTTTATCTGTTATCCTTCTCTTATACTTGTTTGAACCGACAGTTCTTATATTCAGTTAAATGTTGGATTTAAAGAACATCAGATAACCCCTTCCCTTATGCAACACTGTATGCAGCTGATTCTTGTACCAAGTTTCTCAACAATCTCAATGATCAAGTAATTTATGAGGATTGATGTGTCTTGCTGTTCTACTCAGGTTTTGATTTGAGTACTTTCTTGGGGTTTTCTAGTGTATTCAATGACTGTCGGTAATTCGGTATATTTTCCCTCTTGTGATTACATGGGGCTATAATCTGGCTGTGGAGCAAGTAGTAAGGTGCATTTGAGAGCGATCACTGACCCTCCTCCTCCTGCGAAATGGCAGCCTCCGCCATGTGATACTGCCGATGTGTGCTGTGATGCTTCTTGGACAAAGCTAGGGCCCTGTGGATTAGGGGTAGTTATCAGATCTGATGGTGGTGAGCTTCTGGATTGTGTTTCAAAAGATTGTTGTTGCAGGTCTTCTTCTTTAGCTGAAGCTCAAGCTCTCTTGCTGGAAGTGGAAAGAGATCTAGGCTTGAGAAATGTCCTTCTACGCTCTGATGCATTGGAGGTCATCTCCAACATTCCAGATTTCCCTGCATGCAACGATTGGAGAATATTTCCTATCATTGCCGAGATTAGGAAAAGGAGTCAGTTTTAATTCTGTCACCTGGGATTGGATTCCCCATGAAGTGAATCAAGCCGCCCATGTCGCGGCTTCGCTTGCCAAGTCGAGGCTGGGTCTTCACAGATGGGGCTTCAGTGCCTCCACCCTCTCTATCTCTTGTTCTTGGTAACGACCGTCTGCCTTGCCAGCCGTAGTCGGAAAGTGGAAACGGGAGGGGCGTAATTGCTGCTTCCCTTTTTTTTGCTGAGGTGTTTCTGTCTGGTGCTAGTTTTTGTATGAATTAGCAGATAGAACTTCTCTTATTTACAATATACTATTTCAGAGTGACCTGCTTGCACTGTTCCCACACTGTTCATCAGGAAACAGCCGCTCTCTTCCAGCCGCTAACGTTGACTTATGTGAATTCGGTGTAGCCCTCCCGTTTCTCTCCCGCTCTTCAGTTCCACGTCTTCAGATGCTGCATGACATTCGCTCTTCTCACCCACGTGTCCCTCTCACCCACCGAATCTCAGCAATTACAGTTTCGTCCTCCCTCTTCTCTTTAATAACAATTTTGCAGATTTGCCCTACGCCCCTACATTAATTGATTCCTTCTCATCTCGCCGTCCTCTTCTTTCTCTCTCTCTTCCTGCTTTCTCTTTTGTTCAGCTCCCAACGATCCACACATCTTTGCTCTCTCTTATCTCGCCGTGCTGACAGGTTAGTTCTTCCTTTTCGGTTTTGCAGATGGGGTTGATCAAAATTTAGAGCTCCATTTGCTCTGAAACTTTGTACTCTTTTTCTTCCATATGTGGACTCTTGATCTGGAAAGTTTGGTGCTATTTGATAGGGTAGGCAATTTGTAGTGATTTTCTGAAATTGAGTGCTCTATGCTGAAATTGTGTATGTGTTATGCGGTGTTGCTGTTTTGAACTCGAGTTTGATTAGGATTTGAGGATCCGTTTTGACTTGAAATTTTGTGCAATAATTCTTCTATGTGTGTATTACTGATCTGGAAGGTTTGTACTCCTTCGATAAGCTAGATAAACCATGGTGAGTTTCTGATGTCCGGCGTTCATCAATAAGTTATTTTGCTACCATCCATGCTTTCGTTATGGTTTGTAGGAAATAAAAGGTTAACAATGAAATGAAAAGAGATGGGATGCATGTGAGGTTGCTAGCACATTCAAATATTGAATATAGTACCAAAGTTTTGTTGTTATCTTTTCAGCAGTGGGTGATATCTTTGTACTTTAATATAACAATTGTTCTGTTAATGGATTGTTTGCGTTGCTGGAATTTGATGTGAGTTTATGCTTTATGGTCAAGTGTGTTGGGTTCCTTATTATACTAAAGCATACACACCTCTTCACAATTTTAGCAAAATTTCTTCTACAATTTTTGATTGGCAAGCGATTATATGCATAATCTGATGCTGTGTGTGTGTGTATAGAAAGCTAGCAGCTTTTTCTCTTCGCCAAATTTTGTGACCACAAAATTCAAGCTGGGATGTTCTTCTAGCATGCTTTATGCATTCGACCTATGAAAGCATAGCGACGTCATGTTGTAATTGTTTATTGAGAACAAAAGGGGCTTATTAGAACCTAAAGCTTTTTGTAGCTTTTAACTGCTGTGGTGGTACAGTGCAATGACATTTTTTGTTTATGCGTAATGATAAATTGGGTTATACATGTTGAGGATCCTAAAAGATGCGATCCATCTGTTGTATGTGTTGGTATTCTATCTCCAAGTTGTGTTCTGTGATTGTTTTTTACATGATTTTTGTTTTTGGCAATGATCCTACGACCTCTGTTTTGTGATCTTTGCACTTCATGTTTCGTTCCCCGTAGGATATTCCTGTGTAATGAATTTTCGATTTGTGTGGCTGTGTTTGTAGTGTTTGTTGGTATGCTACTTGCTGTGTAATTAGTCCTATTTCGGTTGGTAACTGCAGCCTCATTTACTGAACAACAACTTTTATTGACATCAAGGTATTTAGATTTATGTTTTGTGGTGGGATAACATTCGGTAGAAAATTCTATGATTTTGGTCTTAGGTATTGATTGAGGGGAAAAGGTGGTCATTCTGTGCAAAGGGAGATTAAGAATGTGATGGCTGGACTTCGCTATTTGACTATTTTTTTTTTCCTTGCCCTTACTCTATTTGTATGCATGTTTGTCAGTGCTGGTGGACGACTGCTTTTATCCATTGACATCTGCTTAAAATTAGGAGCATTGGAATGTGATTCTATTACTTTACAATTATATATACAACTACAATCATATATATGGTTACAATATTTAAATGTTTTAGAACGTGTTACATCACATTGTCAAGCATTTTCAGCGTTTTGATCATTTTCCCAGTTACTTATAATGTTTTGATCTTGTTAGCATAATAATTTTATGTTTTCAACGGTTATTCTCTCACTATATCATTAGTATTATATACCATCAATGATTTAGTCAATATATTTATTCTCAGATATGGCGCTTAAGAAAAGAATGTATACGAGGAAAAGGATCTTTGAAGATATGCACAACGAAGGCACATCAGATATCCAACAAACCACTAGTTTCCAAGATCTACAAGATAATTTACCTTGTGAGTTGCAGCAGTTTGGTGGAACAATCAGAAACAGAAGAAGACCTGCTAAGAAGAGAGTATCCAAAAGAGCGGCCTTCTTTGCGGATTTAGAAGATGAAGGAACATCAAAAGATTTACAGTCTTTGGACGATGAACAATTCGGTGCGGAAACAGTGAGGGATATAATTGGTATGTAACATATGTACATAATCGATTTTCAGTAGGCAATTTGATTATTAGATTCAATACCTTCAATAATGTAGTTAGTTAACAAGAGGCTTTTTTTGCACATTTAAAATACAAGACACGATTAGCAGAAGGAAAATTCTTAACATTTGCTTTTGATAATCCAGTATTTAACTGTTAGTATCATTGATAATGTGAATCGTTAATTTTTTATGAATTACAGCTGAAAATGAGGTTCGGAATCCAATTGCAGTCGGTCAGGCTTCATATCAAAAGACTATTGAAGGTACATAACACCTGCAAGTTTGTTTTCTGGTATATTTAGTTATAGTCAATCATATTTAAACAAATTACAACTGCAGGTGTGGTTATACTGTACAAAGACGATGGTGATGATGAGTTTCAATGTGTTCATTGTGATGCATACTTTTGGCTAGATGAGGCGAATCAACGGACTTCAAAAACTGCACCTATTATATACACAGGCTGTTGTCAGAAAGGGCAAGTGGAACTCCCAAAATCAGCAAAGTCACCAGATTTCCTTGAACAATTGTTAAATCCAAACAGTGGTCGAGAAAACTTAATCTTTAGAGACAATATCCGAGTATACAATTCGATGTTTGCATTTACTTCCATGGGTGCAAAAATAGACAAGAATGTAAATGATGGGTCTGGACCTTATGTTTTTAAATATGTGGACAAGTGCATCATTTAATGGGTTTCATGTTACCGCCTTTCATGTTACCGCCTGATGGTGAACATCCCAAATATGCTCCCAAATATGCTCAATTATATGTTTATGATACTCGCAATGAAATTAGAAATCGCATCAAAGTTGTGGTCTCTGATGATGTTGGAAAGATCAAACTAGAAATTGTGCAGGGTCTTATGCATATGTTTGACGAGATCAATGGGTTAGTAAAATCGTATCGAACTGTTAGAGATAAATTTGAAAATTGTTTCTTGCCTTCATATAACATTACCGTGATGGGTCGACAAGCAAATGACAGTAAACAATATGAGGAACCGATCGGTGACGAAATTGGCGGTTTGATTGTTGGCAATATAGGAGAGTTCAATTTAAATAAAGATATTATAATCCAATCAAATGAAGGGCATTTACAACGAATTTTAAAAATACATCCAAAATATATGTCATTACAATATCCCATACTTTTTCCTTACGGTGAAAACGGGTATAAACTTAATTTGACATTAAAATTAACCGCCACAAATGCAGAAAACAAAAGAGATAAAATGTCGATACAGAGTTTTGTAGCATACCAAATTCATGAAAGAGGGAAAAATACAAATACTTTATTAAAATGTGGGAGATTATTTGATGTAGGACAGATGGCCGAAGAAATCGAGGAACAGATCGATCGCTGCAGGTCCAAACCCGGTTTGCTGCAGATTTGGCGTTCGGTGTCCGAATGACTATTATTATACATTTCTGGAAGCGGAACGGCCCAACGAACAAGACTTGTTGCTTTGCCACGACGTATGGGCTTTTTCAGCCATCCGAGTTTGTTTTGGACTTCAAATCAGTGTTTTATTAGTTTTCGGGATTTTTATGTTTCCTAGTTGTTTCGGATTTTGTTTACTTCAATCCTTGGGCTTTTAGGTTTGGTTGTTAGTCACCCTAAGGGTTTTGTTTCCTATATATAAGCACCCTTTTGGGTAGCTGACATTCAGTTTATCAATTATAATTCAGGTTGTGGCCCTATAGAGCTCTTCGCTTGAAGGCTCTCCATTTATTGGGGTTTAACGTTGGTTGACCCTCTATACTCCTGCTGCGTCATTATTTCAACAATATTTAGTAGATGTTTACGTAACAGTGGAAGAAGACTGTCTGTATTTTATCAGGAAAAACAATGACAAATATAGAATTGAAAAGCGTGATGAAATTTATACTGCTCATTCAGGTGGAGCTAACCTGGGTCGTGATGTTGGACAAAAAAAATTTCTTCCAAGTTCACACATTGGTAGTCCTCCAAATATGATAAATAATTATCAGGATGTAATGATAATTTGTAGACAATACGAGAACCCGGATTTGTTCATCACTTTCACATGTAACAAAAAATGACCTGAGATATTAAGATATTTTGAAAAAAATCCTGGATACAGACAGGAAGACAGACATGATATAATCTCCAGAATTTTCAACTTGAAATTGAAATATATGGTAGCATATATTAAATCTGGCGAGCCATTTGGAGAAATTAAAGCAGACGTGCACAATATTGAATTTCAAAAAAGAGGGTTGCCTCATGCTCATATGTTATTCTGGCTAAAAAAAGATTACAAATGCTACACACCGAGTGACATCGATTCTATCATTTTAGCTGAATTACCGGATAAGAAGAAGAATCCAAAACTTTACGAAATTGTTAGCCAATTCATGATTCATGGACCTTGCGGAGAAATTGATATGAAAGCTTCGTGCATTCGCGACCGCAAATGCTCTAAATTTTTTCCAAAATAGTACAACAACGAGACCATATTTCAAAGAATCAAATCGCCTATGTACAAACGACGTGATGATGAGACGAGATTCACTATAAAAAATAAGATTCATATTGGAAACGAATTTGTTGTGCCTTATAATGCTAATCTATTGTGAATATACAATGCTCATATCAATGTTGAATTGTGCTCTCAATCCATGTTGATCAAGTATTTATTTAAATATATCAACAAGGGTCCAGATAGAGCACGAGTAGGAATATACGGCAATACGGACGATGAAATTCAGTCTCATCTCAATTGTCGGTATCTAAGCCCACATGAATTTGTATGGAGACTATTTGAATATTCAATTCATTCGAAACATCGTCCGTATTCAATTTATTCTTTCTCTACTGCAGCAACTATTGGTCGATCAACCGAAATGAAACCGATAATCATATAATCAATTGTTATGATACAAAAATATAGTAATCACATTTTAGTGATCAACCAAATCTAGGGGCAGAGAAAATAACTGCAAAACTACTTGATTCTAACCAAGCCTGGAAATCAGCTGGAATCCTTGATGGTCTGGTTTACTTAGGTTAGTGAAGCTACTCACACATACATTCTCAGATCATATGGTATTCAGAAAAACTTTTTACAACAGCACTTAAATACCAAACGGAATAACACCAATTGAAAGCAGGGAAAAAAAAAATATGTTAACCCTTAATACTGTTTCGAAATCAATAACCAACACAGTACCTCCTATGTTTATGCTATTCACTTCTTACCAGACAAGATGCAATCAGTGAAAACATTACCTGTTCGTTGACTACAATGTAGTGTTCTCCGTCATACAGATCGCTGTCGTATACCTTGGGGCGCCACACCCTCACTGCCCGAACTTTGATTTGGAAATTGTGGTCGTGAGCCCTTAGCCTTCTGAGTGGTGTCCAAGTCGTCATCTTATCAGGAAGCTGGAAATCAAAGAAAGGACGGTAAGAGTGATTATACTGATTAAGTTGTGCAGAGACATCAATCGTGAATTCCAGTTGAGCACTTTACCGGGTTTTTGATAAAAGATGTGTTCGTGTGTGGCAGTAGGAAAACGATGTTGGGTAGGTTTTCTTTATATATTTGGAACATTTTGGAAGGGCGGTGTGGCCGAAGTCGGCTGAAAGTTGAGTGGTGTGGGTGAAGTCGGTTAAAAGTTGAAGAGGCAGTGGGTGAATGAAGTTTGTGCGTGAAGTAACACTCTTTTGTTTCTAGGTCGAGGAGGTGGCTATCGCTGTAATGGAGACGTGGCTTACTCAAATAGGTAAATAGATAGGCATAAGTAGTCTTCCAGTTTGATATATATCCAAGTATAATAAGTAATAAGTATAGTTGTCAAAGTATATATGAAAATTTACATCGGGGAAAAATGTATATGTAAAGATAGGTATAAGTTAGTGTATACTCTGATAGTATTAGCAGTCCATTATGATTTTGTGTAATTATAGATTTTGTAGAACATCTTTAAACACTATATTTTTAGTATATTTATTTGGGAGTTCGTTATTGTTACTTATTAAAATTTTAAAACGATTTTTCGATGTAGCTCTTGATAAAGCAACGTAAAGTTGTCCATGAGTAAATATTGGTTCTGAAAGGTATATACCAACTTGGTTAAGTGATTGACCTTGGCTTTTATTTATAGTCATTGCATAACATGGTTTTACAGGGAACTGACGCCGCTTCAAGGAAAATGGCCATTTAGTTTCAGTTGCGGTTAACGCTATCCTCGGTATAAAAACTTTATGGCCAATGTTGTTTCCTGTTAGTATCGTCGCTTCTATTAATCTATCGTATAATTTTGTTATTGTCAATCTCGTACCATTGCATAAACCACACATTTGATTCAAGTTTCTCAATAACATTATTGGCATACTAACTTTTAAAGTTAATTCATGTGACCGATATAAAAGATTTAGAAATTCGGTTGGATATAAAAGATTAATATTTTCATTATTACCAGAATCAAAAGAGATTGTATCAGAACTGTAATACGTAGTTTTTTCCCTGGTAGTATGCTTATTGCGTAGTTATTCATATTTTGAGCGGTTGAATTGTGTGGTATGACGATTGCACGTTCTCTTAAGTAATCAATGTTTTTGTAATTGTTGTAAAAGTTAGGATATGTTGCGTTAAAAATTGCCTGTATAGGATCGACGTAAGAGTCGATCAATAAATCTCCTGGTATTTCAATCCAAGACGTGTCATTATCGTTTGTATGGTATGATGCTTGTATACGGCCTTCGCCGATTTGTAACATCCATTTTGCAAAGTCCGAGATGTCTTTTTTTTCATTTTCAGTAAGACCATTCCTTAATAGTCTCATATTTTCCGTTAAGTTAAATATTTCAAAAGATGGCCAGAGATGCGAGCTATTTAACGATACCTCGATAATTTTTTCTTTACTTTTTTCGATCAGTAAGATTTGTCTGAAATATCCCCCTAACAAAATTGGTTTTCCACCAAACGGTTTTTTTGCCTGGACTTGTGTGTCATCAGAATTTGAAAGAATGTCACGAAGATTTTTTTCTAGCGATTCAAAACAATACTTGTTACACATTGGAGCTTCATCCCAAATAATTAAGCTTGTTTTTTCTAGAAGCTTCGCAAGAAGAGGGAAGAGTTTTTTCTAGCGATTCAAAACAATACTTGTTACACATTGGAGCTTCATCCCAAATAATTAAGCTTGTTTTTTCTAGAAGCTTCGCAAGAAGAGTCCCTTTTTTAATCGGACATGTAGTATAGTCATGTACTATAAGGGGAATCTTAAAGCGTGAATGCGCAGTTCTGCCGTTTGGAAGTAATAATGATGATATACTAGATGAGGCCACAGCTAAAACAATTTCGCTTTCTGATCTCAATTTGCAAATTATGGTATGCCATAAAAAAGTTTTTCCTGTGCCTCTACTACCGTGAACGAAAAAAGTTGCAGATTTTTTCTCCTCAACTACGTTGATGACCCGGTCATGCACATTTCTTTGGTTAGTGTTTAATTGAGCGATCGGATTTGCATGTTCTTGCTTTAGCACCTGAACATCATAGTTGAATTCTTCTCTTAGCAACCTGTTGTTAAGTTCCGATATCTTGTTTTCATCTGGCATTGGTAATCGATAATCTTTTAATGATTGAGATGACATGTTCAATAATCGTTCCAATTCAAACAAAAGATTATTTTTGAGCTGTGGCTCTGGTATATTTAAATCAGGGTCACCCATTTCGGTCCGAGTTTTATGTACAATATCTTCACACATGTTTATCCAATGTATCTCAAGAAGCTTTTTTGGATTTACAACGTCACAGAATATAAGTATGGTAACAAATAAATAGCGTATTTCTGAAGCTGTAGCAACATGCGATGAGATTGTTAATGCTTCAATCCATTCCTTGTCATTACCTAATAGACCTAAAGCTTCACACGCTTCTTGATAAGAAGAATATGTAACACTATTAATAGTTCTGACCCAAATAAAATCACAACCACCTTTCAGGATAGTCAATAACATTCGCAAATAATATAATTCGCCTCTCATGGGGTGGATATAAGCTATTCTACCAATTGTCTTATATTATTTTCTTGGTGACCACATTTTTTTGCTTTTATCCCAAACAAATTTAGTCGGAAATTCAGCATAAGTTAATTCTTTTGCCTCATCATGAGTATTATCTTTCTGAAAGTTTTGTTCGCACTAAACCAACTAGTAAGAGTTGTACGATTGTTTGCTTTATTTTTGACAACAGATTCGAGAGAATCAGTTTCTCTAAACACAACATTTTCTTGTGAAGGTAGATGAACATCTAAACAACATTTAATAACATAAATCGCCTTATAGGATCATTTTTCTAAGATTTCATGCTAGCATTTAACGTCTAAATTGGAAGAAATTTCAACAATTGAGCATGATTTATGAAAATTAAAAACTTTAGGGGGTAAATTTTTTTAAAATTGAGAGTATGGGGACTGAAATAATGCTAACCCTAAACTTTAAGGGGTAAACTGAATTTAATCCATGAATTTAATTTAGATTTTAGTTATAGCTGTGTGGATACTTAGTGATATATTGTTGATTCATGAGCTATAAATATGTTGTTGTTGAAGGGTCATTTGGTTAATTATATATAAGTTTGTGATTGTATTGTGTTATCAATCGATGAATTACAATATTTCTTTCTTCGCCGGCATTGTTCATGCATCATTTTCCTTCTCTTGAGTATTTCAGTGAGCTAATATTTGTTCAACCCAACGCACAAATCTTTTGTATTAGCTTTTCTAGATCAGAGAAGGAACATGGACACAAACTTGATCCACTACTAAACATTCACAAACTTGACTATGAATCTTATATGGAACAAAGGCATTATCAGATTCCACATCTTGAATTGTCAGTTTCGCATTCTCTCAAGGCATATATTGATAATGCAATCCAGCAAAAGAAAAGTTATATTTGATTCTTACTCAAAAATCAAACTTACCTTTTGATGTAGCAGACAAATTTTTTTTTGCTTATTTGCATCATCCATATTGACCAGACAATGAGAAACCTGAATTTCTGTTTGGTTTATTTTGATTTAAAGATGTGAGAAGCTTATTTATACCCATATTTGTGTAGAAACATGCTGGTAAAGAGAAAAAAATATCGCCATGGCAACCCAACCCGACCATTTCCTCCACCTTTAACATGTCCATGAGATGAACGTTATGAAATTATTAACTAGATGCACAGGATATTGGATCAACATGTTTCCAGATCAAGCTCGTCTGCAAAACCTTGTGGTCTATGAGTAGTTGACTATACAAAGCTATGATCTACTAGTTTTTTAATACTCACTATATATACCCGCAGTAATCCGCTTCATATAGTTGTGAGAGTTTGATCATGTAAATGATATTAGTAATTTTAAATAACTAACAAGGCAGAGCTTACTCTCATCCTAACTATCTAAGTTCAATTTGTGTCATATGTGGTTATGAAGAGACACACTGCAAATCATCGTGTCTGGTCTTGTTCTTTCACTCTTGTTGATCTCTATACATGATTGACCTTGGATATAATCCTCTAGGTTAACAAAGTCACGCTCAAACAAAACGTAGTTCACTCGGTTTGTTTCACGAAGATATATGTTCAAATTCTAAACCAATTTTATCTGACTTTTTTTCTCTTCTAGGTAGTGATGAACGATCAATCCCTGCCTTGAAGAAAACCTATCCATATTTTTGCCTGGTTTATCCTGAAATTACTAAATCAAGAATTTTTCCTTATATAAAGCAAAGATCGTATAGTTACGTGCTGTATAACTCAGTCCACATTAATGTACCATAGATACACGTATGTATTATTTTGTTCTGTTAATCATTAAATATAAAGAAAAAACTTCCATCCAAACTAGTTCGGATGCTCGCGTCTGAACTCTAACATATATATTTGCATATGGTTGGCAATATAAATTCATGATCTAGTCATCCAACCTTCAATGATCATCTTAGCAAAAAGAATTAAAGAGAACAGATTTTGTTTACTTGATCAGTAACATCAAACTAATGTATGGTTGGCCATGAGACTGCTAACTCTCACTAAAACTGTACGTTTGATCACTTTGATGCTATTGAATAAGAAAGCGATTTCTATTTTCTTTGATTTTTGGCCGATATCTTCAAATGTTGACTTAATGTATGAACGGTTAGATCATGGATTTACATTGCCCAACAAATGCAAATAACATAAAGTTTGAATGAAAGCATCCAAACTAGTTTAAATGCATGTATTTTCCGAAAATAATTGAATGTACTGTATCACTTCAAAAACAAAAAGACAATTTAATGTATTCTTTTCTCAATAATTCTATTTTCATCTATGGGTTGTGGCCAAGAAAATAAACTCCCTTTTCTAGCAAAGATACAATTCCTTTTCTGGATTCTCAATTTATATTAAGACAACTATTGCTTCCAGAACCTCTCATCTTCACTCCCAATTCCCTATAAAACGCTCCCTATGCCAACACTAAAGTCCACGACTAAAACCCTAACAAGGCTTACATCATATATATCCAGATTATCCTCCTCATCATCTTTTTCTATAAACACTTTCATAACCATCATCGATCCAAAATGGTGAAGATGAAAATGGTGGTGGTGATAGTACCCGAGAGCGTCACATAAGCCTTGTTTTATCGAATCTATGATTTACCAAAAGTGCAAAGGTCGTTCTGGATTCAAATCAATAACACAAATCAATGTGCTATTGCAGAACCAACATACTGCACCATTCAAGTAAGCCCTCGTCATTCCCAGACGATTCGCCTCCACAACCCAATGTGAGCAACTTCCAAGCCCTGATCTTTTATTTTCAAAATTTCTCTCAGTTGTATTGAAAACTAGACTCTGACTGCTAAGAGTTGAACACCAATGAGGACCTAGACATGGAGCTGATATTAACTGGAAGCTGCACATACCATTCATGCAACGAATCAATGATTTACCAGACAATGAATATCTTACCGGAGGAAGAATAAATTTAGTTTAGATATTAGTTGTAGTTGAGTCACTTTAGTGGTTAGCTTTGTGACATATTGCTGACACCTGAGCTATATATATATATATTTGTTGTTGAAGGCTAATTTGGTTAATTATAGGGCCAATTACATATAAGTCCACTATGACACATTTTTCCCACATAGGTCCACCTCAACATTTTTACCCATATAAGTCCAGTTCATCCAAGTTCACCCCAAATATCCTTCCATGTTAGGTATCAGCTTTCAACTTAATTACGCATCTACCATCACGACTTAATCTCCACCCTCTCTCTCCATCCACCCACACTCATCCAAAAAGCAACTCTCTCTCTCTCTCTCTCTCTCTCTCTCTCTCTCCCCACCGCTCTCGCCGATCTCGTCGCCTCCCTCTATCACAGTGACCACCGTCGCTGATCTCGTCGCCTCCCTCCATCACAGTGACCACCGTCGCCGATCTCGTCACCTCCCTCCATCACAGTGATTACCGTCGCCGATCTCGTCGCCTCCCTCTATCACAGTGATCACCGTCGCCGATCTCGGCCTCATCCGTTTCTGTTTCTGTGACGTAAGTTTCCGATCCCTTTTAGACTTTGTTTACATGAATTAGTGTTTGAATGGCGATTTGAACTGTACTGGATTTGCTAAGAAATGCAGGGATCTAGTGTAACTCCAGATGATGAACACCACGTAACCAATTTGGCAATATGGAATTTTGTAGTAGTTTTCGTAGTAGTAGCTTTCTACTTCCTCGATAGTAGCTTTTGTGGTATTGTTTAGTAGTTTTTCGTAGTAGTAGCTTTCTACTTCCTTGGCAGTAGCTTTTGTGGCATTGTGTAGTAGTTTTTCATAGTAGTAACTTTCTTATTCCTTGACAGTAGCTTTCTACTTCCTTGGCAGTAGCTTTCTACTTCCTTGGCAGTAGCTTTTGTGGTATTGTTTAGTAGTTTTTCGTTGTAGTAGCTTTCTACTTCCTTGGCAGTAGCTTTTGTGGTATTGTGTAGTAGTTTTAGTAGTAAGTTTCTTATTCCTTGACAATAGCTGCCTATTTCCTTGGAAGTAGCTGTCTACTTCCTTGGAAGTAGCTTTTGTGGTATTATGTAGTAGTTTTTCGTAGTAGTAGCTTTCTACTTCCTTGGCAGTAGCTTTTCGTAGTAGTAGCGTTCATATTCCTTAACTTGTCTCTCATGTTTTATTGATAGTTGCTCAGGTTATAATGGCTGAAACTAAAGACATAGTAAAGACACAGTATAGAGCAAGTTTACACCCATGGTATGTCACAATGGAGGAGTACCGCAATTTTCTACATGACCACACAAAAACAAGGTTGATGAATCATTCACCTTTTTGGAACTTCATGAAGATCTTTTATCATGGAGGGATGAAGAAGAAAGACTACAAGAAGGCCGACGAAGATATTAGAAGGATGATAAACGCCTACAATGTGGAACAGAAAGGCTGCATGTTTGGGGAGCGGCTACGGATAATATCATTCGATGATGTATCCAACATATTTGGCATGCCAAAGGAAGGGTTGATGTTAAACGCTGCTGCCCATATCACTAAGCCTGAGGATAACTTCATCATCAATACGTACTTTAAAGGAGATAAAGTAACAAAGGTGATGATTGATGATGCATTGAGAGTGGCTATTCATGGCAAGAAGCAGCAAAAACCAAGGGATGTAGTATGCCTTTTGACAATGAGCATCTTTGCTACTTTCTTTTTTTGTGGCTTGGGTAGCACATTATCATGGAAGTTGGTGGAGACGTGCACAGATGACATGACTCTGAAAAATTACAATTGGGCGCAAATAATTTTGGATTATCTCCATCAAGGCCTAAGCAAGAAGAAGGAGGACAAAGATGTGGCATTATTTGGTTGTTTACCGCTTATGATGGTAAGCATTTGTAGCTTATACGACAGTAGATTTTGTAGTCTATGATAGTAGTTGTTGCATTCGTTGACAGTAGCTTTTGTAGTCTATGATAGTAGTTTTATTATTCGTTGATAGTAACTTTTTTAGCTTATAACTGATTTGATTCTTCATAATCTACAGTATTGGTTGGGTGATAAAACATATGTTGGTGGATTAAACAACATAAATCAGTTCTATACACCAACGTTTGCATGGTGGTCACTGTTGGAAATGCACAAAGCATTGGTAGAGCTGACTAATGATCAGCTGGAGGTAGTCTATGTTCCTTCAGTCTTTACTTTCTTTTTATAACTCTCAAAGTCAAATGGATCAACCATTTTATGTCTATAATGATGATAGGATATGATTGAAGCACGCGAAGTAGACAGAAAACCAAATGTGCTTGAACTGCAGTCATTGAAAGATGGAGAAATACACATGGAAGAACTTGAAACACCATCATTTGGAGAATGGGTAATTTTCACTAGATGTAGATTTTCATATTAGGTTCAGTAGATTTTCACTGCATAGTCAGTATCTTTCAGTAACATGAGTAGTACACTTTCATAACATATACAGTTCACTACTAGGACAAATTTTTCGTCGGCCTGTTAACTTAATTCGTCGGCTAAGATCTTAGCCGACGAAGGCTCGTCGGCTATAGTTTCGTCGAGAAAGGGTCGTCGGCTATAGTTTCGTCGAGAAAGGGTCGTCGGCGATGACTTTAGCCGACGAAAAAAAGTCCTCGTCGGCTATAGTCCATAATTAGCCGACGAAAAAAAAGTTGTCAGCTTTTGTCCCAAAATTCAGCTGACGAACATCTTAAAATGTTTCGTCGGCTTAGTCTGAGACTTAGCCTACGAAACATATATTCGTCGGCTAAAGTATGTAATAAAAAAATTTAAAAAATCACTATAGCCGACGAACTATAGTATGTTTCGTCGGCGGCTTTAGAGGGGTTTAGCCGACGAAACACGCCATAATTCGTCGGCTAAACCTTATAAAAAAATTAAAAAAAATATAGCCGACGAATATAGTATTTAAACATCGTCGACTAAAGTTGCTGGTTTTTGAAAAAAAAAATTGCAGAAACTTTCGGCCACCTCCAATCACCACCAAAATTTGATAGAATCATCCTCTCAACATTTCGAACAACTTTCTAGAAGAAGTCGAAGCCCAATTCTAAGCCTAAACAGGTCAATTGAATCAAAATATAAAAATCCCCAATTTTAAACCCTAAAAACTTCAAATCTTCGATTCTCCTCACACACACCGAATCGAGCTACCAAATTCTAGGGGAATGTAGTACTAATCAAACTCAACTTATCCATATATAGAACTCACCAAATGGTGACCTGGGGAAGGAGAAATTCGATCGACACCGAATCCGAACCGGCGGAGTTTTGGAGCTCGATTTATCTCTCACGGCGGTGCCACTCGATGCACCACTTGTCCAGCAATGAAGTAGAGACGACGACGAAGCTTTTGGGACAAGTGTGGCGGTCTCCGGTGGCTTGAAGGCGGAGCTAGGCCGAGAAGAAAATTCGGCAAGCGAAAGCATTTCTGATTTTCTGAGTTCTTACCCCTATATAAAGTACTTTACCTGACGAAATTCTTTATTTTCGTCGGCTAAACTCCTTTGAAAATTTTGAAAATTTTCCCCCAAATTTGGTTTGCCCGCCAAATGTTTTTTGAAAATTTTGAACTTTAGCCGACGACTTTTCATATATTTTCATCGGCTAAAGTCATTTGAAAATTTTCCCCCAAATTTGTTTGCCACCAAATGTTTTTTGAAAATTTTGAACTTTAGCCGATGACTTTTCATATATTTTCGTCGGCTAAAGTTCATTTTGACCTTAGCCGACGACTTTTTTAGTATCTCGTCGGCTAAAGTCTATAAATTCACGAAAATGCTCATATCTCCCTCTATATTAGGTAGTTTGGTCAAACCTTCCATACGAAAAACTCTCATGTAGATGAGACGCAACCGCCTATATAAAAATTTTGAGACATTTACCTTCCGACGATAGGGCTCCTCGTAGGGAATAATAACGGTAAATAAGGTTGACAGCTACTATCGGCACCGAGACATTACCCGATTTACGTGATTTTTGAACCATAGCCGTATTTCACCATTATGAACACATCTTATTTCACGAGATTTTTGATAATTTTTCTTCCTATGTAGAGTTGGTTCACAAAGTTGTATAACCTACTAAACAAGTTATACAACATTAGCAGACACGTTGTGATTCCGATGACTAAAATTCACAAACCAAAATTCGAGCGTCAGATATAATAATTATGACGAAAGATGTCTATGGTAAAAAATTCAACCGGATCCGACAACGTTAAGGGCTCGATCGAAACGGTCAACCATAATCCATCGTTACTTATCACACGAAAACGCTCATATCTCCCCCTATATTACGTAGTTTGGTCAAACCTTCCACACGAAAAACTCTCACGTAGATGAGACGCAACCTTCCATATAAAATTTTTGGGACATTAACCTTCCGACGATAGGGCTCCCCATAGGGAATAATAACGGTAAATAATAGACACGTGATTTCGATGACTAAAATTTACAAACCAAAATTCGAGCGTCAGATATGATCATTATGACGAAAGATGTGTATGGTAAAAAATTCAATTGGATTCGACAACGTTAAGGGCTCGATCGAAACGGTCAACTGTAATCGGAAATAAGAAAACCGCATTTTGAAGCCCTAAACGGACTCGGATGGCCAAAAAGGCCCATACATCATGGCAATAGCGATGAGTCTGACTCGTAGGGCCGTTACGCTTCCGGAAAGGTATCACAATAGTCAATCAGACACCGAACGCCAAATCTGCAGCATAGTGAATAATAAGAGAAAATTACATTGACCGCAACTATCAGCACCGAGACTTTGCCAGAATACCGTGATTTTTCAACCGTATACGTATTTCACCATTCGGGTCATATCTTATTTCACGACTTTTTTGCGTTTGAAGGATCTACGTATAGTTTGTTTTTGAAACGGAATATTTACTTAACACTTGGTAAACAAGTTATACAACATTAGTAGGCATGTTGTGATTGTGATGATCAAACTTGAGAAACGAAAATCCGACTGCCAGATCTGACCATCATGATAAAATACATGTATGGGAAAAAATTCAACTTGATCCGACAAGGTTAAGGGCTCGATCCGGACGGTCAATCCCGTAAGTCAAACCCTTAAACGCACCGAAAAGGTCATTGGACCGTCTAAATTACGTATTTTGGCTGGACCTTCAACTGAAAATAGTTTCAAATCGATGAGACGCAACAAGTCGTATAAAAAATATATCACCATTAGGGTTTAGGGTTTAGCCGACGAAATATTAGGGTATTCGTCGGCTAAGATGCGGTTAGCCGACGAATTATTACTTAGGTTTTAGCCGACGAAAAAATTTGTCGGGTAAAGTATTTTTAAAAGTCGTCGTCTATAGTGCACAGAATATAGCCGACAAAAAAATTCTTTAGCCGACGAAATTTTAATTTTGTTGGCTAAAGTTGACCATAGCCGACGAAAATTTAAATTAGCTGACGAAGTCAAATTTCGTCGGCCTGGTTTTTTTATTTTCGTCGGCTAAAGCCTTTCTTCTGGTAGTGGTTGCTTTATAACAGTCAGTAGCTTTCATGTACTGTGGTAGTAGCTTTCTTGTTCCTTGATAGTAGCTTTCTTGTTCCTTGCTAGTAGCTTTCTTGTACTTTGGTAGTAGCTTTCTTGTTCCTTGCACTAGGCCATATACATCATCAGACGACATATTTTAGACGATTTTGAGTTTGTGTCGTCTGATTAATTTTTCGACCCTTCAGACGACATTTGTGAAGTATAAGTCGTATGAGTGCCATATACTTCAATACTTTTAGAGGCTAGTTCATTTTTTCTAGGTTTGAAAAAATCATATGACATATAGGTGTGGTGTGAACAAACCCATAAATTCTCATTTTTAGCTAAAAATTAAGACCTCATATATATGTTGTGTGAGAAAGGCTGTCCAAATCTAGTTTTCAGCTCTTTTAATGTACTTCTGGAGACGACAAATATATGTCGTCTGAAAATTGAGTTGAAAATTGAGCTGAAATGAGGTTTTTAGCTGAAAATTGAGACCTCATATATATGTTGTGTGAGGAAGGCTGTCCAAATTGGGTTTTTAGCTCTTTTAATGTACTTTTGGAGACGAAAAATATATGTTGTCTGAAAGATACTGAAATTTTCAATTCGAACTTATAAATTCTCACTTTTTGCTGAAAATTGAGACATCATATATATGTTGTTTGAGGAAGGCTGTCCAAATCCAGTTTCAGCTAGCTCTTTTAATGTACTTCTAGAGACGACGACAAATATATGTCGTCTAAAAGAAACTAAAATTTTCAATTCGAACATAGAAATTCTCACTTTTTGCTGAAAATTGAGACCTCATATATATGTTGTCTGAGGAAGGCTGTTCAAATCTGGTTAATTTTCAGCTCTTTAATTTAATGTACTCTGGAGACGACAATTATATGTTGTCTGAAAGAAATTGAAATTTTCAATTCAAACTTCCCTGTGCAGAGTTTTACTTATGAGACGACATATTTATGTCGTCCAAAAAGAACCTTAATTTTCAATTACGCGCGGAAGCAGTTTTCCCAATCTTAGCGAATTCGAAATTTTCCCGCTCTTAACGAATTATGGCGCCACTTCTTTGTGTGACTCAGACGACATAAATATGTGGTAGTAAGAGGTCCGAAATTGGTCAACAAACGATATGTCTATTATCCATACAGAAACGCTCTTATCTCCTCCGGCCGAACTTATTTTTTTGATTCGTGAATGCTAGAACTCTCATTGAGTACCTGCGAAACTAATGTATGAGAAAATTTAGACACATTTATAAGCCGATTATATAGGTCCCCATAGAAAAATTTAAACGTAAATAAAGTTGACTCGTACGATCGAGGCCCAAACTTTATCGAAAATTGGTAAGTTTTCTACCGTATCCATATTTTACTTATGTGATCACATCGTACGGTCAAATTTTGCAAATTTTATTTCCTTCATATAGTTGGTTTATTAACTGACAACTTTGAGGTCATGGGTTCAAACCTCATTGACATATGTAGGGTGTGTAAGTTATTAATAAAAAGTTTAAAAAAAAAAAAAAGATATACGTTTAGATATAACTTAGTAAACATATTGTAGCACATTAGTAGCACGTTGTGGTTCAAATGACTAATTTTAAGAAAAATTAAAGTTTGAGTTTTAGATATGATCACGGTAGTGAAATACGGCTATGGTACAAAATTTAGATATTTTCGATAATGTTCGGGTCTCGGTCCATGCGGTCAACGTTAGATCGATCATTCTTCAATAAACTCAATCAGACTACATATATATGTTGTCTGATTAATACTTGAAAATGCCAACACAATTATCAAAATAGAAATGCTCTTATCTATCTACTCCAGCCAAAACTTATATTTTTGATTGGTCAAAACTCAAACTCTTATTTAGTATTGGCGAAAGTAATCCATGTGAAAATTTAGACACTTTTACAAATCGATAGTATAGTTCCCCATAAGGAAGTGTAGGGAAGTTTGTGCGTAAATAAAGTTGACCTATATGATCGAGACCCAAACGTTATCGAAAATAGGTAAATTTTCTACCATATCCATATTTAACGATTGTGATCACATCGTACGGTCAAATTTTACAATTTTTATTTCTTTCATATAGTTGTTTTATGAAGATGTACATTTAGATATAACCTAGTAAACATGTTGTAACACATTAGTAGGCACATTGTGTTTTCAGGCTGCGAACCCGACTTCTCTTGGTATGGTTTCACGACTAGGTATGGGTTTGGTCACAACAGTTTCATAGTAATCATGATTCACGACTATATTTACCAAACCTGATTTTTTTTTTTTTAACAAGAAACCTGATGGTTTAATAAGCAAGGAATTAGCAAGTCAACGTCCAAATATTCATTTAAAAATAATAATAAATCGATTTTTTCGGATGAAGCAGCCACCTCGTCATGTGGCCAGCATGTCATCAAGATCCTCAACATCACACTCCACCCTAAACAACCTACGCTCCTTCCTCCACCCAATCTTCTCCTCACACCTCTCCCACAACACACTCCTCATTCGCCATTCCAAAACCCACCACCCAAATTCGACTCCTCACCTTTACACCCACCACCACACCCAACCCAAACCCCAAACACATCAAAACCCAATCATCTTCCACATTTCCAAGTCGGAGAAAAACAACCACATCCAAAAAAACACAACCTTTAAACTCAAACTCGTTCCTCTCCCAACTCAGCCATGGCGTCCATCCACGCCATAGCTCCCCAGAGCTTCCTCAACCTCCCAAACCCCAAACCCAGAAAACCCATCACTCCCCACTCAAAACCCACTTCAAGTTCCAATCTTTACACCCTTAAACCCCCAAAGACCCAATCTTTCCCCTCAAGGAAACCCACCCGGGTCCTCACCTACGTCGCCGACCACCACCATGACGTCATCCCGGTACAGAGCTCCGACTGCGTTGACCAACATGAAGGGATGGTGGTGAGCAGAGCAGAGTGTGAGGGTGTGGAGAGCGAGTTGGCGAGTCAGGTGGGTGGGTTCGGGGCGAGTGAGGGGAGGCTCTCGTTTGAGTGAGGGGATTGCTGCGAACCCGAATTCTCTTGGTATGGTTTCCTTTCTCTCGTCGTCCTTATCATTCTAGGGTAATTATTTTTCATTTTAGATTGAAGTTAATTGACTTTAATTTTTGGGATTTTTGGGCTGTTTCTCTGCCCTTGACGGAATTCATCCCCACCGGCAACCTCCTCTATTTCTGGGTTTGGTTTTGGTCTCTGCTGCGTTAGTGAACAAGGACTTTGAAGGGTTGCTGAGTTTTGGGTCATTGATTCTTCAACAAAAAGTTTTGGGCAGTGAAGGAGCAAGTTCTGTTTTGACGCATCGAAGGTAAATTCGAAAAGTAAATTAGAGTTTGTTGTTGGTTGCTGATTGGTGTAAATTTGATAATATTGAAGATGTTTGAGTTGTGCATTTCGTTGTGGCTAGTTCTATGAAAGTCTGGTGCCTAGTTGTGTATTACTGTGTTTATGTTGATTATGGACCAGTTGGAAGTTAAGTTTCTGTTTAGTTGTTATAATTAGAATGAAATGGGATGTTGGCGTTTGATAAATAGAAAGATGCTGAAAGTATTTGGGTGGTGTTGTGTGTGGCTAATTCTGCAAAGATTGACACTTTGTGTACTGCTGTGTTCATGTTGAAGTATATAGGGAGGTTATAGTGAATGAGATGAAAGGCTGGTCATGATATTGAAATCTAATGGAAATTACCAATTTAGTAGTGAATTGAGAATTTGGTTTAATTGTTATTAAGGGTCTCTTGTGTATAATTGTCTTGGCTGGAAAGAAAGGTTGATATTGGTTTTTAAAAGAGTCTAGTTATGGTGATTGAGATATAAGGCTGAGAAGATGGTGTTTGGTCTAGAATTTGGAATCCTGTATTTAGTATTGAAGTATTGAACTGTGAAGATCCATGTGTGTGTGGAGCATGCACCAAATGAACTAATCTCTCATTCTTTTTGTTGTTGATTTGGTCAATATGTAGGTATAAGTGTTTGCAGAAGATTCCGAGGTCATTTTGCGACTTGAAGCCCCGTTGAGAGGAATGACATCAATGTTGACATCGTTAATAGGTTTTGGTATATCATTTCTAGAAATAGATTAGGTCCATATATTCATTTTAGTGAATAGATATTAGATTGAAAGTTGGACCATAACTTATAGCCTTTTATGGATTAGGATAAAAAAGTATTATGTACTTTTTTAATTGAAGTGGATTATCAACATCAATGAAGTTTTACTTTCTTTGATTCTTAATTTTGTTACATATGAAGTTCAATTCATAGTCAAACAACATAAGTGCTTATAAAAAGCAACAAGAATGTGAATTCCAACAGACAATCGGACAACATAAGTCTTTATAACAAGCAACAAAAATATGAAGTCTAATAGACTATGAGACGACATAATTGCTTCATCAGACGACATATATATGTTGTTGGTTTTCTATTGAGACATCATTAATTTCTTCCTTATTCTAGCTTCAGTCGACATTTATATGTTGTATGTAATCCATTAACACGACATATTTTTCTGAAACCTTCCAGATTCAGCTTCTTCCAAACGACATAAGATATGTCGTCTGAACAGATATCAGACGACGGTGGAAAACTGTCGTCTGAGGTCAATCACACGACACAGCCTCAGACGACATAAAAAAAACTGTCAGATGACAGACCTGGACTGTCGTCTGATGAATATTTTGGCATAGTGTTGGTAGTAGCTTTCTTGTTCGTTGGTAGTACCTTTCTTGTACTTTGGTAGTAGCTTTCATGTTCCTTGATAGTACCTTTCTTGTTCGTTGGTAGTAGTTTTCTTGTTCGTTGGTAGTAGTTTTCTTGTTCGTTGGTAGTAGCTTTCATGTTCGTTGGTAGTAGCTTTCATGTTCGTTGGTAGTAGCTTTCTTGTTCATTGGTAGTACCTTTCTTTTACTTTTGTAGTAGCTTTCATGTTCTTTGATAGTAGCTTTCTTGTTCGTTGGTAGTAGCTTTCTTGTACTTTGGTAGTAGCTTTCATGTTCCTTGGTAATAGCTTTCTTGTTCGTTGGTAGTAGCTTTCTTGTCCTTTGGTAGTAGCTTTCATGTTCCTTGATAGTAGCTTTCTTGTTCCTTGGTAGTAGCTTTCTTGTTCGTTGGTAGTAGCTTTCTTGTACTTTGGTAGTAGCTTTCATGTTCCTTGGTAGTAGCTTTCTTGTTCGTTGGTAGTAGATTTCTTGTTCGTCGGTAGTAGCTTTCTTGTACTTTGGTAGTAGCTTTCATGTTCCTTGATAGTAGCTTTCTTGTTCCTAGGTAGTAGCTTTCTTGTTCCTTGGTAGTAGCTTTCTTGTTCGTTGGTAGTAGCTTTCTTGTACTTTGGTAGTAGCTTTCATGTTCCTTGGTAGTAGCTTTCATGTTCCTTGGTAGTAGCTTTCTTGTTCGTTGGTGGTAGCATTCTTGTTCCTTGGTAGTAGCTTTCTTGTACTTTGGTAGTAGCTTTATTGTATTTTTATTTTTATTTTTTCTTGTTCCATGGTATAGATGAATGTCAATTATGAAGAAATGCGGAACGAAGGAGAAAGAGCGCAGGAGAGGATGAGGGAATTAATAGGCTCCTTGGAGGAAACAACAGCTCAGCCAAATTCCACCCAAGAAGAGTGAAACAAGGCACAGGAGCTGCTTCAGATGTTGACGGCTGAAAATGAGAAGTCAAAGGAGAAGAATGAGGCGTTCTAGGAATTGTTAACCAAGATGCATGAAAATTATGTTTTGGTAGTAGCTTTCATGTTCCTTGATAGTAGCTTTCTTGTTCCTTGGTAGTAGCTTTCTTGATCGTTGGTAGTAGCTTTCTTATTCGTTGGTAGTAGCTTTCTTGTTCGTTGGTAGTAGCTTTCTTGTACTTTGGTAGTAGCTTTCATGTTCCTTGATAGTAGTTTTCTTGTTCCTTGGTAGTAGCTTTCTTGTTCGTTGGTAGTAGCTTTCTTGTTCGTTGGTAGTAGTTTTCTTGTACTTTTGTAGTAGGTTTCATGTTCCTTCATAATAGTAGCTTTGTTATTCCTTGGTAGTAGCTTTCTTGTTCGTTGGTAGTAGCTTTCTTGTACTTTGGTAGTAGCTTTCTTGTACTTTGGTAGTAGCTTTCATGTTCCTTGGTAGTAGCTTTCTTGTTCCTTGGTAGTAACTTTCTTGTTCGTTGATAGTAGCTTTTTTGTTCCTTGGTAGTAGCTTTCTTGTTCGTTGGTAGTAGTTTTCTTGTACTTTGGTAGTATCTTTCATGTTCCTTGGTAGTAGCTTTCTTGTTCGTTGGTAGTAGCTTTCTTGTTCGTTGGTAGTAGCTTTATTGTACTTTTGTAGTAGCTTTCATGTTCCTTGATAATAGCTTTCTTGTTCCTTGGTAGTAGTAGCTTTCTTGTTCGTTGGTAGTAGCTTTCTTGTACTTTTGTAGTAGCTTTCATGTTCCTTGATAGTAGCTTTCTTGTTCGTTGGTAGTAGCTTTCATGTACTTTGGTAGTAGCTTTCATGCTCCTTAGTAGTAGCTTTCTTGTTCCTTGGTAGTAACTTTCTTGTTCGTTGGTAGTAGCTTTCTTGTTCCTTAGTAGTAGCTTTCTTGTTCATTGGTAGTAGCTTTCTTGTACGTTGGTAGTAGCTTTCTTGTACTTTTATTTTTATTTTTTCTTGTTCCATGGTATAGATGAATGTCAATTCTGAAGAAATGCGGAACAAAGGATAAAGAGCGCAGGAGAGGATGAGGGAATTAATAGGCTCCTTGGAAGAAACAACAGCTCAGCCAAATTCCACCCAAGAAGAGTGCAACAAGGCACAGGAGCTGCTTCAGAAGTTGACGGTTGAAAATGAGAAGTTAAAGGAGAAGAATGAGACGTTCTGGGAAATGTTAACCAAGATGCATGAAAATTATGTTTTGGAAGCAAGGAAGGTGGAAATATTGAAGAAGAAGGTGCTGACAAAGTGGAACATGTATAAAAAGTGGAGAAAGAGAGAGACACACTCAAGACAAACAACCTGAAGCACTTGGAGAAGATTAAAGATTTGGATGACAAAGTGAAGAAGCTGAAGAGGGATCTTAAAAAGAGGGATATGTTGAGTTCACAGAAAGAAATGGAAGATGGAAGCGATGGGGATGATGAAGATAGTAATCAAGGTAAGGGTAATGGGGATGATGGAGATGATAATGGTGTAAAGAGTCCAAGCACGACGAATAGACGGGTGAAGCGCACAGCAGGCAAAATTCATGTACCAAGAAGAAACCAAAGCATGGAAAAAGCTACTGTTAGTGAGGAACCAATTCTTGAGAAGGAAGCAACTAATGAGGAGAAGGAACCAGTTCATGAGGAGGAAGCAGTTAATGAGGAGGAGGAAACAGTTCATGAGAAGGAAGCAACTAATGAGGAGGAGGAACTAGTTAATGAGGAGGAACCGGTTAATGAGAAGAAGAACAAGAAAAGGAAGAAGGATATTAAGAGAACTTCAATGGTTGATCGAATCAAGAATAAGAGAAGGAAGACTACTGCAGGCAGAAGACTTTGATTATCAAAAGGGCAGAACAAGGAACAGCAAGATTATTTGAACAACTTTGTATTTTTTGATTTGTAGTATCTTTTATATTCATTGGTAGTAGATTTTGTGAAGGGCTACTGTGTAGTTGCTATGATACTGACTGTGTGATACTGTGAAATATGAAAGGCTACTGTGTCTTTGTAGTATCTTTTCTTGTTCCTTGCGTGTTCTTTGGTAGTAGCTTTCGTGTTCCTTGGTAGTAGCTTTCTTGTTCGTTGGTAGTAGCTTTCTTGTTCGTTGGTAGTAGCTTTCTTGTTCGTTGGTAGTAGCTTTCATGTTCCTTGATAGTAACTTTCTTGTTCCTTGAACAAAACCATATTATGGAAAGCACATTTCGTACCCTTCTTGTAGAAAGCTGCTATAGCAGTTATCAAAAGATACTAAACATGACACGACCCGCCCCGAATTTCACCCTGAACCCGGAGTAAATCGTGCGGGGACCACCTCAAAGGAAAGATTTACCGCAAAATTCGGTACAACCCCCCTTAAAAATGGACAACCCTTCCAATAGAAACCTGCAAACACGTCTAAAGGTTCCAAATCCAACCTTAACTTCTGGAGCCTTCGTGCTCCCCAAAAACAATCACCACCAACAGGATAATAAACATTATCTAAGATAATATACATCATCCGAAAATATTCTAAAATATCAACAAGCCTTCACCCACAACCAAAAATATATACATTAAACCCAAGTATTCAGAGCTACTAGACACTAGCGGAAGTAAGAAAACACAGGTAGGCTAAACAAGTAACCTACTGGTGAAAGGTGGTGGAAATACGGGTGACTATGCCTCGTCTCCTACTAGATCCAAACCAAACTCTGCAGACTGGGCATTTTAAAACAAAGGGCCCAGGGGAAGACATTTAATAACGTTAGAGTGAGTGCACAAAAATAATTTAATAACAAAATATTTATGCATTCCCATTTTAATTTCATAGAAAATATAATGCATGCGGCAGCTCAAAAGCGCTCAATTCATAATCTGACAATTTCATGACTAGCACTGGCTAGTCACAAACGCAAATAAAATGGAGCCTCTCTGGCTGAACTATATATAAACATATATTCGTATGTATCTACACTCGTCAGACTCCTTGTATGAATCCTAGAAACAATTTAGAAAAATAGAAATTCATACAAGGCTACAACGCTGGCGTCTAACGCTCACGTTGCGCCATAATGGTATTTTTCCTCATTATGACCGAAAAGGACGGTGTATATATACGTGTGGACTCCCTATATGAAAACCTAAATAAACCGAAAAAGAAAGAAGTTTTCATATAGGGCTATGACGCTTGTGTCTAACACTCATGACACGCCATAATGGTATTTTACCTCATTATGACGGACCAAGCACGTATGGCTAGCTAGCATTTATATACATACTAAATTCATAATATCCAAAATATATATATCCACCGAAAATCTCATTTTCGGGATCTCTCCAAACGAGGAAAAATTGTCAAATAGGCGAGAAATCAATAAATCTCATCAGAAGAAATAAATGATTAATAAAATCATTCATCGCATGCTTTTTATTTAAAACAAAGGTCCACTCAAAAATTAGGCCTAAGCCTGATGACGCTCCGAGGCTTCTTCTGCACGGGCCTCCTCACGTCCTGTTCCAAATATATAATTAATTTACCAACTAAATTCCAGTATTGATAAAATAGGCAAAATTAATCGTGAGCCATAATTACGCTCATCATTGCCTAACTTCGATATTCTTAAATGGAAACGATCCAAACTTTTATATCATACTCGGCAGTCGTAAATACAACATTTTCCAGAAATTGATTTAAATCATACGGTCGGATTTTACATTATTTAACCGCCAAAATATCAAACTTCGGAAATTCACAAACTTATTCAAAACTCATCCGAAAATTCAACAATTCACTTCATTAAACTCCTCTAATTATTACACATTTAAAATTACACAAAACCCCAAAACGGCGGCGGTGGCTCCGTCGGCAGCGGCAGCCGGAGGCCGATTCCGGTGACGTCCAAATTCTACCAAATTTTAACAGAATCTTCCTCTCAACATTCCAAACAACTTTCATAACTATCACTAAGTCCAATTTCAAGCCTAACTAGGTCAATCGAACGAAAACATCCTAAAAGCCCTAGAATTTCAATTTCGAATTTCGAATTTCTCCTTACCGAGCTCAAGAGGGAGTGAGCCTTTTGGAGGGGTTGTTGCACGGGAGGAGAGCTACAAAACCGTACCAAGCTTGCCCGGATTGGTGGCCGGAGGAGGGAGTTCCGGAAAAGGAAAGCTCAAGGTAGCCGCGCCTTTCGGGCGGCACTACTCCTTCACGGCGGAGCTAGGGCGGCTGTCACCGGTCTAGAATGGAAGCTGGGTTGATGGCTGACCTTTTGGGACCGGTGCGGCGGCGAAAGGTGGCCGGACGGCGACGGACGGGCGGACGGAAGTCCGGCAGCAGGAGGGAAAATCGGGAGAGAGAGAGAGAGAGAAAACGTCGGGAGAGAAAGAGACAGAGGAGAGAGAAAGAAAAGAGTTTTGGGCCTCACCCATCCGGCCCAACTCTTCTATATACTACCCAAATCTAAAATTTAACACCCCCAAAAATAATACCCTAATAAAAATTACCTTTTACTAGCTAAAATTTACCATTTTTACCGTCGTTACATTTTTCTCCTACGAATAACTCTCAGAAATAATCGTCCCTCAAAACCCCTCTAGGGACCAATTAAACTATAACTCAATGTCGGAGACGGTAAAAATTCTTATTATAATCAAGCTAGTAAATAAGATAAAATTTTACGGGTCGGAATGTGACAAAACACGTCTAAAAAATATACATAAACTGAAACTATAAAAAATGCGACAAAGTTGGTTTCAAATCGTCACCATAACAAGTAAAATTTGCAATCACCGGAATGCGCTAATATGGTCAATACAATGAAGCAAGCTATATGAATAATAACAAAGTTCCACAATGTGACTGCGGCAAAGTAAAAAAGCTTTGACTGGATGTAAAAACCACTCCCAATGTACTCTAAATCTGTGTCAAAGAATGCTACTCCTTGTGTTGTCAAATGCAAATCAAAAACTACTACCAATACAAACAAAAGCTACTACATCTGTAACCAAAAGATACTACTTATATTGTAAAAATCTACTCCATATGCTCAGAGCTTCAGATTGGTGCTGTGCATGTTGCCTTGTTGTGGTGCCCACACTGACCACACCTGATTGCTCTCCTCATCCCACCTTCTGCAGCCGACTTCATACGAACTAATTTTGGCCGACCAGATGGCCTCCTAACCAAGGGAGGCTGCACAACTGCAGATGAAGTTGTTGCATCCACATAAAACTTGTCAATATTAGGTATTGGCTGAATACCATGCGCGTACTCCTCAATGTAGCTTTCGCAAGTGTGAAAGTAATCAATGTAGGCATACACAGGTAGATCTCTAACTTTCTGGATGGCAGCAAGAGCGTGTGAACATGAGAATGAGTTGATTTGCCATTGACGGCAAGAACAAGTGCCGTTCTCAAGATCAACAGCAACCGATTTTTCAGCATGAACCTCCAAAAGAGTCTCACTAGACATGCTAACTGACCAATGACGCCCCACATCCACAAACTTTTTCAACAAAGCTTCCATTAGAGGACACAACACAGTGTTCCACTTTTTGCACTCAACCTTCCTCTCAGACATGTTCTCCATGACCTTAACCCTCAAACCTTCAAGAAAATCAAAAACAGGAAGTTCACGCAAAGGGCCACACCAACTATTCAAGAGTCCACCATTTCGATCCGTGACAAAAGTCACAATTCTCCCTTGGGTTGACACGATGTTGTAGAGATGATCAAAAAACCATTTCCAATTTGCATTGTTCTCGAAATCTACAATAGCAAATGCAAAAGGGAAGAATTCTGCAAAATAAAGATACCGAGCACAAAACACATTAACAACACAAAATATGCTTGGATACTACCGAAGAAACATAAGTATACTACCAAAGTATAGAAAAGATACTTCTGCAACAAGGGAAAGCTACTATTACTGAACACATAACAGAAAATTAAAACAAACCTTGGTTTCCATTCTTTCCAGTAGCACAGAGCATGTAACCCTTATACTTGCTCTTCAAATGTGCAACATCGACAAAAAGAAGAGGAATGCAAGACTGAAACCCCTGAATGCAACCCGAAAAACAAATGAATAAATGTTCAAGACGGTTTGTCAAAGGATTGATCTCAACCCTGTAATAGGATCCGGGATTGCTTTCCAAAATGGCATCACGATACCACAACAACTGAGAATAGGAATTGCCATCATCACCATGGACATCTTTCCTCGCCAACTCCCTTGCATACCAAGAACTTCTATATGAAATATCTAATCCAAATGAATGCTTAAAATGATACATAATCTGTCTCGGCTTAAGAGTAGGATTCGCCTTCAACTCATTTGATATCTCTGATTTGACAACATGTGATCCTAAATGGCTACTTGTTTGCTCCCTCAAAACACCTTTACAGGTGTGATTGTTGTCTAATTCTTTTATGTAAAAGAAATCATTAATGTTGCATTTCAAAGCACGTACATGCCACTTACAATGTTCTGATTCCCTCTTAGCACATTCAGCAATTATCCGCTGAGCATTATTCCTTTTGAACTTGAAGGTAAATCCTAGTTCAATAGCATATTTGGTTAACTTTTGCCTAAACTCTAGAGCCCCCCTTCAAACTTCTGTCCCTCATGCTTGATAAACCCTTGCCATTCATTGGTGAGGTAGATCCTAGCACACTCTGGCCTATAATGGCCTAAATACTCAGGTCCATCAACAATACTACTCGGAAGTATCGAAATAGACGATGAAATGCAAGAGTAGTCATTCCCATGTGTGACCACAGAAGAAACACTACTAGAACCACAATCTTTCACCAGAATCACTACCAGAAGAAAGGGTTTAGCCGACGAAAATTAAAAAACCAGGCCGAAGAATCATTTTTTTGTCGGCTAATTTATATTTTCGTTGACAAAATTAAAATGTTGTCGGCTAAAGAATTTATTTCGTCACCTAAAGTTCACAGACTATAGCCGACGAAATATTTAAAAGTTTAGCCGACGAAATTAATATGTCGTCGGCTAAAGTGCTTTATATTTGCAGATCTGGACAATAGCAGTTCATCTGGGAAAAAAAATGGGAGAAGAAAAAACGGGAGAAAAAGTTTAGGTGTTGTCGAAATCTGTCCATAATTAGTTTGTGGAGCTATATATAGGTACGTATATGTATATATATGTTGATTAATTGAGTTTTATTTGAGTTGATCGATTTTGAGTGTGATTGAGTTGATTGATTTTGAGTACGTTAGATGTATATATATATATATATATATATGTGTTGATTGATTTGGTTGATGATTTGATAATATATATGAATTAACTTGTTGTTAATAAATAGTAGATATATATATATGTTAATTAATTTATAATATTGTGTTGATATGGTATGAAGTTGTTGATGATATATATGAGTTGATGATGATTTTGTGATGATGTTGATATATAATATTGTTATGAGTTGATTGATTTTGAGTACGTTGGATATATATATATATATGTTGATCGATTTGGTTGATGATTTGATATAATATATATGAAGTTGTTCATAAGTAGTAGATATATATATATATGTTAATTAATTTATAATATTGTGTTGATGGTATATATGTCAATGATGATTTTGTGATGATGTAGATATATATATATATATATATAATATTGTTATGTAATTATTAAGTATATATATATATGTGTGTGTGTTAATTAATTTATTATTAATTAGTTGTAGTACATAGAATATATACTAAATGAATTGAGATTTTATATATGGCATGAAATTTCATTAATAATTTGCTAGCGTTATACATATATATTTTGTTATATTTTCAGGATATGGATAAGAGTTGGATTTCGCTTCCAAAATGGGACAAAAGATGTGGTGCAGAAGTTATGAGTTTTATGGAATATGCACTGGCTAATACTAACAGGAATACAATTTTCTATTGCTTGTGCACGTAATGTCAGTGTCGCAGCAATATGCATCGATTTCCCATTGATAAAGTATGACAGCACCTGAGGAGTAACGGGTTTTGGGAGAAGTACACATGTTGGTTATATCACGGTGAAACATCATCAGGGGGTCCGCATGATCATGGCCAATTTTTTGAGACGGGCAGTACATCCAACGATCCAACAACGGCATTCATCAACGACATGTTTCCTTATGAGAGCGGTGTATGCGCTCAAGAACAGTATATGCCTGACCCGGTGCAGCCCTTCCCTAGAGCTGTCAACACTGCTGGTATTGAAAAGTACAACAAACTGCTTGCTTTCTAACAGACCCATGTGTACCCCAGTTGTCAGAAGACCGTTCTTGAAAGTGTGATGGACGTAATGAAGATTAAAGTTGAGACAAAATCGACCGTGAAGGCTGTTGATAATTATCTACAGTATACTGCTTCGATGCTGCCCCACGGTCATCGTCTTCCTACCACTCATCGTAAGGTCCGATGTATCCTGAAAGATCTTGGGTTTTCCTACATCAAGATCCATGCATGCAGATATGACTGCGTTCTCTTCTGGGGTAAAGATCCAGAAGGGAATGACCTTGGTGGCCTTGACGCATGTCCGGTATGTCACACTGACAGGTATAAGCTGACTCCTATAGGCAATAGGAAACCTGTGAAGGTACATCGGTATTTCCCGTTGAGGGATAGGCTGGAGCGGTTGTACATGTCTTGACACACGGCCAAAGCTATGAGATGGCACGCTGATAGGGAAATGCATGACGAAGATACCCTTATACACCCTGCTAACGGGGAGGCTTGGAAGCATATAGACAAGGAGTTTCCTCATTTTGCGTCAGAGGTCCGAAATGTGAGGCTCGGACTCTCATCCGACGGGTTCAACCCTTTTGGCAACATGAGTCTTCAATGCAGTGTATGGTCGGTGATTTTGGTACCGTACAACCTTCCTCCATGGATGTGCATGAAGAAGGAATACAATATGTTGAGTTTGTTGATTCCGGGGCCCGGTTATCCAGGGAAGTGTCTCGATGTGTATTTGAGACCTTTGATTGAAGAGCTTCAGTTTTTGTGGGACGTTGGTCATCCCACTTATGACAAGTACATGCACGAGATGTTCCAGATGCATGTCATGGTTGTTGGTACCATCAGTGATTTTCCTGCCCGTGGGATGTTGTCGGGCAACGTTGTTAGGGGATACAAGGCTTGTCCAGAGTGCCTTAGCGATGAGGGGAGCAACAGTCATTGCAACAAGATATGCAGATTGGGTCACCGTGCTTTCCTTCCATATAATCACGAATGGCAGTTCGATGACAAGGCATTTGATAGGACCGTAGAACACGGTGTGCCTCTCAGAAGATGCATCGGAGAAGAAATTTTAGCAGTGCTTAATGAGTACGATTTTGGGCAACTCAGCAATCATCCCAATATTGTGGCGGCAATACCTAGAAGACCCGACAGGTACAAATTCTGGACACATAAGAGCATATTCTGGCAACTCTCATACTGGAGTAAGTTGTTGATCAGGCACTACCTAGATGTGATGCACATAGAAAAGAATGTTTGCGACAATGTGGTGGGCACAGTGTTGAACTTGGAGGGGAAGACGAAAGACGGTCCTAAGGCACGCATTGATCTAAAAAAATGCAATTAAGAAGACATTTGTGGTTGAAAGAAGGGAAGAAAAAAATGCCTCAAGCTCCTTACACCGTGAAGCCTGACCAGAAGAACGTAATTTTCAGGTGGATGAGTTGTGTGAAGTATCCTTCAGGCTATGCAGGAAATATAGCCCGGTGTATGAACTTCCGGGACAATAAGATGTACGGGTTGAAGAGTCATGACTGTCATATCCTGCTACAACGTCTCTTCCCTGTTTTCATTTGACCGTTCCTTCCCCGTCAAGTGGTGGAGCCGTTAGTAGCATTGGCAAGATTCTTCCAAAAGTTATGCACACGGGAAGTGAAAAAATCTAACCTCCGGGAAATGCAAGAGGACATCATTTATATCATGTGTAAATTTGAGAGGATATTTCCTCCAAATTTTTTTGACATCATGCCTCACCTGATGATCCATCTTCCCGAGAAATTGTTGCTTACCGGTCCAGTACACTACACTTGGATGTATCACATGAAAATGTACGTTTTTTACACCTGAATTCCTCAATATATATACATGTTCAATAATCATAACACTTTGCAACTTGATTTATAGGCAACTTGGAGACTACAAAGATTATGTGGCTAATAAATCCGCGCTTGAAGGATGTATAGCTGAAGCATATATTGCGCACAAGTGCGTCACCTACATGAAGTTGTATTTAGGAGCATTGAAGGAAAAAGACGAAGCCATGCCAGTAGATGTACCGAAGTTCAATCTTTCCATACTCTCCAGTGATGTTGAAGTTTATGGAATTTGGCCAGACTCCTACAAGTTGCAACCACATGAGCTAGTCATTGCCCACTGGTGGGTATTGATTAACTGTCTAGAAGTTGAATACTGGAAAGACATCCATCTATATTGTCCAGACATTCATGGTGATCTTGAGTACCACAACAGGGAGTTCGCAAACTATTTTGGCGGCTGGGTACGTAATTCAATATTTATGTACGTATTTATGTTTATTGCATAATTATCCATATTTACAATGTTGAATGGTTGGTTGCAGATGAACCATATTCAATTTGATGGTCACCCAAATTGGTCGCACGAACTAAGGCTTCTAGCAATGAAGCCGATAATGTCAAGAGTTTATCCGATGTGCAAGGTGAATGGCGTGCAATTTATATGTGAACAGAGAGACAGCAGACGGAGAACACATAATTCTGGGGTGATGGCGCATGGTGGGCGAAATGGAGTTGACTATTACAGTGTTCTCCATTCAGTGGTGGAACTCGTTTACGGTGAAGGCATGACAGTGCACCTCTTCAAGTGTAGATGGTTTGATACTAGCCCGCAGAGCATGAAGACCGATCAGTATGGAATATTATCGGTGAACACTGCTACAAGTTCTTATAAAGATGACCCGTTCGTTTTTGCCACATCGGTAAAACAAGTGTTTTATCTTGATGACCTTGTTAAAGGTGACGCGTGGAAAGTAGTCAACCTTGTGCACCCTCGAAACATTTACCGGGCGGCTACACTTGGAGAGGCCGAAGACCAAGAAGAAGATGTTGCGTATCAAGAGCCCAACGCAATAGGTATTCCTAACTCCTCTACCGTTCGCCTTAATAATTTTAAAGCGGGTCGTTCGGTGCGAATTCGTGATGAAGAGCCAAGGCTTATTGATGTTGATCCAAATCAAGAAACAGACGAAGACTCTGGCGATGAGAAAGGCATAGATTACCAGAAATTAATTCTGACACCGAAGAAGACTCATCGGATGATTCCGATTACGAGCCTTAGTTTTAATTTAGAGGACGTAATACATTAACTTGTAATAAAAAAGATTGTATTACCTTAATTTATAGTTTACATATGTTGAATTCATATTTCTGTTATTTTATATGAATTTTGCTGATATATGAACAGAAAATTAGTATGGTTTAAACCTTCTGTTTTTTTAATGTATTTTTTTTACTTAAGCCGACGAAATACACCAGAATTCGTCGGCCTAAACCATCTTAGCCGACGAATTATAATATATTTTAGCCGACGAAATATATTAGAAGTCGTCGGCTTAAACCATCTTAGCCGAAGAAATATATTAGAAGTCGTCGGCTAAAACCATCTTAGCCGACGAAATATATTATAAGTCGTCGGCTAAAACCATCTTAGCCGACGAATTATTTAGAAGTCGTCGGCTAAAACAAAGAGACTAGCCGACGAGTTGTTTCGTCGGCTAAAGTTAAGAGACTAGCCGATGACGTCTTCTGTCGTCGGCTAGCTATGGGACAATAGCCGACAACGGGCTATAGTTTCGTCGGCTAAAGTCATCGCCGAAGACTCTTTTCTGACGAAACTATAGCCGACGAAGTCTCGTCGGCTAAGATCTTAGCCGACGAATTAAGCTAACAGGCCGACGAAAATTTTTCGTCGGCTAAAGTGCTTGTCCTGGTAGTGAATGTCAACAGATTGCAACTTAAAATCATACATACACCTCCACATTAGTGTCAGATCCACATCATTCGATAAAACACAGCTATTATACCCAGGAAAAGCATACCTCAAGTCAAACGATCCATGTTTCAAAGACTTGAAACCCAAACAAACCTCTCTCACTATATCACTAAATGAATGCTTGATATCCAGAAAGAACATAAAAGTCTCATCCATATATGTGCACCTCGCATATGGTTGTGCATCCATGGCTATGTCACTGCAAATTCATAATATAGGAAACACAATAAGCATCTAATATGAAGGTACTAGCACAGTCCGAGAAAGCTATTATCACATAATGGTAAAAGCACTATAACAGTTACGAAAACATACTAAATGTAATAAAAAAAAAAAAAACAAAACAAGGTGATCCATTACACAAACATAGTCAACACAGAATTCTCACAGTGCTTGAGTTCATTTCCTAAACAGTATGAGTAACTTTTATGAATTGCATTAGTATATTTCAGTGCACATGTAATCTAGAGCAAAATCGATAATTTCTAGCTATAAGATAAACATGATTTAGGTTCAGGAAAACATAATTGAATCCAATTGATGCTGTGAACATTAAATCAAGCAAAACTAATCGATGAAAATTGAAGCACAATATCAAATCAATTCACAACGAAATATCAAAGCACTACTATAGAGAGAGAGAGAGAACCTGACGATTTGATGAGAGAAAGCTAATTCTTCGTCTCCGGCGACAAGGACAGTAAGCTCGACGAGGACGGTGGCGATGAAACGTAGGCAGACGGAGGAGATGCAGAAGCCTCCGGCGCCGGCGTTGGGTTCTCGTTCGTGGAGAGAGAGAGAAAGGGGAGAGAGAGACAAAACAGAGATCACACAGCTTTTGTGATCTGAATTAATTTTGAAAGTAGGGTAAGGGTATTTTAGGTAAAACATAGAAGGTAGGTAACGGGCCAAGACCAGAAAGTGGACTTATATGGGTAAAAAGATGAAGGTGGACTTGTGTAGAAAAAAAATGTTTAAAAAGTGACTTAAGTGAAATTTTCTATAGATGTTAAAGCTAAAAGTATACAAACCACATTTACTAACAAGAAATCACCACTTCTCTCACACTTGTAGGTTTGCCTTTGAGAAAGATATGCGGCAACTGTTCACTATCTTGTAGAAATTCTGAAGTTAAACAATTTAAAACCTCAGGAAGAACTGAATAAACATAAATTTGAGGTCATGGGTTCAAATCTCATTAACATATGTAGGGTGTGTGAGTTATTAATAAAAAGTTTTTTAAAAAAAAAAACTGAATAAACACAAATTTAAAATCATAATTTACACAACACAACGTTTTCAGGAAGGAATTCACTTAGAACTTGAGATCGATCGATCCTTCACATTGTCAGACGAAGATAATGATACAATGGAGAAAATACTAGTCACTCCATTAACTTTCATGCACTCGACAGTTTACTTAAATATCTTTCAATTTCAATCCATCACTTCGCGAACTATCCAATGTCACACTATTGGGTCCATCCGTTAAGTGGACGTTCAATCGTGCCGTCAACTTGCTGACTGGACATATTTTTAGAGAGAGAGAGAGAGCCACACACTATAATACCCCAAAACCCTCTTTGATGAATCTTTATCTCTCTCTCTCTCACCTTTCAAAATAACCCAAACGCGACAACCCTTTTAGACAGACCACAAAATGTAAAAGTCCAAAACAATACGTTCAGTAACTAGCCTCTTCACTTTTAAAAATTATAACAGTATTTCAATTTCTCATTGACTAGTTATTCAATAATAGGATAAATTTTATTTTACCCATCTCAAACGCACAATTCGCAAACACACAGAACCCATCTACAAGACATATTCGATCAAGTCCCATAAAACAACTATAATTAATCCAAGGCAAGAGCTGGGATACGCCGTGACTTTTCATACGCCCTTAGTGTCATGATACATGGCTTGTTATGGGCCACAATATTTGAATTTGAATGGTAACTATGTAATTCCGGATTTAACTTTCACTAGTGGTAAAACAACTTCGTTATAGTAAAAGCTCAACTTCGTTAATTTATGTGTGTGTTTCTCTCTCTTCGCTCTCTCACACCACCATGGCTGGAACACTGCAACTTAGTTTCACATTCGCCTTCTTCTCCTCAGCTCATCCTTCTTCTAATTCCAATTAATCCACCTGGTCACTCCCCGACGTAGATATTCCAACAACATAGGGCCACGGACCACTAGCACTCCATCTCTCGCATAGGTAATTCTAGCAATTTCGATCTCTTTAATGTTTGCTGGGTGGTGGTGTGAGCTCGAGAGACATAGAGGTGAGAGGGCAAAAGAGTAATAAAAAATCAGAAGGATAGAGAAATTAAAAATGATTAATAGGGCCTAATGTTTAAAGAGAAACCATGGTCATCACTCATCACTCATCAGCTTAATCAGCCGCCATCATCCTCTCCGCCGACCATGTCGTCCCCGATCGACCTTTACAAGGCGGTGGAGTTCGTGATCTCCAAGGTTGACGATCTGATGAACTGGGTCCGTGCGGCTCCATTTGGCCCATGACCTTCGGCCCTTTGGCCTCGCTTGCTGCGCCGTCGAGATGGTGCACACCGGAGCTACTCGCTACGATTTGGACTGCGATATCATTTTCCAGCAGAGCCCACGCTAGCCGATTGCATGATCGTCGTCGTCGGTATTCTCACCAATTAGATGTCAGTGATGGGAAACAGTCACAGCAGTACATAAGGAAGCAAAAGCCAAAAAGAATTAGAGTTGATCTAAGTAATCCCTCGTTGGTCTTATGAGATTTGACATAAACACCCTCATCATTTACCTATTATAAGTAATGTTAACGGAGTTAAGTCAGAATTTTACGTGTATATCTTTCAAATTCGAATTTTTTGGACAGTATTATACCACGTGTCATGGCTCTATGCGGCGTACAATACACTGGCGTAGTCCATCGCTTTCCTTAATCCAAAGCAAATCTTGATGCATGCATTCAAACTTTTTGAGCAACAAAGGAATCACGTTGCCAAACAAACTATAATTAAACATGATTACCTCTTCTAACTGGAACTCAAGTTGGCTGACATACTTTCTAAGCCAACCACTTCCTCTTCCTCTTCCCGAGACCTTGAGTACTTCGCAACTCCAATGTTAAACTGACCACCATTGCAGGTCAAGCTGACCAGAAGTTCCCTTGTACTCCAGGAGGCCAAAGATAATATCCAAGAAGCTAGAAAAACCGCCGGTGACGCCAATTGCGCCGAGACACATGCAGCTCGAATCGCTGCCATAGCCGCTGAGAACCGCTGCAAAACCACCTAAAAACACAGGGCTCCCCGTCGACAAGATCTCCCAGTCCACAATCATCGTCAAGGGCAAGCAGTACAACTCCGACGTCCGGCGATAGTGTAGGTCGGTTAGTTTGAATTTGTGGAGACCATTGGAGAATTAAAGACTGGAAATTTAAGTGGGAAAAATGATGGCTCTTGGTTAGAACCAACTGAAACGAGTGGATGTGGTTTTGGGTTTGTGACCTTGGTCTATCCGGCCTGTTGGTGGGTTTGGGACATTTACAGGGAAATTTTACTGACGGCGAGGTGGGTTTTGGGTCTAAATATATGAACGACCATTTTGATTCTCTCTCTCTCTTTCTATAGCTTTTAGGGTGTTAAATAGAATTTCTCATTTCATTCAGTTGAGTTGGTATTGAAAAATATATCCAGTCAGCAAGTTGACGGCACGATTGGACGTCCATTTAAAGGATGGACCCAATAGTGTGATATTAGATAGTTCGCGGAATGATCGATTGAAATTGAAAGATATTAAAGTAAATTGTCGAGTAAATGAAAGTTAATAGAGTGACCAGTAATTTCTCGAAAAACAAAATCTAAAGGTAGGAGAGATCGATAAAGTACTTGCTAGAATGAAGGCTAGTCAAGTACTCAAGTACACAGGATACTCAATATCTTCAATTTTATCGTCTGCTCTTAATTTGTGAAAATAAGACAAGAGTTGATGATACTTGAAGAACTACGACCGGCACTCAAATATAGGGAAAATGTAAAATTGAACAATGCCAGTGAAGAAAGAAAAGCAATACTTCCATTGATTAAATATTGGATTACAGTCGCATATATATTTACATATACCAAACCGAGGCTCATACAATCAGCCCTAAAACTAACCCTAAAACCTATAATTCTGGTAGATCATTGATCCGGTGCTTGGGAAATGGTGTTGAGGTTTCACTAATGTCCTTACATCAGCTCCTTAATTAAACGCTCCCTCAGTGCCTTTTTTGGTCTGAGCTCCCTCAGTGCCTTACTTAAAGCGAACCGGGATCCTCTCCTCGTAAAGGTCTTCCTCATATTTTCTCATAGGAGGATCTTAACCGTCAATTATTAACCAATGGCCAAGATCTTTTCAACCTTAACTTCACACCTATTTTCTCATCTACTCAGTCTTTCACTCTCTCACGATTGATTTCTCGTTCTTCTTTCTCTCTCTCGAACACAGAAACTTCAAGAGCCCGGCGTTGTCCTCTGCGGCTCGGCTTTGGCGTCCTCCGTTGAAACGTTAAGAAGTAGTGGTATTTGGGTTTGTTTTCTTTGGTTTCAGTTTGTAATTAGTAGTCTGGTTTAAGCTTCTGGGATTTCGAATGGGTTCCTGCTACTTTGTAATTTGCTATTCGTTCTCTAAATTGTGGTTTCTAAATGAAATTGAAAATCCTGTTTTTTTGTTGTCTACAAGCTTTTAACAATTGGGATTACCTCTATCTCAATCTAGGGAGTAGCACCATTTCAATATCCAAGCAGACGAACTGAAAAGCAAAATATGTGCAATCCTATTGGGTTTTCCTAACCCAGAATCCAATCGCACTTATGCATCTCGATTTATAAAAAATGAAGCTCCAATTCAAAATGCCCAAGTTCATTATAGAAAATGATAATGATATTTGAAAGGTTCTCTTTGCAGTAAATCGTTATTCAAACACTTCCAAATTATAATGAAAATTCAAAATTGGGTCATTGTGGCTCAGAAGAATTAAGAGCTCCAAATATGATCTGGATCACAAGAGTGAGACAGAAATAATTAAGAATGAACCCAGTAACAATGTATTCTGGAATATTTAGCATAGTGGGACTGGAAATGCACTTGTTGATTTGTTCTGTTAGTCCAAGCGTAGACGGTCGCCGGAGGAGGACGTCGGGGGCGGAGGAGAACGCCGGCTCTTGAAGTTTCTGGGTTCGAGAGAGAAAGAAGAAGAACGAGAAATCGAGAGAGTGAAAGACTGAGTAGATGAGAAAATAAGTGTGAAGTTAAGGTTCAAAAGATCTTGGTCGTTGGTTAATAATTGAGGTCAAGATCCTCCTATGAGGAAATATGAGGAAGACCTTTATGAGGCGAGGATCCCGGTTCACTTAAAGCCTTCAGCTCCTTCTTTGGATGCTGATGACTCTTTTGTTTCTATAATCTTCACTAATCCCTATCCCTTTGGTGCCTTAATCTGGTGAGTTTCTTTTGGTGTACTTGTTAATAAAGTATGAGTCGGAGATAACTGTGTGCCAGTGTTTAGAGACGCGTTTGAATCTTTGAATTGACTGCGGTCGACGAACTCCAAGCAAAAGCTCTCTAAGCATGTCTACAGAGTCTGCGACTGATACTGCAACAAAACCAAAAGAAAGAAAACACCCGTTGCCCAAATGAAGGCACTCATCCCACGCTGTCTTGGGGAGAGGACCTCCTTGACAGAAAAGGACAAGAATCTGCAGCGGCCATTCTGACCTAGTGGATACAGATCTCAACTGAACACAAGAAGAAGAAGAAGAAGAAAAAAAGAAGAGTTAAAAATCCAATAAAAACAGGATAAAAGGCTGATATATATTGGAACCAGAATGATAAATTTGTATTATGTTATGCAATCTCTCGATCTTTCTCGATACGATGAAAGTTGAAACAAAGTACTGTAGCAACTTCAACAAAGAACAGTAATAAATAACAAAGAATCATGAAAAACCCTAGCGACACAGTTTATACATTCAAAAAAGATTGTTGAAAAGAGATCGTTTCATAAAGAAATCTACCTCTGATAAATCATTGATTCGATGAATTTTGAGTCTCTTTGATACAGGCACGGTCTTCATCTTCATCTCCGCATTTGGCTTCAGATATTACAAGACCAACTTTCACCATATCCAAACTAGTGAGAAGAGCAGAGACCGGCTCTTTAAGATAAAGGAGAAGAAAGATTGAAGGTGTAATTTTCTCAGGATCTCTGTGGTGCTTTTATAACGTAATTTCAAGGGTAATTTTGTCTCACCGATTGATGAATACTGTGGGCGGACCATGGTTTTTGGCATTTGATACTTTTTGCCATTAGATGCACTTTGCAATATGAGTGGTCAGCCTTTGATAGCCTTTGGTACATAGGAAAATTCCCACTAACCTTAATTTTGAGAAAAAATTTCTCACTAACAAAAATTTTATAATTCCCATCAACCTTAACACTCTAACAGTGTTATTCCCACTAACAAAATTGTTAGCAATTTAACTATTTTTGCTAACTAAATTACCTTTGTTTCTTATCTCTTTCCAATATCGTCTCTTTTATATTTTGTTTCTTCTCTCTCTCACACACACAACTCTCACACACATCTCTCTCTCTCTCTCTCTCTCTCTCTCTCTCTCTCTCTCTCTCTCTCTCTCTCTCGGGGCCGTCGCCGACGACATCAGGCCTCCGACGACGACACCACGCCTCCGCCAACAACACCAGGCTGCCTCCGATTACGTCCGAGTCAAGCCCTACCGATGAGATCTGAACCAGGCTGCTTCCAGCTGCATCGTCCTGCCTCCGCCTTCCATTTCTCTCTCCGCCGTTGTGGTCTTCAGATCTGGATCACAATTTCTCATGAAGACCTCCATCAAGGAGGTGTTGTCGATCTGATTCCACTATGGAAGTCAAATTCAAAGTTTTCCAGCGACTCCGCAACCGACACCGAGCTCGACGACGTGTTTGGCGTAGAAATCTAGGTCGAGGAGTAGGGGTTTTGGGTGTGGGTGGTGGTGGGTGAACTTGAGCAGGCTAAGAAGCATGGCCAGACGATGGTGTTCACGTAGAGGGACTGAGGGAGCCGTTGTCTTGCTGGAAGGAGAGGACGGCGTCGTGGACAGGGAGCTCTATCACAAGCGAGTCTGTGAACCTACCGTCTTGCTATAGATGCTCTAGGATGGAGTAAATTCATGTTTCTATGCACTAGTTGTTTTATTTTCAATGCAGACTGATAGTTGTAATCTTCTCATACTGATGTTATATGTTCTTTTGTTTTGCAGATGAAACAGTGGAAGGTGGTGTTATTAAGTGCTTGCTTAAGTTGGTAGGAATATTGGATTAGTTTGTGATGAATGAGTTTGTTTGATTACTGGATATAAAAATATCAATGGAGTTCTATTGGAAACTAGTTACAGTTCTATTCAATGTTAATGTTGATGGAGTTTTTTGTTTGCAGAGCATATATTGGTTGTTTTGTGTTGAATGCGGCAAATCAAAATATATTGGTTTGGTTGTTGTTGTTGTTGGTGAGGGGTTTGGCGGTAGAGAAAACGCAGGTCATCTGCTCCTACTGCCCCTAATAGACCCCCGGACAGACCCCCTACTGCCTCTAGTGTAACCCTCCTACTGCCCCCAGTAAACCCCCGGATAGACCCCCTACTGCCCTAAGTAGAGCCTCATACTACCCTCAGTAGACCCTCCTACTGCCCCCAGTAGACCCTTCTACTGACCCTAGTAGGAGGTCCTACTGCCCCCAGTAGGAGGTCATACTGCCTCAATAGGTAGTCATACTGCCCCTAGTAGGACGTCCTACTGCCCCCAATACAACCCCCAACGAACCCCCTACTGCCCCCAATAGACCCTCCGACGAACCCCCATACTGCTCTCAGTATGTGGTCCTATTGCCCTTAGTAGGTGATCCTACTACCCCTACTGACCCCAGTATGAGGTCCTACTGCCTCAATAGGTGGTCATACTGCCTTTAGTAGGAGGTCCTACTGACCCCAATAGGGACATGTTATAAGTGACTAAAGCACAATGGCCCCCGGAGTCTGGTCAACGTCGCCGGAGCCCGGTAGACCCTCTTACTGTCTCCGGTAAACCCCCCTACTGCCCCTAGTAGACCCTTGGACAGACCTCCTACTGCCCCTAGTAAACCCCCCCTACTGTCCCTAGTAGACCCTTTTACTGCCCCTAATAGACCCCTAGACATACCTCCTACTGCTCCCAGTAGACCCTCCTATTGCCCCAGTAGATCCCTGGACAGACCTCCTACTACCCCCAGTAGATCTCCTAGCTTTCGTCGGAGCCGGTCAACGGTCGTCGAAGACTGGTCAACGGTGGCCGGAGCCCGGTCTACCGTCGTCGGAGTCCGGTCAACGGCCCCCAGAGCCCGGTCAACATCATTAGTCGTGGGAATCCGGTTATAGAAACTTTATTTTAAAATAGACTTTTATAATGGTCTATTATAGTTTATTTAATTCATTAAGGGTATCATTGTCTTTCTGCTGTTTAAGTTGGCTCTTGTGAATTTTAAAATCTGATTTTGTTAGTGGGAATAAAATTATTAAAATTAGGGCTAGTGAGCATTGTCTCTTGATACATTTTGCAATACGAGTGGTTAGTGGTTTTCAAAGATGGTAAGATGAAAATGCATTAAATGATAAGTGGTTTTCAAAGATGCATGCACTAAATCATAGACTGCATCATTATGTCTTGGAGCATGTATTTGTTTTTATAATTACAATAAAAAAGCAATAAGATAGCTATAATAATAATAATAATAATAGTTAATTTGTTGGTAAGTTGTTTTAATTTACGTAAAACTAAATTTAAAAGCGATCATTAGACACTGACAATTGATATTGAAAACAACTCCTACTAATTTATTCCATAAATGAAATTCTATTTAGGGTAACACATAATCTTCTCATAACGAGAATCTCCGACACTAAAGTCATTGAATGTAACTACTTTTATTAAATTCTGAAAAGGTTTCTAAGTATACAATACCGGTCAACAAATTTTCGGGAGTGATTAATCTTCTCGAATAATCTAGATATCTAAACCTACGTACATATAATGACACATGATCTTCTAATAACGAGAATCTCCGACACTAAAGTCATTTAATGTAACTACTTTTAATAAATTCTGAAAATGTTACTAAGTATACCGTACCAGGCAAAATACTTTCGGAAGTGATTAATCTTCTCGAATAATCTAGAATTTTATGACGGACAACCTAAGCGATTCATGTTCATTTATAACGAAGTCTATTACTTGAACAATTAGGAATATATTAATACAATTAATTTTCTTTGAGCCGAACTCATAACGTACCTCCTATACCTTTTGGTAACGTTTATCGAAATATTTTTTATTAAAAAAATAGTGTAATATTCAAATATTCAAATAAATTTGATATTTTTTTTTTAGAATTCAAGAGCTAGAAGGCAGCTCTCAAGCTATAACCATTAATGAAACTTCAGAATGCAAGGAGGGGGGACATTGAGCCTAAACCCCGTAATGTAGGTGTGAGGGTTCTTTTTGAATTAAACAGCGACTAGGCCAAAATCAACCAAATAATCCGATTATTGGGAAGACTTTGTACGTGATTCAGATCAAGTAGAAATCAAAAGGAGCTTGACAGCGTGAAGCATGGTGTAGGAGCTAGAAACGCACTGTGGTGAGAGAATTTGTGGTTTTCTGGGTAAGGAATTTCTGGAAAAATAGAGATCGAAGGTGGTTGTTTTGAATGGTGATTAAGGATTGGATTTGGTGCTTGGATGCTTGAAGGCTCGAATGCCTGAGAGCTTGAAGACTTAGGGAAGGCTGTTTTTGGATTTTGCTTGATAATGCTTGATGGTGTCTCTGGTACTAAACTCCTCCTTTTATAAGCTTAGCATTGAGGTATTGAGAGTGATTCACAACTTCTAATTATCTGGGTCAAACAGTCCCTCTTCTACTCATCCGTGATTTGTGCCCCAAATCATGGAAAAGAAAGCTTGCTTTGATGTTGTCGTTCTGGGAAATAGAGGATTGTTGCAGTGATAGCGACAACTAAGCACAAAACCCGGAATGATATGGAAAAGAGAGATTGTGAAGACTGAGTTTGTGGTTTGGGGAGAAGACGACACTCCTTGACTAGTTTCAAGGGTTCTCTTCTTAGCAAGATAAGGTGATAGCTTTTGGAGATCATGGTTTGGACTAGGTATATGGTTGCTGCAAGGAGGGAGCTCGAGGAATCTGGGTGATTGGTTGCTGCGGGGAAGAAGAAATCAAGAGACTTGGGAAACGGGAACAGACTTTGGTTTAAGCATAGTTGGGCCTTAGGTTTAAAGGAAAGAAGGACTAGCCCAATATTCTCATGCGTGCTCACCATTTCATTTGTCGTCTAAGTTGTTGGGCTTGGATTTCGGGCCTAAGACCAAAACCATCAATGACGTTAAATCAACAAATGAGTATTTTGTGTTTCCGTAACCTTCCACACCATACCCACATCTGCAAGCCCCAAGATTGCATGGATGTGGCTGGGGCCCACATCTCGGGTATGCTTGCTTGGTGCGTTAAAGTCAAAAGATGGGCATGAAACTCTATAAAACTATAGAATTTTATAGTAATTGCTTGTTTTTTTGCTTGTTTATGCTAGTAATCGTTGTAACGGCATGATTATGAATCACGTGATTTTTCGGGTATCAACAGTAGGAACACCCTAAAATAGTATTAGGCATGTCTACAAAATCTATACATTCTAAGCAAGCACAAGTGGATCATTGGCTGCTCCATTTGCTTTACAAATTTAGCGACATACCGGAAAAATATCTCTCGTACAAAGCCCTAAGTTATTATGTTTATCAACTTTCCAACTATGATGTCATTGGGAATTACCAGTTACCTTAAGTTTCATCTTGTCATTAGGAGGCTGCGACCGTTTAAAAAGGTAAAGAGCCAATCGCCTCCAAAGAGCAAATATGGCACGTTGCATGCACTTACCAAGACATAGCACGCCCACCAATATCCAATACTTGATAGTTTACAATGAATAAATAGTGTCCACATTTTCTAAACTAGGAGATAGAAGTATTTATACCTGTATGAAGCTAGCTCAGGCATGGTTTTTTACCCTAATCTCCAAAAATACTATGAAGAGGCTCTGTCTCCTCATAAACCCTAGCCATCATGGCTTTGGGACCTATCAGTAACATCTGACGTCAGTCTCAGACGACCTCTTCTCCGTCTTTTGCGATGTTAGTGTAGCACTCCATGGTTAGCCTTGCTACGAGCATCTAACACATCTTGAAAAGTAATGGATACAAATTAATTTGTTGACTGCCTTTAACTTGCACACGTACCATGTCTCTTCAAATGGTTCCATTTTATTCTTAATAAAAAAAAAAGACATGTGTCACTGATTTAGATGATGAGCATTGATGTGTGAAAGTAAAAGATGGTCCGCAAATTTGTTTTCCAAGTAAAATGTGGTCGACAAATTTATATCTAGCCACGGAAGTATATAAGTTTGATGTAATGGGAAAGTAATTAAATATTGATCAATATAAATGTTTGATCAATTTTTAACTACTGTACTTACTCTATATATATAGTGTAACGCGAAACTATACAGTATAAGTGAGAGAGAGTGAGAGAGAGAGAAGATTGCTTCCATAAAACTCACTTAGAGCTCTCTATATTAATTGAATATGTTGCAATAGCCCAATCAATTAAAGCTCTACAATATTGATATCCTAAAAACTTCTGCAAAATTGCAGTGTTCTATCCTAAAAATAACCAAACCATCTATTATAACCAAATTAAACCATCTATGACACATGATTGGACTTGGAGAATTGAAGCAAGTCAGTTAGGAATTAGGATTATCAATTAGTAAATTTCAATAGCCAGACCTGAGTTTAGTAAAGAATTTTACATGAACAGTATGATAAATAAGTACAAGAAATCCAAAGAAGAGAAGACTTGTATTGAAACACTAAAACTGAAAAGGGAATGCGATTAGATGGTGATAGATATAAAGCAAAACTGGTGGAATCAAATTATATGTCATTCTTGATGATCCATGTAATGCAAAGGCATATTGATTTAGAGAAGTAAAAGTATACGAACAACATATACGTGCTACGCACCACTTCTCTCACTTTCCAACAGGTAGGTTTTGCCTTTGAAAAAGATGCAGCAAACTGAGCACCTATCTTGCGCGCAGAAATACTCTAGCTAGGTTAAACAATTTAAAACCTCTCTAAAGAACTAATTACACAGTTTCACTACTAAGCTTTGCAATAGATGTCAAGCTTGTCTTGCCACAAATATGAAATGTTCCACGTATGTACACATACGTAAGCTGAAACATTCATTGATTCGGTATTCAATAATACAAAGGGTCAAGCACCAAAACTGGCCCTAAAAACAATACTTCATTGATTAATTATCGGATTACAATCAAATACTTACAAAAAACAATCTAAGACTCATACAATCAGTCTAAAACTAACCAAATATCTATAATTTTGGTAGATCATTGATTCATTGCAAAACTCAAAGAGGTACGTTGTGTAGACATATTCGAGCCCAACACTAGTCTGTCGTTCTTGAGTTCCTGCCATTGACTGGTACGTCTCGAGATAGATGAGAAGGATGACCTTCTTGAGCTTGGGTTCCTGCCATGGTCTGGTACATCTCGAGATAAACGAGAAGGATGACATTCTTGAGCTTGTGTTCCTGCCATGGTCTGATATGTCTCGAGATGGACGAGAAGGATGACATTCTTGGGTTTGACATACTTGCGTTATGGAACCCGTCTACTGGAGAGACAAAGATTTTTCCAAAACCTGCTCTTAAGGAGAAACATATCTCCAGAGGCTATGTCAGCCTTTGTTAGCAGTAGGATATTGCACCTGAACCTCTCGTGTCATCTTCTTCAATATCACCCGGCCACTACATTATCCTTCGTGCTCCTCTTTCTCTATAGGGTGGACATACAACTGATCACAAAAGAAAGAAAGAAAAGGTTAGAAATCAGATAAAAATAGATAAAACATTGATACATATTGGATGCAGAATGATTTGTATTCGGTTATGCGATCTCTCGATCTCTCTCGAGACGCTGAAACAAGGTACAATATTGCAAGTTCATGAATACCCTAAACAACACATTTTTTATATTCAAAAAGTTTATTGACAAGAGATTATTTCAGAAAGAGATCTACCTCTGGTAAATCATTGATTCGATTAATTGAGGCCCTATGATACAGTCACGATCTTCATCTTCATCTTTGCATTCGGCTTCAGATATTACAAGACCAACTTTCAACATATTCAAACTAGTGAAAAGAGATGGGACGCTGAAGAAGAGAGATTAAAGGTGTGAACTCAGCGTCTCTGTTGTGCTTTTATAGCGCAATTTCAAGGATAATTTTGTCTCACAAATATGTGAATACTATAGGCGACCATGGTTTTTGGCATTGAATACATTTTTCAATACGAGTGGTCTGCGTTTGATACATTTTAAAATATGAGCGGTTATAGCATTTCTCAACATAAGCCAAATTTTAAGCCAAATTTAGCTTACAAAACAAGAATATTCTATAAAATCTTTTTTTAGCTTACCAAATTCTCCCATCATAAGCTAAATAATTGGCCAAATTAAGAGTATTTTGGCTTACGAAGCACTCTCACCATAAGCCAAATCCTAAGGTAAAGCCTTTTTTTTTCTTTTGTTATATATTTGTTTAATTCAATAATTAGCCATGAAAAAGATTTTATATAAATATATTCAATATGGGGGCTCATATGAAAGCTCTCGTCGAGATCATCGCGATGATATAAAATTTTGTTAGTAACAAATTTTTAGTTTAGAAGAACAATATTTAAAGTTAAATAAAATAATACTTAGTTTTAGCCTACTAAACCCATATGCCAAATTTGGCTTACAAAATAACTGAAGCTAAATTTTTTACCTTGAAAATTGTAATTTGGCTTATGGTGGGAGTAACTATAGGCTAAATTTGACTTTTTAGCCTATGATGGGAGATGGTCTTAGTGGTTTTCAAAGATATATATGCTGAGATGCATGCACTAAATGATATATAAGTGGTTTTCAAAGATGCATGCACTAAATCATAGACTTTATTATACTGCCCTGGAGAACGTATTTGTTACTAACTTACTATAATTACAATAAGAAAGCAACACTACTAGAATAAAGGACTTAGGTGACGAACATGTTTCATCGCCTAAATGCTCATTTTTGTCGCCTAAGTTTTCACGCGATGAAAGGTCCGTCGCCTAACAATCGTCGCTTCAGCATGAACCCATAAAAACTTAGGCGACGAATAAAAAAGAATGGTCGCCTGAGTATCCATTTAGGAAACTATTTATGCATTGTCGCATAAGTCTAAGGTGAGGAAAACGAATACATTTAGACGACGAACAATGATATTTCGTCGCCTAAGAAATCCTTAGCCGACGGAATAAGTTTCATATCCTTTCATCTCCTAAGTTCTTAGTCGACGAAAGTTAAAATATTTAAAATAATTTAATATTTTTTAAAATAATTTAAAATAATTTAAAATTAATTAATTAAATTTCATTTTTATTATATAAGTTTTATTTTTTAGTTTCAATTTCTTTGCTTTTTCTTTTTATTTATTTTCCTTTCAAATATTTTTTGGTCTGAAACCCACCACCCCTTCCACCACAGAACTCAGTCCCACCACGCCTTCCACCACCGCCCCAAATTCCACCACAGAACTCAATTTGCTCTGGGCACCCAACTTACCCAAATTCCACCACACCAAATCCGGCAAGCTTACCCAAATTCCACCACACCAAATCCGGCAAGCTTACCCAGTTTGCACGCACAAAATCCTCCACCAACCCAACGCCTGCAACCTTGAGCGCTGCCCCGAGCACGCCCCAACGACCCGGTTCTCTTTGGATCCCAAAGCCACCGGCAGCGAACTCGACCGGCGCGTCTCCACCTACAGAGCCCTTCTCTCCCTGATCCGACGCGTCTCCACCTTCGTCCACCTTCGATCCAGCAGCGGCGCTCTAACTTCGCGCCTCTGATCCCCAGCTCTGTCAACCCCTGCCACTACAGGAAATATACACTTAGCCGACGGAATCTTATTAATTCCGTCGGATAAGACACACTTCACTGACGGAAACAAAAACCGTCGTATAGGACACCACATCCGTCGCCTAAGATTTCATAGGCGACGAAAAATAACTGTCGACAACTTCCGTCGACTAAGAGAATTCTAATCGACGAAATACTATTCGTCGTCCTATTTCCGTCGGCTTAGTAAATCCTAGACGACGGATATCTTCCGTCGGTAAGGTTTCGTCGCCTTAGATCTTTCTAGTCGACGGAAATTGACTGTCGACATAGTCCGTCGTCGAAGATTGTCTAGGGCGACGAATAATGTTTCGTCGGTAGAACTTGACTTAGACGACGAATAATTTTCCGTCGCTTAAACTTTTCTTGGGCGACGAATTCAGTTCCGTCGGCGAAGAACATCTTGGGCGACGAATAACTATTTCTTAGCCGACGAACGTTTCCGTCGCCTAAGAATTTGAATTATTGCCTGACACAAAGCAGAGCGAATATTTTTTCCGACGCCTTTTGTCCTAGCCGACGGAATATTCCGTCCGCTAAGTTTACACATCATCATTTATACACCTTTTGCCCAGAAGAGAACGCAGATCAAATAAAAGCATGGTCTAGCTCCCCCCCTCCCCTTCATCAGAATATTCATCCGATCCAAATATAGTTAATTTAGAAGCTTTTCGTCGACATGAATTTGATCGATCTTTAAGAGGTACAAGCTTCGATCTCGATCTCCTAATTGGTAACTATTTTAATTAATTAATCTACTTTCTTCTTTTAGGCATATTTTCCTGCGAACTTTCGGCAACTTGCCGGTCCAATTTTGATGGATTATTAATTGTTGCTTATTACTTGTATGCTTAATATAATTACTAGATATGTGTGTATAATATGTTTGTACGTGCATATAATATTATATATGCATGAAAACTATATAATATTATGTTTGTATATATATATATATCTAACTTTTGTGTGTATAATTTTTAAAGATATATATATATATCTTTAGCTTTTGTATGTATGATTAATTAATAATTATGTGAATAATTATGTACGTACGTTTATCAAATTTTTTTTTCATTCAAATCGTTTTGTTCATGCGATTTGAATGATAAAAAATAAAATGATAAATCATGTAATTAAGAATTATAAGATTCTTATACATTCATCAATATATATTGTTACCCTTAGAAATCCCGTTCGAGAACCATTATGTTACGACTGTGTCTAACAAAATGGGTTTCGAATTGTCCCATATTTGGACAGTTTGGGAGCATATGACATTGAGATTCTGTTTGTTGTTGGTGCGTTTCGTTTTCGGTTGTGGATATATATATTTCGACAAGATCTTCCTTTATTGTTCCTCGAGTGCATTCTAGGTATAGATATTAGTGCACTTGGGGAACTGTAGGGAGATGCTGCCGAAATTTTCTCACATATGCGAATTCGAAACCCCCCAACAGCAAACGAAATCACAATGTCATATGCTCTCAAACAGGATTAGGGCCCTAACCGGAGGTATAAGGTGAAAAATATTATTGGGGTAGTAATTAAACTCTCAAGTATGGAAAATGATTGGAAAATTATGCTCATGTACGTAAATTGTGGAAAATTATTGGGGGTCAGTAATTTTCTGTATTTCTTGATACAACACATCCGCCTTCCTTTATTTTCTTCCAGTTTGATACTTGGATGTTTGTTTTACTCTTTTCCAGGTCTTTTCTTTAATCTGGAATGCTTCCAGTTTTTGTTATGCTCATATGTTCAAGTGTGAAAATTATTGGGGGTCAGTAATTTTCCTGACCAGAGCAACCAAAGTTTATTTATGATTGTTATTACTTAGATTCCTTTCAACCATCCTCTAATGACATAATGGGGTAGTAAACTCTCAAGTAGGAAAAATTATTGGGGGTCAGTAATTTTCCTGAACAGAGCAACCAAAGTTTACTGACCCCCAATAACCACCCTGTAACAAAAAAAAACTGAAACTGACAACCAAAGATAAATGAAACTGACAGAAATATCAAAGGAATAGACCAAAATTACTAAAAGAACAAGTTCCTTTACTGAAATTCAAGATCATTCATATGTTCTTGCAACACTATAAAAATACTACATTTATTTTGAAGATCCTACATCTAAAGCGCCACTAATCTTTTTTCTATATTGATGTCCATGAACTTTAGCAGGATCTTCTTCCTCATTTCATTACCACCATCTTTTGTCGGTTTTTTACTATGACATAGACTCTCTATAAAGTGGAGCAAAAACGGTCCACAGTCTGACCTGCAATGCATTAAGAAACAGTGTTACTAAATTTTTCACCCCAATAAAACAGACAAGTAATTTCTGACCCCAATAAAACTCTTTAAAGGAAGTTTAAAGGTACTTACGATGTTTTCTTTTGCTGCGGGCAGGATAAGATATCAGTCAGCTTGTATCTTGCTTGATAAACGTTTTGGTCCAGCATCCATCTTCTTGTTCTTTTCTCTTCAGCACTCATCATCGAGTAACCGTCAACCACTATTCCTTGGCTGTCCTGCTTGTCATAGTTTTCCCTCCATTCCTCAGGGTCCATGCCTTGGCTGAGAGGGTATTTGGTGGAATCATATACGCGTTTGATGAACACCATAATGTGCTTCACCTGTTGGTTCCAACACACAAGTAAATTACAACTCAAACAAACTAAGAGAACAAGCAACAAACAAAAACCAGTAGAAGTTTACTGCCCCCCAGTAAACTTCTTACCCTAATAAATCAGTTACAACTCACCACTGCCATTGCATTCTGAAAGTGGTTGTTGGTGTCGGTAGAGTAATCTTTCGTTGGCGGTAGCATTGAGTTCACATGATAGAAGCATCGAGCTTTGTTGTCAATCAGGACCAAGGTATAGTGGTGGCTGACCCCGTGATGTACCGGAATGAAAACCAGGTCCTTACTGAAGATGGACCACAGAGGATTAATAATGGAAAACTCTATATCCAATTCATTACATTTGAATTCCCCCTGTTTTCCTCCTCCAGCTAGGAACTCCTTCAGTTTTTGTTCATGTACCACCGCCGCGCGCTGTATTTATAAAAGCAAGTAGTAAGATTATGTTAACTGAAAAAAGTAACGGAGGAGACCGCGGTGCTGCGGCACGCTGTTATTTCAGGTTAGACTACTTACCGCTGCCTCTATGTCTAGGAATCCGACCGAGACCTTCTTCTTTTCCATTTCCTCCTTCAACATTGCGAGGTACACCCTGATGGTCTGCATGCACAACATATATAAGTCATAAAGTATTACAACAAAGAATACATCTTAGGTTACTCAAATATCAACTTTATTGCGGTTAGTAAGACCAGTAAGTTTTTCTCACATTAGATGTAATCTCTCCTTCTTGAATTATTCTCTTAAAGTCATCTTTGGTAATGTCAATGATACCATCACAACACTCCCAATACCGGAAACTGTGCAGACACAAATAAGTCATAAGCAAGTCAAACCAGGGAACTAATTGTAATGTTATATATATATATATACTAGGGAAGAATAAACTTACTCATCATTCTTGTCCTTGTTCAAATCAAACCAGTTCTTATAGTGATTCGCCACCTTTTCATCCAAGAGCTTCCATGTTGGAGTGTTGCAGTTCACTCCATCAATAACAATACAATTCTGGACTTTACGCTCCACCTCCTTTGTTCTTTTTGCTGGCTTTAGCCCTAATGGGGTGTCATACTCCCATTCTTCTTCTTTCCTCTTTTGTGCCCCACGCTTCTTCAGGTTGACGTCTCTTTCAATCGAACTAGTCTCCACAATTTGTTTTGAGCCCTTCTGCTTGACATATTTCTTGAGCCCTCCTGCTTGTTGTTCTTCATTCTTCAAGCTGGTTGTTTCATTCATTTTTTTGAAGGCCATTTCCACAGCTTGATCAACAAGTTTGTCCAGTTTAGACAGCTTGACATTGGTCGTCACAGGTTCATCGTCTTTTGGAAATATCTTTCGCAACGGAACTGGTTCTGCTACTTGTTCAAAAAACTACACAAAAGAAAACACACAAGTTATCCTCAAAAAATTGAACCAAACACAATATTTATTGGGGGTCAGTAAACTTATTTCTACTCTTACCTCTTCAGTTCCTGGTTGCTCCTCTCTGCAGTTATATTCTTCCTCTTCAACTGGCTTTGACCTACCCTCCTCCTCCTCCTCCTCCTTCTCCTCAGTTACACATATTATCTGTTTTTTCTGAGCATGTTTTGCCCCCTTGTGCAACTGTTTCTTGAGAGCGTTGATTTCATTTTTGTCTGCCCTCCTTTCTTTCTCTAGCTCAATGATTTGGCTGTCCGCTTTCTTTAACTTGCCGAGCAATTCAGTGTTTTTGTTCACCAATTCTTCATTTGCTTTGGCAAGTTCTGTCAGCTTCTTCTTCATATCTTCCATCGGCAACTCCTGTACACGTTATAACAACGAAATCGTTACTGTTAAACAATTATATACAAATAAACAGTTTACTGCCCCTCAGTAAACTTCTACTGGGGGTCAGTAAACTTCTATACTTATCTCCCATTCAATTTCATGACAATTACACACTTAATATACCCTAATAAGCAACTTTATTGCCCCCTAGTAAACCCAGTAGAAGTTTACTGCCCCCTAGTAAACTTCTACTGGAGGTCAGTAAACTTCTATACTTATCTCCCATTCAATTTCATGACAATTACACACTTAATATACTCTAATAAGCAACTTTATTGCCCCCTAGTAAACCCAGTAGAAGTTTACTGCCCCCCAGTAAACTTCTACTAGGGGTCAGTAAACTTCTATACTTATCTCCCATTCAATTTCATGACAATTACACACTTAATATACCCTAATAAGCAACTTTATTACCCCCTAGTAAACCCAGTAGAAGTTTACTGCCCCCAGTAAACTTCTATACACGTTCCATTTTCATTGCTAATAGTTTTACTGGGTGTTAGCAACCATTCAAACTTACCCAATCAATTGTCCTTGGTGTTCCATTGTCATCTTGCAGCCGCTTATCATTGCCGGAACTCGTTTCCTCCTCATCCATCCATGGACCATCTATTATGAGTTCCTGTTTTTACATTTATAAGACACAAATCAGTTTAATTTAGTTTTTCAAAAAACAAACAATACAATGCAATATATTTTTTTTAATTATAAAAATGGCTATATAAATAAAATACCATTACCTCTAGCAATTCAGGTCTTCTCAAATACTCCTTTTCTTTGATGATCTCTTGTATTGACCATCTTAGAAATCTGGGAGTCTCCTTCTCTTTCCCGATAATCCGCTTCTTTATTTTTGTTTTCTCAAGGAACCAGTATAGAACCAGAAGGAGGCATCCGTTCAAAACTCTTGGCTCCCCCCTTACGTGCTTGTGAAGTCCTTGGTGCAAAAATTCTAATATCTTATGTGACCAGTTGTATTTGTCGATGCCTTCAAGGTCTTCACACTTGAGTATCAGTTTCCATTCAATATGGTTCCCGCTTCTGCTGAAAAATAAAGCTGCCATAAGGTACATTATAACCAAAGAGGCTATCTTCCTTGGATCCCCCTTCTTCTTCTGAAGCTTCCTAAGCTCTTCCATTAATGTGTCATCAATAACCTTTCTGGTGATTGTTCTTCTTATTTGCTTTCCAAAGACAGCAGAATCTACCACATTCTTCTTACTGCCCTTGCAGTATTTCTGGTCTATTGTGATATCCACATCCGAGCCTTCTTTGGTTATTCTAAAAATTGAATGCACGTCATGCTCCGTAATTTCAATCTCCGTGTTCCCAAATATGAAGTTTTTATTGTCACTGTTGTAGTGCCTCATTAGGATCTCAAAATCAGATTCAAGCTTCTTCACTTGATCCTCCTCAACCTTGTCCAATTTGAATGCTTCAATTATTCCCCGAAAACAAGTGTTGTTTATCAACTCCCATGATTCTTCTGGGATGCTCTCCTTATATCTATACATTAACATATAAAATGATGTCAGTGAGCACTTTTGCTGCACGTGTTTGATCTTGGTCAAGTCACCTTCTCCTCCTTTTTCCTTCTTCTTTCTTCCCTTTTCTTCCTCCTCCTCCTCCTCCCCTGAATCTGTCTCCGCTTGTTTTCTTTTTCTGCCTGTTGATCTTCTCTGAAAAAGATACTTTTCTGTTTCCCCCTCTTCATCTTCAGTGTAATCATCATCTTCTTCTTCTTCAGCAACGGCACCCTTCTGGACCTCTTTTCTCTTTTTCTTCGACTTCATCTTCTGTAAAACTTCTCCTATATTTTGTTCTGTCCTCATAGAAGCTACAGATTCTTGAAACCAATCCTCTTCGGTATCAGAATCCACACCTAAAGGCCTTGAACTGCTTCTCATCCTGTATATAAGTAGTAAAAACTTGCATTTATAAACTGCATATGCAAAAAATAAAGTTTACTGCCCCCCAGTAAACTTCAACTGGGGATCAGAAACTTGCAAAAATGAACTCCCTTTCAATTTCAGGGGCACAACACACAACAGATACCCATTATTACCCTAATAAACAACTTCATTGCCCCATAGTGAACACAGTGGAAGTTTACTGCCCCCTAGTAAACTTCTACTGGGGGTCAGTAAACTTCAATACATTATCTCCCTTTCATAATCATGCCAGTTATACACAACATATACACATTCTTACCCTAATAAACAACTTTATTGCCCCCCTAGTAAACCAGTGGAAGTTTACTGCCTCCCAGTAAAATTCTACTGGGGGTCAGTAAACTTCAATACATTATCTCCTTTTCATAATCATGCCAGTTATACACAACATATACCCATTATTACCCTAATAAACAACTTCATTGCCCCACAGTGAACACAGTGGAAGTTTACTGCCACCTAGTAAACTTCTACTGGGGGTCAGTAAACTTCAATACCTTATCTCCCTTTCATAATCATGCCAGTTATACACAACATATACACATTCTTACCCTAATAAACAACTTTATTGCCCCCCTAGTAAACCAGTGGAAGTTTACTGCCCCCCAGTAAACTTCTACTTCACAAGAGTAAATAACAATACAGTATCTCTCTTTCATTGTCATTCCAATTATACGCAGTAAATCAGTGAATGGAGCTTCAATATCATCAGATAAGTCCAAAATAAGCCTAAATGCAATAAAATTCAAAATGTACCTGTTTTTATGGTTTTCCCGAGCGAGGTCGAGTGAGAGCGATTGAAGCAGATATCGACGCCGATATATTCAACGCCAATGCATAGACCACAGATCAACTTCGATCGACTGAGAGTAAGGCAGAGAGCGATTTCCTGCTCAACTGGGATTTATCTGCGGAGAGCGACGGAGTGGACAGATATTTAACGAGAGAGCGACGTGGCCTGATCGATGGAATCACGGAGATCGTGAAGAACCCTAAACCAGAGATCGTTATCGAGTGTTAGAGAGAGATAGAGAGAGTGGGAGAACTGAGAGTTCGGTTGATCGTGGAGAGTGGAGAGTGGGAGTCTGGGAGAACATGTGTATTTAATTCATGCAATAATTAAGGGTATAATATTAATTGTTAGAGGCTTTAAAACATTAATATGGGTTACTCAATAGTTTTTCATTGAAATGGGCTTTAAAATCCTTGTTTACTGAGTAAATGTTTATTTTCCCAACAAAGTATATATATATATATATATTTATATATATTTCCGGTTGATTTTATTCACGATTTTTTGATTATATATTTTTGTTTATTGTTATTATAGTGTACAACATGGACAAGAGCTGGATGCAATTAGGGAGGGGGTCCCCAGTTTATATGAGAGACATTTTTGATTTTCTTGAGTTCGTGCGTCTACATAGTCCTCCAGAAAACGTTATTCACATATGTCCGTGCAACAAATGTCTCAATCGAAAATCAGTAACATATGAAGACATGTATTCTCACTTGGCACTAAACGGTATTTGTCCTAGTTATACCACATGGACATGGCACGGGGAAAATCAAGTTCAAATGCCCACACTTGCAGAAATTCAAGCATCACATAATCCGCAGGCAGGATCTTCGAATTCCAATGCTAGTTACGGGGACCCTGCTGTGATGAACCTCTTAAACGATGCCTTCCCGTTCGCCGCCTCAGGATATCAGCAAAATGTTGTTTATGACAACAACCCTGACACCTTCCCTAATGTCTCTCACGTTGACCAGAACAGTGATTATGATAAGTACAACAGGCTTGTACGGGAAGTACAAACCCCATTGTATCCTGGTAGTGAACATACTGTGTTGGGTACTGTCATGGAGCACATGCAGATAAAAAACAAAAGTGTATTCTTTGAATTGCCTTACTGGTCGACCTTGAAAATCAGACACAACTTGGACGTCATGCACATAGAAAAGAATGTTTGTGATAGCGTTCTTGGAACAATTATGAATCTCAAACATAAGAACAAGGACACTGCCAAAGCCCGTGTTGATCTTAAGATGATGGGTATACGCCCCCAGCTATGGCTAGTAGAGAACAAAAAAACCAAAAAAGCCATAATACCGAAAGCAGGCTACACAGTCCATCCTCAAAAGAAAGCGGAAGTGTTTCAGTGGTTTGGAAACGTTAAGTATCCTCATGGGTATGCAAGGAATATCGCTCGATGTGTTAAGATGGGGGACAATAAGATTAGTGGGTTGAAGACTCATGACTGTCATGTTTTACTGCAACGTCTTCTTCCCGTGGTCATTAGACCGTATTTGCAGAGTGATGTGGTTGACACGTTAGTGGCTTTGTCCAAGTTCTTTCAGAGGATATGCGCTAAAGAGCTTAAAAAGTCTGATGTTCGGTCATTGCAAGAAGACATTGTGTACATCATGTGCAAGCTAGAGAGGATCTTTCCCCGACTTTCTTTGACATCATGATTCACCTCATGATCCACCTCATTGTGTACATCATGAACAAGTGTTGCTTACTGGTCCGGTACAGTATACCTGGTGCTATCCAAATGAGAGGTATGCACTCATATTTATTCTAATTAATTAATCATCCTTTCAAATTAAGATAAATTGTATTTTAAATATGTATTGTAAGAATTGCATATTTGTTTTGCAGGCAACTGGGGGATTTCAAGAAGAAGAACAAAAACAAACGTTTCCCTGAAGGGTCGATCACGGCGGCATACATTCAGGCTGAGAGCGTAACTTACTGCTGCGCCTATCTCAATGATGAAGACACAGTGGGGGAATCATCTGGAGCGGGTAGTAGCCAGCAATTCAAGCTATCAGTTGTTTCAAACGATGTTGAACCATACGGCAGGTTAAGTAATTCTGAAAGATTAAGTAATGATGAGATCAAAGAGGCTCATTGGTCTGTCCTTCAACATTGCGAAGAAGCCGAGCGATATTTCAAGAGGCATTTGGAAATGCAGTATGGTAATGAAGTCATACACAAGAGAGATTTTCCTGATTACTTCCCTATTTAGGTACGTACCTTTCTATCGATCTCTATATATGATGTTACATAATGTAACAATGTTGCTCTTAAAATTGTTACAGATGATGCACATTCAACAGGAGTTTCCTGCTTCTTACGACCCGGAGTTGAACTTGTTGGCTGGAGGACCCCAAAGCCACAGAGTTCGTGCTGGATGTTTTGTGAACGGTGTTAAGTTTGTCACGTCAGAACGAGATGAAGGCCATGTCACCCAAAACAATGGAGTCATGGTTGAGGGTCTGGGTTTCAACTACTACGGGGTTCTTGTTAGTGTCATCAAACTAATCTACGGCAACCGTATGCCAGTCGTGTTGTTCAAGTGCAAATGGTTCAATACTGACCCAACCAGACGAAGGAGTACAATTCTGGATCGTGGCTTGTTATCAGTGGACTCAAACAGTGTATGGTATGATAATGAGCCGTTTATTCTTGCCACCATGGCGAAACAAGTGTTTTATCTTGATGATCCGGCTATGGGTGAGGGTTGGAAAGTGGTGCAGGTGATGTCACATAGGAATATTTGGAGTGCAGCTACACTGAGAGGGGATGATGAGAGTGGGCCCAGTGAACCAATAACAACTGATCAACCGAATGAACCATATCAAGAGGATTCTCCACATGTAGTCCCTGATACTGAGGATATTCGTGTCATCAACCAACAGGTTCCGGATATCATAGGTTATCTTCCAATTACACCATCTGAACTGATCTCACTACAACATCGCCACCCCAGTCATGATAACAACGGCTTCATAGATGACGAATACATAGAGGATGATGAGTATTCTGACCAAACTGAGGAGGATGATGATTCAAACGACTCAGATTATCATGAGTACGATTAATATATATTACGATTATTCGGACGACTCTAAATATCATATGTATTTTTTAATTTATAATTAACTACGTACGTACGTCAAACCATTAATTATATAATATATTCATGCAAATTTCCATTGTAATTTTTAAAATGCATATATATATATATATGTATGCTTTTTTAAGTACGAATACTTACGTGGAGTTATAAAAATTTTATGTTACTTAGGCGACAGAAATTGTATAAGTCGTCAGCTTGGTTAACCAATGCCACGGAAAATGTATTTTCCGTCGTGTAGGATCCCCAAATATTAGGCGGGTAAATTTTGAGCCTTTGTTTTTCCCCGAAATTTCGTATTACGACACGAATATTTCTCTTAGTGAGTTTAATTTAAAACCTATACTAACTCCCTCGCGCAATCCACAATCCCTAATTCACACCCACAATTCCCAATTCCCAAATCCCACCAGAGTCGTGCCACCAGAGCTGCGCCAGCAGACCCCATCCACGCATCGGCAACCGATTAAAGTGCGCGCATCCACCCACCTCCTCCACTCATCGCCACCGCATCCACCCGCCGCTCCGATCTCTCTGCTCTCACTTTCTCACCGCCGCTACGATCTCTCTGCTCTCACCTTCTCACCGCCGCTCCTTTTGCAGGTCCGTATTCTCTCTCTTCTCAGTGTCTGAATCGTAAACGAATTCGTTGATCGTGTTTCATTATTATTATTATTGGGATTTTTTTTAATTATCCGAAAAAAAAAAACCCAATATCACATTGTATCTTCTGCTTAAGTGGCTCATAGTTTTCTGTATCACCAATGCGTCAATTCTAAAAAAAAATAAAATAAAGTGAACAAATTCAAGTGGTTTGATCAACCTGTATGCTTTTCTATGGACTATTTTTCGTAATCTTTATCTATTACTCACTCATTTACTAACAATTGTGTGTTATTTATGTGCAAGATATGGTGATGATGGGGAAGAGAAAGGGCCGAGCCACTCAGGCCAGTGCTTTGATGGACTCAATACGGCAGAGCGTTGGTTCAGCTAGCAGTAGCAGCCATCCTAACCCCATGCCAGCTGAGACAGTACCACCAGGGGCTCCCCTCTTGATCGTGTGGCGCCCTACAGTTGACAGTTGTTCAACGGGATCTCAATCGGCGTCTGTAACCGCAACCGAGACTGCAACCGCACCCGAATCTGCAAGACGCATCGTCGGCAGCGCTCGAATCAAAGTTAGAAGCCCAACAGGTAAGTGTATTAATTTACTGCCCCCAGTAAACTTCTACTAGGGGTCAGTAAACTTCTACTGCCCCTAGTAAACTTCTACTAGGAGTCAGTAAACTTCTACTGCCCCCCAGTAAACTTCTACTGGGGGGGTCAGTAAACTTCTACTGCCCCCAGTAAACTTCTATTGGGGGGTCAGTAAACTTCTACTGCCCCTAGTAAACTTCTACTGGGGGTCAGTAAACTTCTACTAGGGGTCAGTAAACTTTTTCTGGGGATCAGTAAACTTATACTGGGAGGGAAGTTAAGTTGTTGGGGTAGGGGAGGTTATTATGCTTTCTAGTATTCATATATATATATATGTAGTTTTGTGGTTGTTATTTTAATTATTAGATGTAGTTTTGATTCAAGTTTGAACTTTGTTGGCTTGAGTGGTTTTCGGACCCTCTTGTTTGATCGTTTCGGTCATTATGATCAATGATCATAGGGGTCAGTAAACTTCTACTGGGGTCAGTAAACTTCTTCTGCCCCCAGTAAACTTCTACTGGGGGTCAGTAAACTTCTACTGCCTCAAGTAAACTTCTACTGGGGGTCAGTAAATTTCTACTAGGGGTCAGTAAACTTATTCTGGGGGTCAGTAAACTTCTTCTGTGGATCAGTAAACTTCTTCTGTGGATCAGTAAACTTATTCTGGGGGTCAGTAAACTTATAATGGGGGTCAGTAAACTATCAGTACAATATGTCTCTTTCATTTTCATGCCACTTACACACAACATATATTCTCTTGTATATTAAGTATATATCATAATGTAATAATGTATTTTCACATGTTAATTATAGCTCCGGCCCCGAAAAAGAAGCGGGGTTTTTGTTCTGGAAAGAAGGCGGAGGATATCGTTCAACAAACGGGGCAGAAGATCAAGCTGGAGTATTGCCCCGTGTAAAAGGCCCTAGCGTGAGGGGGATAAACAGCTTGGTGGCACATGATATCGGTTGGGCCATACGAAGTCTGATGGGAATGAGGGCAAGCACGTTCTACGACCTTGATCAGACTGAGAAGTGGAAGGTGTGGAATGCAATGGCGGTAAGTAACTGAAAAGTATATGAAAAGTAAATTTACTTAATTACATTTGTTTGATAACATATATATGATTGCTTATAATTGGAAGGCATGAACTGACTGAATTGACATCTCTCTGTTGATAAAATTTCATGTCTAAGGATATGTTTGCATAAGACTGAGTTGTCTTATAAAGTGAAAATGTTATGGATATGTGTAAAGTATGATTGAATGTGTGTAAAGTATTGTGTGTTGATATGAATTGAAAGATGTCTTTTGTGATAGTAATTGGCTGTATTAATTTATTTTATTTTATTTTTCAGTGCTTAACATGGGATTTTTTATTCATTTCTTACTTAGGCGAAGTACGAGTGGGATGAAAATGATGAGCCAATGTTCAATTGGATACTGAAGAGGGCACAGGAGAGGTACAAGGACTGGAAGTACCAGTGTCACAAAGCTTATCTGAAGGAAGGGCCCTCTGGCATGCCAGTAGATTTCATTGGGAGAGAGGACCAGTGGGAGTTTCTATGCGAGCACTTTGAGTCAGATGCTTTCAAGGTGATTTTTTTTAATTACCTTCATTGTTTCCCTTGTATTTTATTATTAGCCCATTCATGTATAGTTATGTATTTATAACTTGAAATGTGAAATGTGCAAGATGTTAGAACTAATCTATTTAATGTTTTTTCGTGTATATATTAGAGACTCTCCTTGGCAAACAAACGGAACCGTGGGGAGAAGACTATGCACCACCACACGGGGTCTTCTCCTATCATCTACACAATGGAGGAACTCAGAATACAAGGCGAGCAGCTTCCAATTATCAAAGGTTTTGAGAAGACCTATGTCAGGGCCGGTGATGAAGATACAACCAAGAAATATGTAAGTGTCTTTCCTTTTACTAGAATGTAAGCTTAGCAAATGGTTCAAGCATGTGTAAATCCGGCTATTGGTATATATATGAGACCATTAAGTTGAATGTAGGCACTGTCCAATTAGAATGTTATGTTTTCCTGCTTCTTCCAAAACAAAAAAAAAGTGTTATTATCATTGTCATTAATTAAGATGTATAGTTTTAGGGAGCAATAAAGTTGTTTACTAGGGAGTAATAAAGTTGTTTATTAGGGTATCTGTTGTGGCCATGCAACTGAATTGCAAGTTTACTGGGGGTAGTAAACTTCTACTGGGTTTACTAGGAAGATAATGAATTGCAAGTTTACTGACCCCCAGTACAAGTTTACTGGGGGCAGTAAACTTCTACAGGGTTTTCTAGGAAACAATAAAGTTGTTTATTAGGGTATCTGTTGTGTGTTGTGGCCATGAAACTGAAAGGGAGATAATGAATTGCATGTTTACTGACCCCCAGTAGAAGTTTACTGGGGGGCAATAAACTTATACTGGGTTTACTAGGGAGCAGTAAAGTTGTTTATTAGAGTATCTGTTGTGTGTTCTGGCCATGAAACTGAAAGGGAGATAATGAATTGGAAGTTTACTGACCCCCAGTAGAAGTTTACTAGGGGCCAGTAAACTTTAACTGGGTTTATGAGGGAGCACTAAAGTTGTTTATTAGGGTATTTGTTGTGTGTTGTGGCCATGAAATTGAAATGGAGATAATGAATTGCAAGTTTACTGACCCCCAGTACAAGTTTACTGGGGGACAGTAAACTTCTACTTGGCTTAATGAGTTTACTGACCCCCAGTAGCTTATTACCTGTTTATTATGCAACCAGTAAACTTTATTATGGAAATGTTGAGCTGCATGTTTTGTTTATTAATTGATGTATTTTAAATGCAGAATGACATGGTTGATGAGGTTAATAAACGAAAGGATGCATTTAAGGAACAACATCCTGACGCGACGGAGGAGGAGATTATGGAAAGTGTTCAGTCCCAACAAATTGAGGTGTTGGGTAAGGTGCTCAAAACTCGGAAAGGAAAGGAGATCAGAGGGATGGGACGAGGAGGCGAGCGAGACTTGAGCCTTTCTTCAAATGGTTCCACTCCACGTAGTCGTCCTCCTAGAGTTGATGAGCAGCAACTCCAAGAGGTGCAGGAGCGCTATGAGCAGAGACTAAAGGAATCAGAGGAGCGTGCCCAGCAGCAGTTCTAAGAGGTCCAGCAGCTTGCCCGACAGCAATACCAAGAGGTCCAGCAGCGTGCCCTGCGTGCCGAGTCTATGTATAGTGCTGTGCAGTCCCAAGTTGCAGCCATATATGCGCACCTAGGTATGCCACCTCCTCCTCCTCCACAATTTCCTCCTCCTCAATCTTCTCCTCCTCGACAAGTTTCCCCACAAAACAGTGATGATAGAGGCAACAACGTGTAGGATTGGACAACAGTGCCCCTTGGCATTATTCATAGTTTAGCTAGATTGTATGAACAATTTTTTACCTAGTTAATTAATTCATTAATTATTTTGTACGTATATATATATATATGAATAATATTTGTCCATCTATCATCAATATATGAAAAATGGTCCAAATCCATTGCTATCAATATATCTGTGTTTGATTATTGTTACTAATTTGTAATAAAAAAATAAAAATAAAAATAAAAAAATAAAAAATAAAAAATAAAAATAAAAAATAAAAAATTCAGTGACTTTTCACCATAAATAAAATAACTTAGTCGACGGAAACAGTAATCTTCGTCGCCCAAGGTAAATATCATGAGCGACAGAAACAGCAATATTCGTCGCAATTGATATTTACATCAGCGATGGAAATCAACCCTTCGTCGCGTAAGAGAAACAACCCAAGCGACGGAAATAGTAACATTCGTCTCCCAAGATGAAATATCTAGGCGACGGAAATAGTAACTTCCGTCGCTTAAGAGAAACCACCTAACCGACGAATTCAAAGAACAATCGTCGACTAAGAACTGTTTCGTATTCGTCGGATTACAACTTTACCGACGACCTTTCCGTCGCCTAAGAACGACTCAGTATTTGTCGACAAACATATATACCGACGTAGTTCCGTCGGTTAAGAAGACTTTTTTATTCGTCGCGAAGGAATTTTTCCGACAAAAATTGTTCGTCGATAGGGACACTTATCGACGAATAAATTTGTTGACAAGGCATGTCAGAGTTCGTCGGGTTGGATCGTTCTTAATCGACGAAAAACTTCAATTCCGTCGCGTAAGTGTCTACCTCACGCCACTTACGCGACGGAACTTAAACGACGAATAATCGGTCTCCTAGGATCTTAGGCGACGGATTGATTCCGTCGCCTATGACGAGATTTCCTGTAGTGCTAACCCTCCACTGGCTACAGCCCCAATTCTGATCCCCTCTGATCTGCTCCTATTCGGTCCAATCCGGCAGCCCAACCCCGCCTCCACTGAACAAGCGCCGACAACGTCTCCAACCACCACCGACCTTGCTCGCCACTCCTGCCCGGACCTGACCCGGCTTCTCTGTCCCTAAGCTGCACCGCCCTAGCTTCTGTGCCGACTGTCCAGCCCAGAGCTTCGATGGCTTCTCTGCGATTTCTATGGTGACGGTGGTGGTGGGTGGCTTCTCACCCACGGTTGGAGCGTGTATGGCTAGATTTTGGGTTTCTGTGGTGACGGTGGTGGTAGGTGGTGGGTGGTGACAAAGATGGTTTGATGAAAGGGAGAGGAGGAGATGGCCGGGTTGTGTTTGCGGGAAGGAAGAAGTAAATAAAGAGGAAGGAGAGAAAGTCTTAGGGATTAGATAATAGAGATCGTTAGATCTAATTATTTAGGTGCCAATCAACGGCTTAAAAGTCGATCCGCGCCTTGCAATTCAATTGGATGCTAACTTAGGCGACGAAACTTACTTCTTTCGTCTCCTAAGTATCGTTCCAGTTAATTTAGTAATTTAATTATATTCATTATCAGTTTTATTTATAGAATTATATAATTATAGTATTGAATTAATTTAGGTAGTTAATCAAGTTAATAATGATATTTTGTCATTAATTATATGCTAAATTAATTTGGAAATTAAAAAGATTATAGAAGTTTAGAAGACGTTATATGTAGATTAAAGTGGTATAACATTAGTAGGCATGTTGTGGTTCCGATGACTAAATTTTACAAAATGAAAATTCAACCGTATGATATGATGAGTATACTTAAATACGGCTATAAACAAAAAATTCACCTGTTTTCGATAAAGTTTGGGTCTTGATCCACACGGTCAAACATAAACCAACGCCATTTATTACGTGAAAACGCTCTTACCTACCCCTATATGGTAAATTTGGTTGATTCTTTTACACACAAAACTCTTACATTGATGAGATCTAACCACCCATATAAAAATTTAGGAACTTTCACCTCCCGACGATAAGACTCCCCATAAGGAAATATAAGCGTAAATAGGGTTGACCGCTTCTATCGGGGACCAAATGTTACCGGAAATATGTGATTTTTCAACCATAGTCGTATTTCATCATACCGATCATATCCTATTTCACATGATTTTTGAAAATATTGTTTCCTATATATAGTTGGTTCACAAAGATGTACACTTACATATAACCTACTAAACAAGTTATACCACATTAGTAGGCATGTTGTGATTCCGATGGCTAAATTTCATAAAATGAAAATTCAACCGTACAATATGATCAGTATACTTAAATACGGCTATGGAAAAAAATTCACTTGTTTTCGTTAAGGTTTGGGTCTCGATCCACACGGTCAAACCTAAACCAACGCCACTTATTACAAGAAAACGCTCTTACATACCCCTATGGCCTAGTTTGGTTGATTCTTCCACACACAAAACTCTCACATTGATGAGATCTAACCACTTATGTAAAAATTTAGGAACGTTCACCTCCTGACGATAAGGCTCCCCATAGGGAGGCATAAGCGTAAATGGGGTTGACCGCTTCTATCGGGGACCAAACTTTACCGAAAATATGTGATTTTTCAACTATAGCCGTATTTCATCATACCGATCACATCCTATTTCACAATATTTTTGAAAATATTGCTTCTTATATATAGTTGGTTCATAAAGATGAGATTATAAAGTGAGTTTACTTAGGCGACGAACATTTTTCGTTGCCTAAGAACTACTTTCGTCACCTAAGATAAACTTGCGACGAAACAATATGTTCGTCGCCTCAGTGGTTGATAGTTTAGGTATCGAAACCATATTCGTCGCCTTAATGTCTACCAAGGCGACGAAAATAGTATGAGTCCTTCTTTTGTCTCCTTGATAATCTAAGGCGACGAACCATTATTTAGTTCGTCACCTAAGTGATTTTAGGCGACGAATGAAGTTTTTGACGCCTAACTACTTACCTAGGCGACGAAAACATTTTCGTCGCCGTGTTTTCGTCGCCTAAGTCCTTTATTCTAGTAGTGCAATAAGCTAGCTATAATAATAGAGTCTAGATCAAGAGACACTTTATTTTACATAAACTTTTACACCGTTAATGTTTCAACCATTAGATTTAAGTATTTTTAATGATCTTGATTCATTATAAGCATAATGTGGCAGATGATGTGGAAATAATTATATATGTATTAATAGATAAACGTAATTGATAATAAATTTATAACAAAGGAAGATTAAAGATAGAAGATGAACATCTTACAGAACGCATTCTTCTTATGGGAATTGGGAAATATGAGAAATCTAGATATCTCTCCTTTCAACATCAATTGCTCGAGATGAAAAATTAAAATTCATCCCTCCCCTGGTCGGTCTCCTTCATTTTCCATCTAGTAGTATTAGTACTGATTCAAATTTTTATCTCTCCTCTTCTTGGGGTTTTCAATGGTTTTCAGATCCCCTCTTTTTTCTTTACATTGAAATCACATCATTTGATTTAGGTCTAGAATCTAGATGAAGAAGATTGATGGTTTTTGTTTTTTCTCAATCTAAACATTAATCTTACATGTTCCGCTAAAATATGTTTACGATTACAATATTTATTGTTATTACAATCAAACTTGGAGAATATACACATGGAGGTTGTTTTCTTTCTGCACGAAGAAGAAGATGACATTCACCTTCTAATTTAGACTTGATTTTCTACATAAAATCCCTCTTCATTTAAGTTTTAATTTTCTTTTTTAGAAAATAAAATTGTTTCCACATCATCTGCCACAACATGCTTATAATGAATCAAGACCATTGAAAACTTCAATCTAATGGTTGAAAAACGGTACACAAATTTGTATAAAATAAAGTGTCCCTTGATCCGGGACCATAATAATACTATAGTCAAATATTAATTTATTGGTAGTCAATGTGAATTGAAAGATTGGGGATGTCATGGAATAATACGTTGTTATTTTAATTTACGTAAAACTAAAATTTAAACAATCCTTAGACAGTAACAATCGTTATTATTTATTTATTTATTTTTTTTCAAAGGGAATGATTCATTCATAATTAAAGGACTACAATAGGAGTACAAAGTGATCTCATTAAACCCTGAAAGTATTGAAATGGATTAAAAAACTAGATGAAGTACAGATAAGAACAAAAAGATTAAGCAGCTTGGTGCAAAACCTCAATGAGTGAAAAAGCACCAAGCAAGATTATTTCATTAATCTTCAAAACTTTACAAGAAGTAATTCTCACACAATTACAAATTCTTGTATCTGTTTTAACTCTCACTTCTCACGCAAGTGATTTAGGTAACTCTACAAAGAGAAACTGAACAAACACACTGAGTCTTACAACACACTCAGCTTCCTCTAGTTCTTACACACAACTAGATTTCAGGGTAAAAACTAAGACTTAAACACTCTTAGTTTACTCTCAGCTGATTCTTCCACAATCAGTGATCTTTGGTTCTTTGACACAACCAGTCGACTAAGTCCTGCAATGCAGTCAGCCTTTTTCCTCTCACCACAAGATCTCAGTTCTTCCAATCTCAAATGCAACATGTATGCAAGTTAGAGAGAAAGTCTTAGTCTTTGGATAATGCACTCAAGCAGTTTGCCAATTGATCATGCACAAGATTAACTCCACAAATAAGAAATTTGATCAATCACTAAAGCCCATATGGATAGACCACAGCATGAGCAAATTATATAGGTTGATACTCCCCCTCAACTAATGCCATTCAATAAGAAGATCATTTTTCGTTTTAAGGAGGAATGCAGTCAGTTCACTATTATCTTGCATTTTCCAAAAACTCAAGAACCAATTTCATGCTATAACATAGCAACCATATAACAACAGATTAAATTCTTGGCTGCTGAGAGCAATGATTAAGTTCATATAATGAACATATATGATTTTAACAACACAAGATTAATGCAGATAATAATTCTGATATCCCTGATTTGTACAAGCACCAAATCAGATATGGTATAATAATGACACATCCTGCAAATATTCACTGTAAAGAGAACTGATATGAAAAATTCTAGACATAAGATTTTCTACCAGAAAATCAGCACGTAAACAAATAAGATGGAAAAAGATTAACTTACCATATAAAAAAAGGGAGATTGGTAGAATCAGTTTCCATCCTTTTCAAAATCTCCAATAAAACAAATAAACTAACACAATTTTAAATAAGTCTATGCAAAAAGTTATAAGGAAACCACAAAAAAAACACAAATTTGTCTAATGCTAAGGCACTTACACAACCAACAATATTTGAAGTTCAACAGAACAAATTATTCAATAAAAACTGAAAATAAATAATACTGCAAAAAGTTTCTTGATCTTCTTCTCCCCCTGAATAGCATGCCAAAGAGAGGACTACCATTTTTCCCATTTAGGAGAATCGGAAGTATTCGTCTTTTCCTCTGGCTCCCAAGGACTGAAAGGTTTCTTAGAAGAGGGGGCAGCAGCCGCATCATCCTGCATGAAGTCTAGAGAACGCTTGGCACTGGAAGGTTCTGCAGAAGAAGCCTTCGGTTGAAATCCTGGAGGAACATCAGAGGCAGCAGGCTGAGGAAGACGCTGAGTGAGGTCATTGATTCTCCTTCCCATGATGAGCACCGCTTCAGTGAGAGCACCTATCTGAGTTTGAATGTCTTGCGCCCAGTCACTAGTGACTTTTTCCAAGGAATTAAGATAAACTGCTATCTTGTCAGGATCAGAATCATTCTCCAGAGACACCATAGGACGCCATGGTTTGCCTGCATACCAAGTGCCAGGGAAGGTCTTTGCTTTGTGAAACTCTGAATGAAGTCTGGGAGAAGGAGGAGGAGATGAAAATTCAGCAAGAGGAGAGGGAGGAATCACTGGACTGCCAACCCTAACTGCACACAAAAACTGGAAAACCCTAATGAAGCAACCTTTTATAAGAAATATACACAGAAGTTGAAAAGGAATGATGGTTCCGAAAAGGTATGAAATATCAAGAGACATAATGAGTGAAACTTACTGCCAAAATAATTTATTTCCATTTCAAATCCCATGCCATATGTCCACAGAATTTGAAAGAACAAAAAAAAAAACGAAAAACATATGCAAATCTCGGACTAAAATCTTGTTAGACTAACTCTGAATCTTCTCATATCAGTAAAGGAGAAAATAATCAAGGCAAAGCATACAATGAGGTAGAAGAAATTTTCTACTGTTCATAACTAAACAAGGATAAGACTAGCAAACAAAATATCCCTGAATGCTTCAGTAGAAACAAAATTGTGCCAAGTGAGAGAGAGAAATAGACATGAGTTTCTGTAGGAAAGAGTTGTAATGCTCAAGTCACAAACCAACTTTGGTTACATCAACCAAATTAACAATGGACCAAGCCATTCCTGTTTCTCCCCCAGTATCTTATATTGTTCATCACAACCAAGTTATGGTTACTTTAGGAATAACCTGGCCGAAAAGAGATTCTTCTGTTTTTATCTCTTCAGAAAATGAACACTTATAGAGTAAGTCAAATGCAGTAACTCCCAAATCAGTTGATTTTAGGGTACTAGATATTCAAGAGATATTCCCAAGGCATCAATACTCAAGTGTTTGATCAGTTTAGCCAAAATAGCTAAGATCAACCTCCATGCATATCACCTTTTTAAAGAGGCCGCAACCTTACTCCAACAGTCACCTTTTTAACACATTCTGAGACATTCTCAAAATAATACTTATATCATTTTATTTGTCTTATACCTGAGAAAGATCATGTCCATTGTGTGTGGGTGCTGGCAACAAAACAATATTACTGAACAAGGCATACAGACATCAAGAGTTTAGACAAGACTCACACCATGTGTAGTTATGAACAAGCAGCTGATTTCTACACAACATAAAGCTAAGATCAATGATCAAGAACATACTGTACATATATTTTTAAGAACCATTTCAAGAGGTTAGACTTAAAGATAGGGATTTTTGCAAATGCCCAAAGCATTTCTGAGTTCTTCAAATCTATCAGTAGCAAGAGATTTAGTGAAAATATCAGCAAGTTGATTAGCAGTAGATGTATACTCCATGTGCAGAATATTTTTCTCAACTAGATCTCTGATAAAATGATACCTGATAGCAATGTGCTTAGTTTTGGAGTGTTGCACTGGATTTTTTGTGATGTTGATGGCACTAGTGTTGTCACATAGAATGGTGAATTTACCTTATGACATCCCATAGTCTCTCAGCATATTTTGCATCCACAACATTTGAGTATAACAGCTGCCAGCTGCTACATATTCTGACTCAGTTGTGGACAAAGATATACAGTTTTGCTTTTTACTGTGCCAGGCAACCATATTGTTTCCGAAGAAGAAACATCCACCTGATGTGCTCTTGTTATCTTTAAGACTTCCTCCCTAGTCAGCATTTGAATAACCAACAATTTCTGCATTAGTATCACAGGTATATCAAATTCCACAAGAAACTATACCTGACACATAACGAATAATTCTCTTGACTGCAGCTAAATGTGACTCTTTTGGATTTGCCTGAAATTGAGCACACACTCCAACACTAAAAGAAATGTCTGGCCTACTGGCTGTAAGATAGAGAAGACTCCCTATCATACTCCTGTATAATGTTTGATCTACATACTGTCCTTCTATGTCATCAGTAAGCTTGACAGATGTGCTCATGGGATTTGTAACAGCCTTCTTTGACTCCAAGCCAAATTTTTTAACCAATCCTTCAGCATACTTGGTTTTGGAGAGAAACATACCTCCTGCATGTTGTTTGACCTGAAGACCAAGAAAGAAAGTTAGTTCACCACACATACTCATTTCAAATTCACTTGTCATGTTAGCTGTAAACTGTTTGACCAGAGAATCTGATGTAGATCCAAACACGATATCATCAACATATACATGTGCTACCATGAATTTACTCTTTTCAGTTTTCACAAACAAGGTTTTATCCACTTTACCTCTTTTGTATCCCTTACTTACCAGATATGTAGATAGTCTATCATACCATGCTTTTGGCACTTGTTTAAGACCATACAATGCTTTCTTAAGTTTGAATACACGATCAGGATGATGTGGATCTTCAAAACCTTTAGGCTGCTCCACATAGACCTCTTCTTCTAACAATCCATTCAAGAAAGCTGTTTTGACATCCATTTGGAACAACTTGAAATTTAGATGACATGCTATTGCCAACAGAAGTCTGATCGATTCAAGTCTAGAAACTGGTGCAAAAGTTTCATCAAAGTCCAGCCCTTCTATTTGTTAATACCCTTGAGCCACTAACCTGGCTTTGTTCCTTACCACATTTCCATGTTCATCACTTTTGTTTCTGTAAATCCACTTAGTTCCCACAACATTACCTTCAGAGGGTCGAGGAACCAAATCCCACACCTGATTTTTGGTAAATTGATTCAGCTCTTCTTGCATAGCTTTAATCCAATCATCATCTAAGAGAGCTTCCTTCACATTCTTAGGTTCAATCAGTGAGACAAAACAAAAATGTGAAATAATATTGATATTCTCCTGATTTTGATTTAGAAAACATACCAGTGCAGTATCATCACTTACCTCTTCCTGAATTGCTTGTTTTCTGGTTCTGATTCCTTCTTGCATGCCACCAATCACATCAGCTATAGAATGATCCTTCTTGACTTGTCTGTATCCAGTTCTGGTCTTAGGCATTTGTTGAATATTTGAGTCATTTGTCTCATCTGCTTCAGAGTCTTCTTCATGAAACGTAGTTTGACCATGACTGTCAGCTGCATTATCTATTAACACCATTTGTCTATCAAAAATATCATCCACAAACACATTACACTAATAGAAAAAAAGGCTTAAGCAACGGGTACTTTCACATTTCGTCGCTTAAGCAACTCCTAAGCGACGAAAACAAATATCGTCGCTTAAGATAAATTTTTCGTCGCTACAATTTTCTAGGGCAACGAAATATTTTTGTCGCCTAAGCTTCGTCGCCATAGGCCCTACTAAGGCGACAAAATTCTTTTTGTCGCAAATTATTTATGTAGCGACGAAAAAGTTAAAACTTAAGTGACGAATAAGTTTGTCGCATTACTTCCTTAACCTAACCTACAAATTTACATTTTGTCGCTTTAGTTTTAGTCTAAAGCGACGGAACTTTTGGCTCTTGAGCGACAAAATTGTTTGTCGCATTATATCCTTAACCTAACCGACAAATTTCATTTCGTCGCTTTAGTTTTAGTCTAAAGCGACGGAACTTTTGGCTCTTGAGCGACGAAATTTTTTGTCGCATTATATCCTTCACCTAACCGATGAATTGACTTTCGTCGTTTGAATTTAAGACTAAAGCGACGGAACTTTAGTTTGGAGCGACGAAAGTGTTTGTCGCATAATATCATTAACCTAAGTGACGGAAATTTTTTACTTTAGCGACGAAATATTTCGTCGCTTAAGTGAAATCTTCTTTATATCCTAGTGTACATCTTTGTGAACCAACTATATATAGGAAGAAATATTTTCAAAAATCTTGTGAAATAGGATGTGATCGATATGATGAAATACGGCTTTGGTTGAAAAATCACATATTTTCGATAATGTTTGGTCCTCGATATAAGCGGTCAACCCTATTTACGCTTATGCTTCCCTATGGGGAGTCTTATCGTCGGGAGGTGAACGTCCCTAAATTTTTACATAAGTGGTTAGATCTCATTAATGTGAGAGTTTTTTGTGTGGAAGAATCAACCAAACTAGGCCATATAAAGGTATGTAAGAGCGTTTTTGCGTAATAAGTGGCGCTGGTTTAGGTTTGACTGTGTGGATAGAGACCCAAGCTTTATCGAAAACATGTGAATTTTTTTTTTCATAGGCGTATTTAAGTATATTGATCATATCATACGGTTAAATTTTCATTTTTTGAAATTTAGCCATCGGAACCGCAACGTGCCTACTAATGTGATATAATTTGTTTAGTAGGTTACATATGAGTGTACATCTTTGTGAACCACTATATATAGGAAGCAATATTTTCAAAAATCTTGTGAAATAGGATGTGATCGGTACGGTAAAATACTGCTATGGTTGAAAAATCACATATTTCCGGTAAAGTTTGGTCCCAGATAGATGCAGTCAACCCTCTTTACGCTTATGCTTCCCTATGGGGAGCCTTATCGTCCGGAGGTGAACGTTCCTAAATTTTTACATGGGTGGTTAGATCTCATCAATGTGAGATTTTTATGTGTGGAAGAATCAACCAAACTAAGCTATATAAGGGTAGATAAGAGCGTTTTCATGTAATAAGTGGCGTTGGTTTAGGTTTGACCATGTGGATCGAGACCCAAACTTTAACGAAAACTGGTGAATTTTTTTCCATAGCCATATTTAAGTATATCGATTATATCATATGATTAAATTTTCATTTTGTACTTCTTTTATTTTTCAACTTCGAGCTTCAATATGTTTAGTTCACATACCACTTTAGTCGACAAAATTTTTTGCAATTTAAAAAAAAAAAGTTCAAAGCCATAAAGCACATGTTAATAAGGTAAAAAACTCTTAACACGATTTGTATTCATTGGATTAGCATTTTAATAGTATAAATATTTATTTCATCTCATTAATGTTAATATTTAAGACTAATTAAGTTAATTTTTGAAAGTCAACACTCAATTTAAATTTTATTCTAAAAATATTCTATGATAATCAATGCTAATTAAAAAAAATTGTTAAAGAAGGCTAATTAAACTTTTTTTTAAAATTGATAGATTTAAGGGATATAAATTTATGATGACTGCATTTATTAAAACATTATGTGATTTCATAATTAGTTACCAATTTTGGAAAATTTTTGGAAATTTGAAAAATTCTCAACCCTTCCGCCAAAAATTTGGAACTTACTTTTTGACTTCCTCAGTTCTTCCTGCAATAAATCAATTTCGGAGATTAGCTCGGTGATTTTTTTATCTTTCGAAATTAATTCATTTTTCAAATCCCCACAATCATTGCTAAATAACTCATTGTTCAACTTTTTAGCTTTTTCAACTTCAGTTTGCAACAACTTCACACTGTTGTTCAAATCACTTCTTTCATCTTCCCATGACTTTTGTTCCAGCTGCACAATCAGTTCAATTCTCTCCTTTTGTTCCTGAAGATCCTTCACCTGTTTCGTCAAAGCATTATTTTTATTGCTCAATCCTTTTGATGCAGTATAGAGTTGTTCATACTTGTCATCCAGTTTCCTTCTGTCAAAAAAAACATCATCACTAGAATATGCACTATCAGAATCAGAAAATTCACATGAGTCAAATTTAACAGAAGTAACAAGAGCAAAATTTCTGTCTCCTTTTCTGACTGAAACTTCTTCATCACTATCACTCCAGGAAGTAACCTTGAGGGCCTTTTTTTCATTAGCACCTTTTTCTCTGAATCTTTCTCCTGATCCATTCTTCTTGTTACCACAGTCAATAGAAATATGATCATAGCCATCACATTCATAACATTTAGGTCTATAATTTTTCTTATCAAACTTGTTATGACCCTTATTATTTTTCTCAAAACGATTCTTAGAGTTTATGTTCTTTCTCGTGTCAAGAATTTCTGGAAGAGCTGAAATTTTGATTGTTTCTAGATTTCAAAAGTTTCTTGAATTCTTTTGTTAAAAGAGCATAATCTAGATTTTCATCTTCTGGATCAACTTTAGAAGAACTTTTCAAGGCAACACCTTGTTGTTTCTTATCTGACCACATATTATCAGACATCATTTCTAATTCAAAAGTTTTCAGATTGCTTACCAGATCCTCTAGAGAATATTTGTTTAAATTATGTACCTCCATGATAGCTGCCTTTTTGGGAAGATATTTTCTTGGTAGCGCTCTGAGAAACTTCTTCACCACTTTGTGCTCCTCAAAGGGTTCATTCAAGCTTTGACATTGACCTGTAATGTTAGTTACCCTTGTATAAAAATCATCAAGCAATTCATCCTCACCCATTTTCAAGCTTTCAAATTCTTCAGCCAGAAGTTGAAGTTTTTGAATCTTGACAGTTTCACATCCTTCATGTGCAGTAACCAACATGTCCCAAGCTTTCTTAGCTGTATCACAGTACTGAATGCGTCTTCTTTCCTTGGCACCTAGTGCAGTAAAAAGTGCATTTCTAGCAACATAATCAGCATTGCATAAAGCTTGTTCATCTGCTGTCCACAAGTCAACAGATTTGAGTTGTACTGCAGAAGTACTTTCAGATTTCACCACAAGAGACTTATAACCTGTTTGAATAATCATCCAAGCCTTTGCATCCAAGGTGTATATGAAAGTTCTCATCATGATCTTCCACTGAGGAAAATCATCTCCATCAAATTTTGGCGGTTGATTCAATGCATTTCTTTCCATTTCAAACCTGGATCTGCTAGACACCTTCTAGCACCTGCTCTGGTACCAAATGAAAGTATTGAAATGGATTAAAAAACTAGATGAAGTACAGATAAGAAAAAAAGATTAAGCAGCTTGGTGCAAAACCTCAATGAGGGAAAAAGCACCAAGCAAGATTATTTCATTAATCTTCAAAACTTTACAAGAAGTAATTCTCACACAATTACAAATTCTTGTATCTGTTTTAACTCTCACTTCTCACGCAAGTGATTTAGGTAACTCTACAAAGAGAAACTGAACAAACACACTAAGTCTTACAACACACTCAGCTTCCTCTAGTTCTTACACACAACTAGATTTCAGGGTAAAAACTAAGACTTAAACACTCTTAGTTTACTCTCAGCTGATTCTTCCACAATCAGTGATCTTTGGTTCTTTGACACAACCAGTCGACTAAGTCCTGCAATGCAGTCAGCCTTTTTCCTCTCACCACAAGATCTCAGTTCTTCCAATCTCAAATGCAACCTGTATGCAAGTTAGAGAGAAAGTCTTAGTCTTTGGATAATGCACTCAAGCAGTTTGCCAATTGATCATGCACAAGATTAACTCCACAAGTAAGAAATCTGATCAATCACTAAAGCCCATATGGACAGACCACAGCATGAGAAAATTATATAGGTTGATACTCCCCCTCAACTAATGCCATTCAATAAGAAGATCATTTTTCGTTTTAAGGAGGAATGCAGTTAGTTCATTGTTATCTTGCATTTTTCAAAAACTCAAGAACCAATTTCATGCTATAACATAGCAACCATATAACAACAGATTAAATTCTTGGCTGCTAAGAGCAATGATTAAGTTCATATAATGAACATATATGATTTTAACAACACAAGATTAATGCAGATAATAATTCTGATATCCCTGATTTGTAAAAGCACCAAATCAGATATGGTATAATAATTACACATCCTGCAAATATTCACTGTAAAGAGAACTGATATGAAAAATTCTAGACATAAGATTTTCCACCAGAAAATCAGCACGTAAACAAATAAGATGGAAAAAGATTAACTTACCATATAAAATAAGTTTGAAGTTCATTACCTTTGAGATTTGCATCAAACGAAAATACCTCTGATCAAGCTGCTGTCATAATTGGTTCCTTTCCTAGTGACATTGGAAGTTCTTGGTGTTGAATAGTAATAGCCAATATATTAACAAACCCTCCATAAACAGAATGAAGAGTACCACACTCCATAGAAAGACTAAAAACTTGCTTCAGAAACTAAAACTGATGAGAGCCACTCCGACTCCATTAGCCACCAATATGTGGGATAAGGTAATGAAAGTGCTTCCTTTGCTACTCTGTGTGCAGCTTTATTACATCCTTTGGGAACAAAACCCCAACTGCATTGCTGAAAAGAACTTATTAATGCCCTTGCTTCATCTAGCAGACCCCATCAAAACTCAAATCCTCTTGTGTCTCCTCCAATGTGGTCATCACATTCTGGGCATCACCTTCCACCATCACATTTGAGAAACCTGCTTGAGTACAAAAGTGAAGACCATTGACTAATGCCAAAGTTTCACAGGTCTGGGGACTTATAGCTCCTACCCCTGGGACTTATCGTTATTGAAAACAACTATCAATTTATTCGATAATAGAAATTCTATTTAAAAGGAGCTTCTAACTAGATACGCACACATACATATAGGGTTGAGCATATAAAACCGGTCCCAAGATCCCGTGCCGAAAATAAACAGAACAAGACGGGCCTTGAGAAGAAAAAGTGCAAACCCGTCCCGACCCAACCCATCCTTATAAATATATATATCTTGTAATTATAGCTTTAGTAAAGATGCCCAGTCACTTTAAGAATGCACGTGTGAGGCTAGCTACCTTTTTTTTTGACTTTGAAGAATCCCTCTACCTCTTTCCTCTCATTAATTCTTTCATCCCTCCTCCGAGTTCTCTCTCACAGTCTCGCTCTCGCTACTTCCCTCCTTCTCGCAAACTTCTATCAACCCCTTCCGTCTCTAGATCTCTCTCTTACTTGTTGTTCATTTGAGGGTTCAAAGAGACCAAGATCGAGGGTATCGATCAACAACAACACATATTTTTGTAAGCAATCTAGTGAATCTACGCACCATCTTCTTCAGTCGACCGAGACAGCGATGATCGGCGCACCACCAACAAGGAACACCAACCCCAATCTATCCTTTGATTTTGATTATTTGAATTTTAGGTTAATTATAAAAAAAGATTTCCAGTAAAGTATAAACTGTTGAAGGAGAAAAGATAACGAGAATAACGGTCTACTCATTCATTGATAGAAAGACCTATTTATAGGCATTACATAAAGTCTCCCGAAGGATCTAGAAGTTCTATCAACTGTAATATATTCTAGTAAAGAAACCGGATTAACCAATCCTACGTGTATTAGGGCAAGACACATAACAGAATGATGGAAATATAATTTTCTTAAACACTCCCCCTTGTGTTGCGTCCCTAATATGTCACGGTGCTTATGGTGGTGCCTCGGTAAAAACCCTACCAAGTAAAACAAAAACCTCGTAGGTAAAACAAAAGACTTGAACGAAGGGAAAAAGAGCACAACGCACCAACTACAATTGAAGATAACATGTGATGTATGTAGACTCCCCCTGATGTCTACACAACAACTCCCCTTGATTGATAACTCAATCTCGGAGTACAGATAAATGGCGCAAGTCAATGCACTTCACATACTTCAAAAGTAGACTTGGGCAACGATTTAGTCATTAAATCCAGCCACAATATTCTTAGATCAGACATGCTAGACTTAGCATTATTTTGATCTTGAACGAAAAGGTTGCCAAACAACTCAAAACATAAGTTTGTGTTGAAAATCAGATTCACGCGTGGCATGCCCTTCGTGTACTTAAACAGTCATAACGTCTTCGATACAATAGATATGGACAAACCGTATAAAGTTCTGAAAATTAGACACACGTAGCTTTCCAACCATATAAGGTTCATAACCTAGTTCATCTTGAGTTGATCACAAAGCTCTGTCGAAGTTGACTGTTCTGCAAAAGCAGATTCTCGGACAGATCCGTCCTACTTTACGAAAATAGTCATAACTCACTCAATATAATAGGTGTGATCAAATGATTAGTGTCCCTGGAAAGTAGACACATAGACCTTTCCAATGGTACTAATTTCACCATTTTCTAACAAGTGAGCTATCTTGTAGGTCCCATGGAAATTGACCTACGAAACTGGGCAGATTCTGATTTCGTTGTTAATGTGTCTTTCTGTAGGGATGAATAAGTTTGAACCTTTCATAGAAGGAATCACTGTCATTACATTGGCGTTGCGTGGGCACATCCAGCCACTACCTTGATGTTCCTTCACACTCATCTAAGAGGGAGCGAAAATGCTCAATCGCTAGGAAGAGAGTTGAAAGACTAAGGAGAACTTGGCCTTACAAGTTTATAGTGAATGAGATGTCGAGTTGAGCATATTGTAACAAGTACATGAATGTGCTACCGTACTTAGATGGAGAATTTCTCTAAAGACTTCTTCATCATATGGACGAAATAGGTCTTCTCAACACTTCGACCGATCAAAGGATACATATAGGCATAACTTCATCGTCCTTTAGCTTGCCTTAAGCCGACTGATGAATAAGCATCATCAATAATGGTCCTCACTTTTGAGACCAAGTATTCCCAAGATCCTTTCATTCTTAATTTTGGATCAGTGGCATCTCTTAGTTTAATAAGAGTTCATCACGATTCATCCATAATTTACACGCAAATAGGCATAATTCTTCATATCCCTTCCCTAATCAAGTAGATACTTAGCAAATAACTTGCAAACGCGCTCCGTGGTCAGGAGCCACTTGATTTGGGTGAAAACCGATCTATTCAAGATATTTATGTACATCTCTTAGTTCCCAACAGAGATAAGTTGTGACCACAAGCTACTTGTTCAGTTTTCGGAAACTACCAAAATGACAAGGTAGTGAAGTGCAATGACATCCATTACGAGAGTATATCTCATCGTAGTCGATTCCAGTGCGTTTGTGAGAGACCTTGCGCCAGAAGGTGAGTCTAAACTCTTTTTCTCACTACGCTTTCTAACAAAGACATAACTGATAGAGTTTATACTTGGGATGTCGGCGTCACCTAACCAAAACACTATCTCTTTGTTTAAACTGGATCGCATCTTTCCATTTAGACCAATCTACAACGTTGGTATTTTCTCAACGAAGTATGGTTCGATATCAAACTCATTAAACCACGTCATCATGTACACCGGTGTAATTTCTAAGTGTAGAGATCTCTATATGGATTATTATTGACATTGAGGCGTCCCCTAATGATAACCATAATCCAGAAATAACAGACGAATGAGTATCATTGATCAAATGATCAAGTTGTGCCAAACTCGCATTCTTTCTTAGCGAGTATTTATCGAACCAAGTGGCCTTCCCCTAAACCGTGGGAGCCATGGCCTAGTGACACCATCTACCACTTTTGTGGCGTCACCATGTCACCATCTATGGGCGACGACATGTCTTCTTATCCGGACATCAACATGTCCTTATCCGGACATAAATTCTTGCAGGCATGTTTGCAGCTAGCATGTATATGTGATCTCGTCACTTTAGGGAACTTGATGAGACACAGTAGGGACAAACCACGACAATTCCAAGTCGTTCTACTTGAACATGCTTGTTCTTATCTCCCACTAACGATGGGAAGACTGACTCATTAAAGTGACATAAAAGAGATCGCCTGTCAAAGTTTCTATATAAGCGAACTATAGTCGGAAGCTCATGTCTTATTCAAAGACAATATTCATCAAATAACCCATCATTGTGCGCTTGTGGAGGCACAATTTGACACATACAACATGTGGACGATAGAACGTTAACTCAATCCGTTAACAAATATGCATACCGTTACAACCGCCACATAAAGATTTGAATGATGATGGGTAAAGATGAATAAGTAAAACTATGACCCTGCTACAATCCATAGTCGTTCGTCTTACAAGTCCAAAATAAAAACTGTTGGCCTCACCTCCGGGACCAGTAAAAAAGAAACCGGTTGAACCGACCGCCGGCATCACCGGACCTTTGTTTTACACTTTCTTTAACGGTTCACTATTCTCCAAAGCTCCAAACGCTACCAAATTTTGTAGACATGGGAGGTAGAATTCGGAAACGCCAGCCTCGACGACAGAACCGACCGAAAATGTGCCGAACCGACCGTCGGAGTTGCCGGACATCCGTGAACACTTATATTGAGCGATTCACCACCTTCTAGGTCTCTAAATGCCACCAAATTTTGTGAATAGGTAGGCTTGGATGTTAGGAATCAGTGGCGCAAACAGAATCTTAAGAACCGATCTAAAAGTTGGTGAACCGGTTCTCACAATGACTGGTCCGTAAGCTAAAAAACCAAAAATTCTAGGTTTTTTCAACTTTTCAATCATTGTGAAGGTTCCCCATAACATCTAATTGTTATGGCTTGAGTTAAACCATTGTTGACACGACCCGCCCCGAATTTCACCCTAAACCCGGAGTAAATCGTGCGGGGACCACCTCCAAGAAAGATTTACCACAAAATTCGGTACAACCTCCCTTGAAAATGGACAACCCTTCCAAAAAAAAAACCTGCAAACACTTCTAAAGGTTCCAAATCCAACCTTAACTTCTGGAGCCTTCGTGCTCCTCAAAAACAATCATCACCAACATGATAATAAACATTATCTAAGATAATATACATTATCCGAAAATATTCTAAAATATAAACAAGCCTTCACCCACAACCAAAAATATATACATTAAACCCAAGTATTCAGAGCTACTAGACACTAGCGGAAGAAAGAAAAGACAAGTAGGCTAAACAGGTAACCTACTGGTGAAAGGTGGTGGAAATACGGGTGACTATGCCTCGTCTCCTACGAGATCCAATCCGAACTCTGCAGACTCGGCATTTTAAAACAAAGGGCCCAGGGGAAGACATTTAATAACGTTAGAGTGAGTGGACAAAAATAATTTAATAATAAACTATTTATGCATTCCCAATTTAATTTCATAGAAAAATATACTGCATGCGGCAGCTTAAAAGTGTTCAACTCATAAACTGATAATTTCACGACTAGCACTGGCTAGTCACAAACTCAAATAAAATGGAGCCTCTCAGGCTATACCATATATATTCATATATTCGTATGTATCTACACTCGTCAGACTCCTTGTATGAATCCTAGAAACAATTCAGAAAAATAGAAATTCATACAAGGCTACAACGCTGGCGTCTAACGCTCACGTTGCGCCATAATGGTATTTTTCCTCATTATGACCGAAAAGGACGGTGTATATATACGTGTGGACTCCCTATATGAAAACCTAAATAAACTGAAAAAGAAAGAAGTTTTCATATAGGGCTATGACGCTTGTGTCTAACACGCACGACACGCCATAATGGTATTTACCTCATTATGACGGACCAAGAACGTATGGCTAGCTAGCATTTATATACATACTATTCTCATAAAATCCAAAAACATATATATCCACCGAAAATCTCATTTTCGGGATCTCTCCAAAGGAGGAAAAATTATCAAATGGGCGAGAATTCAATAATCTCATCAAAATAAACAAATGATTAATAAAATCATTCATCGCATGCTTTTTATTTAAAACAAAGGTCCACTCACAAATTAGGCCTAAGCCTGATGACGCTCCGAGGCTTCTTCTGCTCGGGCCTCCTCACGTCCTGTTCCAAATATATAATTAATTTACCAACTGAAATCCAGTATTTATAAAATAGGCAAAATTAATCGAGAGCCATAATTACGCTCATCATTGCCTAAGTTCGATATTCTTAAATCGAAACGATCCAAACTTTTATATCATACTCGGCAGTCGTATAAACAACCTTTCCCAGAAATTGATTTAAATCCTACGGTCGGATTTTACATTATTTAACCGCTTAAATACCAAACTTCGAAAATTCATAAACCTATTCAAAATTCGTCCGAAAATTCTAAAACTCATTCCATTAAATTCCTCATAAAAATCTCCACCTAAAACAGTTTTTCCAGCGGCGGCTCCGCCGGCAGCGGCGGCCGGCGACCAGCTCCGGCGACGTCCAAATTCTACCAAATTTTAACAGCAGCTTCCTCTCATCATTCCAAACAACTTTCATAACTATCACTAAGTCCAATTTCAAGCCTAACTAGGTCAATCGAACGCAAACACACAATAAGCCCTAGAATTTCAACTTCGAATTTCTCCTTACCGAGCTCAAGAGGGATCGAGCCTTTTGGAGGGGTTGTTGCACGGGAGGAGAGCTTCAAAATCATACCAAGCTTGCCCGGAGGAAGGAGTTCCGGCGACGGAAAGCCTATGGCAGCCGCGCCTTTCGGGCGGCGTTTCTCCTTCACGGCGGCGCTAGGGAGGCTGCCACCGGTCTAGAACGGTAGCTGGGTTGGAGACCGATCGATTGGGACCGGTGCGGCGGTCTGGGGTGGCCGGACGGCGGCGGACGGCGAAGAAGAAAATCCGGCAGGGGGGAGGAATCGGGAGAGAAAGAGAGAGAGGAGAGAGAATCGGGAGGGAAGAGAGAGAAAATCGGTTGGGCTTGGCCCAACTGGTTCCAACCCAATATAAACCCAATCCAAAAATTTAACACCCCCAAAAAATAATACCCTAAAAAAAATTACCTTTTACTAGCTAAATTTACCATTTTTACCGTCGTTACATTTTTCTCCTACGAATAACTCTCCGAAATAATCGTCCCTCAAAACCCCTCTAGGGACCAATTAAACTATATGTCAATGTCGGAGACGGTAAAATTCTTATTATAATCAAGCTAGTAAATAAGATAAAATCTTATGGGTCAGGATGTGACAATTGTGAACATCACCATAACATTATTATGCCTCAAAGTGAACAATGAGAAGCCATCTAGGCCAACATCTTATTTATCATTCTTGTATAATCACTCACAGACATAGCACTTAATGTCTTACTTAGTGAACAACGACTGAGCATCTCATGGATGCTAGTCTCTTTATTTCATTGTCTTTAGCGTAGGAGAGTGTCGCTCCTAATCTTTGCTAAAGAATAGGCTTTACAAAACAAATAACGAGCATGGCCAATGTGAGATCATAGGGGGTTCTTTTGCGTCATATTTGCTTATGAAAACATGAGTAGTGTCTCCATTATATAGGAGGATGACGCAAATAGCTTTAATGTCATCTATAGGCCGTGAGCATTGCTCATGGCTCCACCAAATTGTATTTTGGTGATCTTTGATCTCAATGGTTACTTTGCTCAAAAGAAAGGATGTTTGTGAGAGTCTTTACTCTTTAGTATATACGGATCATCAAAACACGTCCAAAGTTGTCCCGGACGATTTATGTTAAAGTCTACATAAGTCGATGTCTCCATTCTCATTATTGGTGACAATAACCGATTTAATTAACCGAATTTTAGTGACTCATAAATGTTGCACATTCATTATAGTGATACATAAGAAATTCTCATCAATTCTCACATTGTGTTTCCAGGTGATAAACGTTGGCGTGGATATCATTAAGTCATAGCACAGTTCGATTGCTTCCTTATGCATAAAAAACATGTGTGACTTGAATCATAGCGCCATTAGGCATTGAAACTTGAGCATTAATCCGCTTTGATTATTTGTGATGATTTAGTCATCGTAGTCACAACGGATTTATAAAACACCAAATCCATGAATAGTTATCTATTCCTAGCAATAAGCTAAGCACTCAATGTCGTTACAACACATTCATATACCAGAATGTAGAGACAACAGTCTTATGTCAAAACATAGAAACCGAAATATGTTTACAATTTCGATGGAGATTGAAAAAAGGTATTGAAATCTTTCAGAGTGCACTATATGACGTGTAATACTACATAGATGGACGAAACAAGGCTTAAAACTTGCCAAAACTTGGCAAAATTGGTCGTGAGCACTATATAGGGCGGCGCCGCCGCCAACAGCCCACTGTTGGATCTTATAGAGAAAGATGATTTTTCAACATCCAATTTTGGATGACATTTAGCGTAACACAATTTTCTTTTAGCAATTATGAATCCGCTCAAGAGTGTAGAAAACTACTCTTATTTGTAATGTCTTTACAATAGTATAAGTGTACATTGTGTCACACTTGACATTACAAATTCTCTTTTGATCCAAAACCGATGTGCATTTCGCCACATCATGATATTTAGCCTTTAGAAACGCCACCTTATAATAACTAGTAATCCAATGTAGTCCAATGTAGTGTCATATTGTAATGCAATATATTGCATTAACATATAGCTTATGTAGATCGAACCATATGTGCTAGATAAAATCTGAATATATATGCCAACAATTATAACGAGGTCTTGACCATGAATTTAATTCAAAATATAATGACTAAGTAACTTTAGTCAAATATGTGAGGTGTAAACCTTCACAAAACTTGGAAAAATAAACGGATTTGTAGTCACTTAGACAAATAAACTGAAGTCATATGCTTCATATCTTCCGCAATATACCTTTTGCTTTTAAAATCCGTAACTGTGAGAATAATGTTCTCATCTTCTTCCATATAGTGAGTTTCTTGTTTCAAGAACTCCATATATTTCTTGTACATTGACCATATTATTGTTTTCTTTGCAATTAATGAAAAGATGTAGAACCACATCAATAACAAGATTATTCTTTTACTAGCCCAATCTTTATATGACATGTGGGATTCGAGGCGTTGCCTCCCCCTCTTTTTTCAGAACTCGTGACACGAAATTCGCCACTTTTTTTTATGTCAAATTCAGGGCTCATGTTTTGGTCAAATATTTCTACAACAAGATGGAAGATTGACTATTATCGATATACGATAATTAATTTCAAGTATTAAATTGGGTAAAAACCAAGGTATATGGTAACTCAATTCGATGTAAACCGTGACAAATTCCATCACCAATCGATATCAACCGTGACAATTTCAGTCACAAATCAATGTTAACCACGACAATTTCTGTCACAAATCGATGTTTGTCCCTTTATTAACAACGAAAATATTTCGTCGTAATATCGTGACTTGTCAAACCGTCACAAATTTCAACTTCGATATGAGGGGTCCTAATTCCTCACATCAACCCACGTTATAAGAAAGGTGGGGGTAGAAGAAGGTTACGAAGCCCGGCTATGAAATTAAAATTCAAAAGCGGCAATTTTTATAAAAACTTACGTGCTAGTTTGCCGTGTAAGAGAAGTTGCCTTTGTAATTTTCATGCTTACTTCCGTGTTGTGAAGTAACTCTCGCAATTCCATCGCGATCCGTCGCGCGAAAAATTTCATGAAAATAAAAACATATGGTTAGTCATATTCATCATATATATGAAAACAGTAAAACTAATTAAATAGTTACTACTGTAAATAAACTGTTTTTACTGGTGGGATAAAAAATAAAAATTACTGGAGGGGCAAATTTACAGTTTTGCCCCTCGTGCATTCTGTACGTTTCGAAAGACGGAGCGGGTTGGACCCTTGAATCCGGGTCGAGCAGAGGCTGCCATCGGAGGGATCGAGGTCGGTCGGTGGGTGCCGAGCACGCCGGTTTAGGTGACGGGGAATGGCGCCGGGATCGCTGTTCATCGGGGTCGAGACACTCTAGGTCTGACGCGCTAGACCGGAAGAGATCAAGCAGATGCGCGTAGGAGACGCGCCCTCGTGACTGGGCTGGGCTAGGCTGTTGGGGTGGAGGTCCGGGTCAAGGCAGCGTCGGGGAAAGCCGGAGTAGGGCTGTCCACGCCGGAGGGGATTCGGGGGTCGCCTGGGAGCTCAGGGAAGGTGGGTGCCCAGAGCAGTTTTCTGGGTGTCCGGCAACGGAAAATTTTAGGGTTTTTTTTTTTTTTTTTTTTTTTTTAGATTTCTAGGGTTTTCGTTATCAAGCTCGGGTTAGAGCACAGTGAAGGAGAAAAGATAACGAGAATAACGGTCTACTCATTCATTGATAGAAATGCCTATTTATAGGCATTACATAAAGTCTCCCGAAGGATATAGAAGTTATATCAACTGTAATATATTCTAATAAGGAAACCGGATTAACCAATCCTACGTGTATTATGACAAGACACATAACAGAAGGACGGAAATATAATTTTCTTAAACATAAATAACAATTTGGATAAATGATTATAGTTTCTAGGTTGACAAAGTTTACAATCGGAGTAAAATCTCAATTCATATTATCATTGCTTTCATCGAGTACTCTTGTTTCCCTTTCCAGTCAAATATCATGTAGTTCTTCTGATTACCTAAACTGTGGGTTCGCGGAATAACTTTGCAAAGCTTGAGCAACTACTGCAATCAAGACAAAAAAAAGTTCAGTCATGCAATGGTGTCTAAAAAACATATAGCAAGTTCACAAATTCCCTCTCAAAAATCTTTTCCAGTCAATATGGTTTGGCACTGCTATTATTACTAAATGTCATGGAAACTAGTTATATTCACACCAAGCTACTATGTATTATTTTCTTAGATATCTTGAAATATGTAAGACACGAATTTCAAAATATGTAAAATGTAATAAGATCCTAAATTCTACTAAGAAGAACAAAAATTTAAATCAGCATATTATTGGTACTTGTAACTCTGTAAGCCTCCCAAGACTCTGCAATGACTTTGCTTTAAGAAATATGCTTTCAGAGGAAAGTTGACAACTTCTATAGGCAATGTTGGCCTGCTCCAGTAAGGGTGAGTTTAATCTTCGGATTCACTGCAGCAAAATCAATTCCTTCAACTTCTATGTCTCCTTTACAATATTCATTTCTTCCTAATAATGCTTTAGCTTCCTGCCAATTATAGAGATTTGGAATGAGAAAAATAAAATAAAATCAAATTAGCAAAACATATACTATATTTCTGCATATGGTTTCCTAGAAAGCAATCTGTTTTCATTTTAACGTGAATGGATATACATGATTCCTTTGTAGATGTATTTAGTTTTATAAAGTAGTCTCCCAAAGAGGTCACACATTAGAGCATAGAGGTCAGCTACTCAAAGCTAATATAGAAAATAAAACCAAAGAGATTCTTCACCAAACCATATTATGGGGATAACTGCATACTGCAAATTTGTTTATTCGGCCAAAGTTGAAAATATAAATAGGCAATAGGAAAATAGTTTCAAGATAATGTCATCTGCTGCTTTAATGCACCATTGCTCCAACTCAACCAAATTATTAGCTTTGACATATTCCCCATTACTAAACAAACAACAGTATTGTCGTAATACATGGCTATGGAGAAATTCATATATCTGAAGGATTATAACATATAATTGTATTTAGGATTAAACAACACTCCAATAAAGGGCAGCCTCAATTATGAGCATAGACGTAAGATTAACCACAAACATTTCATTTACCTTAGCCTTTAACCACCAACGTGTTATAACCAAAAGAGATGACGTATCACAAAATGAAGCCGTCTCCACACGGTGGTTTACAGAAAAGAATGAAATTCAGAAATAGAGAACAAAGGTATCTCAACAGTAACCCAGAAGACATCAATGTCTTCTTTAAGTTTGATCATAGTATGATAATATGGTTTTTATTCTTATGCCAGAACCGGGACAAGGCTACTAATGGCTCCACAACATCACGATGCAACACTGGTCTAATTACGACTGGAAGTAGCCGCTGCAACAAAACATGACAGTCATGCGTCTTCGTTCCAATTATCGTCTCTTCTCCCACTTTAACACATCGAGATATATTTGCTGCATACCCTTGAGGATACTTAACATCTTGAATCCAGCTGAAAACTTTAGGCCTCAAAGCCGGCTTCACCTGGTAGGGTGCAATAGGCATAACAACTTTAGAGCCGGTCCGTTTTACCCACAAGTGTGGGCGTAAACCCATATTTTGCAAATCGCACCGCGCTTTGTTAGTGTCCTTAGTCTTTTCTTTTATATCCAGAATTGTTCCAATGATGTTGTCACAAACATTCTTTTCTATGTGCATGACATCTAGGTTGTGTCTTATTCTTAACTTTGACCAGTAAGGCAGCTCAAAGAATATACTCTTGTGTGTCCAATTGTCAAGATACGAAAGACGTTTAGGATTCTGAGCCAATACTTCACGATCACTGCTCAGAGTTTCGAAGTCAAAGGAGTTCAACAAATCTAAAATTTCATCGCCACTCCATTCTCGAGGTTTCAGACCAAACTCTTGTTTCCCATCGAAGTTAACTGCATCAAGTCTCCATTCATGATCATCTGGAAGCCATCTACGAGCTCCCATATAACACACCCTATCAGCGTGCCAACTTGAATTGATGTCAGTTAAGCAGAGTGGACAAGCTTTGTACCCTTTAGTGGTATGAGAGGACAACATCCCGTAACCAGGAAAATCGCTAATAGTCCACATCAATGATGCTCTCATCATGAATGAAGTACCGGTAAGCTTGTCAAATGTCAATGCTCCATTTTCCCATAACCCATTCAACTCATCAATCAGTGGTCTCAAATACACATCGAGACACTTACCTAGAGACTTTGGTCCTGGAATTAACAGAGCCAACATGCTATATTCCTTCTTCATTAACATCCAGGGAGGCAAGTTGTAACAAACAACAATAACAGGCCAGATATTATAAGACAAGTTCATGTTTTCATAGGGATTAAACTCGTCTGTTGAGAGTCCGAGCCTTACATTTCGAATGTCTGCAGCGAAATCAGGAAATGATAAGTCAAAGGATTTCCATGCTTCCCCATCTGCGGGGTGTATCAGCGCATCGTCATCTTCCCTCGGAATATCGTGCCATCTCATATCCTCAGCAATTTTTCCACACATGTAGAGACGCTGCAGCCTAGGAGTCAACGGGAAATAACGAAGCACCTTCATAGGAATCCTTTTCCCTTTAGGGGAAAGAGTATCTTCCCAACTCAACGCATTTCACTTAGGACATTTAAATGCATCTTTGTAATCTCCGTAAAACAGAACACAATTATTCTTACAAGCTTCAATTTTCACATAACCAAGACCGAGGTCGTTCAACATCTTTTTTTCCTTGTAATGATTCGATGGTAGTTTGTTTGCAGGAGGAAGCAAACGTCTGATAAATGATGATACGTCATCAAAATGTTCGTTCGAGGTCATGTGCTTCTTTTTCAGACTCATATGTTCCATGAGATAACTCAAAACAGTTTCTGAACATCCCTCGTACACTGGGGTCTGCGCTTCTTCGAGTATCCTGTTGTACTTATCGTAATCACCAATGTTTAGGTTCGAGAAAGTAGAATATGTTTCCTTAGGTGCATCAAAATTCTCTTCTTGATGATATCTTGAAGCGTATGGAAAAGCATCATGTAGCATGTTCAATGTGGGATCCATATAAGGGCTGGCGGAAGCACTAGATGAGCCAGCCTCATGCAAGTTATTTGGTAGGAAATAGGGCATTATAGGATCATTAACTAGAACTTCACCATGTTCAGTCCATGTAGTATAATACGGATCCATGCCGTAATGTGACAAATGCTTTTCTATACCCTGAATTGTCTCCCAACTACCGCAACAACATCTTTTACACGGACACTTATGCCATTCTTTTCCACCACCGTATTGTTGTACAAATTGCATAAAATCTACGATCCCCTGTATATATAAAGGGTGTCCCTTATTGTACTGCATCCAGCTCTTATCCATTTTTTCCGCATGCCTGTCATAATAGAAAAAAAAAATGCACATTGTTAGCAACAAATAAGCACATATATCCATTCAATTCTTCTTCTTCATCACTTTATGCCTCCGGTTAGGGTCTTAATCCCATTTGGGAGAACATTACTTTGTTTCGCACTGATTTATGTTATGGTGGTTTCGAATCCGACGTGGGAAAATTTCGGCAGCATCTCCCTACAGTTTCCCAAGTGCATCAATTTTTATACCTAATGTGCACTCGAGGAACAGTAGCAGGAGACCATGTCGATTTTACCCACTATCGAAAACTGAACGCCACATCATAAATTAGTGCGAATCAAAGTCATGTTCTCCCAAACTGTTCAAAAATGGGACAATTCAAGAATCATTTTGTCAAACAAAGTTGTAACAAAATAATTCTTAAACGGGATTTCTAAGGCTAAACATGTAAGTAGCTAGAATGCAAGAATATAATCATTCTTACATTCATCGCACAAATAAACACACATATAATTATTTGCATACAGAAAAAATGAAATATATATGATAAAATATATTACCAAAATATTCTCATAAATATATATTACCAAATATTCTCATAAATATTCAACATAAACCTAAATATTCTCATAAATATATATTACCAATATTCTCACAAAGGTGTACAGTGAACCTAAATATTCTCATAAATATATATTACCAAAATCAACATTTAGCAATATGAAAAAATGTAATATAAACAAGAAAACCAATAGGTACCAAAATTCATCATAAAACAAACACATCTAAAAAAATTAGTAACAAAGAATAACAATAATTGACCAGAATACTTCACCGGAAAACTCAACGGAAAAAATGGTAGAAAAGAGGGAGAAAGAGCATGTACCAAACTACAAATTAGTGGATGAAGATGAACAATGCATTAGAAGAACACGGATGATGATCATGCGTCAAATAAGCCAGAGATTTGCGAGATTGATCTATGCAAATCTTTTTTCACTTTAGCTCGATCTGTTTTCCTCCAGTTTTTCGATCTGGAAGTGATGCCAGAGGATATAAAGAAGATTTCACTTAAGCGACAAAATATTTCGTCATCGCTAAAGTCAAAAAGTTATGTCGCTTAGGCGAAGGATATAATGCGACAAACACTTTCGTCGCTCTAAACTCAAAGTTTCGTCGCTTTAGTCTTAACCTAAAATGATGAAAATCAATTCGTCGGTTAGGTGAAGGATATAATGCCACAAACAATTTCATCTCTCTAAGGTCAAAAGTTTCGTCGCTTTAGTGTTAACCTAAGACGACGAAAATTAAATTTGTCGGTTAGGTGAAGGATATAATACGACAAAAATGTTCGTCGCTCAAGAGTCAACGGTTCTGTCGCTTTAGTCTAAAACTAAAGTGACGAAATGAAAATTTGTCGGTTAAGTTAAGGATATCATGCGACAAACTTATTCGTCGCTTAAGTGTTAACATTTTCGTCGCTACATAAATAATTTGTGACAAAATCCTTGTTGTCGCCTTAGTAGGACCTGTGGCGACGAAGTTTAGGAGACAAAAATATTTTGTCGCCCCAGAAAATTGTAGCGACGAAAAATATATCTGCAATGAAGATATTCGTTTTCGTTGCTTAGAAATTGCTTAAGTGACAAAATGTGAAAGTACCCGTCGCCTAAGCTTTTTTTCTACTAGTGTTTTAAATTCCATTTACGATCTTTTTTCTTTACAATAAGCAAAATAGAATCAACACATAAATGTTTACCACACATCGACAACATCTCTCAAAAAAGAGAAATGAACTAATTCTTTTCGATATTTGTCGTGCACGAAATACTGAAATCTAAAGTTTACTCGAGATGATTTAATGGTCTTTCCAGGAGCAATGTTCATTAACGAATTGGTATCTAGGACAAAAATATTGTTAAAATTAAGTTTGCGTCATTTTTTTTAAGCAAAATTATGTCATTGCTAGAGAGTCAGAAAAAAAAAATGAATTTAATTTTTTAGTTAATAAAACTTGACATTTCTAACTTTCTAAGTGAGATTTCTATTTACGCCACTGCCGCCACATGGATAGGTCGTTATGTAGTTTTGCTAAATTATCAATGTCTTGACAGCTAACAAATGTTAAACAGGCCCGCTCACATGCGAGTCACTTTTTACGAGACAAAACGGGACAAGCTTCTAACAACCGTTGGATTTTAAATGATTTAATCCAACGAATCTAATTTGTTTACAAACTTGGGTGATGCTATTAAATGACAAAACGAGACAAATTCAACTAGGCGATGCTATGAACACACCTCTTTTTGCTATTAACACACCTTATGTATTTTCATATCCATACATTTCAAATTTATTTACAAACTTGTCACTTGTATTTGTTGCTATCAACTAATGCTTACTTTGGAGTTTGAACCTCACTCCTTCCACCTTTCCTTGTTGCAAACTAAAAACACAATAGTGTTTATGCAAATATACTGCAAAGCTCAAACTAGGTCGACTAAGAAAGCATATTCAATTTCAAACTAGGACTAGAAACCTAATCAAATATACCTTACAAATAGAGAAACTGCACTCCACGTGCATGTCATACAAGTGATACAACTCATTCACTCTCGGATTACAAGAAAGTGAATGTAACACAAGCAAAATGGCGAGCAGGGACGGATCTACTTGGTAGGCTCTATGGGCTGAAGCCTAGAAAAAAAAAAATTAGGCTATATACCACTAGCTGTGCATTTTGTAGCAAGATCATTGTTGGCTTAGTTTAGACTTTCATCTCCCACTATGACTTGGGTTCAATTCCCGGCTTTCCCCTTCCTCCTCTTTCTACATTTTTTTACATTTTCTTCTTTGTTTTGTTTTGTCCTATCATGGCTTAGGTTCGATTGATGCTTCCCCCTTCCTCCTCTATCATTGCCTGGGTTCTATTGCTGCTTCCCCCTTCCTCCTCTTTCTACATTTCTTCTTTGTTTTCTTTTATCTTATTTTTTCATACAATAATTTCCTATTTTGTATTACTATTTATAGCAAATCACATATACATCTTCCAAAAAGATTTGAAATACAAGTAAATCTACGTGTGTTGTTGTTAAACAAATAAGGACAGTTTTTAACAATTAAGGACAATATTTTCTCTACATGTCATGTGTTATAATTTAATTTACCAAACTAACCCTACACTAATTAAATATGTTTTTAGAAGAGAAAAGTCTCTCCTTTTAAATTTTTTCAATAAATGGAATATAGTAGCAGATTTTCAATAACTTAGTGTAGTAACAGTTAATTCCAGTAGAAGTAGTAGCAGGGGTTAACATTCTAGTAGAAGTAGTAGTAAGGGTTAACATCCTAGCTAGGAGAAGTGTAGAAGTTAACATTCCAGGAGAAAAGTCTCTCCTTTTAAAAATTTTCAATAAATGGAATACAGTAGCAGGTTTTCAATAACTTAGTGTAGTAGCAGTTAATTCCAATAGAAGCAGTAACATGGGTTAACATCCCAGTAGAAATAGTAGCAGGGGTTAACATCCCAATATAAGTAGTAGCAGGGGTTAACACCCCAGTAGTACCACAAGTGTGCTTCGGCAGTCCTCTAGTTCTGCTACTGTTTGAAGACTAAGACAATGAAGGTTAATTCTGCTACTGTTTTATCCTCCACTTTTGCTACTCCAATTTTGTTATTGCCTTATACTCCAATTCTTTTACTGCCTTATAATCAGTTGAAGAAGACGCGCGCTGCTACTGTCAACACTTATGCTAGTGCACTGCTACTGTTGACTTTGATGTTGCGCGCTGCTGCTGCCGACATTGATGCTAATGAGCTACTACTGCTAACACTAATGGTAGCGCGATGCTACTGTCGACTCTTCTGCTAGCGAGCTACTACTATCGAAAACTACATGGATTCCAAAACAAATAATCACCATGAAACTGAACTACTAGTCTGCTACTGCTATTGTTTATATATCTCTGTTAGTGTTAACCAAAAATACTCCATCCATACTTAATCCTTTGGTCAACGGACTTCTTTGATAGAGAGAGAAAGAAAATGAATGATTCCCATAATTAATCAAGATATGTGGTTGTTGACATAGACGCATTCGTCTTCTTTTGTTTATGGAAAAAATAATTAGAGAAGCAAAATTGCAAGATTTGGAGCAGATCTGATAAACTTTAGAATAGAAAATTGAAGGAGCTTTCCTATAGATTTGAGACAAATTGGCTTGGGTTCGACTTTGACGACAAAGATTTCCATATCAGATTTGCGGATCAGTTTGGGATGCGATGGCGGACGGAGGCAGTGGGTTGGGTCGTCGTTGAGCATCGAGATCGGCCTGATTCGGTCGTCGGCGTCGAGTATATGGACGTCGTCGTCGATCTTTGGCGGTCGTTGTGGCGAGAGAGAGAGAGAGAGAGAGAGAGAGAGAGAGAGAGAGAGAGAGATTGAATCATATTGAAATTGTGAATGAAGAAAGAGTGGCATGTAGTGTAATTTCGTTGGAGAACTAAGTATTATTGTCTTTTTGCATTTAAAATTTAGATAAGGTCTGACACTATTTAGTTTTGGGCTTGGTCTCATGTCCTTATTTGTTTAAATCTTTTTGAAGGTAAGTTATATGTGTTATGTATATTTTTGAGGTAGTTGTATGTCATTTAGTATACTATTTATTACTTTCCTTCTTATTTTCTTCCCCATTTTTATCCATCTTAAGAAAAATGGGCTTAATGAGGACATTATTGTTCTAGGATATTCTGTATCTTTCTAGATATTCTTTATGTGTGTCTTGGCCTTATGCCAATAGGATATTTAGTTAGACTAGATCTATGTATTCATATCCTTACCATATTGGTATTGTGTAATTCCCTATATAAAGGGCTCCTATCAATGAATAAGATGATAATTCTCTTGCTCTCTGTGAGACCCCGTAAATATTTAAAGAGCTAAAGTTGGATAGTTCGACATTTAAAACCGTAATCTCGTGAAGTGTCGAGAAAACTCGGAAAGTTTTTCAGAGATATTAATAAAGAGGTACTTGTGTTTAGTGATTCGATAATGAAGTACGTTTCATGATGTGTCCGTGGTAATTCTTGTGAACATTTTCGGACATGTGAACCATTTATTTCATATTTCATAAATAAAGGAGTTTGGTTTAAGTGAAAGAAAACTCAGCATGCGATCTAGACCATATAATAAGCACCATTTGATCTCAATCATTGGTTTAGAGTATATATATACTTTAGAAATCTCCAGAAGTTAGAGAATAGAAAGCTCCAGACTTCTATTGAAGACCGACAGCACATGTCGGCAACCTCGAACCTATCTCTGCCGTGAGGGTACTAGGTGAAGTTAGGATGAAGGAGAAAAGGGATTGGCAGTTTAACAAGTTTGGCGGTCGGTAAGGAATTCTGATCAAGGAAAGGATCGAAGGAGATGCAGATTAATGGGATGATGAAGAAAACAAAATATAGGTGAACTGGTTCTGTATCGAGTTCCAATTCGATACCAAACAGAGATGCTAATGAGAAAGGTGATTGCGCAAGCTGGCTCTTCTAAAGTTTCTTGGTCTATTTTGATGATAATTTGAGTTCTAGAAAAAGAAGCGAAGCTGGGTCAAGAATCTATAACCTATAAAGTAGAGCTCAGTCGGGTATCAACAGGAATTTGGCAGGATTTGAGAAATCTATGGTAGCAAGTGTTTGGTTTGATTCTCATGGGAACAAGGTGAAGTCTGAACTCAATTTGATAGTATGATTTGGATATTTATCTTAATTGAAATGCTAATGCCTATTTGGAATAGATGAGGAGTGTCATTGTGTAGCCGTGAAGCTTTTCTGGAAAGCAAACACTGCTTTAACTAACTGAGCTTTTGACTTTGTTATGGCTGAGGTAAACCTTGATCTTCTTTAGAACTTTGGAAATATTGATCCACAATAAGTGCTATTCGAATTAGAGTTATGTGGGTAGCTCTTTGGTCAATTAGTGAGAAGATAAGTACGACTGAACATGGTTGCCAATTTGTTTGATATTAAGTAATGATTATCAGTATATTAGTATATACCATACGTGATGGGAACTCGGTAAATTATTTTGGAATTGGTTTAGGTTCTTATCCATTTGCATTCAAGGCGATATTGAATATTAATTAATTATACTTGGTTGTTCAATGTTTGATTCCTCTACCATGCAGACATTAGAGAATGGAAGTAAGGCATGATTGTTATGATATAGTTAACTTAAGAAGCTATGTGCATGTAGTTCAAGTGGAATGGTATCTCAATGTATAGGTCTTGTGAGTAATGAAACTGGGCATACCTTGGAGAGGATGTTCTGTGTTGGCTCTATTTAAATGATGTGACTACCATGGAATGCTATATGTTAATCAACGATGAACTCTTGTGATATTCTATGATCTATGGGTACCTATGCCGTTTGCATAGTATTATTGGATTTGAGTTTCTTAAATGTTGGAAGTGCATTGGATATATGGAATGATTTAGATGAGAATATAATTTTGGGTGTCCATAGTAATTGCACTACCGGAAGAAAGGCTTTAGCCGACGAAAAAAAAAAAAACCAGGCCGACGAAGCATTTTTTCGTCGGCTAAAGTGGACTTTAGCCAACGACATTTTCCTTCGTCGGCTAACTGAAATTTTCGTCGGCTATGGTAAACTTTAGCCGACGAAAAAAAATGTCGTCGGCTAAAGAATTTATTTCGTCGGCTAAAGTTCACAGCTATGGCCGACGAAATATTTAAAAGTTTAGCCGACGAAATTAATATGTCGTCGGCTAAAGTGCTTTATATTTGCGATCTGGACAGCAGCAGCTCATCTAGGAAAAAAAACGGGAGAAGAAAAAGCGGGAGAAAACGTTTGGGTGTTGTCGAAATCTGTCCATAATTAGTTTGTGGAGCCATATATAGGTACGTATATGTATATATATGTTGATTAATTGAGTTTTATTTGAGTTTATCGATTTTGATTATGATTGAGTTTATTGATTTTGATTATGATTGAATTGATTAATTTTGAGTACGTTGGATGTATATATATATATATATGTGTTGATCGATTTGGTTGATGATTTGAATTGATAATATATATGAATTAATTTGTTGTTAATAAATATTAGTAGATATATATATGTTATTAATTAATTTATAATATATTATTGTGTTGATATGGTACAGTATGAAGTTGTTGTTAATTAATTTGTGTTAATATATATTAATTGTGTTAATTATATATATTTATATATTAATTGTGTTAATTTGTGTTAATATATATTAATTGTATTAATTGTGTATATATTGTTGTTAATTTGTGTTTATATATATTATTGTGTTAATATGATATGCGTGTGTGTTAATTAATTAGTTATTAATTAGTTGTACGTAGTACGTAGAATATATACTAAATGAATTGAGATTTTATATATGGCATGAAATTTCATCATTAATAATTAGCTAGCAACGTTATAAATATATATTTTGTTATATTTTCAGGATATGGATAAGAGTTGGATTTCGCTTCCAAAATGGGACAAAAGATACGGTGCAGGAGTTATGAGTTTTATAAAATATGCGCTGGCTAATGCTAACGGGAATACAATTTTCTATTGCCCGTGCACGAAATGTCAGTGTCGCAGCGATATGCATCGATTTCCCATTGACAAAGTATGGCAGCACCTGAGGAGTAACGGGTTTTGGGAGAAGTACACATGTTGGTTATATCACGGTGAAACATCATCAGGGGGTCCGCATGATCATGGCCAATTTTCTGAGACGGGCAGTACATCCAACGATCCAACAACGACATTCATCAACGACATGTTTCCTTATGAGAGCGGTGTATGCGCTCAAGGACAGTATATGCCTGACCCGGTGCAGCCCTTCCCTAGAGCTGTCAACACTACTGGTATTGAAAAGTACAACAAACTGCTTGCTTTCCAACAGACCCCTGTGTACCCCGGTTGTCAGAAGACCGTTCTTGAAAGTGTGATGGACGTAATGAAGATTAAAGTTGAGACAAAATCGACCGTGAAGGCTGTTGATGATTATCTACAGTACACTGCTTCGATGCTGCCCCACGGTCATCGTCTTCCTACCACTCATCGTAAGGTCTGATGTATCTTGAAAGATCTTGGGCTTTCCTACATCAAGATCCATGCATGCAGATATGACTGCGTTCTCTTCTGGGGTAAAGATCCAGAAGGGAATGACCTTGGTGGGCTTGACGCATGTCCGGTATGTCACACTGACAGGTATAAGCTGACTCCTGCAGGCAATAGGAAACCTGTGAAGGTACTTCAGTATTTCCCGTTGAGGGATAGGCTTGAGCGGTTGTACATGTCTTCACACACAGCCAAAGCTATGAGATGGCACGTTGATAGGGAAATGCATGACGAAGATACCCTTATACACCCTGCTGACGGGGAGGCTTGGAAGCATATAGACAGGGAGTTTCCTCATTTTGCGTCAGAGGTCCGAAATGTGAGGCTCGGGCTCTCATCCGACGGGTTCAACCCTTTTGGCAACATGAGTCTTCAATACAGTGTATGGCCGGTGATTTTGGTACCGTACAACCTTCCTCCATGGATGTGCATGAAGAAGGAATACAATATGTTGAGTTTGTTGATTCCGGGGCCCGGTTATCCAGGGAAGTGTCTCGATGTGTATTTGAGACCTTTGATTGAAGAGCTTCAGTTTTTGTGGGAAGTTGGTCATCCCACTTATGACAAGTACATGCACGAGATGTTCCAGATGCATGTCATGGTTGTTGGTACCATCAGTGATTTTCCTGCCCGTGGGATGTTGTCGGGCAACGTTGTTAGGGGATACAAGGCTTGTCCAGAGTGCCTTAGCGATGAGGGGAGCAGCAGTCATTGCAACAAGATATGCAGATTAGGTCACCGTGCTTTCCTTCCATATAATCACGACTGGCGGTTCGATGACAAGGCATTTGATGGGACCGTAGAACACGGTGTGCCTCCCAGAAGATGGACGGGAGAAGAAATTTTAGCAGTGCTTAATGAGTACGATTTTGGGCAGCTCAGCAATCATCCCAATATTGTTGCAGCAATACCTGAAAGACCCGACATGTACAAATTCTGGACACATAAGAGCATATTCTGGGAACTCCCATACTGGAGTAAGTTGTTGATCAGGCACTACCTAGATGTGATGCACATAGAAAAGAATGTTTGCGACAGTGTGGTGGGCACAGTGCTGAACTTGGAGGGGAAGACGAAAGACGGTCCTAAGGCACGCATTGATCTAAAAAAAATGCAGTTAAGAAGACATCTGTGGTTGAAGAAGGGAAGAAAAAAATGCCTCAAGCTCCTTACACCGTGAAACCTGACCAGAAGAACGTAATTTTCAGGTGGATGAGTTGTGTGAAGTATCCTTCAGGCTATGCAGGAAATATAGCCCGGTGTGTGAACTTCCGGGACAATAAGATGTACGGGTTGAAGAGTCATGACTGTCATATCCTGCTACAACGTCTCTTCCCTGTTTTCATTCGACCGTTCCTTCCCCGTCAGGTGGTGGAGCCGTTAGTAGCGTTGGCAAGATTCTTCCAGAAGTTATGCACACGGGAAGTGACAAAATCTAACCTCCGGGAAATGCAAGGGGACATCATTTATATCATGTGTAAATTTGAGAGGATATTTCCTCCAAATTTTTTTGACATCATGCCTCACCTGATGATCCATCTTCCCGAGCAATTGTTGCTTACCGGTCCAGTACACTACACTTGGATGTACCCTATGGAAAGGTACGTTTTTTACACCTGAATTCCTCAATCCAATTTTTCTATATACATGTTCAATAATCATAACACTTTGCAACTTGATTTATAGGCAACTTGGAGACTACAAAGATTATGTGGCTAATAAATCCGCGCCTGAAGGATGTATAGCTGAAGCATATATTGCGCACGAGTGCGTCACCTACATGAAGTTGTATTTAGGAGCGTTGAAGGAAACAGACAAAGCCATGCCGGTAGATGTACCGAAGTTCACTCTTTCCATACTCTCCAGTGATGTTGAAGTTTATGGAATTTTGCCAGACTCCTACAAGTTGCAACCACATGAGCTAGTCATTGCCCACTGGTGGGTATTGATTAACTGTCCAGAAGTTAAATACTGGAAAGACATCCATCTATATTGTCCAGACATTCAAGGTGATCTCGAGTACCACAACAGGGAGTTCGCAAATTATTTTGGCGGCTGGGTACGTAATTCAATATTTATGTACGTTTTTATGTTTAGTGCATAATTATCAATATTTACAATGTTAAATTGTAAATTGCAGATGAACCATATTCAATTTGATGGTCACCCAAATTGGTCACACGAACTAAGACTTCTAGCGATGAAGCCGATAATGTCAAGAGTTTATCCGATGTGCAAGGTGAATGGCGTGCAATTTATATGTGAACAGAGAGACAGCAGACGGAGAACACAGAATTCTGGGGTGATGGCGCATGGTGGGCGGAATAGAGTTGACTATTACGGTGTTCTTGATTCAGTGGTGGAACTCGTTTACGGTGAAGGCATGACAGTGCACCTCTTCAAGTGTAGATGGTTTGATATTAACCCGCAGAGCATGAAGACCGATCAGTACGGAATATTATCGGTGAACACTGCTACAAGTTCTTACGAAGATGACCCGTTCGTTTTTGCCACATCGGTAAAACAAGTGTTTTATCTTGATGACCTTGCTAAGGGTGACGCGTGGAAAGTAGTCAACCTTGTGCACCCTCGAAACATTTACCGGGCGGCTACACTTGGAGAGGCCGAAGACCAAGAAGAAGATGTTGCATATCAAGAGCCCAACGCAATAGGTATTCCTAACTCCTCTACCGTTCGCCTTAATAATTTTAAAGCGGGTCGTTCGGTGCGAATTCGTGATGAAGAGCCAAGGCTTATTGATGTTGATCCAAATCAAGAAACAGAAGAAGACTCTGGCGATGAGGAAAGACATAGATTACCAGAAATTAATTCTGACACCGAAGAAGACTCATCGGATGATTCCGATTACGAGCCTTAGTTTTAATTTCTTCGGATGTAATACATTAATTTGTAATAAAAAAGATTGTATTACCTTCATTTCTAGTTTACATATGTTGAATTCATATTTCTGTTATTTTATATGAATTTTGGTGATATATGAACAGGAAATTTGTATGGTGTAAACCTTCTGTTTTAGGGTTTGTTTTTTTACTTAAGCCGACGAAATACAACAGAAGTCGTCGGCCTAAACCCTCTTAGCCGACGAATTATATTAAAAGTCGTCGGCTAAAACCGTCTTTGCCGACGAAAACGACTAGACGTCGTCGGCTAATGTATTTTAAAGCCGACGAATTGAAAAGGAAGTCGTCGGCTAAAATAACTTATAACCGACGAATTGAAAAGGAAGTCGTCGGCTAAAATAACTTATAACCGACGGATTGAAAAGGAGACTCGTCGGCTAAAACCATCTTAGCCGACGAAGTATAGTAGAAGTCGTCGGCTAAAAACATCTTAGCCGACGAATACCCTAATATTTCGTCGGCTTTATTAATTTTTTATTTTTTTATTACATACTATAGCCGACGAAGATTTAGGGTATTCGTCGGCTAAACCCTAAGATTTAGGGTATTTTTTACATTTTTAAAATGAGTTTGCATTTTTTGATTTTGTGGCCTTGATTCAAATTAATATTTTAAATAGGATGAGCGGTAATATTAGATCGACGAAGGGTTCGAAGGGCCAAAGGTCCGTATCGTCTGAGGGAACCTCTAGCAACCCTCAGACGTCGTTTCAGGGCCCTATGACAGCTAGACATGCGAGCCTTCTGCAGACGGCGCAGAGGCAGCCGGAGGTGCCCCCTTCATCGAGGCAGCGGGGCTTCCTTTATTCCGCGAGGCAGTTGTTTGCTCAGCCTCAGACGGAGGTGTCTGCACCCCGTATGCCTGAGATACACCGGGCGCCCACTCCAGCTCCTACTTCTTCGGATAGTGGGTCATCTGGGGTACAGATGCCGCCGCCTCACCTATTCCTTCCGCGGATGATACCGGCCATACCTGTAGTCGATGACTCAGGGACGCCGATTTATCCACTGCCCCCGCCAGTGGCTCCATCAGCGGCGTACCAGTTCGTGCCTTTTGATACGCCTCTTATTTCCACGAGGGTATCATCATCGGAGGCAGAATCCGTCGCGTCCGCGTCCGATCCCTCAGGTAATGAAAGATGAATGATTTGTTTTGTTATAATTCTCCGATTCCGATTTTAATAATCAATTTGGTTTATCATGTCATAGGCACCGTCGGAGCGAAGCCGGCAAAGAAGAAGAGAGGCCCCGTCACAGGGAAGGCTCTGGAGAAGATCGTCGGTACCTCAGGGAGGATTGTCATCGGTACTGACGGGGATGGCGACATAGTATCGGGCGGAAAGTCGAGGACGTACTCCGGCCGCGTGGGAGCGCTCATTAGGGATAGAGTCCCTATGTTGTGGTCAGACTGGGGCAAGGTCCCGCAGGAGGTTAAAGACATGGTTCATAACGCGATGTCGGTGAGTTTACAAAATGCCTGAATAATATTATGTATTACATTGTAGATTTCTGGAAAAACTAAACTAATAAACGGTTAAATGCAGGTGTGGTTTGAGGTTCCCGAACCCTTGAAGAGCAGTTGGGCGGACTTTGTGCATGGGGGAAGGTACGTTGGGAAATTAATGAAAAAACAAAACTGTCTGTCATATTAATAATATTTTAATATTTTTGTTGTATCTGTAGGTACAAGGAGTGAAAGAACGAGTTGCGGACCCATTGGACTACGCACGGGAACGCACGTTCTGCTACCCCTGCTGAGTTTCAGTACAGAGAGTACGAGTGGCGTTGGCTTCTGACATCAGAATTCAACAACCCTCGTAAACAGGTATTTAAATAAATTAATTAGTTAATTTATCATTAAGTACGTGCGTTTTAATATATTTTACTAATAGTTTACTTTTTTCTTTGAAGGCGGTTTCCCGGGCGAACGCTCAGAACCGGCAACGCAGCACAAGGAACCATCATGCCGGTTCTAGACCGTTCGCTGTCTTCATGGACGAGGCGGCCAGGGAACATCCAGAGGTCAACCAGTACGTCTATACGTACAAGAAGGCATATCCTGACTCCCAGGAGGATATAGTAAGTAATCTTTCATTTTTACGGAATTTTTAATTTTACTAATATATATGTTAAAATGTTAATTAATAATTTTTTTCCTATCCAATTAGGCAAGGGTGAGGGAGGCTAGTGACGAGGTGATGAGTGCTATAGTGAGGGAGACATGGCCGGACACGCAGGAGGAAGAGATGTCCGAAGCCATTTCCCAGATCGACACTTCAGATCCGAGGGTTGGGGCAAGGATCATGGGCACAGCCTTCCCACCGCGAGAAAACAACTTCTACTGCCGGGGTTTAGGAAAGAAGGGCCAGGGGGTCTTGAAGACCACTCCAGGATTTCAACGAAAGGCAGCCTCGACCAGCAGCAGGACGACTCAGCTAGAGTCGGAAGTTGAGAGACTACGGAGAGAGCAAGCTGCTCAGGCTGCTCATGCTGACGCTCAGGCTGCCGCTCATGCCGCCCAGTTCGCCGAATATAGATCCTATACTAGAGCCCTACATGCCGCCCAGCATGCCCAGCAGAAGCAGATGTACCAGTACTTCCAGGATTTAGCAGCTGCCCAGCTTCAGGGACTTCCACCTCCGCCCATGCCTGCGCCTATAGACATACCTGAGCTGCCGGAATCTCCTCACCAGCAGGCCCCAGATCCGGATATTGATTTAGATCATTTAGATTTTGTGTAGTTGATACCTTATATAGTTTTATGTGCTTCTTGTTGGTTATATATATGGAATTGTTTTGGTGTATTTTGCAGCTTGCTTGGAATGGTAATTTAAAAATTTTGTGTATTTTTTTTTATACTGGAATGGAGTTATAGCCGACGAAATACGCCACAATTCGTCGGCTATAGTATTTTTATTTTTATTTTTTTATAGTTTAGCCGACGAATTATGACATGTTTCGTCGGCTAAACTCACTATAGCCGACGAAATAGAGCCTCTTTCGTCGGCTATAATTATTTTTTAAATTTTTAATTATATACGTTTGCCGACGAATATATTAGCTCCGTCGGCTAAAGGCTTGGAGTATAGCCGACGACGTGTTGTGTCGTCGGTTTAAGTCTGGGAGTATAGCCGACGACTTAAACTGTCGTCGACTAAAGTCTGGGAGTATAGCCGACGAAAGATAGAGTCTGTTTCGTCGGCTTAAATTCATGAACAAAAGCCGACGACCAAATGGTTCGTCGGCTAAAGTATGGACAATAGCCGACGACGGTCTATAGATTCGTCGGTTAAAGTCAGCGCCAAGGACCCTTTCCCGACGACACTATAGCCGACGAAGCCTCGTCGGCTAAGAGTTTAGCCGACGAGTTAGGATAACAGGCCGACGAAAATAATTCGTCGGCTAAAGTACTTCTCCTGGTAGTGTTGGGAGAACCACACCCAGCGAGAAGAATAAGGTGTCTTCATAATAGTATTCAATTGCTATACAAAATTATTTAGTAAAGCGGAATTGGCATTGTTACCATTTCATAAATGTTATATGTTGAAAGGCAATGAGTGAACAAAAAGTTGATCCTTAGAGAAAATTTTATATAAGGATCAGTTGGTAATATTTGTTGTTGTTGGACTAGGACTCCAGTTACCCTGAACAATAAAGATGGTGGTGTCGGCCTAGAGAAACGTAATAGAATCAAACTGTGATATTCCAGGTAGGGGATTCTGGACTTGTCTCAGTTAGTGTTTTATGCATATGATATTAAAGTAAAATGATTTATGCATGAAAGAAATATATTTTCGATTCTTTGTGAATTATTATTTGATGACCTGAGAGTGAGCGGGGCATAGCGACTTCCTTGGGTTTCGATCCCCTAAACCTCCGGAGGGGTTGTACGGACTAGAGGACGTCTTACATTCTTTGAGGTGTGGCGTCGCTCCTAGGCGGTATGGCGTAAATGGACACTCTCGCTACACCTTGCCGGTGTGTACGATAATAATCGTGGTAAGGTTGTAGTTGGCTTGAGATAGATCGGTCATCAGGTTTGTATATCTACTTTGGGCCCTACTTGCATTTTTACAAAAAATGTTTATTTAAAACGTTATGCATTATTTTCACTACTAGCCATGGTAAATATTTTTAAATTGTTTTCACACCTAGTTGGGGTAAAGTTTATTGAGCAGCGAGGACGAAAGCTCACCCCTACAACAGTTTATGGATGCAGGTACTGTGTACGGAGACGGGACAACTGGACGGTATTGGGTGTGGCTTAGAAATTCTATATTTCATGCTATTGTCATCATTAAATCCGTATGACAGGTTTCCTTATTAATCGTGTCCTTGTCGAACCCTTTGATCGAGTATGTGTTTATTCGATTGTTGATCTTGAACCGGGCTGATATTGATTTTTTTTCAGAGAGGGCTTGTTTGATTTGAAAGATATCTAAACGTTTATATAGTTTCACCTCATTTTAAAATAAACGTTTCTGCAAATATTTTTTGAAATTTTAATTTTTCTTTGCCTTCGGGTTCTTAGAACCTGAGTGATGGATCTTAGCTTAGGTTTTATGAATACGCGGCATTATAATGTGCTCGATTTGATGAGGTGCAAATCGGGGCGTTACACTCTCTTTGTCTCTACACTTTATCATTCATCACGTTATCATGCACTTTGTCCTAACCCTAGAGCCAATAGCCCACCATTTGTTTTCCCAAACTCTAAAATCAGGCAACCATTTTTTTCCCGATTTCTGTCCAAAATTCTGACTGCCTTCTGCCAGAGTTTTATATGACAAGAAAGCTCTCTCCGTCCCGGATCCAACGCCGCTGGCCTCACCCTAAGAACCGGCCGAAAAGTCTCTGAACCGACCGTCGGAAGATTCCAGAACGCCGCCACTACCGACCCCCGGTTAACCACCTTCCTTTGCTCCGATCAACCTGAATTTTTGACAGCAGCTTCCCCATCCAGAGATGCTCCTCCTGTCAAATTTTCATCCCCAAATTCGAAGTGAAAGTAGGTGAAACGTTGTTTGTCCTCTCGGCAGCCTCTAGAAACCAAAGATTTCAAGATTGCTCGTCTTCCAAGGAAAGCCAGAAAGGTTCCCCCTCGGCCCAAGTCTGCAATCGACTTAAACTCATTAGAGCTCCTATAAATGCAGTTTATTTGGCAAACTAGCAAGTAAACTTTAATATTACAGTTATTTACTTTGGAATAACTCGGGGGGATAAAATCATTTCTCCCTTCTCCATCTCCATTCTATGCTTGGGATTTTGTGTGTGCAGGTACCAAAAATCTCGAAATTTTATTCGCAGGTCAAGAGTATGTTTGATCACTCTTGTTTCCTTGTTCGGGCTGTGTATGATCAACCCCGACCTATCACCGGATTGTGTTTGATCAATCCGAGGCTTTAGGGCTATGCAATATTGGCATGCAGCTTTACTATTCATCTACGACCCACCATCATTGAATTTTGTTCTACTACAGCTTGTGATTGTGTACCAGGATTGACACGAAATTGCGATCCTTGAGCTCGGCAGGATTGAAACGGATCTCTAATCCTTGAGCTCGGCTAGATGTTATTTCTAGGTGGCAAATCGCATTGCCACTACGTACAATGATGGGTCATTTGAGATGAATAAGTTTAGGTTAGATATGAACCTCCACCTATAATCCGCATATGTAGAAATCATGTCAGGCGATCTCATTCACCGCTAAATTGCGGATTGTCACTTTGATGAGACAATATTCCCGCCGTTAGGGGGAGATAAGAACACAAGTATTTAAGTGGAACGACGTGAATTATCGTGGTTTGTCCCCACTATGTCTCATCTTCATCCCAAATGCTTAAAGTGTTAAAGTGACGAGATCACATGCTGCAAATATGTCTGCAAGGATTGATGTCCTATCAAGAAGACATGGCGCGACCAAAAGAAGTTGGTCTTGGCGCCATCACCATAGATGGTGATATGGTGACGCCATATAGTGGCAAAATTGGTGTCACAAGGCCGTGTGGCTCCCCAAAATAAGGGAGGCCCTTAGGTTCGATACTTTCTCACACTAAGAAGAAAGCGAGCTTCGCACAACTTGATCCATTGATCAGTGATACTCAGATCCGTCTCATAAAATCTGAATTATGATTATCGTTAGGGGACGCCTCAATGTCAAATTTAATCCATATATAGATCAATCTCTACAAGTATTAAACTAGTGTACATGAGGACGTGGGATAATGAGTCTACTATCGAACCACCCTTCGTTGATGGATATCAACTTAGTTGATTGGCCTAATGGAAAGATACGATACAGCATTAACAAAGAGATAGGTCCTTGGGCAGGTGATGCCGACACCGCAAGCTAAACCCTATCAACTACGTCTTTGTAAAATAGCGTAGTGAGAACAAGAGTTTAGACTCACCTTATGGCGCAAGGTCTCTCACTAACACGCACTAAGAACGACTACGATGAGATATGCTCTCGTAATGGATGTCATTGAACTCCACTACTTTGTCAGTTTGGTAGTTTCTGAAAAACTGAACATGCAGCCTATGAATGTGGTCATAATAACATCTCTATGGGATCAGAGATGTACATGAAGATCTTAAACGGACTTCATTCATCCAAATCAAGTTGCTCTAGACCACAGGAGCACGCGTTTGCTAAAGGTATTGAAACACACAGGGACTCTACTTGATTTGGAAGGGATATGGTGAATTATGCCTTTGCGTGTTCATTCCAGATTTTACATGGACTCTTGATGGATCAAGAGATGTCAATATGTATCAACATCCGAAGAAAAAGATCTTGGGAAGACATGGTCTCGATAAGGCACTCGATGACTGTATTGATGATGATTTTCCATCAATCGGCTTAGGCGCTCTATAACTAGCAAGGCCTACATATACTCCCATGATTAGTCAAGGTCTTTGCTTTAAAGAGAGATCTGTTGTTTTCTAAAGCAAGATGACAAATATGTGTTAAGAGATGAAGTTCATATCTAAGTACAATAAGACGCATCAATGTACTCAACACAATACGAAAGACTTGACATCTCATTCGCTATGAAAAGTTGTAAAGCTAAGTATAGCTATACAACCACGCAACGCCAATATAATGACAGTAACTCATTTTTCAACACTTAATAGTATGAAAGGTTGAGGCTTATTCTATCCCTACATAAGAAAGACACATCAAAAGTGAAATCAGAATCTGCCAAGTTTCGTAGGTCAACTTCCACGAGACTTACAGGAAATCTCACTCACTGAAAAATGGTGAAATTGGTACCATTGGAAAAGTCTATGTGTCTACTTTCCAGGGACACCAACCATTTGATCATACCCATCATATTGAGTGAGTTATGGCCGTTTTCGTAAAGTAGGACGAATCTGTCCGAGAATTTGATTTTGGCAAAACAGTCAACTTGACCGGACTCTGTGAATAGCTCCTGACGAATCAGAACGTGTGTAATATACGGTTGGAAAGCTAAATGAGTCTAGTTTCTAAAACCGTTTACGGTTCGTTCATATGTTTTTCCTAGAGGAAGTTACGACTGTTCTAGTAACTGAAGGTCATGCTACGCGGAAATCTGATTTTCTGCACGAACTTACGTTTTGAGTTCACAAGCGGCCTTCTCCTCAAGATCTAAGTGTAAAAGATCATTTGAGGACAATACGGCATGATTTAGTTAATCATTGCCCAATGTCACATTTGAAGACATGTTAAAGAGCATTAACATGCTAAGTTGTTGAAACTTCTGTGATTAGTAAAAATCAGGAAGAGCCTTATGATATATGTAAAGATCAGGGGGAGGTGCGAACTTCAGGGGGAGTCTAGCACATGCATACATGTCACTATCAAATGTGAAGGGTGCGTTGTACTCTTTTTCTCCTACGATCAAGGTTCAGTTTTTCTCCCACAGGGTTTTTGTGACTTGACGAGGTTTTTGACGAGGCAACATATCAGCACCATCGGCATATCAGCGCGCGGCAGAAGGGAGAGTGTTCTAGGATATTCTGTATCTTTCTAGATATTCTTTATGTGTGCCTTGGCCTTATGTCAATAGGATATGTAGTTAGACTAGATCTATGTATTCATATCCTTACCATATTGGTATTGTGTAATTCCCTATATAAATGACTTCTATCAATGAATAAGATGATGATTCCCTTGCTCTCTTTGTCTCTACACTTTATCCTTCATCAATTATATATTACTCCTTGAAATATATTTTTGACATGGAAACAATATTGTCAAAAAAAAAATCACATATAGGGAAATTATAAAATGTATCTGGAACACCACGTGGCATTTGGTCCCCTCTAATATTATTTGTCCAAGTGTTATTATAAAATGTATCCTTCATCAATTATCTTATTTTTAATTAGTCTATTTATTTACCTATATTTTTTCACATATAAGGGTGAGCCTAGATGAAATTGGTACTGGTCAAGTGCCTTGTAATAAACCATAAACTGTTGGTTGATGCTTTAGCTCAAGGCGCCAGTTAGGAAGCCGTCCATCTCGAAATCTACATCCGTGACTACGCCGGTGAGAATTACAACGGCAGCAGAAATTACTCAAATTTGGAGGCACTGGTGAATAGCCTAAACACTCAAGTTTTGTGTAAATTAGATCCTTGTTCCGTACAAGGCCTCGAGTACAACAATGGATCCTAATAACAATGTTGCCGGTCTTTTGGCCGAGTGCTGGAACGGACACCGCTAGAGTAGGTTATGTTGGCTTTGTTCCGTATTGTCCTTGGTTGTGGTCCGGCGGCAATGGAGCACAACGGTTTATTCCCGATATGGTTCAGTGATTAGACAAGAAAGATGTTGTATTATTCAATGTTCTTAAGTTACTTCTTCTCCTCTGGAGACAAAATTTGTACTAATCATTTAAACATTTAATTTTTTTTTTATCAGTTAAACAACTCAAAGCTAAGAGTGTTCAAACATTTGATTTAGATAACCTTTGTTATTCTATTTTCGATAGTATTCAAATAAGAATTGCCTCTAAGTTGTGAACAATGAAATTTATGGTTTGCCAAACTTGTGGTGTATGGGATGTGAACAAACGTCTAGCATGATCATTGTGATCAGGTCGCACATGGTATGGGACTATGGGTGTCTGGGGTCGCTGGAAGGCTTCGAGATGGAGGTGGTGATCTGCCCAAGATGTCTTATAAAAAAGAAGTTTGATGCTAATTGCTAAACCTTTGTAGAGTTAGACATACCACCTGCAGATGTCTGAATTGGATCACCTAGTGAGAGAGCACTAGATTACTAACCAAGATGGTAGTAAATTAGTCACTTTTCAAAATTATAGGTGACCATGACCGACATAAATGCATATTACTTGCCATAAATGCATATTACTGCGTTATTTTCCTACTATCCACACCCTCACCAAGACCAATATTTCACTTTGGATTCTTAAACAATATAGGATCAAAATTATAGTCCTAAACGAATATGTAGGAACAAAACCACATTAGAAAACAATTCACATAATTGACTTGCTGTAAGCACACTTGAGTCTGGCCAAAGTCATATTGCAGTACTTAGAAGTTGCATGACATCCCACAGCAAACTCGGTCAAAAGAACTAATAAGAGTAGAAAGGCGGAAAAGAATATACTACATCCACTTCAGCCTTGGACTACATATACTATGTCCACAACTGCAGAGAGGTTCATGTCCGCCACATGCAAAAACTAAGAGTCGCTCTGCCTCAGCATCCGCAAGATTGTAAGGAACAGATTCAGAATATCAAGGTAAAGAGTGATGGAGGCCCAGATGTACTCATCATATGTAAAGCGCTTGATGAGGTTCTCAGTATCGTAGACTATATAGCCAGAGAAGAGAATAGCACCAGCAGCACCAATGACAGCATTAGAAGTAGGACCAAGTGGGAAGAACATCTACATGAGAGCAGAGAACCACCAAGTCAGATAAATAGTTCAATGAAAAAATCTAACAAACAGGACTATTTCATGGCAAGAGTCTGACCTGCATGAAGCTGGTCAAGAGGAGAACCATGAGACCAGTGAACAGGACTGGTCCAAGGAAGCTGAAGTCCTTCCCCTTCTTTGAAGCCCAGAAGGTGTAAGCAGTCAAGGATGCAACCACACCCGAGGTTAGAATCAAGGCTTCAAGCACAATCGCTCCTGCAAGCAAGCAATGCACATATATAATCAGATGACAAACATGTCAAATATAACAAACTAAACTGTTCATATACCAAAAATAAAAACCTGCATAAAGCCTACAACGTTAACTCAAAACAAAACCTAACTGAAAGCAAATTGTAACATAGCACCAATACAATCACGACATAGAGTAATGAAACTCACCATCAGTATTAGCAACCGCTACACCAACAGTGACACTCAGACTCAGAGTGAAAAGTCCAAGGAAGACAAAGTTCAGAGGATGCCTTTGCTGGTACACATGAAGGGGCCACAACACTGCAAAGAATCCAAACACAAAAGTAAGATAATGCAAAACTATCAATGAAACCAATGGATAACACAACTAGCACATGCAGTTCTTTACATCATTGTTATAACATAAATCTATACCAAAGTAGCCATTCTTGAGTTCTGTATTTAAACAAAGCATTTTCCCAGGCACATAACCATCATACTTTCACAGAATAATGTACTGTAACCATAAATCTTATCCTAGACCTAAACAAGCAAGGTATCAATCCCTTCGATAATTGAATTCTTATACAACAAACCAATACAACTGATAACACGACTAGCAAACATTTCATCAAAACAAAGCATTTTACAAGGCATATGATAAACACTAACCACAAAATATGATCCTACAGAACCAAACAAGCAAGGTATCAATCCCTTCAAGAATTGAATTCTTTACAAGGCAACCAATACAATCGGTCTAAACAATATAACCTAATCACCGGAATCAAAGCTCACATACACCACTTGAAATCGCAAATCGTAAAACATAGACACTCAGATCTGAATTTCTTTCCTGATCTACAACCTCTAATCTCAAATTCGCACAACCAGAACCAACATTTACACAAAAAATCGCTAAAACCACAAATCGGAAACGAAATTAGGGGTACTTACAGACGAGAGGAAGGAAGGCGAAGAACAAGAGAAGGCCAGGGCTGCCTTTGAGGAGGTCGTTGACGGGAGTATAGAGGACGGTGACGAAGGAGATGGCGGTGGTGAGGAGAAGCTGAGCGGATAAGATGCCGTAGACCTTGCGAATGAAACCCCATCGGAGCTGATTCTCGCCTTTGCTGATGCCGGGGTACAAGAGCTCGCCGGACTCGATGTCGACCTCCTCGAGCTTGCCGGCGGCGCCAGCGGTGGTGCTCACCTCCGCGTAGTGCATCGTGTTCATGGCTTTTCTCTCCCTTTTTCTCCCTGCGGAACTTTCAGAGGGGAATTTGGGGGAGAGAGAGAATTGAGAACAGAACGCTGGCTTTTGGGGTTTGTTGGGGACTTGGGGGTGTTTTCGGAAATTTCCTTTATGCGGTGATTCTAGAATGAACGGAGAATTCTGTCACAGCTTTTATAGTGGCCGTTGGATCTGAATACCCAAGTCAAAGTCAACGATAATATTTAATTCTATGTTACCAATATGGTTTAATTCTCTTTGCGTCTCCAATGGAGCAAATTTGCCCTTATTTCCCCACCCTCATATTCACCTATCTAGATGAATGACATGTTTTTTTTGTTTAACCACACTAACTATGGTTAACAATATGTATTTATAATAATAATTTATATGATTATCTAATTATAAGATTATCTAATTTTATTTTAGCTCCCCTTTACTTTAATCTTTCTTTTTTCTTTTCTTTTCTAAACAAAAATCAAAAAAATTTTGATAGGATGCGCCACCTATGGTTTGTGTATTTGAATAACTTCAATTGAAAGTTCAAAGGTCCAAAAGTTGCAGTACGGTGCAATATTCAAGTCATCACATACAATTTCCCTTTAAATTCTCCATGGTGATGGCTGGAGGGGGTGTTGTTGGGTTAGATCGTCTTTTTCTGTGGTGTTCAATCAAGGGCTGCAATAGTGGAGGATTCTGGAAGTAAGGGTCTAGGACGGTTTGGGTTTTGGCTAGAGAGCGATTCCAGCGAGGAAAGCGGAGCGGAGCACGACTTGTGGGTATGAATAAAAAGATGCCCCATCCCGTTTTTGGGCAGTTCTAGTGTTTTGGTGGTGGTTTTTTGGGTCAGCTTGGTGGTATTGGGGTTGGTGGTGGTGGTGGTGGTGGTTTTTTGTTTGTATTTTTGCATGAGAAATGGTTGATAACGTAAATGAGTGTGTGGATTTACCTAAGGTTGACCGGAAAAAGCCATCAGAGAGTGGCCGGAGATGGTGTGAAACGAAGCGGCAGGGAGGAGACGCTTCTACTTTTAGAAAATTTGTTTAGAAAAGAAAATAAAACAAATTATTAAAGTAAAATTAGAAAATAATGTACTTGTTCTAGGATATTTAGTATCTTTCTAGATATTCTTTATGTGTGCCTTGGCTCTATGCCAAAAGGATATGTAGTTTGACTAGATCTATGTATTCATTATCCTTACCATATTGGTATTGTGTAATTCCCTATATAAAGGGCTCATATCAATGAATAAGATGATGATTCTCTTACTATCTCTTTGTCTATACACTTTACCCTTAATCACGTTATGATGCACTTTGTTCTAACCCTAGAGCCAATAGCCCACCATTTGTTTTTCAAAACCCTAAAATCGGGCAGCCTTGTTTTTTCTGATTTTCGACCAAAATTCTGACTGCCCTCCGTAGGAATTTTATATCCCCAGAAAGCTCTCTCCGTCCTGGATCCAACACCGCCGGCCTCACCCGGAGAACCGGCCGGAAAGTCTCTGAACCGGCCGCCGGAAGATTCCAAACCGCCGCCGCTACTGACCACCGGTTCACCACTTTCCCTTGCTCCGATCAACCTGAATTTTTGACAGCAGCTTCACCATCCAGAGATGCTCCGCCTGTCAAATTTTCAGCCTCAAATTCGAAGTAGAAGTAGGCGAAACATTGTTTCTCCTCTCGGCAGCCTCTAGAAACCAAAGATTTCAAGATTGCTCGTTTTCCGAGGAAAGCCAGAAAGGTTCCCAACTCTCGGTCGAAGCCTGCAATCGAGTCAAACTCATCAGAGCTTCTACAGTTGTTTTGGCAAACTAGCAAGTAAGCTTTACTATTACAGTTATTTACTTTGGAATAAATCGGGGGGATAAAATTTTTTCTCCTTTCTCTATCTCCATTCTATGCTTGAGAATTTGTGTGTGCAGGTACCAAAAATCCTGGAATTTTATTCGTGGGTTAAGAGTGTGTTTGATCACTCTTGTTTCCTTGTCCGGGTTGGGTATGAGATCAACCCCGACCTATCACCGGATTATGATTATGTTTAATCAATCCGAGGCCTTTTTCCGAATTGTGTTTTATCAATTCGCGGCTTTTCCGGATTGTGTGTGATCAATCCGAAGGACAAACCATTAAAAGCATTATTTTTGAGACCTCGATGTACTCACATTAGCAATAATGAATACCTTGAGAATTTTTTCGAAGTTATGAAACTATTCTCCTCTTATGGTTCATATTGATTTACAAACAAGATGTACATTTTTACATCGTCCTTAGAAGTATGGAATATTTACAATCTACATGGTTAGATTGTGCCGTTTTGGTCTCTTCCAAGTGAAGATGACGCACGGCCTTGCATCCACAAGAAGGATCGCCAACGTGTTTCCGGTTAGGTCTTCTACCCTATAGCGGATTTTTCCATCATCAATTGTTCAACTAGGCTCATCCAAGCTCAGTGTGATGTCTTAGAATTGTCTGAAATTAAGGAGATAGTGGTTTCAAGTGTGCCTCGCACTACCGACCCTCCACGGACATGCCTGGTCATACTGCTTTGGAGTTACCGAAAGCTTTTGATTTTGGATCCCCCTACACTATTAAACCAATTGCCGTCTTCCAAAAGACGTTGAAGACTTATCAAAACTAGAAAAATTATCATCATGATCAGATCCTCTAGGTCCTCTGAGTTAGTTTATGTTCATGTCAAGGAGCTTTTGCTAATTAGTCATGGAGTTTACGACCTTAGAACGAGTGAAAGGACTTGGTTTTTATCATACACACGTCGTTTTTGGCTAAGGCAAAAGCCTACACGCCACCTGCAAGCTTCATAGCTTCGCACGTGCCAATTCTGTGAAAAACAGCAATCTGTCCCTTCTAGACAGTCAACTTTGTTTGAGTTTTGTGAACAGCTCCAGATGAACCAGACAATGAGCTTTATATCATGGGTAGACAGTGAGCTTTATATCATTGGTAAGCTCTACAAGTCTAGTTTTCAGAACTTTTCGCGGTTTGTCCATATCTATTTTAACGAAGAAATTATGGCTGTTTTAGTACGCAAAGCTCATTCTGTGCGGAAATTTTTATGTACTCTCGGGATTGTAGCTTTTCGTAGCTTCTTTCAATCCTTCTAAATGGTTCAAGTGGAACTATTTACTCGCCTATCTACTCCTTGTAGATATGTCTCATAGAGACATTGAGTGCTTCGTAGATAATAGAACTATCCACAACATTCTAAGGAACCAGCAATTATCTTTGGATTTTGTGCCTTGTAAATCTTCTGTGACTACAATGATTGAATCATGCTGGTCATTCAGGGACACGGTTTAGCTTCAATCTTGATGTCTCATGGCACCATGATCAACGTTACAGATGCCCTCTATACATTGAGAGGTAACCGAACCATGTTGAGCTTTAAAGACATTCATGCTAATAGTTTTCATTTGAAAACATATTGTGAGAATGAATAAGAATTCTTTTGTGTATACCTCCTTATGAATGCGAACTGAAGCGCATCTTGAAGAATTTCATGAGTCAATTTAGTGGACTTTATGTCACTATGATTCAAATATCGAATCACATGTTGTCGCCAAACATGATATTTGGGACACCGACTCATATAGGCTTTGGTTTGACCAAATCGGTCATCCTAGAAGAGATATAATAGTCCAAATTTTGAGAAATTCTCATGGACATCCATTCTTTCACTCAAAATGAAGACATTTGGGATCTAAGGACATTGACGTCACCCGAACATGACTCCAACTTCCTGGAGGTAGTTCGGTCAATTCCTCAAGCAATTGAGGTGCACCGGCCTTCCCTCGATGTCGCATTGGTCCCCTGTAATGCTCATTGCTCGTTTTGAAAGCCTATTCTGTAGCTAAATTAGGAGTGAGACCCTCCTACGCTAAATGACACAAAAGTGAACATTCTATTCTTACATCAAACTATGTAGATAGATACAACCAACTTGCGGACACCTTTTTATGCTTTATGGTGTTAGTTGAAGTGTTAACACACTGGTCACATGTTTCACTATTATCTACTGTTTATGCTGCTTATACTTCAACGGGCTCACTACCCATTCTTTAAAGAAGTTTATCGGGATATAAATAGAAGTGCATGTCATGTACCCCATGTTCACACGCAATAAGGTCTCACCGAGGCTACGACCAAGCAACTTTAGCTTGTCGCTCAAACATTATTGATGCGCACCAATCTTTCTATTGCGTCTTGGGGCTATGCAATATTTCCATGCAGCTTTACTATTCATCTACGATCCCCCATCATTGAATTTTGTTGTACCACAGCTCGTGACTGTGTACCAGGATTGACATGAAATTGCAATCCTTGAGCTCGGTAGGATTGAAACGGATCTCCAATCCTTGAGCTCGGCTAGATGTTATTTTTAGGTGCCAAATTACATTGCCACTGCATACAATGATGGGTCATTTGAGATGAATAAGTTTAGGTTGGATATGAACCTCCACCCATAATCTGCATATATAGAAACCTTGTCAGGCGATCTCATTCACCGCTAAATTACGGATTGTCACTTTGATGAGACAATATTTCCGCCGTTAGAGGGAGATAAGAACACAAGTGTTCAAGTGGAACGACGTGAATTGTCGTGGTTTGTCCCCACTAAGTCTCATCTTGATCCCAAATGCTTAAAGTGTTAAAGTAACAAAATCACATGCTGTAAATATGTCTGTAAGGATTGATGTCCTACAAAAGGACATGGTGCGACTAAAAAGAGTTGGTCTTGACGCCATCACCATGGATGGTGATATGGTGACGTCATATAGTGACAAAATTGGTGTCACAAGGCCGTGTGGCTCCCCAAAAGGAGGGAGGCCTTAGGTTCGATACTTTCTCGCACTAGGAAGAAAGCGAGCTTGGCACAACCTGATCCATTGATCAGTGATACTCAAATTTGTCTCATAAAGTCTGAATTGTGATTATCGTTGGGGGACGCCTCAACGTCAAATCTAATCAATATAGAGATCTCTACAAGTATTACACTAGGGTACATGAGGACTCGAGATAATGAGTCTACTATCGAACCACCCTTCGTTGATGGATATCAACTTAGTTGATTGGCCTAATGGAAAGATGCGATCCAGCATTAACAAAGAGATAGGTCCTTGGGCAGGTGATGCCGACACCGCAAGCTAAACCCTATCAACTATGTCTTTGTTAGATAGCGTACTGAGAACAAGAGTTTAAACTCACCTTATGGCGCAATGTCTCTCACTAACACACACTGAGATCGACTACGATAAGATATGCTCTTGTAATGGATGTCATTGAACTCCACTACTTTGTCAGTTTGGTAGTTTCCGAATAACTGAACATGCAACCTATGAATGTGGTCATAATAACATCTCTATGGGATCAGAGATATACATGAAGATCTTACACGGACTTCATTCATCCAAATCAAGTTGCTCTAGACCATAGGAGCACGCGTTTGCTAAAGGTATTGAAACACACATGAACTCTACTTGATTTGGAAGGGATATGGTGAATTATGCTTTTGCGTGTTCATTCCGAATTTACATGGACTCTTGATGGATCAAGAGATGCCAATATGTATCAACATCCGAAGAAAAAGATCTTGGGAAGACACGGTCTCGATAAGGCACTTGATGATTGTATTGATGATGATTTTCCATCAATCGGCTTAGGCAAGCCTATAACTAGCGAGGCCTACATACACTCCCATGATTAGTTAAGATCTTTGATCTAAAGAGAGATCCGTTGTTTTGTCTAAAGCAAGATGACAAATATGTGTTAAGAGATGAAATTCTCATCTAAGTACAATAAGACGCATCAATGTACTCAACACAATACGAAAGATTTGACATCTCATTCGCTATGAAAAGTTGTGAAGCTAAGTGTAGCTATGCTCCCACGCAACGCCAATATAATGGCAGTAACTCCTTTTTCAATACTTAATGGTATGAAAGGTTGAGGCTTATTTTGTTCGTACATAAGAAAGACACATCAATAGCAAAATCAGAATCTGCCAAGTTTCGTAGGTCAATTTTCACATGACCTATAGGAAATCTCACTCACTGAAAAATGGTGAAATTGGTACCATTGGAAAGGTCTATATGTCTACTTTCCAGGGACATCAACCATTTGATTATACCTGTCATATTCAGTGAGGTATGGCCATTTTTGTAATGTAGGACGAATCTGTCTGAGAATCTGATTTTGGCAAAACAGTCAACTTCGACGGGACTTTTTGAACAGCTCTTGATGAACTAGAAGGTGTGTTATATACGGTTGGAAATCTAAATGAGTTTAGTTTCTAAAACCGTTTACGGTTCATTCATATGTATTTGCTAGAGGAAGTTACGACTATTCTAGTAACTGAAGGTCATGTTGTACGGAAATCTGATTTCCTGCATGAACTTATGTTTTGAGTTCACAAGCGGCTTTCCCCTCAAGATCTAAGTGTAAAAGATCATTTGATGACAATACGGCATAATTTAGTTAATCATTACCTAATGTCACATTTGAAGACATGTTAAAGAGCATTGATATGCTAAGTTATTGAAATTTCCGTGATTAGTAAGAATCAGGAAGAGCCCTATGATTGATGTAAATATCAGGGGGAGGTGCGAACTTCAGGGGGACCTATAGGAAATCTCACTCACTGAAAAATGGTGAAATTGGTACCATTGGAAAGTTCTATATGTCTACTTTCCAAGGACATCAACCATTGGATTATACCTATCATATTGAGTGAGGTATGGCCGTTTTCGTAATGTAGGACGAATCTGTCCGAGAATCTGATTTTGGCAAAACAGTCAACTTCGACGGGACTTTTTGAACAGCTCCTGATGAACTAGAAGGTCTGTTATATACGGTTGGAAAGCTAAATGAGTCTAGTTTCTAAAACCGTTTACGGTTCATTCATATGTATTCGCTAGAGAAAGTTACGACTGTTCTAGTAACTGAAGGTCATGCGGTACGGAAATCTGATTTCCTGCATGAACTTATGTTTTGAGTTCACAAGCAGCCTTCTCCTCAAGATCTAAGTGTAAAAGATCATTTGAGGACAATACGGCATAATTTAGTTAATCATTACCTAATGCCATATTTGAAGACATGTTAAAGAGCATTGATAGGCTAAGTTATTGAAATTTCTGTGATTAGTAAGAATCAGGAAGAGCCCTATGATTGATGTAAAGATCAGGGAGAGGTGCGAACTTCAGGGGGAGTCTAGCACATACATACATGTCACTATCAAATGTGAAGGGTGCGTTGTACTCTTTTTCTCCTACGATCAAGGTTCAGTTTTTCTCCCATAGAGTTTTTGTGACTTGACGAGGTTTTTGACGAGGCAACAGATCAGCACCATCGACATATCAGCGCGCGGCACAAGTGTGAGTGTTCTAGGATATTCTGTATCTTTCTAGATATTCTTTATGTGTGTCTTGGCCTTATGTCAATAAAATATGTAGTTTGACTAGATCTATGTTGACACAACCCATCCCGAATTTCACTCTGAACCCGGAGTAAATCGTGCGGGGACCACCTCGAAGGAAAGATTTACCGTAAAATTCAGTATAACCTCTCCTGGAAATAGACAACCCTTCCTAACGAAAACCTGCAAACACTCCTAAAATTCTCAATCCACCCTTAACTTCTGGAGCCTTCGTGCTCCCCAAATACAATCACCACCAACAAGATAATAAACATCAACTAAGATAATATACCGTCTCCGTCAAATATTCTAAAATATCAACATGCCTTCACCCACAACCAAAAATATATACATTAAACCCAAGTATTCGGAGCTACTAGACACTAGCGGAAGTAAGAAAACACAGGTAGGTTAAACAGGTAACCTACTGGTGAAAGGTGTTGGAAATACGGGTGACTATGCCTCGTCTCCTACTAGATTCAATCCGAACTCTGCAGACTGGGCATTTTAAAACGAAGGGCCCAGGAGAAGACATTTAATAACGTTAGAGTGAGTAGACAAAAATAATTTAATAACAAAATATTTATGCATTCCCATTTTAATTTTCAAAGAAAATATGCTGCATGCGACCGCTGAAAAGCGCTCAACTCATAAACTGGTAATTTCACGACTAGCTCCGGCTAGTCACCAACTCAAATAAAATGGAGCCTCTTAGGCTAAACTATATATAAACATATATCCGTATGTATTTACACTCGTCAGACTCCTTGTATGAATCCTAGAAACAATTTAGAAAAATAGAAATTCATACAAGGCTACAACGCTGGCGTCTAACGCTCACGTTGCGTCATAATAGTATTTTTCCTCATTATGACCGAAAAGACGGTGTATATATATATACGTGCATATCCCCTATATAAATTACTATATTTATATAGGGCTACGACGATTGCGTCTAACGCTCACGTTGCACCATAATGAGGAAAAATTGTCAAATAGCCGACAAATCAGTAAGTCTCATCAGAAGAAATAAATGATCAATAAAATCATTCATCGCATGCTTTTCAATTAAAAACAAAAGTCCACTCACAAATTAGGCCTAAGCCTGATGACGCTCCGAGGCTTCTTCTGCTCGGGCCTCCTCACGTTCTGTTCCAAATATATAATTAATTTCCCATTAAAAATCAAATATTTATACAAAATAGGCAAAATTAACCGAGAGCCATAACCACGCTCATCATTGCCTAACTTCGATAATCTTAAATCGGAATGATCCAAACTTTAATACCATACTAGGCAGCCGTAAATACAACCTTTCTCAGAAATTGACTTAAATCCTACAGCCGGATTTTTACATTATTTAACCGCCAAACATACCAAACTTCGGAAATTCACAACTTATTCAAAACTCATCCGAAAATTCCACAATTCACTTCATTAAATTCCTCTAATTATTACACATTTAAAACTTTAAAAATCTCCTAAACAGCGGCGGCTGGAGGCCGATTCCGGCGACCTCCAATTCCTATGAAATTTTGACAACATAATCTTCTCATCATGCTCTACAACTTTCCTAACTATCACAAACCTAAAATCTAAGCCTAGCTATGCCAATCGAATGGAAACATCTTAAAATCCCTAGAATTTCAACTAAACATCTCTCCTTAACAAGACCGAATTAAATCGTTTCCTTTTGAGGGATCATTAACCTTGAAGAGAGCTACAAGATGAGCTAAAGATTCTGACCTATGGCGGCCGGAGGTGAGATTTCCGGCGAGAAGCTTCCCGGCGTCTCCGGTGGGTTTTCCTTCTCTCCGGCGGGTTAGAGGCTCGGGCACTAGGCCGGGAAGGGAGAGGAGGTGGCGGGGCTCCGAACTGGGCTGGAGCGGCAGCCGGTGGCTGGCCGGACGACAGCAAACGGCCAAGAAGAAATCCGGCAGCGGGAGAGAGAGAGAGAGGGCTCGGGGAAGGGGGAAGAGAAAAGAGAGAAGGAGAAAAGGATTTGGGCCTCTAAACCCGGTCCAACATCCTTATAAACCCAATTCCAAAATTTAACTCCCCCAAAAATAATACCCTAATAAAAATTATATTTTACTAGCTAAAATTTACCATTTTTACCGTCGTTACATTTTTCTCCGACGAATAAATCATCCGAAATAAACGTCCCTCAAAACACCTCTAGGGACCAATACACTATCTCAATGCCGGAGACGGTAAAAATTCTTATTATACTCAAGCTGGTAAATAAGGTAAAAATTTAAGGGTCGAGATGTGACATATGTATTCATTATCCTTACCATATTGGTATTGTGTAATTCCCTATATAAGGGCTCTTATCAATGAATAAGATGATGATTCTCTTGTTGTCTCTTTGTCTATACACTTTACCCTTAGGGGGGTGTATTGTATTTGGATTTATACAAACTTATTTTAATCAACTGACTTTTTGAAAAGTCTACAGACTTTTTGAAAAGTTCATAGACTTTCACAGATTTCTTAAAACCATCGAGTTTTAATCACAGACTTTCACTGATTTCTAAAATCTACAGATTTCATATGAATGACTTATGTAGATTTCTCAATACTTACAGAGTTACAGGAAAAGTCTACAGACTTTTTGAAAAGTTCATAGACTTTCACTGATTTCTTAAAACCATTGATTTTTAATCACAGACTTTCATTGATTTCTAAAATCTACAGATTTCATATGAATGACTTATGTAGATTTCTCAATACTTACAGAGTTACATGAAAGAAAATAAATAAATAAAGATGCAATGACAAACACATAATAACACCGATTATAAGTTTAGTGCTCATCTATCTAATTTCGATGCATACAGTTGTAATATTTGATTGAAATACATAAACATAAGTAACAAAAAAGATTATATTAACTTAACAACACGCATACTTGTACGTAAACCAAAGACACATGTTCTAAAGTGGGACATTAGATGTTCACAAGTTTAATTCATGTACGCAAATATAATAATATAATCATGTTGTTCTAATATCAAGAGTTAGTAGATAATATTTAGGTTATCGAGAGTTCCAAGCATTACAATTGAAAGACAACAAAATGTTAACATTCAAAAAACATTGAAAGAATAGATAGAATAGAACGTTGATAACACAAAATATTATTAAAAAAATGATGTATCGTAGGATCAACCTATTCACATGTAAAGAGAAAGTTTGTCGTACTTTTCCAAATCTTTGCTCTAATGGATGGAAAAATATTAGAGTTTGGTGTGTGTAATTTACACTACAAAGTCCACAATTATTCATAAGTTATTAATTCCATAAGTATGAATGATATTTTGAATACATCTGAACTTCTATTCATTTTAAAAAGTCTTAATTGAATACCCCTGAACTTTGGTGGAATTCATAATGATTTTTTAAAATCTAGTTGAATACACCCAGACTTTGATTGATTTTTAAAAATTTGTATTGAATACACCTAGACTTTCAAATTTCATAGACTTCTTTAAAACTTCCACTAATTCTATATACAATACACCCCTATTAATCAGTACTTTATTATTATAAATATATATTGTTAACCATAAATAAACGCAATAGACATGTGTCATTTATTTAGATGGATGGGGATGAAGGTGGGGAAGTAAGGGTGGGGAGCAAATTTGCATCCGTCTCCAATGGTATAATCCTCTTTGCATTTTTGGAGACAAAGAATATGGTTTACTTTAAGTTGTATAGTTCGCACTTCGGCACTTCACACTCTGGCTCTACACAAAATTAGCATTTATACGATCTCGTAGATACGTAGTACAATTCACACTTTCTGAACTCTATCTTCTTTCTTGTACAATTCATTTCAAATTTTGATTAGTAGAGCGTGTTAAGACCTATTCCACATTTACAACTCATAATAGTAGATTACGTAATCTAAACTAATCGGTATAGGACACGAACTAACTATAGAAAGAGTATATACAAATAAGGGGTACAAACTTGAATCTTATTTTCCTAGAGTACAAGATCTAAACTAAATAGGACACGAAATATAAAAATATTCAATCCTTTTATACCACAAGCTGTGGAACAAGAACTTTCTGACCTCATTTATACCACAAAAAAACTAATAAGCGATACATTTTCCAATACGATAAACAAATTTTTTACTTGTATATGATTTTTTTAATAGGATTAGAATAGGGGTTTTTTTTTCTCTAGGAAATATTATAGAACCGATTACATTTCCTCATAGAAGAAAATGTATTAATTAACCTTCAATCCGATCAAAAATTAAAGATCCTACTGAGTTCTTTCATTTTTTGATAGAGTAATTTTGGTTGTATTAGCCTGAAAAAAGAAACAGTAGACCAAATTCTTCTTATAACAGTAGTCCCACAAGCTTCCACATGCTTAAACAAAAGAAATAAGAACATAGGTATGCATTTCTTATAAATATCATATGTATCATCAAGTTGTCACTATCCATGTACCACTCGTTCTGGATTTCTGTACTCACCAACTACTATAATAAGACTCACTAACCACTGAGAAATATACCATTCTTCTTGAAGCCAATGGCTCAATTCCAATCACCCACAGCAAAGCCAAAAAGGAACACAGTCCAATTCTCTTTTCTATTCCACTATGCAATACAAGCGCTCTTTCCACTAGTTTTTGATACCTGAACCTGTCTAGACTAGCATATGTGAATAGTTGTTTAAACATCAACCGGAGTGAGACTTGTTCAGCCAGTTTTCAATTCAATCTGCTCAGGCACCAAAAGTGCATACAAAAATCACTTTGAAAGATTGAATCATATCAAAACACAAAATGGTATCAGGAAACTGATAGTCGACGAACAATAATACTCTCTTAGAACAACTGGTTCTTACTTGTAAGACTATGGTTGGAATTTGTTTAAATGCAGTGAAGCCTGAGCATAAAGCATGTTATCTTCTTCAAGCAGTGTGTCCTTTCTGCTTCTCTTCTCTCTGAATCAGCCAGATGCCGGAGGAATCATAAAAACAAAACAATAATTTTGTTAGGGACAAGTAAGAAGCATGATCCTAATTACTCTAAGAAGATTACTATTGAAGAATACAAGAGTTTGTTCCTTCTAAAGAGAATGAAAGTATACATGTCCATATATATACCATATCAAACATATAGGCAAACATATATACAGCGATTTAGCATCACAAAACAGATCAAGAGAATATATAAATTCCTTTCAAAATGATGAGTACTTAAAGGATAGCCAATTTTTATAAGCACATATATATAATATGTAGAGATTCTTCCACTCATTGCATCAACGGCCTCACACATTCTTAGTCAAAAGTAAATTCTAACCAGATATTCACATATAAATTCAAAAGCCTGGAATTAACCTGCACGAAATCGACCAAACTCACTTTTATTTCCAACGTAAATCATTGTTGTAGCTACTGTTCTCAGCACTCAAGACAACAAAGTTATAACACATATTCCATTTCAATGTGTCAACATGTTGGCTCAAAAATCGTCCCGGCCACGTGTCAATGGGCCGGGGGATTCTTTGGGCTACACGTGTCCTTCTGGCTTGGTGACGTGTGCGATGGCGTGCCAACTCGCGGCCGAGGGGCCAAGCGAGGTTTTGTTCTGATATGTATGTAGATGCGCTGCCCTGACTTCTGATCAGTCGACTGTGGACCGAGGAAGGATCAATCTGGGCCGCAGGGTTCTCTCTGCCTTGGATGCAAGGACTTTAACACGGATCGGCTAGTAAGCCGATCTTGGTGTTGTGTGACTAGGTGAATGTTGTGATGGTGCAAGTGATGTGAATGCAAGAATGTAAAGTGCAGGAAAATTAAAGATAACGTAAAGAACACGAATGTAAATTGCAGGAAAGATAGTGCAGAAAAGTAACGAACAGTAAGATAAATTGCAAGTATGTAAAGAACGATAATGTAAATCGCGGCAAAGATAGATAAGTACCAGTAAACAAAAACGATAAAGTAAACACGGAATTGATATGTGTAATGCTGAGAAGCTTAATTGTATTGAGATAAAAATGTGTAATCGCGTAGAGCGTTTGGTCGAGGACCTCTAACAAAGAATCCTAAGGTCCTTTTTATAGTGAAGTAAAATAAAGAAAACGTGATCCTAACTTTAAACACAGGGATGGATTACAGGTAAATCATGGATTAAATTGTAATAAAACTCATTCAATCTGATTGCCACAAGTTTGGTAACTGTGGTGACGTCTCCTTTGAAGGCGTCATCTTTGACCGTAATTTAGCTCTGAAATATCAATCAGTCGACCTCTTATGGGTTTGACATAACATAACATTTATTCTTCTTTCTTGGCCGCTGCAACTCACGAATAGTCGCAGCTAAATAAGGTGATCGCGGCTTAACATAAGGCGTCTGCGGCTCAACATAAGGCGTCTGCGACTCAACATAAGGTGACCGCGGCTCAACATAAGGTGACCGCGACTTAACATAGGGTGACCGCGGCTCAACATAAGGCGTCCACGGCTCAACATAAGCTGTCTGCGGCTCAACATAGGGTGACTGCGGCTCAACATAAGGCGTCCGCGGCTCAACATAAGATGTTTGTGGCTCAACATAGGGTGACCGCGGCTCAACATAAGGCATCCGCGGCTCAACATAAGATGTCCGCGGCGCAACATAGGGTGTCCGCGGCTCAACAAAAGGTGTTCGCGGCTCAGCATATAGTGACCGCGGCTCAACCTAAGGTTTCTGCAGCTCAACGGCCGCAGCTCAAAACACCAATAGCCGCGGTCATCATCTCTGTTAATAATCGCGGTTATTTTATAAGCCGCATTGTGCACTGCGGCTCAACAGGATGAGTCATGATATTTACTCATTAATGGCTGCGGTCACTAATAGATCCGTCCATTTGATCTGCCACGTAGGTCGTGCCAAATATTGGTCTTGCTCTCACGTGAAGGGCATCACCACCATAGTCCTACATTAGCTTGGAATCAAACTGAATTTAAATATTTAGAACATAGATTCCTTTTCCTTTCTTGGCCGTTGTAACTCGTGAATAGCCGCGATCAATCGTCATGGCCGCGGTCGTCTATTACCGTAACTCGTGAATAGCCGCGGCTCAATAATAGCCATGATCAGTCGTTAGTAAACAGCGTTGTTACGCTGCGGCTCAAGAGGATGAGTCACGATGCTCACTTTTTCATGGTCGTGGTCATTGGTGGACCTCGGTCATCACCGTCACTTAGTCTGCCATGTGGGTCTTGCCAAATATTGGTTCAAATAGAGCCCCTCCAGTTCCTTATGCTTCGGCAAAGACGCCAAATGGTTAAGGAACCAGAAGATTGTCTATATAAAAAAAAAAATTGTTTGGCAACACGCACCCCTTTAATGCACTTTGACACGGTAATTCGTATAGCCGCGGTCACTTGATTTGTCGTGCTTGTTCTGTTGCACCTCAAGGGAATAGCTGACATTCGCTAGTCGCGGCCAACCAAAGTAGCATTGCAACAAAACTCTTTGATCATAATCCTTCATTGGTGGCGATCATTCAATAGCCGCGGCCAATTACACTCTTAATGGCCGCGTTGTCGGCCTTACTCGATGTTTGTGATGACATAGAAACAAAGAAACCTAAAACAAAACAAGAGAAACTAGAGAAATTTATTGGTTGTGTTTGGCAATCACAACTTCAAGGAGGTGGCCAACGATGTTTCACCCCAAGTTTTGAATATTTTGTATTCTCCGCATGAATTTTGAATTTTTCTAGGCCGATCATTATCGACCCAAGAGGGTGATTGTGACTCGGTCTCTTTGCGGCCTTCACGTGAGCCGAACCCTCATTATCCCCATGTGTAGTCATCTTATTGACTATGGTCTTTAATTTCACCTTAGTCAATGTCGGTTTCTCCAAGTGATATTTTTTTCCAATAGTCATGTCAAAAGATTTGATTCCCTTCTTCATGTAATCCTCACCGCTGACCACATTAGGGTCACTGACTTGACATCTCTTGACATCAAGACCATGATTTGTAAACCGTGGGTGGTTGAAATCGGCCTTGTTTCCAACAACCATATCCATCCTCACCGACTCGTCAACTTGACACTCAAAGAAAAGACGTTCATTCTCTTTGATATTTTCTAAGCTTTGGCCTCTTGTATTATCCTCTACCTTCTCTTGAGAAGGAGGAATAACAGGTGGCCTAATCTCCACTTCAACATCATTGACGACTTCTTTCCCACAGTGGTTAGAGTTGAGGCCGTTCGATTTTACAAGCCTTCTTTGATGTCTTTGCATGTCATTGAATATCCGCAAGTGTGAGTCCACTTCTTCTTTAAAAGTAGAGAAAGCTCTAGCCATGGATTCTTGAAAATCTTGTATGGAGTCACTCCAATGATTTACTTTTGCTGCAAACATTTTATGGTGACTAACTTGCTGCTGGTATATGAGTTGAAGCACGGCTAGTCGAGTCTCATCCACATGCATTTTATTCAAACCATCAAAATTGTTGAAGGCACCAATTTGGTTATAGTTGTGTTGATTGCCATGATTATCATTTGAACTATAACTGTTGCATGGCTTACTAAATGCTTGGGCACAATTAATATACGACTTGTCGGCTGCTTGCCCGTACCCATATTGGCTGTTATATCCATCCAACCACAGCTCGTCTGTTGCTTGTCTATCACCATATTGGCCGTCATAATAACCGTTTTGAATATCATAGCCAGATCGAGATAGTGTTGTGGGTTTTTGGTAATCCCATGACGCATGACTATTCAAATCGATAAAACTCTGATCCGTGGAATAGCTATATCGGCCATTATAACCATACAATTGATCTTGGCCATATTGGCCATTGTAATCATTTCTTGAAATAGAGCCGTGTAAGTTCGGCGTATAATAACTCATTAGTGAAAATACAATACATGTAATATCTCACAATATATTTTGATAACATTCATCAAGTGTGGTCCCACTAGGCGTGCCAAAAGATGTTGGCTCAAAAATCGTCCCGGCCACGTGTCAATGGGCCGGGGGATTCTTTGGGCTACACGTGTCCTTCTGGCTTGGTGACGTGTGCGATGGCGTGCCAACTCGCGGCCGAGGGGCCGAGCGAGGTTTTGTTCTGATATGTATGTAGATGTGCTACCTTGACTTCTGATCAGTCGACTGTGGACCGAGGAAGGATTGATCTGGGCCACAGGGTTCTCTCTGCCTTGGATGCAAGGACTTTAACACGGATCGGCTAGTAAGCCGATCTTGGTGTTGTGTGACTAGGTGAATGTTGTGATGGTGCAAGTGATGTGAATGCAAGAATGTAAAGTGCAGGAAAATTAAAGATAACGTAAAGAACACGAATGTAAATTGCAGGAAAGATAGTGCAGAAAAGTAACGAACAGTAAGATAAATTGCAAGTATGTAAAGAACGATAATGTAAATCGCGGCAAAGATAGATAAGTACCAGTAAACAAAAACGATAAAGTAAACACGGAATTGATATGTGTAATGCTGAGAAGCTTAATTGTATTGAGATAAAAATGTGTAATCGCGTAGAGCGTTTGGTCGAGGACCTCTAACAAAGAATCCTAAGGTCCTTTTTATAGTGAAGTAAAATAAAAATAAAAACAAAAACGTAATCCCAGCTTTAAACACAGGGATAGATTACAGGTAAATCATGAATTAAATTGTAATAAAGCTCATTCAATCTGATTGCAACCATTTTGGTAACTGTGGTGACGTATCCCTTGAAGGCGCCATCTTTGACCGTAATTTAGCTAGTAAATATCAATCAGTTGACCTCGTATGGGTTTGACAGGACATAACATTTATTCTCTTTACGTGGCCACTGCAACTCACAAATAGCCGCAGCTAAATAAGGTGTCGGGTCAACATAAGGTGACCGCGGCTCAACATAAGGCGTTCACGGTTAAACATAAGATGTCCGCGGCTCAACATAGGGCGTCCGCGGCTCAACATAAGGCGTCTGCGGCTCAACAAAGGGTGTTCGCGGCTCAACATAAGGTGACCGCGGCTCAACATAAGATGTTCGCGGTTCAACATAGTGTCCGCAGCTCAACGGCCGCGGCTCAAAACACCAATAGCCGCGGTCATCATCTCTGTTAATAACTGCGGTTATTTAATAAACCGCGTTGTACACTGCGGCTCAACAGCATGAGTCACGACATTTACTTATTAATGGCCGCGGTCATTAATGGACCCGTCGATTTGGTCTGCCACGTAGGTCATGCCAAATATTGGTTCAAACACAACAAGACTAAAAGGAAAATATTGAAAAACCACAGCAACTGACATGTTTTGGCCAAAATAACAAAGTAAATTAAAAGAATGCGATTGGGGAGGGTTCATACATCTCAAAGTTTGGGGTTGTGACACTGCAAATACCAAGAATAGTAGTACGACAATCTTGAGTACAAATGCCCACATAAAACATATAATTAGGTTAAAAATCAAACTATTTGAGTCGGATATACAAATCACCACATCTCTCTCACAGATAAGTATGACTTGCCTTTGAGGAGGATTGTTAGATGACGATATATACAGAAGATTTGTATGTTGCTTGAACAAATATCGCCACTTTGAAATACAAGAGAAGCAAAATGATGTGTGAACAATGCCAGTGTTGAAAGAAATATTATAATTCATTGGTTGGTAACAAAATACAGTCACAAACTTACATATAATTACCAAATGAGCTTTCAACAACAACAGATTTAGAGCTCAGGAATAAGCAATAAGTCACTAATCTAACCACACAACGTACTATAACTAAAATCTAAATTAAAATTCATTTTTCTCTGGTAAGAAGTTCGCGTCTGGTAAATTGTTGATCCATTGCATGGATGGTATGCGCAGCGTCCAGTTTCTTCTCTTTTTCTAGCTCATCATTGTTTCTTCTCCTTATCTAACTCCTCATTGGACTTTAACTCATAGCAGTCAGAGTCCAGTTTTCGGTATATCTTGGAGAAGTGTGGATGGAAATTCTGAAAAAAAAAAAAAGAAAAAAAAAAAGAAAAAAAGAAAAAAAAAAAGTCAGGGTTCGCAGTTGCTTACACTGATTTGTGGGTTTGAATTGTCAGGAAATAACACTTTGATTCGTGCTATTGATTTGAATCCATAACGACATTTGTACTTTTAGTAAATCATAGATTCGATAATATAAGGCCTTTGTGAGGTTCTATGGTATCACCACCATCTTCATCTTCACCATTTTGGATCGATGATGGTTGTGAAAGGGTTTAGGGAAAATGATGAGGATCATCAGGATATATATGATGTAACCTGCTTGTTAGGATTATGGTTGCAGGCTTTATTGTTGGCGGATTATGGTTGCAGGCTTTATTGTTGGCATAGAGAGCGTTTATAGGGAATTAGGAGTGAAGATGAGCGATTCTGGAAGCAGCAGACTTAACATAATTTGAGAAATCCAGAAAAAGAAATATATCTTAGGCCAATGATAAAAATGTACATTTAGAAGTAACAAATGATAAAACTGTTAATAAATGTTTACTGATGATAAATTAGTACACCCATTTAAATCTCTTAAAATGTTGTCCCTAAGAATGAAAAGAATTACGAACACTGCCACTGAGCAAAATGCTCTCTCCCTCACAACGGCTCTCTCTCTTCCAAATCCCAAATCCATTTCAGATCACCACCTCCTTCTCTCTCTCTCTCTCTCAACCCCCGCCACCACCACTTCTCTTTTTCATCCTCATCGTCACTGGTACAACTTCATCACCAAACCGACACTCGTCGCTCTCCGATGACTACATCGTACGTGTTTGGGAAGTCTCCGTCAAAGGCCTCTTGTGGAACGCAGACTCGAGTCTCAGAACTCGCCAACGAGATCTCCACCAACCTCTCTGAACCTCTGGTCATTGTCAGAGTCGCCACTGGCGCCTTTCTCTTCCTCGCCGTATTGGCCCGTCGCCGTCGATTTCATTGGCTCCAAATTGACATGAGCTCGTCTATGTTTGGCAGCAAGGTATCGAAATTGCGTAGAAATACACAAGTTGTTTTGTTGATTAGGCACTGATATGTGATGCTTATGAATTGGTTTTACGAGAAGGATCACGGTGAATTTTGTTATGCACACCAGGTGCTTGTTGAAATGTTTGTGAATGAATTATGGTGCCCTACTGGATTCAAGTGTGGTATCAACTACCAGCCACCCACTGTTGTTCCAGGCGGTGACCTTGCTAAGGTGCAGAGGGCTGTGTGCATGATCTCCAACTCCACCAGTGTGGCTGAGGTGTTCTCTCGCATTGATCACAAGTTTGATCTGATGTATGCCAAGCGTGCTTTTGTGCATTGGTATGTGGGTGAGGGAATGGAGGAAGGAGAGTTCCCTGAGGCCCATGAGGAGGTGAGCCGAGGCTTTGAGGTAGCAGTACCAGATTGCACTTAGCTTTGACTACAGTGAATTTGGGCTCAGTGTGTTCTTCGGTAAGGTATTCTTCGTTGGTTCTAAGTTAGTTTGGGTTCAATTTGAGTATTGGATGTTGAGGTGTGAAAGATTAACATGTATATGATATACAAATGCAGGTATGTACTCATATGTTGCCCGGTTAAAAAACCAAAAAAGGGTGGCCAAAAAGGACGACATATATTGGTGGGGGGATGTGAAGAAAAAAGGGAGAAAAAAAAAGGCGAAAAACCAAGAAGAGCAAAGAAAGAAGACACTAAAGAAGAAGGGTGAGAAGAACAGTGAGGGAAACACTAAGGGGGAGATGGTGATGGAAACCAGGGTTATATTGATGGACCTTGAAAAAATTGAGGAGAAAACCAAATGCATTGACGTCAATGTGGAGAAATCGACGAATTACAGTCTTCAATCTTATGGATGCCACCACTAAGAGGAGTTTTCAGAAGTTCTAGAATGGGGTAGACTCAAGGTAAAACTCTAAAACCTCAATTTTATATAAATATTTGACTATTTCCCTTGTTATAAATATGTTGGTGTAACTGGAAATATAATGTGACTATGCATGTAACTATAAATAGTTGTGTAACTATGCATGTGGCCATACATGTAACTATATCTTGTTACATGTAACTATGTATGTATCTATAACTATATAAGTATCTATACATGTAACTAACTATGAAAAAACATGTGCAGGGTATTTTTATGGGAAGCCCGATGATGACTGGAGCTGAAGTAACCAAAAAAGATTTGGAAGACTTGATCAAGGATGATGCAGTTTCATCAAATTTGATAGATTCCTACGGTGCACTTTTAAAAGGAGAACTGAATGACCGAGAACTACAAGTCTGAGATTGGTATTAAACCATACCCTTCAGCACAAGGCCTCCCTCAACAAATCCCTGGCTCGTAAGTACAAAGTCTATTTCTAATTTCATATTACCATTTACATGGCAATGCAACTATCAATGTAATTGTGAATATAAATGAACATGGCACCATTTTTTTACTTTACTGATTTTCTGTGACAAACAGACTAAATTGCGGAATTCTGGTTATGTATTACATGGAGAAACTTTGCAAGCAGAAGAACATGAAGAAGACGCTAACCAAGGGTGAAGTTTTGAAGTATAGAGCTCAATTGGTCAAGTCGTTTATTAACAATAGGCACATTTGGAACAATATCCATAAACAGTTATAGTTTAGTTTCAAATAGGAAAGCTTGACTGATCATACATTGAGCTAAGGTGCAGTATGTTAAGGAAGTTTCAGATTGTTTCATCTATTCTTTTTGAATAGCTACATGAAAGATTCTTTGTTTTGTAACCGGTAATGTAATTGGCAATGCAACTATCCACAAAACAAAACGGTCTTGTGATTGGCTAAGTAACTATTTATGTAACTAATTTAGTTAGTGGCAACTGAAGTAACTGGCAATGGAACTAAACAGTCATGTAAATTTTCATATAAATGATCATGTAACTACATGAGTGACTAGTCATGTAACTGACCATGTAACTACTCCAGTAACTTGACAAGTAACTGATTATTGGCAGCGTGCCGCTGCACCGCAACAATAGATCGACTATGTAACTACCTACTTAGGTAAATAACTACCATATGTAACTACTTAAGTAATTGGTCATGTGATTCGCTATATATGTAACTACTTAAGTAACTGACAATGTAACTACTTAAGTAACTGACAATGTAACTATCTATGTATTTGACAACGTAACTAACAATTTCTTTAGTCTTGCTTTGGTATTGTTCTTCACAACCTTTATCTTCCTCTTTCGCATTTCTTCTCCTTATGTCCTTACTATGTAATTGACAATGTAACTATCTATGTATCTAGCAATGTAACTATCTATGTAACTATGTAACTAGCAATGTAAATATCTATGTAACTATCAATGTAACTATCAATATAACTATCTATGTAACTATGCATGTAACTATCCATCCATTTAACTATGCATGTACCTTTCCCCTATGTACTTATCCATGTAACTACAGATTGATAGTTACCTGGGTAGTTACATACATGACAGGCACAAGAAGGTAATTATCAATGTAACTATCCATGTAACTATTCATCTATGTAACTATTCATCTATGTAACTATTCATCTATGTAACTATCCATCTATGTAACTATTCATGTAACTATCAATATAACTATCCATCTATGTAACTATCAATGTAACTATCCATCTATATAACTATCCATCCATGTAACTATCCATGTAATTATCCATGTAACTATCTATCTATGTAACTATCCATCCATGTAACTATCCATGTAAGTATCTATGTAACTATGTAACTAGCAATGTCGGAAATCAGACCTCAACGTCGACGAGGAGGATGGAACTTCAGATCAGGTCTTGGTGGATTCTGATGGGCTTGAGTTTGGTGGGCCTTGGCTCTCTCTTACCTTTGGCTCTGCTAGGGTTCAGAAACTTGCAGTGGGCTTCCTTTTGTTGTGGTCCTGGCTGGACTGGGTCTTTATTGTCCAAACTAAGGCGTAAGCTGGAATAAAGGGTAATTTGACTCACTGGTTGTTACCCTTTGTTCCAGCTTCTAGGTGGGTCTTTTTGTTATAAACTGTCTTAGAAGGTGAATGTAGTTTTGGTTGTTAAGGACCTAGTTGCAGCTAGGTGTTTAGTATTCATAGGGAGTAATTTTTATTGTCGGCCCTATGGGCGTTTTATTCCTTATACTGTTTGCTGAGCTATAAATCTGATTGGCTTCTTGATTCTAAATTATTTTTTATTATTATTTGCATTTGTTGGCCAATGTAAATCCATGATACTGTTCACACATTAAGTCAACATGAAAAGATCGTCAGCAAATATCAAAGAAAATAAAAATCGATTTCTTGTTCAATATATACCATCAAACAAACAGTTCTAATGAGAGTTAGAAGTCTCATGACCAACTGTTCATTAGTTTGATCGAGTAAACAATTTTTGTTTTCTTTAATATTTTGTTGATGAGCTGATTAGAATTTACATTGCCCAAACATAGTGGCAAAACCAGAATTTGAAGCTCACTAGAGCACAAAATTGAGAGTATCGAAATATATGAAAGAATTGAAATTTGTTTAGTCCTCGTGGTTTTATTTTGATCTGAATAGTCTTTAAAATCACAATTTTTCATCCAAATAGTCCTTATGGTTTTATTTTAATTTGAATAGTCCTTAAAGTCATGATTTTTCATCTAAATTGTCAAGACCCACCCTGAATTTCACCCTGAAACCCAAAGTTAGTCTTGCGGGGTCCACCTCCAAGGAAAATCTACCGAAAGATTCGGCATAACCTCCCTTGAAACTAAACAACCCTATCCTGAAAAATTCAAATAACACTCCTAAAATCAACAATCAACCTCAACTCCTGGAGCCACCTGCTCCCCACAATACAACCACCACAAAAACAATAAAAACACCTTCTAATCCATCACATAAATATCCAGATAATACAACAAACTTCAACCTTCCAAATATTCCAAATTAACTCTAAGACTCAGCACACGACCGAACTAAGATACATTATCCTCAAGGTAATCAGAGCTGCTAAAACTAGAGGAAGCAAGAAAATGTGGTGGTAGGTTAACAGGTAACCTACTGATGAAAGGTGGTGGAGAAATGAGTGACTATGCCTCGCCTCCTACTAGATCAAACACGCACTCTGCAGACTGGGCAATTTAAAACGAAGGGCCCAGGGGAAACATTTAAAACCGTTAGAGTGAGTGGACAAAATAAATTAATAAAGAAATAATTCTTTATGCTTTCCTGATTAAATTTCCATAGAAAATGCTGCATGCGACAATTCAAAAGCACTCAAATCATAAACTGGCAATCTCCAAAACTTAATTAAATGGAGTCTCTCAGGCTAAATTATAAATAAACATATACATGTATGTATTTACATTCGTCAGATTCCTTGTATGAATTCTATGAAATAATTAAGAAAGATAGAAATTTATACAAGGCTACGACGCTGGCGTCTAACGCTCACGTCGCGCCATAATGAAATTTTTCCTCATTATGACGGAACTAGACGGATGTATATACGTGCAGACCCCCTATATGAAAACCTAGACGAAAATATAAGAAAATAGTTTTCATATAGGGCTACTACGCTCGCGTCTAACGCTCACGTCACGCCATAATGGAATTTTACTTCATTATGACGGAACAAGCACGTATGGCTAACTAGCATTTATTATACACTATCCTCACAATAACCACATACTTATTCACCGAAAACCTCATTTTCGGTAAGCCTCATAAATAATGAGAATTGCCAAATATCCGAAAATCATAAATCTCAGCTGAAGAATAACTGATCAACAACATAATGCATCACATGCTTTTAAATTAAAAACAAAGTCCGCTCACTGAATAGGCCTAAGCCTGACATCGATCTGAGGCGTCTTCCGCCCGAGTCTCCTCACGTCCTGTTCCAAATATATAATTAAATTTCCAACCAAAAATCCAATATTTATACAGAGTAGGCAAAATTAAATATGAGCCTTAAACACACTCATCCTTGCCCAACTTCACCATTTTTAACTCAATATGGTCCAAACTTCACCGAACATACCGGCAGCCTCAATTCAACCTTCTACAGATTATACGACTTAAATCCAACGACCGAATTCTACTTTATTAATCCGCCAAAATTATCAAACTTTAACAATTCCCAAACCTATCCAAAACTCCTCCAAAAATTCTAAAATTCACATCAATAACTCCCCTTAATAAAACCACTACGCCAATAAGTGCAACAAACGACATTTTTCATACAACGGTGCAGAATAGCAGTATTGTACAAATTTTAAAAATGCTTCATACAACGTTCTTAAATTGTCAGCCGTTGTGTGGATAGTCTGAGATCATTCCAAATTTTTTTTCCTTAAACCAGTACAACACTTTGGACAATATTTTGTTGTGTGAATGAAGATAAAAATGAGGCTCATTTTGCTTCTAACCCCACTCTAGTTTGACATATAACTGAGTTTCGTTACACAACAGTGAAACAAATAAATGTTGTGTGAATGTATAAAATTTAAACTATCACACAATACTTTTTATACATCTGTTGTACGGTATATCTCTCATGCCAGGTTGCGGACTTCTAGTTCTAAAATTTCTCTTACATCCTTTGAAAACCTAAATTTTTTGTGAAAGATATCTTTGGTGGTTTTGATGTAACAACAGAACACTCAAACCTGTTGTGTGAGAGTATATGATTTTCAGCAGTCACACAACGACGTTTCAATTTTGGTTGTATAATGTATTTTTGTGTCATGATTCCACTCTCTTACATTTGATAATACTACTTTAAGTTCTTCATCTTACAACAATTAACTAAGAAATGTTGTATGAGGGTATAATTTTTAAATATATTACACAACTATTTTTTATATTATGTTGTGTGTATCGAAACCCCTAACCCCTAAAATACCATAATTTCTAACACCAAGTTTTCTACCGTAATCCCACAACGGTTGTCTTTTATGTTGACATGTGATGAAAAAGCAAAAACGTTGAATTTATGGTTGACCGAGTCGATCGATACCCAAACATTACCGAAAATTTGTGAATTTTGTTACACTGCAATACTTCACTATCATGATTATATCTAATGGTCGGATTTCCATGATCTTAACCCTAGATATCTGAATCACTATCAACATGCTAATGAGGTATAACATGTTTACTATGTTACACATAATGTGGCATAACATGTATAGTACATCTTATATAAACATATGTTTCTCTATAGAGACACAATTGAGAAAATGAAATTTTGAAAATCGAACCGTATAGACATGTTTACAGCAATGGAGCATGATTGTGGTAGAAACATCAACAATTTTCGATATTAAATGGGTGTCGATCGACATGGTCAACCTTAATTACCCTTACGTTGTACTATGGGGAGCCAAACCATCGGGATACAATTTTCATGAACTTTTTACATGAGTTCATACACAATAATACTATGAGGCTACGACGAATGTCGGCAGACTCAAAAATACGAGTAACACAGTTCAACGTGTTTTCGTATAATTTGGGTGGTCGATTTATGGTTGACCATAGTCTCTCATATTCATACAACTCTTAGTGTTTCTCGGCGTTGTGTGAGTGAAAAATAGGGTTTTTTTGAAGAGTGACTTGTAAAAGTGAAAAGTAGAGGGAAATCTCCCGCTCTTACAATTTAGGTCTCAGACAATGAAATCTCTAATTTATGTTGTGTGATTTGTAAATGGATAAGGAACAATTAGGAGTGAAATGTGTTTGCGGGAAATCTCCCGCTTTTACAATTTGGTGTGCCATCTTTGTTCTTTCTTATCAGACAATAAAATTTACTATTAATATTGTCTGATTTGTAAAATGAATTTAACACCTAGTTATAGACACTTGAGTCAAAACATAAAAGACTTAGACATTTGGACCAACAACTCAACATTGCACTCAAAAACTCTCCTCTCTTACTCCGTGACCCGATTTCTCAAAACTTCTCCTCTCTCACTCGAGTCTAAGCCTCTGTCACCTACTCGATTAGGGCTCAAGTCGATTAGGGTTCTTCGATTTAGGGATGGAGTTTCAATTTGCTTTGAGGTTCTTCTCCTCTCTCACTCGATTTATGTCCAAGTTGTACTATTATCATCTCTCTTGATTGGGCTCGATTCAATTAGGGTTCTTCAATTTGGGCGTTTGGGTGGTCGAGGAGGGAACTCAGGGAGGGAGGGGATGGCATTTGGGGTCGAGGTTTCAGATTCGGGGATGAGGTTCGCTACCGCCTCGCCGCTGCCGATTCCCTACATGCCAAGGCAAGAGTGATCGACATAGATTCTAGAGTGAGGAGATTCTTTAGTTTCGGCGAGCTCAAGCTTCTCAAAGGTAAACTCATCTCTTTTCTTTCAATTTCGAGCTCCCTTGAGCTTTGTTTTTCCGTTTGGGACCTAATCCCTCTTATCTTCTTCTTTTCTGGGTTCATCTGCAACGCGCCGTCGGTGACTCTCTAACCTTGCATTTGATTCTTCAAGGTAATCATTTCCTTCTCTCTCCAATTTCGATTTAGATTGGGTTTCATATAGTGCACACCACATGTTTGATAGAATGCCTCACAGACACAACAAAGCTGAACCAGTGGCCTTTTCCATGATTTTCGAAAAATCTATACTTCTTTGTTCAATCTCAGTTTTTAACAATTGAAAATAGACTCTTCAATGATCGTTTTAAACTTAGTTTCAAGCAAAACGGAGTTGATTTGAGAAACTTATGCTATTTTAAAAGTTCATACAGTGTTTCAGAATTTTCTGCAGAAATTGCATTTTCAGTCACTTTGGGTCTCTATTTGACCATGTATTTGAACTCTAAACGACTTGAAATTTTGGGACATTGTAGTTTTGCTTGTCTACTTTGATTCTAGAGATTTTCAGCTGAAAGTATTAAAAAGTCCATTGTTAATGAATTTTTCTCTCTTACTATTTGTTATCTGGAAATTTCTCAAATTGCAGCTTAGTGTTACAAAACAATTGGTTTGAGAGCTTTTTTTCTTTATCTTATCAATAAATTTTCGGGTTAGGACAATGTTAGTCCTATACCCGCTTACCCAAAAAAAAAAAAAAATTGGTTTGAGAGCTTTTACCTTTTGTATCAGTTTCCGATCTTTAACAAGTTAAATTAGATATGCAAATCATGCTTTGAACTTGTATTTCAGTCCAAAAAGGGTTAAGGAAAAACTCCATTTTTAACAAAGCATTGTCTTTGTGTTATAATAATATGATCAGTATTTTCCTTTTGGAATAAGCCCACATATGGAAACTCTAGCTATTGCTGATTCTTTGAAAATGTTTTGACTGATGTTAGGACTGACTAAGGTATTGCATATGCTTATATTAAGAACAAAGATACAAGGGAACTGAAGGTTGGTCAAGTGGTACTTGTTGGGAGTTGCACATCAGAATTTCCAGGTAGGGGGTCTTCACTGGTTAGAGATGTTTCTGAAAATATCTTTATGTTTTTATGCATAAAAGTGCATTATTTTAGGTGATGACTTGAGAGTGAAGGGAGCATAGAGACTACCTTGGAGGGTATTGGGCCGTTGAATCACTGAGGTTCCCTCCTATTTCGTAACATCAAAATATACTTTTTTTTGGTAATACGTTTCTTCCCCTAATAAAATTTCTATCTAAATGTGTTCAAGATTTTTGTTGGGATGCACTTTTGACTATTAGCTAGTATTGGTAGGTTTTTTAGAATGCTTGGATCAAAAATAGAGCAATGATCACATAGTGCACACCACATGTTTGATAGTATGTCTCAAAGACACCACCAAGCTAAAACCAGTGGGCTTTTCCAAGATATTCGAAAAGCTTATACTTTTTCTTTTAATCTCAGTTTTTAAAAGTTAAAAATAGACTCTTCAATGATTGTTCTAAACTTGGTTTCAAGCAAAATGGAGTTGATTTGAGAAACTTGTGTTTTAGAATCTTAGTAAAGTTTACTGCATTTTCAGTCACTTTGGATCCCTATTTGACTATGCATTTGAACTCCAAACGGCTTGTAATTTTGGGACATTGTTCCTTTGCTTGTCTATTTTGATTCTGAAAATTTTCCTATGAAAATATTGAAAGGTCAATTGTTGGTGAATTTTTCTTTCTTACTACCTGTTTCCTGAAAATTTCTCAAATTTGCAGCTCATTGTTATAAAACAATGGATTTGGAATCCTTTAACTCTTATTTTTGTCATTGATCTTTGACAAGTTTATCTATGCATAAGTCCTGTAATTTGAGTTCTAAAAGGGCAAGAAGGGTTCCATTCTTGACAAGCATCACTTTTGCATGTTCTTATCAATACTTCTTATTTGTGTTCTCTCTGGAACAAACTCATAAATAGAAGCTTAGCTACTGCTGTGACTTAGTTTTAAAAAAAATTTAATGTTAGGACTGACTATGGTGCATATGCTTATATTAGGAATAAGGACACAAGGGAACTGAAATTTAGATCAAACTTGTCTAATATAAGAACATGAAAAAATGTTTCAAACCGAACTGCATAAGGGAACATTTGCTTACTATTTTGAATCTTAATATAGTTTGTAACTTTTTTCTTTCCTCAGAATTTAGATAAGAGTTAATACCACTGAATATCTATTGCTATTTGATAGCTCCTTTTTTTTATGCATGCAAGTATATATAAGAGTTGAGTTATAAATGCAGCATCATGCTTTGAATTATGTGTTTTAAAGATAGTAGTAATAATATAGTGATTATGGAGGATGTTGAACTTGTGGTTTTTTTGCAGGTTATTTTTATGGATAATATGGATCGAGGTATATATGTAGCAGTAGGAGAAAACTAGTTTTGAATTATGTAGGTATGTTCAATTGAATACTAGTAGTACATTGTGGATGTTAGACTGGTGGTTTCTTTAGGCTATTTTTTTGGTGTCATATCACAGGTTAAGGAGGCTATCAATTATATGAGCATGGATTGCTGGATTAAAAAACATGCAGAAGTGAGCTTTCATTTAGCAATTTAAGTTATTTGATGATCAATATAAGTGGATTCATGCAAACTAAATTGTGTATCATGTACAACTTTGTATTTTAATTTCTTGTATGGATAATAGGGCATGCTTCTAAATTTCCATTTAAAGCAATGGTTTGGATCCTTTCGGTCAGATTTTGATGATTTAAATGTGTTTTAGTTGCTATTGTTTATTTGGTAAATTAGTAGGACATATAACATATCAATGGCAATCTAACGTTGTCTCATGAAAATGATTATACAATAATTCTTTTGTAGTGTAACGTTGTGAGTATCTATTCACACAATGCTACTTAGCAAAAATCATGTCTACTCTTTAACAATCAAACAACCATGAAATCGAGAAAACTCGTTGTATGAAGATAACCTTACACAATAGTTTACAGGAAGAAAACTATTGTGTGAATATCGACAGATGTTGTCGACTGCAATACGGAATGATCTCGACATATGTCGATGAAATCTGTCGATATTCACACAACAACTCTTGAAAGGAAACGGTTGTGTGAGTTGACAATCACACAAGGGTTTTCACTAGAAAAGCTGTTATGTGATTCTCGGCAGATATCATCGACAGCTGACAAGAAGCAACTCGGCATGTGTCGGCATCTGTCGATAACATCTGCCGAGAATCACACAACAATATTCTACAAAAAACCATTGTGTGATTCTCAACAGAATTCATCAACATATGTAGACAACTGCCGAGAAGCAGCTCGACATGTGTCGGCAGCTGTCGATGATATCTGTCGAGACTCACACAATGGTTTTTATTGTAGTGTTGTGTGTCAGTTGGTCAGACAAGCTCTTTTTAGCCGTTGTGTGACATGTTGATTAGACATCGATCAGATTAACAACGGTTTTGACCTTTAACAGACAACGCGTTTTCGCCATCATGTGATGCATTATCTAGCGTAGTGAACCAATCTAAAACCATGAAAATCCCTAAACAGCGGCAGCCGGAGGCCGACTACGGTGATCTCTAATGCTTACCAAATTTTAACAGCAGTTTCCTCTCAACCCCCTCTACAACTTTCCTAACTAGCACAAACACCAATTCCTAACTAGGCCAATCGAACGAAAACATTCTAGAAAACCCTAGAAATTCAACTCCACATTTCTCCTTACCTAGCTCAAGAGAGGATGAGACCTTTGGAGGGATGAACGTATGGGAGCAGGGTTTCCTTTTGAGCCTAGCAACTCCGGCTATAGCGGTCGGAGGAGAAAGTTCCGGCGACAGAAAGCTTTGGACAGTCGAACCTTTTGGGACTGATATCTCTCTCACGGTGGCGCTAGGGAGCCTCTCACCGGTGTAGGAAGGGAGCTGGGTGGACGGCCGACTGTTTGGGACTGGTGCGGCGACGAACGGTGGCCGGACGGCGGCGGACGGACGGCCGGAAGTTCCGGCAAAGGGAGAGAGAGGGAGGAAGAGAGAGAAGAGAGGGAAATGGTTTGGGCTTCTCCTCCCAACCGGTCCAATACCACCAAAAAAAAACCCAACTCCACAAATTAAAACACCCCAAAAATAATACCCTAATAAAAATTACCTTTTACTAGCTAAAATTTACCATTTTCACCGTCGTCACATTTTTCTCCTACGAGTAATTCTCCGAAATAATCGTCCCCCAAAAACCTCTTTAGGGACCAAAATAAACTATAAACTCATGGACAAAGACGGTAAAAATTTTATTAAAACCAAGCTAGTAAATAAAGTAAAAATTTAAGGGTCGGGATGTGACATAAATAGTCATTTCGACAATTTTCTCAGTTAAATGTCATAAGGACTATTTGGATGAAAAATCATGACTTTAAAGACTATTCAGATTAAAACTTTAAGGACTATTTAGATTAAAATAAAACCATAAAAACTAAACAGATATCGACTTTAAATCATAAGGACTACACAATATTTTACCCTATATGAAATCTCCATATAAAATTTTTATCTAATGAAATGATAGTAATTCTTGACGAGATTTGATCTACTAAAATCGTTTTAGAACAATCTTCTTATCTATACTAATAAAATGTCTATCTTAATAAATCATTTCAGAATATAAATAAAGAAATTGCTTCGGGAAGCCAAGAGAATTAAAAGATAGATAATATATAATAAAGTACGGAAAAACTAAGGATGATAATATATAAAGAAACACCCTAACCGTTGCACCACTAGAAGGATATGCAATATGTGGTAACTAAAACACTATTTATCTGAAATATTCAGTGGGGCACGAGACCCACTATGCCCCAATGTCGATCCGCTACTGCCTAAACATATGCAAATATGATAGAGTTAAGACGCGAGCACCCAAACTAATTTTTGTCTTGAGTTAATGATTAACGGAACAAAAAGTACATACGTACATCAACGATACATTAATGTGGACAGTGTTATGATACATTAATGTAAAATATGTTATAGAGCACGTAACTTTATGATCTTTGTTTATATAAGAAAAGATTCACGATTAAGTAATTTCAGGATAAACGAGGAAAACATACGAATATAATTTCTTCATGACGAACATCCTTCATCATCCAAACCTAGAAGAGAAAAAAAAAAAACGTCACATAAATTTGGTTTAGAGTTTCGAACATAAATCCTCGTGAAACCAAATCAAGTGGACTATATTCCCAATTAAGTAATTTCAAGATAAACAAGGGAAACATATGAATATAATTTCTTCAAGGCGGAGATCGTTTATCACCCAAACCTATAAGAGATTAAATGTCACTTAAATTTTGTTTAGAATTTGAACATATATCCTCGTGAAACCAACTCGAGTGGACTATATGCGCCTGTGAAAACATTGGTATATGTACACACACACCGAAACACAGTACAGAAAAGGAAATCGATTTACTACGTATTGACAACAGATCGATGTCAAAGAAATCGGTTCTTGCAGATGCCAAGCTTTTCTTGTCAGAAATAGACAATGAAAACCAACTCACCATTCAATAAAATAAAGAATCCCTTTTTATGAGAATATTCATTCATTTGATAGCTTAACTTGTCTCATGCTTTGCATTGCAATTTCATGATTCTAAAGCAAACAGGTAGAAGTACATTAAGCGCTCAAGAGGTCATCCACTTGGAATTAAGAATTTAAGATAGCAATTCTTTCGTAGATATCACAATAAATCCATGGGTAGATACTAGATAATGTTACTTTTCATCCGTCCAACTAATCAAAAGCAAGAGAAATATATATACTACTACTTAGCATAAAGGAGGCTACATGTGAATGGTTAGTGCATCATTCTTTAAGTCTGCGTCACTACCAAAAGAAAGGCTTTAGCCGACAAAAATAAAAAAATCAGGCCGACGAATTATTTTTTCGTCGGCTAAAGTATTTTTTCGTCGGCTAACGTGGACTTTAGCCGACGAAATTTACCTTCGTCGGCTAATTTAAATTTTCGTTGGCTATGTTCAACTGTAGCCGACGAAATTTTAATTTCGTCGGCTAAAGAATTTTTTTTGTCGGCTTTAGTCTGTGAACTTTAGCCGACGTCTATATAAAAGTTTAGCCGACGAAATATATAATTATAGTATATTTCGTCGGCTAAAACCATCTTATTTGAACGAAATAAGTCATAATTCGTCGGCTAAGATGCGGTTAGCCGACAAATACCTTAATATTTCGTCGGCTAAACCTTAAACCCTAAACCTTAGCCGACGAATACCCTAATATACGACTTGTTGCGTCTCATCGATTTGAAACTATTTTCAGTTGAAGGTCCGGCCAAAATACGTAATTTAGATGGTCCAATGACCTTTTCCGTGCGTTTAGGGGTTAAACTTACGAGATTGACCGTCCGGATCGAGCCCTTAACCTTGTCGGATCAAGTTGAATTTTTTCCCATACATGTATTTTATCATGATGGTCAGATCTGACGTCGGATTTTCGTTTCTCAAGTTTGATCATCACAATCACAATGTGCCGAATGTATAAAAAGTACTATAGCCGACAACATTATTGAACTTTGTCGGCTATAGAAAATTCGACGAGATTCACAGGTTTAGCTGACGAAGTTCACAAGTTTAGCCGACGAATTTCATTACTTTAGCCGACAAGATTTACAGGTTTAGCCGACGAATTTCATAGGTTTAGCCAACGAAATAAGAATTTCGTCTGCTAAAGGTATAGGGTATATAATTAAACCCAGCGCTCGACAGCCTCCACAGCGCTCTAAAAAACCCTAAAAAACCCACCACAGCCTCCTTGAGCCCTCACCGCGCTCCACAGCCTCCACCGCCTCCTAGGTTTGGCGCAATCTGCCTCCTTCTGCCCTCTCCCTCTCCCGATCTCCCTCTCCCGATCTCCCTCTTCCACAATACGAACACAGTCGACCAGTTGACCACCTCCTCGTCAAACCGGATTATGCCTCGTCTCTGTCTTCTGCAACTCCAACGTCCAAGGATCCAAGCCGCCGGTCGCCGTTGATTTGAGGTACACATATCAATTCTTGAATTTTGTGAATTTTATGAATATTGATTCATTCCGACTCAACTGGAACCTTCTTGACTGTTCAAGTATGAATTGTAAGAAGTGTGGTTTCTTAATTGTACTAGAGTACATAACTACATATGATGTTTTTCAATATATGGATTTGATATTGCAATAGGCATTAGTTATAGATTGGAGTTGGTTTACTGAATAAATGAAAAGTTGGTTACTGAATAGATTGGCATTAGCATTTAGCAATGGTGTGTTGCAGGCAGCCAGCCACAATTGTTGATCAACAAGATATGATTTTGAAGCATGAAGTTTATTTCAACATTATTATCTTTTGATCTTGCAACTAGCTAGTGTACTTTATCAACTAGCTAGTGTACTTTGATCTTTCAACTTGAGTCTTTGGATATATTTTATGTTTGGTGATTTGTTTGAATTGCATTGTTTGAGTATTTACTAGGAATGGATGACAATATATAATGTTATGTTGATTGCAATATATGTTCTATATATAGGATGAATAATGACATGAATACAAGTTTTTTTTCAAAAGACTTACGCCTTATGCCTCAAGACAAGCGCCTTGGTGAGGCTCTCGCGCCATTTCCTCGGCTACGCCTTAGCCTTTTAAAACATTGATTCAAATTAATATTTTAAACAAGATGAGCGGTAATTTTAGATCGACGAAGGGTTCGAAGGGCCAACGGTCCGAATCGTCTGAGGGAACCTCTAGCAACCCTCAAACGTCGTTTCGGGGCCCCATGACAGCCAGACGTGTGACCCTTCTGGAGACGGCGCAGAGGCAGCCGAGCGTTTCCCATTCCTCGAGGTAACCGAAGGTGCCCCCTTCATCGAGGCAGCCGAGCGTCCCTCATTCCTCGAGGCAGCTGTGGCCTCAGACCTAGACGGAGGTGTCTGCACCCCGTATACCTGAGATACACCGGGCGCCCACTCCGGGTCCTATTGCTTCGGATGGTGGGTCATCTGGGGTATAGATGCCGCCGCCTCATCTGTTCCTTTCGTGGATGATACCGGCCCTACCTACAGTCGATGGCTCAAGAACGCCGATTTATCCACTGCCCCCGCCAGTGGCTCCATCAGCGGCGTACCGGTTCTTACCTTTTGATACGCCTCTTATTTCCGCGAGGGTATCATCATCGGCAACAGAGACAGAATCCGTCGCGTCCGCCGCATCGCCCTCAGGTAATGAAAGATGAATGATTTGTTTTCTTATAATTAATAATAAAGGGTCTCCGATTTTAATAATCAATTTGGTTTATCATGTGATAGGCACCGTCGAAGCGAAGCTGACAAAGAAGAAGAGAGGCCCCGTCACAAGGAAGGCTCTCGAGAAGACCGTCAATACCTCAGGGAGGATTGTCATTGATACTGACGGGGATGACCACATAGTATCGGGTGGGAAGTCGAGGACGTAGTCCGGTCGCTTGGGAGCGCTCATTAGGGATATAGTCCCTATGTTGTGGTCAGATTGGGGCGAGGTCTCACAAGAGGTTAAGGACATGGTCCACAACGCGATGTCGGTGGGTTTACAAAATGCCTCAATAATATTATGTATTACATTGTTGATTTCTCGAAAAACTAAACTAATAAACGGTTAAATGCAGGTGTGGTTTGTCGTTCCCGAGCACCTGAAGAACAGCTGGGACGGACGTTGTGCATGGGGGAAGGTACGTTGGGAAGTTAATGAAAAAACAAAATTGTATGTGATATTAATAATATTTCTAATATTTTTGTTGTATCTGTAGGTACAAGGAGTGGAAGAACGAGTTGCGGACCCACTAGACTACGCACGGGAACGCACGTTCTAGTACCCCTGCTGAGTTCCAGTACAGGGAGTACGAGTGGTGTTGGCTTCTGACATCAGAATTCAACAACCCTCATAAACAGATATTTAAAAAAATTAATTAGTTAATTTGTCATTAAGTACGTCCGTTTTTAAATATTTTACTAATAATTTATTTTTTTCTTTGAAGGCCGTTTCCTGGGCGAACGCTCAGAACCGACAACGCAACATAAGGAACCATCATGCCGGTTCTAGACCGTTCGCTGTCTTCATGGACGAGGCGGCCAGGGAACATGCAGAAGTCAACCGGTACGTCTATACGTACGAGAAGACATATCTTGACGCCCAGGAGGATATTGTAAGTCATCTTACGTTTTAAAATTTTTCATTTTACTTATATATATGTCAAAATGTTAATTAATCATTTTTTTTCCTATCCAATTAGGCGAAGGTGCGGGAGGCTAGTGACGAGGTGATGAGTGCTATAGTGAGGGAGGCATGGCCAGACACGCAGGAGGAATAGATTTCTGAAGCCATGTCCCGGATCGACACTTCGGATCTGAGGGTTGGGGCGAGGATCATGGGCACAGCCTTCCCACCACGAGGAAACAATTTCTACTATCGGGGTCTAGGAAAGAAGGGCGAGAGGGTCCTGAAGACCACTCAAGGATTTCAACGAAAGGCGGCCTCGACCAGCAGCAGGACAACTCAGCTAGAGTCGGAAGTTGAGAGACTACAGGAACAGCAAGCTGCTCAGGCTGCCGCTCATGCCGCCCAGACAGCCTATACTGCCGCGGTATATGCCACCCAGCAGGCCCAGCAACAGCAGATGTTCCAGTACTTGCAGGAGTTTACAGCTGCCCAGCTTCAGGGACTTCCGGCTCCGCCCATGCCTACGCCTATACCGCTACCTCAGCCGCCGCAACCTCCTCCGCAGCAGCCCCCAGAATCGGATATTGATTTAGACAATCTAGATTTTGTGTAGTTGATCAATTATATAGTTTTATGTGTTTGTTGTTGTTTATATGAAATTGTTTTGGTGTATTTTGCAGGTTGCTTGGAATGGTAATTTAGAAATTTTGGGTTTTTTTTTTTACTGGAATAAACTTATAGCCAACGAAACATGTAAGATATTCATCGGCTATAGTATTTTTAATTTTTTTTATAAGGTTTAGCCGACGAATTATGGTATGTTTCGTCGGCTAAACCCTTCTAAAGACAACGAAACAGATTATATTTCGTCGGCTATAGTTATTTTTTTAATTTTTTTATTACATATTTTAGCCGACGAATATTTTAAATGTTTCGTCGACTAAAGTCTCAGACTATGGTCGACGAAACATTTAAGATATTCGTCGGCTAAATTCTAGGACAATAGCCGACGACGCCTTCTAGTTTCGTCGGCTAAAGTAATCGCCAACGACTCTTTCCCGACGAAACCATAGCGGACGAATTAAGCTAACAGGCCGACGAAACTTTTTCGTCGGCTAAAGTGCTTGTCCTGGTAGTGTGTACATATTTATCCTCTTGTAGTTGGTAGTTGGTAGTTGGAAACTACCTTCCCCGCCCATAGACCAGTCATGAAACTTGTAGACCGACATCCAGGCTAACTCGCCATGGTGAAAGATCATCGGTACCACGTCGGGAATGTGCTCTCCCAAGCTCCACAAGAAGGCACCATAAGAAGATATATATGTAGTTAGTCCCACATCGGAAACATGTAATAAGAATGAATCTTCATTAGCTATAAAAGGAAGGCTTCCAATATGTAGGATAGATGATGGATAAACTGAATCTCTCTCTCGATCCCAAAGGCCTATTGACCATGATAGTTGATTCTAAAGTGGACGTAGCCATGTCCTCCGATGGCATGGTGAACCACTATATGTCCTTGTGTCTCTTGTACATGATCGTCTCTTGTTTATATGTTCCACCGTGATTCTACATAATCTCCGGGATTATGCAGAAATATTTGGCGCCGTTTGTGAAAATCAGTACTAAAAGTCTCGTTGCTCTGCCAGTAAGCTCTTGCAAGGAGGTCAGCCCCAAGTATCCAATATGTAGGCCTAAGCCATCGGGCCCAACCCATCAGGCGGAATTGCTTGACCCGCCCGGGAGCCCTTCATCACCGGGTACCACCTGAGTATTCTTCTCCCGGGATGCAGGGGCTTGGAGGATCAGTCATGTCGGCCCCTCCACATCGATTACCCGGGGATGGATCAGCCGGGAGGCTTCGCCGATGACTATCTGCTCCACCCACTGCCCAGTCATCTTCCTCTCCCGGAGACTCTAACGCCGGGTCCGATGGCTCCTCTCCCGGTGACCTTGCCTCAGGCTCGACAGCAGCTAGCCTCCCGTTCTCCGGCTAAGGAAAGAAGAGAAAGTTGGTTTGGATACCCGTTGTCACGCCCCAATTTTCGAAAGATAATTTTTCAAAAATTTGGGCATGATATACCTTAAAATATTAAATCCCGAAACCTGTTTTCAACAAACTTCAAAGAGCTAAAACTCAATGCGGAAATGTAATTGTCACACAACTTAACACCGAGTTAAATATTACATTTCCTTGTTTACATAAACTTGAAAATAAAGAAAATGAAACCACTCACATGAGTTTTAATAAAGTCTACCCCAAATATAAAAATATACAATGTACAGTAAAATCCAACAAAAACCCTGCCACTAAGCCTCCGCATCAACCCTACTGATCCTCACTTGCAGGTCTAACCCCTACACCAAGAATTGGTGCACCGGGTTATAAATAACAAACCCGGTAAGCTAAAAAGCCCGTATGAGTAATTCTCAAAATAACACCAAAACCTCCAATTACCAATTATATCACAAGAGCAATTTATATCAATAATTAAATCCAAAAATCCAACACTTTTTCAATTCACATGTACCCATGAGTCCCAGGTATTAATAAATACCCCTTATGACCTACAACAACAAAATGTGTACCCATGGGTCCCAGATACCATACGGTATCTCCCATGACCTACACTGACAGACGGACTAGAGCTCTATTCCTAACCGCAACCAATCACCCGGCTAAAGGCTTGGAACCCGGTTTGACTGTCTAATATCAAAACACAAAATGATAAATAGCATCTTAACCGCAACCAATCACCCGATTAAAGGCTTGGAACCCGGTTTGGCTATTTATCCAACAATCACAATATCACAACATCATCATCAACAACACAAGATCACATCATAAATTATATTATTCCACATAGATATATTTACATGAACAAATATAGATATTCACAAGGATAATCTATCAAAAATCAATAAAATTATGATCACATAAACCTCAAAAATTGCATATAAGGAAAACTTGTTTTATCTTACCTATGAGCCGTTGGCGATCAAGCTTATATATTTTTTTTTAAACAATTAAAAGCATATTATTAAATCCAACATCAACATCATTATCATCATCACATGACCATAATAAAATTTGGTTCAAAAGTGAACCTTGGTGAGATTTACTCACCTAAATATCCCGTTGCGTTTTCCGCAAAACATAATAACCAAGCTAAACCACAACCTCACAAATCACCTAAAATTACACAATTAAAAACCTTAGTAAATTCACAACAAGGATCAAAGTACCCTTAACTTAAAGGTTGCCCAAAGAAGGGCAATCCTTCCTCCAAGACCTCCCAAGGTCATTGGACACTCAACAACAACCATACTACTTCCAAGATCAAACTTTCTAAGTTTTCGACCTAACGAACACTATGAACAACTTAGCACCTAAGATGCAAAAACCTAATCAAGACTTAGCCTTCACACACAATCAACACACTAGCAACTACAAGGACTAGCTAACACAGCAACCAAAGCTCTCACACTGCCCGGACGCGCTCCCACGCGCCACCACAGGCGGCGGCGGCGAGTGAGCCCCATACGCCACCTGTCACATCCCAACCCGTAAAATTTTATCTTATTTACTAGCTTGATTATAATAAGAATTTTTACCGTCTCCGACATTGAGTTATAGTTTAATTGGTCCCTAGAGGGATTTTGAGGGACGATTATTTCGGAGAGTTATTCGTAGGAGAAAAATGCAACGACGGTAAAAATGGTAAATTTAGCTAGTAAAAGGTAATTTTTATTAGAGTATTATTTTTGGGGGGTGTTAAATTTTAGAATTGGGTTTGATTTAAAAGATGTTGGACCGGGTTTAGAGGCCCAAATCTTTTTCTTCTTCCTTCTCTCTCTTCCCTCCTGATTTTTTTTTCTCTCCGGACGCTCTCTCTCTCTCTCCGACTGCCCGGAACTTCCCCGATGTGGCCTGCCGCCGTCCGGCCATCAGAGATCGCCGGACTGGTCCCGTTCAGACCCCCGCCGTCCCCTCTCTCTTTCTGGGCCGGTGACCGGCCGTATAGCGCCGCCGTGAAGGAGTGGTGCCGCCCGAAAGGCGCGGCTGTCTTGAGCTTCCCGTCGCCGGAACTCCCTCCTCCGGCCACCAATCCAGGCAAGCTTGGTACGGTTTTGTAGCTCTCCTCCCGTGCAACAACCCCTCCAAAGGGCTCCCTCCATCTTCAGCTAGGTAAAGAGAAATCGGTATTTGAAATTCTAGGGCTTTATTGTGTGTTTGTGTTCGATTGACATGGTTAGGCTTAGAATTGGAGTTTGTGGTAGTTAGGAATGTTGTAGAGGAGGTTGAGAGGAAGATGCTGTCAAATTTTGGTGGGCATTGGAGGTCGCCGGAGCTGGTCGCCGGCCGACGCTGGTCGCCGGCCGACGCTGCCGGCGGAGCCGCCGCCGGCGCCGCAGCTGAAAAATTGTTTTTGGTGGAGATTTTTATGAGTTTAATGGAATGAGTTTTAGAATTTTCGGACAAGTTTTGAATAGGTTTATGAATTTCCGAAGTTTGGTATTTTGGCGGTTAAATAATGTAAAATCCGACCGTAGGATTTAAATCAATTTCTGGAAAAGGTTGTATTTACGACTATCGAGTATGATATACAAGTTTGGATCGTTTCGATTTAAGAATATCGAAGTTAGGCAATGATGAGAGTATTTATGGCTCACGATTAATTTTGCTTATTTTATCAAATACTGGAATTTAGTTGGTAAATTAATTATATATTTAGAACAGGACGTGAGGAGGCCCGTGCAGAAGAAGCCTCAAAGCGTCATCAGGCTTAGGCCTAATTTGTGAGTGGACCTTTATTTTAAATAAAAAACATGCGATGAATGATTTTATTAATCATTTATTTCTTCTGATGAGATTTGTTGATTTCTCGCCTATTTGACAATTTTTCCTCCTTTGGAAAGATCCCGAAAATGAGATTTTCGGTGTATATATATATTTTGGATTTTATGAGTATAGTATGTATATAAATGCTAGCTACCCATACGTGCTTGGTCCGTCATAATGAGGTAAAATATCATTATGGCGTGTCGTGAGTGTTAGACACAAGCGTCATAGCCCTATATGAAAACTTCTTTCTTTTTCGGTTTATTTAGGTTTTCATATAGGGAGTCCACACGTATATATACACCGTCCTTTTCGGTCATAATGAGAAAAAATACCATTATGGCGTAACGTGAGCGTTAGACGCCAGCGTTGTAGCCTTGTATGAATTTATATTTTTCTAAATTGTTTCTAGGATTCATACAAGGAGTCTGACGAGTGTAGATACATACGAATATATGTTTATATATAGTTTAGCCTAAGAGGCTCCATTTTATTTGAGTTTGTGACTAGCCAGTGCTAGTCGTGAAATTGTCAGATTATGAATTGAGCGCTTTTGAGTTGACAATCATGCAGTATATTTTTCTATGAAATTAAAATGGGAATGCATAAATATTTTGTTATTAAATTATTTTTGTCCACTCACTCTAACGTTATTAAATGTCTTCCCCTGGGCCCTTTGTTTTAAAATGCCTAGTCTGCAGAGTTCGGATTGGATCTAGTAGGAGACGAGGCATAGTCACCCGTATTTCCACCACCTTTCACCAGTAGGTTACCTGTTTAGCCTACATGTGTTTTCTTACTTCCGCTAGTGTCTAGTAGCTCTGAATACTTGGGTTTAATGTATATATTTTTGGTTGTGGGTGAAGGCTTGTTGATATTTTAGAATATTTGACGAATGATGTATATTATCTTAGATAATGTTTATTATCATGTTGGTGGTGATTGTTTTTGGGGAGCACGAAGGCTCCAGAAGTTAAGGTTGGATTTGGAACCTTTAGACGTGTTCGCAGGTTTCTATTGGAAGGGTTGTCCATTTTCAAGGGGGTTTGTACCGAATTTTGCGGTAAATCTTTCCTTGGAGGTGGTCCCCGCACGATTTACTCCGGGTTCAGGGTGAAATTCGGGGCGGGTCGTGTCACCACCCCCAACTTCACAATTTGGGGAAACTCTCAACAGCAAAGTTGAAGTTTGAAGTAAGATGAACAACTTTAATACCTGAGGTTTCAATCAATTTTGGCCGGAACCAGCCGAAAACTGCCTCGAAAACAGTAACCCAAAATCAAACCCCAAAACCTGCAAATCCGGCACCCAAACTAGTTCTTTAGGTCACCAAAGAGGTATAAACATCTCTAGAAGAGAGCAAGACTCACCTAAACCTAGCCGGAATTCCCATCGAAAAAAAAAATCCGGCGATGCTAACTGAGCTTCACCTGCCCAACGCTCCTCCTCTAGTTCCAGGCATGGCGTCGCACCACCACAGGTGGAAAGAGGGTGGTTGTGCAGTCCAAAAGAGACCGATGGCAGCCAAATTGATGGCCGAACGGCAGACTTCCGGTCGGCAGAAATCCTGGCGTCTGTGAGGCGTCAGGAGCTCAGGAGAGGAAGAGAGAGAAGATAGAGAAGAGAGAAGAGAGAGGGGGCTGACTTTTTAGGGTTTCTAAAATTAACCCACACCCAATTTTCTACTTATACACTTTCCAAACCCGGAAACAAACTTCCTCTGATCATAACTTCTTCATATGACATCCGTTTCAGGCGTGCCATATGTCTACGAACTCGTATTGACAAACTCTACAACTTTTATGAAGGAAGTTTTTGAAGATAACTTACAAAAAATAAAGTCAACTTTTGGCCTCTTAAAAGTCGAAGCACCTTAAAATTTACTCCCGAAACTTCAACTTCGCACAAACTAAAGAATTTCCATAAATATTTCTTCATTAATTTTGAAAATAATATAAGAAAAATTGATATGAAAATCTAGGGTATTACACCCGTCTTCTTGCTCTGGCCACCCGGAGAGCCTGGTATGAACAACAAGAAAGATGAACTCAATAGCATGGACAATTAAGTCCGGTTGAAAGTGAAAGATAAGTCCGAGTGGAGAAGCCATCAGAGGGGGATTGAGGTTCAAAAGTGGTTTTGTATCTGCCGGGACCCGAAAAAAAAAACACTATGGACACCCGGAGCTATTTACATGAAAAAAGTCAAACAAATCTTGTAGGCAGCCCGACCGTACCGGCAACAAGGATTCATCGTCCGGGAGTAGTACGGGCATGACTCTATACCTCCTATGTGCACCCATTCGGCAGCTATTTCCACAGATAAGTCTCGTCTAAATTATGATTTTTATAATCTCGTTGATTTGTGAAAGTTCGTAATATTCTACTTGCAAGTCAACCTGTATATATATATGAGTATGCATGCTGGGCTGTAGGTTTTGGCATTCGACCGAGAGGCATTCCACCGAGAGAGAGGCATTCCATCGAGAGAAAGGCATTCCACCAAGAGGCATTCGACCGAAAAAGGCATTCCACCAAGAGATTGGCATTCCACATTCAATATTACACGATTGCATGAACCATTGTGCTTTTTGACAATTATTATGCCATAACAATACTTGGTTGGCCCCATAGTGTTGATCAACTAAACTATGTAAGCTGCTAATCGATCATTTGTTCATTGTGAAGGTACAACAATCCTCACCAGGCTGAGTAAGTTTTGAGGCCGGGTGTCGGGAGGGGCATTTTTTATCTTATTGGCGGACTTAAAGATTACGGTGAATATCAAGAAAAGTAAGACCCGGAATAAGCAAGACCCGTTCAACACACGTCTTGAGTACAGACTTAGGGGGACTGGGACCGAGGGTACCCGTTAATAAATAACTGGTCTATGGGCATTTTATATATCAAGTCCCACTCAAGACGTGTCTTGAACGGAAACTTGGGGGGACTTGTAGTCGGTAGTTAGAAGCTACCTTCCCCGCCCAGTCATGAAACTTGTAGACTGACATCCAAGCTACCTCGTCATGGTGAAAGATCATCGGTACCACGTCGGGAATATGCTCTCCCAAGCTCCACAAGAAGGCACCATAAGAAGATATATGTGTAGTTAGTCCCACATCGGAAACATGTAATAAGAAGGAAGGCTTCCCATATGTAGGATAGATGATGGATAGACTGAATCTCTCTCTCCCGATCCCAAAGGCCTATTGGCCATGATAGTTGATTCTAAAGTAGATGTAGCCATGTCCTCCAATGACATGGTGAACCACTATATGTCCTTGTGTCTCTTGTACATGATCGTCTTTTGTTTATATGTTCTACCATGATTCGACATAGTCTCCGAGATTATGCAGAAATACCTCTTATATTGAAAAAAACTAACACAAAAGATATGTATGTTGCTTGAACACATATCGACAAACTGATATACTCAGGAGAAGGACAAACACATATCGACAAACTGATATTCTCCATTGTATTATTATCTTCGTCTGACAATGTGAAGGATCGATCGATCTCAAGTTCTAAATGAATTCCTTCCTGAAAACGTTGTGTTGTGTAAATTATGATTTTAAATTTGTGTTTATTCAGTTTTTTTTTTAAAAAAAACTTTTTATTAATAACTCACACACCCTACATATGTCAATGAGATTTGAACTCATGACCTCAAATTTGTGTTTATTCAGTTCTTCTTGAGATTTTAAATTGTTTAACTTCAGAATTTCTGCAAGATAGTGAACAGTTTGCCGCATATCTTTCTCAAAGGCAAACCTACAAGTGTGAGAGAAGTGGTGATTTCTTGTTAGTAAATGTGGTTTGTATACTTTTAGCTTTAACATCTATAGAAAATTTCACTTAAGTCACTTTTTAAACATTTTTTTCTACACAAGTCCACCTTCATCTTTTTACCCATATAAGTCCACTTTCTGGTCTTGGCCCGTTACCTACCTTCTATGTTTTACCTAAAATACCCTTACCCTCCTTTCAAAATTAATTTAGATCACAAAAGCTGTGTGATCTCTATTCTGTCTCTCTCTCCCCTCTCTCTCTCTCTCTCCACGAACGAGAACCCAACGCCGGCATCGGAGGCTTCTGCATCTCCTCCGTCTGCCTACGTTTCATCGCCACCGTCCTCGTCAAGCTTACCGTCCTTGTCACCGGAGACAAAGAGTTAGCAACGCCGGCGCCGGAGGCTTCTGCATCTCCTCCGTCTGCCTACGTTTCATCGCCACCGTCCTCGTCGAGCTTACCGTCCTTGTCATTGGAGACAAAGAGTTAGCAACGCCGGCGCCGGAGGCTTCTGCATCTCCTCCGTCTGCCTACGTTTCATCGCCACCGTCCTCATCGAGCTTACCGTCCTTGTCGCCGGAGACGAAGAATTAGCTTTCTCTCATCAAATCGTCAGGTTCTCTCTCTCCCTCTTTGTAGTAGTGCTTTGATATTTCGTTGTGAATTGATTTGATATTGTGCTTCAATTTTCATCGATTAGTTTTGCTTGATTTAATGTTCACAGCATCAATTGGATTCAATTATGTTTTCCTGAACCTAAATCATGTTTATCTTATAGCTAGAAATTGTCGATTTTTCTCTAGATTACATGTGCACTGAAATATACTAATGCAGTTCATAAAAGTTACTCATACTGTTTAGGAAATGAACTCAAGGCACTGTGAGAATTCTGTGTTGACTGTGTTTGTGTAATGGATCACCTTGTTTTGCTGTTTTTTTTTATTACATTTAGTATGTTTTCGTAACTGTTATAGTGTTTTTACCATTAGGTGATAGTAGCTTTCTCGGATTGTGCTAGTACCTTCATATTAGACGCTTATTGTGTTTCCTATATTATGAATTTGCAGTGACATAGCCATGGATGCACAACCATATGCGAGGTGCACATATATGGATGAGACTTTTATGTTCTTTCTGGATATCAAGCATTCATTTAGTGATATAGTGAGAGAGATTTGTTTGGGTTTCAAGTCTTTGAAACATGGATCGTTTGACTTGAGGTATGCTTTTCCTGGGTATAATAGCTGTGTTTTATCGAATGATGTGGATCTGACACTAATGTGGAGGTGTATGTATGATTTTAAGTTGCAATCTGTTGACATTCTGGTGAAAGACTGTGGTTCTAGTAGTGTTTCTTCTGTGGTCACACATGCGGATGACTACTCTTGCATTTCATCGTCTATATCGGTACTTCCGAGTAGTATTGTTGATGGACCTGAGTATTTAGGCCATTATAGGCCAGAGTGTGCTAGGATCTACCTCACCAATGAATAGCAAGGGTTTATCAAGCATGAGGGACATAAGTTTGAAGGGGGGCTCTAGAGCTTAGGCAAAAGTTGACCAAATATGCTATTGAACTAGGATTTACCTTCAAGTTCAAAAGGAATAATGCTCAGCGGATAATTGCTGAATGTGCTAAGAGAGAATCGGAACATTGTAAGTGGCATGTAGGTGCTCTGAAATGCAACGTTAATGATTTCTTTTACATAAAGGAATTAGACAACAATCACACCTGTAAAGGTGTTTTGAGGGAGCAAACAAGTAGCCATTTAGGATCACATGTTGTCAAATCAGAGATATCAAATGAGTTGAAGGCGAATCCTACTCTTAAGCCAAGACAGATTATGGATCGTTTTAAGCATTCATTTGGATTAGATATTTCATATAGAAGTGCTTGGTATGCAAGGGAGTTGGCGAGGAAAGATGTCCATGGTGATGATGGCAATTCCTATTCTCAGTTGTTGTGGTATCGTGATGCCATTTTGGAAAGCAATCCCGGATCCTATTGCAGGGTTGAGATCAATCCTTTGACAAACCGTTTTGAACGTTTATTCATTTGTTTTTCGGGTTGCATTCAGGGGTTTCAGTCTTGCATTCCTCTTCTTTTTGTCGATGCTGCACATTTGAAGAGCAAGTATAAGGGTTACATGCTCTGTGCTACTGGAAAGAATAGAAACCAAGGTGTGTTTTAATTTTCTGTTATGTGTTCAGTAATAGTAGCTTTCCCTTGTTGCAGAAGTATATTTTCTATACTTTGGTAGTATATTTATGTTTCTTCGGTAGTATCCAAGCATATTTTGTGTTGTTAATGTGTTTTGTGCTCGGTATCTTTATTTTGCAGAATTCTTCCTTTTTGCATTTGCTATTGTAGATTCCGAGAACAATGCAAATTGGAAATGGTTTTTTTATCATCTCTACAACATCTTGTCAACCCAAGGGAGAATTGTGACTTTTGTCACGGATCGAAATGGTGGACTCTTGAATGCAGTGGCTAGTGTTTTCCCTGACTCTCCTCATTCTTATTGTTACTACCACCTGAAGGAGAATGTTAGAGCTTTGTACAGAAATCTTTTTGGTTATTTTGTTGACAAGGTTGTGGAGGAATTCATGAAAGTTGCATATTCTCCTACAATAGCAAGCTACAACTTCAATTTACAGAATCTGAAGAGAGAAGGTGGGCAGCCTATTGAATCGTTTCTAACACACCTTCCTCTAGACAAGTGGTGTAATGCCTTCTTTAGAGGATCAAGGTATGGTGAAATGGCGAATAGCATTGCTGAATCATTTAATAGTTGGTGTGGCCCTTTGTGTGAACTTCCTGTTTTTGATTTTCTTGAAGGTTTGAGGGTTAAGGTCATGGAGAACATGTGTGAGAGAAAGGTTGAGTGCAAAAAGTGGAACACTGTGTTGTGTCCTCCAATGGAGGCTTTGTTGAAAAAGTTTATGGATGTGGGGCGTCATTGGTCAGTTAGCATGTCCAGTGAGACTCTTTTGAAGGTTCATGCTGAAAAATCGGTTGTTGTTGATCTTGAGAACGACACTTGTTCTTGCCATCAATGGCAAATCAACTCATTCCCATGTTCACACGCTCTTGCTGCCATCCAGAAAGTTGGAGATCTACCTGTGTATGCCTACATTAATTACTTTCACACTTGCCAAAGCTACATTGAGGCGTACGCGCATGGTATTCAGCCAATACCTAATATTGACAAGTTTTATGTGGATGCAGCAACTTCATCTGCAGTTGTGCAGCCTCCCTTGGTTAGGAGGCCATCTGGTCGGCCAAAATCAGTTCGTATAAAGTTGGCTGCAGATGGTGGGACGAGGAGAGCAATCAGGTGTGGTCGGTGTGGTTAGTTAGGGCGCCACAACAAGGCAACATGCATAGCACCAATCTGAAGCTCTGAGCATATGGAGTAGATTTTTACAATATAAGTAGTATCTTTTGGTTACAGATGTAGTAGCTTTTGTTTGTATTGGCAGTAGTTTTTATTTGCATTTGACAACACAAGGAGTAGCATTCTTTGACACAGAGAGTAGATTTGGAGTACATTGGGAGTGGTTTTTACATCCAGTCAAAGCTTTTTTACTTTGCCGCAGTCACATTGTGAAACTTTGTTATTATTCATATAGCTTGCTTCATTGTATTGACCATATTAGCGCATTCCGGTGATTGCAAATTTTACTTGTTATGGTTTCGAAACCAACTTTGTCGCATTTTTTATAGTTTCAGTTTCAATATATTTTTTAGACGTGTTTAGTATCTTTTGATAACTGCTATAGCAGCTTTCTACAAGAAGGGTACAAAATGTGCTTTCCATAATATGGTTTTGTTCAAGGAACAAGGAAGCTACTACCAAGGAACAAGAAAGCTACTATCAAGGAACAAGAAAGCTACTATCAAGGAACAAGAAAGCTACTATCAAGGAACATGAAAGCTACTACCAACGAACAAGAAAGCTACTACCAACGAACAAGAAAGCTACTACCAAGGAACACGAAAGCTACTACCAAAGAACACGCAAGGAACAAGAAAAGATACTACAAAGACACAGTAGCCTTTCATATTTCACAGTATCACACAGTCAGTATCATAGCAACTACACAGTAGCCCTTCACAAAATCTACTACCAATGAAACAGAAAAGATACTACAAATCAAAAAATACAAAGTTGTTCAAATAATCTTGCTATTCCTTGTTCTGCCCTTTTGATAATCAAAGTCTTCTGCCTGCAGTAGTCTTCCTTCTCTTATTCTTGATTCGATCAACCATTGAAGTTTTCTTAACATCCTTCTTCCTTTTCTTGTTCTTCTTCTCATTAACCGGTTCTTCCTCATTAACTGGTTCCTCCTCCTCATTAGTTGCTTCCTTCTCATGAACTGTTTCCTCCTCCTCATTAACTGCTTCCTCCTCCTCATTAACTGTTTCCTCCTCATGAACTGGTTCCTCCTCCTCATTAGTTGCTTCCTTCTCATGAACTGGTTCCTCACTAACAGTAGCTTTTTCCATGCTTTGGTTTCTTCTTGGTACATGAATTTTGTCTGCTGTGCGCTTCACCCGTCAATTCGTAGTGCTTGGACTCTTTACACCATTATCATCTCCATCATCCCCATCACCCTTACCTTGATTACTATCTTCATCATCCCCATCGCTTCCATCTTCCATTTCTTTCTGTGAACTCAACATATCCCTCTTTTTAAGATCCGTCTTCAGCTTCTTCACTTTGTCTTCCAAATCTTTAATCTTCTCCAAGTGCTTCAGGTTGTTTATCTTGAGTGTGTCTCTCTCTTTCTCCACTTTTTCATACATGTTCCACTTTGTCAGCACCTTCTTCTTCAATATTTCCACCTTCCTTGCTTCCAAAACATAATTTTCATGCATCTTGGTTAACTTTTCCCAAAACACCTCATTCTTCTCCTTTAACTTCTCATTTTCAGCAGTCAACTTCTGAAGCAGGTCCTGTGCCTTGTTGCACTCTTCTTGGGTGGAATTTGGCTGAGCTGTTGTTTCTTCCAAGGAGCCTATTAATTCCCTCATCCTCTCCTGCGCTCTTTCTCCGTTGTTCCGCATTTCTTCAGAATTGACATTCATCTATACCATGGAACAAGAAAAAATAAAATAAAAATACAATAAAGCTACTACCAACGTACAAGAAAGCTACTACCAAGGAACAAGAAAGCTACTACTAAGGAACAAGAAAGCTACTACCAACGAACAAGAAAGTTACTACCAAGGAACAAGAAAGCTACTACCAAGGAACATGAAAGCTACTACCAAAGTACAAGAAAGCTACTACCAACGAACAAGAAAGCTACTACCAAGGAACAAGAAAGCTACTATCAAGGAACATGAAAGCTACTACAAAAGTACAAGAAAGCTACTACCAACGAACAAGAAAGCTACTACCAACGAACAAGAAAGCTACTACTACCAAGGAACAAGAAAGCTATTATCAAGGAACATGAAAGCTACTACAAAAGTACAATAAAGCTACTACCAACGAACAAGAAAGCTACTACCAACGAACAAGAAAGCTACTACCAACGAACAAGAAAGCTACTACCAAGGAACATGAAAGCTACTACCAAAGTACAAGAAAGCTACTACCAACGTACATGAAAGCTACGACAAAGGAACAAGAAAGCTACTATCAAGGAACATGAAAGCTACTACCAAAGTACAAGAAAGCTACTACCAACGAACAAGAAATCTACTACCAACGAACAAGAAAGCTACTACCAAGGAACATGAAAGCTACTACCAAAGTACAAGAAAGCTACTACCAAGGAACAAGAAAGCTACTACCAACGAACAAGAAAGCTACTACCAAGGAACATGAAAGCTACTACCAAAGTACAAAAAAACTACTACCAAAGTACAAGAAAGCTATTACCAACGAACAAGAAAGCTACTACCAAGGAACATGAAAGCTACTACAAAAGTACAAGAAAGCTACTACCAACGAACAAGAAAGCTACTACCAACGAACAAGAAAGCTACTACCAACGAACAAGAAAGCTACTACCAAGGAACAAGAAAGCTACTATCAAGGAACATGAAAGCTACTACCAAAGTACAAGAAAGCTACTACCAAAGAACAAGAAAGCTACTACCAACGAACAAGAAAGCTACTATCAAGGAACATGAAAGCTACTACCAAAACATAATTTTCATGCATCTTGGTTAACATTTCCCAGAACTCCTCATTCTTCTCCTTTAACTTCTCATTTTCAGCCGTCAACATCTGAAGCAGCTCCTGTGCCTTGTTGCACTCTTCTTGGGTGGAATTTGGCTGAGCTGTTGTTTCTTCCAAGGAGCCTATTAATTCCCTCATCCTCTCCTGCGCTCTTTCTCCTTCGTTCCGCATTTCTTCAGAATTGACATTCATCTATACCATGGAACAAGAAAAAATAAAAATAAAAATACAATAAAGCTACTACCAAAGTACAAGAAAGTTACTACCAAGGAACAAGAAAGCTACTACCAACGAACAAGAAAGGTACTACCAAGGAACAAGAAAACTACTACCAAAGAACAAGAGGAACAAGAAAGCTACTATCAAGAAACATGAAAGCTACTACCAAAGTACAAGAAAGCTACTACCAACGAACAAGAAAGCTACTAACAAGGAACATGAAAGCTACTACCAAAGTACAAGAAAACTACTATCAACGAACAAGAAAGCTACTACCAACGAACAAGAAAGCTACTACCAAGGAACAAGAAAGCTACTTTCAAGGAACATGAAAGCTACTACCAAAGTACAAGAAAGCTACTACCAACGAACAAGAAAGCTACTACCAAGGAACAAGAAAGCTACTTTCAAGGAACATGAAAGCTACTACCAAAGTACAAGAAAGCTACTACCAACGAACAAGAAAGCTACTACCAACGAACAAGAAAGCTACTACCAAGGAACATGAAAGCTACTACCAAAGTACAAGAAAGCTACTATTAACGAACAAGAAAACTACTAGTAGTAACAAGAAAGCTACTACCAAGGAACATGAAAACTACAACCAAAGTACAAGAAAGCTACTACCAACGAACAAGAAAGCTATTACCAACGAACAAGGGAAGCTACTACCAAGGAACAAGAAAGCTACTATCAAGGAACATGAAAGCTACTACAAAAGTACAAGAAAGCTACTACCAACGAACAAGAAAGCTACTACCAAGGAACAAGAAAGCTACTATCAAAGAACATGAAAGCTACTACCAAAGTACAAGAAAGCTACTACCAACGAACAAGAAAGCTACTTCCAACGAACAAGAAAGCTACTACCAAGGAACAAGAAAGCCACTATCAAGGAACATGAAAGCTACTACCAAAGTACAAGAAAGCTACTACCAACGAACAAGAAAGCTACTACCAACGAACAAGAAAACTACTACCAAGGAACAAGAAAACTACTACCAAGGAACAAGAAAGCTACTACCAAAGTACAAGAAAACTACTACCAACAAACAAGAAAGCTACTATCAAGGAACAAGAAAGCTACTACCACAGTACACGAAAGCTACTGACTGTTATAAAGCAACTGTATATGTTATGAAAGTGTACTACTCATGTTACTGAAAGATACTGACTATGTAGTGAAAATCTACTGAACCTAATATGAAAATCTACATCTAGTGAAAATTACCCATTCTCCAAATGATGGTGTTTCAAGTTCTTCCATGTATATTTCTCCATCTTTCAATGACTGCAGTTCAAGCACATTTGGTTTTCTGTCTACTTCGCGTGCTTCAATCATATCCTATCATCATTATAGACATAAAATGGTTGATCCATTTGACTTTGAGAGTTATAAAAAGAAAGTAAAGACTGAAGGAACATAGACTACCTCCAGCTGATCATTAGTCAGCTCTACCAATGCTTTATGCATTTCCGACAGTGACCACCGTGCAAACGTTGGTGTATAGAACAGATTTATGCTGTTTAATCCACCAACATATGTTTTATCACCCAACTAATACTGTAGATTATGAAGAATCAAATCAGTTATAAGCTAAAACAGTTACTATCAACGAATAATAAAACTACTATCATAGACTACAAAAGCTACTGCCAACGAATGCAACAACTACTATCATAGACTACAAAATCTACTGTCGTATAAGCTACAAATGCTTACCATCATAAGCGGTAAACAACCAAATAATGCCACATCTTTGTCCTCCTTCTTCTTGCTTAGGCCTTGATGGAGATAATCCAAAATTATTTGCGCCCAATTGTAATTTTTCAGAGTCATGTCATATGTGCACGTCTCCACCAACTTCCATGATAATGTGCTACCCAAGCCACAAAAAAAGAAGGTAGCAAAGATGCTCATTGTCAAAAGGCATACTACATCCCTTGGTTTTTGCTGCTTCTTGTCATGAATAGCCACTCTCAATGCATCATCAATCATCACCTTTGTTACTTTATCTCCTTTAAAGTACGTATTGATGATGAAGTTACCCTCAAGCTTAGTGATATGGGCAGCAACGTTTAACATCAACCCTTCATTTGGCACGCCAAATATGTTGGATACATCATCGACTGATATTATCCGTAGCCGCTCCCCAAACATAAAGCCTTTCTGTTCCACATTGTAGGCGTTTATCATCCTTCTAATATCTTCGTCGGCCTTCTTGCAGTCTTTCTTCTTCATCCCTAGCTCCATGATAAAAGATCTTCATGAAGTTCCAAAAAGGTGAATGATTCATCAACCTTGTTTTTGTGTGGTCATGTAGAACATTGCGGTACTCCTCCATTGTGACATACCATGGGTGTAAACTTGCTCTATACTGTGTCTTTACTATGTCTTTAGTTTCAGCCATTATAACCTGAACAACTATCAATAAAACATGAGAGACAAGTTAAGGAATATGAACGCTACTACTACGAAAAGCTACTGCCAAGGAAGTAGAAAGCTACTACTACGAAAAGCTGCTACATAATACCACAAAAGCTACTTCCAAGGAAGTAGACAGCTACTGTCAAGGAATAAGAAACTTACTACTACGAAAAACTACTACACAATACCACAAAAGCTACTGCCAAGGAAGTAGAAAGCTACTACTACGAAAAGCTACTACATAATACCACAAAAGCTACTTCCAAGGAAGTAGACAGCTACTGTCAAGGAATAAGAAACTTATTACTACGAAAAACTACTACACAATACCACAAAAGCTACTGCCAAGGAAGTAGAAAGCTACTACTACAAAAAACTACTAAACAATACCACAAAAGCTACTTCCAAGGAAGTAGACAGCTACTGTCAAGGAATAAGAAACTTACTACTATGAAAAACTACTACACAATACCACAAAAGCTAATGCCAAGGAAGTAGAAAGCTACTACTACGAAAAACTACTAAACAATACCACAAAAGCTACTGCCAAGGAAGTAGAAAGCTACTGTCAAGGAATAAGAAAGTTACTACTATGAAAAACTACTACACAATGCCACAAAAACTACTGCCAAGGAAGTAGAAAGTTACTACTACGAAAAACTACTAAACAATACCACAAAACCTACTGCCGAGGAAGTAGAAAGCTACTACTACGAAAACTACTACATAATTCCACAAAAGCTACTGCTAAATTGGTTAAGTGGTGTTCATCATCTGGAGTTACACTAGATCCCTGCATTTCTTAGCAAATCCAGTACAGTTCAAATCGCCATTCAAACACTAATTCATGTAAACAAAGTCTAAAAGGGATCGGAAACTTACGTCACAGAAACAGAAACGGATGAGGCCGAGATCGGCGATGGTGATCACTGTGATAGAGGGAGACGACGAGATCGGCGACGGTGATCACTGTGACGGAGGGAGGCGACAAGATCAGCGACGGTGGTGGTCACTGTGATGGAGGGAGGCGACGAGATCGGCGACGGTGATCGGCGAGAGCGGTAGGGAGAGAGAGAGAGAGAAAGTTGCTTTTCGGACGAGTGTGGGTGGATGGAGAGAGAGGGTGGAGATTAAGTCGTGATGGTAGATGCGTAATTAAGTTGAAAGCTGATACCTAACATGGAAGGATATTTGGGGTGGACTTGGATGGACTGGACTTATATGGATAAAAATGTTGAGGTGGACCTATGTGGGAAAAAAATGTGTCATAGTGGACTTATATGTAATTGACCCTAACATCTATTGCCAGTGGTAATTGAATTCGAGCCCTTTCCGGTTTAGTGTTTCAACTTATTTCAATAAAACTCTTTTATTAATATACATCATGTAGGGTTTGGGAATGGGCTTGGGCTTATGGGCCTAGGTCTAGAATCAAGCCCACAAAAAAGTCAGTTTTGGAATTGGGTTGTTGAGCCTGATTTCAAACTGACTCTGGCTTAAACTGCAGTGTCGAGATAGCTTAGCAGACTGTGCAAGCTAGCTGTAGTTAAATGGATTCATGAAGCTTGGAGTACCGCAATTGAGGGTCTTAGCTCTAGTTTTATGTTTCTCTGGTATCTGGATTTTTATCAAGTTTAATCATCTGCTAAGCTCACTTGAATAAGTGAGCTAATTGTCTAATGTAATGGTGCTTTAATGCCATTCTAGCATGAGTTTATTAATGAAATTTTTAGGGCTGCTGCCCTTTTTCCCTTCAAAAATACATCATGTAAATCCTCCACTGATCTCAGCTCTAGGTATTGAAATTTATTTGTTGATAATTCCTATTCGAATTTCCTTCAAAGTCCAAGCATGTGAAATAAATTTACTTTTAGGGAAGAACACTGCAGCTTCAAAGAAGATCAAAGCGATATTAATGGGTTACTAGACTACTTTAGTAGGATGACTCTATGAATGTTATTTTCTGTTGGGAAGTTCCACATTTTCAATTCAAATAGTATTGTAAGTGATTTTATCGAAGAAAAACCTCTCTCTCTCTCCTTCCACATAACCTAAACATAAGTATCAGTGTTTCCTCTCTTTTTTTCAACAGGTAAAGCCATACGGCAATTTCATTGATACGCAAGCTAGAATGGCACGGATACATGTCTTCCATTGCCAAACATTTTGGCAAGTTAAGGACGTGGCATGCTAGCACCATTCATTACAAAGATTTCGTTCACTTATTTCTAGCAGAAAAACAAGAAATACTAGACACACAAATGCTGAGGTTCCTAACAAAAAGAATAACTGTAAATAGACTAGTTAAATACTTAAAACATTGGACTACGGCAAAAAATCCTCTAGCCCAACTTAGAAACCAAAACAACCTTAACAGAAAGCCCAGCTGAAGGTTGACCAAGTGCCAACCACCACCAAAACCACCCTCCCTCGCCGACCGCTGCCCGTCGTACACTGTCTTCGTCGCTACTTCCACGAAATCCCACAGAGTTGCCCAACAACGTCACCATCACAGTCTGACAAGATCTACAACAGCGACACAAACACCAGCAAACTCGAAGCCCGTTGGATCCTCACCACCATTATCAATCTGCCCAACCGTCTTAGCCTCACTGTGAGCCACAAGATCTGGAAATTTCAGATGAAGAAAAGCAAAATCAGGAAAGCGATCGGCGAATCCGACCACGCCTTACAATACGGTTGCCCTGGAAAAACCTTCAACCAACGACTCTTGCCGGTCTTCCTCTCTCAAGCTTCCTGTCAAATTTCAAATCCCGTCCGGTAGCAAAACCATGAGGCATCGGCATGGCCAAGAGGCCAGCCTTAACCTAAGGCCGCCACCGGACAAGATAGTTTTGCAGATGAGTTGAGAGTTGCCGCCGCTCTCTTTAGGGTTTACAAGCACTGGGGTCTCTAACTTGTAGTATCAGTGTTTCCTTGATTGATGTTTAATGGGACTTTTTCTATTTTCATTTGTAGTTATCGATATGTTCATTTGGTACTTTCCTCCCTTGCAAGAGTGTTCAACTGTTCATCATTGGCCCTAGGTGTTTATTTCCAGGGAATGTATTCTCCAAAGATGGTCTAACAGCATTTTTGTAATTAATCTTCAGCTGCTGCTATTGTCATTCAAGTTAATGTTTCATTTGCTTGTTATTGTCCTCTCTAGTTCTATTCTACTCATGTTGTTCTCTCTGTGTCCATAGAATGACTATGCGCAGGTGTGTACAACTGAAGCCTTTAAGTATATGTCATATACATAGACCGGCCTTCCTACCGGACTTCCTTTGCTACCACCAGCGACCTTTAAGTATATGTCATATATATATTCTAGATCATGCTGGAGTTGATTACACTTTCATGATCAATCTGGAGTCAACTATTGTTACATGACTCCTGTAGACACTTCCTACACTTACATGATATATTATAGACTCATTAGACGGTTCAAGTATGATTTAGAGTATTCCAATGTGGCATTATTGTTAATCCTAGTGAATGTGCATTATTGTTTTAACATTATGCAATGCTGAACTTGTTGCACAGGATTAACAAGGTAGTCTAAATCAATAGTTAACTTCTGTGGCAGTCTGGCACAGATTGTGGAAAACAATAGTTGCCCAGGAAAAGTGCACATTCACTACTAGAGGGTACGTTTCAAGGTGAGTTGAAAGGCATTTCTTGTTCACATGCTTAAGTATGAAGATAGTGCTCATGTGTTCTGTGACTGACCAATTGCTGCTGAAATTATCTCAGCCCCTCCATGAAATATGAAGTTTGTACGTCTTTTATGTATTTTCGTTGTATGTCCAAAGCATGAATTTATCAATTCAATCTCAGAAAAAAAGCTCATCAAGTTGGTGTTCCTAGAAGACTTGGGTATCTTCATGTACATGCCATAATACTTGGCCAGGAATCTTACTTCAGTTGGCATGGATTGATGTGTTGACAATGTTGGGATGAAGGGAGGGTTCATTCAAGCAGACAAATATATAGATTAATAGATAGCTTTCAAATATGACTTTTTGAATTTGTGGGAGGCATCCGGCGACCAGTAATTTAACTCGAACATGATTCCCTTCAGCACAGTCAAGATTTATTAATGTTGATCCCTTCAGCACAGATGAGATCCCTATTGCCCTTCAATTTAGTTAATAGGATATGTCTCTTTACTGTAACGAAACAAAAGAGAGCAACCAACATATACTATATAGAAATTCTGGTTCAAGTTTGAGCTTCTTAACTGCCATGACATTCAACACAGAGACTCTATACTTTATAGTCTATACTCTATACCATAAATTTGAACTTACCTATGCTTTGGGAAAGTCAATAGAAAGAGTATATACAAGATATCAGTGTTTGAGAAATGTAAGACAGAGGTGTTACATTTGCCTACAACTCATCCACTACCACAGGTAGAAAGAAAACTAAGGTTGCAACAGAGAAAATGTAGCTAAACTTAAACATATGTACGTTTATCCAAAGTAAATTTAGTACTTTACCACCCTTTTGACCCTCTTCAGAAGCAAAAGGCTGTGTCCGGACTCCTGAGCTATATATGTTTTCTGGTCTTTCTGTGCCGGCAGTCCATGCCACATGGGGAAATTCAATCAGTTAATTTGTTGAGGCTCTTTTGCGATTTGCTTTTGAGGGTCGAGACATTTTGCAGTTATTGTCTGCGATCTTAGATTATCCACCCTCCTATTAGATACTTCGGCCATCTCCCAAAGTTCAACCTCATTGCTTAGTGAGATTACTAAATCACACAATAAAGAACCAAAACTCTTTTCCTACGTTGTGCTGTTTCTTTCTAGAATTATGAACCGGAGACATATAATTGCCATGGAGCTTTACCAACGAATATACCAGAGGTTGGATTCTACCTTATTCCCGAAGGTACTCCTAAATGGTAAGCTCAGAGATTTGAGGATGGGAGTTTCAGATGCACAACCGGTGCACAAGGCTTTATATTTTCTCCCAACCACATTCAGTAACCTGAGAACTACCTTCAATGCTCTTGAAACCAAATGGACTGTGAATAAGCTTATCTCCGTGTGTGTGGATGAGGAAAATAGAATTCGTAATGAGGCTAGACCATCTACTACAGTCAACTTGGTGGTTTGCTGAACCTTGTTCTTATTCTTCTTCTTCCACTTTTTCCACCAAGTTGACTGCAGTAGATGGTCCAGCCACATTACGAAATCTATTTCCTTCATCCACACACACAGAGACATGCTTGTTCATAGTCCATTTGGTCTCAAGGGCATTGTAGGTAGTTCTCAGGTTACTGAATGTGGTTGGGATTGGAGAGAATATAAAGCCTCATGCACCAGTTATGCATCTGAAACTCCCATCCTCAAATCTCTGAGCGTACCATTTAGGAGTACCTTATGCATAATATGCTCCCTAACACTCCTAGCTCCATCATATACTTAAGTTCATGGAACTCTTTATTAAGCCTTGCACCTTCAGCCTCCTCACTTTCCTCAAATTTCTCAGCAATAGCAGCCATGTAGTCTACTGCATCATCAGGTTCCTCTACAGACCCTCTCACAATCCTAGACATAGTCCACCTAATCACACTTTTTGCCATCCTATTGGTCCTGTGCCATTCATAGTAATGCCATGAGTCATCTGTCGAGCTATTTTATTTTAACTCTCCTTCAAGTTTAGGATTTAACAAACAGTAATATATGTTCTGATGCATCCCATGTAGAATTCTTTATCATTTATCCACCTCCTATAGTTACAGAATCACAGTCATAACCAATCATGACTGTATTTTGGGATTTGATTATGGGCCTAGAACTTAAAACAAAAGGATTAGGGCCTTGTAAAAACAGATTAAGCATGCTTTTAAGCCTGTTGATTAAGTTTTTGGTTTAAAAAAAATATTTTTCGAAAAACCTGTTCTTGACTGAATACCAAAAAACTTTTGCGATTTGTGATTTTGTAAAAATCCTGCAGCTCTGATACCATTATCAGATGGTAATCAGAATCCTAACAAAACCATCTAATAACTTTATTTTGAATCTATTTACAACATCACAAACACACAATTATGAAGAACAAGAACATTCTGCAGATTTAGAATTTTCCTGGAATAACCAGGAACATACCTTAGTTCGACCTCCAATCTTCCTTGACTGCTATCTTCGATGATGACACCATTGTGATGAACTTTTGAATTGGCTGCGCACACGAACAAGAGATGGATGCAGGTCTTCGGTGTTTCTGTATCAAGCAGCACTATGGCCTATGGGAATGCCAAACTCAATGCAAAAGCGATAAAGAACACAGGAACCTAGCCTCCTTTATATAATGATCAAAATTGGATTCAATCCTATAACTGAATCCTTATTCAACTCAATATTAACATCTGAATAGGCCTTATTCAATCACAATACATATATCATACTTCTTGTTGAATGAATCCATATCCTATCTGACAATGACTTCAAGTCTTAGACTGTTTGAGTCCAAAAATATTCTTACACCGAATACCATCTACTTCTATGAAACTCTTACTCCTCCCGAAATGTCTACAAGGATGTGATAAAAGGAGACTTGCAGCGTGCAGTTGCAACCTCATTATGCAAAACACCATTTTCAATTCATATCAGAAATTAAAATCCTGGTATAGGCAGGATAATGCATGCTTATCTTCAGCACTTAATACATGAAGAGGGAGCATAAACATGTTGTGCTTTGAACTTGATGTTCAAAGAGAAAAACAATAATTTAGGGTATTATGTTTCTGCAAGATAAGCAAATGAAGATGGTCACTTCAATGACTTGCCTATATTATGAAAGGTGTTGCTTTTGTGGTTTTGCCGATATAGCAGCTGGTGCTAGGGGGTGACTCTTCCCGTTTGGTTTATGATTCACCTAATTTCCTACATCGGAATTCACGAGAGGTCTTCATATGCATATTTTCTCTGTTTTGAAAATCAAAGATATCGTCGATAAACTGTGGTTCTCTAGTTATTTACCTGGGGACTCGATACACAAAGCAGCATTCTTCGTGCAAGTTGATGCGTCAATCAGTCTCCATATAGAGGTTGTGTTTCACTATAGTCTTATCATGTGTACTACTAACAGTACCAAGACATAGGAGTATCTCAATTTGTTTCCTGCAGCAAGTTATCAATGGACGATAGACCTTACATGAGTAAGATTACAAGTTCCAGTAGAGGAATGAGAGAGAATGAAACCATCTTAATCTTTTTCCTTTGCTCCAGCTGTTGGTCAGTAAATCACAGAACGGCAACCGTCATTAGTTGGTATCATACAACCAACATGTTCCTCAGACAGGAAGGGTGCAAAGAATGCATCAGGGTGAACTCACACGAAACCAACATGTTCCTCAGACGAGAAATTCAAAAGGGTGCAAAGAACGCATCAAGGTGAACTCACACGAAACCAAAAATTTCTATATTCAACTATAAAATGTGGCATTGATGTGAATGCAATCACTTGTGTACTGTAAAGAACATATGTTGAGAACAATTATGTACATAATAAGCTATATGAACGAAATGAACAATTATCATAAAGAACATGGTTTTATCATGATTTAGTAACACCATCTTCATCATCATCTTCGATATCCCAGCTCAAATCCTCCTCTTCCTCTGCAGCACTAAGCCTCTTATGCAAACCGACTCTACTTGTGCTCCCAACACCCTCCCCCTTCTTCTCATCACTGCTCCCAATATCTTCAATCTCATCCCACCCTAGATCTTCTTCTCCCGGCATCGAGGGCTGGCTCGAAATAATCGAGATATCACTCTCTTTGCAAGAATCCGATTTCACCTCTGACTTGTCACTGCTTACAGACTGCCTCGGCACAATTTCAACACCCGCAGCATCATCAGAATCTCTCACCACTACACCACTATGTTCTCCCTTCTCCAACTCCACACTCCCACTAGGACCAGAAACCTTCTTCTCTTCCTCCTCCTCCTCTACATCGTCATCGAAATCCCAACTCAAATCCTCTTCCTCATCGGATATCGCACTCTTCACAAGCTTAGCTCTAGCATCCTCCACTTCCTTCAACTTATACACCCTATAAAAGTACCTACTCCAGAAGCTCCCATCATCAACCTTACCAGGCACAATCTCCTCATGAATCTCACCAATCACTCCATTCTCCCTCATCAAATTCGCAATCTCCTCGGCTTTCGCCTCCAACACAAACCCTAATTTCCACTCCCTATAGCTCTCCGAATCCTCCGGCTCCTCCAAGTAAGTACTCACACTACTCTGAATCGCCCTAACCTGAGCTTCAAACCTACTATACTTCCTCAAACCACTACCACTACTACTCAATCTCCTATCATTATTTTCAGAGTTATTATTATTATCAGATTCAACACCATCAATCTTAATAGCTGCCCTACCGTGAGAGATGATCTCCGCCGTCGACTTCCACACCGTGCTCCCGATGTCGTCGATCGCCTGCCCCACCGACTCCAGCGACACCTGAGCCACCGACGCGCCGACATCGAGCGAAGCAGGGAGCTCCTTCACGGCGCGTGAGGCCACCTCCCGGATCACCGCCGTCTCCTTCTTCAGCCCGGAGCCGAGCTCCGCCAGATCGCGGCGGTAGGTCTGCAGCACCGACTCGGACTTGGTCGCGAGGGTCGTCATCAGACCTCCAAAGCTCCACGCGCCGGTGGTATGGGAGTTCGAGTCCGGAGTTTGCTCTGGGTCGGGGCTGGCGACGTCGTCGGTTTGGAAGAGGGAGGTTGAGTCGTCATCGGAGGGATCGGGATCGTCGGAGAAGACGGACTTGAAGAAATCCATGATATCGGAATAAAAGGCCGGCGGTGGCGATCAGAGTCCAAGATGAGTCGGGTGTCCTCGAACACCTTATCAATCGTACATATAGGGTGCCGTAACGAGAAATAAATATTTCCTTTTTATTTTGATTTTGATTTTCCAATAATTGATTACGATTTAAGTTAAGAACATATTTAATAGATAGACTAAAAAAAGTGATTACACCAGAGAGAGAGAGTTTGTAAATTATTTAAGAATATATTTAATAGATAGACTAAAAAAAGTGATTGCACCTGAGAGAGAGAGTTTGTAAATTATTAAAAAATTAAAGACAAAATGGTAATTACAAAGTCATCCAAACCGGGTGACAGTAGCGTAAATCAACAGAAAAATAAAAAGTAAAATTGTAATTCAGACAGTGATAGGATTGTAATTATAACGTAAGTGAGGACAGAATCGTTATTTCCATAGACATGATAGCAAATTCGTGATTAAACAAGACACATGAACAAAAATGTAAGTACACAAAGGCCTTATGAATAGTGCAAGCAGCTTGCGCGTCCTTTACTATATAGGGATATGTCCATATTAGTGTCAATTGGTTTCTTTCTTGGGGCTAAGGATTTAATACACATGGAAATGTGTTAATATTTCCTTTGAAAAGCTAATTGGAATAATCTCTACTTCATTAATGAAATGAAATAAAGCTATTAATATCTGAGAAAAAAAAAATTAGTAATACAGAATCCCAAAAGGGTCGGGCAGTCGGGCACCATGTAGTCAATTCAATTTATGTAAATGGGTAAATGTTTTTTAGTTTATGAGATTGTTAGCGATCAAGACTCGAAAATAGATGCCGATTTAAGTTGTTATTTTGTAAAAAGAGTCGCTTGTTTTCTTTTAAAAAAAAAATTAGTCGCTTATGGTCTATAGGGTTCGTTACACCCATATCTCTATCTCGATGTAACAATGTTGGGTATGAACCTCTCACATATGAACTGTAATGCGCCAGCTGACATGATTTAACGACTCTTCTCAAATTTTGAATTACTTCAATTTGAAGTAAGTTGGAATTGCTGCCACAAACCCTAACTTGATCCTTTTGAACTAAACCTTAAAATGTCACAAGTGATTATATTTAAAAACGTTAAACCCCTGTGTGGAGGCTCCAAAAGAGTTTTTGGCTATTCACATCGAAGCATTTGTGACATTGAATAGTATCTTGTGATCAACGGAAATAAAGTATCTTGGTTAATTGATCATAATATTAAGAAAAAAAGTGTGATATATGATATATCCGGTCTGAGTTGATGTCTTTTCTGATTTTCGAAAAATACAGCAACCATTTCTAGCGACCAATTTGCCTTAAAAATGGCACATTTTGCCAACAAACCATTCATCCGATAGTCAGCTTTACTGACAAACCTTCGTCTTCCGTCGGTAAAGCTCATTTTCTGCAGGTTCTCTGAATCATACTCCTATAGTCCTATAGATTGTGGCCACCTGCAAGAACCAACCTTTGATGTAGACATGCAGTCCATCTCACATCAAACTACAAATTCTCAGGTCTGGTGGATTTGTATGATCAATCAAGTAATGAAAAATCTTCAAATGGAAAAACCTGTGGAAGAAGCAACTATAGAATAAAAACTCATACTGTGATCAAAATCACCCAATAACAACCACACCACTTTTACAATAATGTGTGTATTGAATAGAATTTCCTTCTTTTCTTTTTTAATTCAACAAGATTACAAGGGGATACAGATCTTGATAGTGCATTGAAACCATCATGTTCTATGAGTTCCTTCTTTGTTCTCTCTTTTTTGTTTGGCAAACAGTGTTTGTCAGAAGATCGTTACAATAGAAGCATTAAAATTCAAACATAGGACTTTGGAAGAAAGGCAACTAGGAGATACAAACTAGTGGCCAAGATTAGGTTGTTGGGTTACTAATTCAATTTCCTTGATGATTAGCTCCTTTTCCTCTTCAAATTGGTCATCTTCATCACCTGCTCGAAAACCATAAATCAGCAACAATAACAAGGACATGAAATTTAGATTTTCATAATCTTTTGTGGAGCTCAATCACATTTCACTACAGCTGATGATGGCCAGAAAAATATCACCTTTTCCAGCAGAAAGATTCTGGAGCAACTCTGTCAATTTTTCATGGTTCTTGGCCAGAATAACCTTGACTTCTCGGGGCTTATTAGGATTAGCAACAAAGACCTGCGAAAATAAAAAAAATTAAATTATAAAAAAGAGAAACATGAGGAAACTAGAGATAGTATGGATCTTGACATTCAACTCAAACACACCATTCTCATGACCGTTCAACTGATAGCCACAAAGAAATCCATATTCTAAGTTTCTAACCACACCCATTCAGACATACAAAATACACAAAAAGATATGGAGAGAGTTAAAATGAGGAGGGCCAGCACCTTGAAAATGTGGAAGGCAGCGATTTGGATGTTTTTGCTTGAATCCTGCTCATATTCAATAGCAACAATGATAAAAAAATATGTGAGAGCACAAAAAAGCAACAGCAAAAACTTCATTTTCCAAGGACACATGTTAAAACTTGAAAGCTGGTTTTTATTCAGTGTTACATTCTAAACAAAAACCTAAGTATCAAAAAGTGAATCTATAGTATCACCCAGTGGTTACAAACGTAAAATAGCACAGTGATAGGAGTCATAGAATACCTAAAAGAAACTCAATACCTTCAGCAGCATCATCATGACTTTCAAGAACCGAACTTCTAAAATGTAGCGTTTCATTATATGAGAATTAGGTGGCTCCAATAGGAAATCCGTAAGAAGCTAATCAACAAACAATATCTATCATTAGCAAATGCAATAGTTCAAAAGAATTGCAGACCAAACTCAAAAAGTTTCTTGACCATAACTGACCTTTAAAGACTGCCTCCTAGTCACGTAGTTCGGAGATGTCAACAGTTTTTCATACAGATCAAAGAACTGGAACAAGAAATTCTGATCAGACAAGCTAAAAATATAATGCACTACAAATTTACATAGACAATAGTGAAGAAAGCTATCTTCAATGCCTACGCCATGCAGATGTAAAATTAAGGGGCTTAGATTTATTTTGTCCCCAGACTAACACATATTCAGAATATCAAACTGTCCTCCAAGATCCATCTTGGCAAAGGAAACATCCTAGATCTAGAATATCCGATCAAGAAAATCATATTAAGAGCCAAGCAGCAACACTCGCCACTGGCTAGACTTACAGAAAAATATATAACGACAAAGTGTGAGCCAACCTCATCATAGTGCGTGGTCAAAAATTCAGATACCACCGTTCCATGTTTAGTAAGTAAATCCTGCCAAGAACTAGCTCAGCGATGTATGAAAGAAAGATAGGAACCTAAGAGTGTAATACCATTCAGATAGGTACAACTTCATAGATGCTCGTAAATCTTACCTTAAAGGTAGAAAATGCATCAGAAGCTACATCAAAGTTAGGCAACTCCACAAATTTGAAGAACAAAACGAAGCTTGCAGACTGCAATATGTATCTGAAAAATACTACAAAAATCAAAAGTGTGAAATAAAGAAACATGCTTACCAACTAGAGCAAGCATAAACTTAAAAAGAGCAGAGGACGGTATCAGCTATTGTGAAATCTGTTTACAGAAAAGAACCACAAGTTCAAAACGGGAGTTGGGTGGGTGGTAAGATTTGAATGAACCCACATCCAAAAGCTGTGTTTAGGTTGACTTGGATGATTCAAACATCTTTGCACAACAAAACATGTACGTTTCAGCAATCATTCAAAATCTTCTTCTCTTACCGAGAGTGGGTTCTTTTACAAAAATAGAATAAAATGGCATGGGAAGAGAAATGATGAAATGTCTTACTTTGCAAGAGTAGGGAATCTGATGCAATCCCTCAACATAGCTCCACAATTCAAGGCAATTTCCTTGTTATCATAGCTGTTTGAAAAAGAATTGATAAGTGCCATGCAAAGTTAAACCAATTGAAAAAGAATGATGACAAGTATACAGCATTAAATCAATTTTTCTGTATCCTATACTTGAGAACTCCTATTCCATAAGCTTTCTTGCAAGAACATCATCCTTACCCCATCTTCCTAATACAAACAACATAAATGCTACACGGGTCACACAGTGGCATTCTGAACGCATTCCCTCTGGGAAACTCTAAAGATTAAAGAAAGCCACACCAATTCTCACATAACTGAGAGAGAGAGAGAGAGAGATCTAATATATAGAGATGAAACCTGAACAAACACATGGATGGATAGAAAAAGCTTTTTACTTTTATACAGTAGTGCTGACAAAAACAATACCAAACTCACCTCGCAACAAGAAAGTCTAGCAACTCATAATGGTTCTCAATGTATTGTTCGCAGCAAAAAGTGTCCTCAACCTTTTGCTTCAATAAGATGGACCAACAATGGACCAAATCTTTTCTTGCCTGTATTGAAGACACCATGTCATCTTGCGCAATAAATGTTTCATATATGCCGGACAGCATGAGAGAAATGCCCATAACTTACTTCCCATCCCAGTATTGGTAACTTGTGAACTAGAAGAGCAACAACATCCTCATTGCATATCTCGAACACAAGCTGCGAAACTTGTTCCGTATTAGCTTCCGTCTCCCCATCTCCGACAAGCATACATCTCATAATCCCGAAATTCTTTTCCACCTCTTCCAACGCCTGTCACAATAAGTAAATCATATTCGTAAATGAACTATCCCTTCACAATGATTACAATATGTCTGCTCAACTCTCGACTTACCAAAGCACTTCTAACCATTTATAAATGTTAACACTCGAGACTAAACTAACTTGCTTGACAACATCTACTTCATACATGCTAAACCACATTACCCCACATAGTAGTATACATTAATTGTATATTATGAAGCAACAAATTGACAGCAAGAACATAACTTTAGGCATCAGAAATGTAAATTGAGATAAAAGAATTGAAATTGGGAGAGAAAGGCAAATAAAGTAGGACCTTTTCGAGGGATTTGACTTCGGCGACGGTCTGGGAGTCGAGGGCAGAGAGGCTGTCGCTGATGGCCTTGGCGACCTCCTGTGGGGTTTTGGACCTCGACGGCTTGAAGAACGAGAACGACATGATGATCTGATGGGAATCAAATTCCCTTCTCTCTCTCAATATCGCTCTTTTCTCTGAAATGAAGAAAATTTACAGCAAGCTTTGAGTTTGGTGTGAAGAACGATGGGGGAAAAGAGCCCGTCTTTATTTTTTTGTCACCAGGGCGGATCCGTTTACAGCATCAAATGCAGCTTCAATCTCACTTTTTACACCTGCGTGTTTATGTGAAGTGACACAAATGGTTGCTAGAGATACAAACAAAACAAAAATACTTTGTTTTTATGAATTTATCAACCTGTAAGTTGACCAGGTTGAACTTGAAGGATAGGACAACGTGTCGACAGGAGGACAAGTCGAAGAAAAATAATATCCGGCTGATCTCGAAGGACAAGACTAATTTAATCCAAATCTGTTGAAATGAGATAGAATAATTTGGTTACTACTTACTAATGGCATCTCCGACAACACTTTCTATACATATACTTAAACCTAAAACCTAAAAAATCTTCTCTCCAACCATGAAAGTCCAAACTCATATTTGAGTTCTTACTAAGCCTAGTTTGATACAGCTTTGCTTTTAAAAAAATCAGGTTATATCCGAATTTTTAGATTTTATAATATTTAGTAAATGAAAAAAAAAGCAGCTTTTTTTGAAAATTATAGGTCACTGGCAGCAGCTTTTAGAAGCAACTTGAAGGTTACTTTTAAAAACAGCTGTCACTAAAAACACTATAAATTAATAAATTTTATCTTGGCAGCACTTTTAAAACTAATATTTACCAAACATAAAACTGTTTTAATTCACAGCTGATTATTTTCGCAGTACAGCAGCAACAGTTTTTTTTTTAAGTCACAACTAACCCTAAGGAGTGAGGGAGGAAACACATATTTTCAAATGATCACATTTTCAAATGAAACAAACTTGAAAAATAAGAAAAAAAATTGAGGAAAATATAGAATATAAAATGATTAAAATTTGGGTACGAGTATGGGTTTTGATATAATAGTTGGAGATGAAATATGGATTTGAATAGTAATGGGTTTAGGTGAGTCAAAATATATGTTTGAGTATGGGTTTTGACTCACCTTATTGGAGATGTCCTAAGTAGGTAGAATAAATTTTTGCAGGCACAAGAAAGAAAGATGAACATCACAACAAGCTAGGTTAGAGTCGGATCGGGTTTTTAGGGAAAAAAATACTCTATATATTGAATGACACATTCGCCTCATTATTCTTTTGAAAGGAGAAAGAAATTACATTAATGGCATGTGTGCTTGGAATCGAAATAGGGCATCATAACAAGCCGAGCTTTACTTCCTCTTCTCCTCGTCCATACCAATATGGATTGGAGACAACAAGAACGGAAAAAGTCATGAATCAGAAACAACTTGAATGACATGTTTTACTTAGAATTGAAATATGTCATAAATTGAAGACAACTGGACCGAAAGAAGTATGAATCAGAGACAACTAAAATGGAAAAAAGTCACGAATCAGAGATAACTAAAATAACATGTTTACTTACTTGGAATGCAAGTACTCAATAAATCAGAGACAGCTGGAATGGAAGAAGTCATGAATCGAAGACAGGTGGAATGAAGATGAAAATAATGGGCGTGGAATTATTTTAAACTCATCTCCCCCTTTAGGTATCAAGTTAATTAAAAAAAATTCATGAATTAATTCATTGTAATAAGGCTAGACCCTCACCCATTCCAATCATGTAAGGAAACGCAATAATACATGATAGATCTTTCACTAACTACATATATTAGTAAACACATATCACTTCATATACTAGAATGATTCTATTTATTTCCATTATCGTTCTAATTAACCGTGTCATAAGAAGCTTCTAGGGAAGCCACTGTTTACAATATCAAAGAGTAAAACTTTTGAAGCCACATTTGGAACATTTTCATCATATATATCCAAAGGTAAATTCCTAGAATGCTTAAGGTTAGCAATGACATTGAAGTAATAGGTAGCTTCCCGAAATACATGCCTAAAAGTAACATATATTAACTAGTAGCTAAGCTTATGATGTCTTGCAACAACTTGAACAATCTCCAAGATGGTACGAAGCAGTCATTCACTGTATTTATCACAAACTTAAAATCTCATTCAACATTCGCCTCATTGTGTTAAAATGAATTTTGAGAAAACTTGATTTGCAAAATGACTATGTTACACACCAACATGTATTTTGAAAAAATAAAATCGAAAAGACAACTTAATTAGATTTATCGGTTCATAATGTTCATATTGGTGTTTTGGATGTTCTATCAATGTGCACTTTGCAGTTTGCATTGTCAAAGACAAGAAGATAATTTCCCTCTCTATCCGACACGTGTGATTTCTCCCACCAAAATAGTACACGACCCGATTCACACCCACCAAAACCCGACCCGATTCAACAAAGTACCTTGCCAAAAATTATTGAAGCATCAAAGGAAACTGTTCCAAATAGTTAGGGACTTGTATCCATATCTCTCTGTAATCATGTAAATTAGGCTAGCATTAGTTGGTTTTCCTTATCTAGTCCTAGAAGTTAGCAAGTCTTCTGTATATAACATTGAACTTGACGTGAATCAATATAACAATACATTCACCACAATATCTCAGTTTTATTATGGTACCAGAGCCTCTACGTTTCTGAGCCAATTTCCAAACACAAAACCCTAACTCTACCTTGCTGTCAACAATGGCAGGAGATGATCAAAACCCCGAACCAGCATCAAAAACCCCAGCATGGGAGAATTCAAACCACGCCCTATACATCCATCATTCTGATCAACCAGGAATGATTCTCGTTCCTCAACAACTAGTGGAGGACAACTTCAGCTCTTGGATTGAGAGCATGGACATGGCACTTCAGATCAAGAACAAAATAGGGTTCGTGAATGGAACCCTAACCAAACCCGTGAAGAATCCGGATGCACAACTGCAATGGAACCGTTGCAATATTCTCGTCAAGACATGGTTGCTAGGATCAATGTCACCACCAATTGCCAAAAGTTTCTCTCACTGCAAGGATGCAAGAACCGTTTGGCTTGAGCTACATGAGAGGTTTGGACAAACCAATACTGTTCAACTTTTCAATATTGAAAATTCTATTCACGATTGTACACAGGGATCTTCATCTGTTACAACCTTCTTTACCCAACTTAAAAGTCTCTGGGACGAGAAGGAATCCCTTTGCAACATTCCTGCGTGTATATGTGAAGCAGGAGAGAAGATCCAATCGTATGTTGAAACTCAAAAGATCATGAAGTTCTTGATGGGCTTAACAGAAGAATTTGCTACTGTTCGGAGCAATATCATTGGCATGGATCCCTTGCCAAACCTAAACAAAGTTTATTTGATGGCACTAAGGCACGAGAAACAAGCAGCAGTCTCGGCCAGCAAAGCAATTATGCTGGCCTCGGACTCTGCTGCGTTTTGCGTGCAGCAGGTAGACATGAAAGGAACAACAATGAGCCTCTGCATGAACCTTTTGCAGGTAGCACACGCAAGCAGCAACGCAGTTCTGGTGGCAGCGACATGAAACCACGTTGTGCCAAATGCGATCGCTCCAACCACTCAACTGAGAATTGCAAGGCTCACCTGCGTTGTAGCACTTGCAACTATAGAGGCCATACTGCTGATACATGTCGTGCTCACTTGCGCTGCACCTTTTGCAATTTTAAAGGTCATACAATTGACGAATGCAGGCAGAAGAAGAGGATGCAGTCCGGTGAAGGCTCAAGCCGAGTGAACCACATCTCGGCATTGTATGAAAATCACGGCCACACAACTGAGTCATTCCCATTTTCTCAGGCTGAGTGTGCACAGTTGAGGGAACTTCTCAAAGAAAACCAACCTCAAGCCGGTAAAATTACCAACTATGAAGAACTTTCTGGTAAGGCCGCTTCCCTAGCCAATACTTGTTGTCACACACCAACATGGCTTATAGACAGTGGTGCCAGTGATCATATTGTTTGTGATGCAAAATTTCTTACCTCCAAACAACTTGTCATGCATTATACTGTGAGGTTACCATCTGGATCATCTGCTCAGGTCACGCACATTGGGACTGTTATATTCTCATCTCAATTGAAACTTGAGAACGTATTATGTGTGCCTTCATTTTATCTGAACCTGATATCAGTCAGCAAACTAGCTCGTGATTCATTTTATGTGACCATATTTCTGAGACAACTGTGTATTATGCAGGACCTACGATCGGGGAAGATGATTGGGATGGACCATGAGAGGGAGGGAGTGTACTGCCTCGATATCCACCAGAAAGGGACGTGCAATGTGGCTCATGTTTAGAAATCAAACCTCTGGCATCAAAGATTGGGACATCCTTCACAAAGAGTATCATCGTTGTTTTCTTTTTCTAATTCCACAAACAGTTGTGCACCAAATAATTGTTTGATTTGTCCTTTGGCAAAGCAAACCAGACAACCATTTCCTTTAAGTGCTTCTTTCAGCAAAGACTGTTTTGAATTAATCCATGTTGACATTTGGGGTGGTTACCATGTTTCTTCACTCACCGGTGCAAAATATTTCTTAACCATCGTTGATGATCATTCACGAGGTACTTGGGTTTTTCTCATGAAATGTAAATCTAAAACTCGTTCAATTCTTGTCAGTTTTGTCAATTTCGTTGAAAATCAATTTGAAAAACGTGTCAAAGTCGTCAGAAGTGACAATGGTCCAGAATTTAACATGCTTGAGTTTTATACGTCCAAAGGCATTGAACATCAGACAACATGTGTCAATAATCCCCAACAAAATGGTGTTGCCGAAAGAAAGCATCGTCACCTCTTAAATGTGGCTCGTGCTCTTCTTTTCCAGGCCAATCTTCCAAAACGTTTTTGGGGTGAAGCTATTTTGGCTGCAAGCTACCTCATTAATCGTACACCGACTCCACTTTTGAAGGGTAAAACACCTTTCGAAAAACTCTGTTCCAAAGAACCATGCTATGATCACCTCCGAGTTTTTGGTTGTCGATGTTTCGTATCTACTCACCCATCCAAGCCAAGTAAGTTTGATCCTAGATTGATTGAGTGTATTTTCTTGGGTTATCCTCAAGGCAAAAAGGGCTATAGAGTCTATGATTTCAAAGGGAAGAAAATCTTGTTTTCACGTGATGTGATATTTCATGAAACTGATTTCCATTACAAAATCTCATCTCCATCACTTCCTGATTCTCCTCCAAGTAATTTACAGCCTGACATTAATTCTTTTAATTTTGGGGGGACAATGCGTAATTATAGCGCACAGGACACAGTTTCATATTCACTTCCAAATCCTACATGGGAAACACAAAATCTTGTTCACACATGTCTTTCTCCTGGTTCTATTAGTGCTCCTATCAATAACAATCCTGCTCTAGTTATTGATAATTCCTCTACATCTCAGTCACGTGACTCAGCCTCATCTCCTAACACAAAGTCATCTCCAAATACAACTCTTCCTCATTCCGCTGCGTCAAATCTTGATTCCTCAATTTCTTCTCCAACCCTGTCCTCATATCCTATTCCAAACACACAATCTGCCACAACCACAAATCCCGTGTCTAGTCTCATGCTCTTCCCAATCAACATAATCTGCGTAGCTCTACAAGGCCAACAAGAACATCAAGCCTACTGCAAGACTTTCACATCGAGGCAGCTCTCCCCTCACGTACCGTTCCACCATCTTCACTGACCACGGTCCCAGGTACGGCACACTCTATATCCCATGTGTTATCTTATGATCGATTATCTGATAACCATCGAGCATTTGCTGTTGCTCTAACCTTGGACAGAGAGCCTACCGTCTTATTCTCAGGCTGTTAAAGATCCCAAATGGCGTGAGGCCATGAGACATGAAATTGATGCGCTGCAAGCAAAAAAAACCTGGAGCCTTGTATCACCACCTGCTCACAAACGTCCTATTGGATGTAAATGGGTGTACAAGATCAAGTACAACCCGGATGACAGTATAGAACGATATAAAGCCCGTCTTGTTGCCAAAGGATATAGTCAAGTGGAAGGAATTGATTATCGAGAAACTTTTGCTCCGGTTGCTAAGCTCACCACAGTCCGTATCCTATTCAGTTTGTCATCTTTGCGTGGTTGGCATCTTCACCAACTTGATGTAAGTAATGCCTTCTTGAATGGTGATCTTTCTGAGGATGTTTATATGCAGCTTCCTCCTGGTTTTGGAGGAAAGGGGGAGAATCGGGTATGCAAGCTACACAAATCTTTATATGGTCTCAAACAAGCTTCAAGACAATGGTTCATCAAGTTATCTAATGAACTCAAGAGGGCTGGTTTTCATCAAAGCTGGTCTGATTACTCACTATTTGTTCGAAACTGCAAAGAGACATTCACTGTACTTTTAGTGTTTGTCGATGATATTATTTTGGCAGGAAACAATCTCGAAGATATCAATGCAGTGAAGTGCTTCCTATCCAGCAAGTTCAAGTTAAGAGACATGGGAGTGTTGAAATATTTTCTTGGCATAGAAGTGGCCAGATCAAAGCAAGGTATTGTGTTAAGCCAGCGCAAGTACGCATTGGAGATATTGGAGGACTCCGGTTTCCTTGGAGCAAGACCCACAAAATTTCCTGTAGAGTACAACTTTGCTTTGACACAAAGAGACGGAGAGTTACTTACCGATCCATCTCAATATCGAAGATTGGTAGGTAGACTTATTTATCTCACCATTACAAGACCCGACCTTGTTTATGCGGTACACATCCTTTCTCAATTCATGGATAAGCCAAGAATATCGCATCTAGAAGCAGCGCACAAGGTGTTACGTTATCTAAAGCAGACGCCGGGACAAGGTTTGCTATTGCCATCTAAAGGTACACTTCAATTACGTGCCTTTTGTGATGCAGATTGGGCACGTTGTAAGGACACTAGAAGGTCAATTACTGGTTATTACATTTTTATCGGTAATTCACCTATCTCTTGGAAAACAAAGAAGCAAGGAACAGTATCTAGATCAAGTGCGGAAGCAGAGTATCGTTCCATGGCTTCTACTTGTTGTGAGATTACTTGGTTGCATAATATATTGAAAGACCTCAATGTCACAGGTACGCAGCCAGCATTACTTTTCTGTGACAATCAAGCTGCTTTACATATTGCATCCAATCCAATTTTTCATGAATGAACCAAACACATAGAGATTGATTGTCATGTCGTTCGTGAGAAAATCCAAAGAGGTCTGATCAAGACTGCCTACATTCGAACACAAGATCAACCAGCGGACCTATTTACCAAACCACTCACATCTACACAGTTTACCGATCTGTTGAGCAAGTTAGGTGTAATTAACATACACTCTAACTTGAGGGGGAGTATTGAAGCATCAAAGGAAACTGTTCCAAATAGTTAGGGACTTGTATCGATATCTCTCTGTAATCATGTAAATTAGGCTAGCATTAGTTGTTTTCCTTATCTAGTCCTAGAAGTTAGCAAGTCTTCTGTATATAACATTGAAATCAATATAACAATACATTCACCACAATATCTCAGTTTTATTAAAAATGGTGGCAAAGTGAACAGAGGCAGTTACTCAGAAACCGCAGGGGCATTCCCGCCAATCCACACTCCCAGCTCAAACCGCCGGCTCCACCGAACCACCTCCTCACTATATAACCAAACCCAACACGCATTTCTCCATTTCCAAATCCCAAATCAACCCAAACCCGGAAATCGAAACATTCCGATCAAACCAAATGCGACGGATACGTGGCGGAGGAGGGGATGACCGGATCAACACGTGTCTCCCCGAAGAGCTCATCGTCGAGATCCTCCGGCGCCTCGACTCCAAGCCCAGCCACGACGCCTGCTCCCTCGTCTCCAAGCGCTGGCTCGCCCTCGAGCGCCTCAGCCGCACCACCCTCCGCATCGGCGCCACCGGCAACCCCGACGTCTATGTCAACCTCCTCTCCCGCCGCTTCGTCAACGTCCGCCACGTCTTCGTTGACGAGCGCCTCAACATTTCCCTCCCCGTTCACCTCGTAATCTTCACTCTCTCAATCCGAAATCCCTAGATTTCAATTCCAATTCGTAAATCATTTCCTTCTGACGAAACGTCGTCGTTTTTGGTTTTGTGATTTTGAAGGGGAGCTTGGCGAGGAGGCGCGGGAAGAAGTCTTCGAGTTACAATAAGAGCGAGGAGGATGGCGTTGAGACTAATAGCTTATCCGACGCCGGCATGGCTGCGCTAGGTGAAGGCTTTCCGAAGCTCGAAAAGCTGAGCCTCATCTGGTGCTCTAATGTCTCCAGCGTCGGATTGACGTCGCTGGCTGAGAAGTGTAGGTTGCTGAAATCATTGGATTTGCAGGTGAGTTTTTACTCCGGCATTGTTCTTTATTTAGTTTCGAGCTTAATTTCAATTCTTTTCGGCTTTGCATTGTATTAATGTTCAATTCTTGCTTCGAATACTTGGATTTGATGTACTTTTTATCGGGCAGGGGTGCTATGTGGGAGATCAGGGAGTGGCGGCTGTGGGAAAGTTTTGCAAGCAGCTTGAAAATTTGAATTTGCGGTTTTGCGAGGGATTGACAGATGCTTGTTTGTTAGAGTTAGCCAGTGGTGTTGGGAAGTCGTTAAAGTCACTTGGCATTGCGGCTTGTGTAAAGATAACTGATGTTGCTTTGGAAGCAGTGGGGTTGCACTGCAAGTCCCTTGAGAGCATGTCGTTGGATGCAGAGTCCATCCACAACAAAGGGGTGCTTGCTGTGGTCCATGGATGTCCTGCTTTGAAAGTTTTGAAGTTACAGTGCATAAATGTCACGGATGACGTTTTGATAGCTGTGGGAAGTTGTTGTTCGTCCATGGAGTTTTTGGCTCTGTATACCTTCCAGCGGTTTACTGATAAGTTAGTACTCATTATTCCTTATGATTTAAACCTGAGTTATTTATTGGGATATAATGCAACTGTGAAAATTAAACATAAGTTTGTTATGAGAAGATTTTTAACGAAAGAGTGCTGAAGCCCTACTTAAGTTTACAGTAATTGCACAAAATTCATTTGATATGAACCAACCTGAACTGGAAATTATGGAGATTTGATGTTTTTCTTTTTTCACTTTATCCGTTAAGTAACTCTGTTTCTACAATGCAGAGGGTTACGTGCTATTGGGAGTGGATGTAAGAAGTTAAAAAATCTTACTCTGAGTGACTGCTACTTCCTGAGTGACAAGGCTTTGGAGTCAATTGCAATAGGCTGCAAGGAACTTACACATCTTGAAGTGAATGGGTGCCACAATATTGGAACTTTGGGTCTTGAATCCATAGGGAAATCTTGCCCGTATGTCTCACAAATGAACTCAAATTGGTATTTTAGGGAGAAATATCCAGATGCTTTGATTAGTTTTCGTTGATAATGTGGGGATGTTTGCATGAATGTTCAACAGTTGGTTAATCGTGGTGCTGGAAAATTATTGTAGTCCAGTAGTTATACCCTTCAAAAACTGCATGTTTGTTTCAGTGGGGGGATTTGATGGTTGTGTTTCTAAGTACAATGAGGTAGTTGGTTTTTAACATGACTTCCATTAGCAAGGGTTTCATAGACTTGCTCATACGTTTTTGAATTTTCTGTAAGGATCTGCAGTATTCTGCTTTATCATTAGAGTAATTTCATGCATTCCAATGGTGATACCTAGTCGCACTTTTTGTTGGTTGCTTCTAATATAGCTGGTTAATCTACTACTCTTGAATGTGTGCAGGCGTCTTACTGAATTAGCATTGTTGTACTGCCAGAGGATAGGTAACTTTGCACTTAGTGAGATTGGACGAGGCTGTAAGTTTTTGCAAGCTCTTCACTTGGTAGATTGCTCAAGTATTGGAGATGAAGCTATTTGCAGTATTGCTAAAGGCTGCGGGAATTTGAAGAAACTTCATATTCGTCGATGTTATGAGGTACTGTCCCCCTTTTACTCACTTTGTGTTCATACCCGACTACCCGTCACCGCTTACATTTTTTTCCATTCATCCACCACATATGGTATTAATCATCTTGTCAAGATGTCCTGTTATCACCACATGTAGTTTTAGTACATCTTTTTGCACCTTAGGTTGAGGGTTTGCTCAAGAATCTTGAAGTTTAGAACATAAGTTTGGTCCTGCATATTAATCATCTTTCCTTTTGGAAGTCTAATCATTTACTGAGAAAGATTTACGTGTAAGCATTTCTTTTTAATTATCTTGCATTGAAAGTTTTTAGCGGTTTACATTTGACATGTGTTTTTTTCCCCCCTTTTCCTGGCCTAGATTGGAAACAAGGGAGTTGTAGCAATTGGAGAGCATTGTAGGTCCCTAACCGACCTTAGCCTCCGATTTTGTGACAGGTACATTTTTTCTTTGCAACTTTTGTGCTTTCATTCTTTAGTTATTTCCGCGCACTGCTTCTTTTCGAAGTCTTTGTGTATGTATTTATTGAATGCTAGTCTAACATTTTATATTATATTCTTTCTTTCTACTATTAGAGTGGGGGATGAGGCCCTTATTGCTGTTAGTCAGTGTAGCTCCCTTCAATATCTAAATGTCAGTGGCTGCCACCAAATTGGTGATGCTGGTTTGATAGCTATTGCAAGAAGTTGTGCAGAACTCACTTACCTTGATGTAAGTGTCCTGCAGGTGTGTTCCCTTTCTTTATCTCCTTTGATCCTCCTTATTACCTGCATGCCCCACATGCTCACGTGACAACTGTGCTATTCTCTTTCATGTATTTTATTTTTGGCTACTAGTGGTATGAAATGCCCAGTGATATGCTCCTTACCATTTCATGTGGAGGAGGAGAAGTATTTCTAATCTACTTGTATCTGAGGCCCTGGAGGCATCTTTAGTTAGTTCGTAATAGTAGATGTCTTCCATTCATTTATCAATGCACACAATATAGATGCTAGATAAATATTTTGGATGTGTCTTGTATCCTCTTTCAACCTGACATATTATTTTGCTTTTTCGCAAGAATTTGGGTGATATGTCATTGGCTGAATTAGGTGAAGGCTGTCCAAACCTCAAGGACATTGTTCTGTCACATTGCCGTCAAATAACAGATGTTGGTTTAAACCATCTTGTCAAAAACTGCACAATGCTTTCATCCTGTCACATGGTTTATTGCCAAGGTATAACTTCTGCTGGAGTTGCCACCGTGGTTTCAAGCTGTCCCAACATAAAAAAGGTCCTGGTTGAGAAGTGGAAGGTTAGCCAGAGGACCAAAAGGAGGGCTGGCTCTATAATTTCTTATCTTTGTGTGGACCTATGAAGTCCACTTGAAGTTATGTACATCCACTATTCCACTGAAGCCGGCTTCCTGAATCCAGAAATGAACAGGAAGAAATGTAGAAGACAGGAGCCAAATTCTCATCTCCCAAGTATCTGTATAAATTATTTTTGTTGTAAGTTTTTCTTTCGATAACATATGTTCTTTGTTTGTAAATTGAAATAAATGTTTGCAACTGTTAAGAGAATTTTGTCAGTTGCCACGAATAAAATTATTATCTTTTCTTCAGCTATGAAAGTCGAATTCCTTGTTGAAAGACTCCATTTTCCTGTTCTGTTGTTTTTCGGTTTGTCCTGGACGCCAGACATGTTGAAGAGGCAGCTAATCGAGCAGTAATGAGTTCCCTTTTTGAAATGCTGCAATTGTAATGTCCATTGCTCATGTGGAGACCTAGTATAGCTATGGAAGATCTTCAATACATCTGTTCTTTCTCAATCGGTTCTTACATTGTTATTATAAGAACTCGGTTAATGCCTGATGAATAGTTCAGAGTTCTTCATATGGTTCGGCAAAAAGAACTGCAATTTGCTATTTGAAACTGAACTTTGAAATTCAAGCCTGTTAATGATTAACTTGGGTTATAGTAATTGAATTATATTCTTTCAAGAGAAACTGGCATTTACAATGTATCAGATACAGATACAGAGCTGGAAACAAATCTTAAAAGAATCAAGAACATATATTGCTATCTCCTAATATTAGCATTGACCCTCCATGTTGATCTAGATTACCAGACTTGTTTCCATTTTGTCAATAAACGGGAGGAGATCTGTAATATGCTGGTACTGTGGTAGGAAAGAACATCTGTCTAACCCCTTCACCCTTTATAATGGGGAATATGATGCCTGATGCACTCTGAAAAAGAAAGCCAGAAAGATTTGTATAAGCAGCCAGTTAAGTGTACATGGAAATGTGTAATACACAAACATGTGATAAGAAAGTAGTGGAAAGGTTTTTGTTGCCATACCAAGATCAATCGAATTCCAAGCCACATGCGTTTAGGTGAAGGGAATGGAAGCATTAAGCGGCCGATACCATAGATGGCAACAGCAAAGAAATGGAGAAACAAGTGCAGCGGACGAGGGTTAAGACCAGAGAGAAGAGATACTGGTCCATATGAACAGATGCCTCCAAAGCTCAAATAGCCAAAACATGCTTCCCGCATTTCTTGTCTTGCTGGATCGGGTGATGCACAAAACACCTTGTACAAAGCACCTGCCAGTGTGTTTATGGTAGATGACACAGGCTGCAAAATCAAGTACACTATCAGCAAGGAGCCAAAAGGAATGTCACATTGTAACAGACAGTGGCATAAAAAAGAAATTTTAGTTATGAGTTATCCAATGGATTGTTTACCTTGCGCAGTGTGTAGAATGATTCAAGGTAATTGCACAAAGCAGATGCATCATTGAGATCACGTAGGGGTCTAAGAAGATCACGGAGAAGAACGATGTCTGAAAGAGCAACAGTCATTCCTCCTCCTGTTAAAGGATGCCTCATGTTGAATGCATCACCTAATAAAATTGCACCAGGAGTAGGGACAGGATTAGCAGCCATGCTTCTGTTTTGCATTGTCCTAATGTTTCCCTTCTCTACTGCGGCCATAAAAGCATTGTGCAGCTGTGGGGGAATCTGAAATACAAGTAGACTTCAGATTAGTTCAATTCAGGTGGGTATATGTGTATCAAATTTAATAAAGTCAAGATAGTTATTGAAACATACCTGAGGAGCCACAACAGTTTTCAGGTATTTAGCCATTTCACCACTAGCTACTGAAGGCACTTTTGTTCCAGGTACATCCACCAAACAACGAACCTCGGTGCTACTGATTGGATAAAACAGGATGGGTGAAGGGTCTCCCAAAATAACATGTCCATGATTTGTGTGTGGAAGATCACAGTTCTCCAAGATCAAACCAACAAAACATGAGGGACTTTCAACCTGCAACAGTAACAAATAACCATATTGGTCTCACGGAAGAACAAGCACTCTTGTGATAAATTTGGGTTCAAAGTTGTTGAGTTTCCAAAGGTTGGTAGTCTATAGTTACCTTTGGTGCACTGAGAGATTTGCGCAGATTTGAAAAGCAGCCATCACACACGATTGACAGTGGAGCATATGTTCTCATCTCCTTTCCAGCCTTGTTCTTGTAAATCACCCCTTTGACAATGCCTTTTTCTTCAATTAGTGTTGTCACTGATCCTTGTTCCAATTTGACACTGCAATGAAAATACCATGGGACATGAGTAAGCGATTGAAACTTGAAACTAATTTTACCAGAGTAATCACACAAGAATCCATAAACTAAAAATTTTGTAATATAGTTAAAGGGAAATGATGATTACTTTGAAAGAGTCATTGCTTTTTCGCGCATTCTTTGGATGAAACGCCCATTGTGGAAACTTCTCCCAGCCACATCTGAACTATATTGTTCCAAGGGATAAGTCAGTTTTGTATCCTTGCCATCTTTGTAAAGAGCATAACCAAACAACTTCTGCGCATCAATTGACTCATTTGCACAACCTGCAGCCACAGATAGATATTGATTAAAACAGAATGTCAGCCAACTTAGTACTATACATTCAATACACAAACAAATGAGTTCTTAATAGGATAGGAGAGATAGCTCACCCTCGAGACCCAACTCAATCAACTTGAGATAACCCCCAGGCTGCAACAGCTCACCAACAATTCTGTCTGGCTCGGTCAAGTCTCTTTCGATTACATGTACACGACGACCTTCCTGTAATAAGAAACACACATATGCTTAATTCAAAAGGCCAAAATTAAGATGGAGCTAATTGCTCAGTCACTACTCACTACTGCAAATTAAGCCTTCTCAAATAATACATAACAAAAGCTAAAATAGTCTGCTTCTGTCTTGCTACTAATTCTCAAGTATGAAATTACAGGTACATTTTGCACTTCCCTAGAATAACTACTCAAATTGTTACCTAGCAGACACAAATCAAAAGATGAAAAAACATGCAACTTAATTTCCCCCATTTCATATATTGAAAGAAGCCTCATCTGTACCCAAAAAAAACAAGCTTCATCTATAGAGAATCAAGTATAAACTGACCTTGGCAAGAGTGTAGGCAAGAGCTGCACCGGCAACTCCAGCCCCGACAATAACAACATCGGTACTTTTCTCCTCCTCCATTTCCGGCTGAAACGCACCGTTTCCAAACCCATCATTACTCTCAACTCCTCCACTTGGAGCCTTGCATGGTTTCTTTCCTCCCAAAGTAGTGCTGATGATCATGAAGAAAACAGATCCCAGCAATGAAACCAAGACCCCGCCGAAAACATACTCATAAGAAACCATCTTTAAGACAATTGACAAGGAATGAAGAATGAGAGACTGCAGTTTCCTCTGTCTTGCTTTATGATTTTCGTTTTCAGGTATTGGAATGTGAAGGACTTGTGGTTATGGAGAGGTTGTGAACTTGAATGGCTTTATATAGATAGAGAAGCCTAAACTATTCAAAGATTTTCTGACTCGACCAAACTTCCACGATGCTGTCGATCACTCCCAAGTCCAAGCCATGCAAGTAGTCAGTCTTTGTTGCTCTTGAGATTAAACTATGAATGATTTTGGTTGTAATCTTATAATATGATTATTTGACTACGTGCGTATACGTGTCTGTATGAAAGCTCAACAAGAAGAAGACGAAGAAAGTGGAAGGCAGACGTATGCGCCAAAGGTTTCTTTGACTAGAATTGGTCTCAGTTGGAGAGCTAGGTGAACTAGTAGTGAGCAATACTGACAGTGCAACTCCTTGACTAAATGTCTAAATCGCATGTGTTTTATTTTGAACATATTCATCAACTCGGTTCGAAGGGAAATATAAAAGAACTATCAAATTTGAACTGAAGGGCGGTAGGTGTGACTACTAAGTCATGTTTGATGAAACTTTCAAATACAATTGTCGAATACAATAGGAGACAATTATTTAGTCTAAATCTTTTGTTATAAAGACTTGAAATGTTATAAGGAGTCTATACTTCCTACACCAACTAACAAATAGTTCTCTAGTTTCTACTTTGTTTGCTTTATATTATGAAAAGTTAACTCGACAATTGCAAAACATAATTACCAAAAACACTGTTTTTTTTTAACTATATTACCACTTGACAATAGATACAATGACATTAAGATTCACCCCTCCTCTATAAGGTAGCGACTATTTCACAAAGTAAGGAATTTGCCGCCTACTTAGCTAGACAGAAGTCATAGAACCAAGAGAGTGTGGGTGGTGAGGGAAGACCCTTACTACTTTCGCTCAATATCATAGGTTACGCTATCCTTATAACAATGAAACTTAAGTACAACAACAAATATAGTAAGGTAAAAGATATATGATTCTCTATGAACGCTTCTTGGGTTTTTGCATCACCAAGACAGATCTCAGGGCATGCAAGTGCAAATGATATGAATCTGAAAAGTTTTGTTTTCCGCTCTAAAATTTACAATCACAAAGATGATGCAAAATGCAATACGTGTAAGATAATGCAAGACTCAGTTTGTAGAAAATGCAAATGACAATTTTCATAACCAACGAGTGAAGACAAGCTTGCTCAATATTTATACGCTAAGTGAAATAAGCTATTAGAGAGCTGAACATCAACCAAAGTCCTACGCTAAAAGTGTGGCGCAGCCGAATGACTGAACGAGGACGAGAGGCAACGACAAACTGTATTCAACCCTAGTGCGTGGAGCGCGTACTAAAAGTCAGTGATTGAAAACTCTTTTTTGATTGGGTCGGAAGTGAGAAGTAGTGTTTGAGCCCAGCTGAGAATTGGGTATGGGACTAAATTAAATGAGTCCTGGGCAGTATTTGGGTCAGTACCTATGGCCCTAAAAATAAACTCATTTAGGTTTTAGCCCTGAAGACGCCCGAGGTGGGTTCCTATGTGGACTGTAACACCTCACAAGATAAGAAAGAGCTTCAGTGGTTGATTCCGCATTGGAAACTAAGAAGTGTTTGATGAGCGAAAAGTCAGTACCCGTGACATGTGTGAAATCTACTTGTGTAGCTAGACGCGAGTCACCCAGTTACTTAGTTGTCAAGTAAAACGAAACCTTGTACAACTCGAGTAGCATAAACCTACTTAGATTGTGAGATCTGTATCCTTATCATTTACTTTACGAACCACTATATAAAGAGGGTTCGGCGATCAATCTCTCATACACACACAATCTCTCATACAAACACAATTACAAACCCTTGACCTAGTCGAACCCGACACTAAAGCATCTCGCCTTAGCACTTTTACTTTCAAAGCTCTCCGGAGTTTCGCCCTGTTCACTTTCCTTTGGTTGCTCTATTCACTTCAAACCGAGTATCGATCAGAACGATAGGAGGTTACTTGTAAATCCTTGTCCGCGAGGTGACACCGGAGCCCACCTTTGTTTGTTTAGAAGCTCAGGTCAGCGCATCGTACTATGTTCCGCGTCCGCGCGTTGGCACGCCCTGCATCCAACCCTAGAAGTATTTGGTGCAATTACCTATCTCTCCCTACTGAGGATCGTTGCCAAAACAGTTAGTAACACACCCACCCAATCAGTGTTCATACCGAGGTCCACAACTCCACAAGAGTATTCATGTAAGGTAAAGCCAAACTAAACTCTTGTCGTTGGCGCACGAACTCTCTCGAAAACCCTTCAAACATGTTGGTCACAAACTAGTGGGAGTTGAAACTTAAACTAATCTCTCGTCGCTGGGGCAAGAACTCAAAATTCCTTCAAACATGTTGGCCAAAAACTAGTTTGAGTTAAGAGTTGAGACTCAAACTCTAGACATGTATGATGACTTTGATCCATAGGCAACTCGACCAACTTGCCACACTAGGTTTGTAACTTGACAAATTCAATACATAATGATATCATTTTTTTTATGAAATAGATTTTAATAAATCTAAAGAAAGTGGCTTAAACAATACAAATATATTATATCTAAATGATAAACAAATTTGATTACTAAATTGATCATTATCTTAACAGACTATCTACTAGCTAAGAGGCAAAGAGATGTTGGCAGGAAACAGTTCTCTAGACCTGAATCACATGACCTTAACTTTAATAACAAGTGCGCTAACCCTGTTTTTGTGCATAGAGAACCAAATATGTGCTATCAAAACTCTATATACTGTAATATTAAAAAGATGTCACATTTTTCTTTACGTTATCTGACCACATCTTCTTTTGTCACTCCCGGAAGCTAATTTTGTTAGTAAACACCTCCCTCTCCATTCTCTTTAGTTTGTAATTTCCCTAATTGATTAAATCCCTACTACCAAAGTTCCCTAAGAGATGTTGGCAGGAAACCAATTCTCTAGACCTGAATCACATGACCTTAACTTTAATAACAAGTGCGCTAACCTTGTTTTTGTGCATAGAGAACCAAATATGTGCTATCAAAACTCTATATACTGTAATATTAAAAAGATGTCACATTTTTTCTTTACGTTATCTGACCACATCTTCTTTTGTCACTCCCGGAAGCTAATTTTGTTAGTAAACACCTCCCTCTCCATTCTCTTTCGTTTGTAATTTCCCTAATCGATTAAATCCCTACTACCAAAGTTCAAATCCTTCTCAATCTAACAATTGAAAAAACGTTTCTTGGTTTTCTTGATGGGTGAAATCTCCATGAAGGATCCGGATCCTCTCCTGAGCTAGAAAATTAGCTGAGCTTTATAAGCTTTGCATCACATACCTCCACGTGTAAATAAGAAATCTAATGGCTCCTATCACATACCTCCACGTATATTTCGTCATATAAGTGACAGGTAAGGTGACGAAATATATTTTCGTCACCAAAGTTTTGAGCACTTAGGTGACGAAAATACATTTCGTCATGTAAGTGATAGGTTAGGTGACGAAATATATTTTCGTCACCAAAGTTTTGAGCACTTAGGTGACGAAAATGCATTTCGTCGCCTAACAACTTACTTTTGTGACGTAAATAAATTTGTCGTCTAACACCTTTACTTAGAGCAAATGCATTGGTAGACTAATTCCATGACTGAATTGCTGATTTGGGTTTTTCATCAATGCACCGGCAATTGATTACCTGACTGATTCATGGGCCCCAACTAAATAGTAATTGCTTAGGCAATTCAATTGCTGATTCTTGCCCATCCAATTGCCCGATCAATTTGTGGGCTCCATCTCTGCTCCCATGTGCTTTTCAACTGCTCCCATGTGTTTTTCAATGGTCAAATTTGGTGATTTACTGTGTACACTCAACGGTAAGTTAATTATAGCTGTTGGATTGAGATCTAATGGCTATAATTAAATAGCAACGGTAACCAATTTTTTTTTTTGGTTAAAAACATACAAATTTTTCATCTGAAAATTCTATAAATACATCCTCACTTCATATAATTTCTCACACCATTTACCTCATCCTCATCTTCTTTCTCCATCAATTATCCTCCATTTCTTCCTATCTCATCCAATCATGGGAGAGCCTAATTGCAATTGGCAAGATGATGAGAAAATTCAACTGTGTGATTCATGGGCGCGTGTAACTGTGTGTCTGATCACCGGAAAATGTATAACTTCTTCAAAGTTATAGGATAAGGCTCTTGCCGATTATGTGGAAAATTGGAGAGGTCCACCGACAAGCCGAAGCGCTCAAGCTTGCCAATCTCAATTTCGAGCGTTGAAAAAAGAGCTTAAAAATTGGCACAATGCCCAAGTTAAAGCAAGAAGTAATATCGCGAGTGGCACCAACTTAATGGACGAGGTATCTTTTTTTTTTTTTTTTTTTTGCAATATTATTAATTGTAACATTATTGTTATTTATGAATTTAAGTCAAATTTATCTCTAGCAAATATTTGTATTATATCGGTAGATTTTAATTGTTTTTATTCTCCTTGTTTAGATGAATCAAGCTCAAACTAACTACATGAAAAAACATCCCAAAAAATTTGATAAATAGGCTTGTTGGGAGAAAGTTAAGCACCACCATTCTTTTGTTGATATACCAAGTAATGCTCGACCACCGGTATCATATTCGACACCATCTATTGACACCGGAAATGAGTCTTCAATTGATTTGGAAGATGATATAGTTTTGGAGACACCATCAAGCTTTATGCCAAGGCCAATGGGACAGAAGAGAGCCAAAGAAGCAATGAGGAAAGGAAAGAAAGTACAAGATGCAGCTGAAAGTATGGCTCTTGCTATTCAATCCATGGCCGAATCAACCCAAGCTTCTGTTGAGCTAGTGAGGCAAAGAAATGAAGAAATAGCTGCTCACTCAAGGAGGGTATTCGAATTTGAACAGGCGAAAGAAAATGCAAAAATTATGGGTAAGGATACTACTTCTATGTCTCCAGATGAAAAACGTTGGTGGAAAGCAAGGAAGAGAAGTATCATGGCAAAAACATTGTTCGATGGTGGTGATGGTAGCAGTGATTCCTACATACCCCAATTTGATTAGTTTTATTTTCCGATAATAAAATGTTGTTTAGGAAATCATGTCATTTAAATTTCGGTTATGTAATATTAATTTCATGAAATAAAAGTTCATGCTTTGAATAAAGTAATAAATAAACTTAATGAACAATAATTATAATAACAAGTTTGTCAGACCAAATTTTATTCTTAAACATAAATAAGCGTCAAATAAGATTACAAATAAAACCATACATATTAATAAAGCACACAAATAGAGAGTGCATAAATTATAATCATAAACCACAATTTATTCAAATCTAATTCCCCGATTGCGCTGGTTCATGCTCGGTTACCATCCATGTTCCAGTTATGCATCACCAAATCATCTTGTAGACACTTGTGGAGGTAGGCAAACTTTACTTGAAATTCGCGATCCCTAAATGCAGGAAGATTTTGTCCATCTCTCCTCACTGGTTCGAATTGAATAGGTTCTCCAGTATCGGGATCCGATCGTAGACAGTTGTCATGGATGTATTCATTAGATTATCTTCTTCAGGCTCCACAAATTCTTCCTCGACAAATTCATCCTGCACAATCATGTTATGAAGAATGATACAACTTATCATAATGGCTCGAAGATCTTCTAGTTTAAACAACCTAGCACCGTGACGCAATATTGCCCATTGAGATTGAAAGATACCAAAGCACCGCTCCACATCTTTGCGGTAAGCCTCTTGTTTTTTTGCAAAAGTGCTTCTCCTCTTCTGTTTTGGGATTTGATATGGTTTTCACAAAAGTAGACCACCTAGAGTAAATTCCATCAGCAAGGTAGTAACCATTGGTGTACCTTTTGTTGTTGACCTCAAACTGAACCTGCGAAGCAGTTCCACCTATGACACGCTCAAACACATTAGACGCACCAAGAACGTTGAGGTCATTTTGTGCTCTAGGGGTTCCAAAGAAAGCATGTCATATATGTATGTCGTAAGACGTCACTGCTTCCAGAATTATAGTTGGTCTTCCCTTCCGACCTGAGAAAGCTCCAGCCTAGCCGGTTGGGCAGTTCTTCCACTCCCAATGCATGCAGTCGATGCTACCAATCATGCCTGGAAACCCACGGCGTTATCCTCTATTGAAAAGCCTATGTAAGTCAGCAGGATTAGGAGGACGAAGGAACCACTGACCATAAAGAAGCTCGATTTGATAGCAAAATTTCTTCAGACATTTCAGCGCTGTAGAAGTGATTTCATCACATTGATCAGCAGCTGCACCGTACGCTAGCATTCTTAAGGCACATGTCATCTTTTGTTCAGGAAGCAATCCCATTTTTCCTATGGCATCTGCTTTTTGCCTCCAAAAATTGTCTTGGTTGCAAAGATCCTCCATTATGCGTTGGAAGACATGTTTCTGCATTCGGTACCTCCTTCGAAAGCTTGCTTCGTCATACACCAGACGATTAACAAAATAATCTTGCAGGAGAAAATGACCTCGGGTTTCTCTATGTCTCTCCACATTTGGAGCACGGCCAGGTCGTGAACCACGCCCTCTAGGTGTCACCGATAGTTGATATTGCGCCACCATGGCAACCGAGCTCCAAATTTGTAGCTTGAATCCACTCGAGCTCCTCCATATTTTCACGATCCCTTTCTAGCAACCACATGTTCAATTCATCCATTGAAAAGAGCATAAATGAGATAGAGATGATATTTCAAGAGAGATGAAGGTATAGAATGAGAAAAAATGGGTGAGTAGAGAATGAAGTCTGAAGCTTATTTATAATCAAATTAAAGATACAAAGTTTTGGATTACAACACGTGTCACAAAAATATAGGTTGAAAATCTTATAAAAAATCTGAGATAGATTTTTAAAAGATAACGATATCTGATAAAAAAAAAACAAAAGATAACGATATATATGGTTAACATGTGTCAAATATAGATTGGACAAATGTCTTCTCGGGAATTATAAATATTTTTATAATTTTTTAAAACCTTTTTTGATTAATAATTAATAATATAATTAATGTTGTATTATTAGGGTTATCATTTTTAATTAATTAAATTATAAGTTTAACATTTTCAATCAATAAATTTTTCAAATTGAAATGTGAATAGTGGATTAGTAGACCAATTGCCTTCAATTGGTGCATTGACAAAGAAAAGGCAATTGCCAATTTCAGCTTAATAGTGAATTAGCAAGGCAATTCAATTGGCAAATCAGTAATTGTCTATGCCCAATGGGTGCATTTGCTCTTAGGTGATGAAACATAAAGTTGTGTGTCTTTCTGAACCAACTACGGGGTAGAAGTAAAAGTTTAGAAAACCCACCGTATTATATAATCAATGTACTTAAATACGGCTATGAAAAAAAAAACCATCAGCTTTCGAAAACGTTAAGGTCTCGATCCACGCGGTCAACATTAAATTAACACCACTTATTACACGAAAACGCTCTTACCTACCCCTATATGACTTAGTTTGATTGATTCTTTTACACACAAAACTCTCACATTGATGAGATGTAACCACTCATATAAAAATTTGGGGACGTTCATCTCTCGACGATAGGGCTCCACATAGGGAAACATAAGCGTACATAGGGTTGACCGCTTGTATCGGGGACCAAACGTTACCGGAAATATGTGATTTTTCAACCATAGTCGTATTTCATCATACCGATCACATCCTATTTCACAAGATTTTTGAAAATATTGCTTCCTTCTTATAGTTTGTTCACAAAGATCTACACTTGCATATAACCTACGAAACAAGTTATACCATATTAGTAGACACGTTGTGGTTCCAATGGCTAAATTTTACAAAATGAAAATTCAACCGTCTGATATGATCAGTGTACTTAAATACGAATATGAAAAAAAATCTACTAGTTTTCGAAAGCGTTAAGGTCTCGATCCACGCGGTCAACATTAAATTAACGTCACTTATTACACGAAACGCTCTTATCTACCCATATATGACCTAGTTTGATTGATTCTTTCACACACAAAACTTTCACATTGATGAGATGTAACCACCCATGTAAAAATTTGAGGACGTTCACCTCTCGACGATAGGGCTCCACATAGGGAAATATAAATATAGGGTTGACCGCTTGTATCGGGGACCAAACGTTACCGAAAATATGTGATTTTTCAACCATAGTCGTATTTCACCATACCGATCATATCTTATTTCACAAGATTTTTGAAAATATTGCTTCCTCCCTATTTAACAAGATCAAATTCTATCAAAATTTTTTCTTTTTATGAAAAAAAAAACTAAATGTGTTGAAATTAAAATAAGACCACAAAAATAAAAATGGTAGAAAGAAATTTGGTTCACTTAGACGACGAAAGTTTATAGATTCGTCACCTAACTCCATAATATTTGGCGGGGATCAAACTTCTGCCAATTTTTTGGCCAAATTTTGTATTTCACTTAATTGACGATATAGACAGTTTTCGTGGGCGTAGTTTCTTTTAGTAAAACCCAAATCAAGTCCTCTACTCGCTGTCTCTCTCATAATTACTCTGAAATCCCTAAATCGATTCCAAGCCGTCTCCTCCTCCTCCACATCGCCGTCTCCTCCCATATCGACGTCGCCTCCACATCGCCTTCACCAATCTCTTCTATTTAGTGACCCTATTCATTTCTCATCTTATACTTCTTTCGATCTGGTTGGGTTTGGTGAATGAATCACAGTTTCAGCAAAAGATTTGGGGATATTCCTAATCTCTGCAATCTCGTGGCAGGAGGTGTAGTGAGTGGGTTGGGCAAAGGAGTCTCAGCTAGCACCCTAGGTATCATTCTTAATTGGTTGCATCCAAAATCGGTTCTATCTCTCTCTCTCTCTCTCTCTCTCTCTCTCTCTCTATATATATATATATATATATATATATATATATCTCTCAATCTATTAAATTTGGTTAAATTAGATGAATTAAAGATTAAGACTATTACATGTAACTTGGATGTAGGATTTTCATTCGTAATAGTTTCTAGATTGATACTTTTAGTTATTAAATTGATTTTGATTGACAATGATTTGCAGATTTGTAGATGAATACAAATGGTGGCACCGTGTCTCTATTTGAATATGGTATGAATTTTGTTCTTGATGCTGGTGTAGAGGTATTGCACGCCTTTTAGCCTTTTCCTTTATTTTCCTTTCATTATATATGGTTTGTCTATATTGATAATTGACCTAATGATATTATTTTGTTTTTCTTTAAGTTGTTATCTGGGGGATTGCATTCAAGAAAGTTTTTTCATTGTAACCCTTATTGTAGATCAAGTAAAAGCTATTGTCAAAAGTTAGTACTCTTGGACAAGCATGCAGAATGTTTCAAAGGTTGAGGAATGTTGGTTTTGTCCTATGGAATTATTTTCATGGTAATTATGAGCTTATATTTTCATATATTTACATATCTGTGTGTGTGCATATATATATGTTTTTATAGAGAAGGCAGAGAAAATAAAATTGGAATAAGTACAGAAATTTCAAAGGTTGCTTTAAGTTTCTTTGGATCACATTTAAACCAACGCTGTGACTTCGGACTAAGGAGTGGCCGTATGTATTGCAGGATTTAGCTTATTGTATCCCTTCAAGACCTTATACTCTGATAGTTTATTGTAAACTTCATTTTCCTTTCGATTCAAGTAGTAGAATCTAATGTCCTGAATGAATTTGGCTTTGATAGTTCAAGTGGCAGTTACTGAAGAAAGCATCACAAGTTCTCTATCTACATTTTGCTTAAAGAAACGTGCTATAATTGGGAATTTCATGAGAAACAAGAGCAGGTTTGACAATGCTATCAATGAGACTTTATGGTGTAGTGAGCTAGTGTATATGCTTGGTTCTTCTCTTATTCTATTTTACTTTTTGCTCTGTTATGCACATTGTGGACTTACTTAGACATAGGCTTAAGAGAGAGTGTCTAAGCTATAGGATATTTAACTTTGGTATTTTGATTTATAAAATGTGGGAAAGGGATTAGAATATGCTGGGTGTAGAGTGTGATATGCATCAAAGTAGTTCATAAATGTATAACTGGTGCTTAAAGTGAACATGGTAAGCCAAACTAGCTAGTGAACTTACATATCATCTTTCAGGCTTTTTAGTTATTGCTCATTTGATGCCCATTTAGCTAAAGTAATAAACAAACCTTACATGTGAGCTTAGTTTTGATGCTCGGTTTGCTTATCGATATTGAACAAGCTTCTGTTGGTGGCTTTGACATAAACTGTTTATCACTTATTGTCAATATGAATGTCCTCTTGGCAGATATGAACAACAAGAAACTGCCGTTGAGATGATGGTCATATTGACAATGGTCTAATTTGGTGTGTGGTGTTGTGTTGGTTTCCTCTCTTTTTTTCGCAGCACCTCCCCCTAAAACCAAGACAGGGTGGTGAAAGGCTTAAAAGCGGAGGAGATAGTCAAGAGGGCCCGATAGGAGCTGCACTTCACGTTCCCAGCGAGCTGCACTTGTTGATATTGCTGTGGAGGAAGCCCGAAAGGCCAAGGAGGAAGCCCGAAAAGCCAAGGAAGAGAACATACAAATCATGGCACGTCTTCAACAATGTGAGCAGTTTCTCTTCACCAAATTCGGCATATGCCAGCCGGAAGTCCCACCCCAGGAGCAGCCCAATGATGATGATCATGATGATGGAGGCAATGATTCAATTAACATTGCTTCATAGTCACTAGTTTATTTTCTAGTATATATTTTGTATGAACAAGCTAGTCTATATTTCCAAGTACTCTTGAGTTTGTATATATGAACTTGATTATAAATATATATATTTTTGCTACTGCCCAAGTGGTTTGGTGAATGGTGAAGAAATATTGAGTCATTTTGTATTTTTAATATATTTATGTTAATATTAAATGTTATATTATATTAATAATTTTAAATGATTAAATTTATCAAAAATAAATAGCACTAAGATGACGAAAGTTAATATTTCGTGGCCTTAGTCGGATGAACGAATTGTTAGACAACTGCCAGGTTTTCGTAGTGTGTGTTTTGGTGACAAAATATGTTCGTTACTTCAATATTGTGGCGACGAAACAGTTTTAGTCACCTAACCAATTTTGCGACAAAACATTGTTCGTCAGCTAACCAATTTTGCGATGAAATAATTTTCGTCATCTCAATCCTTATTAAGATGACGAAATAGTTTTCGTCAGCTAACCACTTTTGCGACGAAATAGTTTTCGCCATCTTAGTAAGGACTGAGATAACGAAATACTTAGTTTCGTCACCTAAGTGCTCTCACCACCACCCTTAGATGACGAATCTTAGGTGACGAAATTTTCGTCGTTTTAGTGCTTACATGATGACAGAAGCTCTTAGGTGACTAAAATATTTCGTCACGTAAGAACTTTTTTCTAGTAGTGATAGCTGACTCTCTCCTCCTTCTTCTCCATCAGCCAAGTCCTCCATCTTCAATTTTAGCTCCACTTCTCAATTGAACATCTCTCTTTCCACATCTACAAATTCCATATTAATATAAATTTGATCAAACCCAATCATAGAAACTCCTGTTTTTGGGTTTTAATCATGTTCGGGTCAAATTTTTAGGTCCTTCGAACAACCGTCTGGTGCGAGGCGTGCCAACACCTTGAGGAAGTGTGCATGTCTTGATCTTATCTGGTTCGTGCGCTCCTCTTGACTTCTCTTTGCCAGAGAGGTGAATCTCTAACAATGGATGGACTGGTGCTCGTGATTGAGGCTTTATGAAGTGGGAGTGGACTTTTGCTCGCGATAAGGCTTGGTGAGTGAAGCGGGGTTTGCTCGCAATGAGGCTTTGGTGGTGCTCCTTGAAGAGGCTTTTTTGGTAGATTGGGTGCTCCTGGGGAGGCGTCCAATTTGCAGTGATGCAGATTTGTTTGAATTGTCGGGGGTTCTTCCGCTCAATCGCTTAACACCTCCTTTTATAGAGAATGAGTAACTAGGGTTCGCGAATGACCTGTCAACCAAAGAGATCGGATCTTCTAATTGAATTAGGAATGATACTTTCCTAGTTGAATCTTCTGACAACATATCTTGAGATACTCTGCAAATCTTTCGTCAGTAATTACCCAATATGACAAGGAAAGAAATAAAGACAATTGGACCGCATATATCGGTCTATGGGCTAACTCACGAATAAGATAACAAATATTAAATTAGGCCCAAACATTACCCCCCAGGCCTCAAGATTTAGGCTCGGTTTACCAGACGTAATCGAAGAGGGCTAACCCTTCAACTCACGAAAGGTTTTCTGTAACCCCGAAAGGGTATATATGTAAACATGCTAACAAAGACCTGTCTCGTGAAGAGACACGAATGCGTCCTGCTGACTCGAAACGCAACGCTTTGAAGAACCCTTTCGGTTCTTTATAAAAGCTTGAACACTTTACTGTTCAGACATAGAAACCCAAAAATGGCTCCAATATCCTTGACCGCCGAGAGCGCTCAAGAGTTCAAAACCAAAATGCTTGGCCTAAAACCCCATGATTCTGCAACCAAATCCAGTTTTAAACTCTTCATCGATGGCACAGCAGGTTTAGGGCCATGGATGGACCCAGTACCTCCGGCGATTCGCGGAGATTACCAACATGCAACTCGAATCTCGATCCTAACCTTCAGAAAAGCTATGGCAAACTTCCGAAAATGACAGATAAACCATCAATCTGTAAGAATAGGGGTATGGCCTTATCCCTCAGCGTGCATGCACCTATGGTACCAGAAGCGCAAGGCCCTGGATTTATGGCAGCAAGCGGGTATTGCAGACGCGATTGATTTGAGCTTCCAACTTCAGAGCACAGGGGCGAACAAGGCTCCAATGATGGCAGCAGTTTGCTTCTGGGATACCGCTAGCAACACCTTTAATTTCAAATTTGGGCAAATGGGTATTACGCTACTGGACTTGTATGCGATTACAGGTCTTCCCATTTCTGACAAGCCTTACTAAGAAATTGACTTCAAGAAGGAAGCAGTGGCGTTTGAAGCTGACCCTAATTGCCGCAATTTTTGTAAGTCTTATGAATCCTGGTCTGATCATTACATTGCTCAAAGTGGTGAGGCTAGTGGCATTGCATTTCTGGAATTGTGGCTGACCAAATTCATAGTCTGCACTAGCACTCAGAAAATCATTGATGCTTGGGTTCGCGCAGCCACCCTTCTATTTAATGGCCATAAGCTAGGATTAGCCCAGATGACCCTAGCTATGCTGTACCGAGCCCTCTATGATTTATCCCTTCATAGATTATAGTGCTATAATTATAGTGCTATATCAGGTCCTCTCTGGATACTGGACCTTTGGCTGGAGATTTATTTTGTTAAGTTTTGGAATCCCCAAATCACAGATTTCCCAGAAAATCAAGTGTTAGGAATGGCATTCGCCGGAGTTAAAGCCCATGATCCTCTTGATTATTCTGAATGTTTCCAACACCTGTACACCCTGGATGCTTCTGCTTTGGATGCCAGCGAACTGATGGTCAACCGAATGTATCCAGAGGCCGTGGCGAACAAATTTATGTGGGGCACAACACATTCTCTGGAAGGCCTGCATCTATTCGAACAAGCTATATCTATTGCTGACCTAAGACTTCCTGATGAAGTTGGCTTTGAATTGTACGCACCAAATCATTTTGCTCGCCAACTCGGTTTTCAGCAAGAGACACCCTTCCCTCTCTTCGAGAGTGTGAACATCTATACTTCTTGGCGCTTGAGGAAGAAAAGAAAGAAGCAAACTGATGATCCTCGCTTTCAGTCCAGCCTCACTCGTTGCAAGGTAAAGATTCGAAGCATTAGCCTCCTATTCACCAGCAAGGAAGTCAGCTAAAACTACGATGCCTGGTGGTCTATGATCTGTGGCTACTTCTAGACACACGATGGATCCTCTGTATCTTTTCAGGATCACTTTTGTCAATGGTCGGACCCTATTGCCTCCACAAGACCAGGCTCCTTTTGCTGAAGGTGCTTCTGCGAGTCATGTACTAGAGCTAGCATCAACAGCGGATCAAGATGATGAGGTATAATCAAACTATTGAACCATCTCAAGAGTTCCCTGTTTGAAGAAAACACTAACTGTTTCATGTTTGACTGAGTAGGATGATGAGGGGATCCCCGAAACCTACCAGCCTTCAACTGCGCAGACCCCTCAGAAACAAAGGAGAGAAAGATCCTCGAGCTCGGAAGATGAACCAGAAGTCCCATTGGTATGAATTCTGTAACAACCTAAAACCATCCATTTTGTGCGGTATTTCAGTTGTAAATGACTCTTTGAGCTCATGCAGGTTCGTAGGCGAAGGAATGCAACTCCCAATGATGAAGAAGTCACTGTCTTGGAAAGGGATCCTGAGGAGGATGACCATATGACCCTGAACGAAATTCTTCGAAACATCTTACCAGTTTGTCATGCCACCCCTATAGCTGTTATGGACAATTTAGGAAACCGCATTTCGCTCGGCTTTGTCATAGAAGCTGATAGAACAACTAGAACTGAGACCTCAAATGTTCGTGAAGCGGCGGACGTTGCTCAACAACAAAGTGAAACTGTTGTTGATGAAGGAGGAACACTGACAATGCTTGCGAATGCCTCTTCTCTCGGTTATGACACTGCTCTCCTGGTCCCAACGACGACTTCTATATCTACAACCGAGGAGGTCACAGCTTCTCTAGTTGAACCTGATGAACCATGGGCTATAGCTGTTGTGAGTGAAACAGATATGGCGGAGGACCTTGTCCCCCAAGCTACTAAGGTGTATTCCTTACAATTCCTTAAATATCATCTATCCCTGAATTACAATGCTGACTGCTGAAATATGCAGGAAATTGATCTGGAAACAACTGACGTGGACGTTGTAGCAGAAGTAACCTCTGAAAGAGAAGAAATAGTCTCGGCAAACAACGACCCTCCTATTGTGTCACCTCCCCAAATGTCTATGGAAGCAGCTCTGATAGATGCTCTTGAAATGCCAGCACTCGCTCGAGAGGTAGTTCCTACTAAAGACCTGCTGAGTAATTTGGAACAGATTGATTTATCAGATGAAGGATGCATATCTCAGATCTCCAAAGCCATAGCGACTCTGCGGTTTTGTGCGAATGCGTCAGAGATAAAACACCTGGATGACCTCGAGTTTCGTCTTGACCGGATTCCTGACCTTCAGGATAACTTGCAACTAAAGGAACAAATAACCAGCGAATGCCACTACAAGCAAGCAAACTTAGAAGAAAAGTTTAGGAGTGAGAAAGACCAACTCGGCTCTCAGCACAGTTGTATCCTTTCTTGGATTGATGCAGAAATTAAATCCCTGGAACAGCAGCGGGCATATATTGAAGCTAGGATTGCAGCTACCAAACAAAGGAAGGCTTAGCACATCCAGGCTGTTCAAACCAAGATCCCAGAGCTCCAAAAACTCAAAGAAGAAACCCTTGCTGCTGCTCGGGCAACCAAACAGGCTAAGGATGATACTGAAGCTAGCCAGACTGAACTGAAGCGAACCTTGCTCGATATTCACCTTTGGGGCAAGCTTGTATGAATCTGTATGAAAATATGTGTAATCATGGGCTGTACCTATAAAATATTTTCCTTTTGGCCCAATATGCATTCAAACCCTAAAATGGTTCAGTCAACAAGCCCAGGCCCAGACCCAAATCATTAACTCCAACAGTTATGACTGAGATCTGAAAAGACAACCATATCACCTTGACTCTCTCACGCCTGCACAACTGCCAATATAACGTTTTGAAAACTGCAACGTCTCCTCAGCCTTAAATTTCGCGTGACGTTTCGGTCTTACACCATGCAAATCTCTCTATTTAAAGGGAATAAAGTGGTTTAGACTCTATCTGTAAATCAACACGCAATGGCTCTATCGGCTTCCATATTCCTCCTTTGCTCGAAATTGTTTCCCCCAGAGTCCTCTAGTCTCCATCAGAAACCCTTGAGTCTCAAGATCTAACCTTGAACCTAGGTTAAGTCTCAAGATTTAACCTTGAACCTAGGTTAAGTCTCAAGATTTAACCTTGGGTGGTCCTTCTGGCATGAACCGGAAAAGAAGGTAGCTGTCTTGACGCTTGATTCTTTTCAGGGGGTGCATATAAGGATTATGGGGGACACCAACGAGGTGTTCTCTTCTGGAATGACCTCCTGCTGCAGGAGATGCCAGATACCCGTTTCGGCGAATCAAGAGGTCGTCCTGCTACAAAACAAGACACTAGCAGCGCTGGATAAGAAGATTAGGCAGTGTTAGAAGATATGATAGTTTCATGGTATCAGAGCCATTTGCTGGCTCTTTTGAATTATGTAAAAGTTATGGCCACAAAGCCAATCAATAAATGTACTGTATTGTTTTTGAACACTCTGTTGTTCCAACTTTCTTTCTACAACTGCAGATATCAGATCATGTTTAAAACCACAGGTATCAGTTTATAGGAAAAGAGATAAATTACATCAAAACCCTCAAAGTTTCAAAAATTCGCTATAAGAATGTGTGTATAGAGTGAGTGTTGCCCCCCAGTTTAACCATGTGGCGAATGTAGAACCCAGAGATGGTTCAAAGAAAAGAATGGTTAAACTCTATGCAGGGGAGTCATGCCCCCCAGTCTCGTTCGCCGGAGGTGGATCTTCAAATTCCCAAACACTGGGAAAATACCGCTTAAGGTAGCGGCCGTTGATAGGATTCCGGTGAATATCGCCATCAAAGTCCCTAAGTCTGTAGGTACCATTGCCATAGATTCGATCAATCACAAAAGGACCTTCCCATTTAGGGGACCATTTTTCACGACCATGTAGCTTTTTACCAAGGGGAAGAATAACTTTCCAAACTAAATTCCCAACGCCAAAACTTTGACCTTGAGTACACTTATCATAAATCCAAGCTACCTTCTTCTTCTCAGCCACTAGATTATCCAAAGCAGCCATTCGCTGGAGATCTAAGTCCTCATGTTCCTGCCACATTACCTGCACATAATCGTCGCCAAGCAACTGATGTTGCTCGCGGACCCGTAGGGACTGCACATTAATTTTGAGTGGAAGTACAACATCGTGTCCAAACATTAGTGCATAGGGTGTTGTTCTAATAGGAGTCCGCTTGGAAGTCCTATAGGCCCACAATGTGTTGTCCAGCTCATTATGCTAGTCGCGTGGGTTGTCTGCCAGCATTCGCTTCAAAATGGACAAGATAATCTTGTTGCTGGCTTCTGCCTGACCATTGGATTGAGCGTAGTAAGGGGTAGAGTGTAAGAACTTAAATCCCATAATCATTGAGAAACGCCTGAGTATCATCAGCCATGAAAGCTACCCCCCGGTCTGCGACCAAACACTCTGGGATGCTATATCGGCAGATGATATTTTTGAAGATAAACTGGCACACGGTCTTTGTTGAAGCTTCCTTAACCGGCTCTGCTTCCACCCACTTGGTAAAGAAATCTGTTCCCACAAGAATGAACTTATGATGCTGGGAGGAAGAAGGATGAATAACACCCACAAAATCAAGGGCCCAGCCGCGCCCTGGCCAAGGTTTGATAATAGGTTGCATATGTATGTTAGGGATATGTTGAACCGGACCATGCACCTGACACTCCAAGCAACCCTTTGCAAAACTGATGCAGTCTTTAAAGATAGTAGGCCAATAAAAACCATGCCAGCGAATAAGCCAACGCATCTTGGGACCAGCCTGATGTGAGCCACATACACCCAAATGCACTTCGCGAATGATTCGCTTAGCTTCACGCCCATAGACACAGAGGAAGTCAACCCCCTCTTCGCCCCTTCTCAACAACTCGCCACCCTTCAACACATAATTGAGGGCAAGGAATCGGATCCGCTTATCAGTGATAGTAGAAGGGTTGACCAAATAATCCATAATAGGCTGCCTCCAATCTATGTCCAGCGCGTCAACCGTTGCAACTAACCATTCGTCACTGTCCTCCTTCCTAGCCATAAACGAAGGTAAAGTCCTCTTTTCAACTTTCAAGATACGCTCGCGAACGTCGTCAGCCAACTGATTCCAGTTGCAATTTGAGCAAGTTCATTAGCTGCAAAGTTCCGTTCGCGAGGGATGTGTTCCAAAGACATAGTAGCAAACCTATCCAACAACTCTAAAGCTCTTTCGAGGAAAGGGACTAATGTGAAGCTGATGCACTGGAACTTTCCTCGTAACTGATTGATAACTAACAAAGAATCACCGAGTACATTAACATCTTGAGTGCCAAGTTCTAGTAACATTTTCAGGCCGATAATAACAAATTCATACTCTGTTTGGTTGTTCGTGCATCTCCACTCCAACTAAAATGAATAGGAAAATCTACCTCCAGATGGACTAACTAATGAAATGCCAGCTCCAAACAACTTGTGAATAATGGAACCATCAAAATATAAAGTCCAAGGCTGAAGATAAACAGCTCCAATATCCAAATCTCGAAAGTAATGGTCCCTGGCAATAGGATGGTGGAGAAGAAAATCAGAGACCGCTTGACCGGTCTACGCCCGCAGTGGTGTATATTGCAAAGAGAACTCTGATAAGGCGAACATCCACTTGCCAATGCGGCCTCGAAGAATAGGCCTTGTCAACATATATTTGACTAGGTCGGTTTGAGCTACAACCACGGTTGTAAAAGATAGCATGTAATGCCGTAGTTTACAACCCGCAAAGTATAACGCCAAACACAACCTCTTAATGGGCGAATACTTGGTCTTAGCATCCAAAAGGGTCCTGCTCAAATAATAAATGGCATGTTCGATGGTCCGACCCTCGTGGTTAGTATCATCCTGAGCCAAAAGGCCCGCAATAGAGTTCTCAGAAGCTGAGATATATAGCTTTAAAGGGATGCCAGGTTTAGGAGGAACGAGAACCAGAGGATTTTCCAGATACTCCTTTATTCTATCAAAAGCTTCTTGATGGCACGATTCCCAGAAAAACTCCTTAGCACCTTGTAGTTTCAGCAATGAAGAAAACGGCTTAACCTTCCGGCTGAATTTGAAATGAATCTTCGAAGGAAGTTGATCTTGCCTAACAACTGTTGTAACTCTTTCTTGGTCTTTGGCGCATGTGCATTAATAATAGCCTTGGCTTTTTCTCCCGACACCTCAATCCCTCGTTGATGGACACCGAAACCTAGAAAATCCCCTGCATGTACCCCAAACACACATTTAGCAGGATTCATCCGAAGTCCGTGCGTTCGCATGCGTTCAAACACCTTCCAGAGGTCTGCAATATGGTCTTGTTTGACTTTTGACTTGACTACCACGTCATCGATATAAACCTCCAGAATCTTACCAAGAATGTCATGGAAAATCAGGTTCATAGCTCGCTGATATGTGGCACCAGCATTCTTTAGCCCAAAAGGCATTACCATGTACTTAAAAGCTCCTATAAAAGCTGGACAACGGAACGTTGTTTTATGTCTATCTGCTTCTGCAACTGGAATCTGATGGTATCCAGCGGTACCGTCCATGAAGGAAAGCATTTCGTACCCTGCAACCGCAACAATGAGCATACCTGCTTCAGGCATGGGGTACACATCCTTCGGAGTAGCTTTATTCAAATCTCTATAATCTACACAGACTCGTATGTTACCATTCTTCTTGCGAACAAGGACTATGTTGGATAACCATTCATTATACTTTGCTACCCTGATGATGCCGGACTTAAACATCTTTTCCACTTCTTCCTTCACGGCGTCCATCGTTTCTGTCTTCATTCGCCGTGGCTCCTGCTGCACCGGCCTTTCTCCTGGTGTGGTAGGCAAACGGTGACAAACTAACTCGTGTGACAAACCCGGAATATCTTCATATTTCTCAGCGAAACAGTCTTTAAACTCCAAGAGCAACGCTATGAGTTTTCATCGTTGCTCAGGTTCCAACAACTTACTAAGTCCAACCTCCATGGGCTCCTCTTTAGTTCCCAAGTTGACTTTCTCTACTGGATCTTTAACTTGAGGTGGAGTATCATCTAATACAGTTGGAGCTGGTAAAATAACCTCTTCCTCTTCATCAATTACTTCTAACACATCTTCAGGCACACACTCAATAGTTGCTAATCGTTCGTCAACTTCCCTTTCTTCCATATGTACAACTAAACGTTGATGCAGAAATTCGAACGCTTGCAACTCTTCGCCTTCTAATTGTGTTAACACTGATCACTTGTTGGGTGTGGCACCATGAGGCTAGGTCTAGATGTATCAAATTTGACCTGAGAGAGACCCCACTGTGCTAACTCGGTGGACGTAACCCCAATCGGTTTTTCACTTTGGTCAATGCCGACCACTATCAAAGGACGCAAATCGCTGCTATAATAATCTGCACCTATCTCATTCGCGGATACTAAAAATGGTTTAGGGTCAGCGTTAACCAATTCCGTGCGTCCGCTAGCCTGATCCCACATGAGCAACTCCTGATGCATTGATGAAGGCACACAAGCAGCTTGGTGGATCCAATCCCTGCCCAGAATGCAACTATATGGGGCAGTACAATCAGTGACAAAGAAACCTTGCACAATGTTTGAAGGTCCCAACTTCAGCCTAACCATTAAAATCCCCAAGGTCTTCGTAACTCCCCCAGCAAAGTTCTTGACAGTCATAGCTGTCTCGATCATAGAGAATTTCTTTATTCCCAACATAGTCATCGTTCGCACCGTCATGATGCTCACTGCAGCTCCAGCATCTATCAGAATCTTACTGACTTTTGAACCATCAATGTCTGCTGTAACGTACAGAGGGCGGAGGTGTTCCATCATCGCAGGTGAAGGCCTTAAAAACATCATGTACCATTCCCTCATGGCATCTGTAATTTCTGGAGGACCATTCGTTGATGATTATTCTGCTGATTCCACTGTGACCTTCTTCAATTCTGACGTGACTTTGCTCACTGCGTCGTGGGTCTCAGGGGCTTTAGAAACAGAACACACTGCTCCGCCTTTGGCAAGGCATATTTGATAGAGATGACATAAACCATGTTGCAATGCATCTCCACCTCCCCTCCACCTCCCCTCCATCTTCATCTGTGGAAATATCTTCATCCATGGCCAACTTTGGTTCATTCTCCGCCACTTCTATGACAGGGTTTGTATCCATTTTGGCAAAGGTCTGAGCCATGGTTGTAACCAACGACATATCCGTTGTGTTGTCATTTTTAGCCTCAGGTATAGGCTCTTTCATCTGCTGAGTTAAAACAACCTCAGTACCAGGTTGAGTCAATTTAGGTCTCCATTGGAGCCTCCTTTCCTGCACCCCTTTTATAGGTGTAGGACTTGACTTTCGTTGTTTCGCTTCAAGTTCTGTGCTAACAGGTTTGGTTCCCGCGCTGGAAGATGCAGATTCGTTTACAAGCACTGGACCTAACCTTTCCAGTACAGACCTCTGTTTTGGGGAACCTGGTGCACTAGATAACCTCTTGAAAACGCTTTCTTTAGGGGGTGCCGGTGGCTCTACCCCCCTATTTCTCTTGAGTGGTGTATAGGGTTTAACGACGAGCCTGTCAATTGTCTTTCGCAGCTGTTCTGGTGTCTGACTTAATCAAACCCTGCTCCAAAGCTATTAACTTCCTCTTTGCTCTGCCATACCTTTTCTGCATGTTTCTGATCTTGGTGTGGCTAATCTCAACAATCTTGCCCTTCTCCTTAACGTACCAGGTATCATCTTTAATTATGTTCCTTGAAGCTGGAGGGATATAGGGCTTCATGAGAATATCCTTCTGACCCTCTGGTGGGGACTCAGCTGCTGATGTCCCTACTTTTGCATTTCTTTTATACAGGTTGGATTCGCAGAACCTGAATCCGACCTCTGACTGTTTCAACGGCCTAGTAGGGCTGGTAGGCTGATAATGATCCAACGGCGAACGCTTATCGTTCGCTTCCACCGCCTTGACTGATGTCTCGAACTCATCGTAGGACACTTGAATCCCACATTCGACCTTGCACCTAGAGCACAACACAACTTTAGAAGCCTCAGGAATGGCTGCCTGCTTCTCTTCCTCGGCTGTTGATAGGTGCATTTTGTGCAACGTTCTTAATGTGTTTCCGACCCTATTTAATTATGTAATTCCTTTAACAATATTGATTTTAACTTAGTTTGTGTTTTTAGGTTGCAAATAAAGCCAAGGAGCACAAAAGAAGCAAAAGAGGAGAAATCTTAAAGGAAAAGGAATCCATATGGCACAAGGAAAGAAATCAGAAAATCTGCTAGGAATTGTCAGTCAATTCGATAGAGGATTGTGATCAGCTCACTCGATTTTCAGGAGATGAACCTTATATCAATGGAAAGCTAGAAGAGTCTAGTTTCCAGAATTTTTCACAGATCACCAATAGCTATTTTGGAGAAGAAGTTAGGACCATTTGAGTGGCCGAATGTCAGTCTGCCCGAATTTCTGATTTGGACCGAAACTTAAATTTCAAGGCCCAGACCACATTGGCAAGCCCATGGACGAAAATTAGGGTTCTCTAACCCTAATAACAGCTGCTCATACATATAGGAGGAGTTAGAGACGTAAAAGATATCTCTTCTTGTGCATAGAATTCAGTCCTCTCTGCCGTAGCTCTGCCTCTCCAAGGATCTCTCCCAATGTAGAAAATCATCCTCCTTGCCATACTCTAGGACTTCTCCAAAAGCATAGTGTTACTCTTCTTTGTGCCGAGACTATCCCTTGTTGTTCTCCAAGCGTTCTTAAGATCAAAAAGTGTAATCTATGGTTCAAACTCTTGTTTTTATGTTTTATATTTGTTATTGTCGAATTCCCTTAGATGATTTTATGCATTGGAGTTGGACTTTTATTGAGATTTAGTTATTGCATGAAATTTTCAGATTTATATGATTGAGTTATTCATGTGTTTATGATGTTTGTTTAACCTAGATCATGCCTACTATTGTGTTAGAAAGTCTATGATTCTGGTTTAATTCAATATGCTAATTCGCCCAAGTTAGCAAAGCCATTATTTATGCTAAGCCTCTTCCGGTAAGTGTAGATTAACAAGTGGTAAAAATTAGGATTCATGTGATATGAGTTTCGATTAAGAACATAGATTGCATGTTAGGTTGTTAAGCCTCTTCCGGTAAACAAATCTAATATGTTCGAGTTCATCTTTTATGCTTAATGATTCATGTAGTGTGTTGTATGGATGCGCTTCGTATTAACATGATACATTACATGAAATATTTTATGTGTTGGGACTTTTCCAGCATAGGAGACTTGAGAAGATTATATGGGATGCATGACCTCTTTCGGCTTGTGTTTCAAATTCGTTTCTTGCATATAGTTGGCATGATTCTAAGTTTTGGAAATTGAAACATTGTGAGGACTTGATTATGTAGTTTGAAAGGCTGTTTTCTATGTGAAAGAAGATGATCACATGTATATAGTAGCTTAGGTCTTTGTTTCTTTTTAGTTTAGGATTTTCGTCATTCTTCTGTCCTCTGTTTTCTTTTATTTTATTTCTGTATCAAACAATCTCCGAACCCCCTGGAAATTTGTACAGTTTTTCATATATGTGTCTAATATATCTCTGTAAATTTTCGTACTTTTCTGAGTAGTTTAGGTTAGGTTTTTAATTAGGTTTTTCACTGCTGTTCTATGGAACAGTAGCTACTTTTGTAAATTGTTTAAAGGTTTTATTACTTGTTAATATTTGTTGTGTTTTACTAACGTTTTGTTTTGCTAGGTACCCTCAATCCCCGGCCCAATACGATACCTTACTTACTTAATGCTGCTAACGATAAGGGTTTATTTGATGCAGGTTTTGCCTTCGTCAAAATGGCGCCATTGCCGGGGATTGAAAAATCCTTTGTTAAATAAGCGTTCAATTTTTGTTGTGAATTATAAATTGTAAATCTTTGGATTTGGTCGATAATTAGGTTGTTTTAGACATAGGACTTTCTAAATGTTAAGCGTCGTCACCATGGTTGCATTCTCTTATTCCTTGCATTCATCTTGCATCTCCTTCAGTTGCATCCCATACATTATGCATTTGAATTCCGTGAACATCATATGGCTAAAGGAACTTAGTCAATCAAGGACCTCACATCCTTCAATATGCTTGGTAGTTCCCACCTTCATGATTTCCCTTTAGATGTTTTACAGATTGGAAGAGGGAAGAAAGATGCGAAGGTGTACACAAAACAGAATGCATGTCATGAGTTCAGTCAACTTTGAACATGTACGGTTTTCAGCTCCCATAGAATGGAACAACGTGCCATATATGCACAGAATGTTCTCTGAGTCTAGTTTTTGTAGCTTTTTACAGGACTGAATTCTGAATTCAGCTGCATCTGGAATCAAGGTTTGAAGGAAGCAAGGTCAGATCAGAAAACTGGGCGGTTGTGCTGCATAAATGTCAAAACTGGGTATACTTTCCTTGGTCCAAATCAGGCGTATATATATACGGATGGAACGCTCCCGGTATATACTACATACCTATGAAGTTTCCGATCCAATGGACCAACGAAGCTCCCTGCATACAGGTTTGAATAGGTAAAGGTCAATCTGCCAGTGTTTTCTGTCAAGTTCTGGTTTTTCTCTAACTTTGCAGGGCTGCCATCTCCAAACCACTTGGACTGAAGAGATATACAACATATGCATGGAAAGCCTGCAATGCCAACTTGCACCTCCAACTTGAATCTCGAGCATTGGTGGAGGCATCAGAGAGTTATAAGGGTTGGAAGTTAGCCCTATGGCGTGATTTTCATCATTTCTCTTGTTTCACCTCAACTTCTTTTCTTTTGGAGTATGTATTGCAAGGAGCTTTCGTAAGGAAGTCAAGGCCTTGTGCCTTGAGGTTGGTGCCTGAATTTCAATCATCTCCAAAGGTCGTGAGCATGGGAAGTCTACAAGGGGGAGCTTTCTTGATTCTTTCTTGCTATATCTTTTGTTTTCTGTTTTCTTTCTTGTTTTTGTTTGTCTGTTTTTTCTTGAATCCATGTTTCCATACTTAGACTCTATGTTGCATGCTATATCTTGTTCTACATTGAGGACAATGTAGAGTTTAAGTGTGGGGGAAGGATTTATATCTTTTTGTGTCTTTTAAAAAAATATATATATATAAAAAATAATAATTTTTGTTTTCAGTTTTAGTCTTTTGTTTTGTTTTTGAGTCTTAGGAGCCATTAACTGTCTATGATAATTGATAATCTCTGAAATTATGGATAAGATCACAAGATGAATTCTAACTGATATTCGGTTGTTAATTGAATTGAATAGAAATTATGTGAAATGTAGTGGATATGATTTGAATCTTTGGTACATAAATGAGCATGCTAAGACAAGTTTTTGATTCATATGACCTTAAATGTGAGTTTTTGAGCCTATATTTGTGCCATTTTTTCTGAGTGATAATTGAAATATTTTGATTCGTTTTCTTGGTTATAATTTTTCGAAAACCTCATTATTCTTTTAGTTTGATTGATTGCTCACCATAGCTTTTAATGAACTTTAGATGACTATAACTCACTCTTGTGGACTTTCGAAACTTTTAATCATAAAACGCTCTGATTTTGGAAAGAATAAATGGAACTTTTTAGGATGATCACTATTGCCAAACAAGCTTGTGTCCCTATTTGTGTACGTTGCACACCCCTTAGTTTAAAACCCTTTGAGCCTACGTTAAGCCTTTTCTTTCATCACCCGTGCAATTTTTACCTTGAGCTTAGTACAATATATCTCTACCCTTGTCCTTTGGGCCTAGTAGAGCAATTGTGATGTATTGTATGAAGTGATGATGTGAAACAAGTGTGGGGGAGTTGAATGTCTATGTAAAGAAAAAGAAAATGCTGAAAAAAAAAACAAAAAGAAGAAAAAACAGAATTTTGGCAAGAAAAAAAAAAAGACATTGTCTTTGTGTTGTGAAATGGGAGTTTTGGTTGTAAATGGAAGGCCTAAAAACAGAATATTTGGCCTTTGTTCTTTTTCACAATGTTTGAAGGTGGTTAGAATGACGAATGACCCAGCAAGATGACATTTGGCCGTTGCTTTGGTGACACAAGGCGTGTTATAATGCTCTGCTAGGTTTTTAGGATTTTTTTTATAATTCCTACGTACTATTAAATTCATACCCCTAGCCCAGGCCCATTAATACCTTGTAAAGTTTCTTTTGATCTAAAAGATGAGTAAAACTTGATCTGTGGAGTTTGTTCCAAGAGTTGAGCCTATGGTATGGTTCATTTGTGTGAGTAATCATATTCTTTCATGAGATTTATATTTGTTCTATTGTGCTTTTGTTCGTTTAAATGCAAGCTTTCTGATTCTATCTTGCATACTTATTGAGTGATTTAGCCATAAAATATGAGTGAAAAATGAGTGCATACCTTGTGAGAATGAATCATACTTGTTTGAAACATGCTGAGCTTAAATATCACCATTGTTCTATCAGGTCCTACATGTAAATATGTGATCTATGCATGGTAATTAGCTTCTGAAACTTCATGGAATGATTCTTGATTGAGTGCTAATTTTGATGCCATGAGATTGGAGATTCGGAGACAATATGTTATGGGCAATAGAGTTGTTTGTTTGTTGAGTTTTGTAGTTGTGTAATTTCTGGTTTGTGTATTGAGTCTTTTGATTGATTTTGCTAAGGGACTAGCAAAAGCTAAGTCGCTCTTGGATGATTCCTCTACTACTTTCCGGTCAGACTTCTTCTTCCAGACCACATCCACCATTGCGACATGTAGGTCCACCACTGGTGGTCCCCTAGCATAGCCTTCCTCTATAACCAAACGTCCCTCGTTGAGCCACTGTTGCACCTGGTCTTTGAGCTGCACACGCTCAAAAGTATCATGAGTCCATGCATTATGAAACTTACAATACGTTTTACCTGCCAACTGCTCTTCTGGAGGGTATGTCCCCCAAGGAATGTTAAGTAGGTTCCCTTGAATTAACTCATTCAACAATACATGAGCCAAGTCTGCTTTATAAGTGTAGAACTCGTACTTGGACTTGGTTTTGGGCTTGGGTGTCGGGGCCACGTCTACCATGGCTACTGCCGGAACCATATCTATCATAGCTATTACAGGGAAAGGATTCTCGTCACCCAACGACACCGCCTTCTCTTCATCCAGGGTCACGACCCCTTCATTGATCCAAACCTGGATCTGATCCTTCAATTTCACACAATCTGCGGTATTGTGATTTCACATATTATGAAACTTGTTGTACTTCTTCCCTTTTAGCTGTTCCGGCGTTGGAAGTTGACCAAAATCGTGCTTTATCAGCTTCTGTCTAAAGAAATCATCTAGCACGTCATGGGCCTTGTTCGCGTCGTAAGTATACGACGAAAACTGTGGCTTAGTGAATGTTGTTGCTGAAATCTTCACTGGGCTCTTGGCGAGCCTCAAATTCTGAGACCTAGCAGGTTTCTTGCTAACTAACTCCAAAGCAGCCACTTCATGCTCGTCGTCATAGTCCATGTTGTACCGATGAGCAAACGACGTAGGATAATATGGGTCTATATGCGAATAAATGGCCCCCACAGTTTTATGCCGGTTGAGCCCAAATCTTAGTTTTAGAGTTCTAGGTGTATATGTTCCGCTAGATGCATTCTGCCTTTCATCCATGTCAGTCAAAACTATCTGGTAGCTCCCAACCTTGTTCATTAAATCAGCCATGCTGGCGAACTGTCCATCATGATGTTTGAGCCTCTACCTCGGTTCCAAACCCTTAATTGCAATGCGAACAACATCCTCCTCTGAGACAGGAGATCTGCATTTAGCATGTTGAACCTTGAACCTCTTAAGGAACTCAACTGGTGGAGATTCTGCAGGTTGCTGGTACATTGAAGTTAAAGAAGAAAGGTCAACCTCTGGCTCAACTGTACCGAAGGTCGTTCTAAACATTCGTTCCATAGTGGCCTAATCAGGAATAGACCCGGGTACCAACTTGGTATACCATGTAAGAGCTGAACCTGCCAAAGATGAACCGAACACCCTTAGTTTCAACAAAGGATTGTTCCCATAGGGACCGCATTCACTTTGGAACCTCGAAATATGTGTTGCGGCATCTTCAGACCCTTCCCCTGAAAAGGGAGTAAAGCGAATGCTCATGTAATTATGTGGCCACTCAGCACCTGTCACATAGTCTGGGTATGGAGTCTGGTAAGTAAGGTTTACTTCAGGCTCCCTTAACTCAGTCCTGAACTCAGTTCTAAGCTGCTGCAGCGCTCGATCATATATGCCCTGAATATCCTCTAGTCGAATTACACCGTTCACGGCTGCTACAGGTTGTGCAACCACGTTCGCAGCCAACGGCTGTGCTCCTGCCTGGATTACCGGCTCATTGACTTGCTTGAACTGGTTTCCACCGTTGCCTTTGACGTTCGGTGGAACCACTTTGACGACTATCGTCCCTACTAGTTTCATAGTAGGAACCTTAGCACCTAAAGATCTTGCAGTTGGTGGATTCACTCCATACTCGACGTCATTCTTGCGCAAGTACTTGTCTATAAATAAGGTGTCTATCTTCTGAACAGTTTCTGCGACACGCACGAAACTCTCGGCTTGATCGCTTATTTTTTTCCCACATCTGGGTAGTGTTAGCGTTCAACGAGTCCTTCAGCGACTCCTGTGACGCTTGTAATGACGCCTGTAACGACGCCATGTTTGCAGCGCTCGCAATCACACTCGCAGCTATGCTTGCATTCAACTTATCGAATGCATCCGTGAGTTGTTCTTGAGTAACATACTTCTCAACTCCAGATCCTCCAGTCATCGTTTCGATATTGAAACGCTAGTTAACTTGTTCAATAGTCAACCCTTTGCACCTCAAAGGATTGTGAGGCTGACAATGTGAATGTTCCGGCAAGGAACACTTAGGGTATTGCTTACTATATATGTTATCAGCCGCTATTTTTCCACTGATGTCTCCCGCTGATGGGCGTGCCAAAATGTTCGAGTCGGATTTTTAGGTCATTCGAACAACCGTCTGATGCGAGGCGTGCCAACACCTTGAGGAAGTGTGCCTGTCTTGATCTTATCTGGTTCGCGCGCTCCTCTTGACTTCTGTTCAAGCGGATGTGAGCAAGAACGGTCGGTCTTGCTGCTAGGTTCTTCACAATGGCCTAGGATGGCTCCTGAGGGCTTACTTCAGTAACAAAACAATAAAAATAAAGGGATATTTGCTAGAGAGGTGAATCTCTAACAATGGATGGACGGGTGCTCGTTATTGAGGCTTTATGATGTGGGGGTGGACTTTTGCTCGCAATGAGGCTTGGTGAGTGAAGCGGGGTTTGCTCGCGATGAGGCTTTGGTGGTGCTCCCTGGAGAGGCTTTTTTGGTAGAATGGGTGCTCCTGGGGAGGCGTCCAATTTACAGTGATGCAGATTTGTTTGAATTGTCGGGGGTTCTTCCCCTTAATTGCTTAACACCTCCTTTTATAGAGAATGAGTAACTAGGGTTCGCGAATGACCTGTCAACCAAAGTGATCGGATCTCCCAATTGAATTAGGAATGATACTTTCCTAGTTGAATCTTCTGACATACTTTCCTAGTTGAATCTTCTGACAACATATCTTGAGATACCTTGCAAATCTTTCGCCAGTAATTACCCAATATGACAAGAAAAGAAATAAAGACAATTAGACCGCAGATATCGGTCCATGGGCTAACTCACGAATAAGATAACCAATATAAAATTGGGCCCAAACAAATCAAACACCCAGTTCATCATTCTCATTGATTCAAAGAAACAAATAATTCAAGACATTCACCCCATATCATCCTCTATTGCATCTGAGACTGAAAACCCATATGCAACATAACTTAATCTCAAACCCAAGATGACAAATTTGACTAGTATGCCCAATCTGATTGGTATGGAACTCAAATCTCATTACTCACCTTTATTCTCAAATTCTCAGCCATCGTCGGTGGCTCATCGACTTAATTAATTATCAAGTGGGAAATTTGATATGGATGCTATTGATTTTCTTGTATTTTGATATAATTGTTGCCAAGAGAGAGTTGCTTTAAGGAGGTGGACTGAAGGAAAAGAAGAGAGATGGAAGAGAAAGGGAGGAAATAGAAACGACGAAGTATGAAATGAAGGAAGCATAAGAGGAAATAAAAGAAACATAGCTTTAAGAACAATCATAGAACGTTAGATCTGAAACCAGCCACGTGTCCTCGTCTCGTCAAAAGCTTAGGAAGCTCAGCTAGTTTTCTAGCTTACAAGAGGATCCGGATCCATCTTTAATTTGGGATTTTGAGTTGAGCATATGATTGTTTCTTGTTACACAGGAAGGTTGTCGTGTGCATGTCATCGAAAGAGACTTGACCAAGCCAGACAGAATTGTTGGTGAGCTGTTGCAGCCTGGAGGTTATCTCAAGTTGATTGAGTTGGGTCTTGAGGGTACGCAAACTCACCTAACCTATTAAGAACTCTGATTCTTTATTGAATGTGTAGTACTAAGTTGGCAGGCATTCGGTTTTAATCAATAACTATTTGTGGCTGCAGATTGTGGAAATGAGTCAATTGATGCGCAGAAGGTGTTTGGTTATGCTCTTTACAAAGATGGCAAGGATACAAAACTGAGTTATCCCTTGGAACAATATAGTTCAGATGTGGCTGGCAGAAGTTTCCACAATGGGCGTTTCATCCAAAGAATGCACCAAAAAGCAATGACTCTTTCAAAGTAATCATCATTTCTCTTAAACTATATTACAAGATTTTTATTTAATGGATTCTTGTGTGTGTTTACTCTGGTGAAATTAGTTTCAAGTTTAAGCTGTTTACTCATGTCTCATGGTATTTCCATTGCAGTGTCAAATTGGAACAAGGATCGGTGACAACACTAATCGAAGAAAAAGGCATTGTCAAAGGGGTGATTTACAAGAACAAGGCTGGAGAGGAGATGAGAACATATGCTCCACTGACAATCGTGTGTGATGGCTGCTTTTCAAATCTGCGCAAGTCTCTCAGTGCACCAAACTATAGAGTACCAAACTTAGGAAAATCAACAACTTCGAACTCAAATTTACACAAGAGTGTACTTGTTCATCCGTGAGACTAACATAATTATTTGTTGCTGTTGCAGGTTGTAAGTCCCTCATGTTTTGTTGGTTTGATCTTGGAGAACTGTGACCTTCCACACGCAAATCATGGACATGTGATTTTGGGAGACCCTTCACCCATCCTTTTTTATCCTATCAGTAGCACCGAGGTTCGTTGTTTGGTGGATGTACCTGGAACAGAAGTGCCTGCAGTAGCTAGTGGTGAAATGGCTAAACATCTGAAAACTGTTGTGGCTCCTCAGGTATGTTTCAATAACTATCCTAACGTGATTAAATTTGATACACATACCCACCTGAACTGAACTAATCTGAGATCTTCTTGTATTTCAGTTTCCCCCACAGCCGCTCAATGCTTTTATGGCCGCAGTAGAGAAGGGAAACATCAGGACAATGCAAAACAGAAGCATGGCTGCTAATCCTGTCCCAACTCCTGGTGCAATTCTATTAGGTGATGCATTCAACATGAGGCATTCTTTAACAGGAGGAGGAATGACTGTTGCTCTTTCAGACATCGTTCTTCTCCGTGATCTTCTTAGACCCCTACGTGATCTTAATGATTCACCTGCTTTGTGCAATTACCTTGAATCATTTTACACACTGCGCAAGGTAAACCATGCATTTGGATAACTCATAACTAAAATGTCTTTTTTATACCACTGTCTGTTACAATGTGACATTCCTTTTGGCTCCTTACTGATAGTGTACTTGATTTTGCAGCCTGTGTCATCTACCAGAAACACATTGGCAGGTGCTTTATACAAGGTATTTTGTGCATCACCGGATCTGGCAAGACAAGAAATGCAGGAAGCATGTTTTGGCTATTTGAGCTTTGGAAGCATCTGTTCATATGGACCAGTATCTCTCCTCTCTGGTCTTAACCCTCGTCCACTGCACTTGTTTCTCCATTTCTTTGCTGTTGCCATCTATGGTGTTGGCCGCTTGATGATTCCGTTCCCTTCACCTAAACGCATGTGGCTTGGATTTCGATTGATCTTGGTATGGCAACGAATGTATTTCCACTACTTTCTTATCAACATGTTTTTCTATTACACTTTCTACACATGACCAGCTGCTTAAACAGATCTTTCTTGGTTTTCTATTTTTCAGAGTGCATCATGCATCATATTCCCCATTATAAAGGGTGAAGGTGTTAGACAGATGTTCTTTCCTGCCACAGTGCCAGCATATTACAAATCTCCTCCTGTCCATTGAAGGAATGGCAAGAATTGTATTTGACTACTTGGAGAAGAAAATTGTTACCTGATTTTTTTTATATTTAATTTTCTTATTGATATGATAATCCAACGAGTGTCAAACCAGCAGCATTTGTTCCACCCTGAAAGTAAAGATCAAGATGGGAGTCAATGCTATACTAGGAAGAGAAAAATTTTCTTTTATAGAACTTAGGAACCACTTGATATTGTACAAAGCTAGATCAATGGTAAATTATCCACATGATTTTTCGGTCATTGGCTTATCTATTTTCAAGTGCACATCAGTAACTATTTTGACAATATATAATGGTGTCATTCTTCACACTTCCAGAATGTAATCTAATCTTGTTAAAGCAGAGGGGGTTGATTGATGACTCTTCTGAAAGTGAGATTGGTGAGGTAGTCATTTTTCATTTAGAATGACTCTTCTAAAAGCAAACTAACTACCTCACTGGTTTACATATTCATCTTCCTTCAGTTTCAAATGTCATTCTAAAATCACTTCTAGACTTGATACAGATTTGCAGATGCTTCTGGGACAAGGATGTTTACAGCCCTAGAAGCTTGACCAGCCATTTGGTTTGGTAATGCTGTATTTGGGGTGAAAAACCTCTCTCACTAACAATAGGGTTGATCAGATTAGTTCGAGTGGTTCTTCATCTATGCCTTATAAAGTATGCTGGGATGTTCTTCATCAGAAAGTTGGATAAATTTTTGTGAATGGTGATTCCATTTCTTTTTGGTTGTTTGACTGAGCCTGTCCATTTCCCTAATTCTCTTTAGTTATGAACTTCTGATAGATCTCTTAATGGAGTTACTGATTGGAATTCGAAGTCTCGTTTTATTCATGATCAGCTAGAAAAGGAATAAAATTACTGTTACATATACTGGTTGAAGTTGTTAACAACACTGGGTGCTATTCCTCTTCCTCTTGGGAATACTAATGATGAATTAATACGAAAAGGGAACTTGAAATTCTTATAACAGCAATGTATTATGAAATCACTGCAACACAGGTTAATTCAACTACCTTAAGCATAAACTGATGGGGTTGTGATTCCAGTACAGAAATTCTAGAGCTTGACTCCAGTTTTTGGGACTTATGATCAGCTGCCTTGCTGGAACCAAAACAATTATACCTCCCTTTAGCAAACAGCTCTTCACATTTGTTATTGTCTCTCACCCTAGTAACGCTGAAATGAGTTGAGCAGTCTCAATATATATATGACAATGCCATTGCCAAAGATCATAGCACTAGCAAGCAATATTCTGAAAAGCATAGGCTTTGAACATAAAGAAGATAAATATGAAACCAATATATTTGTAAGGCTCTATAGTGCCTTGCAATTCAGCGGGACACACACATAAACACAAGCCGAACATGAACTTAAGAAAAGTTGCTACATTCACTTAAATTTTCGCAGAAAGAAGAAATTTATTGAACAAACTTCTTATAAAAATTGCAATTGCAATTTAAGCTTTGATTTATTGAACAATAAAACGTGATTTAAGCTAGGGTTCTTCTGCATACAACATGTCTATCCAAGTCAGGACTATAGCACATTGCGTAGTGCAAAAGTTACATATGCTGAACCAATGGAGATCGGCAAACCTAAATGACAATGTACAAGTTATTTCTATATAGGGAAAAAGGGCTTGCAACATAAACTGTAGCACTATGCATAAATCTTTAAAGTATCATTTACTATGGTACCCTATCACCTCCACTCTATTTAAAACATCATGGAGTGAAACAAAGCAAGGGCAGTAAGAAATTGCATAAAATTGAGACCGATCGAGTTTGAATCATCCCAGTTCTTAAGAGTCTTTTTTTTTTTTTCTTGATTACAAAACGAACCACCTAGCTACCGGTCCTTGTATCTCATTAGGAATATTTCACCATCATTGAAGAACACAATGAGTTCATATGCTGCATTCACACTATGGAGTTCCCAGGCTTGAAGTAGGAGTTGATATCCTAAACGGATCTAACCCTCTAGAAGAAGTGCGTGCTACTAATTTACTGGCCGAAATTGGTCCTAGCATCTACCATATATGGAAATTCTACAACAAATACCATACTGTAGAACTACTAATTTATGGAAATTGAAAGCTTCAGATGATAATTACAATCAAAAGTCTAAGTCATCAATACCATTTTTCTTTTCAAGAATGAATATTCAAGTCGAGTCCAGTCAATAGTCAAGGTGATACTTGGTCAATTCCATTGTTGTATGCTCAATATTTTTTGACGATATAGGGATCCAATTTTCTACGTTTGGCATGCTTTTCTTTGCAGCTAGCGTGCTTCTCTCTAAGGTTTATATATAGAGATTGCGCTATTCTGATCGATATCAATACTAGCATTATAGTGCATGTTTTGTATGCTTGCACTTGTATCTTATTAACTCAATTTCGAGTTTTATTAATTGATAACTAAAATGGAGCTGGGAAGGATGTGCCTCCTGCATATTCATGCAATCTCAGCTATAGTGCTTCTCCTGCATATCAGTTGTGGTGTTTGTGCTAATGTGACGAGGTGTGTAGAGAGGGAAAGGGAAGCGCTGCTTGCTATCAAACAAGACCTGGTGATTAACTCCACTCGACTCTCTTCGTGGGGAGCTGAAGCTTTAAATCAAGATTGTTGCGCATGGGAAGGAGTCTACTGTGACAACCTGACTGGCCATGTTGATCAGCTTCATCTTGGAGGGGAGGTGTTGTCTTCGCAAGGCGAACTCCTTGATTACATACCTTTTAAAGGTACACTTAGTCCTAAACTCATTGAGTTGCAGCATTTAGTATATATAGACCTAAGTTCAAATAGGTTACAACCGAGCCCAATTCCAGGTTTCATTGGTTCTTTGTCCCATATAAGATACCTTGATCTCTCTGAAGCTGGCTTCGTCGGTGAAATTCCATATCATGAGCTTGGAAACCTTACTCACTTGCAGTATCTCGATCTCTCCTCCAGTGACTTCACTAATTCCATAAAATTCTTCAGTTGGCTCCCTCATCTTTCTTCTCTAAAATATTTGGACCTCAGTTTTGTCAATCTTAGTAATGTTTTTGATTGGCCGGAAACAGTAAACAAGCTTCATAATCTACGAAACTTGACTTTATATGGATGCCAACTTCCCCCTCCAATTATTTCCAGTACTACTCTTTCTGACAAGAATACTTCTCAAACTCTTGCTTCTGTTGATCTTTCTAAAAACAGTCTCACTTCATCAGTATTCAAATGGTTGTGTAACATCAATACCACCCTTGTTCTTCTTAACCTCTCTCACAACAAATTAAGTGGTCACTTCCCGATTGTATTGGAAACATGAGCTCTCTTACACATCTCAACCTTTCCGGTAACCAACTTGAAGGAAGGATTCCCGATTCTTTTGCAGAGTTATGTAGTTTGCAAGAATTGGTTATTACATCCTGTAATCTCAGCGGACACATTTCTAATTTTTTTTAATCATCCTGTGCTCAAAATTCCTTGGAGATTCTGGATTTGACTAATAATAACTTTACAGGGTCATTCCCTGATATGACAAGATTTCAGGCATTACGGGAATTATATCTCCGTAGAAATAAGTTGAATGGAACAATCCCAGAAAGTATTGGGAACATGTCGAAGCTAGAGACGATGGTGTTAGTCACAATGATTTGGAAGGAGTGATTACAGAAGCTCATTTCTCAAAGCTCTCCAAGTTAAGGTTTTTGTATTTGTCCTCAAACTTCTTAGTTTTAGACTTCCATTCTGAATGGATTCCTCCTTTTCAATTGGAATCACTAGTGCTGAACTCTTGCAAGATGGGGCCGTTATTTCCAAAATGGCTTCAAACACAGAAAAATCTCCGCCAGCTTTCTTTTTCTGATGTTGGAATTTCTGATACTATTCCAACTTGGTTTTGGGATTTATCACATAATAAGTTAGAGTTGGATCTTTCTTGCAATGAGATTAAAGGAACACTGGCAGATTTAAGATTCGAGTTTGCGTATCAGCCTGAAGTTAACTTGAGTTGGAACCAACTGCAAGGTTCAATCCCTTCATTCCTTTCTAAAGCTTCAGCTGTGGATCTCTCCAATAATAAGTTTTCAAAGTTATATTCCTTCTTGTGTTAAACCAACGTTAGTAACTTGTACTACTTGATCTCTCAAGCAACTATATATCCGGAGAACTTCCGGATTGTTGGAAGCATTTTGAAAATTTAGTCTTTCTTGATTTGAGTAACAATACTTTTTCTGGAAAAATTCCATCTACGATGGGCTCGTTATCTTCAATTGATTTTGAAACTAGACGACAACATGTTTATGGGAGAGCTGCGCCTTCATCCTTGAAGAATTGCACCAACTTAAGAGCTTTTGATCTTGAAAACAATGAATTATCAGGACCTATACTTGAATGGTTAGGGGTTGGAGCTTCAAAGCTAGCTATCCTTATTCTTCGATCTAATCACTTCAATTGTAGCATGCCGTCACAACTATGCCATCTCACAAGCATTCAAGTTTTGGATTTGTCAATGAACAACATATCTGGGAGTATACCCAAATGTCTAAATAATTGGACTAATTTGGCTCAGGAAGGAAATCCAGAGTTAACCATCAGGCATTCATATATAAGTCAAAATGGGAGTGGTTCTATATTGGGATTGTGGTACGATGACGAAATATCCATTATATGGAAAGGACGATTGTCCAACTACAAAAGTGATGCAGCGGAAATAGATATCGTTGGAATCCACCAACGTCGACTTAAATTCACAAGTCAATTCTCTCGAATCCACGAGAGGAATTCTGGAATCCACCAGAAAATTGAGTTAAAACTCAAAGGTTTTAATTAATATCAAAAGCTGACGACTACAACTGATAAAGGCTCCTTATATAGGAGCAAATAAACCCTAGGCAACTAACAACAAAGCCTAAAAGCCCAAGGATTAAAAGAAAACAAAATCCAAAACAAACTATTAAAAATAATTATTGAAAATAAGTAAATTCGTATTTTGGAAGTCTAAACGGACTCGGATGGCCTAAAAAGCCCATACGTCATGGCAAAGCGACGAACCAAACTCGTTGGGCCGTTCCGCTTCCAGAAAGGTATCAGAATGGTCAATCAGACACCGAACGCCAAATCTAGAGCGAACCGGGTTTAGACTTGTTTCGATCGATCTGCTCTTCAATCTTTAGCGCCATCTGTTCTACATCAGTCTCCTCCACTTCAGAAGAACTCGACCCCGAGTTATTGTCACCAAGAAAAGAATCATCCTCATGAAACTCATGTAGATCAGCAACATTAAAGGAATTCGAAATCCCCATAGAAACAGGTAGATCAATAACATAAGCGTTATCATTAATCTTCTTCAACACCTTGAATGGCCCATATTTCCTAGGCTTCAGCTTGTTATACGTGCCAACGGGATACCTTTCTTTCCTTAGGAAGACCATGACCGAATCCCCTTCCTTAAACACTTTCACACGCCTGTGCTTGTCGGCTGCATTCTTATACTTGGCGTTGGTCGCCTCCAACTTAGCTTTAATCTCTTCCTGCACTGTCTGAACATTCTCAGCCATTGTAACTGCAGCTTCACTAATGCCTCGTCCTGCTCTTGGTAGTTTGGCCAAATCAACTACATGTCTGGGGGCAGAAGTGTAGACCACAGAGAATGGGGACTTACCAATGGCATTATGCACAGAACTGTTGTAAGCGAATTCCACCTGGGGTAAGGCAAGATCCCATTGTTTCAGCTTATCACCACATACACTCCTGATCATATTTCCCAAACTCCTATTTGTGACTTCAGTTTGCCCATCGGTTTGGGGGTGAGCTGTAGTGCTCCTCTTCAAAGTGGTTCCAAACTGCTTCCACAATGTTAACCAAAAATGGCTCAAAAACTTCGTATCATGATAAGAGGTAATAGACTTAGGCACCCCATGTAAACGAACAACCTCCCTGAAAAACAGTTTGGCTATATTGGCAGCATCTGCAGTTTTCTTGCAAGGAATAAAGTGAGACATCTTTGAAAATCTATCCACCACCACAAACACAGAATCCACCCCTCTTTGAGTTCGAGGTAAACCCAACACGAAATCCATACACTACCAGGAGAAGTACTTTAGCCGACGAATTATTTTCGTCGGCCTGTTATCGTAACTCGTCGGCTAAACTCTTAGCCGACGAGGCTTCGTCGGCTATAGTGTCGTCGAGAAAGGGTCCTCGGCGCTGACTTTACCCGACGAACCTATAGACCGTCGTCGGCTATAGTCCATACTTTAGCCGACGAACTATTTTGTCGTCGGCTTTTGTTCATGAATTTAAGCCGACGAAACAGACTCTATCTTCCTTCGGCTATACTCCCAGACTTTAGCCGACGACGGTTTAAGTCGTCGGCTATACTCCCAGACTTAAACCGACGACACAACACGTCGTCGGCTATACTCCAAGCCTTTAGCCGACGGAACTGAGATATTCGTCGGCTATAGTGAGTTTAGCCGACGAAACATGCCATAATTCGTCGGCTAAACTATAAAAAATAAAAATAAAAATACTATAGCCGACGAATTGTGGCGTATTTCGTCGGCTATAACTCCATTCCAGTATAAAAAAAAATACACAAAATTCTTAAATTACCATTCCAAGCAAGCTGCAAAATACACCAAAACAATTCCATATATATAACCAACAAGAAGCACATAAAACTATATAAGGTATCAACTACACAAAATCTAAATGATCTAAATCAATATCCGGATCTGGGGCCTGCTGGTGAGGAGATTCCGGCAGCTGAGGTATGTCTATAGGCGCAGGCATGGGCGGAGGTGGAAGTCCCTGAAGCTGGGCAGCTGCCAAATCCTGGAAGTACTGGTACATCTGCTTCTGCTGGGCATGCTGGGCGGCATGTAGGGCTCTAGTATAGGATCTATATTCGGCGAACTGGGCGGCATGAGCGGCAGCCTGAGCGTCAGCATGAGCACCCTGAGCGGCTTGCTCTCTCCGTAGTCTCTCAACTTCGGACTCTAGCTGAGTCGTCCTGCTGCTGGTCGAGGCTGCCTTTCGTTGAAATCCTGGAGTGGTCTTCAAGACCCCCTGGCCCTTCTTTCCTAGACCCCGGCAGTAGAAGTTGTTTTCTCGCGGTGGGAAGGCTGTGCCCATGATCCTTGCCCCAACCCTCGGATCTGAAGTGTCGATCCGGGAAATGGCTTCGGACATCTCTTCCTCCTGCGTGTCCGGCCATGTCTCCCTCACTATAGCACTCATCACCTCGTCACTAGCCTCCCTCACCCTTGCCTAATTGGATAGGAAAAAAATTATTAATTAACATTTTAACATATATATTAGTAAAATTAAAAATTCCGTAAAAATGAAAGATTACTTACTATATCCTCCTAGGAGTCAGGATATGCCTTCTCGTACGTATAGACGTACTGGTTGACCTCTAGATGTTCCATGGCCGCCTCGTCCATGAAGACAGCGAACGGTCTAGAACCGGCATGATGGTTCCTTGTGTTGCGTTGCCGGTTCTGAGCGTTCGCCCGGGAAACCGCCTTCAAAGAAAAAAGTAAACTATTAGTAAAATATTTTAAAACGCACGTACTTAATGATAAATTAACTAATTAATTTATTTAAATACCTGTTTACGAGGGTTGTTGAATTCTGATGTCAGAAGCCAACGCCACTCGTACTCTCTGTACTGAAACTCAGTAGGGGTAGCAGAACGTGCGTTCCCGTGCGTAGTCCAATGGGTCCGCAACTCGTTCTTCCACTCCTTGTACCTACAGATACAACAAAAATATTAGAAATATTATTAATATGACAGACAGTTTTGTTTTTTCATTAATTTCCCAACGTACCTTCCCCCATGCACAAAGTCCGCCCAGCTGCTCTTTAAGGGTTCGGGAACCTCAAACCACACCTCCATTTAACCGTTTATTAGTTTAGTTTTTCCAGAAATCTACAATGTAATACATAATATTATTCAGGCATTTTGTAAACTCACCGACATCGCGTTATGGACCATGTCTTTAACCTCCTGCGGGACCTCGCCCCAGTCTGACCACAACATAGGGACTCTATCCCTAATGAGCGCTCCCACGCGGCCGGAGTACGTCCTGGACTTTCCGCCCGATACTACGTCGCCATCCCCGTCAGTACCGATGACAATCCTCCCTGAGGTACCGACGATCTTCTCCAGAGCCTTCCCTGTGACGGGGCCTCTCTTCTTCTTTGCCGGCTTCGCTCCGACGGTGCCTATGACATGATAAACCAAATTGATTATTAAAATCGGAATCGGAGAATTATAACAAAACAAATCATTCATCTTTCATTACCTGAGGGATCAGACGCGGACGCGACGGATTCCGCCTCCGATGATGATACCCTCGCGGAAATAAGAGGCGTATCAAAAGGCACGAACTGGTACGCCGCTGATGGAGCCACTGGCGGGGGCAGTGGATAAATCGGCGTCCCTGAGTCATCGACTACAGGTATGGCCGGTATCATCCGCGGAAGGAATAGGTGAGGCGGCGGCATCTGTACCCCAGATGACCCACTATCCGAAGAAGTAGGAGCTGGAGTGGGCGCCCGGTGTATCTCAGGCATACGGGGTGCAGACACCTCCGTCTGAGGCTGAGCAAACAACTGCCTTGCGGAATAAAGGAAGCCCCGCTGTCTCGATCAAGGGGGCACCTCCGGCTGCCTCTGCGCCGTCTGCAGAAGGCTCGCATGTCTAGCTGTCATAGGGCCCTGAAACGACGTCTGAGGGTTGCTAGAGGTTCCCTCAGACGATACGGACCTTTGGCCCTTCGAACCCTTCGTCGATCTAATATTACCGCTCATCCTATTTAAAATATTAATTTGAATCAAGGCCACAAAATAAAAAAATGCAAACTCATTTTAAAAATGTAAAAAATATATCCACTTCCTAAATACTAATTTTCACTTCCTAAATACTATTTTTCACTTCCTAAGTACTAATTTTTCACTTCCTAAATATACACTTCCTAACAACACCACAACATTGCAATTGACCGGAAAATCAAAACAAACACAAAATATAAAACAAATATATACATTTCCTAAATACTAAATACAAATATACATTTATTAAATAACAATATACACTTCCTAAATACAAATATACACAACAACACCACAACATTATATACACAACAACACCATAACATTACACTTATTAAAAATAACCGAAGCTCAAAAAACGTACTCGAGGAGGAGGAGGGATGACCGGAGCAGCAGCAGAATTCGGCCGGAGCAGCAGGAGGAGGAGGCCGGCCGGAGAGGGAGAGGGAGCGGAGGCCGGCCGGAGAGGGAGAGGGAGAGGGAGCGGAGGCCGGCCGGAGAGGTCGAGGGCGAGGGCGAGGGCGAGGGAGAGGGAGAGGCAGAGGGAGAGGGCGGCCACCGGGAGAGGGAGCGGAGGCAGAGGAGGCGAATTTCAGAGAGGGAGAGGAAAAGGATGGAGGCTAGGGCATACAACCAGTCGAGCTGGGTTATACCCGAAGACTTTAGCCGACGAAATAATAATTTCGTCGGCTAAAGGTAATAATTTCGTCGGCTAACCGAACACTTTAGCCGACGAAATAATAATTTCGTCGGTTAAAGATAATAATCTTGTCGGCTAAGCTAAAATTCGTCGGCTAAACCTTTGAAATTCGTCGGCTAAACATTTGAAATTCGTCGGCTAAACACAAAATTCGTCGGCTATAATCTTTTAAATTCGTCGGCTTTATAACTTTTTATACATTCATCAAACTGTGACTGCTGCTCGTGATGATCAAACTTGAGAACGGAAATCCGACCGTCAGATCTGACCATCATGATAAAATACATGTATGGAAAAAAATTCAACTTGATCTGACCAGGTTAAGTGCTCGATCCGGACGGTCAATCCCGTAAGTCAAACCCCTAAATGCACGGAAAAGGTCGTTGGACCGTCTAAATTTCGTATTTTGGCCGGACCTTCAACTGAAAATATTTTCAAATTGATAAGACACAACAAGTCGTATAAAAATTTTACGCAAAATAACCACCGAAGATAGGGCTACCCATAGAGAGAAAGAATTGAAAATTGGATTGACCGCAACTATCGGCACCGAGACATGACCGGAATACCTTGATTTTTCAACCGTAGACGTATTTCACCATTCTGGTCATGTCTTATTTCACGACTTTTTCACGTTTGAAGGTTCTACGTATAGTTTGTTTTTGAAACGGAACATTTACCTAACACTTAGTAAACAAGTTATACAACATTAGTAGGCATGTTCTGACTGTGATGATCAAACTTGAGAAAATAAAATCCGACGGTCAGATCTAACCATCATGATAAAATACATGTATGGGAAAAAATTCAACTTGATCTGACCAAGTTAACTGCTCGATCCGGACGGTCAATCCCGTAAGTCAAACCCCTAAATGCACGGAAAAAGTCGTTGGACCGTCTAAATTTCGTATTTTGGCCGGACCTTCAACTGAAAATATTTTCAAATTGATGAGACACAACAAGTCGTATAAAAATTTTACGTAAAATAACCACCGAAGATAGGGCTATAGTATGTAACAGAAAAAGTTTAGGGTTTAGCCGACGAATACCCTAAATCATCGTCGGCTATACTATGTAATAAAAAAATATAAAAATTAATAAAGCCGACGAAATATTAGGGTATTCGTCAGCTAAGATGGTTTTGGCCGACGACTTCTACTATACTTCGTCGGCTAAGATGGTTTTAGCCGACGAGTCTCTTTTCAATTCGTCGGTTTTAAGTTATTTTAGCCGACGACTTCCTTTTCAATTAGTCTTTTTCGTCGGCTTAGACGGTTTTAGCCGACGACTTTTAATATAATTCGTCGGCTAAGAGGGTTTAGGCCGACGACTTACATTGTATTTCGTCGGCTTAAGTAAAAAAATACAAACCCTAAAACAGAAGGTTTAAACCATACAAATTTCCTGTTCATATATCACCAAAATTCATATAAAATAACAGAAATATGAATTCAACATATGTAAACTAGAAATGAAGGTAATACAATCTTTTTTATTACAAATTAATGTATTACATCCGAAGAAATTAAAACTAAGGCTCGTAATCGGAATCATCCGATGAGTCTTCTTCGGTGTCAGAATTAATTTCTGGTAATCTATGTATTTCCTCATCGCCAGAGTCTTCGTCTGTTTCTTGATTTGGATCAACATCAATAAGCCTTGGCTCTTCATCACGAATTCGCACCGAACGACCCGCTTTAAAATTATTAAGGCGAACGGTAGAGGAGTTAGGAATACCTATTGCGTTGGGCTCTTGATACGCAACATCTTCTTCCTCGTCTTCGGCCTCTCCAAGTGTAGCCACCCGGTAAATGTTTCGAGGGTGCACAAGGTTGACTACTTTCCACGCGTCACCCTTAGCAAGGTCATCAAGATAAAACACTTGTTTTACCGATGTGGCAAAAACGAACGGGTCATCTTCGTAAGAACTTGTAGCAGTGTTCACCGATAATATTCCGTACTGATCGGTCTTCATGCTCTGCGGGCTAGTATCAAACCATCTACACTTGAAGAGGTGCACTGTCATGCCTTCACCGTAAACGAGTTCCACCACTGAATCAAGAACACCGTAATAGTCAACTCCATTCCGCCCACCATGCGCCATCATCTCAGAATTCTGTGTTCTCCGTCTGCTGTCTCTCTGTTCACATATAAATTGAACGCCATTCACCTTGCACATCGGATAAACTCTTGACATTATCGGCTTCATCGCTAGAAGTCTTAGTTCGTGTGACCAATTTGGGTGACCATCAAATTGAATATGGTTCATCTGCAATATACAATTTAACATTGTAAATATAGATAATTATGCACTAAACATAAATACGTACATAAATATTGAATTACGTACCCAGCCGCCAAAATAATTTGCGAACTCCCTGTTGTGGTACTCAAGATCACCTTGAATGTCTGGACAATATAGATGGATGTCTTTCCAGTATTCAACTTCTGGACAGTTAATCAATACCCACCAGTGGGCAATGACTAGCTCATGTGGTTGCAACTTGTAAGAGTCTGGCAAAATTCCATAAACTTCAACATCACTGGAGAGTATGGAAAGAGTGAACTTCGGTACATCTACCGGCATGGCTTCGTCTGTTTCCTTCAACGCTCCTAAATACAACTTCATGTAAGTGACGCACTCGTGCGCAATATATGCTTCATCTATACATCCTTCAGGCGCGGATTTATTAGCCACATAATCTTTGTAGTCTCCAAGTTGCCTATAAATCAAGTTGCAAAGTGTTATGATTATTGAACATGTATATATATTGAGGAATTCAGGTGTAAAAAACGTACCTTTCCATGGGATACATCCAAGTGTAGTGTACTGGACCGGTAAGCAACAATTGCTCGGGAAGATGGATCATCAGGTGAGGCATGATGTCAAAAAAATTTGGAGGAAATATCCTCTCAAATTTACACATGATATAAATGATGTCCTCTTGCATTTCCCGGAGGTTAGATTTTTTCACTTCCCGTGTGCATAACTTCTGGAAGAATCTTGCCAACGCTACTAACGGCTCCACCACCTGACGGGGAAGGAACGGTCGAATGAAAACAGGGAAGAGACGTTGTAGCAGGATATGACAGTCATGACTCTTCAACCCGTACATCTTATTGTCCCGGAAGTTCACACACCGGGCTATATTTCCTGCATAGCCTGAAGGATACTTCACATAACTCATCCACCTGAAAATTACGTTCTTCTGGTCAGGTTTCACGGTGTAAGGAGCTTGAGGCATTTTTTTCTTCCCTTCTTTCAACCACAGATGTCTTCTTAACTGCATTTTTTTTAGATCAATGCGTGCCTTAGGACCGTCTTTCGTCTTCCCCTCCAAGTTCAGCACTGTGCCCACCACACTGTCGCAAACATTCGTTTCTATGTGCATCACATCTAGGTAGTGCCTGATCAACAACTTACTCCAGTATGGGAGTTCCCAGAATATGCTCTTATGTGTCCAGAATTTGTACCTGTCGGGTCTTTCAGGTATTGCTGCAACAATATTGGGATGATTGCTAAGCTGCCCAAAATCGTACTCATTAAGCACTGCTAAAATTTCTTCTCCCGTCCATCTTCTGGGAGGCACACCGTGTTCTACGGTCCCATCAAATGCCTTGTCATCGAACCGCCAATCGTGATTATATGGAAGGAAAGCACGGTGACCCAATCTGCATATCTTGTTGCAATGACTGCTGCTCCCCTCATCGCTAAGGCACTCTGGACAAGCCTTGTATCCCCTAACAACGTTGCCCGACAACATCCCACAGGCAGGAAAATCACTGATGGTACCGACAACCATGACATGCATCTGGAACATCTCGTGCATGTACTTGTCATAAGTGGGATGACCAACTTCCCACAAAAACTGAAGCTCTTCAATCAAAGGTCTCAAATACACATCGAGACACTTCCCTGGATAACCGGGCCCCGGAATCAACAAACTCAACATATTGTATTCCTTCTTCATGCACATCCATGGAGGAAGGTTGTACGGTACCAAAATCACCGGCCATACACTGTATTGAAGACTCATGTTGCCAAAAGGGTTGAACCCGTCGGATGAGAGCCCGAGCCTCACATTTCGGACCTCTGATGCAAAATGAGGAAACTCCCTGTCTATATGCTTCCAAGCCTCCCCGTCAGCAGGGTGTATAAGGGTATCTTCGTCATGCAAACCATAGATAATCATCAACAGCCTTCACGGTCGATTTTGTCTCAACTTTAATCTTCATTACGTCTATCACACTTTCAAGAACGATCTTCTGACAACCGGGGTACACAGGGGTCTGTTGGAAAGCAAGCAGTTTGTTGTACTTGTTAATACCAGCAGTGTTGACAGCTCTAGGGAAGGGCTGCACCGGGTCAGGTATATACTTTCCTTGAGCGCATACACCGCTCTCATAAGGAAACATGTCGTTGATGAAGGCCGTTGTTGGATCGTTGGATGTACTGCCCGTCTCAGAAAATTGGCCATGATCATGCGGACCCCCTGATGATGTTTCACCGTGATATAACCAACATGTGTACTTCTCCCAAAACCCGTTACTCTTCAGGTGCTGTCATACTTTGTCAATCGCAAATCGATACATATCGCTGCGACACTGACATTTTGTGCACGGGCAATAGAAAATTGTATTCCCGTTAGCATTAGCCAGCGCATATTCCAGAAAACTCATAACTTCTTTACCATATCTACTACTTATGAACAACTTCATATATATTATCAAATCATCAACCAAATCGATTAACATATATATATATATATATATATATATACATCCAACGTACTCAAAATCGATCAACTCATAACAATATTATATATCAACATCATCACAAAATCATCATCAACTCATATCATCAACAACTTCATACCATCAACACAATATTATAAATTAATTAACATATATATATATATATATATATATATATATATATATATCTACTACTTATTAACAACAACTTCATATATATTATCAAATCATCAACCAAATCGATCAACACATATATATATATACATCCAACGTACTCAAAATCGATTAACTCAATCACACTCAAAATCGATCAACTCAAATAAAACTCAAAATCAACATATATACACATATACATATCTATATATAGCTCCACAAACTAATTATGGACAGATTTCGACAATACCCAAACTTTTTCTCCCGTTTTTTCTTCCCAGATGAGCTGCTGTCCAAATCTGCAAATATAAAGCACTCGTCGGCTAAAGAATTTTTAAAGTCGTCGGCTAAAGTCCACAGACTATAGCCGACGAAAACAATACTTTCCCCGACGAAATTAAAATTTCGTCGGCTAAAGTTGACCATAGCCAACGAAAGAAAATTCGTCGGCTAACGTGAACTTTAGCCGACGAAAAAATGGTTCGTCGACCTGGTTTTTTTATTTTTGTCGGCTAAAGTCTTTCTTCTGGTAGTGTGGCACATTTATACAAACCAATAACGAATCTTTTTATGTTTCTATTCATTGCTTTAATTTCAGAAAAGAACCTTTAAAAATTTTGTGTAATTGCATACATAGATATAGTTGGCAGAAGTAACGTAGCCGTATGGAAGAATCAAGTTTTCCGGTATCAATTCCTAGAGCATTGGAAACTCATAGAGCATTATATGTTCTTAGTTTCTTTGATAGATATTAATGACATGTAGAAATTATACTATAATACTTCTTTTTGTATATTTGTTATTGCATCGTGTACCTTGAGTAAGCTACAATTGCTTAAAAAATTTTAGTTTGGCTAAATAGTTTGGGATTTTTGAAAAGCTTATTTTTTGATATATAGCAATACCAGTTTTTAAGTGAGTCAAAGCCAATGTGACTTCCTGTCAATATTTTGTCTCATACAAACCCTATACCAATATAAAGAGAAACCGAGTTATACTGATATAGTATTATTACAAGAATGTTGCAGTTGAAAAAGGGTGATATAACTATACGAAACCAATAGAGACTGACATGGAATTCTTTTCATCTATACATAACAAAAACTAATATCATTATATCATATAGATAGACATTAGGAGTGAGAAGATGCTACTTAACTAAGTTAAGAATATTGTTTAGTGATTACACGGACATTCATATATTGCATAGTTGAAATTTCTTCCACTGTATTGCTACTTTGCTTTTGCGTTTTGGTATAGATAACATATTTGATGTTATTTACATAATTAGACTGTCCCTGACATATTAAAGAAATGGTCATGATCACTACTTCCTTTGAGACAATTGACAATTGAGGTCAATGCTTATTTTAACACCCAACTCACATAAACATCATAAAGAGCTGTTACATAAACTTTTCCTAACACTTCAAAACAATTATTATTTTGCTCTACATTAATGTACTTTTCTTTTAGCACATGGTAATTTGAGAAGTTCATGTTCTGACTCTGAAAATTCTCCTTTCTCTTGCAGGGAACACTAGAAATTGAGATCCTCAGGAAAAAGCTAACCTCTAAAGCTACTCTAATACCATGATCTGATATAACCTTGATCCTGAGTTTTGGAACAATTTGTTATATCAACTTTAAGCTGAGGTTATATATGTTGTACATTCATTGGTTGGTAACCATTATTTGCATTAGGCTGCATGAATTACATTGTTTATCAGTCATAGTTCAGTTATGTTCAACAATTTGAATATAAGTGGTACTGAGTTGGATAACAACAGCAAATCTCGCGGGAATGCGCGGGTTTTATTTCTAGTATAAACTACTGTTTGAATACAAGTTTTCGATGACAAGAATTTTCGTCCTAGATTCTTGAACACCGTAATCCTCCATAATCCATATGTCAGCTGTCCTATTATTAGATCCATTACACACATGAAAAAAGACAACCTTTCAAGACTCCCAACCCGAAAACTTTAGGCTTAGTGGGGGCAATGGTAGTGTTCGAAACTCTTCTCTTTCAAAGTCGAAAGATTGTATAGATTGAGGAGTGTAGTCATAGTCTGCAAAGGGAATCCAATGAAGAGCTCCATGCAGAAAGGAATCAAATGGAATTGAGCCATATATAGGAGGCTTTCCAAGACTTCTCCAAACTCCTGTACCAATGGTGTATATCTTAGCCTCATGCTCATTACAATTTTTGCCCCTGAAACTTGCTTGCAACACCTTGTATTCCTTAGTCTTGGCGCTAAAACCCAATGCCTTAAAACTGCCAAGGTAATGTCTATCCTTATCAGGAGAAGGAATGCTAATGTGCTGACCCAATATAGGAACAAACAAGGAACCATCTTCCCTATCAATATTAAACAAACAAATGAGACCATTGCATGAATTTATCAAACGCACTCTAGAAAAGGAGCAAGGTATGCTATTTTTGAGAGGAAATCTCATTCTATTGATTCGCATACGAGACCATCACTGTTTCCTACATGGAGTAGTTCAAGTTTTCTTCGTTCTATTGCAGGAGGCGAGTTCTTGATCAAGATGCTGATGGGTGATCTTTGAAGGTGTAGCCGAGCAAATTGAGGGCCATGAATCATGTGAAGCCAGTATTTGCAGACATATCTGCAATTGCAAAGGGTCTTGATGGGAAGCCTTGAAAGAATGTCCATTACTAGAGCTTGTGGAAGTTGCTCAATATCGAAAGTACATTTGCGTTTCCATTTTCCTTTTTGTCCTGGGATTCTTTTCTCTTGGCATTTTCCTCTCTCGGGATAAATTTCCTATGATACAGCTAGTGGGTCGTTTCTCTAATTCCTCTCACCCAAGTGAGTCCTACAATTAGGAGTACAAATTTCAATTGAAAATGGTACGTAATCTCTAAAGAGTATGACTTGCAAAGTAAAATCTTCAATAAACAGGTATAACTACAAAGAAAGTAAACTCACCGGCCACAACTTTCGGTCGGCCAGAAAGAATCTGATTAGGCTTTAATCTTGATTGAGCTACAGAAACCTGATTTGGTAATAGGCTTTGGAAAACATGTAAAAAAAAACGGGTCTTGGATTGCTTCACTGCCCCGACTAGCCTCACAGGCTCAAGCACACCGTCCGGCAACGACAATCTTGACGCCGCAGCCGCAATTTCGCCTCCAATCTTGTTCAGTTTCTCAACCAAGTGAAACCCTAGCAGAGAGTAAAAAGACCGACTATATGTGGGCGTGCATGATGCTCTAATAAATTATTGAGTGTTTTTTTTTAACTTTCGTTATTTTAATTTGTTTCCGTTTATAATTACGCTTCTACGCAAACGACTTCTGCATCATATTGACCTTATTAAAAAAAAGGTGTGCTATTAACACAAAATAAGTATAACTCTGAATGAAATGAGACAACGGAGAAATACAAACTTTTGCCTGAATGCTTCTCAAACAACACGGTTTATTTCCTGCCGTTGTCTGATTTTTTTGGGACAATGGTTTTTATTTCTACCATTGCCTAAAAACCATTGTTTGATTGGGATATTGGCCTAGTGGACTCAGCTCTATGTGGCTAGAACATTTCTTTGTCCTTTGAACTCAGTTTGAAGGGCTCCTCCGTTATCTTCAATGTAACGTGGGTTTGCTTGCTGGTCGATCGGTGACACTGTTCCGAACTTTGGAGGATTGGTAATAAGAGTTCTAGTTCCTTCTGAAATGAAAACCACTGCTCTGATACTATGTTGTTAGTCACAGCTTCGCTCTAGCCGTGTTGTACAAGGAGATCGACATAGCTTGTAATTAAGATAGCATAACTAATCCTTCTAAGTCAAGTAATCTGCCGAAACCCTAGTATATAATTTAGTGGTTTCTATGAAAAAAAACATCTCTCTCTTGAACTCTGGAACAACTTAATTAGCGAACAGCAGCTTGTGCTACCTTGGCATCTTTGCATTCTGAGCCTCAGTTGGAGCAATATAACAGCGTAAGCCTACAACACCCTAGCAAAACACCACGTTTTCTCCTACTTCCCAGTGATTGTTCTTCTCACACACGCTTATTGTGTCGTGAGTCTCAATTAGTGGATCTCAAGAGATCACACGACAAGACCTAGTTATGTTCTAGGCGAAGCAAGAACCTAGCTAGATACGGAGTTGGTGTACATGTGTGGTTCACTGTAGATGGTCAAATAACATGCTTATGTAACAATATATATGAGATCAAACTATTAAATTCTTTTAGTACGTACTAAACTGGGATAGTACGACCAATATTATCAATCCCATGAACTACTAGTCAGAGGATTCAAGAGCATGACCTGAAGTTGGAACTGTGAAACTTGTATCACTGGCAAGGTCTACATAACCAGATGAAGTTCTTTTTCTGTCATTTGTAATGCAGATCCTCCAGCACTGTGACAAACTTCACACAAGTAACTGAAGTATGGTGGAGAGGCACCTGCGTCTAAGTGTCTACTGTCTGACCATTAACATTGCATGAATGCATGGTGAACTCCTAAATTACCTCTGAAATACAATGAGCATGAAAAACAAGAGAAATTCAGCAAAAGAAAGCAGGGGAAAAGAAAAGGCATAAGAAAATAGATGAGACATATGGACTAAGACAACTCATAATTTAAAATCATTAGGAAGTCCCTCTTCAAAATGCAAAGTTCTACAGAGCTCTTGGGGTCATTGAAAAGCACCCTAAGAGCCATTTTCATTACATTTGCTTGTCTCTCTTTCATAAACTGGTGAAAAATACAGTCAAACCAAATAGTGGATTGGAAATGTCAAAATGGCATTGTGATTGTACACTGTTATTAGTCTAATCTCAATCATTTACACTAATATATCACTCATGTACGTTGGGACAAAACTTTCTTATACATACCTTTTCTATATGTTGTCACTTAACATCCAATTTACATTCATATGTATAAACAAGTTCAATTTTAATGCTCACATAAATCCAGTTTCGAGCTTTCAAAAAAAAAAATATATATCCAGTTTCCATTCATATTGATAAACAGGTTCCAATTTAATGCTCACATAAATCCAATTTCTTTTCATATTCATGTATTTTTTACTTTATTAGGAAGACCCTCTTTGAGAGTAGCACAATGAAGTTCGCTTTGGCAAACAGCTTTTCAAATTTGTTATTATCTCTTACCCTGCTGACTGCATATCTCAATCTAGAACCATGTAATAAGTAAATGTCAATGCTGATACTAAGCAAGTAAGAAGCAAATATTCTGAAAAGCATAGGCAATGAACATCAATTGGAGACTTTAAACATAACATTCCCAAAGTGACGAGTACCGCGTAGGGGCGTCAGCTTCGTCGGTTGAAGGACTCCACCACCGGAGAGGGCGGCGAGGTTATCTGGTTCGAATGGCGAGGCTGTGATGCGGCGTGGCTAAGTTTTGGGAGACTTTGCTGAAGAGCATGGGTAAAGGGTAAACGTGGATATCAGGTTACTTTGTTGGAGCGTTAAATTGAATTTTTAGTTACATGACTTCTGTTTTACTAATTGACTTTTGTTTTACTAACTGACTTTGTTAATGAGGTTAATTTTTTTGTTGCGGTATCATTTACGAGCCTATTTGTGATGCTTGCTAGCTCTACTCAGTAGACTTTGTAAAATATGACTATTGTTAAATGTGACGTGTTGTCTGACTATTGTTAAATAATACAACCAATTAATCTATTAAAAACATATTTAAAAGAAAGACGTAGATGTGTCTACCAGTCTTTCATTTCTTTTCATAAACAAGAAAACATTGTCGACGACAAAAGAACTCTGTAAAGATTAGATACAAGATGCCCGAATTCCTATTGAAATTTATTTTAAAAATAAAAGCCTAAAAGAAAACGAGAATACGAGTGAGGAGGAGACATTACTAGCTAACTCCCCAAAAGGGAGAGTCTACGTCATGCTTTGTTGCAAGGGGTTTGCGTTCGCGGAGCCTCTACAATCTAAGTTCAAACTTTGCAGTCACGAAATGCAACCTTGATTCATATTTCTCATTTCAATAAAAGCTTATTCAGTGAGAGGAGACAATCAAGGTGAAGATTATCTAAGCCCGCCCACAGTCCCCAAACTCCGGTACGAAGAAACACGAGTAGAGGATCATGCGATTCATGTCTGGACTCTAGAGCAAACAACTAGGCACCCATGAATAAACAAGAATAGAGTAGAGGCAGCACATACCGGCAAGAGTTACAAGTTTTACCAAGCAGAGGATTCATGAGAATCGCCAGTTGTTATCAGTTTTACCAAACAGTGCATGTAAACCCAATACCATTGCTATAACACTTTTAAAACAATGCCATGTTGAAAGTATAGAAGGTTAGAAAACTTTTGCAACATTTAGCTAAGTGCATAGAGGTTGTAAAGACTTAAACTCGCGCTTAATACTTGGGACTACGATTCAGGAGCGGAAACTTTATAGTACACTTGATGTTCATGAAACCACTTGAAATATTTTAGCTAGACAATAAAATACATAGTTCATAATCTGGAAATGCTTGTAAATAATAAATCTAGGCACACAAAAGTTCATCACCATCAGCAATTTGAGCTCTGTAGAGATGGAGATACAGTGAGGGGTGCTAAGTGCCAAAAGAAGCCTTTTGCCACCTTGCGAAAAGGAACTGAAGAATTCTTAAGAGGAACTAGCATCAAAACATTTTTGACACATTGCAAACCCTTTGCCTCTGAAAACATAACCCAATTCCCCAGCACATACATCGCACTTGGTCCCGATCCTCAGAGCCAAATCGAGCTGCTCGATGCTCTAGAACAAAAGTTGAGAAAAAGAATATCACTAGGAGAAAGGTGATTGTAACAACAATAATTATACTTCCAAGAAACCACTCCCAACCCAACACTGATAAAGAAATCAGACAGCTTACAGTTGCAGAGGAAGTTGTGACGATAGGTGTACGGGGAGCCTCTTCAACACCAGGAGGGCAAGAACCTGGGTTTAGAATTGTGCACTGGAGGGGTGATGTTCTGGAACCCGCAGCAGTACTACTCCCTTCAGTAAACAGCTTGTTGAAATTCTCATTGTTTCTTATCCTGCATATCATATGATTAAGTAGTAATTAGCAAGCATGGTACAGTAATTAGCAAGCAGACTCAAATTATGTCACAATTGTATACCTCAAGATTCTTCAAGTGTTTGATTACCAAAGTCAGGTTAATTATGTAATGTCTGTACTTCAGCCAAACTCACTTACACAGAGAGATACTGTACTGACAACTTGTAAGCAGTTCAGCCGGTTCTCATACTTGACCAAAGCAAATATCTTACTATCTAATCTTCATGGGATGAACTCATCGTAAAAAATGAAAACTAAATATTTAACAAAAGTTTATGTTTGGCTAATTATCTACACCACCACTTTTCGACTATGTCACTAACAAGTGACAAGCAACTTTCTGCAATATTTAGATGTTTGTACTAATGAATCATATTCATTCATCTTGTCATGTCTTTTGTAAGCCCGTTGATAACTGATTAATAAACAGAGTTTCTATGTTTTGCTGAAACTGCTATAAGTAGTACAATAATATGTTGGAAGAAACACACCAATGAGTTGACAACTACTACTACTTGCGTTATACTGTAACCAAAGAAAAATCAACATAATCAGCACAATTTTTAAATAAATAACAGAGAATTCTAGTAAAACTTATGCATGTCTGTAATGTATGATGTTTTACCTTTTCACCTCTTCTCCTTTTGCAATATTGTGGAGTGAAACAAATGATGGACTGTAGCAAGTTGCAACAAATTCGGACACAGTAGGAGCAATACTAGTTTCCTTGATACTCTTAGTTTCTGGGTTATAACAAACCACAGCACCGATACCATAACCAGAACACATTAGAATTTCACCATTACTCAGAAACATAATTGGATCATACACTTTTCTTGGATTCAAGCTTTCAATAACAAAAGTCTTAGTCCAAGACTCTTGGACTCCATAATCTCTCATGATCCACATTTCAAATTTGCTAGTATAACCACAATATCCAGATAACAAGAGAAAACCTTCTGACACTCCCAAGCTGCACAAACGAAGTTCATCTTTTGGAGCAAAGTGGCTAGGTGGGGGTACTGTTCCAAACTTTTCTGTTTCAAAGTTGAATAGATACATAAAATCATCATCACGAATCCAATAATTCCTAGTCCAATGAAAAGCTCCATGTAGAAACGCATTGAACGGTGAAGAGTCGAAAAAAGCGGAAGGAGGCTTTTCAATGTCTCTCCACACTCCTGTACCAATGGTATATATCTGCACCCGATGGCACAAGTCAGTGCTAAGAACCTTGTACTCATTGGTAGCAGCAGTAAAACCAAGCCCAACGAAAGAGTTGACTCTACGTTCGGAAGGAAGAGGTGGAGTGGTGATGAACTCACCCGTAATCGGATTGCACACATGCAAAGGCCTATGGGTGTTAGGTGGAGCCAGGCAGAGTAGCCCATTGCAAGAGTTTATCAAACCACATCTCTGAGACAGATAAGTTCTGTCTGCAGGGACGGGTATTCTAATTTTGGGGATAAAAACACATCCTCTCCAGCTGCAAATCAGGACCAGCACATTCTACTATCTGGGTGAAATGTAATTTCCAATTACGGACATGAGGGTAGGTCTGGATCAAGATGCCCATGGGTGATCTTGACTGGTGGAGGCGATTAAAATGAGCGTCGGAAATGAGAAAAAGCCATGGTTTGCAAACGCACCTGCAGCTCAAGAGGGTGTTGGGAGAGAGCCTGGAGAGGATGTCCATGACTAGAGACCTGTTGGCTGCCATTGGTCTCTCTGGGCTACTCTTTTGTTTGGATGGTTCATAGTGTTTTGTTTGTTTCGTAGTTGGTGATTTGGCGGAGGCGCAAAGAGCGACGAGTGACGAGTACCGCGTACGGGCGTCGGCTTCGTCGGTTGAAGGACTCCACAACCGGAGAGGGCGGCGAGGCTATCTGGTTCAAATGGCGAGGCTGTGATGCGGCGTGGCTGAAGAGAAAGGGTGAAGGGTAAACGTAGATATATCTTCCCGGTGCGTTTGTAACAGCTGGGCTTATAAGAAAAAATCAGTTTTTACGGCTGAAAAATAAAATAGTTGAATGTTTAATAAACTAACTTTTTATAAGTGCTGTTAATGGCAAAAACAGTAATAAAGTGTTTGGTAAACTTAAAGTTGGCTTATGCTTTTATTAGTGGAATGACCAGTTTAGACATGAAAATTATTTAACTTGATTTTATGACAATACTATGTTGTTCAAAATCATCATTAATTTAATTTTTATAGATATTCCTTAACTTCTTTTATTTCTTCCCATTTTGATCTTCCTTTGTCTCTTCACTTTCCATTACTCTAGAATGAAATAATGGAAAAGAAAGAAATTAATGAATGAGGGTGAAGCCAAGTGACAACATACACGAGAAAAATAAATATCATAATAGAATATTTGATGATTCTCTATGATAGTAGATAGAGTCTAATATTCATCAAGTTTCATTAGAACAAATGAAGATGATCTTACTTAGAACATAAGCAACATGATCAAGAAGATAGACCCAACTTCTATTTAATTGATTCCTTCCACTCCATCTACTCAACAACCAAACAAATTGTAACAACAAGAAGACTGTTGTAAAACAAAAAGAATAGATTGAGAAAGGAGAGAAATAACCAAGAGAATGAGAGAATATGTGTATCTTATTGAGTAAGGAACCATCTCTTATATAGAGATGAGACTATGATGTAAATTACAATCACAACCCTAGTCGGCTAATTACAAGAATGCCCACTAAGTAATAACTATTTACAACACTCCCCTTGGGTATTCTCTGTCATTAGCTTCCTCTAATATGTGCTTCGGTGTTGCCTCGTCAAAACCTTGCCAGTAATAAAAACCCTATGGGACAAAAACAATCTTGGTCGAAGGAGAAAAGAGTACAACGCACAAGTAGCAGTGATAGTCAGAACCCTTGATTTTGGGCGGTTTAGTCTGAATCATAAGATGTGAGTCTGTGGGAGATAGATGTATAATAGTTGCTACACCAAAACCTTGCCCGGTAAACCCAGTGGGACAAACCCGTGGTTGAAGGGAAAAGATGAGCAAATGCATATATTTCAAATAAAGGCATCTTCAAGATGCAGCATAAGCAAGGTGACCAATTACATGTGTGCCTCATTAAAACCTTGCTAGGTAACAAAACCCAGTGGGACAAAATAACCCTGGACGAAGGACAAAAAGAGTACACAATGGTCAAGAGTATGCTTCAGGATACTCCCCCTAATATTGACTCTCCTGAAAACTACACACTAGGTAAAACTACTACATTGATCATGCTTCTTGAATAACTTAATAGTCAACATGATTTAAAGAGGTTTTTATTTCATATACTTCTAAGATTATTGTATTCCCTATAGTAAAGACATAACCAGTTAGGAATAAGCCTTGTGTGGGTTTACATAACCCGTGTCAGCATATTTAACAAGGCAAACATCATTCCAAGGATCATAGGCGGTTGATCTATTCCATGATGCTTAGGGATAGAACGAGCCATTTTCCGTCATACATTTAAAGTAACGGAAAATTGTCTTTTATGCCATTTACGGAGACGGCGTGTTGACGCAAAGTTATATCTAGCTAACAAATTCACATCATATGAGATGTCCGGTCAAAGCCATTTAACCAAGTACAATAATGCACCTATTGTACTTAGATATGAGTCTTCTGGCCTCAATATCTCTTCTTTATTATCTGCATGATAATACGGGTGTCTTTAGACCTCAGACGACTATAGGTGTGCTTAAATACTTTGTTTTATCCTCATCAAAGTATCTTAACATCTTCTAGATTTAATTTGATTGATGGACCAAAATTCCATCTGCACTTTGCACGACTTCAGGTCGATAAAATAATATTTAGTCTCCTAAAGACATTCATCTCAAACTCTGATTTCAGGTGTTTTGCAGTTTCCTTAATCTCTTTAAGAGTATCAGTCAAATTCATGTCATTGACATAAATTATCACAAATTACAAACCCGGAATTTGTTTCCTTAAAACACGCATGGACATAATCTATTTGTTCATATATCCCACCCCAAGCAAATATTCACTTAGACGATTATACCAACTCCGTCTGGATTGTTTGAACCCCTAAATTGAACTACTCTAGCAAATGGAGAGCATGTTCTGTGGTCTAGAACTATTTGCATTGGGTTTCAGAAGTCCTTCAGGAAACTTCATGTATATCTCTATATTCAAATCCCCATAAAGATAAGTTGTCACCACATTCATAGGCTGCTTATTCAGTTATTTGGAAACTACCAAACTGATAAGGTAGTGGAACGTTATGACGTCCATTACGGGAAAATACTTCTCCTCGTAATCAATCGCACGGCGTTGAGAAAATCCTTGCGTCACTAAACAAGACTTATATCACAATCTCGTTTTTCTCATTACGCTTCCTTACAAATACCCATCTAAACAATATAGGTTTAACATGGGTAGGTGTGGGAACAACAGGCCCATAACACCTTTCTCTTAGTTAAGGAATCTGATTTGACATGGATTGTTTCTTTCCTTTTTAGCCAGTCGTCTCTTCGTTGAGATCTATCAATGGAGCAAGGTTCGACATCATCGCTTATTATAAATTCGGTGGCCACCGCAAATACAAACATATCATCGATGAATTCTCATTCCGATTCAATATCTCACAAAATTTACCGAGATTTTCTATTCTCGGGAGTGGGTTTAAATGTTGGAGCGTCCCCCAACTTCGTCTCTTCTAGGACAAACCCATAATCCGGATTTATCTCGTGAGTTGAATTGGTTTGAGATTGCGATGGCAAGAAGATTCATTTTGTGCCAAGTTTACCCTCTTCTAGGGATAAGAATCATTCGAACCTAATGGTCTACCTCGCTTCTGGGCAGGGACTATGACTAGTTAGCCGCCATGGCCGTACCTCGTCCAACTAGGACGATACGTCCTACGGGGACATTTATCCTTGCAGGTTTGCAGCAGGTATATATGATCTCGTCACTTTAACTAGATCTAGTGAAATGTGTAGCATATTATGGGCTACATTACGTAAATCTAGGATTCTTTGCACTTCAATTTCACATGTGCGGTTTGGGGATCAAGATGAGACATTCTACACGTCGTTCATCAGGAACGCTCACATTCTTATCTCCCTCTAACGGCGGGAAGACTGTCTCATCAAAGTGACGACCGCAAATCTAGCGGTATAGAGATCTCCTGTCAAGGGCTCTTAGGAGCACATAATGGATAGGGTTCATAATCGACATATATGCCCATCCTTTGTTGAGGACCCGATTTTATACGTTGTGGCGGCACAATTGGCACAGAGACTGCAAACCCAAATACGTGTAAGTGCAAAATCATCAGGTTCACACCCAGTCACCAACTGTAACACGAAGTAAGACGGGTAACAGTGGGCCTCAACTGGACCGATATGGCTACATGCAAGATTGCATAGCCCGACACAAACAGTAGAAGCTTGGTGCGCATTACCAAGGTTCTATATGCGAGACCATCTTAGGTTTGAACATAAGAAACTATATGTTTTACAAAACCCAAGGGATATGCAATAATCATCGTAAACCTTCGATGTAAACTCTCCGGCATTATCAAGTCTTATAGACTTTATGGGATAATCCGAGTGGTGCACCCTCTATTTCATGGGTGAGAGTTTAGCAAACGCAGCATTTTCATGTGGACAATAATGTGACATCTGATCACTTTCGTCGATGCATCAACCAAAACCATTAATATTTAATTGGTCCGTATGGTGGTTGGATAGGTCCACGTATTTTCCCTTGCATCTTGTGCATAAAGAGATAGAATATATTCTAGTCTTTGCATGTGTGGTCTACTATTCAACATTCTTAACGAGCAGCTTGACATAATGTGTCATTAAAGACAAGACCCTTATTTTGAGGGGGATGCCCGTGTGATAATTGAGTTGAGGATACGGTGCACCATGTGTTTTTCCTGGGTACATCAAACTCTAATACTATAGCTAGTATTTGCTCGAATCATTTAGCTACTAGCTAATAAATTTGAATATATTCAATGTACGCTTTTGGCCGCACATTCGAAGGTTATGCAAAGATATTACACCATTTTTCTGGTGGTTTCAACGTTTAAGCATTGGTTTCAATGAACTTACCAATAACGTTCTTCTGAAACGTAGAGGTATTTTGCCTCATCAGCTAGACGAGAATGCTCAGTTCTTTAATATTGATAACACAAATCAATTTTGATTTAGATTCTAGGGCATTAAGCCTTTTCATTTCAATATTCTCTAATTATGATTTGCTTCAGGCAAGGAAGGTGTCTACTTCAAATAGTTTCTTCTGGAGACTACCAATTAACATGATAAAAGCTACCGATGTGATCATATCTGGTGAATTTTAAAATCAAACTTCAAGTTCCTTAAGGGGGTAATTATCGAAACTACATGTTCGATTTATACATGAACTACTGGTTCATTTCTGAACTACCGGTTCATTTTTGAACTACTGATTCATTAGGTACATATATTTTCAAATTATAATCATGTAGCAATTCATGATATTAATTTCATACTAATAATTTAGCATAGTGAATATGTCACGTAACTATGTGTAAATGCTTCTGGCAATTAACCACACATTATATATGGTGAATATATTAACAACAACTATTATGAGAAAATATTTGAAGTGCCTTATAGACATGCATAATGACTAGGTACAAAAAACCAGTGTCATTAGATTATTTTCCTTTTATTTGATTCTGCTGGACCAAAATAATTGACTTTAATTAAAGTGAAAGAAACAAACCTCTTCATACTTTACAAGTCTACGGGGCACAATCTGAGAGGTATGTTGGCCGGGCTCTTAGGTCCCGTAGAGGGAGAGTGGGCCTACTGGCTCAGAATGGTCTGCCAAGAAATACAATGTTATTAATCAACCCTTTCGGTAACTCCAATTGTATACGACTAGGTAAGCAATGATGAGGTGGTGGAGCGAGGCTCACTTAAGTACACAGCCTCAAAAGAACTTGCCTAGACATCGCATCCAACTGGATGAGCCTAGTTTGAGAAGAATTATAATCATTGTATAGACTCATGGCGACACATGGCGAGCTTCTGTGCTAGCCTTGTAGCTTGCATCAAGCTTCTGGCTCAATTTCGTGCATATACAGGCTTGATTTAAGCTTCTGACTTAACATCATTAATATTCACCAATATAACATAAACCAATGCAATATATGTTATTAAATCGTAACAGACAAACTTAATGTGAAAGAAAATTATATGAAACCGAAATAAATTAAATTATAAAGGAAACAATTTAATTCTCATTGACATAATGTATATGCAATACAATTGGTATTTACTAAACCAATAAATGTCAATAACGTAGTGGTTACTTGCAAAATTAACTCATTTGCATCACTAATTGCTTCTGACATTAATGTGTCATTACATACTCATAATAATTATCGATATAAACGATAACATAATTGAGAATTGATTAAATAAAACTGTCGCAATTTGAATTTGGTAATTAACCGACATTTAATATATGGCATAAATTACTAAATAAATATCATTTATGCTGCGGTTAAGTACCAAAGGCAATGAGTTCAAATCTCATTAATGCTTCTAGCATTACACATAAGTATTAAATTGGATGAATGCTTCTGGCATAACATTTATGTAATAATCGCGTAATTAAACCCTAATGCTTCAAGCACAATTTATGGGGTTATAAATGTGTAATTGCTTCTGGAATTATACCCTCACAAACGTCAAATTGAAATGAATATGATTCTAATTCGTAATTGACATTAAATTAGGATCCGACATAAAGTCAATAGTAAATATCATTTATGTAGCGGGTATAGGTTTAAATCTAATTAATGCTTATAACATTATGTATTACGTACTATATTAGTAATAAATGAGGTAAATGCTACTGGCATAACGTTTATATAATAATTACGTAATTAAACCCAAAATTCATGCTTCTAGCATAATGAATTATAATGGCAATTATTCAAATTGACGTAACCGAATATTAAATTCATAACGTTTCTAACCATTACGGTAAGAATATTCGAACCAATGATTAAAACTATAACGCTTATATATTAATTTGAGTAATAATTCCGCCTATTACGCTTCTAGCATAATTGATTATGATGGACATAATTTCGGCGATTATTGCGTAGATGTAACGTCTAGTATAAACGACCAAATTAATGGTTGCGTGCGTTACTTCTGGAACGCATTCATGTACTCGAATTTACACATAAATAACATAATCAGTGCTACGCGACGTTATACAAATGACGTTACATAATCAGTGCTACGCATTCATGTACGGATTTTACTGAAACCCATTAAGAGCAATATTAATTCATTTGTATCACTAAATGCTTCAGACATAAATATTCCATATATGTAACCATTGGTATAAATGACCAAATTAATGTTCCTACATTAGCGGTTACATACATTATTTCCAGAATGCAATCATGTTCTTGCATGTGTTCGAATGTTAGGAAAACAAGATACCGAATCTGAAGTTTGCACTACTAGGCATGTGATGGTCACTAATTTCAACGGCTACCGGCCATTCGATGATTTTCATGTCATATTTTTCTTTCCAATATCAAAACATGAACACATTTTTATTATATAAACCAAAATAGATGAATAATATAAATTTGGTGGTTCATGTATCAAAGGAGAATATTTTACATGCGACTACGAATCAATAAGCATGCATATACAAATTTCAAAATTATAAACGGAATATGGTTTATGCTTCATGGTGTAGGTTTTCATATAATCATGGCTTGAAGAAATAAATTAGAATTAAGATTTGGAAAACTTTACTCAATACGGAGCGAGAAGGATCTTCATCTTAGTTGAAGTGCAAAGCTTGCCAGCCAATCTAATTGCTTCTTTATGATGATCCTGAACCAAGTTGAATGATCGTCCTTTGCTTGGTTGATCAACAATTTCAGAGCTTTTCATGCAACAACAAATTAAACTCAATGTTAGAACTATTCGTGCTGATAACGTGTTGTAAAACAAAAAGAATAGATTGAGAAAGGAGAGAAACAACCAAGAGAATGAGAGAATATGTGTATCTTATTGAGTAGGGAACCATCTCTTATATAGAGATGAGACTATGATGTAAATTACAATAACAACCCTAGTCAGCTAATTACAAAAATGCCCACTAAGTAATAACTATGTACAACAAAGACAATATATACATCATTTCTACATTACAATCCTTCTGTATTTCTTTTTACTTTTGATATCTGTTATTGGTACTGAGGAGAAATTGTTGTGATATAACATTTCTCTTCATCCTCTCACGTCTGAAATTATCACTGCATTGCACATGGTTAATCTATGGAAAGGAAAAGCCATTTAAGATAAGAATTCATCCAATTAAATCAAACATATCAAAATACACAGAGATATATATCATGGATTGATTATCAGATAGAAAACTTGGCACAGGCTAACTATGCTCAGCTTGACTACTAACAAATTGGTTCTCAGCAAACCACACAAGTTCTATTGCATATATATATATATATATATATATATATATATATATATATATATATATATATGAATTAGTTGGAAGCTTCGCTTTGAAATTAACGTGTGAAGTTCCTTATTTAACTCACTTTTCGGACATATTTTCACATCTTCACCGTTCAATTGGTATAACCCAATGCATAGATCACTTATGCAAAGTTTCATTGAATTTGATGATCATTTGAGTTTTCATAATTGTTATTTACACAACCAGTTCTGTTCAGACAAATTTATGATCCGTTCATTGATTTAATCTAATTCAGTACCTTAACAATCATCAAGTTGGATGAAATTTTGCAGCAATGATCTATTCATTAGTATCAATAAACTAAACGATGGAGATGTGGAAATATGACTGAAAAATGAGTCAAATAAGGAACTTCACAAGTTAATTTCAAAACGAAGTTTCGTTCTGGATAAAAACTATATATATATATATATAAACTGTATTTTAGTAGTAGAACTTAATCAAATTTCAACATCAACAACTTAAAATTTCAACATTACAACTTAAAATGCAAACCAAGTATAATTTCTTGACAAGATTGAAGATAATGGTGCAACCAACTAATGAACAAAAACTTGCAACAAAGATTGATGATAAATTGATAGTTTGAGTCTTACTTGCAGCTTCCTGATGGTTTGCTTCTTGAACAAAATAAAGGTCTCACTTGTATACACAAGCTATACAGATTATTTGCACAAAAGTAAGATATCATAATCATAATCATAACTGAAACGTACCTGAAGGTAAATCTTCTATTCGATGGCTATTCTAGTTGTACAAGGTAGGGGTTGGTTATGGACATCACAGCTTGGATATGGGGACAGGACAGTTAAACTATATTTTAAAGGAGTAACCAATTGAACAAAGGAGTGTTACTTCTATGGCTAGCCCTGATTAATCAATCTCACAATTTTCCAATAGAAACAGATTATCTAAGCAGAATTCAAAGATGATAACTCAAAACCTAAAAACAACAACCAGAACATTCGTAATGAATATAAAACTCTCAAAGCCAAAGATCATGGTAAAAACGCAGATTATGACATCGTTGGAACATATACCCTAATTTCGTTGTCATATACCAATTTATGACAACGATGTCATAATGATAAAATCTTTCACCAGGCCCTGTAAACATATACCCTAATATCATAAAGAATGAGGATAAAAAAGATATATATACCTGTAACAAATCCTTCACCAAATCTTTATTCTCAATGATTCTGTCAATGGAGTAACAGTAGTTGGAGGTGACTACAGTCTAAGAATTTGACTAGATAAACTTTAAACGAGTTGTACCCTTCATATTTATGCAGTATATATGGTCTCATAACCTAGCTCGTGGTATACAATACTTAAAACCTAAAAACACAATCCTAATCCCGATTTCGGATTCTCTTAGAAATCGGCTTTATGATATTAGGGTATATGTCGCCGATCATCCTAATTCTTACTGGAGCATTAAAAACGCAGATAAACAAAACACAATCCGGAAGCGGCTTTAAAAATGCAGACTTGAGTCCATCATATTTCCACAGTACTTATACGAAATTAGGACTTCCATAATTCACTACCATCAATTTGAACTAATCAAATAGACAATTCTAAGAGTTCAGATTACATATCTATCTCCATTAACTCATTGGACTGAAATTTCCAAAATAAAATTAACATCTTTAACACTTCAAACAACCCGAATCGCAATCTGTGTAAAACCCAATGAAATTCCTACATTTAATTAGACTAAGCTAACTGCAGAAACTGAAACCAAAACTAGAAACCGATATCATTTATCAAAATCCCTAACTCTAAGCTCAATTTCTCATCTAATAGATAAAAGCAAAGATAAATCAAAACTGAGAGATAAACAGAGAGAGAGAAATATCGACCTGGAGTCCTGAAGCTTGGCGGTGGACTTCTTCTCGACGCCGATAACGATGGTGTCGCGGACGCCAACGGCGGCGTTACCCTTGCGGACGGCTTCGAGAGCGTACTCGACTTGGAAGAGATGGCTGTCGGGACTACCAACTCCCTAGAAACTCAGAGAGAGAGAGATGGGGCTGTGGTGGCTTACCTTTGGCTGTTAGGGGATGTGGTTGCTAATCAAATGGAACAAGCAATTCGAGGTTGCACAGACTAAGCAAAGATGGAGAACGAGCTCTGAGAGAGAATCGATGGAGGCGGAGGTGTCGATCTGTTTATGTTCCAAAACAATCGTGTAATTTACTGATGTTTCGAGGGGTACCCAACGTCATTATGAAAATATCATTAATTCGCAAAAAGCTATGCGTTTTTTCTGACTTATGCTTATAAGTAGAAGGACGGTTTGCCTTGCTTCTCCTTTTGCCTTGAAAATAGCCCTGACTTCTTTAAAAAGGAGCTTACTCGTGTGTTTATCAAACACTAATTTCCTCACTGCTTATAAGCACAGCAGCTTATGACTTCTGTTTCCTAAAAAAAAAAAAAAAAGTGACGTGACTTCTGTTTTACTAAATGACTTTTGTTTTTCTAGTGTCACCAAATGACTTTTGTGTACTGTCGTTAGTGAATGAGATTTTTACTTCTTTTGTTGCCGTCTCATTTACCTGCCTATTTGTGAGAGTAATTATTCCCTGTACCTGAAACATGTATGTAGTGTACCCAGCTAATCATATAACTCAGATTCATGTGGAGACCAGCATGTGGTGAAAAAAAAATAAAAGTAATTAAATACACCAATCAGAAATAAGAATAAAACATTAGACCAATGAGATTAAAGATAAACATAAGACAAGCGGTGTTCCATGTACAAATAATAATAATGTACCAGTTATGATGGTTGCTAGCCTATGCTCAATAGATCGACTTCGTAAAATACGACCTATGATGCAACATGACGTCGTCTAGCTATTGTTAAATATTACAACCAAATCAATTTACTAAAAAACACATTTAAAAAAAATATGTAGATGTGTCTACGAGTCTTTCATCGTTAAATTCTAAGGGTTAGATAGAAGATGCCCGAATTCCTATTGAAATTTTATTTCGAAAGTAAAACCCGAAAAGAATCGGAGAATACAACAAGTGAGGATGGGACATTACTAGCTAACTCCTTGAAAATAAAACCAAGCGACTAAAATGTTAGTATCACCAACATACAAAATAACAAAACACAAATTCAATCAATAAAGCAATACTAATGGAAAAGGAAGTTAAGAGATACTCCTAAAGAATCTCTACGAAAATAAGAGTGAAATAATCATGCTGCTGCCTATCTATGCTTTCATGCTCCTCACCACCTTATCCCTTGATTATATTACCTCATCGCTGCAAGTCTCTCCTTTCTTCTCCAATTCCTCAATTTTCTTCAGAAACATGTCCAACTTGCTTTTAGTACTCTTAATAGCGTTTTCCACTTGCTCCTAGCCTCTATGGCAGAACCAATATAACACTCATGAAAAAGGATAGCATCAATCTCATTGACAACCTTATCGATGAGAAATTTCACGTCTCCCAACTCCTTGATGCAATACACACTTGCATCACGCATTGTGTCCAGCATCATGTGGTTAACCTCCATACTTTTTTCGTATTCTGTTATCAAACCAAGAGCCCAGTGATGTCCAGCGATTACTGGGATAATGGAGACAGTTATAGCTGCTGCAACAACTGGATTAGCCATAGCTAGGGCTGCGGCCGCAGTTATAAACTGAGCAGCCACCGTGGTGATGAATATCATATTCACCGCCTTCTTCCATGCGCGAAAGTTCTTCTGCTTCTTTCCCAGCTTCACATATTCGAGTTTCAGTTTATGGATCAGGCCTTGATGCTTGGCCTGCAAGCTTTGAATCTTTTGAATTAATTTGTCTGCAGAGTTGTAATGGTGTGCAGTGGCCTTGAGACTCTTCAGTTTCTCCGGTATCCTCAAGTGCTTATTCCCTCCCTTAGGATCAGCAGTCTCCATCTCGCATTGTTGAATCACTTGATCAATCTCGAAATGGTTGTTGCGAGCCGATTTGAGGAACTTGTCCAAAACGGAGCAGAAATCCAGCATCTCCTCGCTGTTGTGGACGTACTCCTCGACCACCACCTTTAAGGTTTCTTCCCTCATCGTCATCTTCTTCTTCTTATGCTTCCATGCACCACTTGTTATGTCTTCTCTGCAAACCCTGATTGCGTCCACAGTCTGCTTGTTAAATTCTGTCACGTACGCTATGGCTTCACTCACATAATCAGTTGAGACACCTCCGTTCTGAAGGGTGCTGATGACCTTTGTGGTTCGGCTTTGGACGTTGGCGTCAAAGGATTTCAAATCTGCATCTTCATCACAAGCGACAATATATATATGATTTCCAGTCTGCTTCACGCCTGCAAAGGTCCTTAAGTACCAAGAACGACCTGCGGATTGACTCTCTCTTTCCACCCATTATCTGTCACTCACTGAATTCACAAAAGCAATATCCCTAAGTCGAAAGAATATAAAACGCATGCATAAAGTATAGAGTTTTGTGTGCACTACCTGGAAATACACGACACCACGTAGATAACTAAGATCTATGATTTTATTATACATGCAAGGTCAAATAAGTAGGAGAAAGTATTGAACAAGCTAACAAAATAAGTAGGTCAAATGAAAGCATAGAAAACGAACAAGAAATTTGAGAAAATGAAAAGAGTAATGTTTGGTGAACCACCTAGAGCCCACCTTACGTGGCAGCTGATGTGTCATATCCATATCATCAAAGTTTGATTTCTTATTCTTATATAATATTATTTTTCTTAATTACTATAATTTCATTTTTCTTTTAGTTTCTTAATTTTATCTTTCAAAACCCTTTTTTGTGTTTCTTGCATAGCTTCTGCTTCAACGTCTATAGACGTTTTCTTTTGCTCTTCTCATCTCACATCGATCTCCTCTCAACCCTCTCACATTCGCGCAATTGATTGGCTCTTCTTAATCAAGCATCGGTACCAAAAGCTTTGCCCTATTCCAAAAAGGTAATAACTAGTTTGGAATTAGGGTTTAGGGTGAATTGGATTTGAATTAGGATACATCATGTTTATTGTGTTCTTCTTCAATTGGGTAGTTTGGAATCAAACTCAACGTCATCAAGATAGGAATTGGCGTCGTGGTATGACATTGGTGTTGGGATACTCATTTAGATCAGTTTGGTAACCATGCCAAACGAACTAGTATCACTTGAGGTTTCTCTGGTAGGACTACTGGGAACATTTTAGAAGCAGAGGTGCAAGAACCATGCTAAACCAAAATTCAGGATCCAAGAAGAACACAAGAACCATGCTAAACTAAAATTCAAATCCACATCCCATGAACCCTAGTTCCAAACATGTTATTTGTATTTCATAAACGAAGAAGGGGAAAAAAAAAAAACAACCAAAGAGAAGGCTAGGTTTGTGAGGAAACCAAAATCAAATTGAGGGAGTTGATCAATCGAACAGAAGAAAGTTTGAAGACGTTTGCAGCTCACAAGATAAAAATAAAAATTAAAAAAGGGGTTTAAAAGATAAAATTAAGAAACTAAAAGAAAAAAAATAATAATAGTACTTATGAAAAATAAAAATACAAAAGAATAATAAATCAAGTTTTAATTACGTGAGTATGCCACATCAGCTGCCACGTAAGGTGGGTTTTAGGTAGTTTTCTAAAATGATGGTTCACCTAGCATTACTCAAATGAAAATAATTTAGAGATAATTGGAGTACTCACGTTAATCGATCTGCACGACTGGACAATTGAGAGTGATAGAAAGAACTTAATTGAAAACTTAAAAAAAAAAGGAACTTAATTGAAATGCTTGTGAAGACTATAAAAGAAAAGCCTCTCGCTCTTTTATAGAGCCATTTCAAGGCTTCCAGGTCCCCAACTTGCTAAAATGGTTCGTGGAACCATGCAAATTTCTAAAATGCCTAAACTTGTTTAGAACAGGTCCAAGTCAAATGATTCGAAGCACTTCGATCTTATTTTGGCGTTTTCTGACAGATCCAGAGAATCTTGTGGGTTTGCGCTGCAATTGCCAAGTTATTTACGTCCAAATTAGGGTAGTGGGCTATCAGAAATATTCATCTCAAAAAAAATAATAATAATTAAGCACATCATTTGACAAAAAGAAAATGTTAAATCAATAAATCTGAAGGATGAGAGAATTATTATCAACTTAAGCGGTTTTGTTCTTTATGCATAGATATAAATATAAGGGTGATTAAACATAACTTATTTGGTTAATTCTTGGTTAGGGGAACACTTAAACATATAGAGATAAACTTCCATCCTCTCTCTAGACACCCTATAGAAAATACGCTCTCTCTCTAGGACGTCGTTGGTGGTGCTAGCTTTTGCATGTCCTGTTGCACCTTAGTGTTGGCAACGTTGATCGCCCTAGATGGTGCTTGTTGGGTGTGGCTGGATGGGTGGTTTGTTTCTAGGGAGTGTCTCAGGCTCGGAAGATTAAATCAAAACGGATTCTCTCTCTTCTCTCTCGATTGATTGAGTCGTGGTTATGAAAAATTTTATAATATGTTAATGCATGTGAATGATGTGAATCATGTGATTCATCAACTTTGTAAATTGAGTCCTCAAATTAGTAATATTAGTCCTCGAAATTGTAATATGAGTCTTTAATTTTCTAGTTACAACATTAGTAATCATGTGTCTTTAAAGTGGTAAAATGTGTACTTAAAGTGGTAATTGAGTCTTCAAAGTGATTAAAAAATAGTTGTTACAACTTTGAGGACTCAATTACCAATTTAAGAACAAATGAGGACTAATGTTGAGGACAAATGAGGACTAATGTTGTAACTAATTTTTTTTATAACTTTAACGACTCATATTACAACTTTGAGGACTAATATTACTACTTTGATGACTCATTTTACAACTTGAGAACAAAATTGATGCATTACATGCATCAACACTTGACAGAGAGTCAGGTCCGATTGCATAGATCGAACAATGGATATGTAATCGTTGTACATGTCAAGTGATCCTTTCATTATGTCAATACGGTGTAAAAACAAATGGCCAGAGTAGCCAATAGAGCATTCTATACTACTTAATGTCTTGTTAAGTACATATTTATCATAGAGACTACGAACATTATTGAGAATACAAAATAAACAAGAGTCTACACCATCGAAAAAAAATAGTCTACACTCTACACACACTTGGTAGTTTTATAATATATATATTGTTTTCAAGTAACCCATCATACTTGCTCAAAAAAATGGTACATCGTCGTACTACTTCTAGAGAGAAACAGGTGTGTGAGCAATTGGGGTTGAGTAGTATTTGTTCTTATTATTTTTAGTTTTTTACTATAGTTTATTGTGGAAGACAGGTGTGACAACTTGATCATTAGGCTGGTTGATTTCTAAAGCTTGTTAACCTTTCAAGTTGATTAATTTCATAGAAAATATAGTTTCTCACCAGTCATTTTCTTTCAAATAAAATATAGACATAGATGTAGATAATTGACCAAAAACACGTACTTCAAGAAAAGTCTAAGGTCAAGCAATCCATATGATACTGTCTCCTTAGAAAAATGGTACACTTGATGTCCATGAAACCACTTGAAATATTTTAGCTAGACAGTAAAATAGATAGGCACAACAAAAGGTCATCTGGAAATACTTGTAAATAATAAATCTAGGCACAACAAAAGGTCATCACCATCGGCTATTTGAGCTCTGTAGAGATGGAGATACCGTGAAGGATGCTGAGTGCCAAAAAGAAGCCTTTTGCTGCCAGCGAAAAAGAAATGACGAATTTTTAAAAACAAATGCATCCATTTTTAGATGGGTTAGATTAATTTTCAACTCGGATCAATACATTATTTATCTAAATTAATCTTTAGTTTTTGATTCGACAATATAATAATAAGATTAATTATAAGACCAATTACTATTTATCTTTTATTTTTATTAGTTTAGAAAAAAAAAAAACTATAGGTTGTTTTTAAATATGATTCGTTACATGTTGATCTGGATGGCCTATGTTAAGAATATATTTGATGTGTAAATGAGCTCTTCCACGTACAAGTGGGTTCCCCATATGCAAGTGACACATTTGTTAGTGATTGAAATAGTTGTGGGTCATGTACAATAATTAGTCTGGGATAAAACTTAGGTTAATTCTCAAACCAACTCTTAATGAATCCGGATCCTCTCCTCATGAGAGGGTCCTCATATCTCCTCTCAGTCTTTTATTTTTAACCAATGACTGAGATCTTTCTAGTTAAAATTAAACCATATTTCACATCTACCCAATTTACCTCTCCCTCTTCTCCTCAAAATATCGAACCACAGCCCTCTCTTTCTCTCTCTGCCGTCGTCACCCCCGCACTCTCTCTCTAACCTGTCGCGAGCTCTGCCTCCCTCCGCCGTCGCTCTCTCTCTCTGCCGTCGTCGCTCGCTCTCTCTCTGCCTCCGTCGCTCGCTATGCCTCCCTCCGCCGTCGCTGCTCTTTATTTCCCAAAAGCCCCCCACTTTCTCCATCTGCAGCTGCACCTCCATCTCCGCCAAGCCCTCCTCCGACCTCCGCCCCAAGCGCCGCGCCTCCACTTCCGACTCCTCCGATGCCAAGCTCCGAGCTTTCCGGACCTCTTCCCCGGCGTCGGCATTGACGCTTACGTCATCCCCTCTCTCACCAGGTTTAAAACTACGTCGTTTTGACACTATGAGAGTTTATGTTTTGATTTTGCTGGTTTTTGAGCTTTTAGCCTCAGAAAGTTTCGAGCTTTGTTTCGATTTTATTTGCTGTTGGAAATTTGGATTCATTTCTAGCTTGGTGTGAAATGCTAGTTGTGATTTGTGTAGTTTTAGTCTTTGTGGCGTTGTTTCGGAAACTAGGAGCTTTGGTTTTACTCTGTGATTGAGAATCTAAGTTTGAGAGTTATGATGTGCTACTGACTGTTGAGGATTAAATCAGCCAGGTTTTATTGTTTTTCGGTAATGAGATTGTGAAATAAGAGCTCATTGGAGCTCATTTGTGTAGTTTGATTGCATTGGCTGCTGGCTTGTGTTTATTCCTTTTGGAGCTCATTTGATTGCATTGGCTACTCATTGGAGCTCATTTGTTATGGATTTCAGAGCGAGTTCATTGCTAAATGTTACATGAGGAGGACATTTATATCGGGTTTCACTAGGAGTGCAGGCACTGCTGTTGTCACCAAAGATAAAGCAGCTCTTTGGACAAATGGGCGCTTATTTTCTTCAGGTGTGTAAAGATTGAAAGTTGATTTTCACTCTGGTTTTATGATTTGGATTGAAGTTGATAAGAGTTACTCTATTCTATTGTTAGGCTGAAAAGCATTGAAGGCATATTGTTACGCTTGGCTGAATTAGAAGAGGCAGATTGGAGTTGGTATCTGTCAAAATCTATCCCACCAGCTTTTCAACTGGATGAACTTACTGAACTTAGTTTGGTGCATAGCAATATTGATCACCTCTGAACTTAGTGAACTCTCTTTCAGTGTTGGAACTTGGAAGACTTGCAAGAGAAGTATTTAACTAGAATCATCACCTTTCATTATAATCAATGAATGGTGCGGATTAGTTCATGGAAGAAGATGTCAGATAGACTCATAGACCAATTACTAGTGTTTCTGATCAAATATTATGTATCATTTCAAATTTTCAATGAAGAAACATTTCACAGTATGAATGTTTGTGCTGCATTTTGATTTCATAGCTTTGAATTTATGAGAGAACTGAGACCAACAAACATTGCAAGTAATGCAAGTAATTTAAAACTGAATAGAGATGGAGCAAAAACACAGAATGCAGTTTCATTTCATCTGAAAATTACACTATCATCTCAAATTTACCATTTTCCCCATGTTGCACTAGATTGAACAAAATATTTGTCATATGCTCATAGTCACTATACAAAATGTTGTCATAGGCTCATAGCCACTATACAAAATCTGTAAATTTGTCCTTGCTGCAATAGATTGAACAAAATGAACCTATCAGCAAAAACCTTTTCCCACAGTTGGGGCATACATATTCCTGAACTGTGTTCTTGTCCTCCAATTCATCTTTCAGTTTTTTCCTCATACGGTGCAGTCTGTACTCATACGGTGCAGTCTGTACCTTACTACATCATATATCTGAACATATTCTTGTGGAAGGCCTTTTCTGAAAATATAGAAGCCAAAACTTTATCAAGATCTTATATATTCAATAATTAAGTCAACTTGCATTTCTAGTGAAGAAGTAGAAAAAAGAAATTGCTAAACTAAACAATTCACATATCATCAGTTATCAGGAAACTGCTTTGTTTGTTTGCAGTTGTTAAACTAAACCACAACTAAATTATAAACATGCAAACATAGGAAATTATCACATGCAAGGAGATACAATTGAGGCTATCATTGAAGAAGAATACTGCGAATACGTGACTGAAAAGATGCAAGAAGGAGAAATCTATAACATTTATAAGTTTCACAATAGAAGAGATCCTTCTAATATTACAGTAACCAATCACCCCATCCAACTTCTCTTCAACAGATACACCATATTTGAGCCGGCCGGTGAAACTGTGCCTGCACCTCCAAGATATGGATTTCACCTTCTACAATTTCATGAATTCACTGCCCAACTTGACAAACAAGATGTCTATGCAGGCAAGCCTACCTTCTTCTTTTTTTTTCCCCCTATATGCATTAGACTAACATTGTTTTTTTCCCCTTATACACAAGATATTTATGGTTGCATGAAACACATATCACATGAATATGAAGTTTTTGTGGCTGAGAAAAAAAAGATGGTGCATGTACGCAATATTGTGCTTGCAAACCTGAGGTATAGTATCTACAAATCTCAACAAATATCTATTGCGCATTCACACTAATTAGAATTTCAAGGAAAAACAGAAAACTAAACTTTTCCAATATCATATGCAGGAGAGAAGAACTACAAGTCTCACTTTGGGGCGATATAGGAAACAAAATTGATGTGAAATCAGTTGACGAGTTACCATCATCAACATTTGCTGTGATCACCAGCTTAAAGGCAAATCTCAAAGGTAAACATCAATGAACAATAATAGTTTACACTATCAAAACCACAAGTTCTATAACTAACTACAATTCACAGGAGAAATCATAACAAGAAGCACAAATCATACATGCATTTTCATCAACCCAAATGTTGATAATGAAAAAGAATACAAAGCAGAGTAAGCTTTCTCACCTCAAACTATAATAAGTTCTTATGTTTCAAAACATTCAATACAATTTGAAAAATATTGCAGGTTTTGAAAGCCATGAGATAAAGTAACGGTATCAAAGCAGGAAATATCACGAGGACGGGAAATGAAAACAGTGACTCAATTATATGAACTAGATCCAAAAACTTACAAAGAATCTCAGAAGGTAAAATATAGAATACTTTTCCAATAACTTAATATGTGATTATCTTTTTCTATAATAGTTTCACCGTAAGGTCTCTTCTTTGACTGTGTGTTTTCATTTTTTTTATTAACCAAATTTTATCACCTTTTCAGTAAAGTTTATGTACAATGCCTGCATCTACACATTAAATGATAGTGTGAGAAAATTCTGATTCAAACTAACATACGCTAATATGATATACCAACTTCTTATCCACACCGACAACACCTTATAATCACAAAATGTGACATTTCCCTGCAAAGCATCAATTGCAAGATATTTGATGCAGAAAGGCTGGTGGTACAAACGTTGTTCATCGCCAAATTGCTTCAAAGAACTAAAAGAGAATAAAGATAGCACTGACTTAATATGCAAAGAACATGGTGTCCAAACACCTCTGCCATGGTAAGATTATACTGTATCTTTAATTTAATAAACATGGATATGTGTTGTATGTACAGTTTCATCAAACCTCTTTTTTTTTTTTTTTACTTTTTATTAATAACTCACACATCTTACATATGTCAATGAGGTTTGAACCCGTGACCTCAAAGTTGTCAGTTAAACACCTTAACCAACCAAGCCACGACTCATCGTGTTTCATCAAACCTCCTATGCCTGTCATTTACTATTGTCATTTATCATCTAGGTACAGTGCATTTATGGTCATTCAAGATGATGAAAATGAAGCAATTGTTACACTTATGGGGGCGCAAGCGAAGCAGCTCTTTGGTTCCACTTGTGAAAATTTACTGAACAAAATCCCCACGAAGCACTACCTCAAGAGATTCAAAACACAATTGGTCAGACCCACGTGTTTCAGTTGGGATTCAACAATTATGGTCACCTATTAGTAAAATGCATTGTCTTAGATCAAATAATTCCAAAACTAGCTACATAACTGCATCCAGCCACAGAAACACCAAAGAAAATGTCTGAAAGAAAAAGAGAAATAGATGGAACTGCAAGGGCATTATTCACATCAGAACCACAGAAGAAATCAAAAAGGTAAATTATTCATTATAAAATTATTACATTTCATTTCATTCTGTAATATGGGATTACTATTGGGGCTGATTAATAGGACATTATATGAACTTATATTTCCCTTTAGTTAAAACACTACAAAAAATGAAAATATGCAGTGATTTTATTTCTTATAAGTTATAATATTATGATTTTTGAATTTAATAAATTCTGGGTTTCCATTTAGGGTTTAGACAAGTTTAAATTACACACTCAATTAATTTAAATTTAATAAATGGAACTTATTAATGATCATACCATTGCTTATGGTTCACCATTGCATGCATTTTATTATATGTTGCAAGATGATTTGCTCATAAGATTTCAAGTAGTTTCTCTTTTGTCAGTTCTATGCCTCTAATTTAATATGACTTCAATTGACAGGCAAAACAATGAAGGTACATCGTCCTCACCAAGCAAAGAGCTGAAAAACAACTAAATATCAATCACTACAATGTATATATCCAACTCTTAGTAGGCTTGGACTGCATTTTTGGTGAAAAGCAGTTAATAAACAGGTAGGGCTATATTTTTGATCATTCTGCTGCATTTTTGGTGAAAAGCAGTTAACAAACAAGTGGAGCTATATTTTTGATCATACTATTTTTGGTGAAAAGCAGTTAACAAATAGATGGGGCTATATTTTTGATCATACTGCTGCATTTTTGGTGAAAAACAGTTAACAAATAGATGGAGCTATATTTTTGATTATACTCCTCTAGATAATACTAAATATTTTGATGTGTAGTGTTGTTCCTTATGTATAACATACAATGTATTCAAATTCTATGAAGTACATATCAAAAACTTTTTCATCAATCAACTGAACCATTGCCAATTTCATAAATGTATACACCGCGTCAAGGCGCGGGTATCTTCCTAGTGTAATTAAACCACTGCTGCATCTGCTCTAAGAGGAACTAGCATCAAAACTTTTTTGACACACTGCAAACCCTTTGCCTCTGAAAACATAACCCAATTCCCCAGCACATATAGCGCACTTGGTCCCGAGAGCGAATTCCAGCTGCTCATTGCTCTAGAACTAAAGTTGAGAAAAAAAATATCATTCAGCAAAAGGAGATGATGACAACAAAAACTATATCTTCAAGAAACCACTCCCAACCAAACACTGGCACAAGAAAAATAAATATATAAATAAATTTAAACAGCTTACAGTTGCAGAGGAAGTTGTGACAATAGGTGTTAACGGAGCCTCTTCAACATCAGGCGGGCAAGGACATGGGTTTAGAATTGTGCACTGGTGGGCTGATGTTCCGGAACCCGCAGCAGTACTACTCCCTTCAGTAAACAGCTGGTTGAAATTCTCACTGTTTCTTTTCCTGCATGTCATATCATAAAGTAGTAATTAGTAAGCATGGTACAGCGAGTTATTCAGACTCAAATTATGTCATAATTGCATCTTGAGGTGTCACTGAGTCAAAATCCCTGTATCCCTCAAGATTTTTCTAGTGTTTGATTACCAAGGTCAGGTTAATTATGTAATGTCCTGTACTTCAGCCAAACTCATTTACGCAGAAAGATACTGTACTAATATGCAGTAAGCAGTTCTCATACTTAACCAAAGAAAATATGTTATTATGATTATATATCTGCGCCCGATTACGCAAGCAAGTGATCAGAACCTTGTACTCATTGGTGGCAGCACTAAAACCAAGTCCATTGAAAGAGAAAGAGCCGACACTACGTTCGGAAGGAAGAGGTGTAGTGGTGATGAACTCACCCGAAATGGGATTGCACACATACAAAGGCTCAAGGTTGTTAGGTGGAGCCAAGCAGAGTAGACCATTGCAAGAGTTTATCAAACCACATCTCTGAGCCAGACGAGTTCTGTCTGCAGGGACGGGTATGCTAATTTTGGGGCGAAAGCTCATCCTCTCTAGCTGCAAATCAGGACCAGCACATTCTACTATCTGGGTGAAATGTAATTTCCTTAATCTCCAATTACGGCAATGAGGGTAGGTCTGGATTAAGATGCCCATGGGTGATCTTGAATGGCGGAGGTGATTAAAATGAGGGTCGGAAATGAGAAAAAGTCATGGTTTGCAAACGCACCTGCAGCTCAAGAGGGTGTTGGGAGAGAGACGGAAATGAGAAAAAGCCATGCTTAAGATCTCCATGTCATAATGTGTTGCAGGGGGTTTGCATTCGTGCAGCCTTCACAAAGTTCAAGCTTTGCACTGAAATACAACTCTGATTCATAGCTCTGATTCAATATGCTTAGCTAAAATGCTGTGTTATGATGATCAAGTTTGTTCGATTCAATATGCTTATGTGGTGCTGTGTTACGAGTTTATTAGGTTTCTGATGATCAAGTTAGTGCAACTTTCTCAAGTGTATCGATAGACCTAAGGCACCACAGTATATCCATCGGTTAATCAATTGAGGTGACTTGAATATCTAACCAGCAGGTGGCCTAATTTTGTGATTCAAGTTAAAACATAGGAAAACTTAATAGAGTTGCTCTGATGGCTGAACAAACACTGCTTGTATGGTACGAATGCTGGCGAGGCTATCCTTAAATTAAACCATGCCATGAAATAGGAAAATGAAACTAAGAGCTTTTATTGGCACTTATAATCAAAACTAATGACCATACATCATTCAGTCACTCTAACAGTCACTACGTACCAACTACCAACCTTGATCTTCACAGCAGATAAAACATAACAGTGAGAAGAGCACAAATGCAGCTGAAATGATGATAGCTTCAGAAAACCTTTAATTCATGATGCAGAATTTTCGGGAACAAGCTTAATCGAAACACTGTTGACACAGTGGCGTTCATCTGTTGGCACCTTAGTCCCTTCCCATTTGAAAACATGTCCCAAGTGACCACCACAAGCTGCACAGGTAATCTCAGTTCTCCTGCCATCTGGGTCCGGCTGAAAGACAGTAGTTTTGTTTCAGTTAAACCACAATAAAACGTATCGGCATATCCTTAGCAGCAAGGGAAACTTACAGAACGATTTATGGCTCCAGGCAAACCCTCATAGAATGCAGGCCAACCACATCCTGAGTTAAACTTAGTTAAAGACTTGTAAAGTGGTGTTCCGCAACCAGCACAAGTATAAACCCCTTCTTCAAAGACCTTGTCATATTCCCCGGTGAATTTTGGCCTGTGCATTTTATCAAACACCATTCATGCATTGTAACAAAAACAATCCTCATTTTTTTTTTGGAAAATTAATAATCCTCCCATCATGATCAAGAAATATAATAGGCTGATTGCAAATTACCTCTTTGATCTAGACTTTATTACACCAAGAAACAGTTGAAGATCAAATTGAGAAAACCCATCACATGATTGATCCAGTTGACCATTAGAATGCTAGGCTTTGTAGTTAACAAAAGATTGGACTTTGGAATTTCTTCTAAAACACGCAAAAGGCCAAAACTTTAACTTCTTTAACTTAATAGCATTGTTAACTAAACCTGTGTTCCAGTTGAAGTGTAACAAAATCCATCATAGGCTTCTGCCAGTTGATCCCTTATGCTATAGTTTAATGGGGTGGCAAATACTACAGAACCAATTTTCAGTCACAAATTCTAGGCATTGAAAATTTTAAATGAAGGTTTGCCCTTTATAGACAAAAACAAAAAAAAACCGGAGTCTTATTTTTTATTTTTTTTGAACAGGAAACCAAAGTCTTATTTAGCACCACAATTGCAAACACTACAAAAATTGTAGAGACAAAACACATTTACAACTCCACTGCAATGACACAGAGTGATCATGAAACCCAAAAGGGAGAGAACCCATTATTAAAGATAAGGATTAAATCAAGCATGATAGAGTACGGTGTAGTGAAGAAAGGGAAGGAATAGGAATTTACTCTGTCCCTTTCTGTCGTAGAATCCTGAACTGTTCAGGGGAGAGAATAGCCTGCCATTCTTCCTCGGATTTCTGAACTGAACCTGGAGCAGCCATTACAAGTGTCCTAGCTCCGCTGGAGTTAGTGCAGTCCTTCACACACAACACCCAGAAAGGCTCGGGGAGATGGAAATGGGTGTTTCTTCTATTGAGAAAGATTTATATAGCTACCGGGATAATGAACATGGCCGCAAAATCGACTACGTGGGGTTTTACCGATATAAGAAGTAAAAAGCATTTTTTTTCCATAAAAGTTAAAAAAACGTGTGAACCAAAACTTCCGGAGCGGATTCAGTGTATCATGCTTGAACCACTCACCAATAAGCAAACGGCGTTAGTGAACCAAAAAATTCGAACTACAGTAAAAACTTCATAAAAAAAAAGAACTCAGAATACTCCAAGTTCGACACCTCTGAGCCCGAGCGCGACCCATCAGCTTGTCCGGGTCTGCTTCCGCATCACTGGAGGCGATGACGACCGGCAACGCACCGTCCAGACCATCCTCGTCTTCCCCTCCGCCGGCGCGGCCACGTAATCGAGGTCCTCTGAGCCCGAGCGCGACCCATCTGCGAAAGTTTCAGACCCAATCAATCCCATAAGATCGAGCAGATCGCAGATCGCAGATCGAGTCAAATGAGGGACGTCTAGGTGGAGAGAGAGAGAGGAGCCGAATCGGGTCAGAATTCGGGTCCGGATTTTCGGACGAGGAGTACTGAAGAATGAGGGAGAGAGGGATGCGCTGGTGTTGGGGTGTGGGGCCCTATCTGATGCGACGCAACACTTGGCGTGTGAACAGCCCACGCGCGCATGAGGGATTGGTTTGGGAGGGTGAGTCCGTGAGGGAAGGTGTGGAATGACGGGTTTAGCCTTTGGTGGTGTTTAAATATGGTTTATTAATTGAAATCTCGCTGCTTTTGGGAGCAGTTGGGATTCTCAAATTTTTTTTGTGCAAATAACACAAAAGTGTTATTTGAACGTACAAATGATAAAATCGGGTACGAAGAGAAAGCAGTAACAGAGAGATAGAAATGACACTTTTGTGTTATTTGAAGGTACACTTTTGGGCAAATAACACATAATTGACACAAAAGTGTCGATCGGTGAATTCTAGGGTTCATAGGAATTTAGGGATTTGTAACTCTTTGACTCAATCTGTGCTATATTCCCAGCCTCTCAGGAATTTAGTGATTTTAGTCTTTGAAAAAGTGATTTGTTTGCATTGTTTTGCTTATTTTGGTTGTGTACTCTGGTGAATGAGTATGAGTTACTTGCATTGTGTACTCTGTGTTTACATTGTTTTGCTTATTTTGGTTGTTTGCATTGTTTTGCTTATAGGTGTTATGAGTTACTTGTAATCTGAAATACTATACATATTTTTGTTCAGGTACTATGGACAGTAACTATACTGCAAAGCTTGTGTACTCTGGTGAAGGAGCAGCAATTTCATTTGATCATAGCGTCTCATATATTGATTTTGCTAATTCTGTACGTGATCGATTTCCGGTATTGGGCAGAAGCATTGTCAAGCTGAGGTATACTGTTTTTCCTGATGTTGTATCTTATCGTCTTGAAAATGAAGATGATATGAAGATGATGTTTAGAGTTTTGGCCTGTTATAGTTCAGATTTTGTTGATGTGGATGTTTGCTCTTTTGATGTTAGTGCTTCTGGTTCTGAAAGTGTGTTGAGTAACAATGTTAGTGAAGAGTCTAGCGTTTCGTTTGATGAAAATGATTATTTAGGATGCTACAAACCAGAGGAAGCAAAGAGGTATTGTAGTAAAAGGTGGGAGAATTATATCAAATCAAAGGACCAGAAGTTTCAAGGTGGTGTGGAAGAGTTTAGGTTGAAATTGCGTATGTATGCAATTGAGATGGGATTTGAGTATCGGTATGTTAGAAATACTAAGAAACGTGTTGTTGCTTATTGTTCTAAGAGAGAGTCTGAGCATTGTGGATGGTGTGTGAAAGCTTCCTTGATAGAGTATAATCATTTTTTTGTCATTACTGATCTGGTGAACGAGCATAGCTGTCATGGTGTTGTTCGCTTGCAAACTTATAAGATGATGGGTTCCAAGATTATAAAGTCTATAATGCTTGATAAGGTTCGTGAGAATCCTAACAAGAAGGCTATAGATATATACCATGAGATAAAGTCAGATTATGGTATGGATGTGTCTTATCATACGGCTTGGTACGGTAAAGAGCGTGCTAGAGAATCTGTTCTTGGTGGTGATGCTGATTCTTATGCTCAGTTAGTTTGGTTTGGTCAAAAAGCAGTGGAATCAAACCCTGGCTCTACTATCAAGATTAAGTATGAACCTGAAACTCACAGGTTTGAGCGAATGTTTGTGTGTTATGATGTGTGGATGAAGGGTTTTCAGTTTTGCAGACCCATTCTGTTCATTGATGCTACCTTCATCACCAACAAATACAGAGGGCAGCTTATTAGTGCATCTGCCAAGGATGCGAATCAAGGTACCTTTTTAGTGAAATGTTTAGTTACATTGTGTCACATCCCAGGACCCCTCCGCCGTAACACGATATTGTCCGCTTTGGGCCCACCGGCCCTCACGGTTTTGTTTCCGGCAGCTCAGGAGCAGCTTCCCAGTAGGTCACTCATCCTGGGATTGCTCTAGCATCAACATGCTTAACCTCGGTGTACCCATCCCCTCTGAAGCCGCTGAGCCACCAAAAGGCCTCGTGTTAGATTGGAGGTGGGCATGTACATATACAACACATAACCCCTCTCCGTTTGGCCGATGTGGGATATTACAATCCACCCCCCTTAGGAGTCCAACGCCCTCGTCGGCACACTCGCACCACACGGCAGAGTGGCTCTGATACCAACTGACACGACCCGTCCCGAATTTCACCCTAAACCCGGAGTAAATCGTGCGGGGACCACCTCCAAGGAAAGATTTACCGCAAAATTCGGTACAACCTCCCTTGAAAATGGACAACCCTTCCAATAAAAACCTGCAAACACTTCTAAAGGTTCCAAATCCAACTTTAACTTCTGGAGCCTTCGTGCTCCTCAAAAACAATCATCTCCAACAGGATAATAAACATTATCTAAGATAATATACATCATCCGTCATATATTCTAAAATATAAACAAGCCTTCACCCACAACTAAAAATATATACATTAAACCCAAGTATTCAGAGCTACTAGACACTAGCGGAAGCAAGAAAAAGACAAGTAGGCTAAACAGGTAACCTACTGGTGAAAGGTGGTGGAAATACGGGTGACTATGCCTCGTCTCCTATTAGATCCAATCCGAACTCTGCAGACTGGGCATTTTAAAACGAAGGGCCCAGGGGAAGACATTTAATAACGTTAGAGTGAGTGGACAAAAATAATTTAATAATAAACTATTTATGCATTCCCATTTTAATTTCAAAGAAAATATACTGCATGCGGCAGCTCAAAAACGCTCAATTCATAAACTGATAATTTCACGACTAGCACTGGCTAGTCACAAACTCAAATAAAATAGAGCCTCTCTGGCTAAACCATATATATTCATATATTCGTATGTATCTACACTCGTCAGACTCCTTGTATGAATCCTAGAAACAATTCAAAAAAATAGAAATTCATACAAGGCTACAACGCTGGCGTCTAACGCTCACGTTGCGCCATAATGGTATTTTTCCTCATTATGACCGAAAAGGGACGCTGTACATATACGTGTGGACTCCCTATATGAAAACCTAAATAAACTGAAAAAGAAAGAAGTTTTCATATAGGGCTATGACGTTTGTGTCTAACACGCACGACATGCCATAATGATATTTTACCTCATTATGACGGACCAAGTACGTATGGCTAGCTAGCATTTATATACATACTATTCTCATAAAATCCAAAACATATATATCCACCGAAAATCTCATTTTCGGGATCTCTCCAAAGGAGGAAAAATTATCAAATAGGCGAGAAATCAATAATCTCATCAAAATAAACAAATGATTAATAAAATCATTCATCGCATGCTTTTTATTTAAAAAAAAGGTCCACTCACAAATTAGGCCTAAGCCTGATGACGCTCCGAGGCTTCTTCTGCTCGGGCCTCCTCACGTCCTGTTCCAAATAAATAATTAATTTACCAACTGAATTCCAGTATTTATAAAATAGGAAAAATTAATCGAGAGCCATAATTACGCTCATCATTGCCTAAGTTCGATATTCTTAAATCGGAACGATCCAAACTTTTATATCATACTCGGCAGTCGTATAAACAACCTTTCCCAGAAATTGATTTAAATCCTACGGTCGGATTTTACATTATTTAACCGCTTAAATACCAAACTTCGAAAATTCATAAACCTATTCAAAATTCGTCCGAAAATTCTAAAACTCATTCCATTAAATTCCTCGTAAAAATCTCCACCTAAAACAATTTTTCCAGCGGCGGCTCCGCCGGCAGCGGCGGCCGGCGACCAGCTCCGGCAACGTCCAATGTCCACCAAAATTTGACAGTATCTTCCTCTCAATCTCCTCTACAACATTCAAAAATACCACAAACTCCAATTCTAAGCCTAACTAGGTCAATCGAACGCAAACACACAATAAGCCCTAGAATTTCAACTTCGAATTTCTCCTTACCGAGCTCAAGAGGGATCGAGCCTTTTGGAGGGGTTGTTGCACGGGAGGAGAGCTTCAAAACCGTACCAAGCTTGCCCGGATTGGTGGCCGGAGGAGGGAGTTCCGGCGACGGAAAGCCCAAGGCAGCCGCGCCTTTCGGGCGGCGTTACTCCTTCACGGCGGCGCTACACCGCCTGTCACCGGCCCAGAAAGAGAGAGGGGACGACAGGGGTCCGAACGGGACCAGTCCGGCGGTCGCTGGTGGCCGGACGGCGGAGAAGAAAATCCGGCAGGGGGGAAGAATCAGGAGAGAAAGAGAGAGAGGAGAGATAATCGGGAAGGAAGAGAGAGAAAATCGGTTGGGCTTGGCCCAACTGGTTCCAACCCAATATAAACTCAATCCAAAAATTTAACACCCTAAAAATAATACCCTAATAAAAATTACTTTTTACTAGCTAAATTTACCATTTTTTACCGTCGTTACCAATGTCGGAGACGGTAAAATTCTTATTATAATCAAGCTAGTAAATAAGATAAAATCTTACGGGTCGGGATGTGATACATTGGCAGTTTCTTTGATTGTGATAGTTACATAGTTTCCAGGAGCTTCAGTTTTGATTGCTTTGACATTTTTATGTAACTGTTTGATGGATAGTTAAATGACTTGTGTACCTACATTAAGCTACTAATGTAACTATCAATGTATGTAACTATTAATGGATAGTTACTTGACTATTTATTCATGTAACTATCCATGTAACTATGCATGTAACTATCAATGTATGTAACTATCCATGTATATAACTATCCATGTAACTATGCATGTAACTAAGCATGTAACTATCCATGTAACTATCCATGTAACTATCAATGTAACTATGCATGTAACTACTACAACTCAAGTCCCTGCATCACAGATGCATACCTATGAACTGTTTCTTTGATTGTGATAGTTACATAGTTTCCAGGGGCTTCAGTTTTGTGACATTTTTATGTTAGTTGTTCATGTAACTTTCATTTATTCATACTGATTTTTGGTTCGTCTTTTTTGCAGGTTTATATCCAATCGCTTATGCTATTGTTGATTCTGAAACTGAAAGTAATTGGAGATTTTTCCTTCAGTGTGTATCTGAAGTGTTTTCAAGATACCCTATGAGGCACGTGACATTCATTTCTGATCGGAATCCTGGTCTTCTTAGTGCATATCCGCATGTCTTTCCCAATAATCCACATGGTTTTTGTTTTAGGCACCTTGTAGAAAATATCTCCAAAAAGTATCCAAGTCAGTCACCCCTTCATAAATCTGTTCCTTATTTGTTCATGTGTTGTGCTTATTCTCGCACCTCGGACTCATATGAGACCAACTTTGCAAAATTGAAGGAGGAAGGGGGTTCTATTGTTGAAGATTTTCTAAAGGACCTTCCCAAGGAGAGCTGGTGTTCGGCTTTTTTTTATGGGGAGAGGTTTGGTGAAATGACCAACAATTTGGCCGAGACTTTTAACAATTGGGTGGGGGATTTGAAGAGTCTTCCTATTTATGATCTGAATGAAGGTATTAGAACCAAGTCTATAGAGAGAATTGCTGAGCGGAAAGAAGGGTCAAAGGAATGGGTCACTGTTTTGTGTCCAAACATGGAAAATAAATTGATTAATAACTTGGCGGTTGGGTGACATTGGCGAGTTATGAGATCTGATACATATGTTTATGAAGTTCAATGTCAAAAGTACAAGGTAATGGTGAACTTGGGAGAGGATTTCGTTTGTTCGTGTGGGGAATGGAAATGTCATGGTTTTCCTTGTTCACATGCTCTTGTTGCAATTCAACAACATGGTGTCTCTCCTTACTTATATGTCAGCCCTTACTATAAGGTACTTTTTTACACATTTTGTTTCCTTTTACTCCATATCTATTCTTGTTTCCAGTTTTTGTTTCCTGCTTTTGTTAACTAATTTGTCCAGTAACTGCTTGTTTTTCAATGTAACTGATCATGTAACTAGTAATGTAACTGATCATGTAACTGCTTGTTTTTCAAGGTGGATAAATTCTGAGAAACCTACTCTCACACCATTAACCCAATCCCTTCTATGTCAATGCTTGTTGATCTTGCTCGATCGTCATTTCCATTGCAGCCTCCTATGACTAAAAGACCTGCTGGAAGGCCAAAAACAAGAAGGTACCGAAGTAGGAGTGATGTAAAAAGGCAGATCAAGTATTCCAGGTGTGGGAAATACGACGGGCATAACAGAACAAGTTGTAAAGCTCCAATATAGCCTTTGGTTACATATGACAGCTACATTGATGGATACAGTAGTTATATTGATGGATACAGTAGTTACATTGATGGATTCAAGTTCTTTTTAGCAGTTACATGCAGAGTTACAATTCTGCTGTTGGATGTTTCATTTTTGTAGCTGTTGCTTTTTATTATGATAGTGGAAACTGTGTATCTCATTTTTCGCGGTGCAGCGGCACGCTGCAAATATTAATGCAAACCTCATTTTTGTTTTTGTTTTTCCAAGTGCATTGTTTATTTCAAGTTTCATTGCTTTGTTTGTTTCAAGTTTCATTTTGTGCAGCAGTTACATTGCTAGTTACAACCATGTAACTATCCATCTATGTAATCATGTAACTATACACATGTAACTACAGATTTCTGTTCTAATACGCAGCGGGACGCTGCCATTGCGGTGCAGCGGCACGCTACAATTATTATTAAATAAATTCATGTAACTACCTAGGTAACTAGCAATTTATAGTTACAGGGGTAGTTACATGCATAGTTACATGGATTTTAATAGATTTCTGTTCTAATATGCAGCGGGACACTACCGTTGTGGTGCAGCGGCACGCTGCATATATTAATGAAAACCTCATTTTTTGTTTTTGTTTTTCCAAGTGCATTGTTTATTTCAAGTTTCATTGCTTTGTTTGTTTCAAGTTTCATTTTGTGCAGCAGTTACATTGCTAGTTACAACCATATAACTATCCATCTATGTAACCATGTAACTATGCACATGTAACTACAGATTTCTGTTCTAATACGCAACGGGACGCTGCCATTGCGGTGCAGCGGCATGCTGCAATTATTATTAAATAAATCCATGTAACTACCTAGGTAACTAGCAATTTATAGTTACAGGGGTAGTTACATGTATAGTTACATGGATTTTAATAGATTTCTGTTCTAATATGCAGCGGGACGCTGCCGTTGCGGTGCAGCAGCATGCTGCATATTTGGCAAAGCAATATGGAAAGACAAAGCAATCTGCCAAACCACAGAATATGGCAAAGCAAAGCAAAGCAATCTGTAACAAAGAAAAGGAAAGCAATTTGTAACACAGAATATGGCAAATCAATGTAAAGCAAAGCAATCATGTAACTATAGCAATGTAAAGCAAAGCAATCATGTAACTATGGCAAAGCAAAGCAATCATGTAACTACTGTTTTTTCTTACACAGAACACAAAATATGGCAAAACAAAGCAATCTGTAACAAGCTACACTTTTTTCTCACACAGAACATATAATATGGCAAAGCAAGGCAATCTGTATTAATAGAGATATGTTGTACACAAATAATCTTTAATTTTGTTGTTCAAATACAATTGATGAAACATTGATATTAAACTTGTTGAACCTACTGCGGATGACGTATTGAGTACCAACTATGCCTATGGTTAAGAAACCTCTTCACCACTTCTGCTCTAAGCTTCAAAACATCATTCTTCTTCAATGTTCTGTCAAACGTTTCCTCCTTGGAAAGTTTGTCCATATAGTACATAACGAATATCCCACAATCTAATCTGTTTTTCGAAAAAAATTCAAGTCAAAACAGAATCATTGAACAAACAGTCAATTTCTTACATAATAGTTTCCCTACGTAACTATCCATGTAACAACAGACCGATAGTTGCCTAGGTAGTTACCTAACCAAAACTTTAAATCTGAATTGAAAACTTTTAAAACTTACGATGTGAGATGTTGCTGAGGTAGTGGTCCATTTATTTGACAACTGATTGGGATGTTTTTAATATAGTTATTCTTGACCCATTGTATGGATTTTCTTTCTCTCTCTATAAGCTTTACTTCTTTCATTACAAGCTTCTCTGAACTGCTCCTGTTCATGTCCATTTTTCTGCGGGAGCCTTTCTTCAGCATGTCATCTGCTTGTTCTTTGACTGCAGACATCCATAACTCAACCATAGTTGCCTTCACAACAAAATCATTGAACAAACAATCAATTTCTTATATATAGTTTCCCTACGGTTAACTACATTGACATGCCTATGCATATGCATGTAACTATCCATCTAAGTAACTATGCATGTAAGACATGTAACTAAGCATGTAACTATCCATCTATGTAACTATAAATGTAATAAGCATGTAACTAAGCATGTAACTAAGCATGTAACTATCCATCTATGTAACTATGCATATACTAGATATTGGTAGTTACCTGAGTAGTGAGTAGTTACATCTCAGACAGAATGCAAAAGAAAGCAAAGCAATCCCTATAGCTACATTAAAGATTCACAACAGATAACAAGAGAAAATATTTACCATTTTTTTGGCATCTTTCCATGTCTGCCCCCTATTCCCATATGTTGTTCTTCCCTTCATTGAATCTAGGTGGTAGAAATAGGGGGGTTGAACTTGGAAGACAAGGAGTGTATGGTGAAACCTTACTTCACTTGTCATCGGAAAGAAAATCATCGTCGCTTCTCCCAAGTAGTCATATAACTTGTCATGGAAGTAGTGGTGGATGTTCCTTCCGTGAAGATGTTCTGTTGAGTGCTATTAAAATGAAACAGAAACTATCAATGTAACTATCCATCTATGGCATGTAACTATCCATATTATCAATTATTAATAGAGATGTAAATAATTTCAGTCCTTACCCATGCCATCGTCTGCATAACTCTAGGAACAACGACAGACGGAGAATCTTGTTGAGAAATTTCGTCAGCTATAATGGCACCAAAGCAGTCTATGACATTGCATGCCACTACTTTGTCCATTATAACCTCCAGCAGATCAAGCTTTGTAATCTCTGAACCATACAACGGGCCTTCCCATATGAAGTCTCTGCAGGAAAGTATTAAGCCGGTTAGATTATAGGTTACATCAGCAGTTACTCAATTATCCATCTATGTAATCTCTATGTAACTATCCATGTAACTATGCATGTAACTATCCATGTAACTATCTATGTAACTACAGATTGATAGTTACCTGCGTAGTTACATGCATGCTACACTTTTGTAACTACATTAACCTGCCTACATTAACACAAGGCCTTACTAGTGTGCTACATTAACATTATATCAAAAAGAGTTTTCAAAGTGATTTGAGTTTACCCGTCATCTAAGCTTTCCCAGCAAGTTGTCCATTTTTTCTTTGTCAATGGATCCATGCACTTGAATGCTTTGGAAGTTGTCCAAACCGCCTTCTGAGTCATAGCCCGTATTGCTCTCGCGGTGGTTGACACAATCTGTATTGGCATTGGTTCCATTTCATTATTCCCAATAGTATAAATTACATCTCCATACTCGTTCAGTTCTTCTCCTTCAGCTATCTTGTTCTTCTGCTCCAGATTTTCTTCCGCTCCAAATTTTTCTTCCTTTCTTCTGCTATTTCTCTGGCCTTCTTCTCTCTGGTGTTTTTAACCTCCCCCCACCAGTATATATCATCTCTTTTAGCCGGCCTTCTCTGCTTGTTCTTGATCTGAGCAACATATGAATACATCCCCAAGGATGATGCTGTCCTTCCAGAGTTTTCCTCTGTCAGCTCAATCTCAATATCACTCTCCTCTTCATCTAGATTAATGACAGGAACTGCTACCTGTGGAGAGACAATCATATATAACTTGTTAAACGGAGAGTTACATAACCCTAAATAGTTTCACTGATAAACCATCATTCATAAAGGCAGCAGTTGAGAAAAGAACCATATGTTAAGCTACCCCTAAACTATCCATGTAACTACAGGTTTTCAGTTACCTGTGGAGATACGATCATCTGGTATTTTGCAGGTTCTCGTTCCATCATCGTAAGGTTAATGATTTGAGGGCTAGAGGGAGTATTGAAATTCTTCTCTGGTATGGTTATTATTCCAGTCACCAATGGGCTATTCCAAGATACCCAGGCAGAGATTCCCAAATCAAAAAAAGCATCTCTGTCACCGGTGTTTTCGGCGACCAACGCACTTCTTCCGCAACCATCCTCCTTGGTGGTGACTCTGGTGGTTGCTCACTATAAGCTGCAGAGTAGAAAATAAATAATGTTACTTACCAGCCACTTCATGTCAGTTACATGGATAGTTACATAGACATGTATAGTTACATACGTAGTTACATGCACAGTTACATGCATGGATACATAGATACATTTATAGTTACATACACAGTTACATCTTATGATTTTAAAAACATTCACAATATAAAAAACATTCTTTGAACATGAACCACAATTCATTCTCAAGAAGAATTTTTAAAATCATACATGTACATGTTTTTATGCAAATATCTGATTTGAAAACTCTAAACAATTTATTTCAAGTTCAATTCTTGAGAATTACCCTTCGTTTCATCGTCTGCTTTCTTCTTCTTTTTAAGCTCTTCCTCAACCCGTTCTAATTCTTCAACATATAAGTCTTCTGAATTTTGGGTTGGAATCTAAGGCTCACTCATCTCTTTTTTAGGAGCGCTTGCAACTTTCTCTGTTGCCTCTTCCTTCTCTTTATCATCCTCATCGGCCATGTTCTTTTTTAGCTCTCTCTCAACCTCTTCTAATGCTTGAAGATCTAATTCTTCCGAATTTTGCATTGGAAGCTGAGCTATGTTCGCTGCTGCCTCACTCTTATCTTCAGCATTGGCATCTTTCTCCTCCTCCTCCTCCATTTTCTCAGCTGCTTCATCTTCCTTGCCAGTTCCTTCAGAATCCTTATCCACTTCCTTATCATCATCTTTTTCAGCTGCCTTATCAGCTTCCTTGTCCTTCAGATCTTCATTGTTTTTTCCTCCCTTGTGTGCTCCTCCTTCAGGATCCTGATCATCTTCATTGCTTTCCAGAGCTCTCTCATCTTGAGAGTTTGGTGCTGATGCCGCCACCAAAGCTTGCAACTTCTTCAGTTCTTCATTGAGTTTTTCATTCTGCAACCTTGTTTCATTGTTAATTAACCTCTCAATCATCAAATCCTGTATTGCATTTTCCATCTTCTCATGTAGTTCTGTCTGCCTTGATTCATACTTCTCTGCCATGTTTCTCATTTCCTCTTTCAAGCTTTCAGTTTGACAGTGCAACCTTTCGTTCTCCTCTGTTAGCCGTCTCATTTCAACCTCCTTTGCTTTTTGACTTTGACCGGATATTAGAGAGGACGGTGGCCTTTCTCCTTCCTCTGCTGCCTGCCATGTTTCTTCTTTATCCATCAGTTTCTTCTGCACTGTTTCTTCTTCTTCTGCTTCAGATTCACAATCTGTTTCTTCTGGATCAGACTTGATTCCAGCGAACAGTTGCTGTAATAAAAAGAAAAAAATAAATTGTTAGTTATATAGTTACAAAATCCACAGAAGATACATGGATAGTTACACTACCAGTTACAATGACAGTTACATAGTTCCAAGATACTTGAAAAACTGATCAAGTCAAACATATGAGGTGTATTGTTTTGAAAACTATCACAATTCTACATGCAACTATGCATGTAACTATCAATGTAACTATCCATGTAACTATCAATTTTCCATGTAACTATGCATATAACTAATCATATAACTATCAATTTTCCATGTAAATATGCATGTAACTATCCATGTAACTATCAATTTTCTATGTAACTATGCATGTAACTATTCATGTAACTATTCATGTAACTATCAATTTTTCATGTAACTATGCATGTAACTATCTATGTAACTATGCACAAAAAGATAACTATCAATGTAAGTATCCATGTAACTATGTTCTCTGCTGCCTCACTCTTATATTGATTAAGTCGTATAAGAACCCATATCTTCAATGTTTTGAATTTAGCTTTCTTGGGTAGCTTTGTGAGGTCTTATGTTCCTCATCTTATGTTCCTCATCCTCTGTGCCTTCAATCGGCTTTATGGCGTTTGTCTTCTCACAAAGCCAATACTAGCACACATAAAAAAAACAAAAAAAAACAGTTAGTTACCAAATGATTTTCTTACCAAAAACAGTTAGTTACCAAAGATACATATCAGAATTAAGTGTGTACAGCCTCCTGTGTTCAACCCACTCAACCCCTTACCCTTTGATTTTAGTCGTTGTCTTAAACAACCCGACAAAAATCTTCCAACCTCTTGAGCTCATCCACAGCTCTCTATGTTCCCCCATACTGCATTTAACAGCTCATTTGAGACACTCCCTCCCCCATTTGCAAATAGAAACTTTATGCAAATTTATAAAATGAGCAGCCTAACCAAATTTTGTCTTTTCTTTCTTCTTTCTTCATCATTTGTTGGCTGCTGGTCCTTGAGCTCTCTTAAAGCGTCCATCACACACTTTTTTGTCACTCTTTTGTTTTGCCTAAACAATGTCTCTGCTGCATTCTCTTCCACTTCCATTGTCTCCAAGGAGCCACATTTTCTAGGAAGTCTTAGAATCTCAGATACATCTCTGCTTGAGATTCTGTATCTTCCTTCGCCGATCACAAATGCATCAAGCTTTTCATTGTAAGTGTCGGCAATTGTTTCAATAAGCTTGTTCGACTTTCCAAAGTGTTTTTTGTTCATATGCTCATAAAATCCTTCAAAAAGTAAACCAAACGGGCCATTTCTCAGCTCATTCAGTGCTTATTCATCTAATGCTTCTCTAAAACTGTCCACTTCGGGCCATGTTGATCTGAACTGATTTGATTTCTTCTTCTCTGTCTCATCTTCTTCTTCCTCCTCCTCTATTTCAGATGTCTTCTTCAAGGCCTTCTTCTTCTTTGGCTCCTTTATCTTATTTTTCTTCTCTTGTTTTCTCCTTCTTTTTTCCTGTCCCAGAAACAGTTTGGACAGCATTACAGCATCAGCCTCTTCATCTACTGTCTTCTTTCTCTTCTTTGCTCCTTCATCAACTATCCTCTTTCTCTTCTTTCCTTCTTCATTAACTACGATCATTTTTCGCTTATCCATTCCTTGCATCAAATAAACAGTATATAAACATTAAAAAACTTTTGCTGTGTAAAAACAAACATATCATCCACAATAACAAATCATGTAACTATTCTTGTAACTATGCATGTAACTAAGCATGTAACTATCCATGTATGTAACTATGCATGTAACTAAGAATGTAACTATCCCTGTAACTATGCATGTATTAAGCATGTAACTATCCATGTAACTAAACAGAACAAAAGCAAAGGACTAACAAACATTAGAATCCAATATTTACACACAAATCAAAGGAACCAAAAACCAAAGCAAAATCCAATGAAGGACAAATACTAATGAACAAATATAATGAAGGACAAATACTAATAACCAATGAACAAAATATCAGTGAACCCTAGATCTTCAAAACTACATGGGCAGTTACATGTAAAACGACTAATACAACTCAAATCCCTGCATCACAGATGCATACATATGAACTTTAGAATCCTAACAAAAAATACACACCAATAGCTATCTTCATAATCTCAAACTAAACAGAACAAAAGCAATGAATAACGAACATTTAATCAAACAAAAAAACGAAAGTCTCAGTAGTATTGGATAGTTACTTGATAGTTACATGTAACTATCCATGTAACTAAGCATGTAACTATCCATGTAACTATGCATGTAACTATTCATGTAACTATCCATGTATATAACTATCCATGTAACTATGCATGTAACTAAGAAAGTAACTATCTATGTATGTAACTATCCATGTATATAACTATCCATGTAACTATGCATGTAACTAAGAAAGTAACAATCCATGTAACTAAGCATGTAACTATCCATATAACTATCCATGTAACTAATACAACTCTAAGTCCCTGCAACACAGATGCATACCTATGAACTGCAGAATCTGAACAAAAGATACACACCAAAAGCAACTTCATAATCCCAAACTAAACAAAACAAAACAATGAATAACGAACATTAATCAAACGAAAAAATGAAACAAAAACTAATGAACAGAATGTCAGTGAACCCTAGATCTTCAAAACCACACCGACATCAAAGTTCGAACTCCTAAACCCCTAAATTCTTAATCCTATTCCTGAACCCTAGATCTTCAAAACCTTCAAATTCTGTTAATAGGATTTACTGAATCAAAATGCAAAATAGTCGAGCTTATAATACTGTGTAATCAGAAGGAATCGAAAACATGAGGCAGAGATTAAGGACTGCGAAGATGTTACCTGAGGTTTTTTGAATTTTGGTGTTGTGGAGGAATAGTTCTCGACGCTGCGCGCCCTCGAGCCGAAGATGAGTCTCGTGTCGACGGTTACTGGGGAGTACAACAGATTCATCGGAGAGAGATGGATTCGCCGGAGACACAAAGAATTAGGGTTTTCAGCGAGAGTGAGAGAGAAGAGCGGTTTCGATAGTTTTGAGGGAGAGAATGAAATGATTTTTGAAATGAAAATCAGAGATGGGGGGGACTCAGAGATGGGGGTAACGACGTGGATGGGGATAACGGCGTCAGTGGCATAATTCGTAGTTATTTTCATTCTTAAGGGCAACACTTTAAGAGCACAGTGGCATAAATCGTAATTTTTTTTATTTTCATGGGCAACGCTTTAAGAGATTTAAATAGATGTACTGTTTTATCATCAATGAACATTTATTAACTGTGTTATCATTTATTACCTTTAAATGCACATTTTTATCATTGGCTCATTTTTTTTCTACTTATTAATTGATCGACCCAATTCAGCTTTAGTAAAAAGTCAATGTCACAAACCCTTTTTATTGTGTTTGAGCGAAAATGAATGACCATGAGAGAAATAAAATTTAGAATTTGGAGTGCATGGTAATAAGATAGTCGTGGTCTTAAAATATGAGTTAAAAAAGATGATAAAAATGTATTAACATGGTGGACAAAAAGAAATCACTATATATTCGTACCAATATTCAATTTGATGATCTAGATATTATGTGCATATGATAAAATTCTTAGCCGTTGTCGTTCTTTTTTTTTTAATCTTGAATTCTTAGTTGTTGTCGTTCTTTTTCCGATCTTAATTTACTAGATCAATCGTATTTACATTGATATTATTATATTTATCCATCACAATTTTCTAAAGAGTAAATTAATTGAGAGCTAATATGCGGCGTTGAAATTTGAAAATGTTTAATAACATGGTGTAGATAGGGCTTAGCCACATGAGAACGTACACGTGACGGCGAGTAAACAAACCATATATGTAATTATTGGTGTTCTATGTATATGAAGAAAAATACAAGGTCGAGCATTGTAAGAAAAATACAAGGTCGAGAGTGGAATCATATATATGTCTTAATATTACTGTATAACTTTTATTTAGATAAGAATTGAAATTTGTTTAGTTATTGTGGTTTGAAGTCGACATCTGTTTAGTCCTTCTGGTTTTATTTTAATCTAAATGGTCCTTAAAGTCACGATTTTTCATCCAAATGGTCATTCCGTCAATTTTCTCAGTTAAATTGCTGACGTGGCCTTTAACTGAGAAAATTGACGGAATGACCATTTAGATAAAAAAAATGGGACTTTAAGGACCATTCAGATTAAAATAAAACTAAAAGGACTAAACAGATGTCGACTTCAAACCACAAAGACTATACAATATTTTACCCTTTAGATAATGTAGGTCATTAAAAAAACTAACAATAGAACGAAATCGAGTTAGCTCAAACCCATAAAGTGAAATAATATTCGAAGTTATAAAATTTTCATAAAGATATTTTTTTTTTCTTTTGATCAATCAAACAACTCAAATGTTACAACCAATCTTTTATGAGTCGAACTCACGACTTCTCACTTATGAAGGAGAGAATATGCCACTAGACCAAATGATACTTGATCACTAGACCAAATTTTCATATAGATATATATTTTTTTTAGATCAAAGAGGGGGTTTCATTTCTATTAATAAGATAGAAACATGTATTAAGGAGTTTATAGTGGTCTCATGAAACCCAAAACATAATTGGAAAGAGTACCACACTCCATTTAACACACTTACAAACTCGATTCATCACTAACTATAAAGACTAACCACTCTAACACCATATGCCACCAATAGGTAGCACTGACATGATATGGAGCTCATTAGGTTATATCAACATTATTATGAGGTGTCATGATTCCAATAGTGTATTTTCAGTTCATTTTGAATTTTTAAACATCATATATTTTTACGAAATATCATATATACCATGCCAATGGTATAAATAAAATGACAAACATAATAGAGCTAAAGTTTCCCATCTAAAAACTAATTACATGCATTTGCTCTTGGCTAAAAGAAAAGGAGTTACATGCACATCCATTCCAAGTTCCCAACTATGCTTCCTATCAAACTAATTAAATTGTTTGCAGAAAAAGATTACATTAATAGATAGAAACCCTTTCTATACATGAATCATTAAACTCAAACATACACCCATGTATATCGCAAGTAAACTTTTGATAGAAAAAAGAAGAAGATATATTACCATGTCAATTAAGTAAGCGGGATCTATTTATTTATTTATTTTTTTAAAAAAGACACTAAATAGAGGATCTAGCTAAAACAAATAAAATATGAGGTGGGAAGTTTTGGAATTAATTGTCCATTAAATATCCCTTAAATATTTACCCTTAAATGCATGTTTTTACCATGTTCATTAGATTTTTTTTTGTTTCAGTTTATATTTAATGGTGTTAACATCGGTGTTAGTGTCATGTAGTTGACTGTATTAAATAAATGATTGTGATTGACTAACAACTATAGGTTCACATACACCTTGGTGCATACCTGAACTTTCGCCAAAACTTGTACTTTCACCAAATTTATGTTATTGACAAAAATAGAGAACTCATTTCAAGTATTTTATATTGACTCTCCTAAGAGTAATACACCGCTACAGTCAAATGACAGGGGCAAAAGGAGAGTTTTTGCTTCCAAATTTGTCTTTGCCTTTTTCAATCTTTATGCACCGTAAAAAGGCAAGAGTTTTAATCTCGACATGGTACAATACTTTTTTGTCAGGTTTGCCCTCTCATTCTATTTTACGAAGAAGAAAGAAACAAAGTAATATATAGGGCCAAAACTGGAATATGAGATAAATGATGGAAAAAATTACAACGTGTCAACTACTTCAATTACACGAGCCCACTGTATAGGACGATTAGACGAAGAGGCAAAAGCTGCCATTGGAGTTAGTCGACCATGCTTTTGATCGGGGACAAGCCATGCAGTGTATGGATTTTGGTTTCATTGAGAGGTTAGACCATGATCTTGCATCCTGCGGTCAGGGGCGGAGCCACTATTAACCCGAAGGGGTCCGAACCCCCTTAGAATTTGGAAAGTTTGAAGTTTAGTGTGTAATTTAGTTAATTATCATTAAAAATTGGTTAAATTTTATCATTAAACGCCCCCCAAGAATTTCTCATAATCAATCAATTTAAATGACAAATCAATTATATTAAGAAATGTATCTATAGATTGATGTGTCTTTATGTCTTGACAATCAAAATATGTTAGAAAGTTAATAGGAAATTAAATTACTACTAACAAAATTTAGCCCAAAAATTTGTGAAGTAATAAATGAATAAATTACTACTTTCTTCCCTTTTATATTTTTAATTTTTTTACGAGTTCAGAGATGTATATAATAAAATTTTGCTTCATTTGAAGATTTTCTACAAAAGTTTGCTTCATTTGAAGATCTTCATTTGATCATTTTATACAAGAAAAAAAAACACAAAACTTTAAGTTAGGTAATTTTTCACTAAATTTAACATACGCTCCCGTATATATATTTGAACCCCCCCATACTTCAAATCTTGGCTCTGCCACTGCCTGCGGTGCATATGCTTTAAGGGGTTTATTGTGTAAAATTGAAATCAGTCTAATGATCAGATAAATTAATGGGAAAATGCTCATTTAGTCCTAATTTAAACCCCTCATTCCTTATTCCAATGACATTTTTTTTCATGAGCCTGTTCTAATATAAGGTAACATTTTTATACCCAAATGCACAAATCTTTACTAAAAGTCTTAACAAACTGTTTCTGCGTAATCCCGGAGACTACGTAGAATCACAGTGGAATACGAACAATAGACAATCATGGGCAAGAGACAAGGACGTATAGTGGTTCACCATGTCATCGGAGGACATGGCTACGTCCACTTAATAATCAACTATCATGGCCAATAGGCCTTTGGGATCGGGAGAGAGAGATTTAGTCATCCATCCATCATCTATCATCTATCTCTATGGGAAACCTTCCTTTTATAGCTAAGGAAGGTTCCCTCCTTTTACATGTTACCAATGTGGGACTAACTATGTACTACACATATCTCTTATCATTGTGTCTCCTTGTGGAGCATGGAGAAGCACATTCCCGATGTGGTACCGATGATCTTTCACCATGGCGAGGTAGCTCGGATGTCGGTTTACAAGTTTCATGACTGGTCATGAGCGGGGAAAATAGTTTCCAACTACCGACTACAAGTCCCCCCAAGTTCCCGTTCAAGACACGTCTTGAGTGGGGACTTGATATATAAAATGCCCATAGACCAGTCATTTAACAACGGGTCCCCGGTACCCGGTCCTAGTCCCCACAAGTCTGTGCTCAGGACGTGTGTTGAACGGGCAATGTTGATTCCGGGTCTTACTTTTTCTTTAAATCCGCCGATAAGACAAAAAGGTCATTCCTGAAACCCGGCCTCAAAACTTACTCGGCCGGGCGAGGATATTGTACCTTCACAATGAACAAATGATCGATTAACAACTTACATAGTTTAGTTGATCAACACAATTAGGGGGCCAACTAACTTATGATCTCAATGACTTTCACCCGAGATGGGTCTTACACTAGGTCTTATGATCTCGGTGACTTTCACCCGAGATGGGTCTTACCAATAACACATCACTACGCCAATTTCGTAATCATGCGATAGGTATCAGACGACAAAAGTCATTTTTACTGTCGTCTGATTAAATTTTACGACAGACATTTAAAATTCTATCGTCTGAATATAGCAACACGCAGACAGTTAAAACTAGCGTGTTCATGAGACGACAATCATCTGTCATCTTAAAAACAAGGGAATATACTGTGTTTTTAAAGACGACAGAAAACTGACGTATTTGAGAGACATAAATTTTGTTTTTTGACGTAAACGTGGATAATTTTTTGACACTTAAACTTTCTCATTAACTACCCCGAATCCCCGATACACTTTAACCTAGCAGCCTCACCCTTTTCGCATTCAATTCTCTCTAGCAGCTTTACTCTTTCCGGCCTCACTCTTTCGATCTCAAAACTCAGCCTCACTCTTTCGATCTCAACACCCAGCCTCACTCTTTCTCTCTGAAAGATGAATACCGATCTCAACACCCTCCATCCCCCGCCATAGATTGATGCAAAACTTCTTTCTAGGGTTTTCTGTTATTTCCTGGTAAGTTTCTTTATGTGAAATTTTGGATTGAAGTTGATTTTAGGTTTCGCTGGGTTGGGTTTTGGTTGGTTGATATAGAGTTTTGCTTGAATTTCTCTGATTTAGGGTTTGCCCAAATTGGGGGTGAGGGGCTTTTAGAGATTTTCTGTCTGTGTTGGTTTTTTTCGTTTGTTTTAGTGCTAATATATATTATGATTTCTTGCATAACTAACTCATGCATGAGTCCATCTCTGAGCTACACAAAAAGGTTCGGTTTGCACACTAATTATATATAAACATACTACACTTTATGTGTGTAAAAAATGTTTGTTTGTTACTTTGTGTGAAATTCTTGGTAACTAGTTAAGAGATTTGGTTCGTACAAGTCAATTATTATAGAGTTTTGGTTTATTTGTCTGTGAAAGGAAATGACATTCAATTATACTTGACTCGTAAGTTGTACACATGTGTGTTTCCATTTAATTGAACTTTTGCAGTCTCAAAATCCGGTCATAACTTTGTTTATGTTCCTCACTGTGACAAGAGAAGGAAATCCAGGAACTAAACAACTTGCTTTCAAATAAGGTCATTTTTATATAAGATAGCAGCATGTGTTTTCTAATTAATGTGATAATGCACCGCTCTTTTTCTCATTAGGTTCTGCTTTCAAAATTGATCAACATAATCCGGTCATAACTTTGTTTATGTTCCTCACTGTGACAAGAGAAGGAAATCCAGGAACTAAACAACTTGCTTTCAAATAAGGTCATTTTTATATAAGATAGCAGCATGTGTTTTCTAATTAATGTGATAATGCACCGCTCTTTTTCTCATTAGGTTCTGCTTTCAAAATTGATCAACATTTAAGAAGCACAAGAATGTAGCGGAAGTTCATGATTGAGAGCAGCACCAGCAGTAGCAAAACCATGGCCTTAACCTGCTAGCACAGGCTCCAATTCCATTCACTACGCCAATTTGAGTTTCATATTTTATTGATGAATTTACCACCACTTGATGAATTTACAAATGCTTTGCATGTTAAGTGTTATCTTAATTGGAAATTGCTAGATTATACTCACTATAGTAATGGTACATGTAATGTACTAGCTTTTCATTCCTTTAATTTATACATAAGATTGATGATGGACAACAATAAGTTTGTAGGTTGATAAGGTGAAGCATCAAAATAGAAGCAGAAAAGATAGATGATGTTGTTTGCATATCTGCTCATAAAATTGGAATGGTGGAAACCTAGCTTGATCCCTTTTTATAAAGGAGAGCTTCTTAGTACTATACATTAGGTTGGAATGGTGGAGAAAACAGTAAGCATCCAGTGGAAGTTGATTAATTCTTTGTTCCTACTATCTTGCCTTCTTGATTTTTCTTTCGTGAAGTATAGGAACTACAGTATTTTCAAGTCCTAACATTCTCAAGGTAATCCCATTCTTAACCTGTTGGAGTTACCTTTATCAAGAATTGATAAGACTTCAATAATAGAAATCTTAGTCATAAGAAATCTAGTATCATTTAGAATTGACTTCTTTATTGCTTTGAACAAAATTTCAATTATTAGTGAAATTACATTGCCTTATTGGTTCTATCTGCAGAAGAAGAAAAAACTATTCCTAAGAGCTGTTGCATATGGGGAATTGAGTAAGATGATTAAGTCTTGGGATCCTTGGTGGTTGAAGCCTTCTGCTAGGACAATATCTTTCAGCAAAGAAGGAACTCAACTAATCCAACCGCAGAATGTCTAGTAGGTTGTTATAGCTTTGGTCAAGGAAATATGTGACTTTGAACTTGCAAATATGTATTGTAGGTCATTTTAGAGTAATAACTTATTGGTGTTATAGCTTATATGTCTACTTAGGGAAAACAACTCTTTGTACATATTGTTGGTTTTGGCAATGAGAATGAGTTTCGATTTCTAAATTAGTTTGTGCAAATGCTTTGGTGACCTCCAAATCAAAATCAGACAATAGATATTCCATGAACTTTGATGTCTTACGTCTTTCAAACGACTTTTATATGTCATCTTAAAGTAAAAGAAGACAATAGTGTACGTCGTCTGAGTTTTGAGGTTTTAAACTATTGTAACGACAGAAAAACATAATAGTACTAGAATACAGATGACGGATACATTAAGAGGATAGATAAAAAAGCCATTCCGACGTCATATAAGTGACGTTAGAATAAATTTTCGACGACAGACGGATGCAATTATTTGCTGATTAATTCTTCTTTCAACCACAGGGAACTGTCGTTGTAACGATTTCTAACGACAGATCATTTTTTGTGTTACGAACATGTAAAGATGACATACAGTATGTCGTATAACCTTCCTCAGACGACAGATTATGCATGTCGACTGAATCGTTATCAGATGACAGCTGGATAGACGACACGTAAAAAAGTAATCAGACAACGGGCATTGCCGCTCGTCTGAAGGCAAAATTGGCGTAGTGCATAAATAATGATATATGTGCTGCATGGGTGTTATACTAGTAGGATGCCATAACCTGCTGACCAACATGCAATATGATGAACTTTCATAAACTAACGAGATTATAACAATCATATTCTAGACGGGACTTATCTGTGAAAATAACTACCGAATGGGTGCACATAGGAGGTTTAGCAGTGTGGACACCTTCATGTTAGAATCCCGTAGAATAGAATCATGTTGCCTTACCCGTGTTGTATAGGTTTCTCTTTCTTTCTTCCTTTTTTTTTTTTTTAAAGCCACCGAGATCCGATGAGTAATTATCAGCTGTTCGCACTGCTGCTACATATCCCGCTCATGATCAAGGAATTAAATAGCTCCGGGTGTCCATCTGGGTGTCCATAGTTTTTTTTTTTTTTTTGCTTTTTCCTTCCTGCCCCTTTTTTTTTTTGCATCTTCCTTCCTGCCCCTTTTTTTTGCATCTTCCTTTCTGGCTTTCTTTCCCTTCTTTTTTTCTTCTGTCCTGGTGATAGCCTCCGGGCTCCCGAAAGCTGCTGAATGGGTGCCCAGAGTAAGAAGACCCGTCCAGACCGACTTCCTTCGCCGGAGAACGGAATGCTAGCTGCTGCTGAGCTTGAGGCAAGGTCACCGGGAGGCTAGCTGGCGAGAGACCGATCACCGGGAGAGGAGCCATCGAACCCGGCGCTGGAGTCTCCGGGAGATGCATCGGACCCGGCGTTGGAGTCTTCGCCTCCGAGTTGAAGCTGCTGCCGAGCTGGGTGCTCAGAGTAGAATCACGGGTGTCTGGACCGACTTCCTCTTCTTTCCTTAACCGGAGAGCGGGAGGCTAGCTGCTGCCGGGAATGACTTCTTCTAGAGACAAGACATGGGTGTCCATAGCAGTTTTTCAGTGGGCACCCAACCGAACACAATTTCTTTGCAGTTTGAATGATGCCAACAGATGCGAGTGACCCATTCCAAGTCGATCGACAGTCCCTCGGTCAGGTTTGATCCCGATGAATCACTCTCGGACGATTGGCGAGCTAGGCTAGGTTAGGAGCTAATCGGCTCAGGTCCGATTTTCTCCGGGTGTCCATAGTTTTTCATGTGTGATGCTGGAGGAGATGGAGTCAGCGGGTGCCCGGAGTAGGAAGACGGGTGTCCAGATTGACTTCCTCTTCTTTCCCCCGCCGAAGAACAGAATCACGTCGCAAGACTTACATGCTCCGGGGTCCCGGTGAACTGATGGAGATGAACCCATTTGCCATGGTGATTTGTAGATGAAACCAGACGAGCTTTGACCGAGTTGCTCGAGTGGTGCCCCTCCCGGCCGGGCGACTGACAGATGCTACCGGTGGATCCCGGGCGCCACCAGCTGGCTTCCGATGTATCACTCCGGTGGAGAGCAAATCGGGCTGGACCAGGCTAGAGTCCTCATGCTGGTTACCCGGCCGATCGGCGACGCCGGTCTCCGTCCAGGTTTCAATGACTGTAGGTGCTCCCAACCTGCCAACTTGTTGATCAATCCCAACCTAGCGAGAACCACTGGGAAGTGGTAGCCGTGGCTAGCGACGAACCCCTGCATCCCGGGAGGAGTATACTCGGGCGGTACCTTCAAATGCTGCCAGATGGAGTCAATTCCCGATGAGCCCTGCCTTTTTTTTCTTCTTCTTGGAGGAGTCCCGGAGATGAAAGGCTCCCGAGCGAGTCATCCAATCTCTCGGTGACTTGGGCCTGAGCTCTCCAAGATGGTTAGGCCCGAGTGGGTTTAGGCCTATATATTGGATACTTGGGGCTGATCTCCCTGCAAGAGCTTATTGGCAGAGCAACGAGACTTTTAGTAAAGATTGGAATGCCTATCTCGATGAAATCTCTCTTGGTTGAATGCCTCTCGGTGGAAGAGCAACGTGAATTTTTGTAATGATTCCCACAGACGGCGCCAAATGTTTTTGCGTAATCCTGGAGACTACGTAGAATCACGGTGGAATACGAACAATAGACAATCATGGGCAAAAGACAAGGACGTATAGTGGTTCACCATGCCATCGGAGGACATGGTTACGTCCACTTAACAATCAACTATCATGGCCAATAGGCCTTTGGGATCGGGAGAGAGAGATTCAGTCATCCATCCATCATCTATCATCTATCTCTATGGGAAACCTTCCTTTTATAGCTAAGGAAGGTTCCCTCCTTTTACATGTTACCAATGTGGGACTAACTACGTACTGCACATATATCTTATCATTGTGTCTCCTTGTGGAGCATGGAGAAGCACATTCCCGATGTGGTACCGATGATCTTTCGCCATGGCGAGGTAGCTCGGATGATGGACTACAAGTTTCATGACTGGTCTATGGGCGGGGAAAGTAGTTTCCAACTACCGACTACACAAACTATATTTTTTTATGACTATTTTACCCTCACCTTTTAAATATGCATAGAGAGAGAGAGAAAATGCAAGAGAGAAAAGACTTTGCCGGAGCCTCACCGTTCTCCAGTCACCGGTCGTCGGATTCCGGTCACCGGTTGCCGGATTTTTTCGGCTGCCGGATATTGGTCACCAGTTGCTGGATTTTTTTCGGTCGCCGAATTCCTGTCACCAACCCCCAGTAACTCGGATTTTCTCTGGTTGCCGGATTTCGGTAACCAATAACTCGGTTATTGACCCCCAATAACACAGTTGATCCCCAATAATCAGTTACTAACCCCCAATAATAAGTTATTGATCCACAATAATCAATTACTGACCCCTAATAATCAGTTATTGAGCCCTAGTAACTCAGTTACTGATCCCCAATAATCAGTTACTGACCCCCAATAATCAGTTACTGACTCTTAATAATCTACTTATTTCAGCTTAATGTAATAGAAAAGAAGAAATACCAGAAAATAGTTAAGTTACTGACCCTAATAATGAAATTACTGACCTCCAATAACTAGATTACTGACCCTAATAATAGTTACTGACCCCCAGTAATCACCCTCAAATTGATATTTTTATATAGATAAGGCTCTAAATGAAAACAATTTTATCCAAATAAATAAAGCATAAGTACACAAAATGCACACATGCAAAGAAATTTTTTGCTCTCGTCGAAAAAAAAAATTACTCTAGGCACCTAATCGGAACTTTGTCCTCCTCCAAAGCATAGACTCAGTCTTTGAGGCTCAGCCTGCTCTTGCTGCTCCTCAGTTTGGCGCTGCTTGATTCTCAGATCCTCCTCTCTATGCCTCGCCGACGAAGCTTGACCAATCGCCTTCAATTCCGGCACACCAATCAGATCTCGACCAGCCAGTCGTTCCTTCATCACCTTGCGTCTGCTTGATTTTAGACGACGACGTTTTTTCCAAGAAGACAACCAGATCTGGAGATTACAACGGAGGAGGCGGCCAAACAGGTCGGGGTCGTGGCAGAGGATGTCAACTGGTGAAGACGACGACGTCTCCATCTCCTTGACCGGAGTTGATGGCGGCGGTTACTGGAGACGAGAAAGACAGAGATAGGAGCGCCGATTTGGTAGAGGCGGAGCCGTGGGTGCGCGCCTCTCGTCGCCGGTACATTTTGTAGGTGATGGTGTCGTCGGTGACATCGCTAACGAGAGAGAGAGAGAGAGAGAGAGAGAGAGAGAGAGAGAGAGAGAGAGAGAGAGAGAGAGAGAGAGATAGGTGTAGTAAGTTTCAGATATGGTAAGATAAATGAGATAGATAGGTTAGTTGAATGAGATAAATATATAATGGTCTTTTTCTTAAGAATCATTGAGATGGGCATAGACATAAGATTTTCATTTAAGTGGGCTTTAATTTGCTTGTTTTTGTGCATTTGAATATTTTCCCTTAATTAATACTTAGTATACAAAAACAAATCAAATCACAAGAAATTAAATTGTCGATGTTTATGTTAGTATGAATAAGAAAACTAACACACATCCTCGCCCATTCTTAGTTCAGAACATCTAAACCTAAGATGAGTTCTCTAGTTGAGATAGGTTGAAATTTTATATTACAAACCACCTGGTGTAGTACCTAGTAGGCTAGTAGGTATGTCGAGCGGCTTATCACAGAACCCCTATGTTTGGTATTCGAGTTCCAACTCCCATCAGATTGGACTTGTGGATCCTAGTCCAATCCCTACTTGACACCTACTTCAGACAACCAAAGTACATGATGTACTGCATACATTCCAGAACTCACCCTCAACTACACAACCAATTGAGCTTGCTGTCCCTGATAATAAAGACAAATCATCCTACCAAAAAAAAGATATATTTGAAAAAAGCTCCAATGTGTACTTAGCTTTGTGGATAACGAGGGATGTTTCATGTTTCATAGCGCGGTCCGGGACATATTCGAACACCATACCGAACCGACTCGTTTAAACCCTAATTCTGAAATTGGGATTTTAACCCGACCCAGAAACGACAACGTTTAAAGCCATCGTCTTCGAGTTTTTGAAACTTCTCGGTTTCCAAAGCTCAAATATATTCTGGGCTCTGTCTCTCTCTCTCTCTCTCTCTCTCTCTCTCTGCAACTCGAGAATAAACTCAATGTCGTTTAAAAGCTTCTCGGGCCAGGCGGGACCCGCCGGACCCGCCGGAGAAAAACCCATTCCATTCCAATTCGGCACTGCCAGCCGCCGCCCTCCCTCACCTTCTCCCCCAATCACCCCTCCTTTCCCCAACTCCGCCCCTCTCCGATCTCCTCCCAGGTAAAGTTTCAATCTTTACATTCTTGTTAGAATTTCAGATATTGAACTGTTGATTCTGATTTAAACCCTATTCAATCTATTTAGTTACTGCATTCTTGTTAATTTTTCGAAGCGGAGTTAGGCTGTGGTTGAGTTCTGTAGCATTTGTTTCGCTGATAGTTACTGTTTATGTGTAATTGATTTGTTTTCGGGTGCAAGGTTTGACAGTTTTGTTTTGATCACTGTAGACCTGCAGCGGTAGGGCAACCGCATTCGCCACAGTTGGCATTTCAAGGTTCTCATCCGGGTGCAACTCATTCTTACCGATCTTCTGGAGTGCAAAGGTAGAGTCAGTATGTGTTTTTTCTGTTTTTTGTATGTGTGGTTTTTGAAGTCGTTGCTATCGGTCGCAATGCTGTCATGGATTCCTTTTGTTTTGTGGAGATCATAGTATATACTGATTTAGAGATGTTTCTTGTTAGGCATAGTAAACAATGTTAATACCTGTACTGAGAACATTGTGTCCAGTAATTTAATTTTGTGACTTCCCAATTAATCCTCGTAACTTTCGGACGTAATCATGTGATTCCTTTCATCTCTTTAAATCATTATTTGTAGTGCATTAGTAAAAGTGCTATCCTGAAGTGAGATGAAGAACAATGTATCAGTGTCTCTTGCACTCCTGGTCTTGTGATTTCTCTGTGCTGGAGAAAATGTCTGAGCACCCAAGACGTTTGTCGAATTCATATTTGTGAAATTTCTTTAGTTTAGAACCTAAGGGCTATATATGTATGTGCACCTTTTTCGTCTACTACTGTGTACAAGGTTGTTAGGGTTCTTTTTAGAAGTGTTGACTGGTGAGGCAGCATAAGCTTTTGGCAAACGGTATATTTTTGTTTGGAGGGAAACAGAAATCATTAAAAAGAATGGAACATCTTATGGGATGATTTTAGAAATTGAATCTAGAATCTCTGGTAGTTAAGGAGATAATCACATATGTATTTATACATATGGAATGAATCTCTGGAATGAAACTCTATATATAAATTTTGCTTTCAGTTTCGGGCACAGACATCAATTAACAATTTCTTTACTTCGGCAAGGGCCTTTGTGGCATTCGGCATCTCAGGCACCTTAAGATTGCCTTTTGACTTTCTTATCCTCCTGGTTTTTTAGACTACCTTGCTTGTACACTATATTTCAGATACTTTTATTTTTTTTCACATTAATAAAGTTTCGGCCTAATTCATGTTCTCAGGCCCTCAATTGGCTGTCTTTTGAATAGTTTATGACGTCAAGATAACTTTGTTATTGGTCCTTGACTCCTTGTTACCATATCTGTGTTTATTAATCCACACTCCTCAAATTGTAATCCACACTCCCACTTTCTATTTTTGGTAACTTAAATTTTGTCCTTAGTGACTTAACTTTTGTTTTCTTATAAAAATGATGACTAAAAATAGAAAGTGGGAGTGTGGATTACAACTTGGGGAGTGTGGATTTCACGTCCCATTTTCTATTGCATGTTCAGCCCTTCATGCTTGATGAATGTCAAAACTTATGTTGGTAATTTATATTTTTTTTTTCTGCCAGGTCCCCTGAATCTCTTCCTAGTTGGAGTGGTGCGCAGAGACCCTTGTTGAAAAATAATGATACCAAGGTTCATCAAAGACCATCTGCCGTCACATCATTTGTTGTTTCTCGTAATTCTGGAAATAGTGTTACTGCCAAGATTTCCAGATTCCAAGACACGCGAGGGAACAGATCTCCTCCCTTTGTGTCAAGAGATGTAAATATAAGAAATTCCACTCAAAGTGTTCCGAGAAGGTATGTTCTTTCTATTAGTGTAGTATTATTGACACTGCAATATAATACTTTTTTTATATTTGTTTTCTTTTTTTGTTCTTCTGATTTTTCATGTATTTTACTTCACCTGTCCACTATACTTATCTAACTGTGAATCTAAAACTGTATTATGACCCCGTGTATGAATTTTTAACGAAGAATTTTGTTCTGTCTGTTAATTAGTAATATGTAATTTCTATTTTTTCATGATCATGTGATTTGGATGAATCGTCACAATAGAAGTGGACTCTTCTTTTCAACTTCTTTCTAAACTTTTCCATATACCTAAGCTCTTAAACTATATCTTGAGGTTTAGCCTTCGTAGTTCTGGCTTAACGTTCTTGTTCCAACAAGCACTTAGTTCCAATAACCACGTTCTTGTTTCAACTATGTGCAGTCATGTAGTTCCTCCAAGAACGCAATCACCTACCTTGACTTCATATAACTATCAGCCTGTTGAGGATTTCAATCGTGTTGGTGGAGATGAAGGGTAAGATCTAAGTTCAACTCTGTCTCTGAGTGTCAACTGAGCTAGTGATTTCTACATTATCAATCTTCTGCATGGGGATATCCTTGTGGGTGCTTTCATAACACTGCCACTATGGTGCTCTGAAACTCTGTCTTTTTGTTCGAGACTTTATTCGAGTGCATAATAGTTGCGCCACACTATGTTGTATCTTCAAAGGTTCTGCTCTAATTTGCTTAAGGCAATCACCGCTCAGATTTGCTTGTACATATGTGCAGTCACTTGTTTCCTCCAAGAACACGGTCACCGCCCTCGTCATCTTACAACTATCATCCTGTTGAGGATTTTGATTGTTTTGGTGGAGTTGACTGGTGGGTTCTAAGTTAAATTGTGTTTGATCCATTGCTTTGCTTAATGACTATAATCCAATAGCCGCTTAGATTTTCTGTAAATATGTGCAGTAACTTGGTTACTCCACAAACACGATCACCTCCCTCAGGCTCCTATAACCATCGTCCTGTTGAGGACTTTGATCGTTCTGGTGGAGTTTTAGGGTAAGTTTTAAATACTGCTATGTGTTTGTGCTTGTGTGCGTCAAGCAATCTGGTGATTTCACACTCTTGATCGTTTGAGTGGAGATCATCTTTTGGATGCTTTCAGTCAACAATACCAATCCATGGTACATAGACTTGGCTTGAGGCTGGATGATAGTGTATTATATTGGACTACACTATCTTCAATTATATTGATTATTTTTATGTATTAACCTATCTGCACATTGTTATGGAGTCATCATAAAATATAGAACTGTATTTTGAACACTTTTTCCTGAAATTCATGTTCCCATTGCTACCGGTATGCATGGTTGCTGATCTGTGCCACACACACACACACACACATGTGTATACACACACAGCTTCAGTCTATATACAATTTTAATTTTATTCTCCTCCCCCATTTTATCCATAGTGATCCCCATTGAAATAGGCTGTTGTTTGTCATATAGGCATGTATTTTCCTCTTCTGAACTGAATAGTTCGCCAAAGTCGATAGGTGATCATGCCAGATTGCAGGCTTATCAAGAACCATCTCGAGTATCACCTTCTGTCAGCTCTTTTGACTCTGGTAGAAGAACTCACGTCAACTATGATGACGTCCAAGTCCTGAAACGAACTAGGTTCCTACTTTTACCCATCCTCTAATGAAGTTATCCTTGGCAATCTCATTTTTATTAAATGACTAATGTTCCTAATCACATAATATTTTGAGATATCAATAGTTTCCTAAGTTACAGTAGGGGTGAACTTTTGTATTGCTGGGAAGCGAACAAGGGGAAAAGAAGGTGTATTTCTAAAATACCTAAGGAGAAAAGTAAAGGAGTTCTTAGCATCTATTTCTTGTATATAAGGGCCTTGTAAATACAAACATGTAGAATAACTAAGAGGGCATTTTGTTACAGCAGCTACTTTCCGGTTTGGGAAAGGAGAACGCTAATTGTACGAACTTAAAAAACATGTTACTTTTCTTATTGGTATTAGCATATCCAAAAACAAGGGAGTAGAGATCTGGGTTAGCCACTGAGCCTGCTATCTGCTTCCCTTTCAGGCCTTCTGTATCTCCTGTGGGGTCAAATGCTACTTCAAGTGCAATTTTCAATACTCGCGATTCTCGGGTTCAGCAAAAATCTTTGCAGTCTTCAAACAATACCCTTTCTGAAGCTGCTGCAAACAATTTGACCAACATACCCGTTGCCAAAAGAATGAGGTCGCCTCCTTTACTTCCCGAGGATCAAATCTTCAAGGGAGACTCATATGCCACTCAAGACGGTACTGAACGGTAAATTTTAGTGGGCATTAGTTATATTCTTACATGCTTACTCAACTTTGAGGTTTTCTAATTTTGTTCTGATGCCTTTTTTTAGAGAAATGCAAGCAAAAGCAAAGAGATTAGCCCGCTTCAAGGTTGAATTAAGCAAAAGTCCACAGAATGGTAATGATATCGTAGAGCAGGGCGTTTCTGCGTCTAGAAATGAACAATCTAATGTTGAGAGGAACAGATCAGTTGCATATAGTTCTACTCAACTGGCTAGGGATGTTACTGATGGAAATGCTGTATCCGAGTGTGAAGGCGTAGAATCCTCTGGTATCATTATTGGTGTATGCCCAGATATGTGTCCAGGTATGCCCTTCAGCCAAGATACTAGATATCAGGATATAAAATTTTTGATGGTCCATAGATGAGGAAATGACAACAATATATTAATATTTCTACAACTCAGAGATATGGGGGAAGTGTTGTATGAAACTTTAGATGCTTATATGATCGATAATCTCCTTTTTTTTCTTTGTTGTGTTTCATTTTGCATCTGTTCTCTTGGTGTACTTGGATTACTTACCATCTCCTCTTGTTTTTGTATACTATTTACTATGACCTCAATTCCTTATTTATGGTAACTTGCATCTTTTGATTTCCTTGTTTATGCTTGAAGAGTATAAGAGTTGCAATCCTTCAATCTGACCAAGTTTTTTCATTAATATCAGATTCAGAGAGAGTGGAGCGAGAAAGGAAAGGGGATCTTGATCAGCATGAGCGTGTGGATGGGGATAGAAATCAAACTAGCATGTCCCTTGCTGTTAAAAAGGTATGTATATTGAGGTCATTTCCTTTTGTCCCTTAAAATTAATCCATTATTAACATCAAGGATGATAGATGCTATATAAATTTGGACACAGTATAACAGGACAGCTGAGCGTGATGCAAACTTGATAAGACCAATGACGATCCTGCAGAAGACAATGGATTATTTGCTCAGTCTGCTTAATAAACCTTACAACGATAGGTTTCTTAGCATATATAACTTCTTGTGGGATAGAATGCGGGCAATTCGAATGGACCTAAGAATGCAACACATCTTTGACCAAGAGGCTATTAATATGTTGGAGCAAATGGTGAATCTTCTGAACTTCTTCCTGCTTGCACAATTGATCTTTTTTATTTACATAATTACGTCATCCTTTATCAGGAACATACCATTGAGAGATGGGAAATATAATTAGTTGGGATGAAATGGTAGTTTGCAACTCCTATTGCTCTTTTTCTTGTTGCTTATGTCTTGTCAGATCCGTTATAGTTTCTCATTTCATGATGTTCAATGCTTGTTAAATATTGCTACTTGATATCCTTCCTCTGGAAATATTTTGTTTTGATAACTTGGAGAGATTTTAGCACTGCATTTCTCAACATGCTTCACCAGTTGCACTCAGCTAGTAGTTAAAAGTGACATGCAACTCTGGAAATGGAGTGCCAATCATTTTAATTTATAAACGTATTAACCATTTATCAATTTTAAGTAAATATCCTCGCTACTGAAGTTATTCTTGAATTGTTGTTTGAAAGATATGCATCTTGTTGGTGATCTATCCAAAGCTCCGTTCGATCATCTCAAGATTGAATATTATGGCTAATGTCACACATTTTATTTCAGATAAGACTTCACATAATTGCCATGCATGAGTTATGTGAATACTCAAGAGGAGAGGGGTTTGCTGAAGGATTTGATGCTCACCTCAATATTGAGCAGATGAATAAAACATCAGTAGAATTGTTCCAATTGTACGATGATCACAGAAAGCAGGGAATAAATATTCCTACAGAAAAAGAGTTTCGAGGTTACTATGCGCTTCTCAAGCTGGACAAACATCCTGGGCATATGGTGAGTCATCTGCAGTTATCACTCTGTCATACAGATTTTCATTTTATTGCTGTTTATAGAGATAAAGTATTCCTGTTAGGTTGAACCTGCTGAGCTCTCACTTGATCTTGCAAAGATGACCCCAGAAATAAGACAAACTTCAGAGGTGCTATTTGCACGTGATGTAGCAAGGTAACTTCTCTTTAAATGTGTCTTATGGTTTTGGTTTCCACTGTAATATAAATATCAAACAAATTTTGTCTTGCAGAGCTTGTAGAACTGGTAATTTCATTGCCTTCTTTCGACTTGCAAGAAAAGCAACTTATCTTCAAGCATGCCTGATGCACGCTCATTTTGCAAAGGTATAACTAACTGCTGCTTATGCTTTGTGTTTCTGTTTTACAATTACCTTTAGGATCCTTGACCTCGTAATTAATAATTATAAGCTTGCTCTTTCCGTCAGCAATGTATTCAGTTGCCAAGGCAGCATGTGATTCTAGGATTACAAGAACAATTTTAAAGAATTTGTCCTTTACACCACATTTTTATGCGTGTGATTTAGTTATATACGTGATATCTAAGAGAAATTTTATGAACAAAACTATGAACAATGTGTATTGAAGTGTCTAGGGCTTAGAAAATTTTGAATTTCAGCCATCAATTGAACAATTATGGGCTTTGCTGTTTGCAGGTTTCAACTAAGTCTATACAATCTCATAATTAAAACTAAAATAAAAACTAAACCTGTGCAGATTTTCAGGGTTACATCGTAAAGGAAAAAGGTTTCCTATGGGTGTTCTATTGTAGTCATGGATATCGAGTATTCGAATTTCAAAGCTTTTTTATGTCAGCACAATGTTTTTGCTTGGTAGTTTATAATTCTAAGTAAGGAAGCACTGTCTAATGAAACTCTGTGCTCACATGAAATTCTTTGCTAATAGAAGTTTGGATTGAGCTTTGAGTATTGTTTAATTCAAGCATGGTTATTGTGCATCTTTGATGTAAACATGAATATATTCAATGGTAAATGCGCTTTCTTCTCTCCCCTCCCTTCATGGCTTTGCTTTGCTTGTATTGGCTCGAATGACCCTCACATGTGAGCCCAGAGAACAAAATCTAAATCCAAGTGGCATACAGATTTGACCAAAAGGTCTCTGATTTAGCTTAAATATTAAGATTTTTTGATCGGAATTTGGTACATCTAATTAACAACTTTTTCTGTTTGACCAGTTACGAACGCTGGCACTTGCTTCTCTACAAGCAGGTCTCCAGAATAACCAAGGTCTCCCTATTGCGGATGTTGCCAAGTGGCTAGCTATGGAGGTACCATCATTCATGAAAATTTCAATTTGCACCCTCTTCAGAAAGAGGAACTTTTCTACTTCGCTTATGCTTACACTTTGATGATTGAAATTAGGAAGAGGAAATTGAAAGCCTTTCAGAGTATCATGGATTCCAGTTGAAATCTTACAATAAGGAGCCATATATTGTAAAGGAAGGTCCATTTCTAAATGGTGATGAAGAATATCCTACAAAGTGTTCTAAACTTGTGGACATGAAAAAATCAAGAAGGATAATGAAGGATGTTATAGCTTCTGGTCAAGTCGTATCCTTGCCTGCAGAAGCTTCAAATGAAACTCAGCTGACTAAGCCAAATACACTTGGAGCAAAAAGTGCGTCATATGGTGAAGGGGGAAGTCTTATCCAGAATGTACTATCTGTTCCTGTAGTAAATTCCATCCCTGAACTTGATGAAGAAATGCCCAATTGTGAAGTTGTTTCATCCCCAAGAGATATCAGTCCAAGGCAGATAAGAATTCCAACATCTATTTTCTCACCCCAAATAGATGTCAGACAAAAGCAGCATATGATTCAAACGCCAATAGCGTTGTCCCCAAAGGATAGCAGAGAGCAGCAAGTGATTAACATGCCATTTGTTGGTTGTCGTCATGATGATAATCCGATGGTTTCTTTGTCTCCTTCCCCTTGGGATCTCTCATCATTTAAACCCCAACCTGATAAAGTTGGTTTAAATGAGAAGGCCAACAGAGATGCTTTTTACTGTAACTTTCCAGAGAAAAGCACGCGTTTTGGTATGGGAGCAATGCCATTGCAGATTGTGTCAAAAACATCTCTGCAATCTCCAGTTGGTACAAATAGAGATGAGGCGGAACATTCAGCAGGCCAAATTGTGTCTAATAACTTGGACAATGATGAACCTACAGATCTTCCTCAGGACAATGAAAGTGACGAGGATATGGGAAATTATCAACAGGAGGAAATTGCCGAGGCAAAGCTGAAGTTGTTGTTTAGGTACTTAAGCTTGTGTCCCTTTTCTGCATGTTAAAATATTGTTGTTATTATATCCTTTGACATTCCTACTTCTCATAGGTTATGGAGGCGGCGTTCTGTGAAGCTAAGGGAACTGCGAGAGCAAAGGCAGTTGATCGCAAATGCTGCATTGAATTCCTTATCACTGGGACCACCAATTCAACTGAAGAGAGATGTAAGCTTTTCCAAATAATTTGACACTAATTTTGTTTTCTATGTACTTGTAAGAAAAGAGCTTAACAAGGCAATGTTTTCTAACTTGATAAACTAGATTTCGTAGATTATATATGGTATTTATGTAAAATATAAGACAACTATATCGTGATTTTCTGTTTTGATGCATCAGTTTTATATTTCTATCGTGTCCTCTTGTCATTTCTTATATTAGTACAAAGGTTTCAAATCAGTTCAGTCTCTCAATCTTTACAGAGTTCTGTGAAGGCTGAAAATCAGTGGACAAGTTTTCAGTTCCCCTCTTTCTTTCTTATTTTTCTACTGAAAATTCGTTTAGTTTTAATTATTCCTGTGATGTTAAGTGCATGCATTTTAACTATTGGTTCATTACGTTGAGAATTCTGTGGTTTATACCTATTAGTAAATAATGTATTTACTGGTTACGAAATCTAATTGATGATTTTAAAATCTACCAATGCTCTATTTTGTAGCAACCCCGCATGCCTGGTGACTTTGACATTGATCGAGTTTTGAGGGAGAGACATCAAAAGCAAGGCCTGTCCCGGTCCAGTCTTAATGTTTCAGATGTAATAGCAGATACACTAAGCACAAGAAACCCGGATGCTAGATGCCTGTGTTGGAAAATTGTTGTATATTCTCAGATGAACAATATGGAAGGTGATGGACTCTGGCAGAGGAACCATGCCCTCGAAGCAGCACCCTGGTTGCTTTCAAAGCTCATGCCTTCAAAAAACAATGATGAGGATCTCTTAATTTCATCTCCTGGCACGTCAATATGGAAGAAATGGGTTGAAGGCGAATCTGGTTCAGACCTGACCTGCTGTTTATCTGTAGTTAAGGATGCAAACAGTGATAATCTAAATGAGTGTGTATCTGGTATAAGTGCGCTTTTGTTTCTTGTATCAGAAAGCATCCCTTGGAAATTGCAAAAAGTCCAGCTCAATAACCTTTTGATGTCAGTACCGTATGGCTCCTGCTTACCTCTTCTGATCCTAGCTGGTTCGTTCAAGAATGTTGCCGATCCTTCCTCCATTATTGTCAGTAATATGAGTCTCCATGACTTGGATAAATCCCGAATACGCAGCTTTCGGATTGTTTTCCTTCTTGAAAATCAGAAAAGAGAGCAATTGGACGGGTTCTATAGTGACAACCGACTAAGGGAGGGACTCAGATGGCTTGCAAGTGAATCACCTCCTCAACCCATTCTTCATCATGTGAAAACACATGAATTGATTTTGACGCACCTGAATTCTTCATTGGAGGCACTAGAGAAATTGAAAGATTATGAGGTAGGTCCGAACAACTGTATCCTAGCCTTCAATGAAGCTTTGGATCAGTCCCAAAGGGAAATTGCTGCTGCTGCGCAAGCAAATCCTGCTGGTTTGCCTTGCCCTGAGATTGCTTTACTGGAGGGATTCGGTGAAGAACACAGGCTAGTGAAGTGGTGCATGCCGAGGATAGGATGGAGCTCAGTGGCAAAAATAGAACCACTAATTTCAGCTCTTGGGAACTGTAGACTTCCCACTTTTCCTAATATTATCTCATGGTTGCCGAGATGTTCGACTGCAAGGAAGGAGATTGAAAGCCTGAGAGTTGAACTTGAAAATGGCTTAATCGGATACCTTGCAGATTCTAAGACATTGGGACCTGCACTTGCTATAAAAGAGGCACATGTAATGCTACAAAGAAGTTGTCGGCTTCAGTGCCAGGACTCATGCTGCTACATTGTGCCCAAGTGGACTATGATTTTTCGACGAATCTTTAATTGGCGGCTGATGGGTTTGGCTAACGGGACATTCGCTTCAGCTTATATCCTGGAATGCCCTCATCTCAATGCAACTTTCGGAAACCTGGGTAAGTTGGAACTTGAAGATAGAAAACCTTCAGCATATCACTTCAATCAGCTGACTCTGGATGAGGTCATTGAAGTTTGCCGCAGCCCTCTAATGTTTCAGAGAGATCAGTCGTTGCAAGAAACTGATGGAACTATTCCGGAGACATCTCCAAATGGTTCAGTTCATGAGACTCCGAGTAAATATGATCTTATGGATGATGAGACATGCTTAACCGATGATATAGAGGACGTGCCTCACGTAAATAGGGGACTAGAAAGTGGTGGCAGAGAAATGATGGTGGCTGGGAAGGAGACCAAGGAAGAAGATAGATTGAATATATTGTTGAAGCACTGTAACATATTACAAAATGGCATAGATAAGAAGTTGTCCATTTATTTCTAACCTGTTGATAATCTTGTAACAATTTTGTATTTGGTGTATTTGATAACCTTGACATAATTATTTTTAGACGCGAGGGATAACATCACAGCCTTAGAACTCTCTGATAGGCTTTTCTTTGGACAAATGAATGGTGTAACATATAGTTGTATTTCTTTGTTGGGTAGTGCTAGAGGGCTTTATTAAGGCCTAGGATTTATGGCCTTAATCCTAGGTGGCAAGCCAAATCACATATCTACATCATTAAATAAAAAATCATGTTATGTCATTTTCGGGTAAAAATATAATCTTATCTTTTCACATTCAATGACTCTAGATTATTTTGTTTTTATTCTATAAAAAAATGTTTTTAAAGTCATTTTTTTCATTATTCGTGCTTAAATTTAAATATGAAATATATATATATATATATATATATATATATATTGTTCTAGGATATTTTTTATGTGCGTCTTGGCCTTATGCCAATAGAATATGTAGTTTGACTAGATCTATGTAATCATATCCTTACCATATTAGGTATTGTGTAATTCCCTATATAAAAGGGCTCCTATCAATGTATAAGATACACATCTTTCACGATTCTCTATTCTTAAATTACTTTCACTTCATCACGTTATCAGCTCTTGGCTCAACCCTTGAGCTAATAGTTTTTTCCAAACCCTAAAACCTAAAGCCGAAAATACTCGGCCCTGCCTCGGCCGCCACCGCCGCTGCTGCCGCCATCGCCCTCCGACTGCCGCTTCCCAGCCGTCTGCTCTACTGCTTTCTTCTCGTCCGATCAAGCATCCAAGTTTTACGGTATGTTTTCTTTACAACCCTAAAACTCTTCCAAATTCAATAACCTCGGGGGAGATAAAGTGCTTTCTCCCTTTTCTTCTACTCCATTCTATGCTTAGGACTGTGTCTTTGCAGGTTTAAAATCCCGGTTGTCTTCCCCGGGTCCAAAGTTGTGTTTGATCAACTTTGGTTATTGCTATTTTGAAGGTGTGTTTGATCACCTTCACACAATTTTTTCAGGTCGTGTTTGATCGACTCCGGACATTTAGGGTTGTGTTTGATCAACCCTAGAGAGACAAACCAATATAAAAGCATCGTATTTGAGTATCCTTTTGGGTCTCAACAGAAAACTAATATGACTTGTTCTCTCTCGTATGCAGATGGACATAGGCATTGAATTTGACATCCTTGACGTCCATGGTACCGAGTACCATCGTTGGGTCTCGGACATAGAGCAGACCTTCATCGCTAAGGATCTGACCGAGACCATATTCCCCGATCCAACTCAGGAACCGCCTAACAAGAGAACAAAATCTCAGGCGCTCATGTTCCTTCGTAAGCATATCGATCCCACACTGCGCAAACAGTATCAATCAAAGCAAGATCCAAAAGATCTCTGGGATGCACTTGCCGAATGCTTTGGCAATATCCATTCGACCTTGCTCCCAGAACTAATTGCTCGCTGGGATGAAATCCGACTTTTGGATTACAAGAAGGTTGACGACTTCAACAGGGATATGCTTTGCCTACATGCTCAACTGAGCTCATGTGGAGTCGAGAAAAGTGATGCTGACATGATTGAAAAGACTTTCTCGACCTTCCCTTCAGCTACTAAGATCCTAATGAACCAATATCGACTTGAGTTCACAAATAAGAGGATTACTACATTTAGCGGCTTAATGACGCAACTCCTTATGGAAGAAAAGAACAACATGATCAATGATCAGCATAATTTGCGTCTTGTAGGCACCCGGAAAATTCCGGAATCTAATTACAACAGCAAACGGAGTCAGAAAGCTCCGAAACGCAAGGATCAACATCAGAATGAACCTTATGCATGTGGGAATCAACACCACCGTGCCTCTGGTTCTCGGGGACAAGGTAGTGGCTTTAGTGGCCATACCAACACATGGCGTTGAGACACCGGTGCCGCCGGCCCCTCCTCGGAAGCAGCATGTTCGCTCTTCCTCTGCCTCTAATGGTCAATGCAACAGATGTGGGTCCAAGGACCACTGGTCTAAAAGCTGTCGCGCTCCTGTAAATGTTGTTGCCGCATACAAGAAATACAAGGAATTTATGGAAGTCAATTCCACTGAAAACAATGGAGTTGAACATAATGTTACCTTCAAGGTCGCAGACCCTAATGGACATTGTTCTGACTTAGATGCCCTTGACTTTGACGTTACCGGCTAGATTGTTTTCATTTTTACAAGTCATGATGTAATAAGGCATCGTTAGCATGCCATGCTTAGTTTTCTTCTCAAATATTTTTTTGAGACCCTTATGTACTCTTTTCAGCGCATTAATAAAAGATTATTTTTTTTTGTTCTTCTTGTCTCTACATGGTTCGAATTGATTTACATCTACCTTAGAAACCATGTCATCAACGCCATCTTTGGTCTCTCCCTTAAAGGAGGTGACGTACGGCGCCGTGACTCTCAAGGAGAGTTACTCACGTGTTTTCCGGTTCAAGTCTTTTACCTATAGTGGATTTTCCATCATCAATTGTTCAAGTAGGCTCATCCAAGTTAGTATGATATCTTAGAATTGTCCGAAATTAAGGAGCTAGTGGTTTAAGTGTGTCTCGCACTACCGACCCTCCACGGACATGCCTGGTCATACTTAATTTGGAGTTACCGAAAGCTTTTGATTTTGGATTCCCATTACGCTATTACCCCAATTGCTGTCTTGAAAAAGAAATTAAAGACTTGGCAAAACCGGATCAACATCGAATTCTCTAGGTTCTCTGGACTTGGATTTGATCATCAACACGTCTTTGTGGCTGAGCATACACCTCCATGCTACCAGTAAGCTTCAAAAGCTTTGCTAATGCCAAATCTGCGAAAAACAGTAATTTGTCCTCCCTGGATAGTCACTTTATTTGTGCTTTGTGAACAGCTCCAGACGAACCAGATAGTGAGCTTTATATCATTGGAAAGCTCTATGAGTCTAGTTTTCAGAACATTTTGCGGTTTATCCATATCTATTTTAACGAAGGAGTTATGACTATTTTAGTGAGCAAATGTCATTTCTGCGCGAGAAATTTTCAGCACTCTCGGGACTGTTGCTACTTTTAGTTTTTTCAATCCTTCTAAATGGCTCGATATCGACCTATTTACTCATATATCTACTCTCTTTTTTAGGTATGTCTCTTGGAGAGACCGAGTGCCTCGCAGATAGTAGATCAACCCACACAATTCTAAGGAACCGGCAACTATTTCTTGAGTTAGTGCCTTGTAAATCATCTGTGACGACAATGATTGGATCTTCTCCTGTGATCCTCGGGCGTGGAACCGCTCACTTTTTTCTGCCTCATGACACTATGATCCACATCACGGATGCTCTTTATGCCCTAAAAGGGCACCGAACCCTGTTGAGCTTTAAAGACATTCGCGCTAATGGCTTTCACTTGGAAACTCATTGTGAAGATGGAACTGAGTTTTTATGTATAACTTCTCATGAATACGGACGTAAACGTATATACGGACGTAAACGTCTCTTGGGCTCGGCACCAACTTCCTGGCTGCCGCCCGGCCGATCACTCAAGCAATTGAGGCGCGCCATTCTTCTCTTGATGTGTCGTTGACTCTTTCAAACGCTCACCGTTCGTTTTGCAAAGCTTGCTCTTTAGCAAAAGTAGTATCGAGACCGTCTTACGCTAAAGATAACACCGAGAACATTCCATTTCTACATTGTATCCAATATGATATTTGTGGACCTATCCATCCTGAATGTGGACCATTTCGATACTTTATGGTTCTGGTGGATGCTTCAACGCGTTGGACTCATGTCGCGCTCCTGTCCACACGTAATGCTGCATTTCCAAAACTCTTAGCACAAATTATTAAACTTCGGGCTCACCACCCGGACTATCCAATTAAGTCAATTCGACTGGATAACGCTGGAGAATTTACATCAAATACTTTTGATGACTATTGCATGTCTATCGGGATTAAAGTTGAACATCCCGTACCCCATGTTCACACGCAAAACGGTCCGTCGAAGCTACAATTAAGCGGCTTCAGCTTATTTCTCGAGCATTGGTAATGCGCACCAACCTCCCAATTGCGTCATGGGGCTATGCAATATTGCATGCAGCCTTACTTATTCGTTTTAGACCCAGTGCTAGAAAACCATTCAGTGCATACCAGTTGGTCACTAGATATGAGCCTGACATTTCGCATCTACGCATTTTCGGTTGTTCGGTTTATGTGACAATTACGCATCCACTGCATTCTAAAATAGGTCATCAGAGATGATTAGGTATCTACGTTGGTTATGAATCTCCAACGATTATCAGATACCTCGAGCCATTAACAAGTGATCTTTTTACCGCAAGGTTTGAGGATTGTCACTTTGAGGAGACATTCTTCCTGTTGTTAGGGGGAGATACGAACAAACGTGTTCATGTGGAACAATAAGAAATGTCGTGGTTTGTCCCCACTCTGTCTCATTATGATCCCCGCTCTTCACAGATTGAAAGTGAAGTGAAACGTATTCTCGAACTTCAGAAAGTAGCAGATACGATGCCTGACTCTTTCTTCGAGATAGCAAAAGTGACAAGATCAGATATACCAGCTGCAAATGTTCATGCTAGGCTCAAAGTCCCTAGAAAGAGCACGGCCATCCCCGGGCTCGATACTGCCGCCGGCGCCGGCGCCGCCCACGGTGGAGGGATGGAGCCCGCGGCTCCCCAAAGGAAAAGGGGGAGGCCACCTGGTTCGGTTGACACACGTTCGAGAAAGAAACGGACCGACAAGACACGGGTCAATCCTTTGATCATCGATGTTGAGAATCCTTCTTACGAGATCATTTCTGATTACAGTTATGTCCACGAATTGATGTTAGAATCCATGGGGGATGCCTCAGGGTCAATGTCAACATCAGAGAATATAGAGATCTCCATGTGTTATGATAACACTTATGAATTGATGAACCGGTCATCAACCCATGTCGATGATATATTTGCTTATTCCGTGGCTCATGAAATCATTGAGCACAATGACATCGAACCACGCTCTGTTGCAGAATGCCAAAACAGAGCAGATTGACCTAAATGGAAAGTTGCAATCCAGGCAGAATTAGACTCTTTAACAAAGAGACAGGTCTTCGGCCCATTAGTGCTAACTCCGCCGAGTGTAAAGCTTGTTGGACATAAATGGGTCTTTATTAGGAAGCGTAATGAGAAGAATGAGGTACTTCGGTATAAGGCCCGCCTTGTGGCGCAAGGTTTCTTACAACGCTCTGGGATTGATTATGAGGAGACTTACTCTCTAGTCATGGACGTCATAACTTTCCGCTACTTAATCAATTTGGCAGTGTCCGAAAAAATTAACATGCAGCTCATGGATGTGGTTACGGCATATCTCTATGGGGATCTAGATTCAGAGATATATATGAAAGTGCCTGATGACATTACATTACCTAAGTCAAGTGACTCTAAACCACGGAGTGCGTATGCTATAAGGTTGCAACGCTCACTTTACGGATTAAAGCAATCTGGGTGAATGTGGTATACTCGTCTAAATGACTACTTGATTAGGGAGGGATATAAGAATGATGAACTATGCCCGTGCGTGTTCATAAAGAAGACACGTTCCGGATTTGCAATAGTGGCCGTTTATGTTGATGACATGAACATTATCGGTACTCTTGATGAAATCAAAGAGACCGCGGCTTATCTGAAATCCGAGTTTGAGATGAAAGATCTTGGGAAGACTCGTTTTTGCCTAGGTCTTGAACTAGAGCACCGAGTCTATGGAATCCTTATCCATCAGTCTACATATGTCCAAAAGATGCTCATGCGATTTAATATGGACAAGATGCATCCTGTCAGCACTCCAATGATTGGTTGAAGTCTGGATATAACTAAAGATCCATTCCGTCCGAAAGAGGATGACGAAGAGGTCTTGGGCGCAGAGGTTCCATACCTTAGTGCAATAGGCGCATTATTGTACTTAGCTCAATGCACTCGACCAGACATTGCATTCTCAGTCAACTTGTTAGCTCGATTTAGCTCAGCGCCAACCCAACGTCATTGGATCGGAGTTAAGAATATCTTTTGATATCTTAAGGGTACCATTAACTTGGGACTGTTCTTTCCCTACACTGATTCAAGTAGGATAGAAGATGGTCCTATGGCTCATGGAAGACACGGCACCGATCCACCAAGGGACCGGACCGTTGCCATGAACGCCGCCGGCATGGCTGCTGGACACAGGTCCAATGTCGAGCACGCCACCGCCGCCTTATCATATGCCGAGACACCCAACAATACGTTGGTGGGTTTCACCGACGTCGGATATTTATCTGATCCTCATAAAGGACGTTCTCAAACTGGTTATGTATTCACCATTGGGAATACGGCGATATCTTAGAGGTTTACTAAGCAGACTCTAGTGGCGACATCTTCAAATCATGCAGAGATTATAGCTTTGCATGAAGCTGTTCGGGAATGTGTTTGGTTGAGATCAATCATTAAGCACATTAGAGGGATCGACTAGTGGATTAAGTTCTACAACTGATAGACCTACATGCATTTATGAGGACAATGCAGCTTGTATTGAGAAAATGAAGTTAGGTTACATCAAGGGTGATAATACAAAGTACATTTCACCTAAGTTCTTCTACAACCAACAGCAACAGACATTTCTCAACATTCAAGTGAACCAAGTTAGTTCCGAAGGAAATGCAACAGACTTATTTACTAAGTCCTTACCTAAGTCTACTTTTGAGAAACATGTGAAAAGTATAGGCATGCGTCGGCTATCTAGTCTCTCTGAATAATGTTCACATCAGGGGGAATATCATCTCAATGAAGTAGGCTGGTGCGTTGTACTCTTTTTCTTCTACGATCAAGGTTCAGTTTTTCTCCCATCGAGTTTTTGTGACTTGACGAGGTTTTTGATGAGGCAACAGATCAGCATCATCGACATATCAGCGCGCAGCACAAGGGGGAGTGTTCTAGGATATTCTTTATGTGTGCCTTGGCCTTATGCCAATAGGATATGTAGTTTGACTAGATCTATGTAATCATATCCTTACCATATTAGATATTGTGTAATTCTTTATATAAATGATTCCTATCAATGAATAAGATACACATCTTTCACGATTCTCTATTTTCAAATTATTTTCACTTCATCATATATATAATTATACTCAGTTCGAAAGATGAACTCATTTGAATATATATATATATATACATACATAATTTTTCCAAGGAGAAAATTATACATATATATATATATGTATCTATATATATGTTTATATAGTTCATCCAATATAAATTCGATAGAGATTTTTTTATTTTTTTTATTTCTTTTTTAAAGTTCGTTGGAGAATATATATATATATATATATATATATATATATATATATATATAACAAGTAAAAAGAAAAAATAAAGGAGAATTATGAAGTCAAACTATTTGATTCACAAAGATAATTTTTATTAAATATCGTAATTGTGACCATAAATCTAATGAATTATTATAATATTTGACTCTATAAAGAAATACATTTAATTTAGTTCATGTAAGGTAACCACTACAGGAAATATACACTTAGCCGACGGAATCTTATTAATTCCGTCGGCTAAGACACACTTCACCGACGGAAACAAAAACCGTCGTATAGGACACCACATCCGTCGCCTAAGATTTCATAGGCGACGAAAAATAACTGTCGACAACTTCCGTCGACTAAGAGAATCCTAATCGACGAAATACTATTCGTCGTCCTATTTCCGTCGGCTTAGTAAATCCTAGACGACGGATATCTTCCGTCGGTAAGGTTTCGTCGCCTTAGATCTTTCTAGTCGACGGAAACTGACTGTCGACATAGTCCGTCGTCGAAGATTGTCTAGGGCGACGAATAATGTTCCGTCGGTAGAACTTGATTTAGACGACGAATAATTTTCCGTCGCTTAAACTTTTCTTGGGCGACGAATTCAGTTCCGTCGGCTAAGAACATCTTGGGCGACGAATAACTATTTCTTAGCCGACGAACGTTTCCGTCGCCTAAGAATTTGAATTATTGCCTGACACAAAGCAGAGCGAATATTTTTTCCGACGCCTTTTGTCCTAGCCGACGGAATATTCGTCCGCTAAGTTTACACATCATCATTTATACACCTTTTGCCCAGAAGAGAACGCAGATCGAATAAAAGCATGGTCTAGCTCCCCCCCCTCCCCTTCATCAGAATATTCATCCGATCCAAATATAGTTAATTAGAAGCTTTTCGTCGACATGAATTTGATCGATCTTTAAGAGGTACGCGCTTCGATCTCGATCTCCTAATTGGTAACTATTTTAATTAATTAACCCACTTTCTTCTTTTAGGCATATTTTCCTGCGAACTTTCGGCAACTTGCCGGTCCAATTTTGATGGATTATTAATTGTTGCTTATTACTTGTATGCTTAATATAATTACTAGATATGTGTGTATAATATGTTTGTACGTACATATAATATTATTTATGCATGAAAACTATATAATATTATGTTTGTATATATATATATATATCTAACTTTTGTGTGTATAATTTTTAAAGATATATATATATATATATCTTTAGCTTTTGTATGTATGATTAATTAATAATTATGTGAATAATTATGTACGTACGTTTATCAAATTTTTGTTTTCATTCAAATCGTTTTGTTCATGCGATTTGAATGATAAAAAATAAAATGATGAATCATGTAATTAAGAATTATAAGATTCTTATACATTCATCAATATATATTGTTACCCTTAGAAATCCCGTTCGAGAACCATTATGTTACGACTGTGTCTAACAAAATGGGTTTCGAATTGTCCCATATTTGGACAGTTTGGGAGCATATGACATTGAGATTCCGTTTGTTGTTGGTGCGTTTCGTTTTCGGTTGTGGGTATATATATTTCGACAAGATCTTCCTTTATTGTTCCTCGAGTGCATTCTAGGTATAGATATTAGTGCACTTGGGGAACTGTAGGGAGATGCTGCCGAAATTTTCTCACATATGCGAATTCGAAACCCCCCAACAACAAACGAAATCACAATGTCATATGCTCTCAAACGGGATTAGGGCCCTAACCGGAGGTATAAGGTGAAGAATATTATTGGGGTAGTAATTAAACTCTCAAGTATGGAAAATGATTGGAAAATTATGCTCATGTACGTAAAGTGTGGAAATTATTGGGGGTCAGTAATTTTCTGTATTTCTTGATACAACACATCCGCCTTCCTTTATTTTCTTCCAGTTTGATACTTGGATGTTTGTTTTACTCTTTTCCAGGTCTTTTCTTTAATCTGGAATGCTTCCAGTTTTTGTTATGCTCATATGTTCAAGTGTGGAAAATTATTGGGGGTCAGTAATTTTCCTGACCAGAGCAACCAAAGTTTATGGATGATTGTTATTACTTAGATTCCTTTCAACCATCCTCTAATGACATAATGGGTAGTAAACTCTCAAGTAGGGAAAATTATTGGGGGTCAGTAATTTTCCTGAACAGAGCAACCAAAGTTTACTGACCCCCAATAACCACCCTGTAACAAAAAAAAACTGAAACTAAAGATAAATGAAACTGACAGAAATATCAAAGGAATAGACCAAAATTACTAAAAGAACAAGTTCCTTTACTGAAATTCAAGATCATTCATATGTTCTTGCAACACTATAAAAATACTACATTTATTTTGAAGATCCTACATCTAAAGTGCCACTAATCTTTTTTCTATATTGATGTCCATGAACTTTAGCAGGATCTTCTTCCTCATTTCATTACCACCATCTTTTGTCGGTTTTTTACTATGACATAGGCTCTCTATAAAGTGGAGCAAAAACGGTCCACAGTCTGACCTGCAATGCATTAAGAAACAGTGTTACTAAATTTTTCACCCCAATAAAACAGACAAGTAATTTCTGACCCCAATAAAACTCTTTAAAGGAAGTTTAAAGGTACTTACGATGTTTTCTTTTGCTGCGGGCAGGATAAGATATCAGTCAGCTTGTATCTTGCTTGATAAACGTTTTGGTCCAGCATCCATCTTCTTGTTCTTTTCTCTTCAGCACTCATCATCGAGTAACCGTCAACCACTATTCCTTGGCTGTCCTGCTTGTCATAGTTTTCCCTCCATTCCTCAGGGTCCATGCCTTGGCTGAGAGGGTATTTGGTGGAATCATATACGCGTTTGATGAACACCATAATGTGCTTCACCTGTTGGTTCCAACACACAAGTAAATTACAACTCAAACAAACTAAGAGAACAAGCAACAAACAAAAACCAGTAGAAGTTTACTGCCCCCCAGTAAACTTCTTACCCTAATAAATCAGTTACAACTCACCACTGCCATTGCATTCTGAAAGTGGTTGTTGTGTCGGCAGAGTAATCTTTCGTTGGCGGTAGCATTGAGTTCACGTGATAGAAGCATCGAGCTTTGTTGTCAATCAGGACCAAGGTATAGTGGTGGCTGACCCCGTGATGTACCGGAATGAAAACCAGGTCCTTACTGAAGATGGACCACAGAGGATTAATAATGGAAAGCTCTATATCCAATTCATTACATTTGAATTCCCCCTGTTTTCCTCCTCCAGCTAGGAACTCCTTCAGTTTTTGTTCATGTACCACCGCCGCGCGCTGTATTTATAAAAGCAAGTAGTAAGATTGTGTTAACTGAAAAAAGTAACGGAGGAGACCGCGGTGCTGCGGCACGCTGTTATTTCAGGTTAGACTACTTACCGCTGCCTCTATGTCTAGGAATCCGACCGAGACCTTCTTCTTTTCCATTTCCTCCTTCAACATTGCGAGGTACACCCTGATGGTCTGCATGTACAACATATATAAGTCACAAATTATTACAACAAAGAATACATCTTAGGTTACTCAAACATCAACTTTATTGCGGTTAGTAAGACCAGTAAGTTTTTCTCACATTAGATGTAATCTCTCCTTCTTGAATTATTCTCTTCAAGTCATCTTTGGTAATGTCAATGATACCATCACAACACTCCCAATACCGGAAACTGTGCAGACACAAATAAGTCATAAGCAAGTCAAACCAGGGAACTAATTGTAATGTATATATATATATATATATATATATATATATATATATACTAGGGAAGAATAAACTTACTCATCATTCTTGTCCTTGTTCAAATCAAACCAGTTCTTATAGTGATTCGCCACCTTTTCATCCAAGAGCTTCCATGTTGGAGTGTTGCAGTTCACTCCATCAATAACAATACGATTCTGGACTTTACGCTCCACCTCCTTTGTTCTTTTTGCTGGCTTTAGCCCTAATGGGGTGTCATACTCCCATTCTTCTTCTTTCCTCTTTTGTGCCCCACGCTTCTTCAGGTTGACGTCTCTTTCAATCGAACCAGTCTCCACAGTTTGTTTTGAGCCCTTCTGCTTGACATATTTCTTGAGCCCTCCTGCTTGCTGTTCTTCATTCTTCAAGCTGGTTGTTTCATTCATTTTTTTTAAGGCCATTTCCACAGCTTGATCAACAAGTTTGTCCAGTTTAGACAGCTTGACATCGGTCGTCACAGGTTCATCGTCTTCTGGAAATATCTTTCGCAACGGAACTGGTTCTGCTACTTGTTCAAAAAACTACACAAAAGAAAACACACAAGTTATCCTCAAAAAATTGAACCAAACACAATATTTATTGGGGGTCAGTAAACTTATTTCTACTCTTACCTCTTCAGTTCCTGGTTGCTCCTCTCTGCAGTTATATTCTTCCTCTTCAACCGGCTTTGACCTACCCTCCTCCTCCTCCTCCTTCTCCTCAGTTACACATATTATCTGTTTTGTCTGAGCATGTTTTGCCCCCTTGTGCAACTGTTTCTTGAGAGCGTTGATTTCATTTTTGTCTGCCCTCCTTTCTTTCTCTAGCTCAATGATTTGGCTGTCCGCTTTCTTTAACTTGCCGAGCAATTCAGTGTTTTTGTTCACCAGTTCTTCATTTGCTTTGGCAAGTTCTGTCAGCTTCTTCTTCATATCTTCCATCGGCAGCTCCTGTACACGTTATAACAACGAAATCGTTACTGTTAAACAATTATATACAAATAAACAAGTTTACTGCCCCCCAGTAAACTTCTACTGGGGGTCAGTAAACAACAATACATTATCTCCCTTTCAATTTCATGACAATTACACACTTAATATACCCTAATAAACAACTTTATTGCCCCCTAGTGTGTAAAGTAAAAGTTTACTGCCCCCCAGTAAACTTCTACTGGGGGTCAGTAAACTTTTATACATTATCTCCCATTCAATTTCATGACAATAACACACTTAATATACCCTAATAAACAACTTTATTGCCCCCTAGTAAACTTCTACTGGGGGTCAGTAAACTTCTATACTTATCTCCTATTCAATTTCATGACAATTACACACTTAATATACCCTAATAAGCAACTTTATTGCCCCCTAGTAAACCCAGTAGAAGTTTACTGCCCCCCAGTAAACTTCTACTGGGGGTCAGTAAACTTCTATACTTATCTCCAATTTCATGACAATTACACACTTAATATACCCTAATAAGCAACTTTATTGCCCCCTAGTAAACCCAGTAGAAGTTTACTGCCCCCCAGTAAACTTCTACTGGGGGTCAGTAAACTTCTATACACGTTCCATTTTCATTGCTAATAGTTTTACTGGGTGTTAGTAACCATTCAAACTTACCCAATCAATTGTCCTTGGTGTTCCATTGTCATCTTGCAGCCGCTTATCATTGCCGGAACTCGTTTCCTCCTCATCCATCCATGGACCTTCTATTATGAGTTCCTGTTTTTACATTTATAAGACACAAATCAGTTTAATTTAGTTTTTCAAAAAACAAACAATACAATGCAATATATTTTTTTTAATTATAAAAATGGCTATATAAATAAAATACCATTACCTCTAGCAATTCAGGTCTTCTCAAATACTCTTTTCTTTGATGATCTCTTGTATTGACCATCTTAGAAATCTGGGAGTCTCCTTCTCTTTCCCGATAATCCGCTTCTTTATTTTTGTTTTCTCAAGGAACCAGTATAGAACCAGAAGGAGGCATCCGTTCAAAACTCTTGGCTCCCCCCTTACGTGCTTGTGAAGTCCTTGGTGCAAGAATTCTAATACCTTATGTGACCAGTTGTATTTGTCGATGCCTTCAAGGTCTTCACACTTGAGTATCAGTTTCCATTCAATGTGGTTCCCGCTTCTGCTGAAAAATAAAGCTGCCATAAGGTACATTATAACCAAAGAGGCTATCTTCCTTGGATCCCCCTTCTTCTTCTGAAGCTTCCTAAGCTCTTCCATTAATGTGTCATCAATAACCTTTCTGGTGATTGTTCTTCTTGTTTGCTTTCCAAAGACAGCAGAATCTGCCACATTCTTCTTACTGCCCTTGCAGTATTTCTGGTCTATTGTGATATCCACATCCGAGCCTTCTTTGGTTATTCCAAAAATTGAATGCACGTCATGCTCCGTAATTTCAATCTCCGTGTTCCCAAATATGAAGTTTTTATTGTCACTGTTGTAGTGCCTCATTAGGATCTCAAAATCAGATTCAAGCTTCTTCACTTGATCCTCCTCAACCTTGTCCAATCTGAATGCTTCAATTATTCCCCGAAAACAAGTGCTGTTTATCAACTCCCATGATTCTTCTGGGATGCTCTCCTTGTATCTATACATTAACATATAAAATGATGTCAGTGAGCACTTTTGCTGCACGTGTTTGATCTTGGTCAAGTCACCTTCTCCTCCTTTTTCCTTCTTCTTTCTTCCCTTTTCTTCCTCCTCCTCCTCCTCCTCCCCTGAATCTGTCTCCGCTTGTTTTCTTTTTCTGCCTGTTGATCTTCTCTGAAAAAGATACTTTTCTGTTTCCCCCTCTTCATCTTCAGTGTAATCATCATCTTCTTCTTCTTCAGCAACGGCACCCTTCTGGACCTCTTTTCTCTTTTTCTTCGACTTCATCTTCTGTAAAACTTCTCCTATATTTTGTTCTGTCCTCATAGAAGCTACAGATTCTTGAAACCAATCCTCTTCGGTATCAGAATCCACACCTAAAGGCCTTGAACTGCTTCTCATCCTGTATATAAGTAGTAAAAACTTGCATTTATAAACTGCATATGCAAAAAATAAAGTTTACTGCCCCCCAGTAAACTTCAACTGGGGATCAGAAACTTGCAAAAATGAACTCCCTTTCAATTTCAGGGGCACAACACACAACAGATACCCATTATTACCCTAATAAACAACTTCATTGCCCCATAGTGAACACAGTGAAAGTTTACTGCCCCCCAGTAAACTTCTACTGGGGTCAGTAAACTTCAATACATTATCTCCCTTTCATAATCATGCCAGTTATACACAACATATACACATATACACATTCTTACCCTAATAAACAACTTTATTGCCCCCCTAGTAAACCAGTGGAAGTTTACTGCCCCCAGTAAACTTCTACTGGGGGTCAGTAAACTTCAATACATTATCTCCCTTTCATAATCATGCCAGTTATACACAACATATACCCATTATTACCCTAATAAACAACTTTATTGCCCCATAGTGAACACAGTGGAAGTTTACTGCCACCCAGTAAACTTCTACTGGGGGTCAGTAAACTTCAATACCTTATCTCCCTTTCATAATCATGCCAGTTATACACAACATATACACATTCTTACCCTAATAAACAACTTTATTGCCCCCCTAGTAAACCAGTGGAAGTTTACTGCCCCCCAGTAAACTTCTACTTCACAAGAGTAAATAACAATACAGTATCTCCCTTTCATTGTCATTCCAATTATACGCAGTAAATCAGTGAATGGAGCTTCAATATCATCAGATAAGTCCAAAATAAGCCTAAATGCAATAAAATTCAAAATGTACCTGTTTTTATGGTTTTCCCGAGCGAGGTCGAGTGAGAGCGATTGAAGCAGATATCGACGCCGATATATTCAACGCCAATGCATAGACCACAGATCAACTTCGATCGACTGAGAGTAGGGCAGAGAGCGATTTCCTGCTCAACTGGGATTTATCTGCGGAGAGCGACGGAGTGGACAGATATTTAACGAGAGAGCGACGTGGCCTGATCGATGGAATCACGGAGATCGTGAAGAACCCTAAACCAGAGATCGTTATCGAGTGTTAGAGAGAGATAGAGAGAGTGGGAGAACTGAGAGTTCGGTTGATCGTGGAGAGTGGAGAGTGGGAGTCTGGGAGAACATGTGTATTTAATTCATGCAATAATTAAGGGTATAATATTAATTGTTAGAGGCGTTAAAACATTAATATGGGTTACTCAATAGTTTTTCATTGAAATGGGCTTTAAAATCCTTGTTTACTGAGTAAATGTTTATTTTCCCAACAAAGTATATATATATATTTATATATATATTTCCGGTTGATTTTATTCACGATTTTTTGATTATATATTTTTGTTTATTGTTATTATAGTGTACAACATGGACAAGAGCTGGATGCAATTAGGGAGGGGGTCCCCAGTTTATATGAGAGGCATTTTTGATTTTCTTGAGTTCGTGCGTCTACATAGTCCTCCAGACAACGTTATTCACATATGTCCGTGCAACAAATGTCTCAATCGGAAATCAGTAACATATGAAGACATGTATTCTCACTTGGCACTAAACGGTATTTGTCCTAGTTATACCACATGGACATGGCACGGCGAAAATCAAGTTCAAATGCCCACACTTGCAGAAATTCAAGCATCACATAATCCGCAGGCAGGATCTTCCAATGCTAGTTACGGGGACCCTGCTGTGATGAACCTCTTAAACGATGCCTTCCCGTTCGCCGCCTCAGGATATCAGCAAAATGTTGTTTATGACAACAACCCTGACACCTTCCCTAATGTCTCCCACGTTGACCAGAACAGTGATTATGATAAGTACAACAGGCTTGTACGGGAAGTACAAACCCCATTGTATCCTGGTAGTGAACATACTGTGTTGGGTACCGTCATGGAGCACATGCAGATAAAAAACAAGCGGGGAAAGAGTAACATATGTTTTGATGAGGATATTGCACTTATGAAGAAAGTGCTTCCCAAAGGTAACAGTTGTCCGGCAAATTTCGACCAGGTAAAAAGGATGTTGGCTGACCTCGGTCTTGATCACCAGAAGATAGATGCTTGCGTCAATAACTGCATCTTGTATTACAAAGACAACAAGGATGAAGTTGAGTGCCCACACTGCTACGAGCCAAGGTATGAAGCTTCCACTTCATCTAAGCAGAAAAAGCCCATTCCTAGGAAGGTTCTTCGTTACTTCCCGTTGGGTCCTCGTCTGCAGCGTCTGTACATGTCTTCACATACGGCCAAGCATATGAGATGGCACCAGGCAAGGCACCAGGGACAGCAGAGGATAGATCCGAATAATCTCACACACCCTGCAGACGGGGAGGCTTGGCAGCACTTTGACCGTTCTTTTCCCGAATTTGCTGGAGACTGTCGAAATGTCAGACTCGGACTTGCAACAGACGGATTCAATCCTACTGGAAACATGAATTTGTCTTACAGCATTTGGCCTGTGATAGTATTTCCGTACAATCTACCTCCAAACATGTGTATGAGAAAGGAGTACAATTTTCTTACGCTTATGGTTCCAGGGCCGTGTTCTCCAGGAAAGTGTTTGGATGTGTACATGAGACCATTAATTGACGAGCTGCAAGAGTTATGGGAAAATGGACTTCCTACTTTTGACAAGCATGGTCAAACTTCATTCATGATGAAAGCAGCTATTATTTGGACCATCAGTGATTTTCCAGCTTACGGGATGTTGTCTGGCCAACAAACTAAGGGGTACAAGGCTTGCCCGGTTTGCATAGATGACGTCAATTCTAGTTGGCACGCCGAAAAATTTGTTTCTTGGGATCTCGTAGACATCTTCCCGAGGATCACGAGTGGCGGTGGGATGCTGATGCATTTGATGGGACTGAGGAGCACAATCCAAAACCCCCAGGGAGGTCTGGTGAGTGGATTTTGGAGAGGCTTAACCAGCATTGGTTCGGATATTTGAGCACCAGTAAAGAAGTAACGAACTTGAATCCTCCCACGCCTGATGAGTTTAAGTATTGGACGCACAAAAGTGTATTCTTTGAATTGCCTTACTGGTCGACCTTGAAAATCAGACACAACTTGGACGTCATGCACATAGAAAAGAATGTTTGTGATAGCGTTCTTGGAACAATTATGAATCTCAAACATAAGAACAAGGACACCCCCAAAGCCCGTGTTGATCTTAAGATGATGGGTATACGCCCCCAGCTATGGCTAGTAGAGAACAAAAAAACCAAAAAAGCCATAATACCGAAAGCAGGCTACACAGTCCATCCTCAAAAGAAGGCGGAAGTGTTTCAGTGGTTTGGAAACGTTAAGTATCCTCATGGGTATGCAGGGAATATCGCTCGATGTGTTAAGATGGGGGACAATAAGATTAGTGGGTTGAAGACTCATGACTGTCATGTTTTGCTGCAACGTCTTCTTCCCGTGGTCATTAGACCGTATTTGCAGAGTGATGTGGTTGACACGTTAGTGGCTTTGTCCAAGTTCTTTCAGAGGATATGCGCTAAAGAGCTTAAAAAGTCTGATGTTCGGTCATTGCAAGAAGACATTGTGTACATCATGTGCAAGCTAGAGAGGATCTTTCCCCCGACTTTCTTTGACATCATGATTCACCTCATGATCCACCTTCCCGAACAAGTGTTGCTTACTGGTCCGGTACAGTATACCTGGTGCTATCCAAATGAGAGGTATGCACTCATATTTATTCTAATTAATTAATCATCCTTTCAAATTAAGATAAATGGTATTTTAAATATGTATTGTAAGAATTGCATATTTGTTTTGCAGGCAACTGGGGGATTTCAAGAAGAAGAACAAAAACAAACGTTTCCCTGAAGGGTCGATCACGGCGGCATACATTCAGGCTGAGAGCGTAACTTACTGCAGCGCCTATCTCAATGATGAAGACACAGTGGGGGAATCATCTGGAGCGGGTAGTAGCCAGCAATTCAAGCTATCAGTTGTTTCAAACGATGTTGAACCGTACGGCAGGTTAAGTAATTCTGAAAGATTAAGTAATGATGAGATCAAAGAGGCTCATTGGTCTGTCCTTCAACATTGCGAAGAAGCCGAGCGATACTTCAAGAGGCATTTGGAAATGCAGTATGGTAATGAAGTCATACACAAGAGAGATTTTCCTGATTACTTCCCTATTTGGGTACGTACCTTTCTATCGATCTCTATATATGATGTTACATAATGTAACAATGTTGCTCTTAAAATTGTTACAGATGATGCACATTCAACAGGAGTTTCCTGCTTCTTACGACCCGGAGTTGCACTTGTTGGCTGGAGGACCCCAAAGCCACAGAGTTCGTGCTGGATGTTTTGTGAACGGTGTTAAGTTTGTCACGTCAGAACGAGATGAAGGCCATGTCACCCAAAACAATGGAGTCATGGTTGAGGGTCTGGGTTTCAACTACTACGGGGTTCTTGTTAGTGTCATCGAACTAATCTACGGCAACCGTATGCCAGTCGTGTTGTTCAAGTGCAAATGGTTCAATACTGACCCAACCAGACGAAGGAGTACAATTCTGGATCGTGGCTTGTTATCAGTGGACTCAAACAGTGTATGGTATGATAATGAGCCGTTTATTCTTGCCACCATGGCGAAACAAGTGTTTTATCTTGATGATCCGGCTATGGGTGAGGGTTGGAAAGTGGTGCAGGTGATGTCACATAGGAATATTTGGAGTGCAGCTACACTGGGAGGGGATGATGAGAGTGGGCCCAGTGAACCAATAACAACTGATCAACCGAATGAACCATATCAAGAGGATTCTCCACATGTAGTCCCTGATACTGAGGATATTCGTGTCATCAACCAACACGTTCCGGATATCATAGGTTATCTTCCAATTACACCATCTGAACTGATCTCACTACAACATCGCCACCCCAGTCATGATGACGACGGCTTCATAGATGACGAATACATAGAGGATGATGAGTATTCTGACCAAACTGAGGAGGATGATGATTCAAACGACTCAGATTATCATGAGTACGATTAATATATATTACGATTATTCGGACGACTCTAAATATCATATGTATTTTTTAATTTATAATTAACTACGTACGTACGTCAAACCATTAATTATATAATATATTCATGCAAATTTCCATTGTAATTTTTAAAATGCATATATATATATATATGTATGCTTTTTTAAGTACGAATACTTACGTGGAGTTATAAAAATTTTATGTTACTTAGGCGACGGAAATTGTATAAGTCGTCGGCTTGGTTAACCAATGCCACGGAAAATGTATTTTCCGTCGTGTAGGATCCCCAAATATTAGGCGGGTAAATTTTGCGCCTTTGTTTTTCCCCGAAATTTCGTATTACGACACGAATATTTGTCTTAGTGAGTTTAATTTAAAACCTATACTAACTCCCTCGCGCAATCCACAATCCCTAATTCACACCCACAATTCCCAATTCCCAAATCCCACCAGAGTCGCGCCACCAGAGCTGCGCCACCAGACCCCATCCACGCATCGGCAACCGATTAAAGTGCGCGCATCCACCCACCTCCTCCACTCATCGCCACCGCATCCACCCGCCGCTCCGATCTCTCTGCTCTCACTTTCTCACCGCCGCTACGATCTCTCTGCTCTCACTTTCTCACCGCCGCTACGATCTCTCTGCTCTCACCTTCTCACCGCCGCTCCTTTTGCAGGTCCGTATTCTCTCTCTTCTCAGTGTCTGAATCGTAAACGAATTCGTTGATCGTGTTTCATTATTATTATTATTGGGATTTTTTTTAATTATCCGAAAAAAAAAAACCCAATATCACATTGTATCTTCTGCTTAAGTGGCTCACAGTTTTCTGTATCACCAATGCATCAATTCTAAAAAAAAATAAAATAAAGTGAACAAATTCAAGTGGTTTGATCAACCTGTATGCTTTTCTATGGACTATTTTTCGTAATCTTTATCTATTACTCACTCATTTACTAACAATTGTGTGTTATTTATGTGCAAGATATGGTGATCATGGGGAAGAGGAAGGGCCGAGCCACTCAGGCCAGTGCTTTGATGGACTCAATACGGCAGAGCGTCGGTTCAGCTAGCAGTAGCAGCCATCCTAACCCCATGCCGGCTGAGACAGTACCACCAGGGGCTCCCCCCTTGATCGTGCGGCGCCCTACAGTTGACAGTTGTTCAACGGGATCTCAATCGGCGTCTGTAACCGCAACCGAGACTGCAACCGCACCCGAATCTGCAAGACGCATCGTCGGCAGCGCTCGAATCAAAGTTAGAAGCCCAACAGGTAAGTGTATTAATTTACTGCCCCCAGTAAACTTCTACTGGGGGTCAGTAAACTTCTACTGCCCCCCAGTAAACTTCTACTGGGGGTCAGTAAACTTCTACTGCCCCAGTAAACTTCTACTGCCCCCCAGTAAACTTCTACTGGGGGGGTCAGTAAACTTCTACTGCCCCCAGTAAACTTCTATTGGGGGTCAGTAAACTTCTACTGCCCCCAGTAAACTTCTACTGGGGGTCAGTAAACTTTTTCTGGGGATCAGTAAACTTATACTGGGAGGGAAGTTAAGTTGTTGGGGTAGGGGAGGTTATTATGCTTTCTAGTATTCATATATATATATGTAGTTTTGTGGTTGTTATTTTAATTATTAGATGTAGTTTTGATTCAAGTTTGAACTTTGTTGGCTTGAGTGGTTTTCGGACCCTCTTGTTTGATCGTTTCGGTCATTATGATCAATGATCATGGGGTCAGTAAACTTCTACTGGGGTCAGTAAACTTCTTCTGCCCCCTAGTAAACTTCTACTGGGGGTCAGTAAACTTCTACTGCCCCCAGTAAACTTCTACTGGGGGTCAGTAAACTTCTACTGGGGGTCAGTAAACTTATTCTGGGGGTCAGTAAACTTCTTCTGTGGATCAGTAAACTTCTTCTGTGGATCAGTAAACTTATTCTGGGGGTCAGTAAACTTATAATGGGGGTCAGTAAACTATCAGTACAATATGTCTCTTTCATTTTCATGCCACTTACACACAACATATATCCTCTTGTATATTAAGTATATATCATAATGTAATAATGTATTTTCACATGTTAATTGTAGCTCCGGCCCCGAAAAAGAAGCGGGGTTTTTGTTCTGGAAAGAAGGCGGAGGATATCGTTCAACAAACGGGGCAGAAGATCAAGCTGGAGTATTGCCCCCGTGTAAAAGGCCCTAGCGTGAGGGGGATAAACAGCTTGGTGGCACATGATATCGGTTGCGCCATACGGAGTCTGGTGGGAATGAGGGCAAGCACGTTCTACGACCTTGATCAGACTGAGAAGTGGAAGGTGTGGAATGCAATGTCGGTAAGTAACTGAAAAGTATATGAAAAGTAAATTTACTTAATTACATTTGTTTGATAACATATATATGATTGCTTATAATTGGAAGGCATGAACTGACTGAATTGACATCTCTCTGTTGATAAAATTTCATGTCTAAGGATATGTTTGCATAAGACTGAGTTGTCTTATAAAGTGAAAATGTTATGGATATGTGTAAAGTATGATTGAATGTGTGTAAAGTATTGTGTGTTGATATGAATTGAAAGATGTCTTTTGTGATAGTAATTGGCTGTATTAATTTATTTTATTTTATTTTTCAGTGCTTAACATGAGATTTTTTATTCATTTCTTACTTAGCCGAAGTACGAGTGGGATGAAAATGATGAGCCAATGTTCAATTGGATACTGAAGAGGGCACAAGAGAGGTACAAGGACTGGAAGTACCAGTGTCACAAAGCTTATCTGAAGGAAGGGCCCTCTGGCATGCCAGTAGATTTCATTGGGAGAGAGGACCAGTGGGAGTTTTATGCGAGCACTTTGAGTCAGATGCTTTCAAGGTGATTTTTTTTAATTACCTTCATTGTTTCCCTTGTATTTTATTATTAGCCCATTCATGTATAGTTATGTATTTATAACTTGAAATGTGAAATGTGCAAGATGTTAGAACTAATCTATTTAATGTTTTTTCGTGTATATATTAGAGACTCTCCTTGGCAAACCTTGGCAAACAAGCGAAACCGTGGGGAGAAGACTATGCACCACCACACGGGGTCTTCTCCTATCATCTACACAATGGAGGAACTCAGAATACAAGGCGAGCAGCTTCCAATTATCAAAGGTTTTGAGAAGACCTATGTCAGGGCCGGTGATGAAGATACAACCAAGAAATATGTAAGTGTCTTTCCTTTTACTAGAATGTAAGCTTAGCAAATGGTTCAAGCATGTGTAAATCCGGCTATTGGTATATATATGAGACCATTAAGTTGAATGTAGGCACTGTCCAATTAGAATGTTATGTTTTCCTGCTTCTTCCAAAACAAAAAAAAAGTGTTATTATCATTGTCATTAATTAAGATGTATAGTTTTAGGGAGCAATAAAGTTGTTTACTAGGGAGTAATAAAGTTGTTTATTAGGGTATCTGTTGTGGCCATGCAACTGAATTGCAAGTTTACTGACCCCAGTAGAAGTTTACTGGGGGCAGTAAACTTCTACTGGGTTTACTAGGGAGATAATGAATTGCAAGTTTACTGACCCCCAGTAGAAGTTTACTGGGGGGCAGTAAACTTCTACAGGGTTTTCTAGGAAGCAATAAAGTTGTTTATTAGGGTATCTGTTGTGTGTTGTGGCCATGAAACTGAAAGGGAGATAATGAATTGCATGTTTACTGACCCCCAGTAGAAGTTTACTGGGGGGCAATAAACTTATACTGGGTTTACTAGGGAGCAGTAAAGTTGTTTATTAGAGTATCTGTTGTGTGTTCTGGCCATGAAACTGAAAGGGAGATAATGAATTGGAAGTTTACTGACCCCCAGTAGAAGTTTACTGGGGGCCAGTAAACTTTAACTGGGTTTATGAGGGAGCACTAAAGTTGTTTATTAGGGTATCTGTTGTGTGTTGTGGCCATGAAATTGAAATGGAGATAATGAATTGCAAGTTTACTGACCCCTAGTACAAGTTTACTAGGGGACAGTAAACTTCTACTTGGCTTAATGAGTTTACTGACCCCCAGTAGCTTATTTCCTGTTTATTATGCAACCAGTAAACTTTATTATGGAAATGTTGAGCTGCATGTTTTGTTTATTAATTGATGTATTTTAAATGCAGAATGACATGGTTGATGAGGTTAATAAACGAAAGGATGCATTTAAGGAACAACATCCTGACGCGACGGAGGAGGAGATTATGGAAAGTGTTCAGTCCCAACAAATTGAGGTGTTGGGTAAGGTGCTCAAAACTCGGAAAGGAAAGGAGATCAGAGGGATGGGACGAGGAGGCGAGCGAGACTTGAGCCTTTCTTCAAATGGTTCCACTTCACGTAGTCGTCCTCCTAGAGTTGATGAGCAGCAACTCCAAGAGGTGCAGGAGCGCTATGAGCAGAGACTAAAGGAATCAGAGGAGCGTGCCCAGCAGCAGTTCCAAGAGGTCCAGCAGCTTGCCGACAGCAATACCAAGAGGTCCAGCAGCGTGCCCTGCGTGCCGAGTCTATGTATAGTGCTGTGCAGTCCCAAGTTGCAGCCATATATGCGCACCTAGGTATGCCACCTCCTCCTCCTCCACAATTTCCTCCTCCTCAATCTTCTCCTCCTGACAAGTTTCCCCGACAAAACAGTGATGATAGAGGCGACAACGTGTAGGATTGGACAACAGTGCCCCTTGGCATTATTCATAGTTTAGCTAGATTGTATGAACAATTTTCTACCTAGTTAATTAATTCATTAATTATTTTGTACGTATATTATATATATATATATGAATAATATTTGTCCATCTATCATCAATATATGAAAAATGGTCCAAATCCATTGCTATCAATATATCTGTGTTTGATTATTGTTACTAATTTGTAATAAAAAATAAAAAATTCAATGTCTTTTCACCATAAATAAAATAACTTAGTCGACGGAAACAGTAATCTTCGTCGCCCAAGGTAAATATCATGAGCGACGGAAACAGCAATATTCGTCGCAATTGATATTTACATCAGCGACGGAAATCAACCCTTCGTCGCGCAAGAGAAACAACCCAAGCGACGGAAATAGTAACATTCGTCTCCCAAGATGAAATATCTAGGCGACGGAAATAGTAACTTCCGTCGCTTAAGAGAAACCACCTAACCGACGAATTCAAAGAACAATCGTCGACTAAGAACTGTTTCGTATTCGTCGGATTACAACTTTACCGACGACCTTTCCGTCGCCTAAGAACGACTCAGTATTCGTCGACAAACATATATACCGACGTATTTCCGTTGGTTAAGAAGACTTTTTTATTCGTCGCGTAGGAATTTTTCCGACAAAAATTGTTCGTCGGTAGGGACACTTATCGACGAATAAATTTGTCGACAAGGCATGTCAGAGTTCGTCGGGTTGGATCGTTCTTAATCGACGAAAAACTTCAATTCCGTCGCGTAAGTGTCTACCTCACGCCACTTACGCGACGGAACTTAAATGACGAATAATCGGTCTCCTAGGATCTTAGGCGACGGATATTGCTTCTTAAGCGACGGATTGATTCCGTCGCCTATGACGAGATTTCCTGTAGTGAACTAAATCAACTACATAAAAATGGTAACTAAATCATTTTGATGAAAACAAACAATATTTGGTATAATTATTCGTTAATTTGGTGTGATTATTAATTAGATCGTTATTAATAAAATATATTTGGTATATGGTACCTATATAGACATGTCCGTATTAATAGGATATGCAAACATTCATATTAGTATACGTACTGCCAAGTAGAGGGGAGGAGTATAAAAATGGTCTAAACTTGCAAAGTGGTTAATACATGAGACTTTAAAATGAAGAAATTAGTATACGAGACATTTAATATGTATAATATGTTCTGTGCGTTTTAGTGCGAATATGCCATTAGGAAAAGTCCATGGTGAACTTGTACTTAGCTCATTATTAACTAATAACTATGTACTTAATATATTTAATCTTTAAACCCTAAACCCTGAACTCTTATCCCTAAACCCTAAACCCTGAACTCTTATCCCTAAACCCCAAACTTATTTATTCCATTTTAGTGTGATACGACATTAAGCTAGGAAACATCTTCAATGAACTTGCAAGTAGCACATAGTTAGCTACTTAGTACTTATTTCTTTTATTTTAGTGTGAATATTCCACTAAAGAAAGATTTATAGTGAACTTTACTAGCTCACTGTCAGCTACTTAATACTTATTTGTTTAGTGATCATTTTGTACTACCTCATCATTGCCTGCTTATAACTTATGTTTATCACTTTAAATCTCAATATGAATAATGACTTCTATTTGAATGTAAACCTCAATGTGTATTATGACTTCTACTTTAATGTGAATATGTCATTAGGGAAATGTTACAAGTGAAAATTACTAGTTTATTATCCGCTACTTATAACTTATTTGTTACTATAAAACATGTTTAGGACTTTAACTTTTAATGTGAAAGGCGACCTCAAATTTTAATGTAAATAATGTCTTCTATTTCAATGTGAAGTTCAATGTGAACATGTTATTTGTGAAAAGTTCCAAGTGAACATTACTAAGTTATCGGTACTTGTAACTTATTTATTATTATGTGACATGTTTATGACTTTGAACTTTGAATTTCAATGTGAACAATGCCTTTTATTTCAATGTGAATATTCTATTAGGGAAAAGTTCTAAGGGAGCACTATTAATTTATTATTGATTACTTAGTACTTGTTTGCTACTATAAGATATGTTCATGGCTTAAAATCGATATATCAAAGATGGCTAGCTTCTTTTTCAATGTTATTGAAATCATCATTGGATACCTAGTATGTATTTATTTGTGTAGAATAGTATGTTTGATAATGTGGATGATGACTTCTATTTTAGACATTCCTTAAATGAAGTATCACTTCACACTTAACATACATATTCAATTACTATATCTCATACCTATTCAATGAAGATCATCTCTTGACCAAAAAGTTCTCATGTCTAACGTAAACTTATTATAATTTGAACGAACAAGGAAAATAATTCAGAGTATGGTGACGAAGTTACCTAAATCAACATTTTTAAATCAATATCATAAATGAAAATTTTAAACCTTCATAAAAAGTCAATTTATTAGTGGGGAACTTCTTACCTCTTGAATCACAATATTTCATGAGCTACCAAATATGAACGTTAAATTTTCTTTCTAATTTGCGAATTTAATTTAAGTTTTGATTTGTCTGATTACCTTATTATAAAGAGAATTAATTTATAGATGACAGTATGTATACTAATATGTATGTTTGTATATCCTCTTAATACAGACATACCTATATAGGTAGTCTATACCAAATATAGTTTATTAATAACGATCTAATTAATAATTACACCAAATTAATGAATAATTATACCAAATATTGTTTTTTGTTTTCATCAAAATTATTTAGTTAACTTTTTTAATCGAGTTGATTTAGTTACCATATATGAAATAAATTAAATGCATTTCTTATGGAGTCAAATATTATAATAATTCATTAGATTTAGGGTCACAATTACAATATTAATAAAAAAAAATTATCTTTGTGAATCAAATAGTTTTAGAATTTAGACTTCTTAATTCACCATTATTTTTTCTTTTTACTTTATATATATTTATTCTTAATCAAATAGTTTTACTTTAAGAAAGAAATAAAAAAAATCTCTATCGAATTTATATTGGATGAATTATATATATATATATATAATATATATATATATAGATGCATATATATATATGTATAATTTTCTCCTAGGAAAAATTATGTATGTGTGTGTGTGTGTATATATATATATATATATAGTTCTTATCTAGAGCGAAGCTTCACTTTGAAATTAAAGTGTGAAGTTTCTTATTTGACTCACTTTCGGACATATTTCCACATCTTCACCGTTCAGTTTGTAGAACCTAATGCATAGATCATTTCTGCCAAGTTTCATTGAATTTGATGATCGTTTGGGTTTTCATAATCGTTATTTACATAAACAGTTCTAAATAGACAGGTTTGTTGATTTAATCTAATTCGGTACCTTAACGATTACGAATTTGGATGAAACTTAGCCAGAGTGATCTATGCATTAGGTTCTACAAACGGAACGGTGAAGATGTGGAAATATGACTGAAAAATGAGTCAAATAAGGAACTTCACACTTTAAATGCAAAATGAAGCTTCGCTCTGGATAGAAACTATATATATATATATATATATATATTCAAATGAGTCATATTTTTGAACTGAGTATAATTATATATATATATATCACATTTTAAATTTAAATATGAGTAATGAAAAAAATGGCTTCAAAAACATTTTTTTATAGAATATAAGTAAAATAATTTAAAGTCATTGGATATGAAATGATAAGATTGTATATTTACCAAAAAATAACATAACATGATTTTTTTATTTAATTATGTGGATATGTGATTTGACATGCCATCTATGATTAAGACCATAAATCCAAGGCCTTATTAAGGCCTAGAAACATTTTCCTTCTTTGTTCATTAAGATATTCTAGTACAACTAAAATATAATAGTTGTAATCCTTTCTCATGCCAATAATGGTCATTCTCATTCTAATGGAAGTATGAAACTATTGTTTGGCCTCCTAATAAGATTTTGTGTGTGTGTGTGGAACTCCTAATAAGAATCTTAAAGTGAATGAAACACAACTGACCAATGACATTATAATATGGTGCGAACCACTTAATAACTTTCCTAATGAAAGAAGGGAAACAATTCTCAGACATGGATTTTCGAAAAAAATAAATAAAGAAAAAGATCAACTAAGGGCAGGCCTGTGCGGTGGCGTAGGGTTCAAACTCGAGGCATTGTCTCCTCATCGTCTTCTACCTTTGGAGCCATGTAAAACCTTATGTAGCCCATCTCAGCAATCTTGTACTCAATCGCAAGAGGCAGTTGCGAATGGAGGCTGATAGTAACTGTGTTTGACAAGGTGGATGCTTTTGTGATGGAGTTCATGTACCTCAAACCAAATCTCAAAAATGTTACTGGCTCAGTCATCTCTATGATTATAGCTTCTTCAGGATTGTCAACACTAGTGTTCTGCCTACAGAGCTTATCAACAGCGCCGATATCCCCTTTTGTAGAGAACTTGACACCTTCCTTTGTCACAGATATTTCAACAGTGTCACCAATGGGGCTGACGTCTTTGCAAATCCTGGCAAACCTAGCAGAAGGCATAGCAATAATAGCATGGTATTCTGAGTCTGGAATTCCAAGGTGCTCACTGTCGATGTCCATCAGGTTCATCTCAATATTAGAAAACTCATCTTGTGTGGGGCTCTCAAACATGAAGGTGACAGTATCGCTCCCGTCGTCAGCCCTGATGGTGATGATATCATCGTTGCCGGAGCACTTGAGCAAGTTGGACATGTTATTCAGGTTCATCCCCATGGAGATGCTCCGGTCGCAGCGGAAGTGCTCGAAGCCTTCAGCTCTGAGAAGCAAAGCGACAAGGGCGACGTGGCAGGAGTCCATGGCCTGGAGGGAGAAGCCGGTGGCGGAGCAGTCGAAGCTGGCGTTGGTGACGAGGTCCTTGATGGACTCGATAACCTTCTTGAGGAGTGAGCCCTGGATCAATCGGAGCTCCAACATGGTTTCCGTGCGACGGGGGCTAGGGGTTAGGGTAGCTTTTGTGAGAGAGATGAGAGGTGTTGAGAATTGTGGGGTGTTAGGGCTTATATAGTTTTCTGTGTTCAAGAGGCTCTTGTATAGCAGTCCAGAATTTTGTCAAACTTTTCACGTACACCACATTATTGACTTCCCTTTAGACTACAAGTCATGAGATTGTGTGCCCTATTTAAGTTATTCCTTGTAGGAAAGGAATCAAGACTTTTTTTTTTTTGATTGAGAAAGAAATCAAGACCTTGTTGTACATGGATAACCGGTCTTCAGGCAGGAGATTTCATTAGCCCGTCTCTCGCTGCAACAATTGAGAAGTCAAGATTTGCCAGTCATTCTTGGAGACCGGAGAGAAGTATGTTCTTCGTATGGTGCTTGGAAGAACTTGTTAAATGCAATGCATGTACAGGACGGAGCCAGAATTATAGATTAAAAGGGGCCGAGTTACAAAGTAAAAATACATAGTATTTGAAAATTGAATAAATGTACATGAATACAATATCAAAAGGTAATTAACTTTTATATATTAGACATCATTGTTGCTAAATTGGAAAAAAAAAATTATGAAATTTGGAATACATTTTTTTTTTTATTAAAAATTTGGAATACATTAAATATATAGAGAAAGAGATAAATAAGTTCATCAATTACAATGTACATATATAATAGAATGAGAAAAGAAATTATTCATTTTAATGATAAGAATTCATTAATGTACGAGAAATAAATTAGATAAATTATACTTATTAACTTTTTTTTGAAACAAAGATGGGTTTAAAACCCGTTGTATTAATAGTCGCAAGCCAGAGTGGCACCGATACAGACCCCATGGTTATTTACATACCATTATATTGAAACAATTCCGCTCATCAAAGATGAGCCTAGCAAACTATAATCTTACCCCTACATAGAGATAATTTTTATATGAAAACTTCTGTTGCCAAAACGCTCAATGCTGTGCGTCAAAAGTTTTCACTATCTAGATGTAAGGAAACATTCGTAATTTGCAGGCTGACAAATTCTATCTAGGGTTCCTAGGAACCTATATAAGAAAATTATTGGAAATAAACTAGCAAACACTAATTTAAAACCTTAGAGGCCCAAAAACAATGGGCTTAGAAAACTAGAAAATAAAAACAAAAGGAAAAAGAAGTCCAGCCCAAGACCCAAGCCTAGAGTAGACCCAAATAATTGGGCCCAAACTGAGCCCAAGACTCAACCTAGCAAGAGAGAAACCCAGCCTCTAGCCCGACCTGACTCAAACCGTCTCCACCATCGCCGACAGCCACCACCACCACCACCACCTACTCCGCTGCTCCTGCTTCAACAGACCGCCACCCTTCTACCGCCTCCATGGCCGCACCACCCCATATCTAGTCCTCACCACCACCACAGATTTGCCCCATCTCGGATCTAGAAACTCTGCCCTAGATCCGGACAAAACCACGACGATAGATCAGACCCGCCGGTGACACCAGAACATCCCCTCCCAGCCGCGTCCACGATCTTATCCATAGCCCACTCCATCGACCAACCAGAGAGGAAATCCCCGAAATCCAGCCATCGAACTAGTCTCCCTCTCCCTCTTCTCCTACCTTGTCATTCACGACTCATCGAAACTACCGAAGAGCCTCGTCGATGTCAGACCCACAGAGGAGTTGATTAGCACTCGTCCGACGACAGCGAAAGGGCTCGCCGCCGGACAGGATGGGGGCTTTGCTTGCGGCCGCTCTCGCTCTTTAGGAGGTTATAATTGATCAAGTTAAATTATACTTATTAACAACAAATGGTGTTTGTGGTTTAATAGGAAAGAAATGGGGGCTAAACCTTTTTAATTAGGAAGTTTTTACTTATAATTATATCAAACCTTTTGATAACTAATGCATAATTCATAAGTTGAAAAAAGTTACAGCCCTTGGCCTCAATACAGCCATTGGTTTATGAATCTGCAGATTTTTAATGGATGACTTTTGTAGATTTTTCATTACTTACATGATGAAAAAAGAAAACACATAAGCGATGCAAAAAGCAGAAAGGCACCTCTCATTTCAATACATTTAGGTGTAATATTTGATAGAGCTCTTCTCACCACTCAACTCTCACTTCTCTGACTCATCGACTTATTGTCATGCTATAAACCAGGTGAAAAGGCGGAAAAACCAAATATTGTCACTCCTTCCACAAGAGCCCCAGTAATCTTGCTAAATTTTAATACTGGGTGACGAGTGCGTCAAAATGTCCACATCAGCTCCTGTTTTTAATAAAGTAATTGTCAAGGTTGTGTTCCGTAAAGAGGACCATATGAACACAACATTGAGTTATGCTCTTCCTTTGGTTCATGAGGGGTGGCGCTAAGGATTTCGTTTGATCTCGACCTTAAGGGCACAATAAACTTGGAAATGTCGTGGGAGAAAACCAAGTGTGCTAAAAAGGGCCATGTCTCCTATTTGATTGTTGATATGGATAAGCTTTTTCCTAAATTAGTGATGAGATGAAAGAGCGTAATGCGGAAGTGAAGAAACTGTGAAAATAAAAAAAGGTTGAATTCATCAAAATAGTGAAGCCAATGAAATTCATATCAAAACCTATCAGTGGTTTTGATCTACAACATTCATTGCTTACTCCCTTCAAAGTTTGCAACTACTACGATGACTAAATTGATGTATCAGGGCAAGAATATTTTGTGTTTTGAGAACAGCTGAAATTGTTATATGGACAACAATCTGTTGTATTTGAGAACATTTGAAATTGATGTAAATTTCCTCTAAATCTTATGACAAGTTAAAGGCTAGGGTGAGTTGATGCATAATCTTATGACAAGTTAAAGGCTAAGGTGAGTTGATGCATAGTTTGCATCAACTATTTTATAATAATATATAAAAATAAGAGTAAATTTCAGTTTACTCCCCTGAACTTTAGGTCTAAAATCAGTCTGATACCTCATCTTTTTTTAATCAATTTCATCTCTAAACTTTCAAAATGACATCAATCTCGACCAAAATGACTAACCCTTGTTAATATTTTTACCCTCTCTTTTTTACCTTCTCTCTCTCCTCTCTCTCTCCCCCCATTACCGCCCAGCTCCTACCACATGTCCGGCGCCGGCATCCACCCCTACCACCAGCAATGGGCCCCGACGGCAGTCCCTCCTCCTCCCCCGGCCGTCATCGCCGCCGCGCCTCCACCTCCTCCTCACCACCTCGTCGACAACCCCACCACTATCCAACTTCTTTCCAGTAAGAACAAAAGTAGTTGAAGACAAATCATTTTGTCATTCCACCACTATCCAACTTCTTAACAAACATAAATATCCAATACTGATATAACAAACAACCAGCAGCAGAATTCACATGTTCAAAGTAACTTCAGCTACGGCATTTGAGATCCAAAGAAAAACACTGATAGACACACCAATGAAATGCAGCTAAATCAATACTTTAGTGTGAGTGAGAGTTGTCATACCCAATATTAATTAGGTTGCTGAGCGAATCCATAAGCTGCTGTTGCTGAGGATGCTGCTGCGTTTGTTGGTCCTCCTGCTGCTGTTGCTGAGGTGCTACAGCACCTGCCGCAACCGCTGCAACCATAGAAGAACATCCCTTGGACTCAACATACCTCCACAGATACCAAGCAGCCACCGACGTATACGACCGCCACTTGTCACACAGCTGCTCCATATGCGAGGGCCGAGGCAACTCCTCAAGCCCATAGAGGAGCTGCACACCTTTCCGAATCCCAAGATCATTCACCGAAAGCACGTCGGGGCGGTGCAGCGAGAAAATCATGAACATGTGCACAAACCAAGAGCCAATGCCACTGACCATGGTAAGCATAGTGAACAACGACTTGTCGTCCATATTTACAATGGAAGTATCAAAGATAATTCCATTTTGGCTTTCCAGCCGGAGATTCCGATTTGCCGGAGCTGAGTAGCGCTCTGTGCGAGCACGGTCTCGGGATTCACGGCGGACTCGTCGCCGCAGAGCTGGATGAAGCGCGTGTAGATCGACGTGCCGGCCTTGTAAGCGAGTTGCTGGTAGAGAATGCTTCGGGTTAGGGCAAGGAAAGGAGTGTAGAAGTTGTCGAATTGCGGTGGCTGGTGAGCCTCGATTAACGAAATCAGAAGCGGATTGGCGTTCTGGAGATGCCGAATCACCGATTCGACCTCGCCGTCGCAGCGGAGAGGCTGGCCGACGACTCAGGGAACCGAGACGGCGCGTGTCTGGACGATCTTGCACTTGGCGGGCCTGAGCTTGTTCTTTTCAGGCGCGGTGGTGGCGTCGATGGCAGTTTTGGATGGTTTCGGGTCGGAGCCGTCGGGGGAGAGCTTCCGGATCTTACCGGGAGGGGGGAGAGAGAGAGAGAGGGTAAAAAAGAGAGGGTAAAAAGATTAACAAGGATTATTTTAGTCATTTTGGTCGAGATTGATGTCATTTTGAAAGTTTAGGGATGAAATTGATTAAAAAAAAGATGAGGTATCAGATTGATTTTAGACCTAAAGTTTAGGGGAGTAAACTGAAATTTACTCTAAAAATAAACAACCTGTTGTACAGGTAAACATGTCATCTAGTAATATTGTGACATATGTAAAAAAAATTACAATTTTAAGAACCTTTTAATTATGTTATACGTGAATTGTTCAAAAACTTGTAATGAGGGTCGTAAATGTTGTAATTACTTGGTTTACCATTAAATAGTTAAATGTGGTATTTTAGTAAAGATATCACGAATGGTGTATTTTACTTAAAAAAGGTCAAAATTACAAAAAAAAGAACTATTTTACAAGATTAACAACTTCAGATAATTTAGGCATTATTATTAATATTTACAATATTCGTTGTCACTAGAGATAAAATTATCGTTATTTTCGTAAAAAATATCGTATTCCAAGTAATATTAAGAATACGACTATATTTACCAGTTATATCTTAGTTGTTGTAATTTATATTAAAACACGTTGTATTATAAGTAATTATTTCAATCACAACAAAATTTACATAAAGTAAGGTATTAATTACTAGATAAAGGACAATATTACACAAACAACTTATTTATCATATGTACATCAGTTTTACCACTATTACAACAATTTGTTGTAAGATTGGTAAAATAGTTATTGAACTTGTAATTAAAAAAATTACTACAAATACAAGCTTGATTACTACTTTTTCAACAATTCGTTGACTTATGAATCAAATGGTTCTCATACAAAGAACTACCATGAAATCGACATTAATTACTACTTTCACTGTAATTGTCGGTAAACGATGTAAAAATATGGTCACATAACTTAAAACTTGTTAAAGGACATGATTTACAATATAAACATCTTCATTACATCAAAAGGGTCTCAACGACAATTTACTCATAATAATACATTTTACTTGTATAACAACACAATGTTATTTTATTGGTATACATATGTGTCTAACTTGTAAGATGAAATTTGACTGACTTTATTTTTTTTTCTTTCTTTAAAGAAAATCAATTTGGCTTGCCATCCCCGATGCCTTCTCTCTCTGCAACTCATCTTCCCCAATTCTATCGAAGGAAAAAACTCATCTCCTAAGTTTTCTTCACTTATCCTCTGCAAATTCAACCCCTAAAGCTGAAATTTTCTCCTCCCCAAAGAACTCCATCCGCGCGTCTCTCTTCAATCCCCAGCTTCGAATCTTGAGGTGAAACTGACCCACCTCGCCACCAAAAACCTCGTTGCCTGAGCGCAACTCATCATCTCCACCACCGTCGTCACCACGGTTGTCCTCAGCAAATTCGACAACACTGGTGCAAGGATTATTCGAGAATCATAACATACTCGACCGAGAATCCTCTATCCACCAGGTACACGCTCTGCTGTCTCTAGGACCGATCAGAGAAACTTTTATTAGACTAAATGATGCAACAACCAAATACATCCAGATCCAATCACAACAACATGAACACACATCTCATATCAGTAAGATCAACAAAACTAGAACACTAACCTGATGACTGGTTCATTGAGGTCGACATCTTGCAATAGCAGCTGCACTTAGAACCAAGAGTTAAGCCTTCCGCACTTCAACACTTAGAACGTTAGTATGGGACTAAAGCTAAATGTAAGCGTGTTGAGTGCAGGGGCTTCTCCCTGTATATATATCGGCCAATTAACTAGATAAGAGACTTATCTCATTAGGAGTCTAATACCTGCTTAATAGTTATCAAGATAATCTAAAGTTTATCACAACTCGTAAGATTAATCAGGCAATTAACGTAATGAGTATCCTACTTCTGTTAGGAGATACAACCTTAACAGATAACCAGAAAATAGAGTTATAGTCATGTATTTCTTGTTATTTGTATTTAGCCAATCAATTATATTTATTTTAATGTAATGTAGTGAGTGTTAAGGTCCAATATTTTCTAACATTCTCCCACTGGACCTAACACATACTGCATGACAACAATTGAACCAATAACTCAAGACAAACAACAAATGAAGTGTGCACTAAAATACACAAGAACTCAGAACTCATTCATCTTGGTCAATTAAAGCATATAGTGCAGAATTCATGACCATGTTATTGGGAACCACTGACACCACACATAATAACCACATAAGCGGTAGTGATAACTAGAGTAAAACAAAGATAAGTATATCTACCTGAAACATCTTTTGCTTATACCCCAAATGAATGATTTCATATGAAATCTCAGCATAAATTTTGAAACACTAGTGAGCTCATGTTCTGCCTTTACTGAACTGCAATTTCTTAATGCATGAAAGAGCTCACCTAATAACACAAATATTATATGAAAATATATAAATTTCAAAATCGACACAATGGAATATATCTGAAATACCTCATTTATTAATATCTTGTTGAATCAAAATTACAATCAAATTTGAAACAGAATGACTAAACAAGGAAACTAATACACTGATATAAAATTCTAACTTTGCATAGCTCCCACTGAGCTCATGAATACAAATTTTCCAAAACTCCCATATTCTTGACATGCTTCTGAAACTTCACAATTGGTAAGGTTTTAGTAAAAGGGTCTGCAAGCTGTGATTCAGTATCAATATCTAAAACACTGATTTCACCATGTTTAACTCTTTGTCTCACACTGTAGAATTCGAGATCTAATATTTGGAGTTATTTGACATTTTACTATTTTTGCTGAAAAACACTGCAGCCTCATTATCACAGTAAATTTTAAGTGCATCTGAAACAAGTGAACTTAAGACTTCAGTATACAACAAAAAATTTCTAATCCACATTCCTTGACAGACTCCTTCATATGCAACAATAAATTCAGCCTGCATTGTGGATGTTGATATGAGTTTTTGTTTTCCAGTTTTCCAAGCTATAGCCCCACCAGCAAGCATAAATACATACCCAGAAGTAGACTTGTTGGAGTCTGGAAAGTTGCCAGCAAAATCCGAGTTAGTATAACCAACTAACTCAAGATTCTTAACCTGTCTATAAACCAAACTATAACCTTTAGTTTTCTGCAAATACCTAAGCACCTTTTTTCCTGCAACCTAGTGCTCTTGTGTGGGATTGGATTGAAACCTAGATAAGATACCTACTGAAAATGCCAAGTCAGGCCTAGTACAGGTCTGAGCATACATTAGGTGGCCAATAAGTTGAGCATAAGGTTTGCTCTCTATAGCAGCTATCTTCCCCCCATTTTCAGTAATCTTATTTCTGTTTTTGGTCAGTTTGTCTCCTTTTGACATAGGAGAGTCACCTTATGCACATGTTTCCATATTAAATCTCTTAAGAACTTTTGTGATATAGCTCAATTGAGATAAACCTAATAAACCTTGTGCCCTGTCCCTAGTTATTTCAATCCCTAAAACATAAGATGCTTCACCTAAATCTTTCATGTCAAAGTTACTTGACAAAAAGTTTTTAGTTTCCTTAAGAAATTTTACATTGCTGCTAGCTAGAAGAATATCATCTATATATAGTATTAGGAAAACAAAAATATTCCCAACTGTCTTAATGTATACACATTCATCGAGAATGTTTTTAACAAAGCCGAAGCTTGAAATTACTGAATCAAACTTCTTATACCATTGTCTAGAAGCTTGTTTTAATCCATAAATGGATTTCTTAAGTTTGCATACATATTCTTCTTTTCCTGGTATTACAAAACCTTCGGGCTGCCTTATATAGATTATTTCATCTAACTCTCCATTTAAAAACGCAGTTTTTACATCCATTTGGTGTAATTCCATATTATAATGTGCTACTAGAGCCATTATAATTCTAAAAGAGTCTTTAGTTGAAACTGGAGAGAAAGTTTCTGTATAGTCTATGCCCTCATTTTGTGTAAAACTCTTAGCAACTAGTCTGGCCTTATGTCTTTCTATATTCCCTTTTGCATCTCTTTTGGTTTTATAGACTCATATACAGCCTATTGGATTTTGATTTGGATTTTGCTTTACTAAATCCCAGACTGCATTATCACTCATAGACTTCATCTCAGCTTCCATAGCTTCTTGTCATTTCTCTACTTCTTCAGTTTTTAAAGCTTCTTTGTAACTCTTTGGATCATCATCTTCATCTAGTACATCTGTTTCTTGCAAGTACACCACATACTCACTATCTTCCCCATAAACTGGTTTTCTTTGTCTCTCAGATCTTCTAGGTTGAGGATTTTCAGCAATTGGTTGGTCTACTGCATTAGGTTGATCTAAAACCATGTCATCTATAGGTTCAGGTTGTGGAGGTTCAGCTACTTGAGGTTGTGTTGGTTCTGGCTCTATTGGATTTTGATATAGAAACTGATTTTCTATAAATATAGTAGCAGCTCTATGAGTTTGATCTAAGGATATATTGCACTGAATGTCTTGATCCTTAACAATTTCTGTAAGTTCTGAAGAAAAATCTTCATAAACATTGTTATTAACTCCTTCATCTAGAAATTTTGCCTGACTAGTTTCAAAAGTTCTAGTTGAGTTATGAGGTGTATAAAATTTATATCCCTTAGATTTTTCACAATAGCCTATAAAGTTACAACTGATTGTTTTGGACTTTAACTTATCTGTTAACTCATTTGGTATTTTTACCTCAGCTTTGCATCCGCACACATGAATGTGATGCAAGCTGGGTTGTCTACCACACCATAATTTAAATGGTGTCTTTTCTACTGATTTGGAGGGTGACCTATTGCAAACATAGTTTGCAGTCTTAAGTGCCTCTCCCTACAAGAAAATTGGTAAACCTGCAGTGCACATCATGCATCTTACCATGTTTAATAAAGTCATTCTTTCTCTCTGCTACCCCATTTTGTTGGGGGTTATGGGGAGTTGAATACTGAGCCTTAATGTAATTTTCCTGAAGGAACAATGCAAAAGGTCCCTTATGTTGGCCTGCTTCAGTATGTCTACCATAATACTCTCCACCCCTATCAGATCTCACTACTTTAATTTTCTTTTCAAGCTGTAATTCTATTTCAGTTTTGTAAATTTTGAATGCTTGAAGAGCTTGTGATTTTTCTTATAACATATAGATATAGCAATACCTAATCATCTATAAAGGTTATGAAGTAAACATTTCCACAAATAGTTTTATGCTTAAAAGGTTCACAAATGTTTGTATGAATTAGTTCTGAGAGATTTTGACTTCTAGTTGCCTTTTTATTACTGAATTTAGTCATTTTTCCCTTACAACACTCTACATAATCAGCCATATCAGAATAGTCTAAATCTGCAGGTAAAAGTTTATTTTTCTCAAGTGTTTTAATTCTTTCTTTTGAAATGTGGCCTAGTCTCCTATGCCACAAGTTTGCAGACTGCTGATTATAAAGGATTCTTTTAGCTCCAGTGATCTTATTGTTGTGATTCTTAATGTTTTCATTATTTTCTTAACAAAATTTCCTGTTGTGCAACAGAACAATTTAATTGCAAATAATCATTATTGAAAACACCACAACCAATATATTCAGAATCCTGAAAAAGCTTTATTCCATTCATATCAATAAAAGTCTACAACCATACTTAACCAAAAGAGAAACAGAAATTAAATTCCTCTTAAGCGAGGGAATGTAATAAACATTGTCCAGATAAATAAACTTTCCTAAACCAAGATCTAATTTTAAAGTTCATTGCCTTAACAGCCACTCTAGCTCCATTTCCAACAAAAACTTTTTCCTCACTTTTTCTTGGGGCTCTCTTCTTTATTATACCCTGCAATGAAGTGGTAATATATATAGGTGAGCCAGAATCTAACCAGTAGGTAAGTGGACTAACATTAACAAAATCTACTTCTAAAGAGAAAACTGAATTTGGAAAACACTCACCCTTCTTGGTCATCCAGGCTTTGAACCTGAACAATCACGCTTCATGTGACCTGGCTTTTTGCAGAAAAAACATTTATACTTAAATGTTTTTCCAGCTTTAGCCTCTAAAGATTTTCCAGATACCTTAGTGCTAACAGTTTTCTTAACCTTGAGTTTGTGATAGTTCTTCCACTTTGCCTTCTCCTTCTCCACCAAATTGACTGTAGTAGTGGGTTCAGATTTCTTAGACTCCTTAATTCTAGCTTCCTCATTGATGCAGATAGAAATAAGCTTATTCAGGGTCCATTTTTCTTCAAAGGCATTATAGGTTGTTTTTAGGTTGCTATAGGTGGCTGGTAGTGACTCAAGTGCCTATGCCACAACCTGTTCATCCTTAACACCCACTTCTAAATCCCTGAGCCTAGAATTAAGGTCCATCATTGTCATGATGTGCTCCCTCACTGAACCATTCCCAGAAAAACTCATGTCATTAAACTCCCTATTCAGTCTCAATATTTCAGCCTTATCATTCTCTAGATTACATATCTTACTGATCTTCAAGTTTTGCAGCCAAATCAAAACGTAAAATATGATTCATGTTATTATGATAGCCTTGTGGGCTCTGATACCACTATTAGACTAAATGATGCAACAACCAAATACATCCAGATCAAATCACAACAACATGAACACACATCTCATATCAGTAAGATCAACAAAACTAGAACACTAACCTGATGACTAGTTCATTGAGGTCGACATCTTGCAATAGTAGCTGCACTTAGAACCAAGAATTAAGCCTTCCGCACTTCAACATTTAGAACGTTAGTATGGGATAGGGGTTTTGTTCGGTTTGGTTTTTACCTAAAATCGGAAACCAAACCGAATAAAAGATTCGGTTCGGTTCAGTTCAGTTTGGCATTTTTTAAGATCTTGAACCGGAAACCAAACCAAACTGTGGTTCGGTTCAGTTTCGGTTATTTTTTCGGTTTTTCTTCTTCTTTTTTAAAATAATTTTTCTTATAATTTGTATACTTTTAGCTTAGTAAAAAATTATCGTATTTTACGTCTTTTTTTTCTTCCATTACTTGTTTTTATAAGGACATATAATATATCAATAAAATTTATGACAATAATTCTCCAACAAACCAACAATCTATAAACCAATAATACGATGATGTTTTAGAGGGATTCGGTTCGGTTTTTCGAAAGTACGATAATTTCGAAAGTACGATTTAGAAGGATTCGGTTCGGTTTTTCGAAAGTACTTTACGTCTTTGAAATTTTAATATTCAATAATTTTGAAAGTATTAGGAATTGATCACGCTAGCACACCATGAAACCATAATTTTAAAACTTCTAAGTTCATCTTGAACACAAAATATAGACTCCATTTTTTTTTTAAAATTTTTTTTTTTTTATTAATAACTCACACATCCTACATATGTCCGTGAGGTTTGAACCCGTGACCTCAAAGTTGTCAGTTAAACACCTTAACCAACCAAGCTACGGCTCACCGACACAAAATATAGACTCCATAGTTTAAAGTCCATCCAAATAAATTCTGAATTTTAAAATTGAAAAATCATAAATTTAAATAAAAAATAAAAAAATAAAATAAATATTATAGTCCATCATCTAAAGCTCCCAAAAATGAGGTCTTCGATTTTAGAGGTAACATATCACTCCCTATACTTTGCATACACGACATCTAGAACGTTTCTATATGTACATAAAACGAAAAATAAAAAGCAAAATATTAGAAAAGATAAACAAATAATTATATAGAACATAAAATCAAAAATCATATTCTTTAAATCAAATATTTAATAAGAAAATAAAGACAAAAAACGACGTCGTTTTAGAGGGATTCGGTTCGGTTTTTCAAGGGCCGAAACCAAAAACCAAACCAAACTAATTAGGTTCGGTTCGGTTTTTCTTAATTCAGTTTGGTTTTTTCCGGTTTCGGTTTGGTTTTCGGCTCGGTTTTTTTCGGTTTTCGGTTTCAAAATTCCACCCCTAGTATGGGACTAAAGCTGAATGTAAGCGTGTTGAGTGCAGGGGCTTCTCCTTGTATATATATCGGCCAATTAACTAGATAAGAGACTCATTCTATTAGGAGTTTAATACCTGCTTAATAGTTATCAAGAGAATCTAAAGTTTATCACAACTCCTCAGATTAATCAGGCAATTAACATAATGAGTATCTTATTTCTGTTAGGAGATACAACCTTAACAGATAACCAGAAAATAGAGTTATAGTCATGTATTTCTTGTTATTTGTATTTAGCCAAATCAATTTTATATATCTTAATGTAATGCAGTGAGTGTTAAGGTCCAATATTTTCTAACAACCCTAAGTTCTGGGATTAAAAAAGAAAAGAAAAAAGAGATAAAAAAGAAGAAAAAAGAGAAAGAACTGGAAGTCTGATGGGATCGATATAAGAGTCACGTGTCATGGAGCTATTTCAGATCAACTCCGAGCGACTTTGATCAATTCTACACAGAGCAGCACCGAGTGGCATGGCCTCTGGATTCATCTTCTGGTTTTCTCCTGATTCAAAAAGTTGTTTCGCAGCGGGCAAACCAACAAAACAAGCCAAGTCTTCTTACTCCTACATATGTTCAAAACAGTTTTGTGATTTTAGATCATTGGGGAAGAATTTGGACATTACCGCAGCACCAGTTACAAGTATGTAGAAATCTATAGGTGCTTCATTCTGCAATATTATGTCTTCTTTGGGAGGAAAGTACTCGGCTTTCATCTCTGAGATTGAGAAGGGAAAAAAGAAGAATAAACTGAACATCTAACAGAACATATTAAAAAGTTCACTGCAAGACAGGCATTCAATGGAAATTTGTAGAATGGTTTGAACTTACCAACACAAAAAGCAAGTCATTTGAAACCCCATGAAACAAGTACACCTTATCGACAAGAGAGTAAAACAGATAATGTGAGATACTTGAACGGATGGCTTTAGGAAGTGAATCAAGAGTCTCTTGTTGCTAGAGTCCCTCTGCATCTGTCCTGAACTTCAGACACAAATGATCAAGCATCTGATCCTGCAGGTGAACATGCAGTTGGTTCCTCTGTGCAAAACTGGAGGCAGCTTGTATGTTATCCCTCTGTGAAAAAATGATGAATTATGAGTTCGCATTTTGTTAATTTTCTTCTACCAAATCTAAAAAGAAAGCAATTGAGTTTACTAACAAATTTTCGTGTTCGACTAGTCCCATGGACAACCAAGTTGGTCATATTTCCAATCAAGTATGATGTCAATCCAAGGTTGAAAAGCATGTAGAATATGTCAAAGATCATCTCCCTTGTATTGACAGGATGCAAATCTCCATAGCCAACTGTTGTGAGTGTAATGATAGACCAATAAACTGAAGTCACGTATCGAAGCCATATACTTTGATGAAGAAAGTCTTCCATTGATTGGCCATTGCTAGCTCTTTCTTTATGTTCTGCATATCATCCATATCTCACTGTTTTGCCCCATCTTTACCTACCATTTGATTACTGGGATTGCTCAGAAGTCTCTGTTAGTTGTATTGGTAATATGCAGATATGTAACAAATCCATTTTTAATAGAGCATGATGAACCATGAATGTCCCTTCATGCTGATGCATCAAATTTTTCAGTGCAACGGTGAAATCATGTGACAATCTTGACATGTTGTTTAACGATTACGTGGTTGTTTTATGATCACTCGCTAGGGTCATCATATTACAAGACTAGAAACGAATCGATCCCAAACAAACGAAAAGTCGAAAACTAGTTGATTGAACTCTCACCCCAATCGTTTAGAACACAGCAAACACATGTTTACTAGAGAATGGCACGAAGTAAGATCACAACACCAGAAAATGGGAAATGAAAACAATAAATGGTGTTGTACATCTTAGGTATAAGGGAAGGGGAGCTCATAAATATATATAGAAATGACAACAGCTTGATAGTTTTTTCGAATGCCATGTTATGTGTCAATATTGGGGATATTAATACAGATGAGGACCAAAATGTATCCGTCAAACCAAAATTGTGAAAGAAGCTAGCTCATAGTAATAGCTCTGCATCTGCATCATCATATAGTTATAGTACCCACACCTAAAACATTGTTGAGGAGAGGAGGTGGGAGTGGTACTGGTACTGGTACTACGTACCCCTATTGGCCCTATAGGTTAAGGTCCTTAAGGACTATCAAGGAGGATTAGCCCAAACAAAACCTGCACATCTGTGTCTATATCTTTCTCTCTCTTTCTTTGAGTGTCTGAGTGTTTAGAGGAGGAGCACAATCACATGGGAATCCCAATCATGGAGGAGAAGAGAGTGAGACAATAGCAGGGAGGATCTGGTGCCCCACACTCATTTTTTTGCTGATCCAAAAGAGCCTTTCTTGCTAGAAATTTAAGAAAGGAATGACACCTTGGTGGAACCTTGTTGCTCATTCCAGTGACAATAACACCTGTGTGATTGCCTCTTTGCTTCTCTTGAAGATTTTGATGGAGAAGATGAGCCAAAACTAAATTCAGGACGTGTCTGTGAACTTGAAGAGTGTCATGTGGTTATCTGTATAATCAAACACGTTTTGTGATTAACATAGTGGTTATACCAAGCATATATAACTTGTGAATCATGCTCAAGATATGTACCTGTAATTTGTTAGAAATAGAGATTGACTTGTCCAAAAAAACAAGGAAAACAAATGCCCTGGTGCAGCTTCTAAGAAAACAAATGCCCTGGGGTGCAGCATTCTTCTTGCTGGTTTAAATTGTCATACAAGGTTCCAGACTTCCAGCTTTCAATTGAAGTTTAAAGCTTCATCTGTCAAAATGCATACCAACTTAAGACGCTTACAGTTTAAAGCCATTGTTCCTCCCTATTATTCTAGTCTCAAATCTCAATTTAAATCAGTTTCTCCAAACAAGCTTGAAGAGCTGGAGCACCCATGTTATGAAAAATCTCATTCAATGATGCAGACCACAGATATATACATGATGATGATTCATAAAACAAATGTGAAGCCATTTGTGGCATTTGATAAACTCATATACATCACAGAACGAATGAATCTGAGCGAGCAAATTACCTTAGGTTTTATCAACCTCTTTCTCCTTACTCTCCTCTTCTCACAGAACGAATGAAGCCAATCTCTTTCTCCTTCCTCTCATCTTCTCTTCCTTCACTTTAGGTTTCATCGATCTGTTTCTAATAAGCTAGGGTTTTCTAAATTCTGTTTTTGTTTTTTATTATATTTTTCATATATAAGTTATAAAATTATATGTTATCTGTTAAAAAAGTTACCAATATTGAATAATCTAAGCTGTTAATATATATTAAAATTTTTATTATATTTAACGGTCAAGAATATTCAAAAGAGTTTATGCATGCTATGCATCAACTCACCCTAGAATTTTCTCACAAGTTATCGCAATCAAACAGAAAAAGAGATAATATTTGATAAAATAGACATAAGTATAGACAAATAAAAAGATAAAAACTACCAAAAGTATTCACTTCAACTTATATTGGAAAATTTTCGGCTTAGGATCCTAGTGTAACCCCTGAATGTTCAAGATTATTTGTTTGTATAAATCTAATACCATAAACGTTGAAGTTTCAAGTTGTACTTTTTTAGTTTTGTCAAAAAATACGTAGGGTACGTAAAATTACCAAAGAGACACTCTTATCAAAAGTAAAAAAAAAAAAAAAACTTAATAAAGACATTCAATTGTACTTTTAATACTTTTAATTTTTAAGTTGAATCAAGTAGTACCGATATGTTGACACGACATGAATATTATATATGCAATGATTGGTATAAGGAAGATAGCTAGGGAGGGAGAACAATTTGAGAGAGAGAGAGAGAGAGGCTAGGGAGATTTCTGTTCGATCAATGGATACTTGGATAGTAGTGGAATCACTGGTACATAAGCTTATTTATATAGGAAATGAAATGGGGTCGTGATCGAACCTAGCTCAGGTTTTCACATGGCTGATGCATAGCCCTTTAATTTTTGATTCTCTGAAACGTGAAAACCCTCCGATCGAAATTAAGACCCAAGAAAATGACCCTATAAGGACCTTTGTTTTCTTTTAAATTTTGATTTAAAGAAGGAGAAACTACGTAGCTCCAATGTAAGGCCCAAACAATAATGAAAGTTTCCTCATTTAGGCTCTTGCTAGCTTGCATTATATGTCTCTGTGGAAGTTGTTAAGAGTACATAGGCCCAATCTATAACTCCATACCTAGTTTAGGGCCTAGTTTGATGCAGCTGTGTTGTGAGTAGAATTGATTTTGAATCTGCTGTGGTTAGAATTGCTTTTGGATTTGCTGTGAGGAGAATCAGCTGAGTATTTGGTAAATTATTTTTAAAAGTGCTGTGGGAACTAAAAATCATTTTAAGCATTTGTTATTTTGTAAAGTAAAAAGTGTTTTGGGTAGGCAACATAAGCAAAATGCTCATACATGTTTAAATGTATATAATTTAGTTGACATTTCAAGTAGTATGTAGCAACTATTAATTGCCATAGTATGTCAAATTAATATGCTATATGCATTGCAACAATGTATGGATAAAATTTTATGTCACATGGAAAAGAAAAGGATTATAAAAATATATTTTAAGTAGTTATATTGAGAAAATAGAATTTGTACGTCAAATTTTTTTTAATATGTATGAATTTTCAAACACTATTTTATTTATTTTGTCACTTATAAATATTTTTTGCGATATTTTTTTTCTATTACTTCATTAATTATTACTTATATGATAGTTGCATCTCAAAAGCAGCTTCAGAAGCTACAAATCATAGCTTCTCAGAAAACAGCTTCCCCGAGAATCAATTATGCCAAAAGCAGCTTCAGAGTGTGTTACCACTGATGCCTAAAAGCAGAAGCAGTCTCAAAAACAGCTCAGGAAGCAGTCCCAAACTGGGCCTTGATCCTAGCAGCCCATTACATATTCCAACTCGAAGAACGTCACTCCACCGATTTCTACCTCTATATTCTGCTCTTTTAGTGACAAATTTATTTGAGACAACCCTAAATTTGTCGCCATATCTCTCATGGGTGACGATGGGGTGACAACTCTTTTTGTCGCTCAAAAGCCAACGTTGTAACCGCGCGGGTGCATGTTTAGAAAATAAACGAAAGAGTTCATTATAAAAATTTTAAAAAAAGTAAAAGAGTTCGAATAGTTGCTGCGCTCCACTCATCACGTCTTCGCTCTTCCCTCTGGTCCAAACTGCACGGCTCAACCTCGACGGCCAAAATCCAACCGTCATGGTAAATAATTAGATTCTCCATATCGCCCAATGGTATCCTCTCTCATATATCAATTGTAGTTTTGTTTATTGTGCGAATTTGATTCGATATGGGTGTCTGCGTTGAAACCCCTCGCATGATCAAATTTCGACTCAATTGTCTTTCTAGGCTTTAGAGTTTGTGATTAGGTGTTCTATGTGTTGAAAACCCTCGCAGGTACTCCAATTGATTGTCGATATTGGGTTACTCAATTGTACTTCAATAAGGTGCAATTGGGTACTCCAATTGACTCAATTGGTTCTGTCAATACATGGTTGTATTCTCTCATGGTATTGATTTGATATCATATGGTTTCATCTTCAAATCTGATCTTTTTTGTGGTAATTATCCTTGTGTTGAATATAGATAGCAGAAGATTATTCTGACTGTGGAGTTCCTGATCTGCCTCTGAGGATACTGCCCAAGTATGTTGTTTTTGTACAAACCCGAAGACAGTGGCTTCCCTGTCTTTTTTGCCTTTCTCTATGTGGATCTAGGTTTTCTATGGATTTTTCTTCTATTTTGTTTCTACTTTTGCAAAGCCTGCATTCTGTGATGTATTTGATGTACCTTTATTTGTGAGGAGCTAGGTTGCACAGATCCCACATGGAGGTTATCTTTTTGTAAAGTCTTTCAATTGCTCAATTGAGTTGAGTGTATAGTTCACTGTTTTCTAGGGCATAGGTGAGGAAGAAACTTGGAATTGAAGAAGATGTCAAGCTAGTCATTCTCAACTTAGGTGGACATATATACGATTACTTATTGTACATTGTAATTATACAATTATTGAAGTATTGAGTTGATTTCCCAGACACTACTTGGTCAGTTTATAATATTAATCTTATTGTGCCTTAGTGTTCCAATATGGTTACCACTTTGTAAGTTATCTTCCATATTTTGCTAATTGTAGTTGGTATATTTTTGTACTCATTTGCAGCCATCAGGCTGGAAGTTGAAGGAGGAGTTTTTACCCCCTGGATGGCTAAGCCTAGTATGTCTTCATATTGTATCTTCTACATGTTTTTCCTGACTAGAACTTCTTAAATATTTATACTGAAAAACCTTTAATCTTCTGTTAACTGTAAAAATTTAGGAAAAACTTTTGTTCATGCTAGGAATTAAAATGTGAAAGAACCTCTGACATGTCTAAAAAAGTTTTCAAAAGTAGCAATATGAACAAGAAAGTAGAAAGATGCAAAGGAAGGTTAGTATATGTACCAATTAGGATTATACTATTAATATCTGCTAGTTACCTCCATATCCATACAAGTTCAGACATTCATATCCTTTAATATGAAAAAAAAAAAAAAAATGAACTGCATACCAGTAATCCCAACGTTAGAACTGAATTTATATTTAGATCTAAATATGTGTTATAAAAATGTAGACATAAGTACAGCTCCAAAAATAGATGTATCACACTGTCATATATTTAAGATCCATATCAATTTCAGATCCATTTAGAATCCTTCCATATTATAAGCACAAATATAATATAGACCACGTACAGCATACTAAATCTGATGAACTTTGGAGCTGTACTTATCAAGATATGATTTCTTGTGGCAGGTAAGTTAGGTTAGGAAACTGGTAATTGACTTCCGAACAGAGATAACAACTAGCATGGAGTTAATCCACAACTATATGCATATATATATATATATATATATATATATATATATATTAATTGTTTACCTTCTTCAAATTAGTATATCATTATTAGTTTGCAGTGCATGGTTTGCAATGAACAGGGATAATAACTAGCATGGAGTTAATCCATAACTATATGTATATGTGTGTGTGTGTATTCTCTGTTTACCTTCTTCAAACTAGGATATCATTATTGGTTTGCAATTTAAAAAACAGGGTCTATATCAAGGAGGGTCTATATCAAGCTTGCAAAAGATGCTTATACACCAGATATTATAACATCATCTGATTGTATGCTGGGTAAAGGTTGAGACTTTCAATAATGACTGAGCTACATTAAGTTGATAGAGTTAAATTTATTCGAGATCCTACTATTTCAAGAAAAATTGGATATGACGCTGTGAACAGGGCCGGCCCTGACAATTTCAGGGCTCTAGGCGACAACAAAAAAATGGGGCTCCTTATTGCTAGATGTATTAAAAAAAAAATATTCTTCTTCTTCAACAATAAGTATGTAACTATGCAAACAACATTTGAATACTAATAGAATTAATCCAACAATATATCAATCCAGTAATTTGATCAAATACTACAGTAGTTCAACTAAAATCTTAGAATTACAAAAAAACAACACTCTTGCTACTGAAAAACAACCCTTCTTGCATTCTTGGCTGCAAAAGTTTCAATTAAGCTTGACTAATCAAGTTTTTGAGCCAACTCTTTTTCAATCGACAACAAAGCTAAACCATTCAATCTTTCCTGTGACATAGTTGATCGAAGATAAGATTTGATCAACTTTTATTTTGAAAAGCTTCTTTCAGCAGAGGCAACAGTAACCGGTATGGTTAATAGAATTCTATAAGAAACCCATGCATTTGGATAACATTCATCCCTTTGCTTCAAATAGTTCAATACATCAATTGCTCTTTTTGCCTCTTTTGATATAGCTCCTTTCAAGTAGTGCAACTCATAAAATAGATCACGCCCAATAATGTCAGAATCATCACCAACCCTTTCAAGTCTCATACAATAATTCATCAAACTTTTATTATCTGCGGACTTCAACTTCTCCAACTTAAATAAAAACTTTTCTTCATATTTTTTAAATTGCTCAAACCTACTTTGAAGTGAAGAAAGTGCTTGATCAATTATATAGAGAAAGTAACTAATCTTAAATGATTCCAAAGCTGATTGTGCCAACTCCTCTTCACTATCGTTATCATCAAAATGCTTTCTTTTCCGGGTGGTTCTCTTTTCACGGAATACTGCTTCAACTTTCATCTCACTTGCAATTTCTTTAGCTATGATCAAGGCATCATTAAATCCAGTTTCTCTGTACTTCTGGATAAATAAAATAAGTTTCTCTAATTCTTCAATGGCAACATCAATATGCATGTCTTCGGTTTGAAGAACTTTACTGAAAATATTGATAGCATGTAATAAATCATACCAAATAACCATCCCGAACAAGAACTCAAAATTCCCCATTTCATATGTTGCCATGCATTCGGCTTCACACCTTGTTTTGGAATCAACACCATTTTTTCCCAAGTAAGCTAAAGCATCTCTTATTTTGGGAGCTTGGAATCTAAATGTTTTTACACTATCAACACGACTCTCCCATCTTGTTTCAGACAATGGTTTAAGAGTAAACCCTTCCACATGATCCCTAAAAACTTGCCATCGCTTTGTAGAAGATGAGAAAAATGAATATATCCGTTGTACCACTCCAAAAAAATAATCAACTTTAGGAGTACAATTAGTCATATCACAAATAGCAAGATTTAGACTATGACAACCACAAGGCGTATAAAATGCTCTAGGATTTACCTCAAGAAGTCTCTTCTGCACACTTTTGTGTTTTCCTCTCATGTTAGATCCGTTATTATATCCTTGTCCTTGTACATCACCAATATTAAGTGCATGAGTGTCGAGTGCAATTTTAAGCTCATTAAACAGTCCAAGTCCTGATGTATCATCCACCTTTAAAAATCCCAAAAAGAATTCTTTCACCACAATAGGACTTGCTGTAACATCAACACATCGGCCAACAAGAGACATTTTTTCCTCATGGCTCACATCTGGAGTGCAATCAAGTATAACTGAAAAGTACTTTGCCTCTTTGATTATTGCAACTATGGAAGCTTTTACCTCATTTGCTAGAAGTTGAATCATTTCATTCTGGATCTTAGAACTCAAGTAATGGTAATGAGTTTCTTTTTTAAAAACACGCCGAACATGTTCATGCATCACTGGATCAAACTCAGCGATCATCTCAATTTGTAAGAAAACCCCATTGTTCTCCTCACACAATTTCTCATTGCTCCCACGAAATGCCAAATTTTTTTTTGCAAGTCTTTTCACAACGGCCATGATTCTCAACAGTACCTGTCTCTAATGCCGGCCCTGGCTGTGAGTGAAGCCCTTGCATCAAGTTACCATTCGTCTTTGTATGCAGTAAACCGTTTTCTGAGAAACATACTTGAGGTTTGTTTCATCCTTTATTTGTTGAACACCAAATCTTCCTATCTTCTATTTTTTTTGTAATTTACAATTTTATGCACACAGAAAAATTTTACTTAACCTCTCTTTTGCTAAGTTTCTGTGAGTAATGTCTTTTCATTTGGCTTCTATTATGCTATAACTCTATAACAGGGATCTCACATGAAGATGGATGAAAACTCTCATCCTAATTATGGCTTGCTCTCACCAATAAGTGTATTCTAGGAGTTTGCATGATGTATCAGACACTTTTGAGAATGCTGGAGAAATTTTGACAAGGCTTGCTAGGCAATGAGGAAGATGAAGTTTGATTAGAATTGTTCTGTTATTAGTGGAATGTTTGTTTATCATGATACAATCCTGGATGAGGATATAGAAGTTGATGGCGAGTTTGTTGAATGATGGACTATCCTCTCGTTGACCTGCAATGATACAAGGATGACCGGGGACTTCCGGTCTTTCCTCCTCCGAAGCTTAAATCAGTATCTTGTGGTTGAATGTAATTACTGAGGGTAGTTAATGATACCTGACAAGCTGGTGGGCTGGGCATATTTATGGCCTAGAGTGAACTCTCTCCTTGAAAACCGATGTGGGACAATTGCATTTGTTGTTACTTAACACACCCAACTCCCTTATGCCTTATGAAACCGTTTCCGGCCTAATATTGCCACCGAGGCCAGGCCCGGCCCATCCTACTTATGGGCGAGATCCTCGGGGCGGCCTCGGTTGTGGTGGAATGTCTGCTAGTTTACGATGCTAATAGGTCTTAGGGTTTGTGATACTAGGGTAGATGGATTCCCGAAGTACAACCGATTTAAGTTGGGCTAGTACATCATCTCGGCCGAGAGTGGATGACGACGAGAGGATGGAGGAGTACATTAGTCGGCCATCCTGCCCGGGTGAATCGTCTTCTACAACGCATGAATTAACCCATGGCGTACCCGCTCGGGGAGTGAACTGGTCAACCGAAGTCTTTCACGGTGTCCTAATGACCAATGTCGTAAACTCGGCCAGGCGATATATCTTGGAGGATGGTACTGTGTGCGACAAGCCAAAGAGCAGCATGACCCCAGCCGAGATTGAACAATTCCGCGAAGATTGGGGGATCCCGCCAATGATTACACTACGCGGTCTTTACGAGGGCGAGTTGGCATGCTGTCCGAGAGACGGGTTCGTTGCGGTGCACGAAAACATGTTTAGGAACGGTTTCGCTCTCCCGCTCCCTCAGTGCGTGCAATACCTGCTGAGCATGCTTCAACTAGCTCCCGGGCAGATTCCCCCCAATCAGTGGCGCCAGCTGCTGTCCTTTTGCTGCATGTATTACTTGTCCGAGATGGGGTTTCTGACTATCAATGAGTTCCGAGCCCTCTACCGCCTCTCGTACTCAAAAAAGCAAACTGCGGTGGGTGTGTTTCATTTGCCGCTCGGGATTATCTGTCTGCTGTTACCCATCTTCCAACGTCCATTAATAACAATTAGCGTGCGAAGGTCGTGCTTGCCGAGGGTCGATGGCAAAGAAACTTCCCTACGTACATTGTGCCCAATTGGTTCAGGTATATTCGGGATCAATCCTTCTCGCTGTCCGAGATGGAAAGGCGACGGATTGCCTGGATATTTGCGGACTGGCCCTCGGACGAGGATCGCAGCTCATACAACTTGACCTGGTGGGGCGTGCTAATTCACTGTGAACTCAGCCAAATGCTTGGTGGGGTTCCCGGTCAACTGTTTTGATTGTAGTTTTATACTTTGTGCTTTTCCAGTTCTGTTTTGTTACTGACTGTGGCGTTTGTTGGCAGCGAAACTTCCCAAACGTAAGCCCCGTCCATCACACCCGCGCGACATGGCTTCTGACCTGGACTTGCTGCATGACCTCCTGGAGGTAGGAAAGACCGCTTCACACACTGAAGTGAACCTAGAGGACTCTACCGCCCGGGTTTCAGAGACACCTGTGCTCATAGAGATTCCCGACGAAGGGACGAGAGGCCGCCTCCTGACACGGAGGAGCCTGTGAGGAGCGGTGATGTCGTCAATGTCAACTTGGGCGAGAAGAAGAAGAGGAAGGCATCGTTCAAGACGTCGAAGTCTCAGCAGGACTACACTGTGACTTTAACTGGCCTGAGCGTGACTAGGGCCTCTCCACCCCTGAAGAAGCGGAAGTCGACAGGTCCCTCTGCCGGTGAACCTGTAAGTCTGAGCGCTCTCGCTCCTGCTCTTCCCCAGATCCGAAAGACACCCATCCGGCAGATACTAGATGAGTATGGGTACGCCGACGAGAAGTTTGTCCGCAGCATGGTGGGCGACCTGAAGGGAATTGAGCTGAATCGGATCAGGGTGGGGTCTAATACTCCTCAGCAGAACCGGCAATACACCTGGGAGGCGATGATGAAGGTAGGCTTCTCCTTTCTTAATGCCAACTTACTATCCGGGACGATGTACTTAACTTATCTTACTCTTGCAGACTCTATTTGTTGTCTATGCCATTGATGCCAGCGAAGACTCCAACGAGATGAAGGAGCGCTTGGCTAGCCTTAGCGACCAAATTAGCTACCTCCGGGCCGAGTAGAAGAAGATGGAGAAAAGCTTGGAGGCCAAGAAGAAGGAGAAGCTCTCGTTGGCTGACAAATTTGCAAAGCTCAACCTGCATACCAAGGATCTAGAGGGAAAAGCCAAGCGGGTGGTAGCTTTGGAGTGCGACCTAGACGCACTTCAGCGGGAAAACGCTAAGCTAAGGGCTAAGCTGAAGGAAAGGGACGGCCAGATTCTCGACCTGCAGGGCCAGATTCCCGCTCAAGGCGAGCTTGCCGTGGCCAGGTTTAGAGAATCGGACGAACTCAAGGCCATGCTCAAAGCCGCCCGGGATGGTGGAATCATCGAGAAGTTCGGTGAATAGAGCCGCCTTGGGTACCTGGATAAGGCCAAGATGACCGCCGATGTGATTGTTGCCCGAGATGCCAGGGAGAGGGAGGCTAAGTCCAAGGTAGCTGCCGAGAAAGATCCCGAGGACACTAGGGAGCCGTCCGAGAAGGCTGCTGAGAAGGGCGCCGATGGTGATGACAATTTAGCTGAGTCGTTCGGGGACGAGAAAGAAGAAGACCACGAGGCATAAGTTGTAGTTTGCCTTTTCTTTTGCTTTTGTAAGACATTGGCTTTGTGCCTTATCCTGGTGACTATGCATCCTGGTGACTTTTGTAAATACCCATTGGTGATATACGCCCGACATTCCTGGCTTTAATATATTATTCCTTATCCATTTTATTGTTTGCGTCTCATGTGTTATATATAATTTGTATTATGCCTATCCCGCTCGTTGTGAATGGGGATTTCAATAACTTATGCCTTGCGGTGGATTTACCTATCTCGTTTGATATTACTCGGGATTTTATTGACTGATGTCTCCCGGTGGATTACCTTTCATTAGAATTTGAATTGAACTTCCCCATTCTTGTATTAAAGTCATTCAAAACGAATTGAGGCATCCTTCGGGACTTGTTTTCCTCCCAGGGGCAGCAATACTTACAAATGAACATTTTACAAAAGATGGGATGGATCTCGGCCTCTTTCACACTGGGTAGAATTTGAGGTGCTCCGTATTCCAGGGGCGCCCGGCGACTATCCCATCCTGATCTCAGAGAAAGAAAGTTGATGGGCCAACCTCTTCAATTATCTCGTATGGTCGTTCCCAGGTTGGATCCAAAGCCGCTGTCTTGGTCATGATTTTCTTCATTACCCAGTCCTAACATCCGGGTTCTGACTTTACTATTGTAATGGAGTGCAACTCTCTGCTTGTAGACTTGGTTATGTAAATCTGCTCTCTCTCTCCTTTCCTCGATGAGATCAACATTCAACCGGAGGCCTTCCTCGTTGGTGGTGGCATCAAAGTTCTCAACCCTTCCCGGTGGTACCAACGTCTCGACCGGAAAGACAGCCTCCATGCCAAAAACCATGCTGAAAGGTGTTTCTCCCGTTGCTTCGGTTGCCGTGGTCTTGATGGCCTATAACACCTCCGGTTGTTTCTGTACCCACAGACCCTTTGCGTCGTCTAACTTCTTCTTCAGAAGCTTTTTAATGATTTTGTTAACTGCCTCCACCTGACCATTGGTCTGAGAGTGTGCCACCGACACGAAAACCATCTTGGTGCCCATGTCCTTCGTGAATTCAATCAGATGGTTGTTATTGAATTGTGTTCCATTGTCCGTGACGATTGTCTCCGGGACCCCGAATCTGTAGTATATATTCTTCATCAGGAAATTCTTTATGCACTCGGTGGTTATCTTCCCTAGGGGCTCCGCCTCCACCCACTTCGTGTAGTAGTCAACCGCAACTATCACATACTTGAACTGTCCGGGTGCTGTTGGCAGTATCCTGATGAGGTCAAGGCCCCGCTGCGCAAAAGGCAGGGAGATAATAATATCAATAGAGCAATAGAAGGGGAATGAACCCGTTGGCGTGCAAATGACATTTACGGCCCCTCACCGACATCTTATCTGCCACAGCTCCCATGTTGGGCCAGAAGAACCCTGTGCGAAGGGCCTTATGTGCTAACGACCGGGACCTAGAGTGGTTCCCGCACACCCCTTTATGGATTTCTCCCATGATCACTTATCCTTCCTCCTCTGTCACGCATTTGAGCTTTGGGAAACTGTAGCCTCTACGGTATAGCTTCCCACCCATTAGTGTGTATTTTGCACATCTTGATTGCAATTTTCGTGCTTGCCACCAGTCCTCCAGGCGCACCCCCTCCTTCATGAACTCGATTATGGGGTCCATCTACGTAGGCTCTACAGGTCCTGCCTCGACCATGAATATCTCCGAGATTGTTTTGCTGATACTCGGTTTTCCTAGTACCTCAATCCTTGCCTTCTTTCTGCCCTTCCCTAGCCCGCCGGTGGCTAGCCGGGCGAGGGCATCTGCATTACTATTTTTCTTCCGCGGGATGTGAGAGAGAGAGGCCGACTTGAAACATTACATGAAGGCTTTCGATAATGCTTGGTAAGAGTGCAACTGAGGCTCCTTAGCTTCGAAGCTCCCGTTGACCTGATTTACAATCAACTGCGAATCACTATGCACTTCCACTCTCTCCACGCCGATGTCTCGGGCGAGTTGCAAACCACCAATCAAGGCTTCGTACTCTGCTGCGTTGTTTGATGCCTTAAATTGAAATTCCAGTGCGTGCTCATGCTTGAATCCATCGGGGGTCTCCAATATTATTCCCGCTCCGCTTTTATTTCTCGTCACTGGGTCGTCGACAAAGAGTTTCCAGGATGGCGCCGGTGGTTCCTCAGCGTGTGCCTTTGTGGTCGGCCCGGGATCACTTTCCTCCCAGCCAACCTCAGATGTTTCTCCCACCACATTCACGGGCGTGAACTCGGTTGGCTCCCCCTTTACTTTCATAGGCGTGAGCTCGGATATAAAGTCTGTCGTTGCTTGGCCCTTTATAGCTACTCTCGGCCGGTAATGGATATCAAATTCTCTCAACTCAATGGCCCATTTTACCAGCCTTCCACTGATCTCTGGCTTCTGCATGATCCGCCTCAAGGGGTGGTTGGTATAAAGGGTTATCGAGTGTACCTGGAAATAGTGTCTGAGCCTTCTGGCCGTTACAATTAGAGCCAAGGCTAATTTCTCTACGTCCGGCACCTGCTCTCTGTTGGTGTGAATCATTTCCCGACATAAAATACAGTGTATTCGACATCGGACTCTTTTCTTATTAGGACCGAGCTAATTGCTAATTGTGACGCGGCGATATACAGATAAAGCATCTCGCCCGGGATATGTTTTGACAAACCCGACGCGGACGTGAGGTACGCCTTGATGTGCTTGAAAGCCTCTTCCGGCTCGGGTCCCCATATTATCTCCTTACATCTCTGGTCTCTTAACAGTCGAAAGAAGGGGGCACATTTATCCGTGAGTCGTGACACAAACCTTGCCAGGGCGACAACCTTCCCAGGGCGACAACCTTCCCAGCCAACGACTGCACTTGGTTCCTCAGCTTGGGTCTTTCCATATCTAAGATGGCCTGGATTTTCTCTGGGTTGGCTTCAATTCCCCTCCGGCTGATTATATGGCCCAAGAATTTCCTTTTAACGACCCCGAAGATGCATTTCTGAGGGTTCAGCCTCATCCCGAACTTCATTATGACTTCGAAGACTTTCTCAAGATGCCTTACATGCTCCTCGGCCTTTAGACTTTTGACCAGCATGTCATCGACATATACCTCCATTATTTTCCTGAGGTACTCGGCGAACATGACATTCATCAGCCGCTGGTAAGTGGCTCCCGCGTTCTTCAATCCGAAAGCCATTACCTTATAGCAATGCAGGCCATTTTCGGTCGTGAAAGCCATGTGCTCCTCATCCCTTGGATCCATCTGGATCTGGTTATAGCCCACGTAGGCGTCCATGAAGCTCAATAGTTCGAACCCGGACGTGGAGTCCACCAGTTGATCTATGCGTGGGAGCGGGAAGCTATCCTTTGGGCATGCTCTGTTGAGATTTGAATAATCCACGCACATTCTCCATTGTCTTGTTGACTTCTTTGGAACCATGATCACAATGGCCAGCCACTGGGGGTATCTGACCTCCCTTATAAACCTGATGTCTATTAACTTTTGCACTTCCCCCCTCATTGCTTCATACTTTTCTGGCTTAAATGACCTTCGCTTTTGCCGCACGGGAGGGAATCCCTTCTCGATTTTGAGCTGGTGTGTCACAATGCCACTTGAGATCCCGGGCATGTTCTTGTACGTCCAAGCGAATACCCCACTGTTTCTCTTTAGGAACTCTACCAAGGCCGCTCTCACTTCGGGCGCCTGCCTTGTCCCGATGGTCACTTGCCGATTCGGGAATTCATCTGAGATTGAAACCACTTCTGTTTCTTCCACTGATCACGGACGCTCCTCATCCGAGTCGGTATCATCTTTGGGATCTATATAAGGATCCGAGGGGGATGCGGTGGCTTGGCCTGCCGATAGAACCTCTGACATTTTCCTCCCGGTGTCTATAGCATAACAACTCCTTGCCGCCCCTTGATCTCCCCGGATCATAATGATTCCCGTTGGAGTTAGGAGCTTCATCATCAACATGTGACCAGCCACAAACGACTTTAGCTTCCATAAGACAGACCTTCCCAAGATCCCGTTGTAAGACGACTCGCAATCCACAACGATAAATTCCATTGTCGCTCAGGCAATTCCCTCCCGGCCTTCCAAGCTTACTCCAAAACTGTCTGAACCGAGGGGCTGAACAACATCACCCGAGAAGCTGATCAACGGCTCATGGTCTTGTATCAACTTGTTGCTTCCTTGATGCAGTCATTTCCAGGCACTCCTGAATAATATGTTGACTGAGGCTCCCGTATCAATGAGGATTTTCTTCGTGATATAGTGATCGAGCTGCAATGTTATCAGGAACGGGTCCTTGTGTTGCCTTATTCCCTCATCTTCCTCTTCCAGGAAGGTAACGGAGTTCCACCCGGTGGCTACCCGCTGACTATTGCTACTTCCAAAGGCGAAGACTTTTCGGCCATCCCTCTGTCATGTACACTGTTTTTTTGTCTTGTTGCTCTTGTTATCTATATGGGACCCGCCATGGATGATGTTGATTGTCCAATACACTTCAATTGCCCCTACGTGCCTTGACCCGGGCACATACTGCTGTAATTTACCTTCTTTCACCCGACGCTCTACCGCTCTTTTCAGTTCTATGTAGCTGTTAATGTTATGACTTGCCTCCCCATGGTACCCACAAAATTTTCCGGTATCTTCCTTCGTGAGCCAAGATGGGGGAAACTTCCGGGTCGGGGGAGGCAAAATGACGGATTTATTCTCGTTCCATATCGCTTCGTAGGTGGCGTTGAGCGCTGAGAAATGCTCCTTGCCTGCTGGCGCCGCTCTCGCCTACCCGGTATCTTCGTAGGGCCTTTTTGCCTTCCCTTGCACATTATGCTGCTTCCCTGTCTTCCCCCAGCTTCTTTCCTTATGCTTTTTTTCCAGCCGGGTACGAGTCCGGCTCTCGTTCTCCCTTCCAGTCTCTAACCTCTTGGATCACTTGTATCGGGGACCCGCCATCTCTCCCTTCATCCTTCCTTTTCCCGGCCGAGGTCCCCCCATAAGTATCATGTTCCGCTTGTGCATGCCTGATCACCATCTCCATAAGCTCGTCGTAGCCTTGTGGATTTTCGATCTTTACTGCATACAAAAATTTCCCAGGCATCAATCCCTAAATGAACGCCTCCTCTGCAACCTTCTTGTCAAAGCTCCTGACTCTGGCTGTGGTACCTTGCCAACGGTTCACAAAAGCTTTCAATCCCTCTCCCTTATCTTGCTTTATTTTGAACAACTAGGCGGTGTTCTGCCCGTCCGTCCGTAAAATGAATCTATTAACGAATCTGTCAGCCCGCTCCCGGAAGCAATCGATCGAGTTCGACGGGAACTCATAGAACCAACTGAGTGCCTCCCCAGCTAAAGTTTCCTGGAACATGTTGCAACATATGGCACCCGAGTATCCTTTAGCGTTCGTGTTGGACTTGAAGCTATCAAGGAAAAGATGGGGATCATGATCCCCATTGTAGCTAAGTTTCAAAGGCTTGGCTATGTTCGGTCGGACGAACTGGGTGATCGCTTTTGTGAATGGTCCCCCTCTTTCTTCGAAACTCACGCGAGTTGGATTACGCACCCCTCTCCTCTTAGCGTCTGAGATTCGGTCAGCCAAGCTCGCCACGCTATCCTGGATAGCTCTTAGAGTTTCTTCCATCTCTCCTTGTCTTCCAACTTGGAATTCCGGGATTGGCTCGGGCAATGGCAGCGGTCCCTCGTCCCGCATTTCATCCGGGAACAAGTTCGTCCCTATATGCATTGTCTTGCGGTTTGTTCCCACCGGAACACTCATTGGCCGAGACGTGGCTGCCCTATTCAATTCCCCCGCCCGGTCCAACGCCTCTCGGTGCTCAACCCCTCAGGTCAGCGCACTCATGAGCGTGGCGTTATCCCTTTCCAACCTGCGCTCCTCCCGGAGGCTTCTACTCTATCCCTGACATTTTTCTGCTCTAGTCGAGTGATTTGGATCCTCATGTCTTTCAACATCTCCGCTACCTCTTGGGGATTGAGGTCTTGTAACATCCTGAAATTTCGGATTTCTATTTTAAAAAAATATATATATATTTTCGAGTTATTTTTATTTCAATTTCTATTATTCTTTCAAATTCTTTGTGGCTTTCAAAAATTATTTAAATTTTTGGTTTGTTGAATTTTTGTTTTTCGAGCCCATAGGATTAACCTAGACGTCATTACGAGTTCGTGGGATTTTGCGGAGCATCGTTTGGATATCGAAGCTATTTTTAATGATTTTGAAAGTTGGTATTATTTAAAAATTTAATTAAAAATAGAATTATTGCTGGCATGATCTGGACTGTTGGATCTTTGAAGCCGTTAAATCTAGGCCATCGATTTGGGTATGTATATACAAGCGATTAGTTTGGACTGGATCAGTACAAGCCCAGACCGACTCGGTCTCGAGCTACTCTGCAACGGGTGAGCTCGGAGGAGGACTCCGTCGTCCGGCCATCTCTTGGCGTCCAACTGGTGTCAACAGCTCCGTCTCGCCGTCCCCGTCCTCAAGATGTTCTTCGTTTTCGAAGAGGAGCTCCGGCGAGAGAGAAAAGAAGGATAGAAGGATTTCTGGGTTCGCCGGCCAACTTCCGACTCCGGCGACAGCGAGGAGAAAGAATGGTAGCGGCAGCTTCCTCTCGTCTTCGTGGTCATGTCCATGTCCTTGATTTTCAGATAAGAAGTCTAGAGAGAGAGATTCGAAGTGGAGAAGGAGAGAGTGGGTTCGCCGGCGAGTTTCCGATTCCGGCGAAGTCGAGGTCTCTCACTGGTATGGATAGCTTCATCTAGATCTCAGGAACCTTTCCATGTTGCTGGTTTTCCAAGATGAGCTCTGAGGAGGGAGATTCGAAGGGTTGAAGCTTCTTGAATTTTCTGGCGAGTTTCTGTGTTTTTCGGCCACCGGCGAAGGCAAGCGAGGTATCAATCTTCATCTACTCGTCGAGCTTTACATGTTTCTATAATTGAAATTGAGTTTAGAAGAATTTGGATTTGGGCCGAGGAGGAGCGCCGTGTGTGCTGCCGTCCACAGCGGCGGCAGTGAAGGTGTTCTGACTATTTTCTGGGTTTGGTTAGGCTTGGCAGTAGCATTAGAACATAAATATGTTTTGGTGTTGCTTGAATTCTGAAAATGGTGAAGTTGGGTTTTTTGAGCAGTTTGTGGTTCATTTCTGATTTTGGTTGCTACTGTTAGCGATGCTTAATTGATTACTTGCCAGCGTAAGCTCACTGCTATGGAAAACTATGTCTGATATTCTAAGCTCTATTCATTTATATTTTGGCAAGTTGAATGAGCTTAGATGTTATAGATTTATTAAAGGCAGAATTGTATGAGGTCCGGCAAGGAGGAATGGGCATGGAGTAAGGATTTATTGTGGATGCCAAGTATGTTGGGTGTCTAGAGTAATTCTGGAGAGTTTAGATCGGAATTGAAACATGATCGGACGATGTAAAGAAAGATCTTAAATTGGATAATGGAAGTATTTGTATATGAACTTGTTATTCATTGGGGAGAAGCCTATAGGTTTATTTGTTATGCCTACAATGATGATTCCGGGAAATGGTGTAATGGAGAAGACAAGAGTGATCATGATTTAGAGAGGAAGTAATTAAGAGGATTTGGGTGTGTCCTTACCAAATTGTGAGGACTCATATTGATTTCCATATTGAAGCAACTCATCAGTTTTCTTGGAATTCGATACGAGGATCGAATACAAGTAGTTGGATTCTAGAAGCAGGATAAGGATTTCAGAAAGCATGTCGCTGAGTTACTAATTTTAGTTAGCGTCGGAGCTAGCTTTTGGATTTACAGGTAAGGTCTCTATCGGGGAACCTTTATTTAAATTAATAATTAGTTTATAATTGAAATGAGTGATTTGTGTGCCATTGAGTGATTAACTCTTGGATGCTAATGTTTTCATAAAAGCATGTGTAATCGTTGAGTTATATGATCGATGTTACTGCTTTCTATAAAAAACATGTGTTGAATGTTATATTACGCGTGTCGATATTTGATTGCATACACAATACATTGTGAGGAATTGTGAGGATAATGAGATTGGTGATTATGGAGAGGTGTGAATGAGATTATTAGAACATATACATTTTGTGTAGTTGAGTTTCCTCATGAGGACTTCCAGTAGCTATGATCAGCCCATCTGCGCAAATGAGGGGGGAAAGTATGCCCCTTCGACGTATGAGTCGATAAAACGATCTTTCGGGTTTCGGGACTGGGGACCATGAGGTTAACAAAAGACTAACAAAATAGGTACAAGAGTTTATATATTACTGATTTGTTAGGTCGTATATTCAAGACATCTACATGGTATGGGATGTGTATGTACATATGTCTTGGGTGTATTGACTAATTAGCCAGTAATAGAGTGGAGGGAGTGCATTAGCATTTATGCATCGCTTTATTGTTATTTATATGAAGTATTGTTTATTATTTGATAACTTGTTAGGGCGACGTAGTTAAGTATAACCTAAAAAGGTTAGGCCCTACTGAGCGTAAGTTCACCCTTATAGAATCTTATTCAGGTGCTTAGGTGGACACGTCTTACAAGAAGACTAAACGAACGTGTACGAGAGTCGACCAAGTTTACGAGAGATTACAAGTGAGATAGATCGTAAAAACTCATCCTTTTGTTTTGTAATTGGTTTTGTTATTGTAAACGTTTTATTTTCTTTTATTTCGAGAAAACTATTTGAAATTGTTTTATTTTTTTTTACTTTTCCTGCTCACGCCTCGGGTTCGGCGTCAGGTGCTTAGAAACCACTGACATCGGGTCCGGGGTGTGACAGGTCATGCCGTACATACTCTGGTGTCTCATCCCGCGGGGTTCTCCCCTTTATCCTTGAACTTCCCCCTGCTGTTTCTGGGGTCCTTCCGAATATCACATCCCTCTGCTCTTCTCTTCCCGCCTCCTGCTCTTGCTTTTCGGTTAACTCAGCCATTGAGTTACGCTGGCTTTTTAATGATTCTCACAGACGGCGCCAAATGTTTCTGTACAATCCTGGATGAGGTTACAGAAGCTGATGGCGAGTTTGTTGAATGATGGACTATCCTCTCGTTGACTTGCAATAACAAGGATGACCGGGGGCTTCCGGTCTTTCCTCCTCCGAAGCTTAAATCAGTATCTGGTAGTTGAATGTAATTACTGAGGGTAGTTAATGATACCTGACAAGCTGGTGGGCTGGGCATATTTATGGCCCAAAGTGAACTCTCTCTACTTGAAAACCAATGTGGGACAATTGCCTTTGCTGTTACTTAACACACCCAACTCCCTTATGCCTTCTGAAACCGTTTCCGGCCCAATACTGCCACCGAGGCTAGGCCCGACCCATCCTACTTATGGGCGAGATCCTCAGGGCGGCCTCGGTTGTGGTGGAATCCCTATTGGTTTACGGGTTTGAGAGGTTGTTTCATACACGACCGACTACAAAGACAATGTAGAATTCTTTTTATCAAATAAAAATTCAATTGTGCTCAATGATGTGATTTCTTTTTTCGGTTCGTTTGGTTATTAGTTTTGATTATACATCAATCTAAGTTCAAAAAAGTAATGAAAACTGAATAAAAGGAGAAGTAGCATATTTAAGCCCAGTCAATTTCCCGCTATATGGCCCACTACCAGGACAAGCACTTTAGCCGACGAAAAAGTTTCGTCGGCCTGTTAGCTTAATTCGTCGGCTAAGATCTAAGCCGACGCGCATTCGTCGGCTATTATTTTGTCGGGAAAGGGTCGTCGGTGATGACTTTAGCAGACGAAACAAGAAGACGTCGTCGGCTATAGTCCTAGAGTTTAACCGACGAAAAACAAGTCGTCGGCGTTTTTCCCAGAATTTAGCCGACGAAAAACAAGTCGTCGGCGTTTTTCCCAGAATTTAGCCGACGAAAAACAAGTTGTCGGCTTTTTCCCAAAATTTAACCGACGAATTCCTTAAATGTGTCGTCGACCGTAGTCTGAGACTTTAGCCGACGAAACATTTAATATATTCATCGGCTATAGTATGTAATTAAATATTAAAAAAATAACTATAGCCGACGAAATATAGTCTGTTTCGTCGGGTTTAGCCGACAAATTATGGCATGTTTCGTCGGCTATAAGTCCATTCCAGTATAAAAAAAAACCCGAAACTTCTAAATTACCATTCCAAGCAAGCTGCAAAATACACCAAAACAATTCCATATAACCAACAACAAGCACATAAAACTGTATAATTGATCAACTACACAAAATCTAGATCGTCTAATCAATATCTGATTCTGAGGGCTGCTGCGGCGGCTGAGGTAGCGGTATAAACGTAGGCATGGGCGGAGCCGGAAGTCCTTGAAGCTGGGCAGCTGTAAACTCCTGCAAGTACTGGAACATCTGCTGCTGCTGGGCCTACTGGGTGGCATATACCGCGGCAGTATAGGCAGCCTGAGCAGCTTGCTGTTCCTGTAGTCTCTGAACTTCCGACTCTAGCTGAGTCGTCCTACTGGTGGTCGAGGTCCTCCTGCTAGTCGAGGCTGTCTTTCATCAAGATAATCTATGTCTTTCCTCATCGCCAGAGTCTTCGTCTGTTTCTTGATTTGGATCAACATCAATAAGCCTTGGCTCTTCATCACGAATTCGCACCGAACGACCCGCTTTAAAATTATTAAGGCGAACGGTAGAGGAGTTAGGAATACCTATTGCGATGGGCTCTTGATACGCAACATCTTCTTCCTCGTCTTCGGCCTCTCCAAGTGTAGCCCCGGTAAATGTTTCGAGGGTGCATAAGGTTGACTACTTTTCACGCGTCACCCTTAGCAAGGTCATCAAGATAAAACACTTGTTTTACCGATGTGGCAAAAATGAACGAGTCATCTTCGTAACAACTTGTAGCAGTGTTCACCGATAATATTCCGTACTGATCGGTCTTCATGCTCTGCGGCGTAGCATCAAACCATCTACACTTGAAGAGGTGCACTGTCATGCCTTGCCCATAAACGAGTTACACCACTGTATGGAGAACACCGTAATAGTCAACTCCATTCCGCCCACCATGCGCCATCACCCCAGAATTTTGTGTTCTCCGTCTGCTGTCTCTCTGTTCACATATAAATTGCACGCCATTCACTTTGCACATCGGATAAACTCTTGACATTGTCGGCTTCATCGCTAGAAGTCTTAGTTCGTGCGACCAATTTGGGTGACCATCAAATTGAATATGGTTCATCTGCAACCAACCATTCAACTGTAAATATGGATAATTATGCAATAAACATAAATACGTACATAAATATTGAATTACGTACCCAGCCGCCAAAATAGATTGTGAACTCTCTATTGTGGTACTCGAGATCACCTTGAATGTCTGGACAATATAGATGGATGTCTTTCCAGTATTCAACTTCTAGACAGTTAATCAATACCCACCAGTGGACAATGACTAGCTCATGTGGTTGCAACTTGAAGGAGTATGGCAAAATTCCATAAACTCAACATCACTGGAGAGTATGGAAAGATTGAACTTCGGTACATCTACCGGCATGGTTTGCGGAGTTTCCTTTAACGCTCCTAAATACAACTTCATGTAGCTGACGCACTCGTGCGCAATATATGCTTCAGCTATACATCCTTCAGGCACGGATTTATTAGCCACATAATTTTTGTAGTCTCCAAGTTGCCTATAAATCAAGTTGCAAAGTGTTATGATTATTGAACATGTATATTGAGGAATTCAGGTGTAAAAACGTACATTTCATGGGATACATCCAAGTGTAGTGTACTGGACCGGTAAGCAACAATTGCTCGAGAAGAAGGATCATCAGGTGAGGCATGATGTCAAAAAAATTTGGAGGAAATATCCTCTCAAATTTACACATGATAAAATGATGTCCTCTTGCATTTCCCGGAGGTTAGATTTTTTCACTTCCCATGTGCATAACTTCTGGAAGAATCTTGCCAACGCTACTAACGGCTCCACCACCTGACGGGAAAGGAACGACCGAATGAAAACAAGGAAGAGACGTTGTAGCAGGATATGACAGTCATGACTCTTCAACCTGTACATCTTATTGTCCCGAAAGTTCACACACCGAGCTATATTTCCTACATAGCCTGAAGGATACTTCACACAACTCATCCACCTGAAAATTACGTTTTTTGGTCAGGCTTCACGGTGTAAGGAGCTTGAGGCATTTTTTTCTTCCCTTCTTTCAACCACAGATGTCTTCTTATAAGCATTTTTTTTAGATCAATGCGTGCCTTATAACTTATTTACCATATCTTTTGTCCCATTTTAGAAGCGAAATTCAACTCTTATCCATATCCTGAAAATATAACAAAAATATAGATGTATAACTCTAGCTAATTATTAATTAAATTCCATATAGAAAAATTCAGGTCATTTAGTATTCTACGTACTACAACTAAGAATAACAAATTAAAACAGAGATTATAGATACTTAATTACAGAACAAGAGGAGATAACAACATCAGCACAAAATCATCAGCAACTCAGAGCATCAACAACGGCAGACCAACAACACAATAGGAGATAGCAACATCATCACAAAATCATCAGCAACTCAGCATCAACAACTTCATACCATCAACACAATATTATAAATTAATTAACATATATATATATATATATATATATATCTACTACAATTAACAACAACTTCACATATATTATCAAATCATCAACCAAAACGATCAACAACATATATATACATCCAACGTACTCAAAATCGATCAACTCAATCACACTCAAAATCGATCAACTCAAATAAAACTCAAAATCAACATATATACACATATATGTACCTATATATAGCTCACAAACTAATTATGGACAGATTTCGACAATACCCAAACTTTTTTCCCATTTTTTTTCTCCCGTTTTTTTTCCCAGATGAGCTGCTGTCCAGATCTGCAAATATAAGGCACGTTAGCTGACGACATTTTAATTTCGTCAGCTAAACTTTTCAAAATTTCGTCGGCTAAAGTTCACAGACTATAACCAACGAAATAAATTCTTTAGCCGACGAAATAAAGTTGACCATAACCGACGAAAATTTAAATTAGCCGATGAAGGAAAATTTCGTCGGCTAACGTGGACTTCAGCCGACAAAAAAATAGTTTGTCGGCCTGGTTTTTTTATTTTCGTCGACTAAAGCCTTTCTTCTGGTAGTGTGGTGAATTTTTTTAGGAATTGTAGATAGTATTGGGACAAAGATAGATGGAATTAGAGACAAACAAGATTTTGTCTATGATCCATTTGGGTAGCAAAATTTTCAGTTTGTCACCAAAAAGAATCAGTCACATAGTTTCAGCGACAAAATTAGTGACAAAATAATTTTGTCACCCATTGGTATGGGCGACAAATTATTTAGAATGAGTGACAAAACAAGTTGGTCACTAAAACGGTTTTTTCTCTTATAGTGAGCAGAGTGTATGAACGTTGGCTGGAGCAAGATAGCTCTGTTTTCTCTATGATTACCTCTACATCATGAGTCTTATATGGGTAATTGACTCTGAAACTTCAACGGAGGTATGGACCACTCTTTAAACAACGTTATGCTCCAAAATTTAAATTTCATATTATGCGATTGAAGTCTAAGTTGCAGAATATTCGAAAAGGATCATATATCTATATATAAATATTTGTTGTTGTTGGATATAGCATGTCTGATGAGGATATGAGAACAATGATATTAGCCGGTCTTCCTAGTGAATATGCTCATACAGACAAATTATAAGAGGCAAGGATTCTATCACCATAGAAGAAGTTAGGAAGTTAGGTGTTTGTTGCTCTCTCTCAGGAGAGAGAGAGAGAGAGAGAGAGAGAGAGAGAGAGAGAGAGAGTTAGGAGAGAGAGAGACGAGAGAGAGAGAGAGAGAGAGTGAGAGAGAGACAGAGAGAGAGAGAGAGAGAGAGAGAGAGAGAGAGAGAGAGAGAGAGAGAGAGAGAGAGGAATGAGAGGAGAGAGGAGAGAGAGAGAGAGAGGAGAGAGAGAGAGAGAGGAGAGAGAGAGAGAGAGGAGAGAGAGAGAGAGAGAGAGAGAGAGTACCAACCTATGTTACACCGATACTCCACCCCTATGACACTCCCGACACACCGATACGGATACGATACGCCAAAATGTGTGTCTGATACGCCACGTGGCGTGTCCAAAAAATTGATTTTTTGAACACGTTGACCGACACGCCACGTTAGCGTCCGACAAGCCACGTCAGCGTATATTGACTAAAAAAAACAAAAAACAGAACTAAAAGTCTAAAACCTAATCGAAGAGAAAGCCCACTTTAACGAAGCCGCATAGAAGAGGAACGACGAAAAAGGAAGCCGAGGAACGACGTCGCCGTTCTCTGTCACTACGAGAACGACGTCACCTTTCCTTGTCAGTGTGATTGTTCCTCCGCCGACGCTGCTCTGCGAGAACGACGAGAACGGCGTCGCCTTTCTCTGTCACAACAACTCTTCCTCCGCCGACGTCGCCTCCGCCTACAGCCATCGGCGGCCTAAACCCTCTCTTTAGTTGTAAGGTCAGTCTTAATCTCAGCTTTGAAGTGTTTGGTGATTGCAGTCTCATTTGCAGTAACAGAAAAACATATAAGATTTTAATCATTTTATGATCATTCTGATACCACTTATAGATTTGTAAGGCAATGTGCTATTGAAGCATCTGCACTGTGATGATAAGTGTCATGATATTGCTCAATTGTTGATAGGGTAGGATGGAGCTAGACATTTGAGACTTTGCAAAATTGAGTTTATACCTGCTAGTATTAGATCATCAATTAGTTGAGAGTTTGTAGGAGGTCAGGTTTTATACTTGGTGAGAAACATCGGCTCATCTGTATTTGTAAGGAAGATTTAATCGAAAGGAGTTGTGTCTGGATTGCTCATTTGTTTATCTTTGCTCTGTTAATTGTTAATATGTTATGATATGCTGTTGTGCTTATGTTGTTGTGTGTCTATGCTGCTGTCTTATGTTGTTTTGCTGGATTATTCTGATTAGGATGAGTTTAAGTGTGGCCTCTACTGAACCTAGTGTTGAATCAACTAAGCCTGAAAGATTAGATGCTCCTCTATGGAAGTATGTCACTATTACCAACGGGTCTGACAAATCTGGAGGAAATATTGCCTTTACATGCAATTTCTGTGGAGGGAATTTTACAGGTTCACATTCTAGAGTGAAAGCTCATTTGCTTAAAATCAAATGCACTGGGGTGAGGATCTGCCCCACAATCACTAGAGATCAAATAGCATAATTGCAAGCACTTTTAGATCATTGTGACAAGCAGTTGAATGCAAAAGCTCAACACAAGGTTGCTTTCCCTCCTTCTTCAAGTATGACTGGAAGTGGTACAAGTTATTTTCCGTTGAGAGAGAGGGAGGATGAAGTCAAGAAGAGAAGAGGGTTGAGTCCACAACTATCCATGGCTTTTAGGCAAGAAGACATGAGAGAATGTGATGTTTCCGTTGCAAGACTTTTCTATAGTAGTGGCTTAGCATTCAATGTTGCAAGAAATCCTAACTACCGAGAGTCTTACACTTTGGCTTCAAAGATTCCTGGTTATGTTCCTCCCGGGTACAATGCTTTGAGAACTACACTTCTTGATAACGAGAAACGTCATATTGAACGAACTCTACTACCTATCAAGAAGACATGGAAAGAGACCGGTGTGAGTTTATGTTCCGATGGGTGGACCGATGGCCAAAAGAGGTCATTAATTAATATGATGGCTGCTGCTAAAGATGGGGCAATGATGCTGAAAGCAATAAATTATGAAGGTGTGACTAAAAGCAAGGAAGAAATAGGCAGATTGCTTTTGGAATCTATCAATGAGATTGGGTTGGAGAATGTAGTTCAAGTGGTGACCGATAATGCACCCGTGTGCGCTGCTGCCGGTGCTATAGTTGAGATTACACATCCACATATATTTTGGACACCATGTGTGGTCCATACTCTTAACCTTGCTTTAAAGGATTTGTTGAAGGCAAAATCTTATCTTCCTGGTGAGACGGTGGTGGAAGAGTTGGGTTGGCTTATGGAGGTGTATAATGATGTTTGGTTCATTAAGAATTTTGTGGTGAACCATAACATGTATTTGGCTATGTACCATGAGCATTGTGCTTTGAGGTTGCTCCAAGTTGCCCCGACAAGGTTTGCTTCTCATTTTATTGTGCTTAAAAGGTTTGGGGATGTGAAGAGTGGCTTGCAACAAATGGTGATTAGTCTAAGATGAGATTTGTATAAAGAAGATGATGCTTCTAAAGCAAGAGCGGTCAAGGAAATGCTATTGAAGGAGAAGTTTTGGGAGCAAGTTGATTTCTTAATTGCACTCATGGGTCCTATATATGAGATGATAAGGATGTCGGATATGGATAGGTCTTGTCTTCACTTAGTTTATGAGTGGTGGAATTCAATGATTGAGAAGGTGAAGAAAGCAATTTTTAACCCTGAATTTGTGCATGTCATAACGGAGCACTGTGATGTGACACAGTTTTATGATGTGGTGTATCCAATCTTTACTGCTCGGTGGACCAAGAGTTGCACACTACTTCATTGTTTGGCACATTCCTTGAATCCAAAGTACTATAGCTCTCAATGGCTTAAAGAAGATCCTAATCGGGTTCCTCCACATAGAGATGCCGAGCTCAACAATGAAATGAGGAGATGTTTTCAAAAGCTCTTTCCGGATTCTCAAGCTCGTAATAAGGTGATGGAAGAATTTGCAAGGTTTTCATTAAACATGGGTGATTTTTCTTCCACCGATGCTTTGGAGAATAAGTTTTGTTTTGAGCCTTTGACTTGGTGGGTGTCCTATGGACCTTCTACACCAATTCTCCAAAGTTTGGCTCTCAAGTTGCTTAATCAACCTTGTTCATCTTCATGTTGCAAAAAAAATTGGAGCACATATGCTTTCATACAAGGTTTGAAGAGAAACAAATTGCAACCAAGAAGAGCCCAAGATTTAGCAAGAAAGAGCTCTAGCTATTACAAAGACAAGGACTCAATGTGGGATCTTGGAGGAGATTACCATGACTCCATGGAACAAGGCAATATTGATGTGGTTGAGATGGCGACTTTGTCGCTCGATGTGCCGGCCTTGGAGAGGATGGTAATTGATGATGAGATGGAGACTTGAGGTAAATTTTCAGTTCGTAACTTCATGTTATATTAGTGTAATTTTTGAATTATTATGAAGTTTAGATTAAGTATGGATGTAAATAATATTGACTCATCTTCTTGTTTCTTAGGTGGTAAATGCATATGAGTTGTTGGTGTGCCTACTGCCTCCTTTTTCAAACAATGCTACTGTCTCCTTTTTGGCTTTGTCAGAGAATTGCTACTGCCCAAAGTTGATGGATTGCTTCTTTTTAGGTTTTATGTTGTTAATTATGAACTTGAATCATTTTATCTATCAAGGATAAAGGATGATGCCAATGCATGCGTGTCTTGCTCTTCTATATTTTGAATACCTCAGTTATGGGGTTTTAGGCAGTTGGTGTTGTTATGGGGTTAGGAAAGTCGAATTTTCATTTAGTTTGATGAATGTGTTGAATTGGATAGAAATATTTGGCAATCATCTTTTAGATTAAATATTGACTCTCTTTTATGTTATTTGTTACAGTTATGCAATTGCTTAAATTTAGAACATTATTTAAGCAATGTGATGAATTTATTCATATTTGAGCATTTTTTTTATTAATTAGAAATATATAAATAAGTAATTATATTTGTTGTGTCCAAGCCGTGTCGAAAATGCAGTTTTTGAGTTTTACCGTGTCGCCGTGTCGGTACGTATCATGTCGCCGTATCCGTATCCGTGTCCGTGTCCGTGCAACATAGGTACCAACTAACATATTTTAGAGGTATGAATAGAATCTCCTTTTGGCCTTTTTTTTCCTCCTTTTTTTATGCATTGTTCACCCCCTTTTTTCCCCTGTATTTTCTGCTTTTAAAAAAAAATTATTAATAACTCACGCACCATACATATGTCTGTGAGGTTTGAATTCATGACCTCAAAGTTGTTAGTTAGACATTTTAACCAGCCAAGTCACAGCTCACCGATAAAAATATAATAACCCCTTTTTTTCCTCCATTTTATGTGTTTCTCTCCTTGCGATTTTATAATTCTATTTCCTATTCGCTGTGCGTATTTTGCTTATCCTAGACAATAAAAACCAAACCCTAATCCCTAATTTTGATTTCTCAAAAGATCAAATTTCATTGAAGGCATTGAATCCACAATTCTCAAAGGTACACTCTTTAATTTTTTTCTTTATTGTTAATTTTTATTTCGATGGTATTATTTAGTTTTTATTTCTTATGTCCTTCATATAATCGATATTCAGAAACTATTTCAGATTCCTTCCATTTAATGTACAACTGTTCTTTTTACTTTAAGAACTTCAGGAATATGTTATTTTTCTTGTAGTTCAATGAGAGATTATGAGTTTTAATGTTGGTTTATATGTTTGAGATCAAAATTGCGTAAAATTTTACACAAGACCTCTGATTACTCCGGATCGGCCCTACTCATAATTACCAAACTTTCGAATCACTTCATCACTAATTCATGATCTAGCGTAGCAGTTGCGAATATATACGGAGTCTCATACGAGTCTAAGTCCATTTATCATGTGTTCCAAGTGAGCACTTATAAGAGCATCTTCAACAACTTCTCAATTTCTCATTTTTCTCCATTTTAGAGAATATTGAGCATTTTTTCATTCCAACAACTTTCATATCTCATTCCTTAATATATGGATGGAGAAGAAAAAAAGGAGTCATTCCCCAAATTTGTAGCAAAGGCTAGATTCCCCAATAGTCATAAATTATTCATGTGTGCTCCAACAAGAAGAAAACATATAAAATATTTTATTGAATATTTTATAGTTATAATAAAATATAGAATATTGTTAACAGGACAAACTCTCAACAAGTGCAACGAGAGCAACAACACAAGGCCCCAATTTAAGAGGGCCCCAATTCTTTTTCTTATAACTTTGTGGGTTATATGATTTTTTTTTTGTTAATTAGAAGAACTTGTCATTGCAACTGTTATTCCTTAACACCTGCAAGAATTTCTTTGTAACCTTGGAGTGATAGTGAGACTTTTGGGGGCTGTATAGTAGGAGGTTTCTGCCACCGTGGCAAAGAATAAGCGATGGCAAGAAGCGTCTTAAGCAATGGACTGACATCCATTACAACCTGTAACAACTTTTTTTTTTAGGAAGACTCTTGCCTTTAGCAATATAATGATTATAATCAAATTTAGCATCCACACCTACACCAGTGGGAATACTCATAGTAGTCCCGGTAAGTTCTTTTGCCAAAGGCTTGTTCAAAAAACTCATGTGGTTAGAATCATTGATATTCGGTAAGTCTGGTGAAGAAACTACATCAAGGAAGGAATCGACAAGAGAAGACTCGTTGGACTAAGAATTCATGCATGCTTCAAAGAGGCTGTTTGACTCAAATGTGCTTTACTTTACTTTTTGGGGTATGAAAACAGGGCTCTCATGTTGGACAACATTAGGAAACTGCTCAACTGAACCAGAATTAGGGTTCATCTCGTTTAAGACTTTCTGCAACTTATTTTTGGTTTCATCTCTTTCTTTATATGCAACTTTTAAAAGATTGTGTATCATGTCTGCATTTTGTTGATTGTTAAACTCTTTACTGATTCTAGTTCAAGTTTGGTGCTCAAAATCTTCTGCTTCAAGTCATCTATGCTCTCTTCATAAGTTGTCCACATAAAACTAAAATCCTCCATAGCAAAGTGTGATAGAGAATACGACATTCTTTGATAAGAACTTGAGAAAGATAGAAAGAGAGATTGTAGAATATCTGAGTTCAGCAAAACTCGAATGTGAGTCATTTATAGAATATCTAACGAGTTACGATTTATCACTAGAAGTATCCAGGAAAGTGTCGTCATAGTGTGTTGTATGATTAAGTATTCAGAAGAAGAAAAAAAGAAAAAGAGAGTGCCCTTTGTTGTTTTGGAGAATGGGACTCTAATACTTATCTCTCTATCTCAGAGTTTCTCTGTCTCCCTCAATTCTCATTGGCCTATTTTTCTCTCTGTTACGTTTTCCACTAAACTCTCTTCCTATATCTTCCCGTGCCATGCATCGATCTCTATCATCTTTCTCTCCCACTTCAAGTCATTCTTTAATCAAACATTTTGATGCCCAAAGAATCTCGTTTAGTAATCTACGCCTTTTACTCATATATCAGTCAACATTTTAATGAAAGAATGTGTTATTTTGAGGGTTCTATGTTTTTTTCCTGAAAGCTTTACATCTGTATTTAATATTTGCTTCTTTTGAAACTTATCTAGTGAGGTAGTAGTGATTGAATTGTTTAAGTACAATTTTTAATTATAAATCTAACAAAACGTAATAGGTTCAATTCTTACCCGCATATGTTAAAATAAAAAAGTATAAAAAGTAATGGGTGAGTGGGCTAAATTTCTATTTTTGTTTTTGTTTTTTGTTAAAATAAAATAAAATATAAGTTTCAGGTATATATGAATCTAATGAGATATTTTGATGATTGTTGTCATCCTAATATTTTCGTTTAAGATTAAAACTTAAGCGGCCGTATTATATATTTCCGAGCAAGCCTCTGAAAAGTTTGAGACGACTCTGATTGTTAAATAAATAAAGATGTAGAATATTTTATTGTTGTAAAAAATGCAAATATCTTCAAAATGAGAAAACTTTTGGAGTTGGAGTAATTTTTTTTTTTTTTTTAGAGATTTTGACTTTTTGCTTCCTAATTTTAGAGATATTTTGGAGAATGAAGTTGCTCTAAAGACTATAAATTGGAAACATTCATTTGATGTGGGAGTCTACTCCACATTCTCCAACAATGTACCTCAAACATTATACTAATCTCACCTCATACATTAGTTATGCAAAGCAGCTATGGACAGTTCATCTTCTTCAATATTCGTCTTTGATCAAAGTTACGTTTAAAGTTGGATTTATGACTTCAAAGACTATAATTCTTCTTAAGATCTCTATTAAATCTTTATTCAATGTTTAAGATCTCACTTGCGTTATTCTTCCCCTTGTTCTTAAAAAGATAATAGGACGTTGGGCAACTATTTAGCCGTTAAATGAAACATATAATTCTCTTTGTGATAAGTTTTTAAATTGAGAGAAAAAAATAGGGAAACATAGTAAATTGGCAATCACAACATGAAGATTGAATTGGTCTGAAATATTAAAACAAACAAAAGAGCTCTATGAAGACCAACAACAACAGAGCATGCAACAACCACAGCTGGGTCGATCAAAAAGGTTATTGCCAAATGCTGCTAGTGATTTTCCACAATCTATGAAATTTGGTTGTATGGCCATGAATAAACCTGAAACTAGAAAAGAAAAGAAAATACGTAATTAATGACAAAGTTTTCACTTTATAGTTAGGGTGATGCTATTAGGGCATCTCCAACAATACCCTCAAAACCCAAACCCACAGTCGAAACCTAAAAACTTAGTTCTCCAACAATACAAACTCATACCCATATATGGGTTCCTACTTGCCAATCGACCTATTTTGGGTCGGAAGCTAAGGAGAAAACTAATTTCTTTGGACGCGCGACTCATGCGAAGACAACATACATGAAGTAAGGAGAAAATGTTGGCTCTGAGGCGCCAAAGAGGCACTGTCTTGAGCACGCAAGGAAGGCGACGAAAAAGTAGGGAAAAGAAACCAAACGCGCTCAGCAACTGACTGGGGTTTGGTCTTTTGCTCATGCCTTGCTACATTTAGTCAATGTTGCTGGGAACACCTTTAATTTAGGTTAGTTGGGTTAATGATTTAAAAATAATTATTCTTTTAATTATAATTAGACAATGAATTATTTAAAATTATTATGTATAGATTATATAATTTATTTTGTTGTTAAATAATTATATGAAATGTTTAAAATTTAGGTACGGGTATGAGTTTTGACAAAATGGTTGGAGATGAAATATAAGTTTGAATAGTAATAAGTTTAGGTAAGTCAAAAAATGAATTTGGTTATAGGTATTGGATAGGGTTGTTGGAGATGCCCTAATAACAAAATAGGGTGTGTTAATATCATCACCCCTATAATTAAGTACCTTAACTGAAGTCGTCAATCAGTTATTAAAAATGCATACCATGGTTGAACATAGTCATCTGCAAGCCAATATTAGAGAAAATTGATATGATTCCACTTAGTACCGTTGGCATTTTGGAAGCCTGGAAATAAAATTTTCTAATTAGTTTAAGTTGATGTGGTTTTATGAGATAGAGCATACGAGAGACCATACGAGACCGAGGATACATGAGTAGGTGTTGAGATTTCTTATTAGCATTCTCCAGACCATGATGAATATACTCCTAGCTATGACATTTATAGAAGGCATTTGTTGCTCATCAACAACCTTAACTCCCGATACACCCACTAATATCAAATCAGTCAACCAAAATGCTAAGGCAACTGTAGTGTTAAAACTCAAACATAATTTCACCTTTTGAACTAACAATTAGATGATCATGACGAGAAGCCTTGTAAGGATCAATGCTAGCTTGAATTCTCAACGCATGCGAGGTCCATGGAGTTGGACGGTGCAAACGATCTTCTTAACACCACCAGTTCTATTTGCTCATCGGTCTGCAAAATTTAGCGTATGTTTAGGGAAATGAGGTCGGAACACACCAAGAACGAAATGGTGGACCCAGCAGTTTCCGATAACCGCTATGTGATTAAGAGTTCGGCTGCTCTGTACTAGAACGTGATAATCATGAGAGTGTACCAGATGATACTCTGCGCAGCGCCCCAATTTGAACCATTAGAGTGACCGAAGCATCACCATACATGGCCTTCAAGAGAGGAATGTCAATGAAAGAGTGTTGGGGAGACTGGATAGGGTAAAGACCGTGATATCCACTCAAGGTTGCTGCGCTTTGACAAGGTTCTCCAAAAGAATAAAGCCACCAAAATTACCACCTTCTGCAAGGTGTCCGTTGCCATAAATATGTAGTTCATCGTGTAGGGATCGTTAGAAGCAATAAAGTGAAAGAAAAGCAAAAGAACAGCAAACACCGCTATGAATTAGTTGGTGCCGGAACACTGCTCCAGGGTTAAGAGAATAATAACTACACCGACTAGCTAATGAGTGACGTCCCTCCGTATGAGGTGTAGAAGGTGAGACAACTTTCGTTTCGTAAGGGATGTGGCATCATTGGGTGCGAGTGGAGAAGAAAGCGGGCCCAAGTTGGAATAGCTACTATAGAATCAAAACTAGGATTCAAGTGGAATGACTCGGCTGCATGAACATGTTCGGTGTGTTTTTAAAAAAGAAACTCATTACCATTACTTGAGTCATAAGATCCAGAATGAAATGATTCAACTTCTAGCAAATGAGGCAAAAGCTTCCATAGTTGCAACAATCAAAGAGGCAAAGTACTTTTCACTTATACTTGATTGCACTCAAGATGCGAGCCATGAGGAACAAATGTCTCTTGTTGGCCGATGTGTTGATGTTACAGCAAGTCATATTGTGGTGAAAGAATTCTTTTTAGGATTTTTAAAGGTGGATGATACATTAGGACTTGGACTGTTTAATGAGCTTAAAAATGCACTCGACACTCATGCACTTAATATTGGTGATGTACGAGGATAAGGATATGATAACGGATCTAACATGAGAGGAAAACACAAAGGTGTGCATAAGAGACTTCTTGAGGTAAATCCTAGAGCATTTTATACGCCTTGTGGTTGTCATAGTCTAAATCTTGCTATTTGTGATATGGCTAATTGTACTCCTAAAGCTGATTATTTTTTTGGAGTGGTACAACGGATATATTCATTCTTCTCATCTTCTACAAAGCGACGGCAAGTTTTCAGGAATCATGTGGAAGGGTTTACTCTTAAACCATTGTCTGAAACAAGATGGGAGAGTCGTGTTGATAGTATAAAAACATTTAGATTCCAAGCTCCCAAAATAAGAGATGTTTTAGCTTACTTGAGAGAAAAATGGTGTTGATTCCAAAACAAGGTGTGAAGCCGAATGCATGGCAACATATGAAATGGGGAATTTTGAGTTCTTGTTCGGGATGGTTATTTGGTATGATTTATTACATGCTATCAATATTGTCAGTAAAGTTCTTCAAACCGAAGACATGCATATTGATGTTGCCATTGAAGAATTGGAGAAACTTATTTTATTTATCCAGAAGTACAGAGATTCTGGATTTAATGATGTCTTGATCATAGCTAAAGAAATTGCAAGTGAGATGAAAGTTGAAGCAGTATTCCGTGAAAAGAGAACCACCCGGAAAAGAAAGCATTTTGATGATAGCGATAGTGAAGCGGAGTTGGCACAATCAGCTTTGGAATCATTTAAGGTCAGTTATTTTCTCTGTATAATTGATCAAGCACTTTCTTCACTTCAAAGTAGGTTTGAGCGATTTAAAAAATATGAAGAAGAGTTTGGATTTTTATTTAAGTTGGAGAAGTTGAAGTCCGCAGATAATAAAAGTTTGATGAATTATTGTATGAAACTTGAAAGTCTGTTGAAGGTTGGTGATGATTACAACATTATTGGGCGTGATCTATTTTATGAGTTGCGGTACTTGAAAGGAGCTATACCAAAAGAGACAAAAAGAGCAATTGATGTATTGAACTATTCGAAGCAAAGGGATGAATGTTATCCAAATGCATGGGTTGCTTATATAATTCTATTAACCATACCGGTTACTGTTGCCTCTGCTGAAAGAAGCTTTTCAAAATTAAAGTTGATCAAATCTTATCTTCGATCAACTATGTCACTGGAAAGATTGAATGATTTAGCTTTGTTGTCGATTGAAAAAGAGTTGGCTCAAAAGCTTGATTATTCAAGCTTAATTGAAATTTTTGCAGCCAAGAATGCAAGAAGGGTTGTTTTTCAGTAGCAAGAGTATTGTTTTTTTGTAATTCTAAGATTTTATTTGAACTACTGTAGTATTTGATCAAATTACTGGATTGATATATTGTTGGATTAATTCTAATAGTATTCATATGTGGTTTGCATAGTTACATACTTATTGTTGAAGAAGAAGATTTTTTTTTTTAATACATCTAGCAATAAGGAGCCCCATTTTTTGTTGTCGCCTACAGCCCTGAAATTGTCAGGGCCGGCCCTGTTGACCACTTATAGGACCACCTTACGTAAATGGGGTAACCCCAAAGCATTAAAAAAAACCTAATTAAAGACTGAAGCCCAATAACCAAGAAAATGTTATATACCCGCTAGCCGTCATAGTATAACTACTAATTTAAACATCAATAAAATAAAAGTAGAAAACAAAACCAAGGCCCAATAAGGGAACCCTAGCCCAACCTCCAGCCCCATACGGGCCTACAAGCTGCTCCCAGGTCCAAGAGACAGATCCAGCACCATGTCCATCCTTCTCAGCCTAAGGACTGACCCACCAGACCACCCAGCCCCTACAATCGCCATCCCACCACCGGCGCCAAACCAGCACCACCATGTTGTCTCAACCGGCGTTAAAGATAGCATCACCGTTAATGGTCTCACCCAAGGATTAAAACATCGGTATTGGTGTATCTATCGGTACTTTGAAAAAATGTGATATCAGATATATCGTGGATATCCGAGAAAAAATATCTAAAATTGGGGAAGAATTTTTTTCTGAAATTTATTAGATTTACATATAAATAGTACAAAAATACAAACATCAACTTCATCTACTTCTTGAAACAGACTCAAGGTGGTTGAAAAAATGCACATTAGTCCCTCACTCCACATCATGATATTTCTCCTGGGAAATACTCATCTACCAGAAATCACTCAAGACCCTCACTCTTCATCGGGATAGACCTCAAGGGAATTTGTTATCTCTCGAATATTTTTGAAGGTAATTTTTCTTTATGCCCTAAAACTTTACAAATATTTTTTTTAAATATATCGGAGATATATTGTAAATATCCTAAATATCAGAGATATTTGACGGTATCAGAGAAATATCAGAGATACGGTAGAAGATAAGATATTTACTCATCTAGATATATCGGTTTTTCAAAAAAATGAGATATCGAGGGATATATCGATTATATCGCACATATTTTAATCCTTGGTCCCACCCCGAGCCAACCTCTGAATCGATGCACAGCAACCAGATCTGAGAGGAACCATCAAGAGCCGTTGTCAACCAAGACAACATCCAATGCCCATCGCCACCACTCATACTTGACGCCAATTTGACTCCCATCCCAATCGAGTCCACCGCCATTCCGCTTGCCACACCACAACCCAATCGCTCCTTATAGCCGCGAACGAAGAACGAATTTCGGCCCTTTTGCCTCCCGACTTGAGATAAGTAGACCAACTCCCATCCAGCCTTACTGCTCATGCACAGGCAAGACCATACGCCATCACCGGACAAGACTGAGATTATGAAGTGGCGCTAGGGTTTTTCTCTCGGGAGAGAAATCTTCTGGTTTTATTACCTGAGAAATTCCTTTTGTTCTTTTTTTGTTTTCCCTTAAAAAAGGGAATATCCATATATTCCATTGTCTTCTTATTTTTTTGGGAGGGTAAAATATTGTGTAGTCTTTGTGGTTTGAAGTCGACATTTGTTTAGTCCTTATGGTTTTATTTTAATCTGAATAGTCCTTAAAGTCAGGATTTTTCATCCAAATAATCCTTATGGTTTTATTTTAATCTGAATAGTCCTTAAAGTCATAATTTTTCATCTAAATAGTCTTTATGACCTTTAACTGAGATTCAACTAAGAAAATTGTTTGAAGGACTATTTGGATGAAAAATTGTGACTTTAATGACTATTCATGACACGACCCACCCCGAATTTCATCCTAAACCCGGAGTAAATCGTGCGGGGACCACCTCCAAGGAAAGATTTACCGCTAACTTCGGTACAACCTTCATTGAAAATGGACAACCCTTCTAATAGAAACCTGCAAACACGTCTAAAGGTTCCAAATCCAACCTTATAGACTCCTGGAGCCTTCGTGCTCCCCACAAATCACAACCTCTCTCAATACAGATTTACTAATCTAACAAGTATCATATACGACAACCACATAATCAGAGCAACTCTATTTGAGAGGAAATGAACTATAAATAAATAGAAAAGAGCGGAAGCTATACTATTGATTATGCCTCTTCTCCATGTACGTCCGATCTCAACTATGCAATCTTGCAGACTGGGCATTTTAAAACGAAGGGCCCAGGGGAAGACATTTAATAACGTTAGAGTGAGTGGACATAAATAATTTAATAACAAAATATTTATGTATTCCCATTTTAATTTCATAGAAAAATATACTGCATGCGGCAGCTTAAAAGTGTTCAACTCATAAACTGACAATTTCACGACTAGCACTGGCTAGTCACAAACTCAAATAAAATGGAGCCTCTCAGGCTAACTATATATAATCATATATATTCGTATGTATCTACACTCGTCAGACTCCTTGTATGAATCCTAGAAACAATTCAGAAAAATAGAAATTCATACAAGGCTACAATGCTGGCGTCTAACGCTCACGTTGCGCCATAATGGTATTTTTCCTCATTATGACCGAAAAGGGATGGTGTACATATACGTGTGGACTCCCTATATGAAAACCTAAATAAACTGAAAAAGAAAGAAGTTTTCATATAGGGCTATGACGCTTGTGTCTAACACGCACGACACGCCATAATGATATTTTACCTCATTATGACGGACCAAGCACGTATGGCTAGCTAACATTTATATACATACTATTCTCATAAAATCCAAAATATATATATCCACCGAAAATCTCATTTTCGGGATCTCTCCAAAGGAGGAAAAATTGTCAAATGGGCGAGAAATTAATAATCTCATCAAAAGAAATAAATGATTAATAAAATCATTCATCGCATGCTTTTTATTTAAAACAAAGGTCCACTCACAACTTTAGGTCTAAGCCTGACGTCGATCCGAGGTCTCTTCAATTTGAGTCTCCTCACGTCCTGTTCCAAATATATAATTAATTTTCCACTAAAATCCAGTATTCATAAAATAGGCAAAATTAATCGTGAGCCATAAATATGCTCATCATTGCCTAACTTCGATATTCTTAAATCGAAATGATCCAAACTTTTATATCATACTCGGCAGTTGTAATTACGACCTTCCCCAGAAATTGATTTAAATCATACGGTCGGATTTTACATTATTTAACTGCTTAAATACCAAACTTCGGAAATTCATAAACTTATTCAAAACTCGTCCAAAAATTCCACAATTTACTTCATTAAATTCCTCTAATTATTACACATTTAAAATTATACAAAATCCCAAAACGGCGGCGGCGGCGGCGGCCGGATGTCGATTCCGGCGACGTCCAAATTCTACCAAATTTTAACAGAATCTTCCTCTCATCATCCCAAACAACTTTCATAACTATCACTAAGTCCAATTTCAAGCCTAACTAGGTCAATCGAACGAAAACATCCTAAAAGCCCTAGAATTTCAACTTCGAATTTCTCCTTACCAAGCTCAAGAGGGATCGAGCCTTTTGGAGGGGTTGTTGCACGGGAGGAGAGCTTCAAAACCGTACCAAGCTTGCCCGGATTGGTGGCCGGAGGAGAGAGTTCCGGCGACGGAAAGCCCAAGGCAGCCGCGCCTTTCGGGCGGCACCACTCCTTCACGGCGGCGCTACACGGCCGGTCACCGGCCCAGGTTGGACGAGCGGCGTCCCAGCTGCCAGACGCGACCCGTGCGGCGGCCAGACGTGGCCAAACGGCGGCGAACGGCGGAGAAGAAATCCGGCAACGGGGAGAGAAAGGGAGAGCGCGGGAGAGAAAAGAGAGAGAAGAGAGAGAAAGAGAGAAGAGAAAAGAGAAAGAAAAAAAATGGGTTTGGGCCTCACACCAACCCGGCCCAATATAAAAAAAATACTCAACTTTACTAATTTAACACCCTAAAATAAAATACCCTAATAAAAATTACCTTTCACTAGCTAAAATTTACTATTTTACCGTCGTTATATTTTTCTCCTACGAATAACCCTCCGAAATAATCGTCCTTCAAAACCCCTCTAGGGACCAATTAAACTATATCTCAATGTCGGAGACGGTAAAATTCTTATTATAAACAAGCTAGTAAATAAGATAAAATTTTACGGGTCGGGATGTGACAATTCAGATTAAAATAAAACCACAAGGACTAAACAGATGAGGACTTCAAACCATAAAAACTAAACAAATTTCAATTCTATTTTCTTTCATAATCCAATCCAAAAAAAAAAAATCCAATCCAAAAACAAAAAATCTTAAAAGTCTGCTGGTTTAGGGTTTGTGGTGATATAAATAGAGATCCATATCAGCTGCCCTCACTTCTCTTTCGTTTTGCCCTCTGCTGAATATCAATCGTCTCCGCTCTCCCACTCTCTCGCTTAAACCACTATGGCCGTCGCCTTCACAGATCTCTACACCGAAGCCGGCCTCAAGTCCCTCGAGGCCTACCTCTCCGGCAAAACCTACATCTCCGGGTAAATTTTCCGATTTCAGATTTTCCATCGCTCGATTTCTTGTCCTTCTTCGTTTTCTGATCAGTGTTTTCGCTCCGCAGAGATCAGCTGACGAAGGATGACATCAAGGTGTACGCGGCGGTGTCGGAGAAGCCAGGGAGTTCCTTCCCCAATGTAGGCAGGTGGTACGACAGCGTTTCGTCCCATCTCGCCAAAAGGTTAGTTGGATTTTCTATTTGTTTACCGTCTAAAGATTTTAAATTTGTTTGATTTTTTGTATTGTTTCTGTTTATTTGATCAATTTAAATTTGATTCAGTTGAATGTAATTCGGATTGTTTGTTTGTTATATAGCTTTCCCGGAAAAGCTGTTGGTGTTACTGTTAGCAATCAAGCTGCTCCGGCAGCTGCCGCTCCTGCCGCAGCACCTAAGGTTTGCACTTTCTTCTTTCTTTTCAAATTTTGACATTGTTAATGCTTTCACAAAATATCAGTATCATTATTGGGTTTACTTTGTTGGATTCAGTAACTATAAAACAAAGTACAAACGAATTTGTCCTGGTTTATAAGATTTAAGTTAGTTACCCTATAAGATATTATAGATTTAGGTAATTGGGTGCAATGAGTTATTATGAAATGTACCATAGTAGTTTTGCATATCGGTAGCAATACTTGGATGTCATTTTGTTTTCCCATGGTAGTAAAAACTTAATTGTCCCCGTTTGAAGTTTGATTTTGGTTTGTCACTTGGTTAAGCTATACTTCGATGTCATTTTATTTTCCCATGGGAGTGAAAACTTATTTGTCCCCATTTTAAATTTGATTTAGGTTTGTCACTTGGTCATGGTTTAGGTCCATTGTAATATAGTGGTAATTATGAAGCTTATCGTAGATATTTTGCATTTTGGTAGTTACCCTTAAATGGCAATTTTCTTGCACATCGCAGCAATTTGATTACTAGTCAGACTTGGTAGCTTAGAGGGCATTTAGTTAGTCATCTCATGGTAGCTTCAAATTTTTTTCAACATTTGCATTGAGGGATAAATCCTTGAAGCTTTACTTAAAATGGTTTCTTTTGTAATTGTTTAGGCTGCAGCAGAAGACGATGACGATCTTGATCTCTTCGGTGATGAAACAGAGGATGACAAGAAGGCAGCCGAGGAGATTCAGGCTGCTAAGAAGACTACCACCAAGAAGAAAGAGAGTAAGTTGGTTACTTCCTGTAGAGTTGCATAACTGTTTTATGGAATACAATTAGGTCATGTAGCTGTAACCCATACAATTTTAATAGGATATCTCATTAACTCTACCAAAAAAAATCTACTCTCCAGTGCTAATATTGTAGTACTTCCATGCTCGCAACATAAGTGCAAAATGATTGTAGATTGACTTTAGTGTTGAGAAAAAATTACTTGCAAGGTTCTATATATTGTGCTGAGTTATATCTTAAACTATAATAATATTAAATCAAATTGTGTAGGTGGGAAGTCCTCTGTTCTTCTGGATGTGAAGCCTTGGGATGATGAAACAGACATGAAGAAGCTTGAAGAGGCTGTTAGAAGCATCGAAATGGAGGGCCTCTTCTGGGGTGCATGTATGGTTTCTTTTATTAATATATTTTTTTTGCTTTCTTGAAATGATTCAAATACCTGAATGTTTTCTGTATATTGAAATCTGCATTGCATTGATACAGCAAAACTGGTGGCAGTTGGTTATGGAATAAAGAAACTCCAGATCATGCTCACTATTGTTGATGATCTTGTGTCTGTGGACACTCTTATCGAGGAGCGCCTTACTGTTCCACCATGTGACGAGTGGATCCAGAGCTGTGACATCGTAGCCTTTAACAAGATTTAAGTAATCCTGTTTGTTTGACTTGTAGCAATATGCACGAGGCAATTTAGTTTTTCGACATTACAGTATTTTGGTTGGATATGTTCTGTCAACTTTTATTTTGTTTTAAATGAGTGATTAATGTAGTCCTTCATGGTCTCTGCTTCTGTGGAATGGATTGAAATCAACGTCTTAACATATGCTATTCTTGTGGGATGTCTATTCGGCATTATGATTCAGGAATGCCCGATCCAATTTTGTTTTGATTAATTGAGATATGGCCTCCATTTTTCTTATTGTTATTGAATTTGGATAGTCAATGTGGGAGCCCTTGCCTTATGCTTGAGTCTCCACATTGGGGAACAGTCGAGGAGCGTAGGAGCTATGACTGGTACTCACCCCAGTTCAAGTGTGGCTCATTCCGGCACCTTTTTGTTTAACATTTAGGTCTTTTTGTTTAACATTTAGGTACTAATCGTAACTTTTTTTTTTTTCTTTTCCCTTTTTTTTTTAGCTGTTGAAGAATACTCATTTATAGTGCGGGTTATTTTACAAAAGCCAGGAGTCGAATAGCTGTATCAATGCTGCTTATCTGAAACAGAAGCATCCCTTTGCTGCATATTATAGAAAGAGCACCGAAGTAGAGGTGCTGTAGGTTCTGCACTTCTGCTTGCACATTACTAACTTGATATCAAAACTTGAGTTTATTGAAATTGCTGGCTGCTGCTGTGGTAGAAGCATAAAGGTAGCATCACTACTTTGGTCAGGCTGAGAGGACACGAAGGATTCCTTTTCTCTTTTTCGGCCGGATGTTTATCAGTTTATTGAGTTTATTAGTCAATAAGCATGCGAACCCTCTGAATTGAGAATGACAAGCTCCCACGCTGGGCACCTTCCCAGTTTCTACAGTGACGGCGGCAGTTGCCGGTGTTCACACAAATCCCTGTCCATGTTTTACTCTGCCTTAATCTTGCTTCCGCCAATTCCCATCTCATTCGATGCTGACCGAGTAGCATAGCCATTTTTGCTTGTGATCTCTTACGCTCAAAATGCAAGGCAGGGTTTTACTAATCAAAGTTGTTGGTTGCATAAAAAGCTAGAGTTCAGACTGTTCTCTCTGTAAACACAGGAGGTTGAGTCTTGGGAATTCGATGTTTGCCCTTGGATCATTCACATAGAGGTTTTGGTCGACTCCATTCGATCTTTATCTCCTCTTGTAGAAACTTTCTATGCAAGTGAATTTCATATTCATCTATTACCCAATACTTCACAACCGCATGGATAACCACCAATAATGCATGCGTACGACATTGCTTATTTGTTCTCTATCTATTCTATTCTCCGGCCAATAGAGAAGTCCACGGAAATGGTCCAAAAGGGATGAGCTCCAACTTGTTTTTCTGTAATCGAGTGACACTACACTAGTCATGGACAAGTAGTCATTATGTGGACAAGCCTTTCAGGTGGCTTAGAAAAGTGAAGACAGAGCCACTCTCAGACTGAAGGTGTTGTCAATTCAGAAGGAAAAGAAAAGGATAAGGTCACATTCAGTTACAATCTCAAACGTTCCTATCATTGCTGCAACTTCTCAACTCAACAAAATTGAACATGAAGCATCATTATCACCATGGCAAGTCGGCAACTATTGCTGATCAATATATACTTGCCTAAAGCAGCTAGCAGCATAGACAATTCAATTAAAAGACTAGGAAAATCATAAAATGGATAGGCAAGTGCAAGCAACATAGGCAATGTATACCACTCTTATTACTTACTCATCAACTTTCAGTTTTGGGGGATGAAGAGTTGCAACCGAAGCTTTCATTTCTACATATTAGGTACAAGGAATATGCCCCTTCAAATACATGTAAAGAGACATCCTACATGATCCTCCTACATTTTCATCCCTCCCCTTTCTGGATTAGTAGATGCACAAGCTACAACTCAAGGTACATTTTTGTCCACGCGACATGATATGGTCAGAAACAGTGTCTTTAGTGAGAATAGCAACCCAAAGATTAGGGTCCAAATTATCTAGTATATGCAGAACCAACTGCTTCTGTTGCTGGTACCACTGACCCACATCCTGCCATAAGCAAAAGTTGATTTAGGAATTAGAACAAAAGCTCTCCAAAGTGACATGTACGATAACAAGTGGACCAGTAAAGATGGAAACATAAAACCCTTGTGCCTTCAAGGGTGATGGTGATTGTATAAGAGATTGAAAGAGTAGAGGCAACAACAAGAAAGTAGGGAAGTACCATTTGAGAAAAATAACAAGATGTGACGCAACTTTTGTAACGCCTTTCAGTTCAGTCACTGCAGAATATGGAGAGGAAATGGTGCTTAGTTGATAGCATTCTAGTCAACAAATGATATAAGCTAGCTTAATGGACCTACCTATTCCTAGGGCTCTGACATGTAGGAGACGGCACAACAATAGCCGGGTTTCGATTCATCGAAAGCACAAGCTGACAAGACTGTATCTCTGAGGAATCACTTCTCACTGAACGGAAAACTTCCGACCCGCTGTTAAAAGATGACCCAGAATTCCCTTTCCTCCTCCTTCTTGCACCTCTATTAGTGCTCCCATCTGTTCCATCTGAAGCACCAGCAGCTGACTATAACACAAAAGAAATTTTGTAAACAAGATGTTGGATTCTGCATGTGCAGTCAGGAAAGTATGTCCTTTGTAGCTAATGTTAGATTCTGAAAGTGTCATGTGTGTACAAACAACAACAGGAAAACAAAATGTGTAACATGATTTGTCTATGCCTTGATGATACAGCTAATAATATGAAGTTAGTAAACTTGTAAATTTGACCAGCTTCTGGATATGGTTGCATGTGTGTTGGCAAAAAACACGAAAACAATATATATAACATCAAATTAGTTCATTTGTAAATTTTATCTTATGTACATGGTGACATGTGTCCTACATGGGGTTTGACCCCACTAAATCATATGATCGGAACAAACTAGTTAGAATTCCATTGTGGTAGTCTAAACAAATCGAACAGTATTTTTCAATCACTAGTGCACTAGTAATTATGAGACAACATATAACATGTAACAATATAGCCAGCCCATGCCCATCTTGGAAAGAAATATCGCACTGCTAAGAGTTCTTACCACAGTACCATAATGGCCATACAAGAGATTCACAGTGATGATGATACTGGATTTAGTCTAAATCAAGGGAAAAAAGAAGATCACAAAAACTGCAACTAGAAGAGAATTTACATAATTCATACATTAGACAAGCCTTTGATGTGAACAATGATAATTGTTATATCATCTGTTCGGTTTTCATTTTCCAACCATAACTTATATGATTCTCCAGCAATGGCAGCACATGCATCCCGAGGATCTGAATATTTTGCTGCCTGTATGAAAAATGGCATCCAAAATTGTAAGCAGGAAAAGGGTATTAAAGCAGCACATTAGAGTAAAGTAAAGGGAGAAGAAACTGTTGACTTCTATTTATTCTCTGAGGCCTGACATAATTGAGAAACACAATTAACAATGCTAACTGCTAGAAAGGCTTAAACTGTAGAACGATCAAGCAATTCACAGATGCTGAAAAGGGAAAAGTGGAAATCATACAAGCAATTGCCTCTTTTGGTATATATAAAATTATAGCAAGAGCATTAGATGATGCTAATATTTTAGTGAACAACCTATAATACACGTTTATCTGGAGATCCATAACATCAACAGCAAGATAGCCTTATCAAGGGCCGTCCACAAAGACAATCAAATCCAAGATTTACATATCTAAACTGCTAAAGAAGCACTTATTTTTCTGAAGGAACTATCTCCCATATTTTCCATATGTATTATGTCAGGATTTGGGAGCTAACAAATCATAATTATCATATAGCTAGCTGTATGAGCATTAATGCAAACAAACAACTGTTTTCCTTGTTAATTGTGAATATCAGGCAATCAAGTCTACCTTGTCCAATTTAGAAGAACTCTAATACCATGAACTAACAACGAGACACCAGAAGTAGCAAGTGATCAAGTTTTCTTAGCATAACGAGAACTTTAAACACAACTAATGAATCAAAAAAATATCGGTATACCAATGGACAAAAAGATGAAAACATTGGCAGATACACTTAACAGAAGATGGAAGTAAATATTTAAAGCAGTATGTCATGGGTCAAGTAACGTACCATATTCACAACAGCTTGGCTTGAGAGGAACTCGAAAACTCCATCACTTGCAACAACAAAGAAAAGATGATTCGGAGTCAGCTGAACCACTGACACTTCCGGAGTTGCAACAACACCAATCTTCTCAGCAGTACTATCACCCACGCTCCTTGTAAATGCAGTCCCAGGATACATCCCATTCGGAACCCACAACCTCGGAGGATCACCACCCTCACTCTCTTCATCACCCCAACTCTGAATATTCGGATCCTTAAGCCCTTCCACTTGATCAACACTCAAAACCCTGGCCCCGGACAGCTTCACTCTCTCATACTCATCTTTCCTAAACGGTGTTTGGTCACAAGACATATCCTCCGCCACAATCCTATTACCATCCTTCACCGCAATCACAGCTCTTGAATCCCCCACATTCGCAACATACAACATATTCCCAACCACAAGCACCGTAATCGCAGTGGTACCACTCATAGTATCATCAATCACACTACTATGCAACTCATTATTCGTGGTTAAAAAAGCCGAATGGTAAGCCCCCACAGGGTCATAAGGCAATGTGGGATCATCTGCTAACACCTCAACCAGCCTATCCTTAACAAAACTAGAACACTCTGTACCTAATTGACCATGCCCATCAAACACACCAAAGAAATGGATATTTGGGTTACCTTGCACCTGGGTTTTGACACAGAAACTGTCCTGATTCTCCTTATCCGGCGAGTCGGGATAGTAACCCTTCTGGGTTAGCACAGTGTACTCCAAATTGAAGCTGTGTGAAGGCACGGGGACAATCTCCAAGGACCTCTCTGTGAGTATGTGCTGCTTCCTCGCTCCACCGTGGTCTCTGAACTCCCGAGGGTCGCCGTCGGAGGACTTGGGGAAACGACCGCAGCACTTGCCATGGACACAACCCATGAGAGAAAATTGAGAGGACCCAGAATCAAATTCGGAGCTCAGCAAGTGCAGAATCGAAATGCCTAAATGGAATTTGATTCTGGGGGGAGTAGTGGAATGGGTAGTCTTCGAATTCGACCTTGCTTCCCATCAGCGTTTGTGATTCTGAGCAGAGCTGACGAAACCCTAGAAGCAAGAAAGAGACCCAGGTGAAAAATTGCTTGGTGGGTTTTGGAGGGTGAATTTGAGGGAGAAGAAATAGATGAACCCAAACCCTAATAAAGTGAAAAAGGTTGAGGCTTGGTGGGTCTTTGTGTGATTGTCAATGGGTTTATAGCAGAGAAGTTGCTGAGAAAGCAACAAAAGAAATTGGGTCTCTTTTTATGGGCAAGAAAAGAAAGATGGGGGGCTCAAGAACAGAGCAGGAGAATTATTCAACAAAATGGGAGAGACCCAATAGAGAGAAGAAGAAGAAGGAAGAGTCCAAAAGAGAATGGGGTCTGTGTGACCGGGGAAATGGGGTTTCTTTCAAGAGAGAAGAGGGGAAATGAGGAATGAGATTCTATGTGTGCATGGGTGGGGAGGTGAGTGTGTTTTTGAAAGAAGCCCCATGTTCCAAGAAATCAACCAAACCAGGCAGGGGAAAGGTACTCACCTTTTTTGCTCATTTAATTTCTAAATTAAGACATTTTTTTTTGAATTTTTATATGGTAATATTTTGGGAATTATGATTACATTAGGCATCTTATTGCATTATTCAATTTTACACAGTTTTCTTCTATTCTTGGGTTTTGATCAGTTTCATGTAAAAAAACCAAAAAAATAAAAAAAACTAATACAAGTACAAATAAATGTTTTTATTTCGAACTGTTACAGTCTAAGATCGATATGATTGAGGTATATTATTTTGTTATTTATCAACTAATACGTTATACATCGGTTGAAAAAAGTTGAAATTGTCTTTAAAGATGTTATGCCTGATCACATATACTCTTTTTTATATAATTTTCAAATATTGATTTTTGAACTTTCAAACTGAAACTAGTTTTAAGTTGTTCTTTAAGTGGTTATTTTCAAATTTAAATGGTGAATAGCGTGTTAAGGACAAGTCATAGCAGGTTCATATTGACTTGAATTTTGAGTTGGGCCAAGTTAAAAATTCAACATAATTTGGTTAATCAATGGTGATTCATCTGTTCATGTTCTTTTTTTTCTTTTCCATATATGAATGTCAAGTTTCCAATATGTGATGATGTGGTGCTATATCCGACACTTCATTGAGTCATCATCCCTTTTTTTATTTATTAACTGATATATAACAAGAAAGCAACAACAACAGATTGAGTCATCACCTTACAAACATACAAGGTAAGATTAGTTGTATCTTTTATACTTGTCCCCTTATCTGTTTTATTTGGAAGTTTCTCCTTCAACTGATCTTATGAGAATATATATTAAGATGGGACAATATTTCATCTCTCTTGAACTTTGTTAGCAACAAAATTTCCAACTCAAAAGTGGGTTTTGGGTAAACAATTTCAAATGTCAGATTTCAAGATAAATTTGGGGGCCAAACCCAAGCCCCACTAGATTTTGGCATTCCATTATTTGATTTATTTTTTTAATTAAGAAAACTATATTCATCACATGTAAGATAGATCGTTACATACCTTACGGCTACCAGTTAAGGACATAGACAGACAAAGAGTTAGTGGTAGTATCCACAGTGGTACATAGACAATAGACCTATCGCTAGACATTTTAAAACTTATAGACAGCTGATAATTTCCTTCGGTATTGCTCCAGAGAACGTTAGAGAAACTTACACTACTTTAGAAAATAGACTCACACGCCACAAGACATATGAGACACGACATGTGCTTAGAATCCTAATATACATAAATGTATTAGAAATTATTTAAATATATTAAGAAACTTAAAAATTGAAAAAACTTAAAAAGGAATTACCCTAGGCTCAATAACAGTTTTTTTTTTTTTCCGATTGATGCCCAATTGCAGTTAACCTAGCTCAGTTCCATCATTGTTGCAGACAAGATGAATGCACCAGCCACCATGGTCATACCGTCGTGCTCCCACCGTCGTGCTCCCACCGTCGTGCCTCAATGTCATCCCACCGTCGTGTCTCACTGCCGACTAGACACCACCACGAAGAGAACACCCAACGTCGCCACAACCTCAAGACCACAACACCACAAATCTTGACTTAAGAGGGGACACATGTCGTCACACGAGTGGCAGTGGTCAGCTAGACCTGACAAGGGCTGGTCATGTAAGTTTGTTCTTTTTTCTGTGCGTGGTGAATGTGTTCATCCCTCGTTCATTCCAAACATGCATACATATGGATATGTCAATTTCTATACCTTTTTATTTACCAAGTGATCACGAACAAGTTTCTCTGGTGGACAGTCGGATACTAGGTTTTTTAGCCAAATTGCTACCCTAGGTTTCATCTTGGTGTTAATTTGTTACCTTAGCTTTCATTTCAGCCAATTTACTTTAGGTTTTCATAATTAGTCAATTTGTTACTCTAAGTATTATTTAAGCCGATTTGCTACCTTATGTTTTCAAAATTAGCCAATTTGCTACATTTTTGTCATTTTAATTTATTCATTTATTCATCCAAACATGAATAAATTCTGAAAATCGAAGCTTAAAGTTAACCGATATTGAAATTTCGATAAGTAAATTAGTTAATCTTGAAACTCTAAAGTAACAAATAAGATGGAATTGTGGCAAATTGGTTGAAATAAAACCTAAGGTAGCAAATTTGCTAATTTAGAAAAGCTAAGGTAATAAATTGACAATTATGCCTAGATACTAAGTTAAGCAAATACCACTCCCTATCGGCAACATTACACTAGATTTTTCTTTTCAGAGGCAAGGAAGAGCTATCACTTGCTTGGTTTTAGAAAATAAACAAAAAATGTGTAAATAGGAAGAGATCGAGACTAAGCCAAAAGATTCGAATGAGCCGCGTCTTGATCTCACTCTTGAAGGTCTCATTTAGATGAGATTATAATTTCACTTCAGTCTTTTTTCTTTTTGTTCTTGGCATTTTGTCAAGCGGGACATCTTGGCAATGTTGTTGCATATTTTGACCCAAACAAAAAATGTTGTTGCATATCGCCTGTCAAAAGAACTAAAGAAGCTTTGACGTTGAGTCACCCGTTATTTTCCTTTTGATGTACGTGTACGTGGCCTTCTTGGCTTCATATATAGTTGTGTCAGG